>CM066046.1:48860496-50136746 GCA_033557465.1 Ichthyophis bannanicus
CGAAGGAATTATTGTATTGTGGAAAGTGAGTAATGAACAAATGGTGCTTGAGGGCCTTTCTAAATTGAATGATGTCCTTGATTGCTCTGATGTCATGCGGGAGGTTGTTCCATGATCTGGGTGCGTAGGACACAAATGCCCGTTTGTTGGTTGATTGTGCCCATTTTGTGAAAACTTTTGGAATAGTGAGTATGTTGGCGGAATGCAACCTCTTGGATCTGTTGTTGGGGGGTTGGGAGAGGAGCATGGAGATTGAGGGGGCGCTATGTTGTTTATGGCCTTAAAAGTGATTAGGAGGGCCTTGAAGGAGATCCTACAGCTTATCGGGAGCTAGTGTAGATCTCTTAGGATGGGGGATATGTGACGTGTTGTAATAACAACCCTCTGTGTCAAGTTGTGCAGGGCCCATCATGATACTACAAATAGAAATTTATTGCAAATATTTCCTGATACTTTATTCCTATTCCATTTCAAAGCATTTGGACAATGTGGTACAGGCCAAGTCTCATGATTTTCTTTGAAAAGAAAAGAAACAAGTGAGAAAAGCATGTGGAGCATGGCTCATTCAGTTCCAACCTCTCTGGGTGCATATGTCTGTGTGTCTGTGTTGTCTCTGTGTGTGTCTTTGACTTGGTGTTGATAGGGGAAGGGCAGTACCCAAAACATTCTTGGCCTGCACCTGCTATCTGGATTAATGGTGCTGACCAACTCTATCCAATGATTTTAAGCACCACTGACCAGATAGTGCCGCTGAAATATTACTGATCACCCTGGCTCTATACATATAGCGTGGGCAATCTGGAAAATCATCTGACTAGTGGTGATATTCATTCTGCTATTTGGATAACTATCTTGGTAACTTTAGCACAACTGCTATCTGAATAGCTCCAGTGCTGAATGCATTATATGGATATTCAGCACAGCCCCAATTCGAATAGTGATGACGAGTAAACACCACAATTAATGTGCCTGAGAAACTCTACATACTGTATATAGACTTCCTCAGGCTCATTAACACTATTATTCTGAGGTACTCTAGGGATTCTTCTCCTGTCTCACCATATTATATCATATCTACTCAGATCTATAGTTTCTATTCCCCATCTATTCCTATGGCTCCACGTCATTTTCTCTTCTTGATGCTAACTCTCCCTAATATTTTCCCTTCATTCAAACAACTTCAAACCCCCAAGTGTATATCACCCATCTCCTACTTTCTTTACCTCTACTGCCATTTTGTCTTCTACCCTATCATCTGCTCTTGAGCTTCAACATTTTCTTTCTCTCATTCAACCATCTCCATTCTCTCTGAGAGCAACTCATCCTTGTCACAGTCATGCCTCTTCTTCTCTTCCTCATACTCTCCTGCTCCTTCTCCCCTTCACATCTGTGACTATCAATCCCAATCTTGGCTCCCCTAAGCATCTCTCACATTACCTGTGCAGATCAACCTCAAGTCAAGTCCTCAAATTTTATTCACACCCCTCTCCTTCCTCCCTCTTCTCTTCCTTCCTCATGCACCCTGGAGAATGTTCATGCTGCCTTCAACAAACTTACCTACATTCATGATCTTTTTTTATCTCAAATGCTCTGCATCTCATTGCTCTAACCAAGAGTTGGCTTCTCCATGAAGACTCTTCTTTAGTTGCTGTCCGATTGGCCATAGTTAGTGGTGCTGGGTTTCTACTCTTTCCTTCCTGTCGGTTTCAACCCCTTCACCACCTCAGTCTCACTCCTTTTCTTCTTTTTGAAGCCCACTCCATCTGCCTATTTACTCCACTACCTCTCTGGACAGCTGTTATTTATCGGCTCCCTGAAAAGTGCAACTCTTCCTTTCTCACTGACTTTGATGCCTGGCTTTCCTTCTGTCATGAGCCTTCTTCTCCTTCCCTAATTCTTGGGGACTTTAAAATTCATGTTGATGACCCCTCTGAAACTATGGAATTTGTTACTGGAGGATGTAGTAAAAGCTGTTAATGTAGTTGAGTTTAAAAAAGGTTTGGACAAGTTCCTGAAGGAAATGTCCATAGACCATTTTTAAAGAGGTCCCGGGAAATACACTGCTTGCCCTAGGACAAGCATTGTGGAACCTGTGTGCCTTTTTGGGAGTCTGTCAGGTACTTGTGACCTGGATTGGCCACTGTTGGAAACAGATACTGGGCTTGATGGACCTTGGTCTGACCCAGTATGGCATTTCTTATGTTCTGTTCCTGGGCAAATCCAAGGGCCTTTACTTGATCTTTATCCTTCATAACCTATCTGTTACTTTGATCACCACCTTCTCCTCAACATTGTTGCCTCAAGTATGCATATAGATTGTGAGCCCTTTGGGGACGAGAGAATATATACAGTACCTGATTGTTAACCGCCTAGAGTGCATTTGCAGACAGGCAGTATATAAATGCTTTAATGGAATGGAATACCTTGTTGTTGCTTGGATTTCAGGACTCTGTTCTGTCTTGGTTTTCTTCTTATCTCTCCCATTACACTTTTATTTATTTATTTAACTAGGCTTATATACCACTTTTCTACTAGTCAAAGTGGTGTACATTCAGGTACTGTATATATATTTTTCCCTTGTCCCAAAAGGGCTCACAATCTATGCTTTTTAAAGTGTATGTTCTTGTGGATCTTCCTCTGCTGCTCTCCTAGGTTAGCAGCTCTGTCTTGAGAGCCTCTTCTCTTATCTCTCTATACTCATTTCCTTGGTGCTCTGATCTTTTCCCATGATTTGTGGTACACTTTACTTTATCCTCCCTGTTTCCTCAGCTCACAACCTTGAGGTCATTTTTGACTCTGCTCTCTCTTTCTCTGCACATACCTGAAAGATCATCATTTCTCTCTCTATAACATCAGCAAAATGTCTTCCTTCCTTCCTGAAAATGCTACTAAGACCCTTATTCACTCTCTTGTCACCTCCCATTTGGACTATTGCAGCCTGCTCCTTACTGGTCTCCTATCGAGTCAACTCTCTTCCTCAATCCATTCAAATCTTGGCTGTATGGCTAATCTTCCACCAGTGTTGCTATGCTCATGCAACCCCTCTTCTCAAGTCACTTCACTGGCCCCCTATCTGTACAAGTAGAGTTCAAACTTCTCTTACTGATCTACAAATGCATTCACTCCACTCCACTCGCTCCTCAACCTTTTTCTTTGCAGGCCCTGCCCTTTGGAACTCACTCCCCACCTCGAGCTTGACTACCCTGCCTTCAAGCGCGACCTGAAAACTCACCTCTTTTCCCAAGCCTTCGACCTCCCTTCCCCCTTTGTGTGACCTCGATTACTGTATATTGTCCTGTGTCCTTTCTCTTCCCCTCTCTCCTGTCAGCGTTTGTAACTTCCTTTTCTTTCTTCCTGGCCTGGTGCCTACCTTAAAGTTTTGTATTTTTTTATATTGTAAACCGCTCTGCTTCTCCAGAAGGGCGGTATATCAAATAAATAAACATAAACATAAACATTCACTCTGCAGCTTCACATTCTCTGTCCTCAAAAGTAGACAAAGTGATGGGCCAGATGGGATACATCAGAGAATAGTGAGGGAACTTGGGGATGCTCTAGTGGCTCCACTGACTGAACTTTCAAATTGTTCTTTGGAGTCAGGAGTGGTCCCAGAGGACTGGAGAAAGGCACATGTGGTTACTTTACGCAAAAGCGGAAGTAAGGATGAGATTGAAAACTACAAGCCAGTTAGTCTGACCTCTGCGGTGAGTAAATTATTTGGAAATATTGCTAAAAGAGAGAATAGTGAGGCTTCTGGAGTCCAATAGATTACCAGATCTGAGGCAGTATGTGTTTACAAGAGGCAGTTCTTGTCAGACAAATCTGATTGATTTATTTGACTGGGTGATCAGTGAGTTAGACCGAGAGAGATTTCAGTAAAGCCTTTGACACTGTTCCACACAGGTGACTTATAAACAAACTGAGCACCCTAGGGATGGACTCTAAAGTGATAGACTGGGTTAGAAATTGGTTCAGTGGGAGGCAACAAAGGATGCAGGTAAATGGAGCTCACATTGAGGAGAAGGAGGTTACCAGTAGTGTGCCGCAGGGATCTGTCCTTGGTCTGATTCTCTTTAACATCTTTGTTAGTGATATTGTGGAAGGACTGTCAGGTAAGGTTTGCCTCTTTGCTGATTATATCAAAATCTGCAATAGAGTAGACACCCAAAGGAGTAGATAACATGAGGAGGGATCTAGCTAAGCTTGAAGAATGGTCAAGAATTTGGCAGCTGAGATTTAATGCTAAAAAATGCAGGTCATGGGTGCAAAGTACTTCTGTCCAGGAAAGAAGAGCAGGACCTGGGCGTGATTGTTTCTGATGATCTTAAAAAGTGGTTAAATAGGTAGAAAAGGTGATGGTGGAAGCCAGAAGGATGTTTGGGTGCACAGGGAGAGGAATGGCCAGCAAAAGAAAGGAAGTGATAGTGTCTCTGTATAAGTCTTTGGTGCGACCTCATTTGGAGTATTGTGTGCAGTTCTGGAGACTGCACCTTCAAAAGTATTTAAACAGGATGGAATCGGTGCAGAAGGTGGCTGCTAAAATGGTTAGTGGTCTTCATTATAAAGCATATGAGAACAGGCTTAAAGATCTTCATATGTATACATTATAAGAAAAGCGGGTTAGAGGAAATATGATAGAGACATTTAAATTCCTCTGTGGCATAAACACACAAGAGGAGATCCTCTTTTGATTGAAAGCAAGCTCTGCTACAAAGGGACATAGGATGAGGATGAAAGTGGATAGACTCAGGAGTAACATGTGGAAATATTTCTTTATGGAAAGAGTGGTAGATGTGTGGAGCAGTTTCCCAGTGGAGGTAGAAGAGACCAGGATAGTATCTGAATTCAAAAAGCATGGGACAAACAGAAGATCTCTAAAGGAAAAAAGGGGACTATAGTAGTTGGTATGGAAGGGCAGACTGGATGGGCTATGTGGTCTTTTTCTGCCGTCATGCTTCATGTTTCTATATCACCCTGCACCCCTCCTCAGGAAATCTGTTCATGGCAAATTGCTTTTATCTGTGCCCTTTTCTTCCACTGCCAACTCCAGACTCCATTCATTCCACCTTGCTGCACCATATGCCTGGAATGAACTACCTGATTCATACAGCAGAAAAAAGGAGGTGATAGTGCCTCTGTGTAAGTCTCTAGTGCAACCTCATTTGGAGTATTGTGTGCAATTCTGGAGACCGCACCTTCAAAAGACCATAAACAGGATGGGGTCGGTGCAGAGGGTGGCTACTAAAATGGTCAGTGGTCTTCATTATAAACCATATGGGGAAGACTTAAAGATCTTAATATGTATACATTAGAGGAAAAGTGGGATAGAGGAGATATGATATAGACGTTTAAATACCTCCATGGCATAAATGCGCAAGAGGAGAGCCTCTTTCATTTGAAAGGAAGCTCTGCAACGAGAGGGCATAGGATGAGAGTGAGAGGGGATAAACTCAGGAATAATATGCGGAAATGTCAGGCTGTTGTTGTTGAAAGAATAATACAATGAAACTAAGTGCAACAATAAATCAAACCATTAGATGTCCTTGTCAGCAGATTTCAAAGGATGTTTAAGGCGGTGTTAGCTGCACCCACATGCTTGCTCTGAGTGCAAGTAGTTTGGGCTCCAAATGCTTGTGCTAGGTGTGCCACCATGGGAACGCCCCCATTCCACCCAGTCACCACCCTGACATATGCTACCAGGGATTTTGGGGGTTTTGGGGTTACAGTTTTAGCGCAGTACCCAAACCACATGCGAAACCCTGTACTACTGGGTAGCATGCTTTAGTAAACATGCCCCTAAAAGTTTTTAAGGCTCTTTAATAAATCAAATGCATGTTAAGAAATGTGCATACCTAATTAATTTTACAGTTTAACCATTGGGTGCCACTGTCCCACAACAACAGGTATTAGTTGGCAGTACACATAACAACCATTAGGTGATTTATATGGTTCCGTCAG
Organism: Ichthyophis bannanicus; assembly: GCA_033557465.1. Classification (NCBI taxonomy): domain Eukaryota; kingdom Metazoa; phylum Chordata; class Amphibia; order Gymnophiona; family Ichthyophiidae; genus Ichthyophis; species Ichthyophis bannanicus. The sequence continues at coordinate 48,866,455 of CM066046.1, forward strand.
TAGATTTCATGATACACTTTACAGCAAAGAAAATGAAATACACATCTGAATTACTAAGAGGCAGGGATAAGGGTGTGGAAGGCATTGCCAAATACCTCCTGGAATTATTTAAGTTACAAGGCTGTGGGGTAAATTAATGAGCCAAAACCTTTTACAGAATGTGACCAAATTTGCCATACTGGATCAGACCAAGGGTCCATCAAGCCCAATATCCTGTTTCCAATAGTGGCCAATAAAGACCACAAGTACCTATCAGTTTTCCAGAAGGTGGACAGATTCCATGCTGCTTATCCCAAGAGCAAGCAGTGGTTTTCCCCTGTCTGCTTTAGTAATGCTTTTTAGACCTTTCCTCCAGAAACTTGTCCAAATCACTTTTAAACCCAGCTACACTAACAGCTTTTGCTACATCCTCTGTCAACGAATTCCAAAGTTTGATTACGCTTTGAGTGGAAACATATTTTCTCTGATTAGTCTTAAATGTGCCACATTTTAATTTCATTGCTTGTTCCCTAGTCTTTCTACTTTTTGAAGACGTAAACAACCAATCTATATTTACCCATTCTAATCCACTCATTATTTTATAGACTTCTATCATATCTCCCCAAGCTAATGTAACCTTTTAAGCCTTTCCTCATAGGGGAAAGACATATCCTTCTATTCCTTTTATCATTTTGGTGGCTCTTCTCTATACCTTTTGTAATTCCACTATATCCTTTTTTAGATATGGCAACCAGAACTGCACACGATATTCAAGGTGCAGTTGCACCATCGAGCGATAGAGGCATTATAACATCCTTTGTTTTATTTTCCATTCCTTTCCTTATGATTCCTAGCATTCTATTTGCTTTGTTGGCTGTGGCTGCACACTGATCAGAGTGTTTCAACATATAATCCACAATGACGCCTAAATCTTTTTCTTGGGTGTTGGTTCCTAATGTGGAACATAACTTTGCAGTTATCCACATTAAATTTCATCTGCCATTTTCACGCCCAGTCTCCCAATTTTTCAAGGTCCTCTTGCAATTCACAATCCTCTTGTGTTTTAACAGCTTTGAATAATTTTGTGTCATCTGCAAATTTGATCACCTCAATCGTTGTTCCCATTTCTAGGTCATTTATGAATATGTTAAAAAGCAGTGGGCCCAGCACAGATCCCTAAGGTACTCCACTATACTGTACACCTTTCTCCATTGTGAAAATTGGCCATTTAGCCCTACTCTCTGATTTCTCTTTTAACTGGTTCCTGACCCACAATAGAATACTGCCTCCTATCCCATGACTTTTTTTAAATTTACTTTTCTTATTTTAACAATACACGTTTATACGTGAAATCACATAATCATACAGCTGATCCCAAGTAAAAGCAACCCATTAATAACCAAAAACTTCATTTTACATTTCAATCCCACATCAAGAGAGCCGGTATCCTCCCCCTATCAATAGAATATGCCTTGATTAACTAGCCAAAACAGAGAAAAAACAACATATAGCAACATCTAAATAAGGTAAAAGAAACAAACCCACCCTAAACCAACCCAGATTGCTTGTCATGCAAGAAAACTTCCAATTGAGAAGCTTCCATAAAAACATATCAAATGCCCTGAAAAGATATAAGACAGTTGCATGGAAATTTGAGGAAGAAGGTCACCCCAGAGCCCAAACGAAAGGCTTCAACACTAGGAACTACTTTCTCCTCAATTGAGTAATTCTAGAGACATCAGGGAATATGTTAATCTTCTGGCCACACAATTATTGATTCTTTTGTTGAAAAAAATAATCTCAAAATTAAATTATGATCATAGGACCAACCACAGTTGCAACCTTTTCTCAGGCACTAAAGTTACACGCTTCTTCCTCTTGCCCATGAACAAAGCCCCAAACTTCAAATAGGCTCCAAAGTGCTCCGAAGGGGCTCCAAAGTGGCAGAACCTGCCCCCTTGGAATGCTCCTTCAGACATGCTCCCGTGGACACGCACCCGCTGACCGCATCATGCGGTGGGAGCCGCTGTTTAAAGGCCTTCTGCTCTGCTGATTGCTGGCTGCAACTGCCTGTAAAACCGCCAACAGGAAGACCAGCAGTCCGGGAGAAAAGCCATCTCCGATGAACCCTTGGCAGGGCCACTATTTAAAGGCCCTCCTCTCTGCTGATTGGTGGTTGCAACTGCCCAGAACATCGTCGACAGGAAGACCAGCAGTCCAGGGGAAAAAGTCAGCTCCCGATCCCATGTCTTTTTAATTTCCTCAAGAATTTCTCATGAGGGACATTGTCAAAGGCTTTCTGAAAATCCAGATACATTATGGAAGTAATTTTAAAAGTCTTAGGGGTATGTTTACTAAACCATGCTAACAGTTAACCCGGGTTATCTGAACTAGGTCCCATGTTATTCAATGGGACCTAATTGTAGATAACCTGGGATAACCATTAGCCCGGTTTATGAAACATACCTCTTCACTATGATTTGGACATCCAAATCATGAAGACATCCCCAGGGCCATTTTACAAATGACTTTTAAAGATATTTCCAATGCAAGGCCATCCAAGAAGGCAGGGGTATGTCTGGGGAGATGTGACAACGTCCCTGCTCAATTTCAGAAACAGGATGTCTGCTATCCCATCCACTGTTAGACCTGCTGCAAGCACAGATAGGCATTAGGAGAGTGCTTGCTTTGGCCCTAAAACATCCAGAGAGTATAGAGACTAGGCTAAGATCACAAGGAGCAGCACTAGGATTTGAACCCTGCCTGTCTTGGTTTTAGCCCACTACTTTAACCATTAGGCTATTAGATATTGTAGTTCTAAAATGTTATTCTGGGGAAGTCTATGTAGACGCCCCACAGACGTCCATATCGAGCATGTCCATGTTTGTAAGATCGTGCCTGAAATTGCATTGGCCTGCTTTTTTTTCCCCAGAAATTCTAGCTTGGATGTCCCAAATTGCGCTGGGACATCCTTTGTAAAATTTGCCTTCATCTCAATTGGCTTACCTTTATCTACCTGTTTATTCACACCTTCAAAAAATATAATAGATTAATCAGACAAGACCTTGGCTTTGCTAAAACCATGTTGGCTTTCTCCCATTAAATCATGATTATCTACTATATATGTTCAGTAATTTTATTCTTTATAATAATGTCTATCATTTTGCCTGGCACTGATATCAGGTGTACTAGTCTCATATTTCCTGGATCACCACAGAACCCCTTTTAAAATTGGCATTACGTTGATCACTCTTCCAATCTTCAGGTACTATTGATTTTAACGATGGTTTACAAATTTCTAATAGTAAGTCTGCAGTTTCATTTTTGAGTTTTTTCAGCACCCTGGGAGAAGTAGCCTAATGGTTAGAGGACTGGCTTGGAAACCAGGGTTCAATTCCCACTAGCACTCCTTATGTTCTTGGGCAAGTCACTTAACCCTCCATTGCCTTGGAAGAAAGGCCTGGCAATCTACTTCCAGTCTCTGCTAAGAAAACCCAGGAAATGCTGGGTCATCAGGAGTCAGCATTGACTCAAAGGCATGCATTGCATTTTTTTGGCGGGATGTATACCATCCAGTCCAGGGTATTTGCTACTCTTAATAGTTTATCAAATTGCTTACTTACATCATCCAAATTTGTTGAGGTTTGTTTCAGCTCTTCCGATACATCACCTTTAAATACCATTTTTGGCATGGATAACTTCCCTAATATTCTTCAGTAAAGATTTAACCAAAGAATTCAGTCAATCTCTCTGCTATGACCTTGTTCTCCCTTAGTGCTCTTTTACCCCTCTATCGTCTAATGTTCCAACGGACTCTCTCAGATGTTTTTTGCTATGAATATACTTGAAAAGGCTGTATTATGCATTTTTGCTTCCATGGCAAGCTTGTTTTCAAATTCTCTCTTTCCCTGCCTTATCAATGCCTTGCATCTAACTTGCCAGTGCTTATGTTTCCTGTTTCCTGTCAGTTGGCTTCTTTGTCCATTTTCTGAAAGATGCTTTTTTTGGGTATAACAGCCTCTCTGATCTCACCTTTAAACCATGTTGGCAGTCATTTGGCTTTCCTTCCATCTTTCTTAAAGTGTGGAATACATCTGGTCTGGGCTTCCAAGATTGTATTTTTAAATAACTCATAGGTCTGATGTAAAATCTTAACCTTTGTAGTTGCTCCTTTTAGATTTTTCTTAACCATTTTCTTCATTTTATCATAATCTCCCTTTTGAAAGTTAAATGGTAGTGCAGTGGATTTCCTTGCTGTCCTTCCTCCATTTATTAAATCAAATGTGATCATGTTATGATCACTATTGCCAAGTGACCCCAACATTGTTACCTCTTGCAGTTGATCCTGCATTCCACTAAGGACTAGATCTAAAATAGCTTCCCCTCATGTTGGTTCCTGAACTTGCCGCTCCATGAAGCAGTCATTTATTTCATCTAGAAACTTTATCTCCCTAGTATGTTCTGATGTAACACTGACCAAGTCAATACCGGGGTAATTGAAATTGACCTTTATTACTGTATTCCAAACTTTTTTAGTTTCCCTAGTTTCTGTTAGCATTTCATCATATGTCTGTTCATTCTGGCCAGGTGGATGGTAGTATACCCCTACTGCCATTCCCTTCCCCTTTTACATGGAATTTCTATCCATGGAGCTTGTAATGTGTATTTTGTTTCCTACAAAACTTTTATCCTGTTTGGCTCAATGCCCTCTTTAACATAAAGTTTGACCTCTCCATTAATTTGATCTCTCCTATCATGATATAATTTATACCCAGGTTTCACAGTGTCCTATTGGTTATCCTCCTTCCATGAGGTCTCTGAGATGACAATTACATCTAAACTTTCATTCAGTGCTATATATTCTAACACTTCCATCTTATATTTTAGACTTCTAGCATTTGCATATGGGCATTTCAACTATGTTTTTCATTCATATTAACAGTCTGGCTATCAGATGATGGGATAATTTGGAATCTTTCAACTCTGTATGCTTTTTACTTGAAGACACGTGGGTTACTTTTACCTTTCTTGGAACCTCTCTATTAAGATGCCATAACTTCCCTGTTCTATTAGTGATCTTCAAAGTTCCATCAATCTGAACCATGTGCTCTTGGGTGACTGTCAGCTTTCCCCCATTATCTAGTTTAAAGGTTGCTCTATTGCCTTTTTAAAGGTCAAGATGGAGCCCATTGTTTTGGAAAAGCCCCAGTTCCTAACAAATCCAAAACCCTCTTCCTTGCACCATCATCTCATGCATGAATTGAAATTCCACCGCTCTGCCTGCCTCTTGGGTCCTGAGCATGGAACAAGAAGCATTTCTGAGAATGCTACCCTGGAAGTTCTGGATTTGAGCTTTCTATCTAAAAGCCTAAATTTGGCTTCCAGAACCTGCCTACCACACTTTCCTATTTCATTGATACCAACATACATAAAATCAGCATGCTTTTCTCCACTGTCTAGAACCTTATCAAGGAGGCGCATGAGGCCACCACCTTCGTACCAGGCAGGCAAGTTACCAGATGATCATCACATCTACAAGCCACTCAGCTATCTACATACCTAATGATTGAATCACCAACTATAAAAATCATCCTAACCCTTCCATCATGGGCAATTCTATCACAGGACACCTAGGTTAAGGCAGCTAAAACATACTATTTTAAGCCTATTTTATAAACACAAGTAGGCCCCTACTTGTCTTTATAAAATACTAGCGTAAGTGACATAGATCATGCCTTAAATTCAGGAATGAACATTTTCTTGTGAACTCCACCCACACTGCCCAGATTGTGCTCTCAGCAGAGCTGGTGCAAGGATATTGGGCATCCTATAAGAACGAGCAGTTAGCTTTGGAGCTTTTGATACTGGACAATAACAAATGCAACTCAAAATGAAATAAAAAATATTTTTTTCCTTATAAATTAAGAAGGATGTTACTGCATTTATACAATTACATCCATCAAGGATGAAAATGGACCAACTGGTTTCCAAAGAAATAAGATCCCCCAAAATTCAATCGGATGTGTTTGACAAGACCTGCTTCTGGTGAATCCATGCTGCCTCGGATCCAGTAATCCGTTGGAGGCAGGTCTTGTCAGACAAATCTGATTGATTTCTTTGACTGGGTGACCAGGGAGTTGACTGAAGGAGAGTCCTAGATGTGGTGTATTTAGATTTCAGTAAGCCTTTGACACTGTTCCTCACAGATGACTTATAAACAAACTGAGCACCCTAGAGATGGACCCTAAAGTTACTGCTTGGGCTAGAAATTGCTTGAGTGGGAGGCAACAAAGAGTACAGGTAAATGGAGCTCACTCTGAGGAGAAAGAAGTTACCAGTGGTGTGCCACAGAGATCGGTCCTTGGTCCGATTCTTTTTAACATCTTTGTTAGTGATATAGCGGAAGGGCTGTCGGGTAAGGTTTGCCTCTTTGCGGATGATACCAAAATGTGCAATAGAGTAGACACCCATGAAGGTGTAGATAACATGAGGGGGGATCTAGCTAAACATGAAGAATGGTCTAGAATTTGGCAGCTGAGATTTAATGTTAAAAAATGCAAGTTTATGCATTTCTGCAGCAATGCAAGGGAGTGAAGTACTTTTGTCCACAAAAGAAGAGCAGGACCTTAGCATGATTGTGTCTGATGCTCTTAAGGTAGCTAAACAGGTAGAAAAGGCGATGGCAAAAGTTAGAAGGATGCTTTGGTGCACAGGGAGAAGAATGGCCAGCAGAAGAAAGGAGGTGATAGTGCCTCAGTATAAGTCTTTGATGAAGCCTAATTTGGAGTATTGTGTGCTATTCTGGAGACTGCACTTTTAAAAGGATATAAACAGGTTGGAGTTGGTGCAGAGGGTGGCTACTAAAATGGTTAGAGGTCTTTGTTATACAGCATATGAGGACACACTGAAGGATCTTAATATGTATACTTTAGAGGAAAGATGGGATAGAAGTGATATGGCTGTGACATTTAAATACCTCCATGACATAAATGCACAGGAGGAGAGCCTCTTTCGATTGAAAGCAAGCTCTGCTATGAGGGGACATAGGATGGACTCAGAAGTAATATCTAGAAATATTTCTTTACGGAAAGAGTGGTAGATGTGTGGAATAGTCTCCCAGTGGAAGTGGTAGAGATGAGGACAGTATCTGAATTCAAAGAAGCATGGGACAAACACAGAGGATCTCTAAAGGAAAAAAGGGGACTGTTGTAGTGGTTGATATAGAAGGCCAGATTAGAAAGACCATATGGTCTTTTTCTGCCGTCATGTTGGAGCCACTGTTTTATGTCAGAGAAGCAGTTATATATGTTAGATAGGTCTGGAATTTTAGTGTTGAATGATATGTAGAGCATAATATCATCCGCATATATTTGGTAGTGTAGCTTATGTTCTTTGAATATGGAACATATGGGTTGGAGAAATATGTTAAACAGGAAGGCTGATAGACTTGAACCTTGCAGTAGTCCTTGTGGTTATTTAAATGGGGGTGATATCTTGTTGTCTATTTCAACTTGTTGACTTCTATCAGTCAGGTAGGAGTGGAACCAGTTTAATGTTGTTTCACATAGGCCAATGTCAGAGAGCCTCTATATGATTTGTTGATGGGGGAGAAAATCAAATCTGGATGTTATATCCAGGAAGATGAGGAAACCTCGAGTGAGTGTTTGGGTGCAGGACAGGACTGTGTTGATTAGTAATGAGAGCAGGGTCACAACTCCATGGTCTTGGAGCTGTATTTGCACTGTCTTTTCCAGTATTTTTGATATGAAAGGGATGTGTTGATATTGGTCTGTATGAAGTTGGAGTATTTTTATCGAGTTTGTTAATTTTTAGGACTGGTCTCACTGAACTATGTTTTAGTTGACCCGGTACATATCCTTCTAAAAGAGACTTATGGATTATATTCTATAAGTATGTGCTGAGATATGTTCTGGCAACACAACACAACCACTTCATTATAATATCTTCTATATTCTTCTGAGATGGTAGGTCGAAGTTTTACCACTTGGCTTGGAGGGGGTCATGAGATGGGGATGAGTTTGGGATGAAGTTTCCAGTAAAGTTAGTCTTCTGTTTAGTGCTTATATAGTTAGCCATTTTGGGGGGTGTATCCTTTGAGGTGAATTTTGATTGCTGGGTTCTGTTAGGAGGTTCTTTGTAATGAGGAAGAGTTCTCGCGGTTTGTTTAGTGATTTCATGATAGTCCAAGTATAGTACTGTCTTTTTCTTCTTAAGGTCTCTTCGCAGTAAGCCCTGTGTTTTTCAGCTTATGTGTTTTTGGTGGACTGGTCTTGTGAGTGTCTCCATTTACGTTCTAAGCACTGTAAGTCACTTTTTTGTTTTGTAGTGTAGCTGAATACCAAGGGGCTATATTCTTCCTTTTGGGAATATTTCTTCTGGGAGAGGCTCAGGCTGCAGTTTCCATGATTGTGTTCCATCGATCAATTTGGATCTCTAGGTTTTCTTGAGGATTTATTAGCATCAGTTGTAGGACCACTGTGTTGATGAAAGTTTTGTTGTCTAGTTTACAGAATCTGTTGTTTGGGTGATGCGAACTGTGTTCGGTTGTCAAATAGAATTTATTTGGGATCAAAAATAGGATTGTTGCATGGTCGAACCAAGGTACTGGTAGGATTGTGGGTGAGCTGTGATTTTTGGCAATATGGATGTCATAAGGTAAGAATATTAGGTTGAATATGTTCCCTTTACTTTGTATTGGTTTGGAGGCAATTTGTGTATAATGAAGGGAACCCATGGCTTCCAAGAATGAAGTTGCTTGGCTAGAAGGAACGGATGTAAGATTTAGGTCACCCAGGAGGATGAGGGGTTGATGGAGGGTTGGAATCATAGAGGTTGTCTCCAGAATAGTGGATAGCTCAGACTTTGTGGTGGTCTGTAGGTTAAGCATATTGAAAAGGAGCTATTTGTTATGTGAGGATGTCTGAGTTATCTGATGACATGGTGTCGGTAGTTAAAAGGTTGAGGTTAGTTACAGACACTCCCACCTCTGCTAGTTTTCCTGTTGCAGATGTGAATGCTATATGTGGGAGGGCATAGTTGGTTGAGTAAGACAGTGTCACTATCGGAGAGCCAGGTGTCTGTGATGCACAGGATATCTAGCTTAAAGCCCTGGATGAAGTCGATAATTGTCAGGATTTTATTATGTACTGAGCATGCATTGATGAGGGCACATTGAATTGTGGGGTTTGAGGGCTGTGACTTGGTCTGGCATTGTATAATGTCGTGCGGCTCAATCTTGCTTAGAGTGCAGATCCTCTGGGATTGATACAAGTGTACTTTAATTGCTTGAGTGAGAGATTGAGGTTGTCTGATTTTGTAGATGATAGGAATGTGTGTGAGATGGTTTGCTTGAGTTGCCTCCGCAGTGAGTGCAGCTATAATAAGCAACAAGAGAGTGAGGGAATTTCTATGGTGTTCTCTGTTAGTCAGGTGAGGCAGGTGTTGTGCAGTTAGATAGGTCAGAATCTGAGTGTTTTCTCTGGTCCTCTGATGGTGGTATAGTGGATGGTGAGTACCTTATGTGACGACTGTTTGATTTACTGAGATTTTCATTTAGTTGTAACTTAGTTGTCTGGGTGTGTAAAAGTTTAGCTTCAGATTTTTGTTGTGATCATTTCAGATGTGTTGGAGTATCATCACATACCTCATGTTGCTTTATTTACTAGTGTTCAGTGCTTTTGTTTACCTTTGTCTTGTATGGGTCCTTCTGAGGTGAAGTCGAGTTGTACTGTAGTGTTACTGGTGCATTCATGTCCAGGATGTCGCAGAAGTCTGGCACTGTTGGGGTTGATCTGATCACAAAGTGTTAGAGTGGAAAGTGTGGCAAAGTGTTATAGTGGAAACTTCTTTCTATTATGTTAGTGTAGATGCGTAACAGGGACTGTTGTTCTTCTTCCTGTAGATCTAATCTTGTCCCCACCTAAGAGCTATGCCAAAGGCCCTTTGGCTTGACCCGCCAGGCACAGGTCCACCAAGAGAGGGAGAGTTTAAATCTTCCACTGCGGTGAGCTCAGGGGCGTCGGATTGGTAGGAAGGCTAGAGCAGAGCTTATCGCCGGCATCTGCTGCTGGTGTTCGGAGGTGCAGAGGTGCAGATGATCCACCAGAGGGGATTCCCTTAAGGTTGTTTGTTCACCCAACTCTTTTGCAGTGATCTTCCAAGCTTCTGATATAAACAATGAGGTTGATCATAGTAATTCTGTCACATATCATAACAAATATACAATTACACCATGTTGGTACTTCTAATATTTGGTTGTAGTTCTAGGATCAATGGATGTAGTTGCAAAATTACCGGTAGAATATACGAGGTAAAATTTTATGGATCTCAATTGATCAATATTTCAGATTGATCAAGGTGGTGCTGCAGCAAATCAAGAAATTGGTTATCTGGAGGGGTATGACTTTTTTCTGGAATGCCAAATTCATTCCCTACAGAGAGTTCATGCAACTGGGTCTCCACAGATTTTCATATTATATTCAGCTTCTAAGAAATGTGTGAATTATGCCCATTCTTAATTATTGGATGGCACTTTGAGATCACTGGGTACAGCCCAAGGATTACTAGGTATTTCAGTGAGATCACTGGTTATTACTGTACAGCTTATGGAAATTTCTGTAGGATCAAAAGATATTTCTATGGAATCATTGGGTGTACCTGTAGGATGGCCATATTTTTATAAAATCACTGCATGGAATTATGGGAACATTATATATGGCTGTGCAGTCATTGAACATGACTCTAGAGTTACTGATTGAGGTTATAAGATATCTGATGTTCATGTACATAGTAATGACGAACATTTCTTTTTCCATTCTTTATCTCTACAGGAAGATACATCAGACTGTGGTGGTGGAGCCTTCTTAAGACCTTCCTTGGGTCTTTTCCTCTTACTTCAGCTCCTCCTCCTTTGTTTGACTGCTGACTGCTATCCACTGCCCTCGGCCTTCTGCCTTTAAATGAAACACCACTTTTCATCTGTTGCGTTCTTTTTTTTATGTTTTAGAATTTTTTTTAATTAGATTTCCTGTCCACCACCAGTCTCTGGATTACGGCCGACAGAGTGATTTCCTGTTTCCTGTACATCAGCCTTGGTTAACATCATACCCCTGAGGACTTCCTGTTTCTCCTCGGAAATATGGATTTTAGAATTTTATTATTTGGTGGGGAGGGGAGACAACTTCATATGCTTCATCCTGTCTTCCCTTTGGTATTGTGTCTCTCTGGCCAGTGAATGGTGAAAACAGAACTGAAAGGAACACTCTGATGGCACCATACTGGGGGAAATCCAAGCCACTGGTTTGCCTAGTGTTGCACAGATCCCCACTGGAAGGTGTTTTGGTTTTGACTCAGCTGTGCCACCACCTAGCTGTTGGGCAATCATGAGATAAAAGGAGAACAACTTATTCATGGAATATGTGAGATTCTGGAAGACATATATCACTTTTCATCCACAGATGTCTTACCATTTTGCTGTTCTAAGTATTTGGTGAAAAGAAAAACAGAAATTTGCTCTTTCTTGCCATACTTTATCTGCATCTTGTCCTGATAAAAAAGTATCTCTTGCCAAAAGACTTTGTTTTCAAACATATGTTTTCAGTCAGTTGGGCTTCTCAAACCGAAAATGAGGGAGGTCACATGGTCATTATATCATCTCTGACATCAGTGCTTTTCCATTACTGTGTGGCGATTGTGTGCTGCCCATGCTATCAGTCTACTGGAACTATGACCCCCATTTCTTTTTTTGTAGCATTTTTTTTAATTTGTGAATTTTTACATTTTCTATGAGGAATTTTTAATGTTTTCAACCTAATGAAATATTGTGGGATTTAATGTCATCAATAAGGAAAAATGAATTTGCATTCTAATTAAGAGTCAAATAATCAACATTATACATGTTTTAAAAAATGTTTGTTTTTCATACAACAACTCAAAGTAGATGGAAATCCCTTTTAAGATGAGAGAAAGGTAGGTTTGGCTCGATGATTCAGTGAGTCAATGAACCCAGCTTGTGTTATATTGACTGTCCAAGGTTGAGAATGCTGCAAAAGTTACATTCATAGTCTCTGGAGACGGGCAAGGGAAGGAATATTAGCTGTCCTGCAAAGTGGCAACTAATGGCCAAAATCAGGGCCTAAATACTACTACTACTTATCATTTCTATAGCACGACTACGATACAAGTAAGATGAAGTCGTTGCTCAACAGAGTTACAATCTATTCAAAACAGACAAACAGAACAAAGAAGGCACTCGGGAATTTCATTTATAGAAAAATCATTAAAATATATATGGATATTAAACAGGATAACAAGGGGTAGGATTTAATATCATTACCATAGCTGAGCTAGATAGAAGTGGGGGTTAAAATGGGGGGAGGAACCTGGGTAGCTATGAATGAAAGTCATGCCCCCAATGCCCAGTGGAGCGGGAGACAACTGCTGGGCCAAAAGTAATGTTAAAGAAAATGGGCAGTGCAACGGCTGACGCAGTCTTCTGTGGTATCATAAGCTACATTTCGACTTCCATTACTTTCTCATTACACATAAGGTCACAGTCTGGCTCTGTTTTTCCCGCCAGTCCTGGTTTTGCCTCATGGCATGCAGAGTGTTTTGATTTCTCTAAGAAACGTGGGAACTGCATCTCCATATATCCAGTGAAGTAAAGCCAGAGCTAGATCAAGCTGGCCTAGCAACTCATAGAGTCGTCTGGTATCCATACACTAAATTAGTGCTTTCCAACCATGTCCTAGAGACACACTTAGTCTGTTTTTCAGAGTATGCATGATAGAGATTTGCTTGCATTGAAGACACAATATATACAAATAGATCACATGTATATTCATTATAACTATCCCGAAAACCAGACTGGGTAGGTATGCCTCCAGGACTGCTTTATATCAGTGGTTCTTGACCCATTCCTCAACATCTACCCAGTCCATTTGGTTTTCAGGATATCCACAAAGAGTATGCATGCAATATGTTTCCATGCATTGAATGCAAATATAGTTGCCAATATTCAGAAGAAGTTATACATTCACCGGCAGTCACTGAACATATAACTTCTCTAACTGTAGATTTTGAAATCTTATATGGATAGTATCAGCTGGAAAATATGACAGAATGGACTGATGCTACCCATATGAGGGAGGGAAGGTGGAGCAATGGTGAACCCAGAAATACTTAGCTGCTCTCCAGGTGAGTTACACTGTTTGTTTAGGCCCGCTATTTAGCAGATAGCACCAGCACAGTGACCATATTGTCTGTATGCTCAGTGCCACTGCTTATATGTATAGTGTGTGAAGATACATATTAAATGCTGGCGATGCTATTTAAATTACAGTCACCACACCAGCTCAGTATTGGGCGGGTTGTGGATATCCTGAAAACAACTGCTCCAGATACACTACCTCCTAAGGGACAGGGAATGGTGAGATGGGGGCATGCCAGCGACCACATGTTAAAGCACACAGTAATCGGCCATCATGTGATGGGTTGAGGAATAGGTGGAGAGCACATCATTGCTAGCACGAGGACAATTGTCATATGCTGTATGGGTGTCAAGTGCACCCAGCCTGATAACTGTCCATATAATCGTGGGCCAGGTTAGGGGAGAGTCAGAAGCGTCCCTAAATATTATCCGGCTAATGACAATATTCAGCTGCTATCCAGATAAATTATTCACTTAATTTAGCAGGTCTAAACTAAAGACCTAGTGCAGGTGTGTTCATCATTTAATCTAGATATTCAGCACGGCAGATTACATGAAGTACCTGCGCTGGCACTTACCCCAATGACTGCACCAGCTGAAAATCCAGTGCATAGAAATATAGAATATGATGGTAGATAAAGACAGTTGGGGGCATATTTAGCGGCAGTGGCCAGCACAATTAAGCAGCTGACTGTTGCCGCTTAATCTATGTGCAGATATTCAGTTCCAGGGCCATATCTTCCAGTAGCACTGAATATGTGCTATGCATGGATAGCTATTTAGCTATTTGGACAGCAGTGATAAACAGCTGCTAAACCAGCTAAAATTAGACGTGCTGATTTTGGCCTAATTTTAGCCAGTTTGGTGCCACTCCAGTGATTAGCGCCGGGCTAAGAGGGTAAAGAAGACAAAGATCATGACAACTGGCATAATCAACAGGTTCATTGTTGAAGGAGAAGAAATTGAAATTGTGAACAACTTTAACCTACTTGGACCAACTATCAATAAAGAAGCAGTCAAGAAATCAAACGACGCATTGCTCTTGGCAGAATGGCTATGAAAGACCTAGATAAGATTCCCAAGAGCAGAGATGTCTCTCTCCATACAAAGATTCGACTTGTTCAAGCCATGGTATTTTCAATAACATCATATGGATGTGAAAGCTGGACAGTGAAAAAGATAGACAGGAAGAAAATTTATGCCTTTGAATTATGGTGTTGGCGGCGAATACTGTGTATACCATGGACTGCCTGAAGAACAAACCAGTCGGTACTAGAGGAGATCAAACCTAAGCTTTCTTTAGAAGCTCAGATGACAAGACTTCGACTTTCATACTTTGGACACATCATGCAAAGAGAGAGATCATCAGAGAAAGACATCATGCTTGGCAAGATAGAAGGTCAACGCAAAAGAGGAAGGCCAGCAATGAGATGGATCGATACAATAACAGCAGCTACGGGTACCAGTCTGTCAACAATGAGCCGCTTGACTGAAGACCAAACACAATTTAGGATAGCTATCCAGAGGGTCGCCATGAGTTGACTCCGACTCGACGGCACTTAACTTAACTAAGAGGGTAATATTCAGAGGCAGAAACTGGGTATGTGCTGCTGAATACCCACCTCAGCGGGCTTTGCATGACTAGCAGGTCTTCTGACTGCATTGATCCCTTTGAATATGCCCCTCTATGGCCTATCCAGTCTGATAGCACATTGCCGATTTTAGGGTTAACGCTTTATATTTCTGCAGGCATAATCCCCATATGAATTTTATTAAATGCTTGTTTGACGTTCTCCTTGTGAGCAATGCTCAGACATTCCAGATATGTAGGTTGGATCTAGATTGCTGGGATAGTTGTGCTCTCTAAAGTTATTAAGTGAAAGTTAAATAGATAAATGAGTATGTCCATAGAGCAGCAGAGAATGAAAATGCATTTGCGATGGAAGAGAAGTCATAAATCATTATTAGGGCAGATTTGAGAGTAAGTTCTGCTTATCCCTGAGGAATCTGTCTACCATTTAGGATCCTGCCAGGCAGCAGCGGTGCAAGGATACAAGGCTCCCTAGGTGAACCTCATATTTGGCGTTCTCTGGACCAGCAATGGCTTTAAACAGCACTGCAGCACTTACCTAAACCTTCGGCACTGCAGTGCTGTCCCTGCTTCCACCCGCCTGATGCAGACTTCCTGTTTGCATAGGGGTGGAAGTGGCTGATCTAGCTGCTTCAACCCACCTATGCTGCCACCTGCTGGCCCAGGAGAGGCATGGCAGCGTAGGCAATGGGCTGTCCTCACACCATTTGCACTCTAAGCAACTGCCTAGTTTGCCTAATGGTAGCATTGGCCCTGCTGCCAGGTATTTGTGACCTGGATTGGCCATTATTGTAAACAGGATACTGTGCTTGATGGAACTTCCTTTGGTCTAACCCAATATGGCAATTCTTATTTTTCTTATGTGATGTCAGCAAACAGGAAACGAAGCTTCGCTGATGTCACAGAGCTCTAGTAGGAGTTCTTTTTATGATGCAGCAATAAACTATTCTTATGATGTCACAATCTCAGAGCACAACATTAGTGCATGAAAAGAAGCATTACCCACTGATGTCATAGTAAGAGCAAAGACTAGTTTATGCTGTTATAGAATAGGGAGTGATGCTGTATTATAAAATGGACAAAGAACAAAACTCCGATAGAGACGTCAGTAAGAAGAAACAAAAAGTAGGGATTTCTGGGACATAATCCAGGAATCTGAAAAAGGTTTTGCTTTTGTTAGCACCTTAGAAACCCAAGGATGTAATCATCCCAAGAATGTGATTCAAGAACCTTTCCCTTGACCCTTAAAATCCCAGCACCAATTTTAAGGGGAGCGCAAGCAAGACAAATGCCTAAGGTCTCAGCACCACAAAAGGCTCTGTAGTTAAGCCAAGCATTCTTACAGAGGCAGAACTTCAGTGTGCCTGGCATTGGCTGGGTCCACTCCTTAATTTATTCTCTGGACCTCTACAGGACTAGATGTAAATGCCCATAAGAAGTTGAGAGGAGGGGCAGAAGAGAGGCTCCTTAGAAGTCATTGTAGTGGAGGGAGGTCCTTCTGGATCGATCATGCCCAGAACCTTCCCTTTCTTGGAGCTCCTTCTCAGCTTCACTGCTTTTCTGTTGAGCAGTTCCAGTCTTGCAGCAGCAGGCAGCAACACTGCTAATAAAATTCATTGTAAAACTTTCAAGCCCTCGTATGCTCACAGGTCTTGCAAAGCCCTGCTCTCCTACCACACGGGCTTCTTGTCACGATGGAAACCTGTGTGAGGAGTTGGCACCACAGGTCCTTTCAGCATAGGAGGGCTTGCAGGCCTTGTGCTAGATTTGCCCTCTAGAGGCAAGCCTGCGCCACTCTACAGGACCAGCATGGCAGGCCCAGATAAAGGCAGAACAGCGGTCATGATGCTTTGGTGCCTGTCACTGGAGGACCTGCCCACACCCCTTGCCTCGTTTCCCACATATCTTCTCTTTTATCAGAATACGTAGTTTTACCCTCTGATCATTCCCTTGAGGATATTGCTGTACTCAGTAACAGGGGCTGTCAGGGATTCATTCTCTAGCAGCAAAGAGGCTTCCCTTAATGATGTTGATTAATATTTTCTTCTCTCATCTGTGGCGTTTCAACACATGAAGCTGCTAGAAAATTCCAGGTTGAATATTTGGTTGAACCCAACTCCCCTGCTTGTCCTACACTCCCCTGCCACACCCTAAAATAAGAATGGCAATACTGCACCATCAATATCATGTTAAAAGAAAGCTTTACCTTGTCTGTACCATAAAATGGGCATAGCGAATGATAATACCCTGCATTGCTGAAATATACTAGTAAGCCAGTGATCTAAGGAGCCTGGAGAGGCAGTCATCTCAGCTGGACAATGGCAAATTAACTCACGCTTATTATCTCATTGCTTGATCTCACAAATGATATTGTACACCTTATGGATCAATCAGAAACATATTCCATTTGAGGGTGAGGGTGACATTTTTCTGAACATGAGTATAGGATTCAAAGAGCTACAGGAAAAACTGCTTTTGGAGCCTGGCACTACCATGTAATGGATCTGGATTCAATTCCTGGCTCCGATCCAGCCAGCAGGAATTTGCGATTCCAGCAACATTTAGAGCCCCCAGGAGAAAGCCGCCAGCTATTGTTCAGTGTTGACACCTGGAGGTCAGAGTTAAGGCCTATGATCACAGGGTTCCAGAAGTAGTCCTGGTACATGCCCCCCTCCCCTCCCCTCCTCTCCTCCCCCCCCCCCCCCCCCCCCCCCCCCCCCGTTCACACATACACACTAAAAACTGTAACTGCATTCACTGAACTAACATAAATTGGAAGGTAATTTAAAATTGGACTCAAATCTCAGGGTAGTTTTGAATGACGGCTTATAGCATCAGATCCCAGTGCGAGTTCTGATAGAACTGGGAGCCCAAAAGAGGCAGGGGGAACTTCCTGATCAGAAAATGAGAAACTATTTAGAAAATGATGATTTAGGAGGAACTCTTTAATAAAGGGTGGGTATTATGTCTTGCCATGCATATCTTTAAAATTATCATACCCAATTACTTTAAGAATCATGACATCCTCTCTATCATGTGTACCTCGCACCAGCCTTCATTTTCTCTTACTGAAGAGTACCACTAATGCTAAGGGCAGTGACCGGTGACTGTTATAGAGAAGATTATGGATTTTGCCTGGAAATGCATTTGTACTGGTTATTGTAGGATATGACTGGTAGCTCCCTCTGGTCATCAACTCATCAGTGTGAAAGGCCTGCAGCCCACATGAACAGAGCAAGCTGGTAAGGTGAATGAAGACACCCTATACAATACTTTTTTGTTTTAATCTGGCAAGAAAAAGAGAAAGGTGAGGAAAAAAATGCTATTTTTGTTCCCTCCTCTTCATCACTGTCTTGTGCTAAATATGACCTTCAAATATCTGCTTTCACCCTACACCTGAAGTGAGAGCCAGTGGGATGGGCTGTTGTTTTATTAATTAATGAGTTAATTGATGACCATTATATGCTTGTAGCTCTTTGGTGTGTGTTTGGTATGTTTTATGGGAATGTGTTTTTGACAGATGGCAGGTTATGTGTTAAACCCGGAGTGTGTGTAATTCTGTAGTCTAGTCAGCTGTTCACTGAGAAAAGAAAACAAATCTATATACATAACTATAAATATATATATATTTAAAATTTAAAACAAAAACTGATAGTTCTCATTACTGACATTTCTGCTTATCTCCCATTTGAAAAGCTTTTATTGATTTATGTGAATTTTTCTCCTTCCTTTTTTTTTGTACAGAAGAATTTAAAAACTACAAAAATGGACAAAAACTTTGTAAGATATTGTGTGTGTGATTCCTTGTAAAATATTTTCAGATGGTTTATTACAGAGAATCAGTTATTAAATAATGTGCATATTTTCACTTCAAAAGGAGAGTTGTTGTCTTTATTGATCACTCACTTCGAATAGTAGAATATATGAAGAGCATGCAAAGATCTTTAATCAGGCTTCTCTAATCTGCCTACCTCTCTTTGAGATATTATTATCATCTTGATTTGTGTGGCATATACCAATGCTGATGTATATTAAAATAGGCCTGCAACTTTGGCCAAGATGAACTGTATGTAACCTTGAAGAAGGGAGGGGTTATACAGAACAGCAGAAAGTCCTAACAAATGTGACCTTTGATTGCTTGTTCAGCTATAACATATTTAGATTAGCAGGGTCGCAATGAGTCACATTAAACTCAACGGCTCTTACAACATCAATAGGAATACTAAGAAACATAAAGGAAAGGGGTTTTACTTGAGGCAGTTTCTCCAAATGGGTTAGTTTTGTGCCTACCATGACAGTCATGAACCTCACTTCTAAGCCAGGGTATGTGGAGTATGATCTTAGTCTCTTAAATTTACTGCTAATGCTCGGTGTAGCACTTGCATCGTAATAAAGAGAGCTTCCTTCTGGAGTTCGTAAGATGTAACAGGTATGGGTAGTTTGTCACAATGTGCTTGGAAATTCTTTTATCAAGCCTGTGGCTCCCAATACGATGGGAAATATTTCTATATCTTTCTGCCACATTTTCTTGGTCTCTGACTGCATTTCTTGGTACTTCAGAATCTTCTACCTCTCCACGTGATTCACAGAATAATCACTTGGAACCAACACCTCTATTATCAATACCCTTCTGGTGTTTTTCTCCTTTACCACTGCGTCGGGTTTCCTGGCATCCAGTTTCATATCTATCGGAATGGGAATATTGCGGGTGATCATAACCTCTTCATTCTCTGTTATTCTCTTAGGGTCATGATCCCAGTGCTGCCTGTAAACATTCTCTGCTGCCAGGACATACCGTCTCCAGCCTGTTTACTGTCAGAGTTGCCAAACACATTTCTAGATAAGAAAAAAATTATTATAGATATTGAGAAATAAAGTAGGCATATCAGAGAGGTAAAGGCAGTGTCAAATGGATGTGATGGTATGAATGAAGGATTATCCCAAAACAGGATATGAATTGAGAAATTATAATCCTTGGCCAGGTCTTGGACTTAAATCATCGGCCAGTTGAACTAGGCTCCTACATAGTGAGGTGTCCTCAAAGAAAAGGGCCTTGGTGCAACACTGTGACCCTACCCCAATCCTTACTGATGTTAATTGAGAACTGTACCTAGGACTTGTACTGTGTGAAATAAGAAATGGCCAAAAGTTGAAACTGTGTGCAGTCTTTTGAAGGCAAGTGTACATAGATCTTGGAATTAAATCTTCCTGTTTCCCTAAATCCCTGATGTAACCCTAGTGGTTCATGAGCTTGTAGGGATAGAGGAGGGAGAAGCAGATTTACATCAAGCATGGCTATTGTTTAAAAATACAATCTTGGAAGCCCAGACCAGCTGTATTCCATGCTTGAAGAAAAGTGGAAGGAAGTCCAAAAAACTGCCAGCATGATTTAGAGGTGAGGACAGAAAGGCTGTTGTAGCCAAAAAAGCATCTTTCAGGAAATGGAAAAAGGAGCCAAATGATGAAAACTGGAAACAACATAAGCATTTGCAAGTTAAATGCAAAGCATTGATAAGGCAGGCAAAAAGAGAATTTGAAAAAAAGCTTGCTGTGCAAGCAAAAATGCATAAAAAAACCTTTTCAAGTACATTTGTAGCAAAAAACCTGTGAGAGAATCAATTGGACCATTAAATGATAGAGGGGTAATAGGGGCACAGAGAGAGGACAAAGCCATAGCAGAGAGACTGAATGAATTCTTTGCTTCGGTCTTTACTGAAGAAGATGTAGGGAAGTTACCCATCACTGAAATGGTATTTAGAGGTGATGTATTAGAAGAATTGAAAGAAATATCAATAAACCAGGAAGATGTATTACAACTATTTGATAAACTGAAGAGTAGCAAATCACCTGGACCAGATGGTATACATCTGAGGGTGTTGAAAGAACTGAAATATGAGATTGCAGACCTACTATTAGTAATCTGTGAACTATCATTAAAATCATCTGTGATACCTGAAGATTGACAAATGGCCAATGTAACGCCAATTTTTAAAAAGGGTTCCAGGAAACTACAGACCAGTGAGTCTGACGTCAGTACCGAACAAAATGGTAGAAACCATTATAAAGAACAAAATTACTGAACATGTAAATAGTCATGGTTTAATGAGAGAAAGCCAAAATGGCTTTAGCCAAGGAAGGTCTTGTCTTACTCATCTATTATATTCTTTTGAAGGTGTGAATAAACAGGTAGACATAGGTGAGCTGGTTGATATAGTGTATTTATTTATTTAATGTCTCTTATATACCACACTCTTTGAAAATCAGTGCGGTTTACAGGTATTTGGGTTTGAGAGACTTTTGGCGGCATTAAAAAGTAATGGGATAGGAGGCAGTGTACTATTGTGGATCAGGAACTAGTTAAAAGATAGAAAGCACAGGGTAGGGCTACATGGCCAATTTTCCCAATGGAGAAAGGTGAATAGTGGAGTACTCCAGGATCTGTGCTGGGTCTGCTCTTTTTAACATATTTGTAAATGACCTGGAAATAGGAATAATGAGTGAGGTAATCAAATTTGCAGATGGTACAAAATTATTCAAAATTGTTAAAAGCCAAGAGCATTGTGAAAAACTGTAAGAGGATCTTGATAAATTGGAAGGCTGGATGTTCAAATAGCAGATGAAATATTACATGGACAAGTGCAAAGTTGCAGTGGTAGCCAAAAAGGCAAATAGATTGCTAGAAATCATTAGAAAAGGAATGGAGAATGAGACAAAGGATATTATAATGCCTCTGTATCCTTCCAACCGCATCTTGAATATTGTGTGCAATTCTGGTAGCCGTATCTTAAAAAGGATATAGCAGAATTAGAAAAGGTATAGGGAAGAGCCACCAAAATGGTAAAGGGGATGGAAGGATACCCCTATGAGGAGAGGCTTAAAAGGTTAGGGCTCTTCAACCTGGAAAAGAGATGGCTGAGAGGACTTATGATATAGGTCTATAAATGAATGGAGTGGAACAGGTAAACGTAGATTGATTGTTTATGCCATCGAAAAGTAGAAATACTAGGGGACATGCAATGAAGCTACAGTGTAATCCGTTTAAGACCAATATGAGAAAATATTTTTTCACTCAATGCGCAATCAAACTCTGGATTTCGTTACCAGAGGAGGTAGTAAAAGCTGTTATTGTTGTTGTTGTTAAGTGCCGTCGAGTCGGAGTCGACTCATGGCGACCCTCTGGATAGCTATCCTAAATTGTGTTCGGTCTTCAGTCAGGCGGCTCATTGTTGACAGACTGGTACCCGTAGCTGCTGTTATTGTATCGATCCATCTCATTGCTGGCCTTCCTCTTTTGCGTTGACCTTCTATCTTGCCAAGCATGATGTCTTTCTCTAATGATCTCTCTCTTCGCATGATGTGTCCAAAGTATGAAAGTCGAAGTCGCTGTATTTAAAAAAGGTTTGGACAAGTTCCTGAAGGAAAGATCCATAAACCATTATTAAAGAGGACTAGGGAAATCCATTGCTTACTTTGCGACAAGCATTGTGGAACCGTCCTTTTTGGGAACCTAGCAGGTACATGTGACCTGGATTGGCCACTGTTGGAAACAGGATACTCGGCTGGATGGACCTTGGTCTGACCCAGTATGGCATTTCTTATGTTATTATGAGATGTATCTAGGCTAACAGAGCACAAGAGTCTTGTTCCCTAGCTGAAGAGTTCCCTTCAGGGCAAGCACATCGTTGCTTTTTTGAGAACATTGCTGGCCTGCTTTTCCTTTGACTGTCTTATTCTCTGAAATCTTGAAAGGATGTCCTGAATAAGCATTTCCTGTGTATGAAAGTCCTGTTCAAATTGAGAGAATGGGGATTGGCAACAAAAGAATTACTGGACCCTCCAAAAGGGACAAATGCCTCTTATTCATATGTGCACTGTGGTCAGAAAACCTGCAGGTTCTTAGGTAAATGGAATTGGTATACCAGAGAGGATCCTATGAAACAGTTTCCTTTTGAGGGAACCTTTGATTAAATAAAATTGTTCATCTTCACAGAACCCTTGAGCAAAATGGCTTTATAATCAATGAGACAGTTATTTTAATTGGTATACAGAGGGAACCAAAAGGCACCAGGAATCTATAGTACAGAGTGTTAAGGACTTCCAAGAAAAATGAAACGCTCAAATGAAAAATCTAAAAGGACAGAAAAGTCATGAAAAGATTCATGTAAATAGCTCCTTATCCCTAATTTTCAAACTAACAGAAAGTACTGAAGATAGTAGTGATTTCTTTTCTAGTGTTAGTCCTCTTTCCCATTATACTCCTCCAGAAACACTTCCCTCTCTACCCTTCATTCCTTTCTCCCCATCAGCAGTCTATCAGTGTCCTTCACACCCTGTCGACATCATCCAATTTCAGATAGGGCAAATTGGGTTTTGAAGGCCCTTCCTATGACCTTCACAGTTGTCTTCCACCCCTTTGGTACTCAGATGGAGAGCCCCAACTTACCCTCTGCATCTGCTTCCTGGGATAAATGGTCTTGAAAATGCCCATTCTCCTGATTTAAAGAACCTTATTAAGGAATTTAATAAGGTACTTCAGGCCGGAAGGTCGGGGGTTCAAATCCCACTAGAGGACAGCAACCTTGTGCCGGAAGGACTGGGGTTTCTAGTCCCACAAGGTGCTCCTTGTGGTCTTGGGCAAGCCACTTAACCCTCCATAGCCCCCATGTTCCCTGTAAAATAGTTATCTCCAAGTTATAATGCCCTGTTCAATGTAATTTCAGTTTGTTCAATGTAAACCGCACTGATGCAGAATAGCGCGGTATATAAGAGAATGTAAATAAATAAATAAATAAATAAATAAATAAAATAAATTTGCATAATAAGCTAAGCACTGTTGTGTATTTTGGCATAGCGCAACAGTTTGCTCAAGAAATCTGTTTGGTTAAGGTGGATTGAGAAGTTACAAGTTATAATATAACATTAAGCGATGTGTCTAGAGGTCACTGATGCAAAAAGGGTGCACACTTATCAGATATGTTAAAGTCTGAATAAAAGCACCCACATAAGTCTGAGACCTTGTTGCTTTCAATTATAGTAATTATTATTTCAAATTTTGGTTAAGTGACTATCATAAGTCATTGATATAACATCACAATCTTGTAGATAACATTGGAGCGCGGAACCTGAAAAATTAACAGATAATTCGCTCTGGAAAGTGACCTAATTAGTGGCCAGTCAGATGACATAGCTAAAAGAAAGCAAAAATAAAAGATGGTAAAGGAGCAACTCCAAGGGGAGGAGGGAGCGTTGTCAGGACTGATTCCTGCTGTCCCAGGAGAAAACGGGGTTACTTACCTGTAACAGGAGTTCTCCGTGGACAGCAGGATAAGTCAGCCACACCTGGTGACGTCCTCCGGGCAGCGCCATGGATACGGAAGTGCTCTCCAGAGCTCAGAAAGGTAAACCTTTCTGAGCATGCCCAGGTAGCCCACTTACCGCTCCGCCCCCTAGCCCAACCAATGAGTACCAAGCTATTTGCCTTGGCTAGGGAGCAGTCACATAGGTATGGCCTTCTCCAGGGGAGGTGGCTGGGATTGTGTGGCTGACTTATCCTGCTGTCCACAGAGAACTCCTGTTACAGGTAAGTAACCCCGTTTTCTCCATGGACTAGCAGGATTGCGTCAGCCATACCTGGTGTCTCCCTAGCTGCAGGGCAGGCTACGGGGAGGAGGCCAGAGTACCGATACATCCAGAGACCTGGGACAGTTGTGGAACAACAGATTGCTTGTTTATTATTACCATTAAACTGGTGAAACCGTGCAAATTGCGATAGTGCAAACAGTACAAACAGTGCAAACAGTGCCAGTAACAGGTCAAACAGTAATGCAATGCAGAAGCATGACAGGCTAGAAGATCAGGCTAGTTGCAGGAGCTGGCAAGAATCCCGGGTACTCAGTGCTCCACTGGGTTCGTAGCAGTAGAGAGGACAGCCACGCCGAGGGCGCAGCTCTCCTGAGGCCTGAGGTCAAGGCAGTAGTGCTTCTGGAAGGTTTGCAGGGAGGACCAAGTGGCAGCTCTGCAGACCTCAGTTAGTGGGACATCGCGGAGGTTAGCGATTGAAGTGGCAAGCGCTCTGAGCTGGTGAGGGCCCACTCTCGGTTGGTCCCCGGTGCCTGATGGGTCGAGGCAACAGGAGATGCATGCCGTCATCCAGTGTGAAAGGGTCCTCTTGTTGACAGGTTTGCCGGGTCTGTTCGGATCGAAAGATACTAACAGCTGTTCACTTTTCCTGATGGTTTGAGTCCTCTGTAAATAGGTCTGGAGGGCCTGGAGACAGTCAAGGGTGTACAGGCGTCGCTCCTCATCCGAAGAATGAGCCTCCGGAAAAAATGAGGGAAGTTCAATGGACTGGTTGACATGAAAAGCCGAAGACACCTTTGGCACGAACCTCGGATTGGTACGCAGGGATGCGTGGTTCTGGTGTAGCTGCGTATAGGGAGGGTGTGCTACTAGAGCATGCAGCTCGCTGATCCTCCTTGCGGAAGTGATGGCCACGAGAAATAGGGTTTTCCAGGAGACGAATTTCATGTCTGCTGATAGGAGCGGCTCAAAGGGCTCTTGTGTCAAGCGCTGTAGGACAGTGTTGAGATCCCAAGGCGGCACCGGTCGCCTGATCGGGGGTTTCAGATGTGACAGGCCTTTCATGAAGCGTGTAGTGAGGGGCAGGGCCCCAATAGAAATGGCCCCTGCAGGAGGTGCATGGAAGGCCGCTATTGTGGAGAGGTGGACTCGGATGGATTGTGTTTGCAGTTCGAGGCTAGACAGCGAATTGAGGTACTGCAGTACGCTGGGAAGTGGGCATGTGGTGGGGTCTAGGCCTTGCGCTGCACACCAGATGCTGAATCTCTTCCATTTGAGACCATAGGACTTTCTGGTGGAAGGCCTCCTGGCTGCTAGCACCATGTCCTGCACCTCAACAGGTAGTTGGAGATTGGCTAGGCCCTGCCGCTCAACCTCCATGCAGTGAGAGATAGGGCTTCGAGGTTGGGGTGTCGTGTGCTGCCGCCGTTCTGCGTTAGTAGATCCGGTCTGAGGGGCAGGCGCCTCGGGGCTCCCTGAGCTAGGCGCAGCAACAGGGAAAACCACATCTGGCGCGGCCAGTGGGGAGCAATCAAAATGGCGTGGGCTCTGTCTTGGAAAATCCGTTGCAGTGTCGCCGGGATGAGGGGGGTCGGTGGGAAGGCATACACCAGAGACCACTCCCCCCAGAACACGTCGAATGTATCTGCCGCCAGCCTCCTGGCTGACAGGTGCCTGGAGCAGAATAGGGGGCATTTGGCATTCTGTTCTGTGGCGAATAGGTCGATGCTCGGCGACCCCCAGTGTCGGAAGAGACTTGCGGAGACCTCCGGGAGAAGACTCCACTCGTGCGGCTGCAGTTGTCTGCTCAGCTTGTCCGCCAGGACGTTCAGGTCCCCTGGGAGATAGGAGGCCCGGAGGTGGCATCCGCTCCTTAGGGCCAGGGTCCATATCTGTAGCGCTTCCCTGCAGAGGGAGCGCGAGGCAGTGCCCCCTTGCTTGTTGATGTAAAACATGGCCACCTGGTTGTCTGTCTGGACGAGGATGGTTTTCCCGCACAGCTGCGGGAGGAACGCCTTCATGGCGTATCTGATGGCCCTTAACTCAAGGAGGGTGATGTGTAGGGCCCTCTCCTGCGGGGACCACTCCCCTTGTGTGTTGAAATGTCGGGTGTGAGCACCCCAGCCCGTGTTTGATGCGTCCGTAGTGAGGGTCACTTGGTGTTCGTGGGGGTGGAAGTCCTTGCCCACTGAAAGGTTCGTTGGTACCGTCCACCAGCAGAGCTGGGTATGGATCTGGGGAGTCATTGGGATACAGACGGAGAGGGGTTGATGATGTTGGTTCCAGTGGGTGCGCAGGTGCCACTGGAGTGGGCGCATCTTCAATCTCGCTGTAGGGAGGACTGATGTAGTGGCCAACATGTGCCCCAACAGGCGCAGTATGGACCTCACTGAGGCACTTGCCGCCTCGACCGCTTTGGATGCCAGGGCTGTGATGGTGGTCAGTCTGCGCTCGGGGAGGTAGGCTTACGAGACTTTGGTGTCGATCACAGCTCCTATGAACTCTAGCCTTTGGGAAGGCATGAGATGTGACTTGTTTAAATTGATGACAAAGCCCAGGGACGATAGTAGCGTCCTGGTAGTCTACAAGGCCGTCTGTAGCTCCGGGGCGGAGGGGGCTGTTAGGAGCCAGTCATCGAGGTATGGAAAAATGGAGATGTTCCTCTTGCGGAGATGCGCTGTTGCTACGGCCACACACTTCGTGAAGACCCGTGGTGCAGGTGACAGACCGAAGGGAAGGACTCTGTATTGGTAGTGCTGCCCTAGCACTTGGAAATGGAGGTACTTCCTGTGCAACTTGTGGATGCGGATGTGGGTGTAGGCATCCTGTAGATCCAGGGACGCCATCCAATCGCCGGTCTGGATCAGAGGGAGGATGGTGTTTAAGGAATACATCCTGAACTTCTCCTTGTTGATGAACATGTTGAGTCGGCGCAGGTCCAGGATGGGGCGGAAGCTGCCTGTCCTTTTGGGAATGAGAAAATACCTGGAGTAAAAACCAGAGTTCCTTTCGGCTGGGGGTACCTCCTCTATGGCTCGAGAGTCCAGCAGGTGTAGCAGTACCGCGGCCATGGCGAGGCACAGGTGTGGAGGTGTGTCACTGACAGGGCGGGCATTCTGGTGGGGTGGAGCCACGAAGCGTATGCGGTATCCGTCCCGGATGATCTGTAGGACCCAGGAGTCCGAGGAGATACTTCGCCACTCTGGAAGAAAATATGTCAGGCGACCCCCAATCCTGTGGGTTGCCTGTGATCTGGCATCAAAAGGAGGGCCCACTTTTGTTGGAGGGCGCGTTGCTGTTCTTCTTTTGCTTACGGTCCCTCTGGGTTTTGCACTGTTGTGAGCGGCCGTGATAAGAGTTGTTCTTATACGTGTTATTATGCCATTTCTGATTGGAGGAGTACCTCTTATTGGAAGGGTAGTATGGTTTCCTCTGGAAGTTGCTTCTCTGAGTGCCGCTGTGGCGCGCGAAACCATCCTCCGCCAAGGTCTGTAATGTGGTACAGTGTTCCTTCATATCGTTCACTGTATCCTTGACCTTGTCCCCAAAGAGCGACTCGCCCGAGCAGGGTGCATCTGCGATCCTGTCGTGGGTGTCATCGCGCAGGAGGCCCTCAGCCATGCCCATCGTCTTGCTGAAATGGCTGTGCCTGCGGTCCTCAGCGCTGTGTCGAAAGAGTCGAAGGTAGTGCTGGCAAGGTGTTTGCTGCACTCGGACATATCTGCCAGTGCACTGGATGCCAAAGTTTGAGATTCCCTCGGGAGAGATGCTAAGGCGGCCTTGAGGTTCGCCATGCATGCGTCCTGGAAGAGGACCTGTTGAAACTGGTGTGCTGCTATTTTCGCGTTAAGCATAGCTCCTTGGAAAACTTTCTTCCCGATATCATCAAGGAGCTGGTCCCGACCTGGCGGGCTGTTGGCATGTGTGCGCGAGGATTTAATGCGCTTGAGAGCTGAAGACACCACGATGGATTGATGTGGCAGTTGTGCAGATGAAAATCCTGGAACAGGCTGCACCTGGTACTTAGTTTCAGCCTCCTGGGAAAGGGGCGTCCAGACGGCGGGGTCTGCCACAGCCTTAGATGGTTGTCCCGAAGTGTCTGGTGAATAGGCAGCATAAAGGCAGGCTTGGGAGCTGCGAGGTATTTCAAAACCTCTGGTACTGGCTCCTTTTTGTCATCTTGGCCCCTTAGGGTTAGGGTGGAGGCAAGCTTGTCTAAGAACTTTGGATACGTGAGATCCTCCGGAGGGGGGGGGGGGGGTTCTTCCGGCTCCGGGGAGCATCTCTGATCCAGGGTGGTGTGGTCATGTTCGTGGTTTGCAGATCCCACAATCGCTGCCTCGAGATCATGTTCCTCCGCAGTGTTGACAGGGAACAGACTATTGGGGGGCCCGTTGCCTGGAGTTGAAGGCCGGATATCCCTGATGTGTGGGTCTGCTGGAATGTCTGCTGAGGGAGGTGCCTGACAAGGCAGGGGCGGAGGAGCCGCAGTGGATGAGGGTTGCTTAATAAGCTGAGATAGCAGGCTCAGAATGGCTGCGGAACTGGATCCGGATCTACTCCGGTGTCTGTAGCCGGGGCTGGAGGAGCTTGAGGAACTCATGTGTCTATTTCTGCCCTTACCGCGGCATCGTGAGCGGTGACTGCTTCTAGGGTGCTTCGATCCTTGGCGCCAGTGGCTAGAAGAACTACCGCTGCAGCTGCTGCTGGAACTGTTGCACTTTTTCCTTTTGTTCCTGCAGCATTTTGATCATCGCCTCCGATGGTCTGAAGAGCTGCTGCGGCTGCTACTTGTGCTTCTGTCGCGGGTCCTCTCTCTTCCCCCGCGAGTAGATCCATTAGAGAGACAGCTGCTGTGGCCGTGGACGCGGCGTGCGGGAGATCCGGCGCCCAGCAGATAAACGGCGCCGACCTGGCTCGCTGTTGCCTCAGAACGAGAGGGAGGCCTGTGGGCAGGGCTAGAGGACCAGCGCTGACAGTGATCCCACCCTCCGCGCGCCTCTGAGGGCTGTGCTGAAGGTGTGTTCCTGGGGTGGGCGGGGCTGGAGGACTGAAGCCCCGACGTGGAGGACCGAAGCCGTCCGCCATCTTTGGGGTACACATGGCTTCCTGAGGCTTCTTCTGCAGTCTGACTGGCGTGGAACACTTACCCCGAAGAGAGCATCACAGCGGGGGACAGGCAAGGCGGCGGAAGTCCCGCAGGGAAAGCCTCAGCACCGCGGCAGTGAATGGAGGCCGCAACGGGCACATCCAGAGCCGGGACAAGTCGCAGGGAGATCGCTGGAGCTGGAGCAAGCACAGAAGCCGGAGCTGGAGCCGGAGCACGCACAGAAGGGAGAGCAGAGGTACTTGCGTTTTCCAACAGGTAGTCCTTGAGATTGTGGCTTCTGAGCTTAAGAGCTCTAGGGGACATTCTCCCACAGTGTTCACAGTCCTTCACGTTGTGCTCGGAGTCCAGGCAACGCAGGCAGACATCGTGCGTGTCGGTGATACTCATTTTCTTTTTGCACTGATGGCACTTTTTAAAACCAGGCTTTGTCATGTCTGCGGCCGGGGGTCTTGAAGAGAATTTCTTGATGTGATAGATGGAGAGCAGGGTCCATCTTGCTGGCAAGGCGGAAGGAAGAATACTGGCTGGGCTAGGGGGCAGAGAGGTAAGGTGGGCTACCTGGGCATGCTCAGAAAGGTTTACCTTTCTGAGCTCTGGAGAGCACTTCCATATCCATGGCGCCGCCCGGAGGACGTCACCAGGTGTGGCTGACGCAATCCTGCTAGTCTATGGAGAACACTTGTTACAGGTGAATAACTACGTTTTCTCAGGGAACAAGCAGGAAGTCAGTCCTCACATATGGGACTTCCCATCTACAGGCTACCAAAAGCCCATTAGCAAAATAGGGGCTCCCTCATGGGGAGCCGCAAGCAGAAGCAACTTAGTCTGTGTACACAGACCACAATAGGACCCCTGTGTCCAATGAACCAGCACTCCGGTAGCCTGAACACAGAAGGATCAGAGGGTAGGAGTTGCCTATACCCCAAAAAGGTTACGGAACACAGTCTGGCCAAAGGCACTGTCCTGTCAGGACTCTCTCTCCAGGCAGTAATGGGCTGCGAAGGTATGGACTGAAGACCAGGTGGCAGCCTGGCAGATGTCCACCATCGGGATAGAGCGCAAGTTTGCCACCAAAGCCACCATGGCCCTGACATGGTGCACCATGACGCAGCTTTCTAGTGGGAGCCTCGCCTGCACATAAGTGAGGGCAATATAGCCCGCCACCCATGTGGACAGCATACACTTGGTCACCGCCTCCCCCAGCCTACTGGGGTCCTAGGAGATGAAAAGCTGAGAAGCCTTGCAATGGCCCTGAGTGCACTGGATATAGAAGGACAAAGCCCTCTTACAGTCCAAGGTGTGGAGGACCGTCTCCGTCCGACTGGAGTGAGATCTTGGAAAGAAGGTAGGGATCACCACTTCCTGGTTGAGATAGAAGGGCGATACTACCTTCAGCAGGAATTTGGGGTGTGTGCAAAGCACCACTCTGTTCTTGTAGAACCTGGTATAGGGTGCCTCCACCACAAGGGCCTGAAGCTCACTAACTCTGCGAGTGGAGGTAAGCTCGACCAGGAAAGCCCCCTTCCAAGAGAAGTAGTGAAGGTGGCAGGTAGCCAGAGGTTCAAAGGGCAGGTGAGTGAGTTGCCCCAACACTACATTGAGGTCCCATTTGGTTGCCGGAGGGTGAACCGGGGGCTTTGATAAGAGAAGGAAATGGGTCACCAACGGTTGGACCGAGAGGGGCTTACCATCAACCAGGTAGTGGTGCGCTGCCAGGGCACTAAGGTGCATTCAGAGTTAGACTTGAGCCCAGACTGAGAGAGATGGAGAAGGTACTGTAATACCAGAGCCACTGGGCAGGAGAAAGGGTCAGCCCTTTGTTCGGCGCACCAAACAGAGAACCTGCACCATTTGAAGGCGTAAGCTTTCCTAGTAAAGGCCTTGCGAGAGGCCAGCAGAATGTCTTCCACTTTAACCGGAAAGTTGAAACGGGCCAGAATCACCCTCTCAGCAGCCACACTATCAGTGACAGGGACCCCAGGTTGGGGTGCAGGAGAGAGCCCCCTCCTCAGATAGGAGTCCCGGAGCAGTCCCCAAGGTGATGGGGATCCTGAACGTCAACTGTAGAAGCAGCAGGAACCACTGTTGTCTGGGCCACCGAGGAGTTATCAGGATGAGCGAGGCCCTGTTGCGGAGGGTCCTGAACAAGGTCTTGGTGATCAGCGGCGTAGGACGGAAAGAATACATGAGGCCTTCCAACTATGAGACCAGAAACACGTCCACTGCCACCCTAGAGGGGTGAGCCTGACGGGAGAAGAAGCGGGGCAACTGAAAGTTGTCCAGGCTGATGAATAGGTCCATCAAGGGTTTCCCCAGAGCCGGAAAAGCCAACTGGCTACCCTTGGGTACAGTTGCCACTCGTGCAGTTGGAGAACTCTACTAAGCCTGTCGACAAGCAGGTTGTCCTGGCCTGGCAGGTACACTGCCCGCAGGAGGATACCCTGTTGGATTGCATACGAGCAGAGGACCAGTGCCTCCTGACAAAGGGTATGAGATACCATGCCCCCCTGTTTGTTCACGTAGAATATTGCCACCTGGTTGTCCATTTGGACCAGCACCGGCTGGTGATGCAGGTGGTGACAGAAGACTCGCAGGGCTAGGTGTATGGCTTGGAGCTCCAGGAGGTTGATCTGCTGGGTGCTCTCATCTGGTGACCAGTTGCCCTGGGTGAGGAGATTTCTGCAGTGGGCTCCCCAGCCGAGCAGGAAGGCATCCGTGGTGAGGACCCTTGAGGGGCTTGGAGCCTGAAAAGGCATGCCTGCCTCGATTTGCTGGGGAGACTGCCACAAGACCAGAGAATCTGCCAAATGGCAGGTCACAGAAACTCTGTCTTGGAGGCGGCGCGTGGCTGAGACCACTGGTTCTGGAGACACCACTGCACCACCCTGTGGAGGCGAGCGTCAGGGGCGACATGGACCGTGGAGGCCATGTGCCTGAGGAGGTGCAGGAGAAGCCGAGTGGGCACTGAGGGACGGTACTGTATGTCCCGAGCCAGAGTCCTGAGATGATTGGCTCGGTCCCTGGGCAAGAAAGTCTTCTACTGGAGAGTGTCAATCTTTGCTCCAATGAACTCCAGACACTGTGTCGGAAGGAGGTGAGACTTGGGGTAGTTTATGACGAACCCCAAGTGTTGCAGAACCTGGATGATAAGCAGAGGCCTGAATGTCTATACCTCTTCCATCAGAGCAGAGATGCCAGGTATCATTTATTAGGGTGTGTCACATGCAGTTGGAGACTATCTCACATGCAGTAAGTCCTGTCTCTCATGCATCAGAGACTCCATGCATGTGCAACAATCCAGATCACTGCTCTGATGAGAGAAAGACTGGCTGCTTCCAGCAGTGGAAAGGAATCTGAGCATATTGTAACTTAGAACACCTTGCAGAGTACGTTAATGCTGCATTCAGTTCCTGAGAACCAAGCAGTTCTGAAGGGTAGCAGTGAAATAGCACTTTTCAAAGGCACAGAAAGGGAGGGTGAGCAGGGAGCACAAAGAGGAAAGAGACTCCTCCAAATATATATTAAGTTCCGGGCCGACCCCAGAGTTGGTTCAAGGCGTTGACAGTCTACTCTAGGCAAACCTTAAGCTTTTTACCTCTCTGGCTGTTTAGTTGTGAATGCCCTGCTCTTTACCGCCCCCCTCCCTCCCAGGAAGCTGCCGCCCTAGGTGACTGCCTAGTTTGCCTGATGGTTGGACCGACCCTGATTAAGAGCTTCATGTGCCTTTTTCCATCTCCATCTGTGTGCCTCTCGTTCTGCAATCACATGGATGGTCTTTCTTTCTTCCCATCTCTATGGATGTGTCCTTTTCCGATGGTGACAGCATCATATCTCTGTCACAGTTTGGCATCATAATACCTAAGAAAGTAAACTTGGCTATATCACCGACTACTTGTATCAAAAACCTGTATGTAAAACATCTACGTATGGTTTCAAAGTAGATGACAACGTGGTCTCAGTATTACCGGGCTCAAGTCAGAAGAACCAACTAAACGCCCTACCTTAACATCAATGACCACTATCCTGTTGTCAGCTATTTTTCCAAAAAGTGCAAAACTTTAAACGTGGCTTTAAAATGCTTAGCTTAAAATGCTTAGCTTTGAAGGGCTTTCCAAGCTTAGGCAAGGGTGTTGCTTCCCAACGCATCAAGCGCTAAGCGTTTCTCCAAACAAGGGTTCTTCAGGGGAAACTTGCTAAGCTCTTATACACCCGCTAGCGTCCCTGCTACAAAGAGTCTTTGTTGAACTGCTTAACGGTGGGCAGTTCAACAAAGACTCTTTGTAGCAGGGACGCTAGCGGGTGTATAAGAGCTTAGCAAGTTTCCCCTGAAGAACCCTTGTTTGGAGAAACGCTTAGCGCTTGATGCGTTGGGAAGCAACACCCTTGCCTAAGCTTGGAAAGCCCTTCAAAGCTAAGCATTTTAAGCTAAGCATTTTAAAGCCACGTTTAAAGTTTTGCACTTTTTGGAAAAATAGCTGACAACAGGATAGTGGTCATTGATGTTAAGGTAGGGCGTTTAGTTGGTTCTTCTGACTTGAGCCTGGTAATACTGAGACCACGTTGTCATCTACTTTGAAACCATACGTAGATGTTTTACATACAGGTTTTTGATACAAGTAGTCGGTGATATAGCCAAGTTTACTTTCTTGTTGTAATACAGAGCGTTTTCAATATTTTGTAGTATTTACTCTGTGAAACACGGACCAATTTGCAAGTTTGTGATCATAATACCTAAAACAACCTGCAGGAAACAATCATTTGATGGTTAAACCCCATCTGTTCAACTAGTGGACATAGGAAGGACATCCCTTTCCACGGACTCCCACCACCTTTTCACATTTCCTTCTAGAACTCATTTCTGCTTGCGTGCAGCGATCCTACTGGTTGCTACTGAATCTTACACTATCTAGTACCATGTTCACTGACAGTACATTAAGGCGCCGATATTCTAAACAACATAAAGACATAAGAAAAGCCTTATAGAGTCAGACCAAGGTCCATCAAGCCCAGTATCCTGTTTCCAACAGTGGCCAATCTAGGCCACAATTACCTGGCAGGTTCCCAGAGGCATAAAGGTTCAACAATACTTGTATTGGGACAAGCAGTGGATTTCCCGGATCCTCTTTGTCCTCTTTAATAATGGTTTATGGACCTTTCCTCCAGGAACTTGTCTAAACCTTTTTTAAACCCACCTACACTAACAGCTTTTACTACATCCTCTGGTAAGAGATTCCAGAGTTTATCCGAACAGCAGGACCTGTTAACCGGATAAGTCCCAGACAGGCACTATTCACATTTCCTGTGACCACCATGGCACTATCTGTGCAGCTGCAGCGCTTACCGCAAAATGTGGATATTCGTGGTCAGCCACTATCCAGATACTACCACTGAATATCTGTGTTTTTTTAATTTGCAGTGGTCAATGTTTAAAAAAAAACCCACTGACTGCCACTAGCTCAATATTAGCCCCTAACTAAATAAGAGCTATAAAAAAGCAAGTGTGGAATTATACATCACTCCCCACCTCTTCACTAGGAATCCTAAAATATAAGAGATCTTTATTCAGACTCTCACCCCTCTTCCCTGGTGAATTCTGGGGCTTTATTGGTAAGAAAAACCATCAACTGATAGGCATTGTGAGAGGCATTTTGGTTTGTTTTAGAAATAGATGTGTCAGTATTTAAACCCAGGGGTGAGTGTGGCTTTTTAAACAGCAGCTATGGAGTTATAGCCTTGTAGCACTATACAAATTGATCAGTAGCAGTAATAGTTATGTTGAGACGTGTCTGAATGAGTTGGGTTGTTGAAAGTATGATTGTCTCCCTTTGTTGCTTTTTGGTTTTTGAGGGAATGGAAAAATGTAAAACCTCCTCTGCTGATAGGTTTAACTGGTGTGTGCAAGTGTCGCCACAAGCCAGCGCACTGCTCGGAAGCATATTGTTTCAATAAACAGAGCTGAATGAAAAGAAGCCTGTGTAAGAAGGAAGGTAAGGAGAAAGTGAGAGCCCTGACTGAGCTCTGTGCTTCCGCTTGCATTACCAAAATAAAGTGTCTCTGACGGATTTGCAAACAGAAGGTGAAGTGTGTTTCTTCCACAGCATGCTAATGGGACGAAGCCCCTGCAGGCATGGAGAGAGGAAGAGAGTCTGGCTTGACTATAAGTACTGCACATACCAGGTGGGTGGTGAAGGAAGGGTGAGAAGAGGAGGAAGGGGACGAGAATGGAGAGGGGGCATGGAGGACTGATTCACCCTCATTCCCACACCCAACCCCTGAGCACAGAACTACGCCTCATGCATAACTCTTTGTGCACCACACTATTCCAGCACAAAGCTCCCTGTGCACACATCCCCAGGCACACAACTGTCATTGCAAACATTCCTTTTATATACGCCCTGTGCACACATCCCTCCAACAAACTCCTCTGCTCGGTGCACACTCACTACCTATGCAATCACACATTCACTCAGTAAAACGTCTCGCTACAATGCCTAAAGCTCTTTTCAACTGGGCCCTCACACTGTGGCTCTGCTGCACCAGATATTTTTAAACAAGGACAGAGTAAAGGAGTAATGTATTCAAACTGAAAAAAGTGCTCTTTTCAACTTGTGTTTTTCTTATTGACTATCAATACATTTGCTAACAATTGGCAGCTCTGCCATTCTGAGACTAAAAACGTATGTATTTTGTACACTGTAGACTCGAATGACTTAATATTCCTAGAACATGGATCGATAGAAAAAGGCAGCATTAACGTTCTCTGCAAGGTGATGCAAGGTATCTGATGGGCACAAGATGGCAGTAGAGTCCTCTGGAGTCGCAGTCCATTCTGAAAACTCCCTAACAATTGAGAGACTGGAAGGTAAGGGGTGAGGAGAGGGTAGAAAGAGAGGGTGACGTTTTGGAGAGATGAGCAGGTGACAGACAGGCTGTGGAATTATTTCTGGTAGTGAGTTAAAACACCCAAGTCTCTGTTAAGTCTTTTTGCAGGTAGTTTTAGAAAGCAATTTTAGCATGCATGTGGCAATATACCCGTGCACAAGGGCTCTTAGAAAAGTGTGAGCAATGGCATGAACACAACCTCTCTTACTGTAGGCATTGCCGGGCCGAGATCTACAGAACATGGTCAGGGTCGAGAGTAGTGTACATTGATTACAAAATACACTAATCTGTATGTGTACTGTACATACCCCGGCTTCTCCACAGGAGTAAATGTCCGCGATCTTGGTGTAGCCACGATTGCTGCTCGATTTGCACTAAAATTTTAAAAAGACGCATAGGCGCCTATGTGGCTTAATAAAATGGAGGCAACATAGATGTCTTCTTGCCCTCTAAACCTCGGCACCCCATTATAAAATTACTCTCTGGGAGGCAATGTCTCCAAACGGGTTAGTTTTGCATGTACTGTGACTGTAATGAATCTCACTCCTCAGCCAGGGTATGTGCAGTGTGATTTCATTCTCTCAAACTGACGGCTAACGCTCACCACAGTACTTGCATCATGATGACAGCTTCCTTTTGGAGTTCATGAGATGGACGATGCATAAGCAGCCTATCAAGGTGTGCTTGGAAATTTCTTTTAATCGGATCCATAGCATCCAACACAAAGAGAAATATTTCTGTATCTTTCTAGTACATTTTCTTAATCTCTGAATGCATTACTTAATAGCTGAGGATATATATTGGGCCCAATATTCAGCACCAGACGGCAGCACAATTACAGTGGCTAGCTGCCAGCGCTGAACATTAAATGCAGATCTTCAGTGCTGGGGTCATATCCGGGGTCGCCACAGAGCCAGATTGTTAACCAGTCAGTGGTGATATTGAGCCGCTGTCTGGTTAGTGAGACATGGTGAAAGTCAAGCTGGGGTTTCCTGCACCTGACTTTCACCGCAGATCACAAACCAGGCTCAGTATCGCTGCTGACCAGTTTGTAATCCGCTCCGCCTCCGCTCCACCCCAGAATGTCCCCGGCATGGCCCGATGCGAAGGGGTGAGCATCGTGGCGTTACTTGGGGGATATTCAGTGGCACTAACTGTGACTTTATAAAACAGGGGAGTAAGTGGTTGAAGACATGCATCAAATCTAGGTGCAAGCACTTACACCATGCCCTATGACTAGCGTAAATGTTTGTGCACATCTAAGACAGGGCCGGCTCAGCAGGTGAGCCAGTGAGGCACTGACTCAGAGCGCACAAGAAAAAGGGCGCTAAAATGCCAATTCTTTTAATTCATGCAGCTATACAGCCTGAAAATCATCCCACTGAACATATTGGAGAGCAGCATTACTGGGGAGGAAAGGGTCACTGGCGCTTTTCTCTTCAATTTGCATCTTCCGGCCTGCCAGCTCTACTAAATTTGCATGGAACTGAGGCAGGAATGTGCTCGGTGCTGCCTGTTTCGGTGGCCTGCCTTCTTCTATTTGCATTTTCTGTTCGAAGGAGGCAGGCAGCAGAGACTGGCACCACAAACCACATCCTTAACTTCTCCCACGTGCCAAACTTCCAGACATCTAATCACCGTATGTTCAGTTCGGCTGCAAATGGATTCCCGGGAACGGCGCAGGCGAAGTGCAGGCAGCAGCCACGTTACTCCGGGCTCCATGACAGCAGCTTGGCAGAGTCTGGCGCTAAGCTCTG
The DNA here is from genome assembly GCA_033557465.1 of Ichthyophis bannanicus. Lineage (NCBI taxonomy): Eukaryota > Metazoa > Chordata > Amphibia > Gymnophiona > Ichthyophiidae > Ichthyophis > Ichthyophis bannanicus. The sequence continues at coordinate 48,904,581 of CM066046.1, forward strand.
TGGGGTAATCTCTCATCATAGCATGTTTTCTGGCCAGAACACAATTGTAAACAGAGGAGCACAAGGCAACTACTGGGCAAAGCATGTGGCTTATCCTTGTTCTTATGCTTGCAGTCTTCTGAAAACTATTTACTGTTCAGAAATCATAGAAAATTGTATATGTTTTATAGGACCAACAAAAAAGGATTTTATGAACATGAGCTTTCCAGATCGCAGCAGTCTTGCTAATAGGACTTATCTCCCTCCCTCCCTCCCCGGCACCCACCCTCCCCTGGGGTAATTGTAGTTTTATAGGTACCTGCACATCTTAGAGAAAAGGGGCTGATCTCAGGTGCAGCTCGTTATCCAAATCAGTCATACACGGAGGACCTGAGATTAATTAATTAAGCTTCAGGTACACAAGGTGTATTAGGGGTATTAGATACGCTTTTATTGGTATAAGCATCTACACAGACCTAAACACAAGCTTTAAACTAAGATGCAGACAGAAGCCCAGCAACGAGATGGGGGTTCTCCGGTCTTTTGCATCGAGTGTCACATGTATGATTATCTCCCAGTTGGTGAGAGGTCCTACATATGCACTAAGTGCAGGGAGCTCTTTGCTCTCAGGGAACGAGTCCGTTCTCTAGAGGCTAGAGTAGCAGACCTGGAAGACATAAGAAAGACAGAGAAGTACATGGACGTGACCTACAGGGATATAGTCCTGAAGTCCAACCTCCAGTCTGGCAGCATCCCTGTTGCCATGGAGGAGAGAGGTCACGTGACAGGGGAGCATCACCCTGGTGTGGCAGGAAGTGATCCTGTAACTAGGACCTGTCCTCCAGGTGATGTAAAACCCTCTCGCACCGAGGGCGTTTCTCCAGGGCCATGTGCCCATGAGGGGAGGGTCAGGACAGCTGTTATAGTCGGTGATTCAATCATTAGGAATGTAGATAGTTGGGTGGCTGGTGGACGTGAGGATCGCCTGGTAACATGCCTGCCTGGTGCGAAGGTAGCAGACCTCACGCACCGCCTAGATAGGATCATAGATAGTGCTGGGGAGGAGTCTGCTGTCTTGGTACATGTTGGTACCAATGACATAGGAAAATGTGGTAGGGAGGTTCTGGAGGCTAAATTTAAGCTTTTAGGTAGGAAGTTGAAATCCAGAACTTCCAGGATAGCATTCTCCGAAATGCTTCCTGTTCCACGTGCAGGACCCAAAAGACAGGCAGAGCTCCGGAGTCTCAATGCGTGGATGAGACAATGGTGCAAAGATGACGGTTTTGGATTTGTTAGGAACTGGGGAACATTCTGGGGAAAGGGGGGGCTCTTCCAAAGGGATGGGCTGCACCTTAATCAGGATGGGACCAGACTTCTGGCATTAACCTTTAAAAAAGAGATAGAGAAGCTTTTAAACTAGAGAGCAGGGGAAAGCCGACAGTCACCCAGGAGCGCATGGTTCGGACGAAGGTATCCTTGAAGGATACTACCAAAAGCAGTGAGGTTCCAAAAGGGAGTATAGTAGCCGAAATGCCCTTGAGTAAGGAGCAGACAGAGCATAAAGATGCCAAATTACCCATGCCTACCAATAGCCAGATTAATATGAATAAAATACAGTCTCTAAAATGCTTGTATGCCAATGCTAGAAGTCTAAACAATAAGATGGGAGAGTTAGAATACATAGCACTAAATGAGAGGTTAGATATGATTGCACTCTCAGAGACATGGTGGAAGGAGGATAACCAGTGGGACACTGTGATACCTGGATACAAACTATATCGTAATGATAGAGCTGATCAAATTGGTGGAGGGGTTGCGCTCTATGTTAGAGAGGGCATTGAGTCAGAAAGGATTAAAGTTTTGCAGGGAACAAAATTTGCTGTAGAATCTCTATGGATTGAAATTCCACTTATGAAGGGGAAGGTGATGGCAGTGGGAGTATACTATCGACCGCCTGGCCAGAATGAACAAATGGATGATGAAATGCTCAAAGAAATCACGGAAGCTAACAAAAGTCACAACAGAGTAGTAATAATGGGTGATTTCATTTACCCCGGTATCGACTGGGTCAGTGTCACGGCAGGACAAGCTAAAGAGGTAAAGTTTCTAGATGGAATAAATGACTGCTTCTTGGAGCAGCTGGTTCATGAACCGACCAGAGGGGAAGCCATACTGGACCTAGTCCTTAGTGGAACGCCAGATCTGGTGCAAGAAATAAGGGTGTTGGGACCACTTGGCAATAGTGATCATAGTATGATCATGTTTGATTTAATTATTGGAGGACAAATAGTAAAGGAATCCACAGTACTACCTTTTAACTTTCAAAAGGGAGACTATGATAGAATGAGGAATATAGTTAGGAAAAAACTAAAAGGAGCGGTTCCAAAGGTTAAAGACTTACAGCAAGCTTGGGCGTTATTTAAAAATACTATCCTCGAAGCCCAGACCAGCTGTATTCCACGCATTAAGAAGAGTGGAAGAAAGTCCAAAAAACTGCCAGCATGGTTTAAAGGTGGGGTCAGAGAGGCTGTTGCTGCCAAAAAAGCAACCTTCAGGAAATGGAAAAAAGAGCCAAATGATGAAAACTGGAAACAGCACAAGCACTGGCAAGTTAAATGCAAAGCATTGATAAGGCAGGCAAAGCAGGAATTTGAGAAGAAACTTGCTACGGAAGCAAAAACACGAAATAAAGACTTTTTCAAGTACATTCGTAGCAAAAGGCCTGTGAGAGAGTCAATTGGACCGTTAGATGATAGAGGGGTAAAAGGGGCAGTAAGAGGAGACAAGGCTATAGCAGATAGACTGAATGAATTCTTTGCTTCGGTCTTTACTGAGGAAGATGTAGGGATGTTACCCAAGACTGAAGTGGTATTTAAAGGTGATACTGCAGAGGAATTGAGAGAAATATCGCTACACCGGGAAGATATATTACAACTATTTGATAAACTGAATAGTAGCAAATCACCTGGACCGGATGGTATACATCCCAGAGTGTTGAAGGAGCTGAAATATGAGATTGCAGACCTGCTATTGGTAATCTGTGAACTTTCATTAAAAACATCTGTAATACCTGAAGATTGGAGGGTCGCCAACGTAACACCAATTTTTAAAAAGGGTTCCAGGGGTGACCCGGGAAATTACAGACCGGTGAGCCTGACGTCAGTACCAGGGAAAATGGTAGAAACCATCATAAAGAACAAAATTACACAGCATGTAGATAGTCATGGCCTAATGGGAGACAGCCAACATGGCTTTAGACAAGGAAGATCTTGTCTTACTAATCTGATATGCTTTTTTGAAGGTGTGCATAAACAGGTAGACAAAGGTGAGTCGGTTGATATAGTGTATCTGGACTTTCAGAAAGCTTTTGACAAGGTCCCCCATCAGAGACTTTTGGCGAAGCTAATAAGTCATGGGATAGGAGGCAGTGTACTATTGTGGATCGGGAACTGGTTAAAAGATAGAAAGCAGAGGGTAGGGCTAAATGGCCAATATTCCCAATGGAAAAAGGTGAATAGTGGAGTACCCCAGGGATCTGTACTGGGTCCGCTACTTTTTGACATATTCATAAATGACCTGGAAAAGGGAATAACTAGTGAGGTTATCAAATTTGCAGATGACACAAAACTGTTTAAAGCTGTTAAAACCCAAGAGGATTGTGGAAAACTGCAGGAGGATCTGGATAAATTGGAAGACTGGGCATCCAAGTGGCAGATGAAATTTAATGTGGACAAGTGCAAAGTTATGCACCTAGGAAAGAACAACCCACACTATAGTTACACGATGCAAGGCTCCACATTAGAAACCACCACCCAGGAAAAAGATTTAGAAGTCATCGTGGATAACATGTTAAAACCCTCCGCCCAGTGTGCAGCGGCAGCCAAGAAAGCAAATAGAATGCTAGGTATCATAAGGAAAGGGATGGAAAATAAAACAAAGGATATTATAATGCCTCTGTATCGCTCCATGGTACGACCGCCCCTTGAATATTGTGTGCAATTCTAGTCACCGTATCTCAAAAAGGACATAGCGTTATTAGAAAAAGTACAGAGAAGAGCCACCAAATTGGTGAAGGGGATGGAAGGCTACTCCTATGAAGAGAGGCTAAATAGGTTAGGGCTCTTTAACCTGGAAAAGAGACGGCTGACGGGAGATATGATAGAGGTCTATAAATTAATGAATGGAGTGGAACGGATAAACGTGGATCAATTGTTTACACTATCAGAATATAGGAAGACTAGGGGACATGTAATGAAGCTACAGGGTAAACTATTTAAGACAAATAAGAGAAAATATTTTTTCACTCAACGTGTAACCAAACTCTGGAATCTGTTACCAGAGGATGTAGTAAGGGCTGTTAGTATAGCTGGGTTTAAAAAAGGTTTGGACAAGTTCCTGGAGGAAAGGTCCATAAACCACTATTAAAAAGGGACCCAGGATATCAATGCTTGACCCAGTACAAGCATTGAGGAACCTGTGTCTTTTGGGGATATTGCTAGGTACGCATGACCTAGATTGGCCACTGTTGGAAACAGGATACTGGGCTTGATGGACCTCGGTCTGACCCAGTATGGCATGTCTTATGTTCTTATGTTCTTATCATAGGATACTTTTACATTTCTTGAGAACAAATTCCAAAAACTAAAGATTTTGGCAAAAACATTATTAGGCCAAAGTAAAATTGTAAATGTCTGATTTTTCTGCCTGAGATTTCCTCCAGGTCTTGGGTGTGCAAGCCCCAGTTAAATAAACTACAGTTTACTTTCTTTCATACCCCCAAGGCTGTGTAAATCTGCCAGGCTAGACCTTTTATCTTCTATTCGTTGCCTTCTGATTTAGCATATTAGATTAGACTTATATGAAGTGTTAAAACCTCAGGAAGGCCGTTGAAAGAGTTGTAACTATTCAGCATCACATCCCAGAGCCTGCCCAAAGCTCTTCCACACAGAGCCAAATCATAATAGTGACAATTCTCCATGGACAAGCAGTCTGAGTCAGCCACGCCTAGGTGTGCCGTCCCCCGTGACCAGATTAGCTCTCTCTTAACTCAGAGGAATCCTTTTTCTTTTATTCCTCTGAGCCTGTTCCTTCCTCTTCCTGTTTCTATCCCTACCCTTACTTCCTCAGTTTTTTCCCTCCGCCTTCCAGAACAGACGGATTTTCAGCTCTCCTCAATTTTCTACTACTTTAGCAAAACAAAAAAATCCCAAAACAAACCAGACTCATAACCTACCAAATGGAGCAAGGAAGAAAACGCCTCTGTTGCAACAGGAGACTCAGCCACTCCGAACAGGATCGCTGCCAGCCATGCCTGCAACTGGACCACTATGTACAGGCTTGTAACACCAGAAAAGAGCACAAGGGAGCCCGAAAGAATCCCCCTGATAGGCCCCCCCCACCCCCCCTTCATGACTGCCTCTCATATGGCGAGCACGGTCATCACTGTCTGTCATATGGCATGGCTCAATGCCTTGGGTCTAAGGTACCAACTCACCAACCCCCAGTGAAAACAATAAATGACCAAACAATCCAAAATTTCACTGCAATAGTACCACTCAAAAGCTTAATCTTTTTGTCGGAGCTAAGCCGTGGGAGGGATATGATGTTTAACTTATCCCCCAACCAGACTGCTAGCTACTTTTTTTCTTTTTTGGTCCTGTAGTATATAGACCGTGCCTTTTAAATATAAAACCTTTTTGTCACTTAACTGAAGTTTCCTAGTAGTTCCGAACGATTCCGTTGCTCAAAAGGTATCCAGTAGCATGACGCGCGCGTTTTGAGCCATCGGGCCCTGTATCAAATTCTGTTAAACTACTCTTATTCAGGCAACGAAGTATCCAGAAACGCCGTCTATGCGGCAAAGGTACATTTCTTACTCCATGAATGCGGAAGAAAGTTTTCACGTATTTAAACAGGAGCCATCCAATGAGAACAGGGAACACCCCACTGGTTAGGGGAATCCCTGCGCTGATTGGTCCAATGATGAAAACGTCAAAAATTACGTCAAAGGATGCCTTGCCATTCAATCTCACGGTTAAGTCCGCCCGGTTCTACTGATGCCAATTGGAAGATCCACCGTTGTTCCAATTTGTGCAATTTTTGGTAGCGGTTGCCTCCTCTGGGATCCAGTGGAATGTGATCGATAATCGTCCATTTTAAATCCTCAAAAATTGCACAAATTGGGTTTCCGATGACTGGGCAGTTGGTTTTGTGAGATAGAGTAGTTCAATCAATTTTTTTGAAAAGAGTATGGATAGTGAGCAATTTATGTTGAATCTGATGATAACGTTTTCCCGCGCATCTGCAGATTTTAAAAGTCGGACAAGCAAACAACGGCAAAGTTGGCACTTTGCCAGAATTGGCATATATATCCGGCAAGCGAGAAGGCCTTTATAGAAAGACACAAGGTGATTTTTAAGAACTCTGTTTTTTAGCTGATCAAGAATCATGGCAGTGTTTATTATATTATATCATAATATTATAGAGAAGATAGCAGGGTTGTAATGGTTCTGAGTACAATAGTTTTAAGTACAGATGTAATTTTATAGAGGGATGATTGGTGAATAATTTAATTAATCAAAATTAAAACACTTTCAGGTGAAGAAATAAAAAACGTATAATTGTAAAATAGTTGTGGTGGACCATAAATTTATACTATCATTTCATGCAACCTATAAGATAATAAGATAATATTCGATTAAGTACGTTTATTAATTATAGGCTTCACTTGCTCTACCTGTTGCGTTTTCCTGGGTTCAGCGTTTCCTCCAGTAGTGTAGGTTTCTGTTTTATTTCTTCATCATAATTATTATTTTTATTTTTATAATTTTAATTATGGTTATTATTGATTTTTGTACCATTGAAGATTTTTATAGGGTACAGTTAATTGGATTAGCTCTTCTATTTTCTTTTCTTTTCTCTTTTCCCTTCAGTTATCATTGTGGCAAGAAAATCATATAGGTAAGAATGTGATAAATGATTTTCAGTACATCAAATTGTGGGTTATGTTGTTTCTTGGTCACAAATAGGTTTATAAATGGGTGATTTAATTAATTAATAAAATATATTTTTTAGTTTATTTATTACATAATAATCTTTATTGATTTATTTTCAATTTTTAGTTAATGATCTTTTTAGCCATTTAACTTTTTCAGTCGAGTTTTATAACTGTATGGTTTTATATGTATGATATGTACTTTTTATATATGTTATTTATTATTATTAGTTGGATTCATTTAGAGTAAATAGATACTTTATTGTGTGTCACTAATTTATTAAGTTATTGAGTAATTTATTAGTGTGACCATGTGTCTATAAGTTCTTATATATGTGATTATACACGTATCATACGTATACAGTCATTTAATTAATTATTTATTTATTTATCTGTCTGTTGGTTCACAGACTTTCGCTGTACTTTAGCAGTTAGTATCTAATTAATTATTTATTTAATTATTTATTTACAGTTTTTATGAATTTTTTAGTGTTTTTAGTGTTTTGAGTGCCTTATATATGTATATTTATGATGAATTTGTTTGTTTTAAATGAATTTTTTATATGTTGTTATAGCCAAAGCCCCTGAGGAAGGCATAAACGAAACACGGCCTGTGTCGGGCCTGGCTTTATGAAATAAAGGTGGTATTATAGTTCCTTCCTTGCCTCCACGGTTTTTACTGGGTTGCTGTTGGTACGTGGACTGTGCTTTTTGTTGGACCACCTACGCACGGTAACACCCACAGACATTTGCAGCGTGGCCACATGGGCTTCAATTCATACCTTCATGAAGTAGTACTGCCATGACCACCCCATGGACAAAGGGGGAGAAAAAGAGGAGCACTGCTCTCGCAGATCAGGAGGGGAACACAGGAAGCAAGAGTTGTAGGTTGATGAAGACTGCTTTATTAGAAAACGCCCCTACACGTTTCGGCAAACTCCTTCCTCAGGGGACATACAGCTAACATAAAATACATAAGACATGTTATAGCAACCATCATAAATAATTAAAAAATAAAAAGTAATATGTAAAACAATATTATAAAAATAATAATAAAAATAAAAATGATATACAAACACATTAAAAACCACCTTCAAAGTAACTTATAAAGGCTGTAGGGCCGAGACAAAGGAGAAGGTGAATACACTGAAGACACATGATACAAACTATGCATGAACATGGAAGGACAATTAATCGTGTTAATGTAACAACAAATACAATGCAGAAATCAGCTAATACAATAGCAATATATATTAAAGAACCATGTATTAAAAATGATAAAAAGTAATAAGAGACCAAGTTAATAAGTAAATATACATAAAGTGTGATGAATACGGAATTCAATAAGTGAATAAAAAATGGTGAATTGAAACTAATGTATATAAATCACTGATACCTACCAGAACTGCACCAGAAGGTGTCTCTTTAAGACAATTGTGTCAAGCTGCTATGCACTAGCTAAAAGGCGATATGAAAAAAATTTTTTACATGAAGATATATAGCATAAAAAGGGGCGGGAATGAATATCTATACATTAAGAGGGATATAAAAACATACTAAAATAATAAATAAAATAAGCTGCTAAATACATCAACTAGTAAAAATTATGTTAAAAAATAATATTAGAAGGAATAAATAAATAAATAATGAATCAAGATCAAATAAGACCTAGTAAAAGAATATAAATACTCGAAATAAGCAAACATGACATAAACACTCACCATGGTAAAAACTATTAGATAATCTCTTTAAAATAGTTGTGGTGAATTGAAACTAATGTATATAAATCGCTGACACCTACCAGAACTGCACCAGAAGGTGTCTCTTTAAGACAATTGTGTCAAGCTGCTATGCACTAGCTAAAAGGCGATATGAAAAAAATTTTGTACATGAAGATATATAGCATAAAAGGGGGGGAATGAATATCTATACATTAAGAGGGAGATGAAAACATAATCAAATGATAAATAAAATAAACTGCTAAATACATAAACTAGTACAAATTATGTTAAAAAATAATATTAGAAGGAATAAAAAAATAAATAAATAATGAATCAAGGTCAAATAAGAACTAGTAAAAGAACATGAATCCTCGAAATAAGCAAACATGACATAAATACTCACCATGGTAAAAACTATTAGATAATCTCTTTAAAATAGTTGTGCGAGACTACTGTACACATCTAAAGGGAATATCGTAAAGTGCTAATCAGGAGGACTATAAACAAATATACTGTGGTATTCAAGAGTTGATACGAAAAGAGTATAAAATCTTAAAATAAAGGCAAGGAACACCACCATATCGCCTTTTAGCTAGTGCATAGCAGCTTGACACAATTGTCTTACATTGTTGTTACATTAACACGATTAATTGTCCTTCCATGTTCATGCATAGTTTGTATCATGTGTCTCCAGTGTATTCACCTTCTCCTTTGTCTCGGCCCTACAACCTTTATAAGTTACTTTGAAGGTGGTTTTTAATGTGCTTGTACATCATTTTTATTTTTATTATTATTTTTATAATATTGTTTTACATATTACTTTTTATTTTTTAATTATTTATGATGGTTGCTATAACATGTCTTATGTATTTTATGTTAGCTGTATGTCCCCTGAGGAAGGCGTTTGCCAAAACGCGTAGGGGCGTTTTCTAATAAAGCAGTCTTCACCAACCTACAGCTCTTGCTTCCTGTGTTCCCCACCCCATGGACAAAACCAGCTTTGGCAAGGCGGTCCTGCAAGTGGCCACCGATACAAGTGGCCATAACTGACTGCATGAACTCTAAGACTGTGTTAATAGGGGAACCTAAGACTAAGGGGTATGTGTACTAAACTGCGGTAATGCCATTCGCGTTAGGATCCGTGGTAGAGGCACAAATACCCAAATAAGGACATGGGCGGTACATCGTTACCGATAAAGCACAGTTACTTACCTGTAACAGGTGATCTCTGGGAACAGCAGGAATTAGTCTTCACATATGGGTACGTCGGTACCGACGGAGCCTGCACGGGAATGCTCCCCAGCATCCAATCAGAAAGCTTTTGGGAGCATCCCTCGCGCCTGCACGCTGACTTCCCGCCTTTCCCACTGTCTCTCCTCAGTTGAGTTTCATAGCTGAGACAGAAGGAGAGAAAGAGGAAAGGAAATAGATAGATACAACTCCTAGGGGAAGTGGGTGGGTTGTGAAGACTAATTCCTGCTGTTCCCAGAGATCACCTGTTACAGGTAAGTAACTGTGCTATCTCCAGGAACAAGCAGGAATGAGTCTTCACATATGGGGACTCCCTAGCTGTGGGTGCCGGGGGAGATCCCATAAAATGCGTATCCCTGGAGCAGGACGGCATTTCCCAAACCTGGATCCCCAGCATCCCCTGAGGGATGGGGGGTAGGAGTTGAAAGAGAAGAGCAGTAGAGGAACAGCAAATCTAAAGACTACAGGGAAAAGAGTCTTTAGAATGTATGTCAAGTATCATTGAAATATTTAATGAACTAGCACAATATAGAGCTTACCTACTGGATTGTAGGAAGTAGAACTGTGATGGAGTGTACTGTAGATGCAGTAGCGAAATCTTCAAGGTAACTTCACAGCAGTGAGGATGAAGTCCCAAACCTGGAATGGGCAGGTGACCCAGGTGTCAACTGGGGTAGGAGAAGAACGGCAGGTCTTCAATGGAAAGCTTTATGGGAAAAAGCTGAAAACTCTTTTAGGTACAGAGTTATTGACATTGAGAACTAAAAGAAGAAGACTGACCGATCTGGAGAATTAGCCCAGTCCTAAAAGGAAGAGGGGTTATGGAAAAAAGCCCCTAATCCCAAGGAGAAGAGAAGTGTACTCAAAATACTGAAGAAGTACACTGTCTTCCCTAGCTGATAAGAGATAGGAAGACATTAAAGTTTAATACTTCATAGACAGGGAGATCTATAACAAAAATAGAAACTGTTAACATCACAGCAATAATATTGTGTATAACCGCTCCCACTTACTGAGCCGTATGAGAATAGGCAAGTGGACTGTCTGGACCCCTTACGAAGGGAAAAGCTTTATAGCACAGACAGTTAGGGAGATAGCAGGTAATACTTAGCGTCCTGTGGACATCTCCCCATGGGCATATATATATATATATATATATATATATATATATATGGAGAGACATACATATCTATATATAGGTGTATATATGTCTAGATATGTGTGAGATATATATAGATATATGGGTATATATATATATATATATATATATATATATATATATATATATATATGGGCATGGATTATGCCCACCCAGACTACAGAAATATGTATGTATAGGACATATACATACACGAAAATAAGTCTGCGAAGACATGCCTGCAACTGAGCCCCACAAAAACATTCACATGGGGAATGTGATGGGAAAGATTAATCTAATAATGAGGGGGTAAAAACCACCTGAAGATATATAGAGAATCTATTTGTGTGGTGCAGGAATGTAGTTCAGTGGAATAACCAGTATGGTTGCGTGAAAAAACAGAGGGTAATAGCAGTCTGGCAAGAGCACGTCAGAAGTACTTTAGGACTCTGGCATGTCCAAAGGACAAAAACAAAACACATAGACTAAGACACCAGGATGACCCAGCCAAGGGACACAGGGGTATCATGTACAGTAAAAGAGTATGTGTCGTCCAAATGGAGCAGAAGAGCATAATGCCAAGCTGTAAGGAAAAAGGGGGAGATTCCTGCAAGATTGGGAACTCCTTGGACATTCACGCTATGGAATGATATATAAACGTTTCCTACTATATGGAAAAACCATCAAAGTCCAATGCTCTGTAGCAAGGGCCCATAGTAGAAAGCTTCTCTGAATATTGCAGAGAGCATTGTGCAGGAGGATTATGAGATAAAACTGACAGAAGTCAGGTGTGTTGCCACATCCAGCAGAGGGGATTCTTCTGTATGAAAACAGAGAGAAGACAGACAAAGGGAGCGGAGGGATTCCCGTCCCTTTCTGATGAGTTGTTCAGAGCAGTGTTTCCCAACCCAGTCCTACGGGGCACACCGGCCAGTCAGGTTTTCGGGATATCCCTAATGACTATGCATGAGATATATATGCATTAGAGATATCCTGCCAACCTGACTGGTTTGTGGCCCTCCAGGGCTGGATTTGGAGACCCCTGCCTTACACCTCTGTCATTTAAGATTGTGAGTGGGCAAGGTGCAGATGTCCAAGACATCGAAAGAGTATATAGAATGTGACACATTCCTCCTCAATTCTCACCACCACCAAAATATTGTCTATTAGACAACTTTTGGTGGTGGTGAGAATCGAGGAGGAATGTGTCACATTCTATATACCCTTTCGATGTCTAAGACATCTGCACCTTGCCCACTCACAATCTTAAATGACAGAGGTGTAAGGCAGGGGTCTCCAAATCCAGCCCTGGAGGGCCACAAACCAGTCAGGTTGGCAGGATATCTCTAATGCATATATATCTCATGCATAGTCATTAGGGATATCCCGAAAACCTGACTGGTCGGTGTGCCCCGTAGGACTGGGTTGGGAAACACTGGTTCAGAGCATGCATTGAAGGATAACAAAAAGTCTACACTGGAAGAAAGAGAAGTGTTTCAGTATGGTACCAACCCAAGCAGGGGAACCCTGGAAGAGAGGGGGTTGGAAGGTGACTTACCATATGGTAAGTCAGCTGACTGAAAAGATGTCCATATGGAGACAGAAACTATCATGGGATAGTTGTAACCTCCCTTCATGGTAGGAAGAAGGGGAGAATTCTGTAACCCATGGACAGAAAAATCCTAACAGCTTAGCATACTGAAAAAGAAAAACCCAGTGTAGAGTCTGAAGAATAAACTTCTGCTAGGAAGAAGTTAACTGTGAATTGTAATACACAGGAACCTATGGTTGCTGGTTATGATTAGACTGGCTAGAGTCTGGAGGCTTCAGACTAGGATGAGATGTCCCTTGTTTGGGTACATCTGGAGGATGGGCAGGAGAAGGGTGAAACTTTCTTTTCTTAGGGAAAGAAGGTTTGGTAGGACACTTCCTACGTCCTAGGGAAAAAGAAGGCTTGGGATGGTTTCCAGAACCAGGGAAGTCAGTAGAGCAATGAGCAACCTGACGTAAAGCCTCCTTATTGAAGAGATTTTTTCCAGTACAAGGAGAGTTACCCAATGTATGTTATGCCCATCTGCTCAAGTCTGAAGCTTGCAGCCAGGCTGTACGACGTGCTCCAATGGCAATAGCAGAGGCTCTGCTAACAGACTCAAAAGAGTCTAGAGAAGCACGAGAAAGAAACCAAGAGATATTCCTGCTATGATTAAGAAGCAAGGAATAGTCGGTGGCCTTAGGTTCTGACAAGAAAGGGGACAAAAGAGATAGTTTCTCTGTGACTTCCTGAAGTGTCAGGCTCATATAAAAAATATATGAGATAATCCTTGAAGCCAGCATAGAAGTTTGGAAGGTTTGACGTCCAAAGGCATCAAGTGCTTTAGATGCACGACCTGGCGGATAAGAAGAGTGCTTCTTCTTGCTTCTTACCTTCCTCATTGCTGATTCCACTACAAGGGAATGATGTGGAAGTTGGTTTTTCTGAAAGCCCGGAGAGGGAGGCACCTGATACAGAACATCCAGGGCTGTAGAAGGCGAAGGAACCATTAAAGGTGATTCCCAAATCCTCAAAAGAAGGTCCTGCAAAGAATGATGTAAAGGAAGCATTATTTTCCTTTTCTGCAGGATCTTGGTTAAGAGTAGAGCCAGGAATAGGAATGGCAAGAAAGGTTGCCATGTCAAGGAGAAATTTCTGAAAAGAAGGATCACCAATAGGAACTATTCCTGGGTAGGCTGAGGTTGAAGAAGCAGCTTGAGCACCAGAAGACATACCTGGACTGGTGCAGAAAAAGAATCCTGCTAGATGGAGAACGATACTGACAGTTCTGATTCGAGGCAGTATCGATTCCAAGCTAGGCATAGAGAGGATCGATGGCACCAATGGAACTGCAGGAATCAACATCGATACCGGTACCGGTATCAGACACGGTGCTGCCATCGAAGCAGGTATCGGGGGCTGCGGAAGCGGAACCAAGGTAACCAGAGAGGCTTGGTAAACATCTTCGGTACTGCGTAATCGGGAACGAAATGGGTCGGTTCCCAAACGCGTCGGTACCAAGTCATCTAGACTGGATATCGATTCCAGACTCGGCATCGAGGGGAGCGGGTCTATCGATGCATGCCTAGAAGGTACCGACATTGGTGGTGGTATCGGCGATGCCGATACAGGAAAGTCAATCAGAGTGGTATCGAACGGTACCAAAGGTACCGAGGCTGTCTGATGACGATCCCAGGTGAAGAGTGGAACACTCAACACCGATGCCGGGGTATCGGTACCGCTCGAAGCTGGTACCAACCCCGAGCATGGCAAAAATACAGGAAGGTCAATCTGGGTGGTATCGATCGGTCCCGAAGGTACCGAGGATAGCAGATGACGATCCCTGGTGAAGAGTGAAACACTCGACACCGATGCCGATGTCGTGGTATCGGTACCGCTCGAAGCCGGTACCAACCCCGAGCATGGCGGAGACACAGGAAAGCCAATCTGGGTCGTATCGATCGGCCCCGAAGGTACCGAGGACACCAGATGACGATCCCTGGTGAAGAGTGGAGCACTCGACACCGGTGCCGGTGCCAGGTTATCGGTACCGCTCGAAGCGGATACCACCCCCTGGCACGGTTCAGGTATGTTCTGTGAGGGGTGAGCCCCAGGAACAACCTGAAACCCCGTGAATGCTTTGGAGCCCGAAGACTCCCGCCGGGGTTTTATTGCCAATGGGATCTTGAGGGCAGGGCCGGAGCCGTCATCATGCTGAGCATGAGACTTACCCTTCAAGAATTGGCTAGTCTTAACAGACTGTTTGTGGGTTACCTGATCCTGGAGAGAAGAAAAAAACGGTGTCCTCACCTCAGGAGGAAAAACGGCATCGAGGGAAACTCGAAAAAGGGAAGGTCTTCTCCCAATAGTACAGCCTGATGATTCAGGGGAAAAAGGGTCAGGACCCAAACAGGTTAGACACCAAGCCTTGGAGTCTAAAAGGAAAACTATGTTTCCACAATGAAGGCACTTCTTAGGGGAAGAAGGCTCCATGTTGGGGAGGCCTGGTAGGCCCAAAAAGTTAAGACAAAAAACTGAGGATAAAAAATGTCTCTAATTTTAGAAAAGAAAAGAATAAAGCACCGACGGTACCGGTATCGGCAGGAGGAACAGCCGCGACCAGAAGAAAACAAAGAAATAAGAATTTTAAAGAGAAAAGTTTCTGCGGTGACAGGAGGACATCCTGTCGGCTCCGCGGAAAAACGAAAACTGAGGAGAGACAGTGGGAAAGGCGGGAAGTCAGCGCGCAGGCGCGAGGGATGCTCCCAAAAGCTTTCTGATTGGATGCTGGGGACCATTCCCGTGCAGGCTCCGTTGGTACCGACGTACTCATATGTGAAGACTCATTCCTGCTTGTTCTGAAGATCGCGCGTTACAAGGCGCCATAAATTACCGCGTGTTAATCTTAAGAAGGCGCGCAGACATGGAAACACAGAAACAGAGCTGTAGCACAATGGTTACAACACTGACTGATGGTACAGAGGTCATGGGTTTGATTCCCCAGTGTGCCTAATGCATAAGGCTGGCTGAGGCATCACCCTTTATGTTTAAGTAGTGATTGTTGAGGCATTTTACTTTTAATTTAATTAGTGCTGCCAGCAAACACACCCTCACGGTGGCGTAACCTAAGGTGCCGCATCAAGCACCCCATAACGCACTCCATAGGGCACATTATAAAGTGCACTGTCTGCCAAGGCACCCTATAATGTCCCCTATAAGACACCTGATAGGGCGCCCTATAAGGTGCCTTATGAGGCACCTTAAGATTACAGTACTCTGAGGGTGTTTTTGCTGGCAGCACTAATGTACATTAAAAATAGACAATGCCTCAGACAGCCCTATCAAACAACCCCACCATGGGTTTGAACCCATGACCTCTGGCTTCACAGGCAGTGAAGTAACTTGTGGGCTACAGCTGCTAGCAAACCCCTGGCTGGCTGCAGAAGGACTGCATGTCACCACACAAACTGTCTGCTGTGGTTACCAGGATAGGGTTAACCCACCCATACCCATGATGCACTGCACATGCAAATCAGCAGTCGACAGATGGGCACAAGATGGGGTATGCACCCCCACAGCACCTCGGCCTGGTAGGGGGAACCGACCGTGTGTGGTACTGGCACAGAGTAGCCACAGACCGTCACATTGTGCAGGTACTGTGCTCACCCTGAGGGTGAGGTGGGGCGCCCAGCACCAGGTCCACAGCACCTTTCATGGCTGAAATACACCATGCTGCAGATCCCCATCAGTGTTAGTTAGTTAGTAAAATATGGGGACTGGGTTGACAGGAACCACAGCTGGGACTTGAACCTATGACCGTCTGCTTCTGAATTCACTGGCTTTGTGCACTGCACCACTGTGTTGTCACAGAGTCAGTGCATTCCCTGGTGATACCATGACTGTTCGTCAGACAGGGCCTGTCTATTGCAGTGCATAGCACCCACCTACACAGGGCTAGGCCACGGTCTGCTCTGGGCAGCTGCCACTGCCCCCTCCACCACCAGTTAGTTAGTTAGTTAGTGCCTGCAGACACACCTAGGATACATCTGTGTCCTTCTGTATTTCTCAGTCATGTCTAGCCCTTATGGGCTATGATGCACCCAGAATAGTGCATATCCTGTGTTGGTGCCATGGTTACATGATGTAGACTATGAACTGCACATATTGTTTGCCATTGAATATTACACTATGCTGTTCCTTGTTGCATACCTCACGATCCCTGGGTCTCCTTTTTTCATGTAAAATCTGTATCTCCAGCCTCATCCTACCACAGCACCCCAGGACAGCTTGGGAGTCACCTAGGCGTTGCTGACTCAGACTGCTTGTCCATGGAGAAAGTAAGGTTACTTACCGTAATGGGGGTTCTCCGTGAACAGCAGGATGAGTCAGCCACGCCATCCTGCCCATCTTCCCCTTCAGATGAGCTTCCGATGAGCCTCTAGGATAGGGAAACACTGAAGAAGTAACGGCAGGGAAAGAAACAGGAAGAGGAAAGAACAGGCTCAGAGGAATAAAAAAAAACAGGATTTCTCTGAGTTAAGGGAGAGCTAATCCGGTCACGGGAGACGGCACACCTAGGCATGGCTGACTCAACCTGCTGTCCACAGAGAGCCTCGTTATGGTAAGTAACCTTACTGAACAAGCTGAAGGCAGCTGGCATTGACAAGGGTAAATATAAGAATCTCTCCTGGAAAGTTATTTGATAGCTTTGTATATTTGCTCTCACCTGCTGATAAGTCAAATTAGGGTGCAGATTTTTCCTCAGAAGATAGTTGCTTGGCATTGCTTTAAAAGATTCATTGTACCTTTTTATGGTATAAAAGCCATACCTTGTTTCGGATAGGGTAACAAGAGCAAATATGTAATTTGTTAATTTTGTACATCTCTTCTTTTAAAAACAGACTATAATAGATAAGGTACTCCTATTACCAGTACAAGGATGTTGGTTCCCCTAGGACAGTGGCTCTCAACCTTTTTTGTACCGTGACTCCTTTTACCATTGGTCAACTTGTGGTGACCCCCAATAATAAAATCAAATGTGTCTCTCTTCCTTTACCGTTAACGCATTGTCGCTGTAATCATTTGTTGAATTATTAATATATTATAGGCCTTTGCAATATGTTTTTATTTATAAAATTTACTTATTTAAACCACAATAATTAATCACAACAACAAGTAACAATATTTGATTTCAAAATTATGATGATTTTCTAGTCAAATCACTAATATGAAATAAAATTATTTTTTCTACCTTTGTTGTCTGACCAATTTATTCTCTGATTATGCTGGTCCCGATCTGAGGCTTCTGCTTTCCTGTCTTCTCTTAGCTCTCTTTCTGTGGTCTATGGTCCATCTGCTATTTCTTATCTCTTCTTTCGTTTTCTTCACGTCTTTCCATCAGCCTATTTCCAGTCCCAGTAGCCCTCCCCAGTATCAGCCCCTTTCCAGTCCTCACTCTCAGTACCTTCCAATGTCAACTTTTGCATTCCCATGACTGCCACTGATGTCCATTCCCTTCCCGTCCCCCTCCTTCCCCACTGACCAGTCCCTTCTAGTACAAATACCATGGCAGCCCCTCTCAGATCCACTCCCTTCCAGTTCCATTCTCCCATCCCCTCGTATCAGCCCATTTGTAGCCTTAGCCCCCAGTTTTCTTCCAGGGCCAGCAGCTCTATCCTCCCCTCCTCACAATCAGCCCATTCCCAGTCGAAGCCCCCCAATCAGCTCGCTTCCAGTGCTAGTCCCCCCTCAACCCCATTACCAGTGCTAGCCTCCCCTAATCAGCTCATTTCCAGTGCTAGTCCCTCCTCAACCCCATTACTAGTGCTAGGCTCCCCTAATCAGCCCATTACCAGTCCTACCCCCACCCCATCAGCTCATTACCAGTCCTAGCCTCCTCTAATCAGCCCATTTCCAGTCCTAACCTCCCCGATCAGCTCATTTCCAATGTTAGTCCCCCATCAGTCCATTACCAGTCCTATCCACCTATCAGCACATTACCAGTCCCAACCCTCCTTGATCAGTCCATTCCCAGTCCTAGCCTTCCCTAATCAACCCATTACCAGTCCTGGCCCCCCGCCATCTGCCCATTATAATCCTAACCCGCACTGTCTCTCCCCTCTGTCCAGCATTTATCCCCCATCTGTCCAGTATGTCCCCGTCTCTTCCCTTTGTCCATGTCAGCCCCCCTCCCTCCCTCCCTCCATGTCAGCCACCCCTCCCTCCCTCCCTCCATGTCAGCCCTCCCCTCCCTCCCTCCCTCCCTCCATGTCAGCCCCCTGTCCATGTCAGCCCCCTCCTTCCCTCCCTCCATCCATGTCAGCCCTCCCTCCCTCCATGTCAACCCCCCTCTGTCCATGTCAGCCCCCTCTCTCCCACCCTCCATCCATCAGCTCTCCCCTCCCTCCATATCAGCCCCCCTGTCCATGTCAGCCCCTCTCCCTCCATCCATCCCTCCATGTCAGCCCCGTTGCAGGTTCCCTGCCCCCTCCTCCTCTCTCCCTATGTCTGCCTGCTACTGCCTTGTTCTTCAGTAGCCACGTCTCCCTGTCTCTTAGGTAACCGCGGCTATGCCTGTGAAGCCATTGCAGAGCCTTTCTGTCTCTCGACAGGCTCCGTGCAGTATTGTCCCGCCTCCAAAGGAAGCGGTAAACAACTTCCTTTGGAGGCGGGACAATGCTGCACGGAGCCTGTCGAGAGGCAGGAAGGGCTCCGCAATGGTTTTACAGGCATAGCCACAATTCCCTAAAAGGCAGGGAGCCGCGGCTGCATTAGAAGGGAGTTGGTGAGTTTGCTGCTGCCGAGAAGCGGACTCGGCAGCGGCAGCAACTTGTGCGCTGTTTTTTCTTTTTTTAACGGCGGAGTGAGGCAACCCCCGCTAAATCCTGTGGTGACCCCCGTGGGGGTCGCGACCCACAGGTTGAGAACCGCTGCCTTAGGAGAACCTTTAGCTGGGTTTTGAGAAGAGAGTGGAATTTGAGGTAAGACTCTTCCAGTCGGAAGGCAGTAGGTAGGGAATTCCATAGGGAGGGGTCAAGGTAAAAAAATGCTGATTTTCGGGTGGATTGTAGGTGGGCTTGAGAGGGAGCTGGGAGGTGCAGACGATTAACATGAACGGATCGGAGGCTACGAGTGGGAGTGTGAAAAATTAGCAAATCAGATAAATATTGCGGTCTGTGGAGATAGATAGCTCGATGTACTAAAGTGAGAATCTTGAAGGGGATCCAGAATTTCATTGGCAGCCAATGAAGATGCTGCAAAATTGGGGTAATGTGATCCCGTGGGGAGGCATGTAAGATCATTCGGGCAGCTGTGTTTTGTAATAACTGTAATCGATGTCGTTGATATTGAGGGATGCCAGCATAAATAGAGTTACAGAAGTCCAATCTGGTAATGACCAATGAGAGGAGGAGGGTAGTGAGAGCTTGAGAAGATAAAAATGGCCTAATGGCACGAATTTGCCGAAGACAGAGGAAGGAGCGCCGAGAAACCTGGGAAATATGGTCATTGAAAGTAAGATTGCTGTCAAGAATGACGCCAAGATAACGGAGTTCAGAGACCAGGGAGATAGGGGTGCCTGAAAATGAGGGAGTAAGTGACGGAGTGGTGGAACCATGGGTGAACCAGATGGCTGCAGTTTTAGAAACATTGAGAACTAGACAGTTTGAGGAGAGCCAAGAAGAAACCAACAATAAACAGGTCTCCAAAGGAGTAATATCAGGGTGAGAAGAGGATATATGATACAAAAGAAAAATATCATCTGCATAATAATAACCTGAGATTCCTAGTTGTTGGATTAGTAAGGCTAAGGGGGCCAAGAAGATATTAAACAGCAAGGGAGCCAGGATGGAACCTTGTGGAAGACCACAAGTGAGGGGAAAATGGTCTGTGGTAGAACAAGCAGAAGTAACTGCAAATCTCCGAGAGGATAGGAAAGAGTAAAACCAGTGATAGACAGTACCGCGAATACCCGCATCCCGTAATCGAGAGAGAAGAGAGTGATCTTCCAAGTCGAAAGCGGCGGAAAGATCAAGGGATACCACCACCGTGATGTCACCATGGTCGTGGGAGGTATGAATCTCATTCATAACTGCCATGATAGTAGTTTCAACGCTGTGTCCGGGGCGAAATCCGGATTGTCGAGGGTGTAGAAAGTGTGTAGAGTCCAGATGGTGTGAGAGTTGTGAGAAAATGACCTTTTCCAAGAGTTTGGAAGCAAAAGGCAGGTTGGACACTGGACGATAATTTGCAGGTATAGAGGAATCCAGGGAGGGATGTTTTAGGAGGGGGCGAACCAGAACATGTTTCCATGGGTGAGGAAAGATGCCGCATGACAAACTGGAGTTGATGATGGCAAGGAGTGGTTGAAATAGGGCGGTAGAAGGCTCAGAAAACCAGGAGGAGGGTATGGGGTCTAAAGGGCAAGTGGTCTTATGGGTAGCAGATAGAAGTTTGATGAGTTCAGGGGAGGTAATAAGGTAGACGTTAGCCCAAGCATGTGATAGCAAAAGGGATGGTGTAGGCGAAATGGGAGGAGGCGAAGACAAGGCTTGTGGGCAAAAGGGAAGAGATGAACGAAGGTCTTGAACTTTGGAGGAAAAGAAAGAAGCCAATCTAGTAGGACTGGGGGCTGACGCGGCAGTGGAAGGCTCACAAGTGGAGGAAGACTGTAACTGGGAAAGCGTGTTTAAGGTAGCAAAAAGATGCCGAGATCTGTTGGGAGCTGAGGCAATGGAGTCGGAGTAGAAAGAGCGCTTAGCTTGATGAATACTGGTACGATAATGGGTATGACAGGACTTAAAGTGTTGGGAGGAGGCTGCAGATCGGGATTTCCGCCAGAGATGTTCAGCCCTCCGTAGCTAAGAGCGTTGGAATCGAAGTCCTGCATAAAACCAGGGGTGATGAGTCTTACGACGAGGATTATAAGGTCTTAAAGGGGCAACCTGATCCAATGTATGAGATAATTCGGTGTTCCATAGGGCAACTTGAGATGAAGGTGACAAGGATAAAAAAATCGGGTGGGAGAGGGTGACAAACTGTAGAAAAATTTTGCAAAGTTGCAGAATTAATACGGCGAGAGAGACGAGTGGGTAATGGGGGAGGAGTAGGGGGGTATCGATTGAAGAGCAAATGCAAGATATAGGTGGTTCGACCAGGGGACCGACTTCGGGATAGGTAACGAGACCTGAACTGGGGAGTTTGCTGGGGAGATGACTAAATCTAAAGTGTGACCAGCAACGTGGGTAGGAAGAGCCACATGTTGAATCAGGGAAAGGTCTTGGAGAAGCGCAGAAAACGCGGTATCCCTGGCTGAGGTGGGCGAGTCAAAATGTACATTAAAATCTACAAGTATAAGGAGCCGAGGGAATTGGAGAGTCAGATCAGAGATAGAAGAGAGAAGGGTATCCCAGAGGGGGGGAGGGAAGGACGGGTAGTGTAGGGAGGAAGAGGAAATTCTAGAGAAAGGAACCGAGGAGCGGTAAATAATCGCGATTCCACCACCCGTCCGTGAACTCTATGGAGCAAGGACGGTCTCTGGTACATGTACTGCATGTGTCCAGCGCTGCTTAGCCTAATAACGCTAAAGAAATAAACAGCACTAGTGGTAAAAGAGATCAGGGAGGGAGGGATGGAGGAGACAGCTGAAGGAAGGAAGGAAGGGGGGTGCGTGAAGGAGGCGGAGGTAAGCAGTGTGTGAGAGTGGATGAGAGTAAGCTATATGACTGAGGTGAGGTGAGATGAGTGTTAGCAAAGAGCAGTGTATAAGAGGAGGGGCGTGTGCAGTAATTACCAGGGTAATGAGAAATAAAAGTAAATACAGAAAACAATTAAATGACAAATTACAGGACCTGGGAATGAGATCAGCAAGAGAAGATGGGGAAGAAAACATCTAAAAATATCTCAGAGAATAGAATGGGCAAGAAAAGAAAAACATAGAGAAAGCAGGGTGATAAATTTACTGACTAGGTGTACAAGGTAGTGATGGCTTTAGGTTTGGTGAGGCCATAGGGAAGAGAGTCATTTGAGGCTTATTTATTTATTTTATTTATTACAATCTCTTATATACCGCACTATTTATCATCAGCGCGGTTTACATAAAACAAAGTACCATAACAACAAACTGTTTGGTTTTACAGAGCACAGGAAGAAACAACTTGGATAACATAGGGAAGTATGAATGTAACTATTTACATATGTACAGTAAGCTTGTGCTACAGATTAGGTACTATCTAAATGGTAGGCTAGTATGGAGGAGATGCAATTAGGTTGGAGTCTGGCTGTCCTGGTAGTAATGGAGGAATACGTGGTATTTGAGTGCCTTCTCGAATTGCGCTAGATCGGTAACAGCACGAATATCTGGTGGTAATGTGTTCCAACATTTAGGGGCATAAAGGCTGAAGGCCCTATTTGATGTTGCTAGTGTGCATTTTGTTGAGGCCCTTGGGATGACTAGAGTGTTAGTTGATGTAGGTCTTCTAATTCTGTTAGGCGGGGTGGACTGAATGAGGTCAATTAATGAAGAGGCAGTGATGCCATTGATGGCTTTGAATGTGAGTAACAAGGTTTTGAACAAAAGTCTTCCATGTGTGGGTAGCCAGTGGAGCTGCATTAAGATAGGCATTACGTGGTCGCATCTCGATGCTCCAACTAGGACTCTGGCAGCGGCATTCATGGCAAGTTGCAGAGGATTCAACGTAGACTGTGGGAGACCTTGAAGAATGGCATTAGCAAAGTCGAAGTGAGGTAAGATTAGGGCTTGGTATACAGTCCGATAGTCGTCTGGGTCTAATAAGGAGCGAAGGTGTCTGAGTGTCCGGATTTTGAAGTATATGGCTCTAACTGTGTTGGATATGTGTAGCTTCATGTCCAGACGTTGATCCAAGGTGACCCCTAAATATCGAATTGTGGATTTAGTTTGGAGCTCGGCTTCTTTCACTTTTATATGAGGTGGCGGGGTGAAACTCTGGTCTCTCGTGATAAAGAGCACCTCTGTTTTCTTGTGTTGAATACAGAGGTTTTGAGACAGAAACCATTCTTAATTTTGATTACCTGTAAACAAGTCGGGCACTTTCAATTTCACTCTGTCTCATAAAGGAAACTGTAATGGAAGCTGCATTATGAATTTTTTCAGTATTCTTTGGGGGGAATTAGATAAAGATTCAAATGGTGCAAATGTGAGGGTGACTGAGAGTTCTTCTATGCAAAAACACTCGGTTATGAAATTTTTGGTCACCATAAGGTGTGAGGCCTAACATGTGGTTTGCCGTTCCCTAAAGCCATCATTTGCACTGTGTTTAGTAAGCATGGGACAGAAAACGTCATTAGGGCCGCTGAGCCCTATCGTGGGTAAAACTAGGGCTGTGGGGAGAGGGTATGTTGTTAGTGGAGGAGCGAAGGACCCAAAATATCCAGACTAGTACAACTACTACTGATCATCTGTATAGCGCTACAAGACGTATGCAGTGCTGTACAGAGACATGTAAGAGATGGTCCCTGCTCATCAAAGCTTACAATCTAATCAAGACAGACAACACAACTGCTGGGGACAAGAATATGTCTAAGGGAATGGTAAGGAAACGCATAATTGGAGAGCAGGGGACTACGTGGATCAAGATCCAAAAGCAGCCTCGAAGAGGCGAGTTCTTAGCCTGGATTTGAAAAGGGCCAGAGATGAAGCCTGATGTACCAGCTCATTTAGTTTGTTCCAGGCATAAGGAGCAGTGAAGTTGAAGAATCAGTCTGGAGTTCGCAGTGGAAAAGAAGGGCACGGAAAGAAGCGATTGCCAAACAAGCAGAGTTCCTGAGGAGGGGTGTAGGGAAAGATACGAGAGGAAAGGTAGTGAGGAGCAGCAGAATGAGTGCAGTTATAGGTCAGCAGGAGAAGTTTGAACTGGATACGGAAACGAATAGGGAGTCAATGAAGCGACTTGAGAAGAAGGGTAACATGAGCATAGCGAGACTGGCAGAAGATTAGCTGTGCAGCTGAATTTTGAACAGATTGAAGGGGAGAGAGATGATTCAGAGAGAGTCCAGCAAGGAGGAGGTTGCCAGAGTCTAGACAGGAGGGGTCCGATTTTCGAAGGCATTTACACAGTTAGCTGCCCTAGTTACCCGTGTAAATGCCCTAACCATGGATAGACAAAGGCACCTACATGGTTAGTGCCTTTGCCTATCCATGGCTAAGCCCTTACATATCCCGATGCTATCCAGTTAGCATCGGGGCATATCGTAGGAATTCCGGAGTGGAACGGGGATGGAGGAAAGGGCTAAGCGGGTAGCAGTGATTCCGATGCTATCCGGATAGCCCTCAGTGCCTTAAAGATAGGTGAGGATTTTCCTTGCCTATCTCTGAGATGCTGGGGCTAACCGGGTAGCATTGAAACTTGCTGCTACCCGTTTGCCTCAGTGGCTGCTGATGTTTCCGGCCAACCCAAATTTTCTCTTCCATCACGGAAGTAAAAATCCGGGTTAAGGGGGTTGGCGGGCAGGCTATATGGGCTCAAAATTCAGGCTATACGGGCCCAAAAATCAGGCCCGAGGTGACTAAAGAGTGGATAAGTGTCAGAAAAGAAGGGGTGAATTATGCTGATGTTACAGGGAAGAAAATTACAGGTTTTAGCTATCAGTTGGATGTCTGTGGAGGAGAGGGAGGAGTCAAGATGATAACAAAGGTAGAAACATGAAGTATTTTATTTTTGATTTATGGTTTCATATTTGTCAACTTTTGGAATGTGAATGTGCAACATATCTGATATCTTTATATTTTGCTTAACAAATATTTATGTTCTGTGTTCACAGATGAAGAACCAGGAGCAGGACCTCAGAAAACACCCACAAAGAGGAACAGAAGCGAGGGGAATCTTGAACAATTTTCAGAAGACTGTGTTGGTGAGAAATTAGCTAAACTTAAAGTAGACAAAGCGATGGGACCGGATGGGATACACCCTAGAATACTGAGGGAACTTGGGGACATTCTAGCAACTCCACTGACTGACCTTTTCAATGCCTCATCGGAGTCAGGAGTGATACTGAAGAGAGGCCCATGTGGTGCCTTTACACAAAAGCAGAAGTAAGGATGTGGTTGAAAACTACAAGCCGGTTAGTTTAAGTTCGGTGATGAGTAAATTATTGGAAACGCTGCTGAAAGAGAAAATAGTGAGGTTTCTGGAGTCCAGCGGATTCCACAGCTCCTCATAAAATTACCCCATATGCACTGGTGTCAATTCTGCCCAAGCAGCTCCCGCAATGTGGGGGGGGGGTGACATTGGCAGAAAGAGGGCCCACACAGGTGGCAGCAGCGTGGCAAACCTAGTCATGTAAGTCTGCCATGGGCCCTGTGGCTGTTCCTCACTGGGCCAAAGCCTCACGATAACATCCACACCACGAGACTTCGGCCCAGCAGAGAACAGCCACCAGGCCCATAGTGAATTTACAAGAATGGAGCAGTACGACAAACAAACAAAATTTAACATTACATTATTATACCATTCATCTAAACTGCATATATAGCACAACCTTACCACCAACAAAACAACACTTATTGAGATTCCCAGGAAAACAACCACCAAGGGTTACAAGTGTCTGTATTTCAACATAAACCGGAACATTTAGTATTTTTCAATTATTTTCCTGAAAAGAGAGCAAAATAAAAATTTCCTCTTCAAACAGCAGAATTCATACACCTTTCAATAGAAATTTGTTCACTTATCTGAACAATCCAGGGGTTCAGCTCGTGTCAGCAGACAGACGTCTATTTCTACTACAACAGTGGAGAGGTATTTTGTATCCGACATGGAAGACGAGAGATGATAATATGCAGTTTAGATGAATGGTATAATAATGTAATGTTGAATTTTGCATTAAAGATATGGAGGCAGTGATCCATGATGTGAGTGTCTGCTCTTAAACCCTATGGTAATTTGTTCGCCACATGTCGGGGTAAGACCATCCTGAGGTCGTTTTGTGCCTTATTAAAATGTAATTACTAATATCCGAGAAGATATAGAATTGTTTTAGAGACTGGAGTTTTGAGAAGAATAGGGTCAAGGGTATTAGTTCTGCGCCTACCATGTCAGTCATAAAGCTCACTCCTAAGCCAGGATATGTGGAGTATGATTTCAGTCTTTCTTTTTTTTTTTAAACTTTTATTTTCATTTTGCAACAAACAAAAGAAACAACACACCAAAGGAGACAAAACAAGTATACAATAAAGAAAAGTAAACCCAATTACCCCCCACCCCCACGCTTCTTCTCTAGCTGATTATGTCAGCATGTGAGCGCTTCCAAACAACAGTGATTATACATCAAAAACAATCAAAAGAGTATCTGCGATACAGAATAATCATGGGACAAAGATATATACAAATTTAGACAGTCAGATGAGAGCATTGAGCAGAATGTACATAGTCATTGAGCATCTTCCATTTAGACCGATGATGAGGAGTCTGAATGGGGGAAGCAAACATACGAGGTAGTTGTTCATATTTACTGTAAAGACAGACATGATTCCACCATTCATTGGGGCTCAGCTGAGAGCTATTTTTCCAGTATTTCGTAATGAGGGAAATAGCAATGCCAAGCATAAAGTCCAAAAGGAAGTAAGCCGTTTTTGGAAGAGAGGGGATCCCCGCAGCTGAGCGAAGTCCCACTATCCTCCAAGAAAGGGGCTCTTGAAAGTGCAAAATAGACTGGATACGACCCCAGACCCGACGCCAGTAATACTGTAGTGCGGGGCATTCATACATAACATGGGGTAGTGAACCAATGGCCGCATGGCATGTCCAACAACTATTGCCCTGAGTAGTGTTCCATTTGGCTAATCGGTCAGGAGTGTAAAAACACCGGTGGGCTAGAAAGAAGAGTGTCTGAGTGAGTGAGGCGGATCGGGAGACCCGTGTCACTCTACTCCAGACAAGGCTCCATTGCTCCGGGGTCAAAGTCACATGCAATTCTCTCTCCCATGCTTTCTGCGCTATGGGGGTATCTCTAGTGATAGCATTACATAAGGTTTTGTAAAAATTGGATGCTACACCCGGTGAACTACCGATAGATCGGATAGTCTCCAACCAACCTTGTGTAGGGGAGGCCGATGGCGGGAGCACCTTAGCACTCCGAAGGCAATGCTGAAGTTGCATCAACTGAAAGTAGTGTTTCGCTGGGAGACCAAATTCAATTTGCAATTCACTAAAAGTTTTCCAGCGACCTTCATGGAACAACTGACTAGGAATCCAAATGCCCCTAGTGTACCAGGGGCTCCACGCCATCGGCTTATTTTGTATTCGAAATCGAGTGTTATACCAAAGTGGGAGCTTGTCTAACGGACAGAGTCGGGAGTCTAAAGAGTGCATAAGATTATTAAAGGCACCTAAGGTGTCTAAAAGCATTGGTGGAAAGTGGGAGTCTGATGGGAGAGTCATACCAGGGAGAAAAGGAAGAGGAATCGGTTTGCAAAGGTCCTCTTCTATGTCTAGCCACACAGGTCTACTCGGTACTGGATCTTCCAGCCAGCGAGCGCCTTGTTTGAGAAGAAAAGATTGATGATACTTCAGGAAATCAGGGAATCTGACACCCCCATTTTCCTTATCTGCTTGCAGCTTATGTTTCGCTATCCTAGGTGTCTTGTTTTGCCACAAGTATCTAGTCAGAAGGCCCTCAATATCTTTATATATACGTCGAGGGAAGAGACAGGGCAACATTTCTAAGATATAATTCACCTTCGGAACAATCATCATTTTTATGGTTTCTAATCGACCCCACCAGGTAAGAGTTAAAGGAGTCCAGCGGTGAGTAAGCGCCCGGACTTTAGAGGTTAAGTCTTTGGCATTGAAGGAGATAGTGTCTTCCAAAGGAGAACAATAGTGAACCCCAAGGTATTTGACCATGCGAGGTTGCCATAAAAAGGGGAAGGGTTGCATATCTGCCTGATGAAGCAAAGGATTTAATGGAAAGGCTACCGACTTGGTCCAATTTATCTTATAACCGGACAGTTGTGAGTATTTACCAATTTGCTCTAGGACAGCCGATACTGAGTCTATAGAGACAAAAAGCATAAGGTCATCAGCATACGCTGAAATTTTGATTTCCCTATGGGTGAAGGGGACTCCATGAATCTCCTCCGATTGCCGGATTAGTAAAGCCAAGGGTTCAAGTGCAAGATCGAAGAGAAGTGGAGACAGTGGGCATCCCTGGCGAGTGCCGCGTTGAAGGGGAAAAGGCTGAGACTTTAAAGCATTGGCACATATACTGGCTGTAGGCTGTGCGTACATGGTGCGAAGACAACGGAGAAAACCTTCCCCGAATCCGTACCAGCGGAGGACTGCAAACAGGAAGGGCCACTCTAAGCGATCAAAGGCCTTCTCAGCATCAAGTGAGAGGCCAACAAATGGGCGATCAAGATTAACTGCGGTAGTCAGTACATGACATAGAGTCCGAGCATTGTCAGCAGTTGATCTACCAGGAATGAAACCGCATTGATCTGGGTGTATTAAGGTAGGCATCCTATCCGAGAGCCAGGTAGAGAGAATGGTGGCAAATATTTTATAGTCCGCGTTTAGGAGGGAAATTGGACGATAATTAGCTGTTAGTTGCGGGTCTCTCCCCTCTTTCTCAAAAACTACTACATTTGCCATTGAAAAGGACCCAGAAGGAGAACCCTCCTCGGCCAGAGCAGAAAAATAAATTTTCAAAACTGGAGCTAAGTCAGCGTGAAAAGTTTTGTAGAATTCAGCAGGGAGACCGTCTGGGCCTGCGGCTCGACCTGAGGCACATTTCTTGATAGCAGAATGAATTTCTGAGACAGTAAATGGTGTGTCCAAGGCCA
Organism: Ichthyophis bannanicus; assembly: GCA_033557465.1. NCBI lineage: Eukaryota > Metazoa > Chordata > Amphibia > Gymnophiona > Ichthyophiidae > Ichthyophis > Ichthyophis bannanicus. The sequence goes on from CM066046.1 coordinate 48,934,014, forward strand.
CTCTATCTTCGTCAGATAGGGTCGGTCTTTGTACCCCTGAAAGTAAGCGTTCAAATACATCTGGCTCAAAATCACATTCAGATTGATAAAGCCGAGTATAAAAATCACGAAAGAGTTCTAAGATTTCGGTATCTTTAGTGACCAAGCCCCCCCCCGACGGATTACGGAGGGCGGTAACACGCTTGGCTTCTTTTTGACCTTTTAGGGCATTTGCTAATAATTTGCCAGCACGATTATTTTCCCGATAATATAGCCCTTGTTGTGATTCGATATTTTTAACAGCAGCAGTGTACAAAAGCTGATTGTATTGAAAACGCAAGCGTTGTAAACGGAGTAAAATACATGGGTCAGTACGGGACGTGAGGAGACGCTCCCCAGCTTGTATCTGCTGCTCTAGAATCAGTAAATGCTGCTTTCTTTGTTTCCCCTGCCGAATTTGATAGCTAGTTATAGTGGCGCGGATAGATGCTTTAAAACCCTCCCACCAAGCCCAGCTCGCTGTGTCATGGGGTGAATTAAAATGAAAATAATCTTGGATAGCGGCCTTTATATCAACCTGAAAATCTTTTTGACCCAGTAGGGATCTATCAAAAAACCAAGCTCGGGGAGAATCGTCCCGCGCAGTGACACGTAATGATAAAGATATGGCAGCATGATCTGAAATATGGAGAGGATGAGTCCTAGTCGTGTCTACTTGAGAAATCAGTGCTTTGGAAATGAGAAAGAAATCTATTCTAGATTGGGAGTGATGGGGGGCAGAAAAGAAAGTGAACTCTAAGTCGGAGGGGTGAAGCAGCCTCCATATATCTACCAGCGCAAGGTCTTGCATCAGAGCTGTAAGGGTAGCAAGACTCTTGGGTGGACTACTCGTTCTAGGCGGCTGTCTATCTATCAGAGGGTCTAACACTTGATTAAAATCACCACCAAGTATTAATGGAGTATGGGCAGAGGCCTGTGCCAACTGCGCAATACTTGCATAGTAAGCAGGGTTGTCCACATTCGGGGCATAAATGCAAATACATGTAAATTCACTATCTCCAACCTTAAGATGTACGCGGGCCCATCTACCCTCCTTGTCAGCGCTAGTATCAATTACAGTAGCATGCAAAGATTTCTTAACCAGAATGGCTACCCCGCACCGTTTGGAAACGGCGGGAGAATAGGCAGCCACCATGTAAGGCTTAACATTGAGTTTCAGTGTTTCAGCAGAGTTTAAGTGCGTTTCCTGAAGAAACGCTAAATCAGCATGCTCATGGCTAAGATAGCTAAGGATTTTCTTTCTCTTGATTGGACTATTAATGCCCTTTACGTTGAGTGATAAGATTTTACATAAAGCCATTCAGACAAGTTAAAAATTCTGAGCATGATAGCGCACATAATTTCACAATGTCCCTCATATTGACTGTATCTGGCTGTACATATGGCAGAAAAGAAAATAAGCTGAGATAATACAATGAAGCGCCCCACATGAAAAAAGAAAAACCGCAGCGCGGTAGAGAAGAAGCAGAACCCCAAAAATTACTGGCGACCATGTGTCTGCGGGGAGAAGCCCCAGAGAAGGCCGAAATTGAAAAAACACATAACCTGTAGGACTGTGCGTGCTCCGAATCCGACCGAGGCACACATCATGGAGGGATAGGAGACCACATAACAAAAGTCATAGAAAGAAAGAAAGAAAGTCCAGGCAGTCTCTGTACTGAACTATGACCGCCGCATCGGGCCCTTCAAAATGGCGGACAGAGCCGGCAAATAAAAGTCCAAGTCGTTGGATTAGCGCATCTGCTCTGCTTCTTTGGAGTCTAAAAATGTTGATAGTAGATCAGGATCTTCGAATGTCCTGGTTTGGTTGTGGAGAGTCACTCGGAGCTTCGCGGGATACAACAGGCCAAAGCGAGCCTGTAGCTGTTGAAGTCGAGGGCGAAAAGCAAGGAGTTTCTTCCGTCGGTCGACTGTAGGCTTTGCCAAATCAGGGAAGAAGGAGACTTTGTGACCTTCAAATTCCAAATGATGGTTCGCCCGGGCAGCATTTAAAATTTGTTCCACTTGTTGATATCGTAGCAAGCGAAAGATAATGGGCCGGGGGGTCGTTCGGTTGAGCGCCATGTGGGTAGGAACACGGTGTGCTCGATCGATTTCCAGTTCTTTATGAAAGGTGATCTTCAGCAAGGAAGGAAGAGTTTTGAGCAGGAATTCTCTCATATCTCCCGCTTCCACCCCCTCCGGTATTCCAATGAGCCTCACATTGTTGCGACGGGCTCGATTATTGCTATCTTCTAACTCCTTTTGAAGATTCTGTATCTGGCGCTCAGCCTTGTCCAGTGTGCCCAAGCGCACCGCGTGCGAGTCGAGGACCCCCGCCATATTGTCCTGCCGTAATGAGAGACCTTCAAGTCGGTCCTGGAGCACTCCAAAGTCTTCTCGCATGGCTCTAAGCGCTTCTCCATTGGACTGCACCAATTCCTTCACGCCGCGTATTTCCTCTAAAATCTCCAGGTGCATTTCGGGGTTCTCCCGAAATGGAACCATCTTCTGTGGGGAGGACACCTCTGTTTTGGAGCGTTTTCCGTGAGAAGAAGAAGGAGACCCGAAGTCCAAGCGCGCTGGTTTATGGGCCGCCATCCCCCCCGAGGTACCCCGGTCAGCCCGGAGCGAAATAGTAAGTTTGTATAGGTATTATGTCAGGATTCTAAGTATGATTTCAGTCTTTCAAATTTACTGCTAATGCTCAGCGTAGTACTTGCATTGTGCCAAAGAGCGCCTCCATGTAGAGTTTGTAAGATGTAACATGTATGGGTAATTTATCAAGGTGTACTTTGCAATTCTTTTAATCGAGCCTGTGGCACCCAACTCGATGAGAAATAACTCAGTATTTTTCTGCCATATTTTCTTGGTCTCTGACTGCATTTCTTGGTACTTGAAGATCTTGTACCTCTCAATGCAATTCACAAAATAGTCGTTTGGCCTGACACCTCTATAACCAATGCCGCTCTGGTGTTCTTCTCCTTTACCAATATGTCTTGCTTCTTTGTATCCAGTTTTTTATCAATGGAAATTTAAGCATCTCAGGTGATCACAACCTCTTAATTTTGCATAATTCTCTTAAGGTCATGATCTCAGTACTTTTCCAGTAGAGTGATGTTTATGTTTATGCAATTTCTTGATATACCACTCAGGCTGAAGGGAATCAGAACAGTTTACAATCACTACAGCAGTCACTGGATATATTCCCTTGTCCCCAAAGGGCTCACAGTCTACATGCCTGTGGATTCTCACTCATTTCTTCTAACTGTTGGAATACTTGTCCATGTTTAATGATGGAGGCAGATTCTGGACGTTTACTTTCATATTTCAGCACTTTTTGCGTATTTGGATCTGATGATGCTGTTAGGTAGGCCTGGAGGCCTATGATAGTAACTCTGTATGTGTAGTCTATCTCTATAAGGCCCCGCCTTTCTTCAACTCTAGACTTGTACAGTCTCGGCATACACTGATTCTTGTAAATTACCTCATGAGAATGGAGGAGTTTTCTTGTTGTACATCCAGTTTTTCAAGATCTTTATAAGGCCAGTCTACATTCCCAAAGTTGTATGAATGTACAAGAATTGCTAGTTGATTGATGGCTGGTATCTTATTCTATAATGTTAAAGCACTTTTCAATAATGATTTTAATCTCCTGTAATATTCTTTACTCATCTTTTCTCTCAGTAATTTCTGCTTCATTGTCATTCCTTTATCTATTCCTAAATATTTATATATGCCTTCCTGTTCAAGTTCCTTGATGTCACAGCCTCAGTCAGGGAGATGTTTGTCCTAGCACATTTGTCAAGACCAAAGGTCATCCTGATATCATCCAAGAAGCTTTACACAACACAAGAGTTGCTCTGCTGTCTGGATGCCCCCGAGCAGAAAGGGCCCGTTAGGATCAGATTCTGCACCATGGGAGCCAGACGTTCCTGTGGGTGCAGAATCAGGTCCTGAGACAGTCCGGCGTACCTCTGCATACCTACGGGACGTCCACCCCGCCACTCTCTTGACCCACTGCATTGTTGCCCCCCCACGACCATCTGCAGGGCCAGCTGTGGTCCAGATTGGACGGCAGGTGCCTAACGTTGCACACTCCTCGCCATGGGAGGGGGGGGGGGGAATCTGGGCCTGATCTCCACTTTCATTGCTGCTTATTCCACCTCTGAGGTGGAATAAGCAACATGTCCTACCTTCACCCGCAAGACGCACAGGGCCATGACCTGAATCAGTCCTGTACGTCTTGCCACCTTTGCCCGCTCCTGCTCCGCCCCTTCTCCACTTCCTCTGGCTCTGCATGCACTGAGGCTCTGGCTGTACAGGGGGGACGGGATGCAGAATCGGGGCAGGACAGATAGCGGGGCTGCACATCCCACCAGGACATACAGCCCCACTATCCACCTCTCTAAATTACCTCCCTAACTTTTAAAAATGAACACCATACCCCCTTTAAGAATTAGCTTTTAAAAATGAACACCAAAACCCCTTAGAGAGGTTTCAGGAAGAGTATTACCTTGCTTGAGATAGAGTCCACCAGGAATGTCAGTACCTGAAAAGTCTTGTAGACTCTCATACAGCACTGCCTTGCTAAATAGCTAATCTAGGACCACGAACACCTGCTGAGGTCAGTGGCTTCAGAGTTAGCTGTGAATGGGTAGCTGTAACAAAGACAATGAACTCTAACAGAGCTTTGCCCAACACCACAAACAAACAAAAACAAATTCCCCCTTTGCAGTATAGAAAAGAGACTTAGGGCCAGATTGTCATTTGTGCGGTGCTATGTGCCGCGTCAGCACATAGTCAGTCCACCCGCCCGTCCGTCTGTCCGCTGTCTGTCTAATCTGAATTTTCAATGCCGGGGTAATATGTGGGCCCGGCATTGAAAATCCAGTTCTCACTCCACAACACGGAAGCCGCAGGAGCTAGCCGGGTAGCAGTGATTTTCGATGTTACCCGCTTAGCCCCTGCACCTTAAAGATAGGCAAGGAAAACTGGCTGGCCTGGTCCCTCCCTCCTCTGACACAATCTACATCAGAGAAGGGAAGGAGGGACCCAACCTGCCTACAAACACGGATCTGCCTCACTGCTGGCGCCGCCTCCTCTAAGAAAACAAAAAAGTGGCATCAAGGCAACAGTCAGTCCCCAAATCCTTTTGCACCCTGTGCGGTTGCACCGCTTGTACAAGGCTAGGTACGGTGCTGTCTGGAAGTAAATTGCCAGGCCTTTTCTTGAGGCAATGGAAGGTAAAGTGACTTGCCCAAAGTCACAAGGTGTGCCAAAGGGAATCAAACCCTTGATCTTTTGAGTAACTGTACTAGTGTCGTAAGTATACCTTGGAATGATAGGCCTGTGGCCTATCCAAAATGTCTTTGTCTTTTATTATTTCTGCAGCCTGCCTGGTAGTAGTAGCTACACAATAACAAATGCATATCTTTAGCAGCTTCTCACCTTATGAAACACCCCCAGCTGGCCTTATGGGGGACCTGTTAAGGGGGAACTTATTATGTACCAATCATGTTGTACCTAAATAGAGATAACAAAATGTTAGTTTGCATATGGCTAAGAAGTTTATAAATGGAACTGAAACCTTTGTTCGGGGGCTTAGTCTTTGGAAATTATTCCACTGAGTTCACGCTGGCTAATAAACTGCTGTTTGCTTTCACGAAGGCCTAAGGTGTCCTTTCTTGGCCAGGTGATCTATTACATTTCATTGGTTCCCTGACCGGGAAACGACGATGTTTGCCATCACGGAGTGGTGGATCAGCTGTTCTTTAGGCTCCTGGAGTCCTGGGATGTCTCGAGGCACCACCTGGACTGTTTCCAGACGGGACGTCTCAACAGTCCTGGAGCCCTTGGGCCGGTTGGCCCCACTCACGAACCCAAAGAGGCTCGGAAACCAATCCTGACCTGTACCGGATCCGGTAAGTCTGATTTAGTATTTGTCTGTATCTGGCATCTGTAATGAAAAGGAGTCTGATCAGCTCCTGAGACCGCCCTAGTACGTCGGGAGGCTGATTGAAACTGTTGGTCTCCTGTCTGGTATATGGTAATATTAATTTGATGGTTTGTTTAACAAAAAAAATTAAAAAAAATAAAAAACAAAGGAGGAAAAAAACTCTGGAATCACTTTAAGGAACCAGCCTTAGAAAAAGCGCAGCGTGAGCAAGCAGAGAGAGAGGGGGTGTGTGTCTTTTTCACACAACGAGGAGAAAGGAATGTTTCAGTACCCTTTCCTTTTAACTTCTTGTTAACCCTTTGGGATCTCAGCCCCTGCCTATATTTCTAACTCAACTGTTCTTGATATATATTATTTTTGCTGAACGGCTGAGATGTCTGAGTATGGACCAAGTGAGGAGGGAAATGTTTTGCACTGCAGTTGACAGGAAGTGAGAAAGAGAAAGGTTTCGAGCAGTGGGGGGGGGGGGGGGGGGAGTGGATCTACACTGAGCCCGCTGTAGTGTCTCCTTAAGAACTTTAAGAAGGGCTTCTCTGGTGATTATGGAATCACAATGACCGCAGGTCACTTGGAAGTGTTATGTGAGCGGGAATGGCCCCTTCTGTCTTTAACCTGCCCTCCCGAGGGATCCCTTGATTTAGACCTGATACTAGACGTGCATACTGTAGTCCGACACAGTCACTCTGACCAGTTTCCCTATATTGATTCCTGGCTAGAAGTCTGTTCCAAGAGACCCCGATGGTTAATTAGATATCACGAAGATCAGTGCTGTATTCTTTTGTCCCGGCCCATCAGTGAACGCCCCCGGGTCCCTAGGAGTCAGTCCCGACCACCCATCTATCGTGATCCTGACCCCCCTGAGCAGCCACATATTTACTTATATCCACGCCTTCCCTCAGCCCCGGTTCCTCCACCCCTTACCCCCAGGCTCAGGGAGGCCCGTTCCATTCTCTCTAGGACCCGCCTCTGACTCCACCCCCTGTTTCCATTCAGACAGAGCCCCACCCCTACCAGTGCCGGACCCCTCCAGCCATCCCGAGGGATTTTCCGAGGGCCCCTCGACCAGTTCTGCCGCCACGCCTGACGGCAGTTCAGTAGATGAGGAGCTAGGTTCATTGGGCATTGAATCTCAGAGTTTCAGGGTCAAATTGCCTCTATCCCAACCCAGGGATACCTCCACCCCAGTAGCATCTAGAACTCGGGCACAGGGTGGCATCCCTGCAGTGGGTCAGTTCCCACTCCGAGAGGTCCAGGGACTGCCCATACTGAATGACAACTAACGGGTGGTAGTTGGCCCGCCCAGTCTTATCTACGTGCCTTTCTCCACCACAGACTTCATGAACTAGAAAATGCATTATGCGTCCTATACTGAAAAACCGCAGGCACTGACTGATCTTATGGCCACAATCATGCAGACCCACCAGCCCACCTGGTCAGACTGTCGGCAGCCCCTCACTCATCTTTTTAATGCCGAAGAAAGGTCCAGGATACAGAAGGCAGCCCTCCGGTGCCTGGAGGAGCACCTAGACCTCGCGACCCAGGGGGGAATGGACAACTGACAGGCAGCCACCAGAGATTTTCCCGATATGGACCCATGATGGGACCCGAACTCCACGGAAGGCAGGGGGGCTTTAAGTCAGTTCCGCCTGGCCCTGAGAGCTGTCAATATCAGCAAAGTGGTGGAAGTACTGCAGAAGCCTGATGAGAGCCCTGCTGCTTTCTATGAGCGTTTACTTGAAGCCTACCGACTATATATCCCCTACGATCCAGAAGATCCCGGCAGTCAGAGAACGGTTAATGCTGCCTTTGTCGTGCAAAGTCAAGGTGATATATGGCGGAAACTACAGAAATTGGAGGGGTTTGATGGTATGAACCTGACCCAACTCATAAGTGTGGCCCAGAAAGTCTATGTCAACCGGGACAAGGAGGAAAAATGGGAAAACAACCGCCGGAAGCAGAAGAAAGCAGACCTCCTAGCGGCCGCCCTGAGCGAATATCAAGTGGGACGAGCCCCCACCCCAACACGACCCACCAGGGGCAGAGGCCAACCAAGAGCCAGAGGAGGCCATTCCGGAGGTAGCCACCAGGGCACCCAGCCACCGTTGGGCCCAAATCAGTGTGCCTACTGTAAGCAGGAAGGTCATTGGAAGGACAAATGCCCCAACAGGAATGCTAGATGGACTGGACCCATCTCCCATCGGGGAAGACCAGAGGCATCCTCCCTGCGCCCCAACGCACCATTGTACCCTTTTCAAAACCCTGATGAGGCCCTGGCCGCCATGGAAGAAGTAGATGAGGACTACTACCAGGACAGACAGGGCTCCAACTTTCTACTAGGCCCCCGGGAGTCCATGGTCACCATGTCTGTAGGGGGCCAACCTCTAGATTTCCTCGTTGACACAGGAGCCCAACATTCAGTCGTAACACAAAAGATTGTTCCACCGTCTCCATTAGCCACCACTATTGTGGGCGCCACTGGCTCTTGAGTGCGACACAACTGCCTTCAACCTCGGGAGTGTGTTCTTGGGGGCCACCGTGTTCTTCACCAGTTCCTCTACATGCCAGACTGTCCGATTCCACTCTTGGGCCGCGACCTTCTTTCCAAGCTACAAGCCCATATATCCTTCAACAACTCAGGGGACAGCACTCTGACGCTAGAAGGAGAACCACCTCGCCTTCTGGTCCTCTCCATCCCCCGGACCGAAGAATGGCGTCTAAATGGATCACCGGCACCAGTACCAAAACCCACGATAAGCCTGCCCTTACCAATGCCTGGTGTGTGGGCTGAAAACAGCCCGCCTGGACTGGCTCAGAATATTCCACCAGTGGTAGTCACTCTGAAACCTGGGGCTACCCCAGTGCATGTCCGCCACTACCGAATACCCCGGCCTGCCGTTGTGGGGATCCACCGTCATCTGCAGAGACTCATACATGACAGACTCCTGCAGCCCTGCCAATCCCCGTGGGTACCCCTTTGCTGCCAGTAAGAAAACCACAATCCAACGACTATCGCCCTGTTCAAGATCTGCGACGTGTCAACGATGCTGTAGTAACTATACACCCGGTGGTACCGAATCCCTACACTCTACTAGGCCTTATCCCGGCCGCAGCCACCCACTTTATTGTTCTGGACTTAAGATGCTTTCTTCTACATTCGTCTCGCTGAGGCATCACAGTCAATATTTGCCTTTGAATGGGAACACCCAGACACCATATGGATGTGAAAGCTGGACAATGAAAAAGACAGACAGGAAGAAAATTGATGCCTTTGAATTATGGTGCTGGTGGCGAATACTGTGTATACCATGGACTGCCCGAAGAACAAACCAGTCGGTACTAGAGGAGATCAAACCTAAGCTTTCTTTAGAAGCTCAGATGACAAGACTTCGACTTTCATACTTTGGACACACCATGTGAAGAGAGAGATCATTAGAGAAAGACATCATGCTTGCAAGATAGAAGGTCAACGCAAAAGAGGAAGGCCAGCAATGAGATGGATCGATACAATTACAGCAGCCACGGGTACCAGTCTGTCAACAATGAGCCGCCTGACTCAAGACCGAACACAATTTAGGATAGCTATCCAGAGGTCGCCATGAGTCGACTCCGACTCAACGGCACTTAACAACAACAACACCCAGACACCGGAGTCCGTAGCCAACTGACTTGGACCCGGTTGCCACAAGGATTTAAGAACTCCCCAACAATTTTTAGTACTTCTCTGGCTCAAGATCTCGCTGCATACCCTTCCAAACCCAGGAAACGGATACTCCTACAATACATAGACGATCTTCTTTTGGCCTGCTCATCGGCCCCAGAATGCCAGGTTGCTACGGAGGAGCTTTTGCAGTTGCTGGAATCCGCCGGCTACCGGGCGTCATGAGCCAAAGCCCAACTTTGCCAGTCTGAAGTGAAGTACCTGGGGTTCTACATCTCCCAGGGAGTCCGACGTCTGGGCCCAGAATGGAAAGAGACAGTCCTCCACCTCCGCCCCGAGACTCGCCGGGAGCTTCGAGGTTTCCTCAGGGCAGCAGGCTACTGCTGTATTTGGATTCCCAACTTTGCTGTTTTGTCACAGCCTCTGTATGATGCCACCCGAGGACCTGAGAGGACCGAACAAGCCAAAGCCTTCCAGTCCATAAAGACCGCTTTGACCACTAGTCCGGCCTTGGGACTCCCCAACCTGGATAAGCCTTTCCGGTTGTATGTACATGAAGTGAGGCCACCGAATTATTAGCCCAAGATTTAGGATCATGGAAACGCCCTGTCGCTTATCTATCAAAGCAACTCGACACAGTAGCCAAAGGATGGCCCCCATGTTTGCAGGCAATCGCAGAAACAGCCCTGTTGGTGAAGGAAGCAGAGAAACGTACTCTGGGACAGGAACTCTTTGTTGTGGTCTCCCATGCGGTCCTGTCCTTATTAGAACACAAAGGAAACTACTGGTTCACCAACGCTCAAATAGCAGGGCATGCTCTGTGAGAATCCGCAGGTACACCTCTCATTCAGCCAAACTCTGAACCCTGCAACACTCCTACCTGTGGGCCCTGGTCCTCAAGACCACAACTTCCTGGAAGTGATGGACACTATTCTCCAGCCGGCCTGACCTCACAGATATTCCCCTAAAGCAGTGATGGCTAACCTTTTTGAGCCCGAGTGCCCAAACTGCCGCACAAAACCAAAGAATTTCCTCAAAGTGCCAGCACGTCATTTGCATAAGTGGTCTTATTTGCATAAATATTTGCATAATGTTACCATACACTAACTTTTAGTAAACATGTCTCTTAATGAGTGTATGGATAAAGAAAGACTAAAAGATTTCTACATTACTATAATCCAGTGCCAACCGCCAGGCACATTAGGAACTACTACAAACGCTGCCCATTTAGAACCCATAGCAAACCCGCCGTATCCTGACAGCATTACCAGGACTCACAAAGCACCATACCCTACCTATCACAAGGCAACACTGCAAATATTAAACCAATACATTTCAGAGAATACTGGGGAAAGAGAACAAGTGGCAACGTCAAATAGGAATTTCCTCTTGTACCAAACAAAGCGCAGATGTTAATGATGCACATTTCCCAGAGCTGACATATTCCAGTTAATAAATTCAAAATAAAGAGATATCTTTCTACCTTTTGTGCATTTTTTTTTCAGTTGCAATTGGTCCAGCCACCTTCTTCTGGTTTCTTCATGTTTTCTGCTAACTCTCCATCGTCTGCTGTCCATTTGTCCTTTCTTCTCTCTTCTAGTTTTTTTTCCATTCTCTCTCTCTCTCTCTCTACATCTGCTTTAACATACTAATCTTTCTCCTTTTGCTCTTTCCTCATTCCTATTTCATCCACACAAATTTTACCCCTCCATCCTCAATCCCCAATTACTCTCCCAATACCTGGCCAATTGTAGATTTTTCATCCCTCCTACACAAAATATTTTTCCCCTCTCCATTTTACTCTCCCAGCCCCATCCCATTCTAATCCTCCCCCAACATCAGCTCCCTTCTAGTTCCAGTCTCACCCAGCATCCATTCCCTTCTAGTCCCTGCATCAGCCCATTTCCAGTCCAAGTCCCTTCATCAGCTCATTTTCAATCCTAGCCCCACCATCAGCCCATGTCAAATCATAGCTCCCCTCCACTCAGCCCAATTCCAGTCCAAGCCCCCCCATGAGCCTACTTCCAGTTCTAGCCCCTCCATGAGTCCATTTCAATTCAAGCCCCCACCACAGCCCATTTCCAATCTTAGCTCCCCCCAACAGCCCATTTCCAGTCCTATCCTAGCTGTTCCATCAGCCCATTTTCAGTCCTAGCTCCCTTCCCTCACAGCCCATTTCCATTCCAAGCCCCCTCCCCATCAGCTATTTGCAGTTCAAGCCTCCCCTTCCACTCAGCCCATTTCCAGTCCTAGCAACACCCCAACCCATTACCAGTCCTAGCCCCCCGTCAATCAACTTCCAGTCCTAACCCCCATCACCCCATTTTCAGTTTAAGAGCCCCCCCCTATAACACCTTAGCAGTCCTAACCCCCCATCAGCCCATTTCCAGTCAGACCCCCATAGCCCATTGCCAGTCCTAAACCCCCCCATCAGCCCACAGCCCATTACCAGTCCTAACCACATCAGCCCACCTCAAGTCCTAACCCCTCCCCATCAGCCCATTTCCTGTCCTAGCCCCCCCCCATAACCCATTATCAGTCCTACACCCCCATCAGCCCACTACCAGTCTTAACCCCCCCATAGCCCATTACCAGTCCTAACCCCCCCCCATCAGCCAATTACCATTATTAACCCCCCCCCCCCCATAGCCCATTACCAGTCCTAACCCCCCATCACCCCATTTCCAGACAGCCCTCATCAGCTCATAGCCCATTGCCAGCCCTCATCAGCCCACAGCCCATTGCTAGTCTTAACTCCACCCCATAGCCCACTGCGTCTTAACCCCCCTCCCCAGCCCACTGCCAGTCTTAACCCCCCCTCCCTAGCCCATTGCCAGTCTCAACCCCCCTCCCTCCCTCCCTCCCTAGCCCAGTGCCAGTCTCAACCCCCCTCCCTCCCTAGCCCATTGCCAGTCTCAACCCCCCTCCCCCCCTCCCTAGCCCATTGCCAGTCTTAACCTCCCTCCCTCCCTAGCCCATTGCCAGTCTTAACCTCCCTCCCTAGCCCATTGCCAGTCTCAACCCCCTCCCTCCCTCCCTAGCCCATTGCCAGTCTCAACCCCCTCCCTCCCTAGCCCATTGCCAGTCTCAACAACCCCCTCCCTCCCTCCCTCCCTAGCCCATTGCCAGTCTCAACCCCCCTCCCTCCCTAGCCCATTGCCAGTCTTAACCTCCCTCTCTCCCTAGCCCATTGCCAGTCTTAACCCCCCTCTCTCCCTCCCTAGCCCATTGCCAGTCTTAACCCCCCTCCCTCGGCGCATGGCAATATAAAAAAAAAAAGCTGCCCGCCGCCGCCGCCGCGGCAGGGAGTGTCCCGCGGGGGGCCCGCTGCCCGGCGGGACGCTACCGGCTCTGCTCAGCCCCTCTCTGCCGGCTTGCAGAGACGCGAAGGGTGAGAGAGTCTGCCTCGCGTCTCTCTTAAGCCCGCAGGGGCAGATGGGAAATTTCCCATCAGCCCCTGCGGGCTTAACAGAGACTCGAGGGAGACTCTCCCTTCGCATCTCTGCAAGCCGGCAGAGAGGGGCTGAGCAGCGCCGGGAGAGTCCCGCCGGGCAGAGGGAGCCCCGCGGGACACTCCATGCCGCCGCGGCGGCAGCGGGCAGCTTTTTTTTTTTTTTTAATGTGCGACCTTCCCGCGTGCCAGCTGCAAGGCCTTCGCGTGCCACAGCTGGCACGCGTGCCATAGGTTCGCCATCGCTGCCCTAAAGGATCCTGATGCTACCTACTTCACGGACGGAAGCAGCTTCATACATGAAAACAGCAGGCGGGCTGGGTATGCAGTTGTGACAGCGGACTCTGAGATTGAAACCGGTCCCCTACCCCCCTGGAACATCAGCCCAATGAGCTGAGCTTATAGCCCTCACAAGGGCTCTCCAGTGGATCAGCCGTTAACATCTATACAGATTCTAAATACACGTTTGTCACCCTCCACACCCATGGGGCCCTGTATAAAGAAAGAGGTTTAATTACTTCAGGAGGGAAAGCTATCAAGAACGCCCCAGACATAATCACTCTGCTAGATGCGGTCTGGGAACCCCGGAAAGTGGCAGTCATGCACTGCTGGAGCCATCAGACCGGGGACAGCCTGATAGCCCTAGGGAACCGGAGGGCAGACAGACTAGCAAAGGAAGCAGCCCTCCGACCAATGAGACCCAATCTGACCATACCAGCCATAACTGCCCCACTGTTCCCTGTTCCCCTTAATAACTGGGACCCCCGATATCAACCAGATGAGCTTGACTATTTTTGCACTCAGGATGGAGGGAGGGACATCGACGGAACAGGGGTGGATCCAGCTGACACCCCTCCTGAAAACTGGACCTGGTCGTATTGTTGTCCCTGATTCCTTGGCCCCACATTTTGTCCAGGCTTTCCACCAGGTCACTCACATGGGAAAAAGCGCAATGGAACAGGCCCTGCACCCCTGTTTCTATATCTCGATGCTAGGAAACCTATCTGCCTCAGTTGCACGCCAATGCCTGACCTGTGCCTGAAACAACCCCCAACAAGGGAAACTGCCACCCCCTGGCCTTTTGTCTGTAGGGACTCCTCCCATGGAAAATTTGCAGGTGGATTTCACTGAGATGCCCAGGACCGGGGGTTATAAATACCTTCTAGTGTTAGTCTGTACGTACTCTGGGTGGGTTGAAGCTTTTCCCACTAGAACCAAAAAGGCCTGTGAGGTTGTCCGGGCCCTTATCAGAGATGTTATACCTCAATTTGGACTCCCCTTAGTAATAGGATCAGACAATGGCCCAGCCTTCGTTTCCCAGGTCACCAGACACCTAGCCCAGGCCCTACAGATAGATTGGAAATTGCATACCGCTTACCGCCCCCAGAGTTCAGGGAAAGTCAAACGTATGAACAGGACCCTCAAATCCAAAATTTCCAAACTCTGTCAGGAGACCTGTCTCCGCTGGCCTACTGTCCTCCCTATGGCCCTGCTGTATATAAGGTCCTCCCCCCGTCAAGGTTTGAATCTATCACCCTTCGAACTCCTGTATGGGCGACCTCCCCCCTTGATTAAGGGGCTGCAGGGAGACATGGGACAGATTGGATCTCTGCTGACCAGCCAGGAGCTGATAGCACTGGGTTCTGTATTATGAAATGTTAACTCCTGGGTTCAAGAACGACTGCCAGTAACCCTTGTTGAACCCATTCACCCTTACAAACCAGGTTCTGCTGTCTGGATTAAGGAATGGAATTCTGCCCCTTTTACGCCCTGCTGGCGGGGGCCATATATAAATAGAGTATCCCACAAATAGAGTATCCCAGTTATCCAAGTTCTTAAACTGTTATCTGTAAACTCATACTTCTTAAATGTACTGAGATGTTTTTGTTCCATGTAAACCGCGCTGATGCCGAATAGTGCGGTATAAAAGAAACTTTAAATAAATAAATAAATGTCAACCCCTACAGCTGTGAAAGTCGCCAAAGTAGTGCTGTGGATTCACCATAGCCGAGTCAAGCCAGCAACCCATCCGACTAACAGCACATGGACTGCCAGAACAGATCCTGACAACCAAATGAAGCTCACCCTGTCCAGAACAACCCAGCACGCACGCCAATCAGCGCATCGCCCTACCCCCGTTACCACCGGAAGCTGATGGGTCTATGTACAGCTGAAGACTGAGGATCGGCAACCTGGAATAAAGAACCCAAGAACCCACTGGTTTTTTAGACTGTATTCATACTAACGAAAGTATTATGCATACCCAGTTTACAATAGTTGTATTTCTGACGGTAACCATGGATTCCATTAGGGCAGATTCATCTCCCTGCACCCCATGTTTAAAGGTAACTAAGACTGACCACAAAATCACTCAGACCCTAGTATACCATACCTATTATTCCTGCTCCAGTGCTAAACAGACCCCCTGCCACCACAATACCACCGACCTTACTATCTGTTACCACCCCAGGAAGGAGCCGGTGTGTTTTAATCCCAAGGTGTCTCCTGTTTATTGGACCCTGGAAGTATGGGCTGACAATTCCCAGGGACCGCTCCTTAACTCTACCACGTTTGAAGATAGCCATCCAAGTCCTTGTTTTTTGATGTGTGTCTCGCAATCGGAAAAAACTCTCATTCTGGCGGTTGTGGGTCCCTCAAATGGGAATGCACCTATTCTACTAAAAATAAGTATATGTGCCCTCAACATGCCTAAGATTGGGGCCAATGTACGGGCGTCAATGCACCCAACCACTGGGTTGTGGCTGCAGCAGGGTCATACTTCTGTCTCCGTTGGGAGTGTGTATATTTTGCCTCTTGGCCAGGTGGGCCTACTGGCCACCCAGGGGATGACCGTAAAGCAATTTTAACCAGGATGTCAGCCTACCCCCATTGTCAAGCCTCTGCCTGTAATCCCCTTAACCTGACTGTTTTAAACCCTTGTCAGGCCTACTGGCGTACGGGGCAGGTTTTTGGCCTACTCGTTTATAGCCAAGGAACAGACCCCGACACTTATCTGTATATCCGGGTGACAGCAAAAACCCGGCAATCCCACCTGACTAGTGTTTTCCAGTCCTTCTATGAGGAGATGTCCACCCAGATGGAACTTATACCCACAGCTGTTAGAAATTTGTTCCTTGAATTAGCTGAGACCGTGACCACACAATTGAATATCACCAATTGTTACTTTTATGGTGGCACAAATATGGGTGACCAGTGGCCCTGGGAAGCTTAGGAGTTTAATTATTCATCCCCCTATAATCAGTCCCAGTTTATACCCACGGCTAGTGAATGGGTATTGAAGGCTTCCATTATAGGGAATATTTGCCTTTCCCGAACCGGCCCGGGGTTCACCACACCAGTGGGGCATTTAGTATGCCTCCGCCAATTGACTTACAACTCATCAACCAGGCAGACCACCTGGTGGTCTGGCACCAACGCCTCTCGCCCATCAAATTCTTTTACACAGTTCCCCACACTGCAGCCCCTATGGGACATTTTCTCCAACCAGGCATCCTGGGCTGCCCCCACCCCGGCCTCTATTGGATATGTGGAAATCGGGCCTATATTGTCCTACTAAAAACCTGGATGGGTTCCTGTGTCCTTGGCACTATTCGACCATCCTTTTTCCTCATACCACTGGCCCAAGGTCAGCAATTATTGGGTCTTCCCCTCTACTCCACTCTACTCTACTCCATGAAAAGCCACATAAGCAACATAGTCAAAGCCGTCTACTTCAAAATACGCTCTCTCAAGCACCTACGCTCCCTATTGGACCCAGATGACTTCCGAACCATATATCAAGCGCTGATACTGCCGCACTTTGATTTTGCAAATGCCATCTTACAAGGTCTCCCCCAATCCACATTAACCCCCTTACAGTTGGCCATGAACACCGCAGCTAGGATCCTTTACGGAGCATCCAGATACAACCACGTGACCCCCATTCTCAAACAGCTGCACTGGCTACCAATCAATGGGAGAATCACCTTCAAAACCCTTCTATTAGCTTTCAAAGCAATCAAAGGTATTTCAGCCTCCTCACTCACTCATCTTATCCACTTTGTCCCTCCCAACAGATCCAGAAGATCAACAGCTGTAAACTTGCTTGCAATACCAAAGGCTTCGACAAAGTACAACTTGTCAACCACAAACAGGACTTTCAGCTGTTACGTACCCAAATGCTGGAATGCTCTACCCCTGACATTAGGGCCATAGCCAGCCTATATCAGTTCAGGAAGGCCCTCAAAACCCACTTGTTCCTCCAACACTTACCTGACAGCAATTGATCCTAGACATACCCTCCAGGAATTGACCCAATTTAGTTAGAAAAGACCTACATGCATTATCTGACTTTTATCTATCCTTCCAATGTAAATAGATTATGTATATAGTTAACCCTGTTTTCCAAGTTTATACTCCTGTTCGATGTAAACCTGACAGCTTGTTGTTATGGTCGTTAAGTTATAATGTAAACCGCACTGATGCTAAATAGCGCGGTATATAAGAAATTGTAATAAATAAATAAATAAATAAATAAATAAATACTCCTCTAGATACCGACGGCGTTCCCTCCAGATTGGCAGTTGGAAAGATGCTGAGTGGCCCCCTGAGCGCATTATACAGTATTATGGCCCTGCCACCTGGGCTGAAGATGGAACTTATGTTTATCGCACCCCTATTTATATGCTGAACCATATTATGCGCTTACAAGCTGTTGTAGAAATTATAACAAATGACACTAGCAAGGCTTTGACTCTATTAGCCAAACAAATACTCAGATGCGCACTATTTACCAAAATCGTATAGCCCTAGATTATCTTTTGGCCACAGAAGAAGGTGTCTGTGGGAAATTCAACCTCACTAATTGCTGCCTACAGATAGACGATACTGGCAAGGTGATTGAGGAAATAACTGATCGCATGCGAAGGTTGGCTTATGTTCCTGTTCAAACCTGGCATGGCCTGTCAGTCGAGTGGTGGTTTGAAAATGTTTTTAATGGCTTAGGTGGCCTAAAGTCCCTTATGGCCATAGCCGAACTGGTTGTGGTGGCCTGCATGGTCTTGCCCTGCCTACACCCTCTATGCTTACACAGCTTTCACACTGCCATTGATAGTGCCGTAGAATGAAAATTTGCTGCCTAGGTCATGGCCCTATGCCAATACCGCCCAGTTCCAAACACAGAACCTGCATATGATTTTAACCTTGCGCCTGCTTATAATTCTTGGCACCCTGCTGACGAGGGTGCCGAATCAAAGGGGGGAGTGTAATAGTCATAAGTATATCTTGGAATGATAGGCCTGTGGCCTATCCAAAATGTCTTTGTCTTTTATTATTTCTGCAGCCTGCCTGGTAGTAGTAGCTACGCAGTAACAAATGCATATCTTTAGCAGCTTCTCACCTTACGAAACACCCCCAGTCGGCCTTATGGGGGACCGGTTAAGGGGGAACTTATTATGTACCAATCATGTTGTACCTAAATAGAGATAACAAAATGTTAGTTTGCATAGGGCTAGGAAGTTTATAAATGGAACTGAAACCTTTGTTCAGGGGCTCAGTCTTTGGAAATTATTCCACTGAGTTCACGCTGGCTAATAAACTGCTGTTTGCTTTCACGAAGGCCTCAGGTGTCCTTTCTCGGCCAGGTGATCTATTACATAACCACTAGGCTACTCCTCCACTTAAATTATTAATGTATTATTATTTATCGACTATAGCAAGGCTTTTGACTGTGTAAACCATGAGAAACTCTGGGCCACATTAAGAAGCATGGGTATACCAGAACACCTGCTCGTACTCTTGCACAGTCTGTACATTGATCAAGAAGCAGCAGTTCGAACGGAACAAGGAGAAACAGAATGGTTTAAAATAAGCAAAGGTGTACGACAAGGCTGCATACTTTCCCCCTACCTGTTTAATTTATATGCAGAACAAATCATCAGAGAAGCAGGATTGTATGAAGACAACAGAGGTGTGAAGATTGGTGGAAGACTCATCAACAACCTTCGCTATGCTGATGATACCACATTACTGGCTGAAAGTGAAGAGGATCTGAAACATTTGCTTCTCACAATCAAAGAACATAGTCTCAAAATGGGCCTGCACCTTAATGTAAAGAAGACAAAGATCATGACAACTGGCATAATCAACAGGTTCATCGTTGAAGGAGAAGAAATTGAAATCGTGAACAACTTTAACCTAGTTGGATCAACTATCAATAAAGAAGCAACAAGCAGTCAAGAAAGCAGACGACGCATTGCTCTTGGCAGAATGGCTATGAAAGACCTAGATAAGATTCTCAAGAGCAGAGATGTCTCTCTTCATACAAAGATTCGACTAATTCACATCCATATGATGTATTTTCAATAACATCATATGGATGTGAAAGCTGGACAGTGAAAAAGATAGACAGGAAGAAAATTGATGCCTTTGAATTATGGTGCTGGCAGCGAATACTGTGTATACCATGGACTGCCCGAAGAACAAACCAGTCGGTACTAGAGGAGATCAAACCTAAGCTTTCTTTAGAAGCTCAGATGACAAGACTTCGACTTTCATACTTTGGACACATCATGCGAAGAGAGAGATCATTAAAAAAAGACATCATCCTTGGCAAGATAGGTCAGTGCAAAAGAGGAAGGCCAGCAATGAGATGGATTGATACAATAACAGCAGCTATGGGTACCAGTCTGTCAACAATGAGCTGCCTGACTCACACCCGAACACAATTTAGGATAGCTATCCAGAGGTCGCCATGAGTCGACTTCGACTCGACGGCACTTAACAACAACAAGTTAGCCCAATAAAAAGGTATCACTGATTTTCCTTTTTGTTTCACTTTGTATTTAACTACCATTAAAGTGGACCAACACAGCTACAGAGCTGCCAAGTTACCCAGTTGCAGGAGTAATATTTTAAAGCAGTCCTGGATTTCTGACTCTCATTCTGATGCATTTATAGGACAGCAGCACTGATTTCAATGGGTTAAATCAGGAACTACAAGTACCATACTGCATTGCAATGCAAATTTCAAACCAGAACTGGGTAACTTGACAACGCCACAGATAACATACTAGTTATTCCTAAAGTCACTCACTTATTCAAAGTTTGCATTTGAAAGTTCAGAAGGTATGACATAGTTGGTTTTACTGTCCCATTGTATTGCACAGGAGTCCTGATATTTTTAGGAAAAAAGATAAATAAATTAGGCAGTTATGCTCAGGTAAAAAGGAATTTCTCAAAGAGAAAGCTCTTCCACGTTCAGAAAAGCCTTCAGTAACAACCACGTGTCCCCACCTCTCCCTAAGGGACGGTCCGTGGTGGCATCATGGGACTTCTAAACTAATTCTTGAGAGCACTAGACAGCTCAGCTGCTTCCCGTCTGCCTAGGAAAGGTTCTGACGAAGGGGGCGGACCTGACAACTACTTCTCCCAGAGTTCTAAGCAGCGCGCAGGCGCAAGACGAGTGTTTGTCAGCGGCACGGTGGGTCGAGGAAGGTAGTGAGAGCGGCAGGTTTTGCATAGACGCTGCTGATTGGCTGCTCGCGTCTTGACAGGAAGAAACCCCGCCACCGCCTCTGGAGACGTCCCCGGCTTGTCGTGGGGGCCGGCCCTGCTGCAGGAGCGAGAAGGCCGTCGCGGAAGCTGGGAAACACCGAGGCTTAGCGAGAGGCCTGTGGGTAAATGTGATGTGACCGGGCGCGGAGAGCCCCCCGCCGCCTCCTCAGCGCGACCCATTCATGACCTTCTTGAGACCGTCTGAGCACCGCAGCGGCGGGACCCCGGTGTGCCAGGAGTAACGAGGCCGCAGCCCGGTGCTGCCCGCTGTCAGGCTCGGAGTCCGTGTGCGGAAGGCGGAGAGGAGTCGTGTGGATGCGAGACGAGGAGGCCGAGAGTCCGATAGGATGGAGACCCCGCTCTCGCGCTAGCTGGCCTGGAAGCGGGGCGGACTCGGCTGAGGGCTTTCGCGGCGGCGTTTAAAGGAAGCGTGCACCATGAACCGCTATCTTCCTGTTGCTCGGCAGCACTTTCTGGCCGCCCTGGCCAGCACTAGTGTGGTGGTAAAATCCATATGTGCCACTGTCCTAGTTCTGTATCTGCTCTCCTTTGGGGTAGACACAGTATTTGGACTCGGGGTAACCCCTGGTTACCTCTTTCCTCCGAACTTTTGGGTCTGGACACTAGCCACACATGGGGTGGTGGAAAAGCACGTTTGGGATGCTGGTTTAAGCTTAGTTACTGTGGTCGTAGCTGGGAGGCTCCTGGAACCATTATGGGGAGCCCTGGAACTGCTGATTTTCTTTATTGTTGTGAACATTTCAGTTGGAGTCTTGGGGGCCTTTTCATACTTACTCACCTATATGGCCACATTCAACCTGGCTTATTTGTTCATGGTTCGTATCCATGGTGTGTTGGGTTTCTTGGGTGGGGTCTTGGTTGCCCTCAAACAGACCATGGGTGACAGCATTGTTTTGAAAGTTCCCCAGATTCGTTTGAAAGTAGTACCCATGCTCCTGCTGCTCATACTGGCTGTCCTGAGACTGACCACCCTGATTGAGAGCAACATGTTGGCATCGTATGGTTTTGGGGTCCTCTCCAGCTGGGTGTATCTCCGCTTCTATCAGAGACACAGTCGGGGTCAAGGAGATATGTCAGACCACTTTGCCTTTGCCACATTCTTTCCAGAGATCCTACAGCCTGTGGTTGGACTGGTGGCCAGCTTAGTGCATCGCATCCTGGTGAAAGTGAGGATCTGTCGAAAAACAGTGAAGCGTTATGATGTTGGTGCACCTTCCTCAATCACGATCAGTCTGCCTGGAACTGATCCGCAGGATGCCGAGAGGAGAAGGTACTCACAAGGCTCCTTCATTTGCACAAATGTGTTTATGGATTACCTTGGAATGTGCAGCCTATCAGACTGGATTGGCTGAACATGCCAGGTTCTTTAGCTTTCTACTAGAAGATTGTAATGAAAGCATAGCATGCCTCCACCACTTTCCTCCTGATATTCTCCTCTTCATCTGAGGGACTTTCTTGAGCTGATTGCTGATGTTAAACATGAATTTGAAAAAGAGCAAAATCTGTAGCAGATTCTTCTGGTTTTCATTGATTCTGCTTCCCTTATTAGCAAATAATACACTAGAGGGCTCTGAGAGTTTCTTTACTTATGTGTGTCCTTATCCCCATTTTATTCTTTCTATTAACTATTTTATGAACTACCATATTGTCATTGAGTCCTGTGTTTGCTGGATATGTGCAGCTGGGAAAGTGGTGATAGAGAAATCTCTTGGTGGCCCTAAATGTGTGTTAACATGCTTTATATATGAATATACACCATGCACATGAGACTACTGAAATATTTGTAGCATAAATATATTGTAAGAGCCTTGGGAACTATGACTAAGCAGGTTACTCCTACTAGAGCAGTGCCTTGTATTTAGCATTATGAAACTTTGTCTTCCTGTCTGGTCAACAATACACAAAGGAAGCCTGAATTGCCCTGGAGGGGGAATGTATTCTAGAAACAAGCATTGTGAGACCAGGAGACGGGCATCTAAATGGCAGAGTGAATGTTAATGTGGATAAATGCAAAGTGGTGTAGTTGAGATTATTTTCCTCTATATGCAAGTGCACGGTGCCTGGTTCCATGTTAACAGTAGCCAAGAAAAAGATCTTGGAGTCATTGTGGACAGTACATTGGAATTTTTAGCCAAGTGTGGTGTTGCTACTAAAAAGCAAATACAATGTTTTAGTCTCAGTTTCACTCTCTATTCCTTTCCTATCATTATGGCTTAGTCCAGATATCTTATGCAACCGCATCTTGAGTACTTTGTGCGGTTCTGGTCGCCCCATCTTGAGAAGGATACAATGGAACTAGATAGTAACAGTGTATGACAGCAGATAAAGATCAGTATGGTCCATCTAGTCTAGCCTGTAAGGTGGCTAGAGTGGTTGTACCTGTCACTCCATGCAGGTCAGCCCCCTCTATCTATTGAAGTATAAAAGATATTTAAGTTTGCTTTGATTTCATCCTCTTGCTATAATATAAAGGGATCCTCTGTGTCTGTCCCATGCCATTTTGAATTCTGGCACTGTATTTGCCCCCAGCACCTCCATCGAGAGGGCATTCCAAGCATCCACCATTCTTTCAGTGAAAAAGTATTTGCTAACGTTGCTTTTTAAGTTTACCACTTTGCAGCTTCATCTTATGCCCTCTAGTTTTTACAGCTTCCCCTTCAAGAATCAGAGAAGGGCAACAAAAGTAATGAGTATGGAAACCCCACCTTATAAAGAAATGGCTGAGAGAATCTCCAACAGAAGCTTATAAAATCAAGATAGTGTGAAACTCTGACAATACAAATGTTTGTTTAACCTTATCAGCAACACTGGGGGGTCATATTTACTAAGCCACATTAGCTGCTAATGCAGCAATGATGTGGATGGTGACAGCTAACGCAGGTCAAATGCAGATTTATTTTATTTAACTTGTTTTATATACCACTCTATTTTGTAGTCAGAGCGGTTTACTTAAAATATTGAACAATAAAGTTGTTTACATAGAACAGGAATGACGACTTGGATAACAATGGGGTGAACTAGTTATTAACAAAGAACACTGGCTTGGTAACGAAGCAACCAGGGTTCGATTCCCACTAGCACTCCTTGTGGCCTTGGG
Organism: Ichthyophis bannanicus; assembly: GCA_033557465.1. Lineage (NCBI taxonomy): Eukaryota > Metazoa > Chordata > Amphibia > Gymnophiona > Ichthyophiidae > Ichthyophis > Ichthyophis bannanicus. The sequence continues at coordinate 48,957,772 of CM066046.1, forward strand.
CAAGTCACTTAACCTTCCATTGCCTCGGAAGAAAGGCCTGGCAATCTACTTCCGGTCACACTGCCAAGAAAACCCAGGAGCTTCTGGGTCGTCAGGAGTCAGGACTGACTCGAAGGCACACATTGCATTGCAGAGGGTATAATGAGCAAGGGATAACTGGGTGTAAACTCTGGAGCAATTCAATCATGTAGGGGTCTCTTTTATGGGATGTCATAATATTGACTGAATAAGAGCACAGGGATTTTCTGCTCTTATTTGCAGACTGTGCATTAGTTGTGCGAGTGGGTAGGGTGTGGGCAGAGAGAAGGCGTGCTTGTAATGTGTGGTTACTGGGAGTGTCAACAGTGACAGTAATCGCAGATGCCACTAATGCCACTTCAGTGAGTGGCGTTAGCTGCATCTGCACTGTGATATCTGCGTTTTCACAGCGTTATCTGCTCCCAGTAGATAATGTGCAGCTTTTGCAGCTAACATGGTACTATTTACACTAACCCGCCACATTAAGTCCATTGCAGCTTAGTAAACATGCCCCTAAAACAAAAGGTCGTTCCATGAAACTAACCAGCAGCGCGCTGAAAATAAATTGTAGAGAATTTATTCTATTAAACAAATTAAAATCTCATTTTACATTTTTTACTTTGAGACGGTACAACTTGAGCGGAAATATTGAGAGATTGGGATGGATTTTGCCAATCTCCATGCATACAAGGTTTAAGACAGCATTTCTTTCCCACACGCTGCACAATTAAACTGTGGGATCTGTTGCCATATTTATTTATTTTATTTATTTATTTCAATTTTTTATATACCGCGCTATTTACAATCAGCGCGGTTTACAGAGAACCAAAGACCAGAACAACAGGCTGCTCGGTATTACATAAAACAGGAAAATAAATTTGGGCTGGGGGTTCAATTCCCGCATGGGGACAAGTAACCTCAGGCCGGAGGGACTGAGGTCTCTAGTCCCATGGCTGCTCCTCGTGGCCTTCGGCAAGCCACTTAACCCCCCATTGCCTCAGTACACTTAGATTGTGAGCCCTTCGGGGACAAGGGAATAAAAAGTACCTGTTAGTATATACATGTAAACCGCTGTGATGCGTAAGTAAAGGGCGGTATATCAAATGCCTAAACCATAACCATATGGCAAGGTGATCAGCACAGCGAGGTTCAAAACAAATTTAGACACATTCCTGGAGAAAATTATTAGTTGGGTGGATTTTGGGGTTGGGGGCGAGCCATTACTTATCACTGGAAATCTACTTTTTGGGATCTGCCTACTATGTAATATCCAATTGTTAATTTGGGAAATGGTGGAAAGTTGCTCTTCCCGCTGCCCAGCTGCAGCCTACAAAAGGAGGGTGCCATCGGGTGCAGGCTACACGCTGCTCTTCCCGCCGCCCAGCTGCAGCCTACAAAAGGAGGGCGCCATCGGGCGTGCCCGCACCTGAGGGCCTCGCCAGAGGGCCCTTTGGCGTGGCCTTTAGGCACGAGCCCGGGGGCGCTCCTTAGTTGCCGGGGTCGACCAGGCTCGATCGCTCCTCCACACATCGATTCCTGACCTAACCATCTCACAAGCTCCACCTGGTACTTTCAAGTAACTCTCCTCTGTCTTGCCTCCCACTGCTGGCATTGATCATTACCCACCTTGAACTTGCTACCCACTTCCTGCACTATACTGCTACCTGCTACCCATTGTTGGCAATGAACTGCTACCCACTGCCTGTATAGCACTACTACCCACTGCTTGCTTAGTATTGCTCCCATTGCCTGCATCGTACTGCTACCCATTGCTGGGCATAGAACTGCTACCCATTGCTTATCCATTGCTTACAGAGTGTTGCTACCCATTGTCTGCATACTGTTGCTACCCATTGTCTGCATAGAACTGCTACCTATTGTTTGCATAGAACTGCTACCCACCGCCTGCTTGTTTGCCTATTACTTGCCACTCATTGCTTGCCTAGAACTTGCTACCCATTACTTGCTCTGACCTTGCTGCCCGCTACCATGGCCCCACATCTCATTGTCCTTCTCTTCCTCATCCTCCCCAACTGCCTCCCCTCCTACCAACACCCTCCCTCCTCGTCCCCCTCCCCTCCTCCTATCTTCCTCACTTCTCCCTCCACTCTGCCCCCTAGCCTAGCATCTGCTCTTGAGCCTCTTCACCTTCCTCACTTCTCCCTCTATTTTGCCGCCTAGTCTAGCACCTGCTCTTGAGCTTTTTCACACCATCCCCCGCATTCAACCAGCCCCCCTCTTTAAAGCAGCCCCACCCTCGCTTCCGTCATACTATCTCCACTTTACCTCTCTCTCTAATACTCACTCATTCTCCTTCTCTCATCAGGTAATATCAACCCCAACCCTGGCCCCCCCCCCCCGACTTCTTTCTCACACTAAAAAAAAGTTCGCTATGTACCCTATCTAATCTCATCCACATCCCACTCCTCCCTCCTTCCGCCCTCCCTCCTTCATCCCACAATCACTCCTCCATAGATATCAACTCCAACCCTACCCCTAAAAATAATCCCTCACATAACCTACCAAATACCATCAACTTACCCATCATTTCCCCTCCCTCATGTCTCCCTTGGAGAGCACACACACCCAGACATACCCACCCACACCCTGCTCCCTCTAAATCTCGGTATTACCCTAGAAATAGACCCCCCCCACTCTGATAAATCCACACGTAACTTATCTAACCTTATCCATATCCCTCTCCTCCCCCTCCTCCGCTCTCCCATTTTCATGTGCCCTATGGAACGCATGCTCGGTCGTTAAAAAACACTTTTATTCACAATCTTTTTATCTCTAATGCCCTACACCACCTTGCCTTGACTGAGACCTGACTCTCCCCAGACGACACTGCATCCATTGCCTCTCTCTGCTATGGGGGCTACCAGTTCTCCCATATACCTCGATCTACTGGTCACGGTGGTGGCGTTGACCTCCTGCTCTCTCCCTCCTGCCAATTCCAACCCCTCCTGCCACCTCAATCACACTCCCCCCCCCCTCTCCTTCGAAGTCCACTCCATTCGCCTCCTCGCACCACTCCCCCTCCGAGTAGCTGTTATTTATCGCCCACCCAACAAATCCAAATCAGCCTTCCTTGCCGACTTCGACTCCTGGCTTTCTGCCTTTATGGACCCTTCCTCCCCCACTCTCATTCTTGGCGATTTCAGCATTCACATCAACAACCCCTCAGACCCCCATGCCTCAAGGTTCCTCACTCTCACCTCCTCGTTCGACCTCAAACCTTGTTCCACTGCCCCCACACATCTACACGGCCACTGCCTTGAACTGATATTCTTCTCCAATTCCTCTCCCTCAAACTTCCACAAATCAATCCTTCCCTCATCTTACCATCACCTCTTAACATTTACTCTTCAGCTTCCGCTATCCCAACCTCGTCCTGTCTCCTCCGACCTATTTAGAGACCTTCATAATATTGATCCCATGATTCTCTCTTCCACCATTTTTCCATCTCTCTCCTCCATTTTATCCTCCAAGTCCGTCAACGAGGCATTATCTTCATACAGTGCTACACTATCCTCAGCCCTTGACACTCTTGCCCCTCCCACCCCTCGTCCTGTCAAACGATCCACTCCCCAACCCTGGCTTTCACCCACAATCCGTTACCTACGCATCTGTGCCCATTCTGCCAAACGAACTTGGTCCAAATCCCGCTCCCCGGAAGACCTTCTACACTTCAAATTCATGCTTGGCTCCTTCCAGTCAGCTTTAGCACTTGCCAAACAAGATTACTACATCCATCTGACCAACGCCCTTGCCTCTGATCCTTGCCGTCTCTTTAATACCCTCAATTCTCTCCTCAAGGTCCCCCGATCCCGCCCTCCCTTTCTGCCAAAACCCTAGCCGACTACTTCCACAACAAAATCCACAAGATTACCCTCCAATTCCCTACCCAGTCATCTACCTCCCCTCCTCCCCTTCTCCTCCCCCATCCATACTCCCCCTGCCACCCTCTCCTCCTTCCCTCCGATCTCTGATGAAGAAACCGCACTTCTCCTTTCCTCCTCCAAACCCACCACCTGTTCATCAGACCCTATCCCCACCCATCTCCTACGTTCCATCTCCCTCACCATTGTCCCCTCCATCACTCATATCCTCAACCTTTCACTCTCCATGGCAACTGTTCCCATCGACTTCAAACATGCTGCTGTCACACCCCTCCTCAAGAAACCCTCACTTGATACCACATGCCCTTCTAACTATCGACCTATCTCCCTCCTTCCCTTCATATCCAAGCTATTAGAATGAGCAGTCCACCGTCGCTGCCTCGACTTCCTCACCTCCCAGGTCCTCCTGGACCCACTACAATCCGGCTTCCATCCCCTACACTCCACTGAAACGGCACTCACAAAAGTCACCAATGACTTGATCCTGGCTAAATCTAAGGACCTCTATTCCATCTCATCCTTCTTGACCTTTCTGCTGCTTTTGATACTGTTGACCACAACCTTCTCCTCACCATCCTCTCCTCGCTTGGCTTCAAGGATTCCATACTATCCTGGTTCTCCTCTTACCTCTCCCATCGTTCATTCAGTGTATGCTCTGGTGGCTCCTCCTCCCCTACCCCGCTATATGTAGGTGTACCCCAGGGATCTGTCTTGGGCCCCCTCTTCTCTCTCTATACCCTAGGCCTTGGCGCGCTTATCTCCTCCCATGGCTTTCAGTACCATCTCTATGCCGATGATTCCCAGATCTACCGCTCTACACCTGATATTTCTCCGGCAACCCAGTCCAAGATCTCTGCCTGTCTTTCGGACATCGCTGCCTGAATGTCTCATCGCCGATTGAAACTGAACATGGCCAAGACTGAACTCCTTGTCTTTCCACCCAACTCCCCCCCCCCCCCCCCCCACTTCCCCCTCTCTCAATCCAGGTTGATGGATCTACTATCCTTCCTGTTCCCTCGGCCTGCAATCTAGGGGTTATCTTTGACACTTCTCTCTCCTTCTCTGCTCATATCCAGCTTGTAGCTAAGACCTGCCGCTTCTTTCTCTACAACATCAGCAAAATCCGCCCCTTCCTCTCTGAACACGCTACCAAAACGCTCGTCCACTCCTTGATCTCCTCTCGCCTCGATTACTGCAACCTACTCCTCGCTGGTCTCCCCGTGAGCCACCTCCTCCCTCTTCAATCCATACAAAATCACACTGCTCGACTAATCTCCTGCCAGCCTCGCCATGCCCACATTACTCCAAGTCGCTTCATTGGCTCCCTGTCCAATTCCGCATCCAATTCAGGCTTCTCCTACTGACCTATAAATGCATTCACTCTATGGCCCCTCAATACCTCTTATCTCCCCCTATGTCCCCTCTCGTAATTTGTGCTCCGCTAACAAATTACTTCTATCAATGCCTTTCACCTGCATCTTGAACTCCCGACTGCTCCTTTCACCTTGCGGCACCATACACCTGGAACAGCCTACCTGCGTCTGTGCGCCATGCATCCTCCCTGGCCCTCTTCATATCCAGGTTGAAGACCCACCTCTTCACCATTGCATTTAGATCCTGACTCCATCCTCATCTTACCCTAACCCCTGTCAACGTTTATGACCAAACTGTACCTCACAGTACCTTGCGCAGAACTGACTATTGCTCTGTACTGTTTCCTCTTAACTAGATTGTAAGCTCTGACGAGCATGACTGACGGGCAGGGACTGTCTCTTGTATGTTGGCTACCTCTTGTAGGTTAGCTGTGCAGCGCTGCGTGCGTTGCGCTCTATAAGTGCTGAATAATAATAATAGTAGTAGTAGTAGTAACTTTTTTTCCATTATTGATAGTTTGTGCTGTGTAATACAATTCTAAAAATATAACACCATCAAAATTCATTTTGTTTGCTGTGTAAACTTTTACTGCTTTAAAACAATACTTTTTTATGATGGGTCATATGATTCTTTTTTATGAACCTGTGGGAAATGGCTGTTTAAATAGAGATGTCTGTGTATTTAAGTTTGATTTATTCCTCTTTTTAGAGGTAGAAATTGAGCAGTTGAAATACTTACATTTTGTTAGATGTGTAGCAGACACTTCTTGTATCTCAGTCTACAGATAATTGGCGCCCTCACTCACGTAAAGGGAAACATGCTGGATCTGATATTTGCCCCGTGAACAGTCCTAGACCCTAAGCATGACCTTGATCTATCCATCAGTCCGGTACCATGGTCTGACCACAGCCTGATAAGATTCCAGATGCCAACACACCCTGACCATAGTAGCTCCCAGTCCTCAGTCAAAGCTCCCACAGTATCATCAAGACGTTTCCGGCCATTCAACAAGGAGGAAATCCTAAACAGAACCCAGCCTCTCCATAACCCGCCAGCACACAGCCTCGACGAAATGATCTCCACATGGAACACGAGCCTGGATGCCATCGTCCACCTACCACTCACTAATAAGCCACCTGGAAGAAGACAGAATGCTCCATGATATTCCCCCGAGCTTCGGATGTCACTTCTCCACCTTTAGAAAGCTTGAGAGACATTGGCGTTGCTCACAGACAACTAAAAACCATGATTCATGCTTTACTCATCTAAGAAGGCACCGTGCAGCAGTTTCGGCAAGAATGAAGCAATTCCATGCAGAGAGATTGCAGCGCTCCCTAAATAAACAGCACAAGCTTTTAACCTAATCAAATCTCTAACAAAAGATCCTTCTCCTACTCAACCAAGCCTTCCTAACCCACAGGAATATGCCGGCTACCTGCAGGCCAAAACGAGCCAGACCGGTGAGACCACAAACCTCTCTCTCCCTCGCAGGGGGCACACCACAGAACCCCATCACCTACCTGGACTCCGGTTGCGAAGGACACTCATGACATCATCACCACCTTTTTGGCCCCAACCGAGAAAGGCATTCAAGACATCATCACAGCCATAAACACCACCACAGCTCCAAACGACCCTTGCCCAGCATTTTGGGTAAAATCACTGCGTGTTGACCTCGACCCTTTCCTGGCCAAACTCATAGAACTATCATTCTCGACTGGGACCTTCCCTCGAAGCCTGAAGCAAACAACTATCAGACCTCTGCTAAAGAACAACAAGTTAGACCCAGCTAAGGTGGACTCCTACAGGCCAATCTCAAGCATCCCTCTTTTGGCAAAAATTATTGAGAAGGTCCTCCAACGGCAATTTCATCTTCACCTTGAGACAAGCGTACCCCTCGACCTGTGCCAGCATGGATTCAGGGAGTCTCATGGCGTTGAGACCCTGTTGACCACTCTTTTCAGCTCATTAATCATCAGATTGGACAACATCAAACACGGGTTTTCCCTGATCTTCATGGACATCACTGCAGCCTTTGACTCCGTCAGCCACGAGATACTCCTAACACGCCTCAAGGAGAAGGGCATCCATGGTACAGCGCTAACCTGGTGTAAGTCGTACTTAACAGGCAGATGGCAGCATGTCCGGACCGACTCCTCTACCTCCAAACCTTTCCTGCAAGAGAAAGGCGTGCCACAGGGATCATCACTCTCAGCCCTACTGTTCAGTGTATACATGCAGCTCATCCGCTCTTTCAATATCAACTGCCTGGTCTATGCCGACGACGTTCTGCTTTAAATGCCTATCTCAACCAAGCATCCAAATCTCTCACCACTGACAACCTGCTTTGATGCCGTCACTGATTGACTTCATATGCAGAGGCTCAGAATAAATTTCAAGAAGACAGAGGTCCTCTTTATCACAGGAACCCAGTATTCACTCCACCCAACGCTCTGAATGTATGAGATGCATAGCTCCTCAGCAAGCCCACAGTACGGTACCTAGGGGTCACGCTAGACCAACAGCTCAACATGAAAGCCCAGATAAGCAACATAGTCAAAGCGGTCTACCACAAAATAAGGTGGCTCTGTCACCTACAACAGCTGCTTGAGCCAGATGACTTCCGGACAGTCTATCAAGCCCTAGTAATCCCACATTTTGACTATGCTAACATTATACTATGTGGACTCCCAAAGAGCTTGCTGAATCCTCTGCAGCTTGCAATGAATGCAGCCGCCAGAATCTTGCACGGAACCTCCAGGAGAGAACACATAACCCCAATATTGAAACATCTGCATTGGCTACCAGTCCACTGCAGACTCTCCTTTAAAGTCTTATTAATGACCTTCAAGGCCATCAACAAGTGCTCCTCCACCTCTCTCACGGACCTCAACAGAGCTAGGAGATCAGCCACCGCCAACACCCTGGTACTCCCGAAGGCGATTACAAAATGTTCACAGTCAACTAGAAACACAGCCTTCGCGCTATATGCACCCACATGCTGGAATGCCCTACCACCGGCCATCCGTGCCATCACCGACCTCACCCAGTTTAGGAAGTCACTAAAGCACCATCTTTTCCTCCAGCGCTATACCGACCCAAATGACATCTCACAGCCAGTCACTCAGGAACCAGGTTGTCATCCCCAGCGCAGCCACTCCGCACGAGTGCAGCCCCACCCTCTAGATCACGATACTCTCGGCAGGTGGCAGGTATACATACTCTGACCTGTCAATCTGTACATAGTTAAACCAACCTGTAAATAGTTGTGAGCTGATCATGTTGCCTGTGACAGCCAGCTTGCCTGTACATAGTTACCCTGTCGGCCCCGTGTAGAAATCCCTGTTCACTGTAGGTCCTGTGTAGGCTCTGCCTGCACTGCACAAATTTGTTAACTGTAAACCTCACTGATTCTAAAGAGCGTGGTGTAAAAAGACATTAAATAAATAAATCTTAGATTCTGAAAAGATTTTTTTTCCACCTTCCAGAATCTGAGATTGTCATAAAAAATCTTCCTGCTACAAATTCAAAATTTCCCTGCCTCCTGAATTCTAACCTGCACTTCTCCCACCATTTCTCAAACATTTCCTCAAAACTTCAATCCCATCAATCTGGTTTTAGAACCACTATATAAAAGAACAATGTCCAATGCATAACCACTTCAGTGGCCAACCTGGTCACAGCAGTGATAAAGTGCATAACCATCCTGGTGGAAGAGGGGCACTGTGCTGAAAGTGTCTCATAATAGAAGGGTGGAAGCCCATCTTAAAAATGCTTTTACAGCTTCAGCCTTCAGCACACAAGTGGCGTGTGCAGGCTTGGTGGCCAGAGCTCTCTTGCACTGGATCCAGCAATTGTGAGACTAGAGTCTGGAGTTTTATATGTTGCTGAATCTCTGTACGAATTGATCAGAATTTTCTCCCAAGTCCATGATGGGGGTAATAGTGGCTCGGTGGTAGCTTTGGCTTTGAAATTGGAAGTGATGTCAGCTGATCAAGTTATGACTGAGCAAGCTCCTCTTTAAGGGCAGATTGCTCTTTCTGGAAGACAACTACTATTACTACTGAGCATTTGTATAGCACTACAAGTCGTACGCAGCCATGCACAGACATGTAAGAGACAGTCCCTGCTCATCAGAACTTACAATTTAGTCAAGACAAATACAGAAGGTGTAGGTAGGGATAAAGCAAGAGGAAAGAAAAAGATGATCAGGTGAGTCAAGATCAAAAGCAGCAGCGAAGAGGTGGGTTTTCAGCCTGGATTTGAAGAGGGTTAGAGAAGGTGCCTGGCGTACAGACACAGGTAGTTTGTTCCAGGCGTAAGGCACAGCAAGGTGAAAGGAGCGAAGTCTGAAGTTAGCAGTAGAAGAGAAGGGCACAGATAGAAGCAGTTTGCTAGAAGAGCCGATTTCCAAGGGGGGTTGTAAGGAGAGATAAGAGAAGAAAGGTAGTGAGGAGCTGCAGAGTGAATGCATTTATAGGTCAGCAGGAGAAGTTTGAACTGGATGCGGAAATGGATAGGGAGCCAATGAAGTGACTTGAGAAGAGGAATAATATGGGCATGACGAGGCTGGCGGAAGATTAGCCGCGCAGCAGAGTGTTGAACAGAATGAAGGGAAGAGAGATGATTCAAAGGGAGACTAGCAAGGAGTAGGTTACAGTAGTCAAGACGGGAGGTGATTAAGGAGAGGATAAGCGTTTTAATAGTATGTTTAGAAAGGAAAGGGCGGATTTTGCTGATGTAGAGAAAGAAACGGCAGGTCTTAGCTATCAGATGGATATGTGTGGTGAAAGAGAGAGGAGTCAGACAACCCCCAGATTGCGGGCTGAGGAAACAGGAAGGAGCACAGAGTTATCCACAGAGACTGAGAAAGGAGGAAGAGGAGGGGAGGTTTTAGGGGGAAAGATAAGAATTCAATCTTGGCCATGTTCTGTTTCAAGTGACGGTGAGACATCCAGGCAGCAATGTCAGAAAGGCAGGCAGAGATCTGTGTCTGGATTGCTGGAGAGATTTCAGGCGTAGAGAGGTAGATCTGGGAGCCATCAGCATACAGATGGTACTGAAAGCCATGGGAAGCGATAAGAGCACCAAGGGACTGGGTGTAGAGAGAGAAAAGGAGCCGACCCAAGACAGATCCTTGGGGTACACCAACTGAGAGCGGGGTAACAGAGGAGGAGGAGCCACCAGAACACACACTGAAAGAGCGATGGGAGAGAGAGGAGGAGAACCAGGATAATACAGAGACCCTAAAACCAAGCGAGGATAGGGTATTGAGGAGAAGTGTCAAAAGTAGCAGAGAGGTCAAGAAGGATGAGGACAGAGTAAAGACCCTTGGAGTTTGCCAGGAACAAGTCACTGGAGACTTTGGCAAGAGCCGTTTCAGTAGAGTGTAAAGGATGAAAGCCAGACTGTAAAGGGATCCAAGAGGGCATGAGAGGAGAGGAAGTCGAGACAGCGGCGGTGAACTGCACGTTCGAGTAGTTTAGAAATGAAGGGAAGGAGAGAGGTGGGTTGATAGTTAGGACAGGTGGGATCAAGTGAGGGTTTCCTGAGGAGAGGTGTTGACCACAGCATGCTTGAAGTCTGCAGGGACAGGCTCAATGGTTTCCAGTGTGCCTCTCAGAGGACTTTATTATAGCTCATAAGAACATAAGGTATGCCATACTGGGTCAGACCAAGATCCATCAAGCCCAGTATCCTGTTTCCAACAGTGGTCGATCTAGGTCATACGTACCTAGCAGTTTCCCCAAAAGACACAGGTTCCACAATGCTTGTACTGGGTCAAGCATTGGTATCCTGGGTCCCTTCTTAATAATGGTTTATGGACCTTTCCTCCAGGAACTTGTCCAAACCTTTTTTAAACCCAGCTACACTAACAGCCTTTCCTACATCCTCCAGTAACAAATTCCAGAGTTTGATTACACGTTGAGTGAAAAAATATTTTCTTTTCTTAGTCTTAAATAGTTTACCCTGTAGCTTCATTGCATGTCCCCTAGTCCTTCTATATTCTGATAACGTAAACAATCGATCTAAGTTTACCCGTTCCACTCCGTTTATTAATTTATAGACTTCTATCATATCTCCCCTCAGCCGTCTCTTTTCCAGGTTAGAGCCCTAACCTTTTTTAGCCTTTCTTGATAGGAGTATCCTTCCATCCCCTTTACCATTTTGGTGGCTCTTCTCTGAACCTTTTCTAATAATGCTATATCCTTTTTAAGATACGGCGACCAGAATTGCACACAATATTCAAGGTGCGGTCTCACCATGGAACGATATAGAGGCATTATAATATCTTTTGTTTTATTTTCCATTCCTTTCCTTATGATACCTAGCATTCTATTTGTTCTCTTGGCCACTGCTGCACACTGGGCCAAGGGTTTTAACATGTTATCCACAATGACGCCTAAATCTTTTTCCTGGATGGTGGTTCCTAATGTGAAACCTTGCATCGTGTAACCATAGTTTGGGTTGTTCTTCCCTAGGTGCATAATTTTGCACTTGCCCACATTAGATTTCATCTGCCATTTTGATGCCCAGTCTTCCAATTTATCAAGATCCTCTTGCAAGTTTCCACAATCCTCTTGGGTTTTAACAACTTTAAATAGTTTTGTGTCATCTGAAAATTTGATAACCTCATAACCTCACTCGTTATTCCCCTTTCCAGGTCATTTATGAATATGTCAAAAAGCAGTGGACCCAGCACAGATCGCTGGGGTACACAACTATTCACCTTTCTCCATTGGGAAAATTGGCCATTTAACCCTACCCTCTGCTTTTCTATTTTTTAACCAGTTCCTGATCCACAATAGTACACTGCCTCCTATCCAGTGACTCTTTAGTTTTGCCAAAAGTCTCTGATGAGGGACCTTGTCAAAGGCTTTCTGAAAGTCCAGATACACTATATCAACCGACTCACTTTTTGTCCACCTGTTTATTCACACCTTCAAAAAAACATAACAGATTAGTAAGACAAGATCTTCCTTGTCTAAAGCCATGTTGGCTGTCTCCCATTAGGCCATCACTATCTACATGCAGAGTAATTTTGTTCTTTATGATGGTTTCTACCATTTTTCCCGGTACTGACGTCAGGCTCACCAGTCTGTAGTTTCCCGGATCACCCCTGGAACCCTTTTTAAAAATTGGCGTTACATTGGCGATCCTCCAATCTTCAGGTATTACAGATGATTTTAATGAAAATTCACAGATTACTAATAGCAGGTCTGCAATCTCATATTTCAGTTCTTTCAACACCCTTGGATGTATACCATCCCGCCCAGGTGATTTGCTACTCTTCAGTTTATCCAATAGTTGTAATACATTTTCCCGATGTATCAATATTTCCTTCAATTCTTCTGCACCTTTAAATACCACTTCAGTCATGGGTAACATCCCTACATCTTCCTCAGTAAAGACCGAAGCAAAGAATTCATTCAGTCTCGCCGCTATCGCCTTGTGCCCCTTTAACCCCTCTATCATCTAATGGACCAACTGACTCTCTCACAGGTTTTTTGCTACGAATGTACTTGAAAAAGTCTTTATTTTGCGTTTTTGTTTCCGGAGCAAGCTTCTTCTCAAATTCTCCCTTTGCCTGCCTTATCAATGCCTTGCATTTGACTTGCCAGTGCTTGTGCTGTTTCCGGGTTTTGTCGTATGGCTCTTTCCATTTCCAGAAAGATGCTTTTTTGGCAGCAACTGCCTCTGTGACCTCACCTTTTAAACCATGCTGGCAGTTTTTTGGACTTCCTTCCACTTTTCTTAAAGCTTGGAATACAGCTGGCCTGGGCTTCCAAGATAGTATTTTTCAACAACACCCAAGCTTGATGTAAGTCTTTAACCTTTGCAACTGCTCCTTTTTAGTTTTTTCTTAACTATTTTCCTCATTTTATCATAGTCTCCCTTTCAAAAGTTAAAAGGTAGTACTGTGAATTTCCTTACTATACCTCTTCCACTAATTAAATCAAACACGATCATGCTATGATCACTATTGCCAAGTGGCCCCAACACCCTTATCTCTTGCACTAGATCTGGTGTTCTCTCTAAGGACTAGGTCTAATATGGCTTCCCCTCTGGTCAGTTCATGAACCAGCTGCTCCAAGAAGCAGTCATTTATTTCATCTAGGAACTTTATCTCTCTAGCATGTCCTGCCGTGACACTAACCCATTCGATACCGGGGTAATTGAAATCACCCATTTATTATTACTGCGCTGTAACTTTTGTTAGCTTCTTTGATTTCTTTGAGCATTTCATTATCCATTTGCTCATTCTGGCCAGGCGGTCGATGGTATACCCCAACTGCCATCGCCGTCCCCTTTTTACATGGATTTTCAATCCATAGAGATTCTACAGCAAATTTTGTTTCCTGCAAAACTTTAATCCTTTCTGACTCAATGCTCTCTCTAACATAGAGCGCAACCCCTCCACCAATTTGATCAGCTCTATCGTTACGATATAGTTTGTACCCAGGTATCAGTGTCCCACTGGTTTTCTCCTTCCACCATGTCTCTGATATTCCAATAATATCTAACCTCTCATTTAGTGCTATATATTCTAACTCTCCCATCTTATTTTTTAGACTTCTAGCATTTGCATATAAGCATTTTAGAGACTGTATTTTATTCATATTAATTTGGCTATTGGTAGATATGGGTAATTTGGGATCTTTAAGCTCTGCCTGCTCCATACTCAAGGGCATTTGGACTACTTTACTCTTTTTTGGAACCTCTCTGCTTTTGATAGTATCCTTCAAGGATACATTCTTCCGAACTATGCACTCTTGGGCGACTGTTGGTTTTCCCCTTTTATCTAGTTTAAAAGCTGCTCTATCTCCTTTTTAAAGGTTAATGCCAGCAGCCTGGTTTCATCCCGATTAAGGTGAAGCTCATCCCTTCGGAAGAGCCCCTCCTTTCCCCAGAATGTTCCCCAGTTCCTAACAAATCCAAAACCCTCATCTCTACACCATTGTCTCATCCACGCATTGAGACTCCGGAGCTCTGCCTGCCTTTTGGGTTCTGCGCGTGGAATGGGAAGCATTTCGGAGAACACTACCCTGAAAGTTCTGAATTTCATGTTCCTACCTAAAAGCCTAAATTTAGCCTCCAGAACCTCCCTACCATATTTTCCTATGTCATTGGTACCGACTTGTACCAAGACAGCAGACTCCTCCCCAGCACTATCTAAGACCTTATCTAGGTGGCGCGTGAAGTCCGCTACCTTTTGCACCAGGCAGGCATGTTAACAGGTGATCCTCACGTCCACCAGCTACCCAGCTATCTACATGCCTAATGATTGAATCACCAACTATAACGGCTGTCTTAACCCTTCCCTCATGGGCACATGGCCCTGGAGAAACTTCCTCGGTGCGAGAGGGTTTTACATCATCTGGAGGACAGGTCTTAGTTACAGAATCACTTCCTGCCACACCAGGATGATGCTCTCCTGTCACGTGACCTCTCTTCTCCATGGCAGCAGGGATGCTGCCAGACTGGAGGTGGGACTTCAGGACTATATCCCTGTAGGTCTCTCTTTCTTATGTGTTCCAAGTCTGCTACTCTAGCCTCTAGAGAAAGGACTCGTTCCCTGAGAGCAAAGAGCTCCTTGCACCTAGTGCACACGTAAGACCTCATGGAGTCATCCTGAGATGGTAAGAGTCCAGGAGTGCCTATTCTATTTAGGGGCCTAGACCCAAAAGGGCAGCCTTTTCGGGGCTTCCAGCATTCTTATGACTCAGGGAGGGGGGTTCTTCTGCTGTTTTGTTCGGAATGAACCCATATTTTGTCAGATCAATGGGTCTTAGAGATCCTAAGTCAGGGTTATGTCTTGGAGTTTACCCTGTGGACTGGTTCCTCCTCCACAATGTCATCACTCTTTTAGCCTTGTGTTTAAGCCATTACTCTTCTTTTCTTTATCTGCATTGCCTATCACAGTGAACCCATTGTCAATGGCCTATATTCTTATCCATTGGACTATACAGAGTATGGTTACTAAAGGGCATTAAGGTAGCATGTGTTAGCAGATGTTAACGGCAATGATAAGGGGCTTTACATACCAAAAGGGCTCTGGACATGTAGGAGGCGTTCTGGCATTGAGGGTGCTATGGACCATTTGATGTGCATTAACAGGACATCAGGCGTTAAGGTGTCAAGCATGCACCTTAACTTAGGAAAATGGCTGTAACCCTAATGCTGGATAAAGGAGCACCAAGGAAAGTCTATCTGAAGGTGATGGATGGAAGGACAGGTTGGAACTGATTGACTTGCGATATCCGTGGGCATTCTACTTGCCAGCCAGTAAAGTGGACGAGCATGTGGGAAGAGCTGTACTGATGGACAGGGGTGCCAATGTAATATGGTGCAATGTCAATGTGTGGCATAGGATAGGGAAGATATGTCCACCAGCAGAGTTGGAAGTGGTGGGATGTGTACAGCAACAGGAGGACAGCGTAGAAGTGGTGACGTGCAGATCACGCATGCCTCTCCTATGCCTGAAGAGCCAAAATGTGGAAGAGTACCAGTGTAGGCGATGGTGTAGCATAAGAAGACATGACTACTTTTCTACATCCCTCAGCTGTTCCCACCCCGCTAATGACTCCTTGAGGTATTGGCCCATCTTGGCAAATTTAGTTTTCTTAAAGTCTAAGACCCTTGCTTTTGAATTGATTCTAACAGCACTAGTCCTAATCCTGAAACACACCATCTGGTGATTACGTGATGCAAAATGATCTCCCACTGTAACATCAAAAACACTTTCACCATTGTTAAGCATCAAGTCCAGTATGGCCCCTTCGCATGTGGGTTCTGTTACCAGTTGCCTGAATAGTTCTCCCTGTAGAGAATCCAAGATCTCTTTACTTCTAGATGATACTGCAGCCGGAATGTGCCAGTCAACATCTAGCGTATTGAAATCCTCTATCAGTATCACTTCCCATTTCTGAGAAATGCTGTGTATGTCTTCAATTAACTCTCCGTCCACCTCTTCCTCCTGTGAGGGCGGTCTGTATATCACGCCAATGCAAATAGATTTCTCTTTCCCTCTTTCTAGTTTAACCCACAGTGCCTCCTCCCTCCCTTTTAAGCTCTGTAGTTCCAAAGCTTTAGTATTATTTTTTACATATAGTGCCATTCCTCCTCACCTTCTTCCTACCCTGTCCTTTCTGAATAAAGTATAGCCTGGTATAGTTACAGCCCAGTCATGGTTTTCTGTGAACCATATTTCTGTAACTGCCACTAAATCCAAGTCAGCCTCTCCCATTAAAGCTTCAACATCTGGGATCTTATTTTCCATGCTATGGACATTTATACCCACCGCTTTCCATGTTACCCCTTTGAATACCTTTATGGGAATAGGTAACTTACCTGGGTGGGGGCTTTCTTCACTCATCCCCAATGAATCTAATTTAAAGCCCTCTTCAGTAGATTAGCCAGTCTGCTACTGAAGACACGTCACCCTTTCTTGGACAGATGAATGCCATCTCTGCTCTGCAACCCTTGGAACAGCATCCCATAGTCCAGGAAACCAAAACGCTCTCGATGACACCATCCATGCAGTCGTGCATTCATCTCCAGGATGCGAGCTTCTCTGTCTTGGCCTTTACTATGCTCCTTCTCACGCACATTTGCAGACTAATGCTGGGCAATGCGAGGCTCGTCTCGGGGGGAGGATGACAGCCGCTGCTGTGGTGATCCCCCCCCCCCCCCCCGGTGTCTGCATGTTGCAGCTACCTAGAGGGCTACAGCTACTGGTGCTATCGGCCTCTTCCCCCACAACTGGGTTCAGCGGCAGCAGGCTGGGATCTCTGGCTAGGGTGGCAGGACCCTTGGACCGCCCCATGTGGCACATCTCCTTTCCGCAGCAGCAGCAGCAGCACTGTGGGATCATGGACATCAGATATTAATGCGAATGGCAGGATACCCCTATGAGAAGAAGCTAAAAAGGTTGGGGCTCTTCAATCTGGGGAATAGATGGCTGAGGGAAGATATTATAGAGGTCTATAAAATTAATGACACGAGTGGAACGGGTAAGCATAGATCGATTGTTTATGCCATTAAAATGTAGAAAGACTAGGGGACATGCAATGAGGCTACAGTGTAACCCATTTAAGACTAATAAGAGTAAATATTTTTTCAATCAACGCGTAATCAAATTCTGGAATTCGTTACCGGAGGATGTAGTAAAAGCTGTTAGTTTAACTGGGTTTAAAAAAAGGTTTGGACAAGTTCCTGAAGGAAAGGTCCATAAACCATTATTAAAGGGGACCCAGGATATATGCAGCGTGCCCCAATACAAGCATTGTGGAACCTGTGTGACTTTTGGGGAAACTGTTAGGTACTTCTGACCTAAATTGGCCACTGTTGGAAACAGGATACTGGGCATGATGGACCTTGGTCTGATCCAGTATGGCATATTTTATGGTCTTATGTGCCACCTGGACAGCTGCCTGGTTCACCCTGTGCACCAGTAACCCCCACTGCATGACCCACGTGCTGCTGCTTTTGCCCCATTTGCACCATCAATATAGTGCCCTTTCATATTTGGGCACCATGCTGTTGCTGCTAATGGAGCACTACTATCGCTTCTGGGTCTCCCCTGTCAATGCATCACATTGCAGATATTTAAATAGGCTCTCTCCCCTCTAATACACTCTTTCTGTGAGGTTTTACTTGGTATTAGGGTTCCCAGCGTTAAAGGGTTTTAAAACATGTTGTGCAATAAGCATTAAGGGAAGACACACTATTAATGCCCACTGTCCACCTACTGCGTTCTTAATGCTGCTGGAGCCTTTAATGCCCGTTAAAGCAGCTTTTTTGCTGCGTTAAGGGCACAAGGGTGCCAATAACAGGTGTTAACAGCATACTGGCTCCCTTAACGTCCTTTTAGTAAACGCATCCCTACGTGTCACCCATATATCACTCATGCTATGTGGCAGGTAAACAACCTGATTTATTGTACTATAACACTCTCCATTCCTATTGTTCATTTTCTTGAGATCCTACTCCTTTTCTCTTGCTTCCTGATAGCAGACTTGTTCTGCTCAACTGTAGATCCCTCAAAACAAAAACTGCTGATCTTATATCTGTCCATCAACTGGATCTACTATGTTTGAATGAGACTTGGAAACTACTCATGAAAAGCCATATTTCGTTCATTCATTTACCCACCAGTTTTTCCTGCTTTTTCCCCTTTCCTGTGTATCATGTCGGGGTGGAGGCGTGGCTGTGATACGCAGGAACCATCCAAACAAAAAGCACAACCACTTTCAAAAAACACCAGGAAACAGAAGGAGCGAGGTGAAAGAATCCCCGTGAGATGTCTAATACCTTTAAGTCCTTTAATAGTCAAGACCCTACACAGCCCTGTTTCGGTGTTTGCCGCCTTCAGGGATAAAACCTCAAACAAATTATATATAAACAGCATTAATAAGATCAGAAAAATAAGATAAAACATAAATATCAAAAATATAAAGCATATGAAACACATGTTTGTATCAAAAGGAGGTGATAATCTAATTTAGTATTAATATAATGCAGAACAAGATGTATATGGAAGAGTCCACATAGTCAAAAATGAATATAAATAATTCAAACAATAATATAAATATTTATTTAATAGTTTTTATATACCGTCTTCAATTCAAGACGGTTTACAGTGAGCATAACGTGACAATGTGTTTCAGCTGTTTACATAGAACGGAACTTCTTAACATGAGTAACATGGCATAGACAGATAACTTTTGTACATATGTAAATAGTTCTTGTTCATGACAAATATTTATTTACAGGAGAGAATAGGGAGGGGTTATCGGGATAATGAGTTAGGTAAGGTGTAATGGGAGGGTAAGTATGGGAGAATTGATATTAAGGGAAGGTTAAGGTGGGAGGGAAAAGTGTTCTTGGAAGAGGTGGGTTTTTAGCCTTTTCCAGAATTCGACATGGTCAGAGCAGTTCCGAAGTTCTCCTGGTAGGGCATTCCATAATGAGGGGGCATAAAGGGAGAATGCCCTGTTACAGGTAGTTTGTTTGCATGTTCTCTTATTTGTTGGTATAATTAGAAGGTTTTTAGTGTTAGTGCGGCGTAATCTATTGTTGTTGAGATTGGATAAGAGCGAGGAGAGTCATGGAGCTGACTTGTTAAGCATGATTTTATGTTTGCGAGTGATTACTTTGAATTTTATTCTGGATAGCATGGGAAGCCAATGGAGATCATGGAGGATTGGCGTTATGTGTGAACGTCTAGGGTTATTTGTGATAAGACAGGCTATTGTATTATGTGCCATTTGGATGGGGTGTATGCTGTTTTTGGGAAGGCCCTGATAGATGAGATTGCAGTAGTCGAGGAATTGGGTAGTAAGAGCCTGGCAGACAGTACAAAAAGAGTCGGGGTTTAAGAGGGGTTGGAGGTTCCGAAGAGTTTGTAGTTTTGCATATATAATGTTTGAGGTTCTTTTTATCTATTCATTGAATGTGAGGTTCTGGTCGAAGATAAAACCAAGATATTTAACTTGATTTTTGACGGGGAGGGTGAATTCACCAAGAGTGAGGGTTGTTGGTGGAGTATAGGAAGTGTTGGTGAATATTTGAAGAGCTTCAGTTTTAGATTGGTTGATTTAAGATTATGATGCGTGAGACAAATCCTTAAATTTGTGAGGCATTTGCTTATGTTGGAGAAGCTAGGGTTTGTTATATCGAATGGCGTGAAGCACATAATGTCATCCGCATATAATTGGTAATGGATTCCATAGTTTTGGAAAATCTTGTAAATGGGCTGAAGGAAAATGTTAAAAAGAAGTGCGGATAAACTGAATCCTTGGGGGGCTCCCTGTTTTAGAATGAAGGGTTGGGAAGTGTTATTACCTAATGCAGACCTGTTGTGTTCTGTTTTCTAAGTAAGAGTGGAACCATTTTAGGGGTGTGTCCCTCAGTCCTGTTTCGTGGAGTCTATCTAAGAGTTGATGGTGGGGAAGAGAGTCAAAGGCTGAGGATATATCGAGAAATATGAGTAGACATCCTTGGGTAGGGTTCTGAGCGTATAAGGTCACTGAGTCTAGGAGTGAGGCTATAAGAGTTTCGTCTCCATGGTTCTTTTTGAAGCCGTGTTGGAATGGGTCGAGGGGGGAGTGATCATCTATGAAATTCTGAAGTTGTTTGGACTATTTTTTTCAGTTATCTTTGCAAGGAAGGGGATCCTGGCGATGGCTCTGTAAGAAGTAGGTAAGGAGGGGTCAAGCTTTGATCCTTTTAGTATGGGACGGATTGAGGCACATTTTAGAGGTGCTGGTACGGAGCCAGTTTGGAGGGAAGCTTGTACTATGTGAAGTATGTATGGGCTGATGGAGCTTTTTTAGTCTTAAGCCAGAGAACAGGGCAGGGGTCAAGTGCAGATGTTGAGGCATTTAGATCTTTAATGACCTTGGTTATGTTTTTCAGAGTGAAGGGATCAAATTCATTCCAGGTATTTGGGGGGGGGGGGGGGGTAAGAGCATGGGGCTGGTTACTGTGATCATATATTGGCTGGGGGTTGGTTGCTAGGGGGGGTGGATGGAATTTTGAGGTGAGGTGGTTGGCTATGGTTTGAGGGGTTACTTTGAGTGGCCGGTCCTGATGTAGAGGTTAACTTATTAATGATTTGGCGATGGAAAAGAGTTCTCTGGGTTTATTTAAGGAGTGTTTGATTATATTTTCATTATATTCTCTCTTGAGTCTTAGTTTCTGAGCAGTAAAGTCGGAGCTTTTCTGTATAGCTGATGTGTGTGTTGGATCACAGGAACATCTCCAGTGACTGTCTAGGCATCTGAGTTCCCTTTTAAGGTCTCTTAGTTTCGTAGAATACCAGGGAGCTCTTCTGCGTTGTTTTTGAGTGTTTGGGCAGTAGTAGTGCAGCAATAGTGAGGATTTCGTTCCATTCATTAATGTGGGAGTCATGGTTAAGCTGTTTGAGTAGATCCAGTGATGATATGACTTGTTCAAGGAAGTCGACAGCATTGAATTGTTTGAATTTGTGGGTATGTTGGGAAGAGGTAGGTATTTTTTTTTATGAGGGGGGTAGGGAAATGAAAAGAGGATAAGTGAGTGATCTGACAATGGGATTGGTTGAATGATGTGTACAATCTGTCTGTTGGTTAATGTTTGCTGTGGGATAAATATAAGGTCCAGAATATTGCCTTTGGTGTGTGTGGGTGATTTTAGGATTTGGGTGAAGAGCATCCATTGCTTGGAGGAATGTGGTGGGATGTTGAGTGGAGATTTAGGTCCCCTAGTATTATGAGTGGATGTGAGATGGGTTGGGGGGGGGGGAGGTACAAGCTGTCTCAAGTATCGTGGAGAGGTCGGTTGTGTCACTCTGGGGCGCTCTATAAAGGAGGTGTAGTGATAGGATAAGGTTGGAGACTCTGAAGGAATCCATACCTGGGGTAGAGAGATTCGACTGTAGATAGGTATCTTGATATTACAGCAGCGACTCCACCTCTGCTGGATATTCTGTTACATACATTGAGTATGCGGTGGGACATATTTGGTTTATTAGGACAGTCTGTTTTGTGGAACCAGGTTTCTGTGAGACACAGGATGTCCAAGTCGTGGTCGAATATTAGGTCAGCAATTAGGGGGATTTTATTTCTGGCTGAGCGGACATTGAGTAATATATTGGACACAAGCCCCAGGAAAGCAAGGACAACCATACTTTTGTATAATGAAAACCCATAAACATACCAGGATTATAATCACCATAGTCCAAGAGAAAGCTTAGTTAATCAGATATAGTTATAGCGTGGATACAGCTGATAAAATGGTTTAAAAAAAAACTCCTGATGAGCTAAACATGTAAATTGTGAGTTACCGTAAAACATTAAAAATGGAAATAAATCAAGCAAAATTGCATATATCATAAATTTGAAAGCAACATTCTAAGTAAACGATGAAGTGCTGAATAGATTAATAAAAGCACCTACTGCTCTTGTGTCCCCCAGTGAAATAATTATACAATCAAAGATATCTTGGTAAGTGTTTTAAACATTAAAAACCAAACCTTAAAAGCTTAAAAAGTCTAGGTTGCAATAAACATATTTCATGGGGCAAATTGGGCAAAAAATGCAGATAACATCACTAGATACAAAGTACCTTTATAATCCTGTCAGATCACTAATGGTGCAGGCCCTGTGTATAAAGAAGCCAATCCCAAAGTAGGCAGTCATATTTAAATGTATTTTGATGCCTGATGGTTGGCATAGGACAAGTGTCACTGACATATTGAAAACTAGTAAAACTGCATTGGGTGAAAAGGAAACATGTATATCTAAAGGCTGAGCACACAGTATCAAAACAAAGTGAAACCCATTGAAATTAACATGCATGACAGGAAGATTTATATTGTGAATCATGCTGCATAGCAATACCAGGCAATTTCAAAATACATGGTACCAAAGAGTAATGGAGTACAAATTAAAAAAAAAAAAGGGGTTAGTGGATACATATTTTTAGAGTTGCCCAAGCACAAAGAGCACAGAGGAAGAAGGTAGAAGTGGGTGTTTGTATATGTGAATCCCAAATGAAAATGGATAATGTAAGCCCAAGAGGCAAGAGCATATCATTAAAAATACAAATGAAAATACAATAAAAAGGAAGGGGCAGAGGTCCATGTAGGAGCGCATAACATTAAAACTAGAGATAATAAATGAAATGGTTACGATGTCTTTGGGACTAATAAGGAAACCGCCAAGGGTAGTAGAAACTGAAAGAACTAAGGTAAATATCAGAATATGTGACATCCTGATGGAAGGGAGTGTGGACCACAAAACTTCAAAACAAAACAAAATAAGAAGGGGAACCAACATATCAGGAAGATTGTGTACTGAACCATAATCTGTTGCGGTAACTTTGAATTAAATAATAGTAAATAGTAATCAGAAGCAAAATAGAAAAAGGAATAAAAAGTTCATAGGATGGATTCTGAAGAACAGCCCAAATGCAGAGAGCACCTACTGAAAAGAAAGGAGGAAAAATAACTTGCAGATGAGTTAAAAATGTGTATAGTAAAAGATAGAAAATAAAATTAAAAGAAATGCAACTAATAAAAATAGAATTAAATTTTAAAAAATGGTAAATAGATATTAAGTTAAAAAAAAAAAAAGTAACCGGGGGGGGGGGGGGAAGGGGGGATGTGGGATGGAGGGTAGATGGGGAAGGGAGGAGTTATTTTTCCTTTCTGCATTATTCTTCTTAACTCCCATGTTGTGGAATAGTTTATCCACCCAGCTCCCTCTCCAAGGAACATATACATGTTTTCATATCTTTGAACTATCTGTTCAAGCAGGCTTTTGATCTCCCAGGTTAAGATGGCACGATGACCTCATCTGATGACTGTTAGCTAAGAATATACTGTATGACACTCTGACATGAATGTGTGATACTTGCTCTTTTCTCTACTTTTCTTAGTCTCTTACTGTCAGTTCCTTTCACATTTCTGTAATAACTTAAAAATTGTAAAACGTTTTGTGTACCTGTAAAAGGCTGTATAGCAAACAAAATAAACTGACCATAACCATAGCTTCTTCGGGATTCCTTTCTGAAATCTTCCTTTGAATCTGCGCTTGGTGGTGATTGATCGAAACTCTCTACAGTGCTTCCTATAGTTATAAACCATTCACCATTATTAAAGAGGACCCAGGAAATCCATTGCTTAACCCAGGACAAACATTGTGGTACCTGTGTCTTTTTGGGAACCTGCCAGGTACTTGTGACCTGGATTGGCTACTGTTGGAGACAGGATACTGGGCTTGATGGATCTTGGTCTGACCCAGTATTGCATATCTTATGTTAAGGCTTTTCTCCCATTCTCTATGAATGGGAAGAAATGGGCTCATAGTGAATGATGAATAATTACAGGCCACACTACTCCAATGACTAGGGATGGTGGAGTGCATCTCTGGACCCATCTCCCTTTTTTTTTTCTTTCTAAAATGTTTCTTGGAGTCAAGTCAAATTATGACTACAGTCAAATATTTCAAATAGTTCCACAAAAGTATTTTGAACATAGTCCATCTGTTTAAGTTTTTATCAGTATCTGGATACTACAAACCTGTCATCAATTGACTGAAATAGCAACTTGAGTTGTAAGAAACGCACAAGGTAGATTTTTGAAAGAAAATGTAAAGCTAATCCATACTTGTCCTAACCTGCACATCTATGTGGGGAATCTTTGAGGACTCAGCAGCCCTCATTTCTGGGGCTGGATGAACTCTGGTAGTAGCATCAGAAAGCAGCTATTGAGCTTGTATAGGAAAGAAACTTAAATAGTGGGATTGAAAAGCTACTGCTCATATCTCTGGGAGTGATGGGAGAAGTGGCAGTGCTGGGTAATGTCTAGAACCTGAAGTAGTGTCTTGTCACTCAATACTCTTCTTGTGTCCATTGTCCAACAAATCGCTGCTTTTCTTGCTTCCCTGTACCATGTTTCATTAACTAATTTCCCTATTTAAATCCTAGTGATGGTTGCTCTGTTGCTTGCATGTAAGCATTTTGGTGTAATCTTTGTGAAATTGTTTTCTTTTTGTATGCTTGGTGTCCGTCTAATCTAGCATTTGATTTCTTTTTCTATTTTACTATTGTGTTGTATCATTCGTTTGATGTACTTTTGATTACTGTGTTGTGAACCGCTTCGGGACAAACTTCAGTTTGAGGGAGGCATTGTATAAGTGCAATATCTGAGTAATAGTTCTGTGCACTCTTCATGATCTGCTGCATTCACCTGTTGCTCAAATTCAGCTCTGCCAAGGGTTTCACAGCATCTTCCCTGCAGTGATCAACATTTTCACTCCCATCTCTCCTCACTGTCATTCCCTCAGTCTGTCCAGACAAGACTCTAGTGGTAACATTAACATCTGAGCCACCACTGACTTACTGCATTGGGAATGCTCTATTAAATCATGATTTAGATGAAAAGCAGCCTGAGACGTGAATGATGCACCAATATTTCCACAATCTAGTGAGGCCTCTTAGACTGCATTCAAGGCTTGAAAATGAAGGACTGCTTCCAAGGGAAATCCCTTTAGGGGGGAAGGTGACAGGAGAGTGCTAGGTCTCTGTTAACTCAGTTGCATCGGTGTCCAATTTATTTATTTGCATTTCTAAATCACTCTGTGCATTGTACACAGAATAAAAGAGAATACACTAAAATGTCCAGTAAATTGCCCTCCTCCCCCCCCCCCAAAGCACATTACAATAAATGTCTTGAGAGTCTGTCTAGACAAATTTAGATTCCCCTCTTAGCCATATTGGGAGGCCATTTCCTAATTGGGGTGCCTGGACTGATGAAAAATCTATCCCAATAACAACCTAATCTAAGCCCCCTCAAACCTGGGACTATCAACAAGGCTCCTTCCTGGGAATGCAAGGATTTACTAATCCAATAATGTACCAATTTATCTGAAAGATAGACTGGGGCCATACCGAGTGGAGTCTGTATACATGATTTTGCTATTGAATATCCAATCTGGAAGTAAATTGAAAGTCAGTGTAGCTATATTCAGATAGTCGTACTGTGACCTCTGAACAGAGGTGAGAAAGCTCACTCTTAGGGAGGTCCACTAATAGCACATTGCAGTAATCATGGTGCAGAAAAATGAGGGCTTAAGCTATGGCAGCCAAATCTATTTAGCAAGATTTTTATATTGCTTTTCACCGGGTCAAAGCGGTTTACAATAAACAAACTGAACTGGTTTACAGAGAACATTTAACTATATACAGATGGAAGAAATGCATAACAATGTACATTTGAACAATTTTGAACTTAGGTTACTAAACTGTTTAACTATGTACAATGGATTTTGAGCGCTTTGCTATGTACAGGTTGTTTACAGTCATGTGGTTACTGGGTGGGGATACAATGTGGGTAAGTAAGCTACAGGTTGGTTATGTTACATCAGTGAAGTATTTGGCAAAGAGGTAGGTTTTAGCATCTTTCTGAATGCTGTGAGTTCTGTGGATTTTCTGAGGTTATCAAGGAGGGAGTTCCAGAGGGAGGGTGCATATAATTCAAAGGGCTTCTGGCAGACCTGCTGATTGCTTTGTTTTTTCAGGTGGTATTGTGAAGATGTTTGCAGTGGACTTTGTTGTGGGTGAGGTTGACGTGGGGGTGGAGTAACCTTTGAAGGCATATGGAGAGCAGGTGGTTGGTGATGGTTTTAAATGTGAGGTCTGTGATCTTGTACAAGATTCTGGCTTATAGAGGGAGCCAGTGGAGATGTTTCAAGATGGGTGAGATGTGGTCTGTTCTGGAAGCCCCCTGGATTGTGCAGGCAGCGGTGTGCAGGTCTGTTTTGTAAAGGGCAAAGTGTGGATTGAGGTAGTTGTTGGTATATGGCGTTGCAGTAGTCTGTGTGGGATGGTGAGGGTTTGCAGGTCTGATCAAAAGTTGGTTGGTTGGTTCCAGTAGTGGGCAGAGGTGTTGAGTCTGAATTTTGAAGTAGACAGTTTTTATTATCTTGGTGATTTGCGGTTTGAAGGTTAGCAGCCGGTCTAGGGTGATTCCAAGATATTTGACTTCATTCGTTACTTTTATTTCAAAATTGTTGAGTGTGATGGTGGAGGGTGGAGTGACTGAACTGTCCTTGGTGACGAATGGAGCTTTAGTTTTATTCAGGTTAATGAAGAGGTGGTTTTGTTAAAGCCATCTGAATACATCTGTGAAGCACCCCTGGAGGAGTTGGAGTGAGGGGTGGATGGTGTTGAAGGGTGTGTAGAACATGTCATCACCGTATATGTGGAAGGAGATGTGAAATCGGAGTGTTTCACAGAGTGGTTGCATGTAGATGTTAAAAAGCAGTGCATAGTATGTGGATCCTTGTGGGACTCCTTGTGCCTCAATGTATTGGGCAGAGGTGCAGGCCCCAGTCCTTACGACTTGTCTTCGGTTTTTATGGTAGTATTAGAACCATTTAGTACGGTGTCTTTTATTCCTAATGTCTGCAGTCAGTGTATGAGTATTTGGTGATTAATGGTATCAAAAACTGCTCAGATCTCTAGAAATAGGAGAATGAATCTGGAGTTTGCTTTTTCGATTTCTTTGAGTTTATTTTTCAGAGAGCTCAGTAGCGTTTCCACACCATGGTGAGGGCAGAAACCGTGGTCGTCCAGTATGTTATGTTTTTGTCCATGAGGTCTTGTAGTTGCTTTATGGTTTTCTCGATTACCTTGGCGATGAAAGGAAGACTGGCAATTGTTCTGTAGACTGAGGGTTGAGGGGATCCAGTTGTGGCCTTTTGAGAATGGGGCATATAGATGACAGTTTTAGGCAGTCGGGCATATAAGCCTTGATCAAGGGAGGCCTGAGTTTTGCAAGTAGAGGCGAGAGTTTGGTGACTGAGTTTTATTCAGCTGACAGAGCAGGAGTCTAGGGGAGATGTGATCATATTGAGGTTTTTTATGATGGTGATCAGATGATCACATGGTCTACTATGCTGGAAATGAAAGACAAAGAAGAAATGGTGTTGCATTTATAATAAAGAAGAAACTTGCAAGAACTGTAATGAAATACAATGCAGTCAGCGAATGCTTAATCTCTATTTGTCTACGAGGAATGCCTATCAACACAACTATAATTCAAGTATATGCCCCAACAACAGCTGCTGAAGAGAATGAAATTGAAGCGTTCTATGGACAAGTACAAGCTGAAAATGACAGAACATGCAAACGGGATATCCTGATAGTCATGGGTGACTGGAACGCAAATGTTGGCAACAAAGAAGACACAGTAGTTGGAAAATATGGACTTGGCAACAGAAATGAAGCTGGAGAAAGACTGATAGAATTCTGCATGACCAACGATTTATTCATCTCAAACACCTTCTTCCATCAACATAAGCGGCGACTGTACACATGGACTTCACCCAATGGATTGTATAAAAATCAAATTGACTACATCTGTGGAAGTCAACGATGGAAAAGTTCTATAACATCAACAAAGACAAAACCTGGAGCTGACTGTGGTACAGATCATCAACTACTAGTATGCAAACTCAAGCTAAAGTTGAAAAAGAGCAAACCACTCATGAATGCAGCAAAATATGACCTTGAAAATATATACCACTGGAATTTAAAGACTGCCTGCAAAATCGATTTGCTGCTTTAGATACAAATGACAGAGCTCCGGAAGAGTTATGGAATGACATCAAGAAGGTTGTGTTGGAAGAAAGCGAGAAGTCTCTACAAAAGGTGAAAAGCAAAAACGGCCAAAATGGATGACAGAAGAAACTCTGAAAATTGCCCAGAAACGCAGAGAAGCTAAAGCCAGAGGAGAAAAAGACAATCACAGAACTCGACAGAGATTTCCAATGTGCAGCAAGACAGGACAAGGAAAAGTACTACGACGACGCATGCAAGGAAATAGAAGCAGAAACTATTAGAGGAAGAACAAGATTGGCTTTCCTAAATCTACGAGAGTTAAAGAAAAGGTTCCAGCCTCGAATTGGAATGTTACAAGATGCTCAAGGTTCTATGTTGAATGATGCTGAGAAGATCAAGAAAAGGTGGAAGGAATATACAGAGTTTTTGTATGATAAAGATCAAGTGGACCAACAGCTGTTTTCAACCTGAACCTTCTGATCGGGAACCATTGGTGATGAAAGAAGAAGTTGTAGCAGCATTGAAAGCCTTATCAAAGAACAAAGCACCAGGCATTGATAGCATTCCTATAGAAGTATTACAGTAATCTGATGCAGCTGTTACTGTACTTACAAGGCTCTGCCAAGAAATATGGATGACATCATGGCCAACTGACTGGAAAAGATCTGTGTTTATACCAATACTAAAGAAAGGTGATCCAACTGACTGTGGAAATTATCGCACAATCGCTCTGATCCCACATGCCAGCAAGATTCTACTGAAGATTATTCAAAAGAGACTACAACCATACCTGGAACAAGAACCACCTGAAGTGCAAGCAAGGTTCAGGAAAGGGCGAGGAACGAGAGACATCATTGCGGATGTGAGATGGATCCTTGAAAAGACTAAAGAATACCAAAAGGATATCTATTTGTGCTTTATCAACTATAGCAAGGCTTTTGACTGTGTAAACCATGAGAAACTCTGGGCCACATTAAGAAGCATGGGTATACCAGAACACCTGATCGTACTCTTGCACAATCTGTACATTGATCAAGAAGCAACAGTTCGAACGGAACAAGGAGAAACAGAATGGTTTAAAATAAGCAAAGGTGTAAGACAAGGCTGCATACTTTCCCCCTACCTGTTTAATTTATATGCAGAACAAAGCAACAGAGAAGCAGGATTGTATGAAGACAACAGAGGTGTGAAGATTGGTGGAAGACTCATCAACAACCTTCACTATGCTGATGATACCACATTACTGGCTGAAAGTGAAGATCTGAAACATTTGCTTCTCACAATCAAAGAACATTAGTCTCAAAATGGGCCTGCACCTTGATGTAAAGAAGACAAAGATCATGACAACTGGAATAATCAACAGGTTCATCATTGAAGGAGAAGAAATTGAAATCGTGAACAACTTTAACCTACTTGGATCAACTATCAATAAAGAAGCAACAAGCAGTCAAGAAATCAGACGACGCATTGCTCTTGGCAGAATGGCTATGAAAGACCTAGATAAGATTCTCGAGCAGAGATGTCTCTCTCCATACAAAGATTTGACTTGTTCAAACTATGTGGTATTTTCAATAACATCATATGGATGTGAAAGTTGGACAGTGAAAAAGATAGACAGGAAGAAAACTGATGCCTTTTGAATTATGGTGCTGGCAGCGAATACTGTGTATACCATGGACTGCCCGAAGAACAAATCAGTCGGTACTAGAGGAGATCAAACATAAGCTTTCTTTAGAAGCTCAGATGACAAGACTTCGAATTTCATACTTTGGACACATCATGCGAAGAGAGATCATTAGAGAAAGACATCATGCTTGGCAAGATAGAAGATCAGCGCAAAAGAGGAAGGCCAGCAATGAGATGGATCGATACAATAACAGCAACTACGGGTACCAGTCTGTCAACAATGAGCTGCCTGACTCAAGACCGAACACTATTTAGGATAGCTATCCAGAGGGTCGCCATGAGTCGACTCCGACTCGGCACTTAAGAACAACATCATGATGGATTCAATTGTAGTGTTTATGGTTTCAAGGGTTTACCAGGGTGTTGTGTATGCTAGTGAATATGGATACTGAGGGGGGAGGGGGGTTGTGAATGAGGCTGTTGGTGTGATGAGCAGAAGGAAGCAAGTCGGTGAGGGGAGATGGAGGTGCTGTGGGAGTCATTGGGGGGCGGGGAGCAGTGAGGTCCTTGACTAGGCTGAAGAGTTCTCTTGGGTGGTTAAGGGAGGTCTTTATCAGTTTGGAGTAATAGATGCATTTCATCGGAATCCGTTTTGGTGCAGTATTCAGTCATGCAAGCTATATATTTGTCATGGTCTGAAGTGAGATTTGTTTTCTGCCAACGACGCTCTAGTGTGCAGAGCTTTTGTACTCATGGAGCTTTGCAGTGCACCAAAGTGTCTTAGGGGTGATTGGTGGTTTTTGTGCATCATGGGTCAGTTGCAGTAGCTGCTTGGGTGATGTGCTATTACAAGCTGAGAGGAAGATGTCCAGATATTCCGGTTTGGTGGATAGGAGTTCAGTGCTGTTGATGAAGACTTCTTTGTCAAAATTCTTGAATCATCTTGCTTTTGGGGGTGGGAGGTTGGGTTGGGATTGGTATTGGTATTCAGAGGGGAACGGTAATCATATCGTGGTCTGACCACAGGACTAAGAGGCTTTTGGTGGTTAGCAGTGGGTTGATGTTATGGGGGATTTTGTTGATGAAAATGAATTCTAGAGTGTTTCCTTTGTTGTGGGTGGATTGAGTTATAATTTAAGAGAAGTCCATTGCAGTCATGGCGTCAGTGAAGGCTGCTGCTTGTTTTGTTTGTGCGGAGTTGAGATTAAAGTATCCTAGTATGATGTGATCCTTGTTTTGAGCTGGAATTTTCAGATACCTTTTGGAATAGGACTGAGAAGACAAAGGAGGTGGTGGATAGAGATCTGTACATGAGTGAAATTAAGAGTTTATTGGATATAGAGAGGAAATCTAGGCCCTCTGAGCTCTCTGTGGATTGGTGGCGGATGTGGAGGTCAGATCTTGTTATGATGAGGACCACCTTTATTGTGAGTTATTGAGCAGTGGTAAAGAGTGTAGTTCATAGGGGTGATATGTATTCTGAGAAGAACAGAAATGGCGAATTTGTCTTTAAAATAGAAAAAGGAGTGCTCCCTCAGGACTAAGTGGGGGATCCATCCATACCTCAAAATTCCTGCATCAGTCTTTGAATAGGCCCTCTCTCCTCCAGGTATAGGCCCATCTCCTCTAGCCATTTGAAAGCCAAAGAGACACAGTCTTATTAATATTAATCTTTTGCCCCAAACACCATAGCCAATCATGTGGCAAAGAAGTTGTCCGTTAACCCAGTTGCATTGGCTTCCAAATTATTTATTTATCAGCTTGCTTGCATTTCTTAACCACACATGTGAAAAACTGTTCTGGACTGTATCATAGAGTGAGCATCGTAAATCGAAAATGTTTGTTGCTACAGAAGTGCAGGCCGGCAGAGTTACAGGATCATCTGCAGTGTTATATGGCAGGTAGAAGACTACATCGAGTCGGTAACTTATTGGTTGTACTCGGTACAAGGAAAGTAAAGAAGGTGGTGTGGTGCGTAAGGGCTTTTAGTATGGCTTCCTCAGAAAAATGCAGTGGGCTCCCTGCATTGTTGTAGGGATTTTCTAGTTGGGTTTTCGGAAGCGTTTAAAAACACATTTTTTCTTGAAGATTGAGAGGGAAGAGGATGTGGATTGGTTGTATGTTTGTTATATATTCATTATGGGGTTGATTCTGACCCATGAGTAGCGAGGTTGGACGTCCAGGCCTGGGACCGTTTTCTGGTCCTCCTGCTCCCCACATGCACAGGGCCTTTATGCAGGGAGTGCTGGATGGGGGTGTGAGGGGACAGCGCCTGGGCAGAGTTGGGCCAGGCACCCAGATGTACAGAGGCCATTCAGGGAGCGGCAGTGTTCGGGGCAGGCAGCCCCCCCCAGGAAATGGCGCAACAGCAGGTGAGCCCCCAAACCTGGCCCTGGCCGAGCCTGTGAGGGTCAGGCAGTGGGGAAAAGAGGTTTTTATTGCTATCAGGCCTTGCATTTGACTGCTGAGTGTCCTTGTGCCATGGCGATGAGACACCATGGCACTGGCACACCAGCAAGAGCAGTGAACGGTGGAACTGGGCAGCATGCTGTACGTCTCCCTGCTCAGAATACTGTGCATGTCGGCCCATCCAAGCGATCTGATTCTGTAGCCGTGGGAACGTATAGCTCCTGTGCTTGCAGAATCAAATACAATTGTGCCCTGTCAATTTTATGGACGTCCGGACAGGCAGACGTGCACAGTATGGAATCTGCCGTCATATTCGCTCAGCACATGTTAACCGCCTGCACCTCCCCTTGCTCACCTACAGTCCACCCGTCATTCAGCTTTCTTTTTTTCTTGGTCTAGCCTTGTGGAATTAGCTCCCTACCCCACTCAGGCTTGAACAGAACTATATCAAATTTAAATCGCTTCTCAAAACCTATCTGTTTTCCTCCGCCTTTGATCTCCCAACACCCAATGTGTGATCCTGTATAATTGATGTCCTCCTTGTCTTGTCTGCTCACCTATTTTCTTTCCTGTCAACATATATTGTAGTTCCTCTTTCTTTTTCCGGCCTGTGGCTCCCTGTATTCCCTTAGAAATTGTACACCGCCCTGATGTTATAAAGGGCGGTATATCAAATGAAATAAACATGTTGTAAACCATCTTGAATGAAATATTTAAACTTTCCATAAATCAATCAATCCTTGGAAGGAATGTACAGTGCAAGTTAAATTTGAGTATGCATCTGTACAAATGGTTTGTCTGTTACATAATATGAAGTTGATGAAGAAAATCCCTAGCCAGCCATGTGCTCTTAAGGTTATGTGAGTTGCTTGTGACCATAATATATTAAAACTAAGAGTTTTTGTTTAGGCCAGTAGTTCTCAGGCCAGTCCTCTGGGACCCCCAGGCCAGTTAGGTTTTCAGGATACCCACAATGAATGTGCCGGAGAGAGATCTGCATACAATGGAAGCCGTGCCTGCAGATCTATCTCTTGCATATTTATTGTGGATACCCTGAAAACCCAACTGGACTAGGGGTCCCAGAGGACTAGGTGAAAACCACTGGTTTAGGCCAAGGCTGAAAAGTAACTTTTCTCCTCTTGCCTTTTCTCACTTAGGCAATTGGCATTGAAGGCATTAAATGAGCGCTTGAAACGTGTGGAGGATCAGTCATGGCCTAGCATGGAGGAGGAGGAGGAGGAGGAAGAGGAAGATGATGGCAGTAGCAGCAAAGTGGACAGCCCTTTACTTCCTGAGAAGAGCCAGAGCAGCACTAGAGGCCAAGAGTCAAGTCTCATCACCTTCCACGATGCCCCCCCTTAACTGTAACTTCACCCTCAACAGGACACAAGACTATCTTATTCTAGTCCCATGGCCTATCGCATTTGCGCGCGCTCCTTTTTTTTTTTTTCTCCTGTCTCAGAGCTGCTACAAATTAAAACCTTTCATCTGCTGCGTAAAATCATGCCAGCACTGTCTGCTTCTCCTGTCCCCTGTGCTGATTGACCAGAACACCTGCTGCTATTCTTGGGGCATTTGGTGTCTGGGTGGCTAAGCGTCAGCTCGCCTGCAGTGTGATCTTGGGACTCTTGAGTTTTTTCCTTGTGGTGGGTCTGAGCGGATCAAATGTACCCCCTAGTCTTTCCCCTTTTTATATTTGTTTCTAAATGAAACTTCAGCCTAGTCGTGGTTCTGTACATTAAGGACTCTTCATTCTTGGTCGTCCTTCCAGCCAGAAATTTATCTACAAAGATAATGGACAAGTGTGTTTCCTCTCTTTTTGACCTTTTATAAAGGGGGTTTAGCATTTATTTTGTAATATTTTTATTCCTTTTATTCTTAGCCCCAGAAAACTAGCGAACAGCGGAGATGTTCTCCAAGAGCTGTAGCAAAAGAGTGCAGATATCCTGATGCAGAAAGCTGCATTTTAGGATGGTGGATGCATTGCCAGCTCTGAGAAATATATGATTTATTCCAGTTGCAACTATGCAGAGACATGATTTTCACATTCAGTGGCCGAGGGTATCTTTGAAAAATGTGACCAAATGCATACATGTTGCGTGCTCTCCATTTAAGAAGAGGGGTCCTAAAGCTTGACTTGGGTTTTGCTTCAAGGGGTTCCAGAGGAGTGGGATTGTAAAGGTAGTCCTTCAGCTCTGTGTACAGAAGGATGAAATGAGCTGTTCTGCTTTTTATCGCATCGCATTGTAAACAAGGAGATATGGTTCCTCCCCCCTCAAGAAAAGCAGGACTACATCTCCGTTCATGCAGTGGGCTAAAATCAGGACTGCTCAGTTTGTCCCCCTGGTTATGAATGACTTGACACTAGTAATTTACTGAGGTAATTAGTTGCTATTCACTTTTATTGATTTTAGATACTTTGTATTTTAATTTTCAGTGAGACAGTTTAGGAGATGTAGATGGCCAGATGGCAGGAGAGGGTGTTTTATTGTATGTTGCTTTATGATGTCATCAGTATGTACAGAGCATGCTACATGTGTTCAGTGAGGTAGTATTGCAATGTTAAAGGCACAAAGGTTGTAGGAGCCTATATTGAAGAGAGAAAAGTAACCAGCACTGTACCTTTAAATAAGGGGATGAGCTTATAGCACAAAGACTAGGAAATGCTTGACTGACCTATTAGGAAGAAGAAACATCTGACTTTCAAGTAGTGTGTGTTCTAGAGCCCTCTAAAAGATCATCTGTTAGACCTCCGCAGCCCTGATTGGGGCCAGACAGAGCCAAGCACTGAAAGTTTACTGATCTCTCAGGCTTGTCACTGGACCTACTGCTGGAATAGGCTATCTCGCTTCTGATTTTAAATTAAAAAGTTCACCAGAACTTTAGATGTGATTGGAGAGAAAAATAAAGATCCCCCATTGCTACTCTGGAGCTACTAAATGTCAAAATCCACTAGCCTTCCTGGTTCTGTGTGTGCTCTTGTTTTTTGGGGTTTTATTCCCTTAGTCCCATTGCTGGCTCTTCTGCATTAGAAGCGGCAGAAGCAGCAGCTTGTGTATCTGGCTACCAGTGCTTGGAGACCACGGACTGCACAAAGGCTCGGCCACTATAGTAATATTGATTTCTTTGTCTTTTCTTACATAGAAAGTAGAATGTCTTTACAGTGGTTTTTGCAACACTTCCTATGCCCTTATTTTTCTTTAGAATATGTTTCCTTTTTACTCTTATGTTCAGGTATGTGTGAAAGCTCTTGTTTCCTGGAGAAGGTCCCAGAGCCCAGCCTTGGAGTTCTGGAAAGCTGAAAGACAGAGGGAAGTATGTATACGCATGAGGTTGATGTCTGGTTTACAAAATAATAACCACTCAACATGATTTTTGCCAATAAACAATATAAATAAGAATTTTCTGTATCAAATAAAGCTGTTCTTTGGAAATAAATGCCTCTCAATCTCATTTAAGGATTTTGTTTCATAAATAAGCTTAAGTCAGCAAGTGGGGTTAGTACTCACACAAGAAAGTCTGCAGGCTTAGTTATAAACTCCTGTGAAATATGACTTTCCTTATTGTCCCTCCAGTCCAGTCCAGATGCATGGGTTATCATCGTCCACCAGCAGATGGAGATTGAGAGTAGCTTCAACTTTCTGATGTTCTGTACAAAGGGAACTGTGCAGCTTTGATCTCGCCAGTATTTCTCAGTCTCCAGCAGATGGTGGTCATTCTTATCCTATGCAGTCTGAACTGGATTTGAGAGATGTTTTTGGAGAATTCTTCTGCACTGGGCTTAGGATGACTGTGGCCTCCTCTAAATGCCCTGGGGTGTAGAACCTGGTGGTTCAAGTACCTCCCCCTCTTCCACCTGCTTATTCCTTCTGGAGGTAAAGAATAAAGGAAAAAGAAAGAGGACTCAAAGGAAAGTGGTAGAAAGTTGGCTGCGGTGGAAAGTTGGGTGCAAACTCGATGGCGCTGAGTCTCTTCCCTCCTCTCCCCAACCTGGTGGCTCTGAGGTCTCTGTGGGAAGGGAGGTAGTGAATGGTGGTAGTTCGCTCTTGCCTCTGCCTGGCACTTTGAAAGCCGGGCATGTAAGATTCTCCAGGAGCAAGCAGGAAGTCGGTCCTCACATATGGTGACATTGGCGCCGACAGAGCCCACGCAGAAGCATTTCCCCCAACTTCCAAGGAAAGCCTTTGGGAGATGCAGCATGCATGTGTGGGCCCCTTCCCGCCCAAGAGTGCCATCTTGCCAGTCTCCTTTTTTACAAGGAGCCCTCTGGATGTCTGTCCTGTTTCCCTGGAAAAAGTCTTTGTTTTAAAATTATTTTCTTTCTGGTACACGTACCGGTTCCTCTTCCCACCCTCAAGCCAGCTTGCCTCAGCATCGCTCCTCTGGTTCACTTTCTTTTTCTTGAGGTATCCCTCGCCTGGTGCTTTCTGCCCTTTTTTGGCCAGTGGGCATCTGACTCTCACCTGGGTGGCAGGACCCATTTTTTCCCATGGACTCCAGCAGCTTCAAAAAATGTGATCAGTGCAGTAAGATGTCCTTCACTGACCCACATGACTTCTGCCTCCGTTGCCTCAGACTGGACCATGACAACTTGAACTGTGACTTTTGCAAGTCCATGTCTGCGAAGCCAATCAAGAGCCATCAGTTGCAGCAGGAGAAGTTCTTCCTTAAATCTGACTCTGTGCCAGAATCCCTGGCAACACTATGCTCTAGGGCCCCCTCTGGTGCCTCGGTGTCCCATGATGCCTGGGCCACCTCAGTCCCGTGGCTGTCGGTTCTCCGAGAGGAAATCCCCAGAAGTAGCTTAAAAACCCTTTGAAGGCTTACTTTAAAATTTTAATCTACATTCTGCAGCCGGATTAATTTTTGCATATTTCAGGAAAATTGTACCCGTCTTATTCAATATGTTCTAATAGTGATTTTCTTTCTGCTATGGTTATGTATTATATACCATTTGATAGGAATATTTAGTCAGAATTTTGGATCCTGAGAGTTTTGGGCCTGGCCTGGATAAAGCTGCCTTGGAGGATGGGACTGGAAAAGCAGGTAAATCCCACACCAGGCCCCACAGTCGCTGGTGTGAGTCTGAGGGGTCTGAGCAGGAGCAGCCTCACAAGCTGCCCCGGAAGGAATTGTAAGCATCGGATGACTGACCTCCAAGGCCATCCTGGTTGAGGACTTCCCTTCAACGGAACCGATGCTGGGCCCAAAGACATCGGTGCCCGCGTCAAAGGCTGCAGAGCCAACTTGCATGGAGACCAGCATGGCTGCTTTGGAGTGCAGTATCTCTGCCCTCTTGCCCCAGCAGCAGACACTGACGTCCAGTTCCTTAGATTCATCCGCCCCAATGACCAGACCTTCGACATCGACGGTGTCCCTGGACATTGAGCCAATCCTCAAGCACCATAGACCTCGAAAGAGGCATTGGACGAGATACCGGTCCCATTCCTTGGGACACCAGTCCTCTCCGGTGAGTGCACACAGCTCCTGCCGTAGGGGTATTCTGGGGGTCATGGGTCTTCAGGCTTGGGCTTGGACTGCAGGAGTGTGGTGTTTCGGATTCTTCCTCTGACCGAGTTAGACCCAGAAGATCGAGGATGAGGAGTCCCCGAACACATGGAAACATTGAGATGTGCCCTTGGACCCATCTCCACCGGTATCCCAGTGCATTTCCCCGCCTGAGGACGTAACCTTCCTCGACTTCATGCGGGACATGGAAAGGTGCTCACATTTGAGACCAAGACCGAGGTGGAAGAGGACCCCTGCATTGAGGAATTAGAGATCCTCCAGTACGAGGCTCCTCACAAAGGAGGCCCTCATGATGTCTGTCCCTCCAATCCCCAAGCGCCGCCTCCTCCATATGTGGGAAACACTGGCTTCGGTGCCCAAAGTGAGCAGATGGATCGACTCCATGTACCGAGTCTGCAGAAGCCTGGGATTAAAAAAAAAAAAAAAAAAACAAGCTCCCTCACAACTCAATGATCATCGAGTTGGCCATGTGCAACTCAAGAGCCAAAAGACTCATTCCTCTGTGCCATCCAGTAGGGAGGGCCCGGACCCTGGACGCCCTTGGCCAAAAATGCTTCCAGGGCTCGATGCTGCCTTGCCGAATCCAATCCTACCAGTTGTACATCAGTATGTATCTCAAGGAGCTGGCGAGGGAACTTGCTGGTTTCTCTGCATGCCTTGAAGGGGAACCTCTCCAGCAGTTCAAGTCATTGACCTCGGAAGTCAAGGAGTGCTCGAAGTTCCTGTCTTGAGTAGCATACAGTAGCATTGAGTCCTCAGCCAGAGTGACCACCATGGACATCAGGGCCAGATGCCAGGCATGGCTGCAGTCATCTGACCTTGAGCAATGGGTCCAGGACAAACTCATTTGATGTCCCTTGCACTGGAGAGAAATGTCTTCAGAAAACCCATGGTAGACAAAACTGCAGGGATAGAGACTGAGTTCCTGAGCAGGACCAGACTCTAAAAAGACCTCTCTGCATTCTCGTAAGAAAGTCCTGGGGAAGAAGCCTTTCTTCCTGAGGGGGGAAAAAAAGAGGGTTTTTGGTAATGTCCCACAGTACCAGGCCTTCTGTGCACCACAGCAAGGTCAAAAGTCCAAGGGGCAAGGACCACTGCCCTTGCAAGCAGTAAACCCCTAAGACCCAGGCACCAGCCCTGGCCCAACCTGGAGGGAGTTTTTGATTCCTTGGGTATGGCTTCCTCTCCCTCAGGAGGCACTCAGCAGCCCACAGAGGGGTGTCTGGCCCTGTTTGTCCACAGTTGGTCCTCCATCACCACTAATTTCTGGGTACTGCAAGTTGTCGAGGAAGGTTACCTCCTGCACCTGCAATGAACCACACCCTTGTTCTTCACAGGAGAACTCAAAGGAAATCTCTTTCACCAGACTCTGCTCCTCACTGAGCTCGCAGGCCTCAAGGACAAGGTGGTAGAGCCAGTGCCCAAACATCTCTGGGGCAAAGGCTTCTACTCCAGTTATTTCCTCGTTCCCAAGAGAACAGTGGGCCTCGGTCCCATCCTGGACCTGCAAGACCTGAACAGATTTCTGATGCAGGAAAGGTTCAAGATGATCTGCCTTGGAACACTACTGTCATACCTCCAGCAGGGAGACTGGCTATGCTCCTTAGACCTGAAGGATGCTTATACAAACATCCTGATCCATCCCAGCCACTGAAAATGCCTCCGGTTTGTGATGGGAGGAGGCCACTCCCAATTTAGGGTGCTATCCTTCGGCCTGATCTCTTTGCCAAGGGTCTTCAACTACCTAGAGGTGGTCGCACCCACCTTCGTCTCTCCCTACCTCGACAAATGGCTAATAAGGGGAGGCACAGTTGCAGAGGTGCACCACACCACCGAGCGCACCACTCATCCTGCAACTTCTGGGGTTGGTCATCAACTACCCCAAGACCCACTTCTCTCCAGCTCAGTATCTAGAGTTCATAGGAGCTCTGCTAGGCACCCTCTAGGCCAGTATCATCCAATAAATTATTCTCATTCGTTAATTTATGGCTTCTAATGGTCTCAGATAAACGGCAAGTTTTTTTCGTATGCTTTTGTAAGCAACTTGCTGTCACACTTCTTATTGGGTCAATGACTTACACCCAAATTAGTGCACGTTTAACATCAATGACCTCAGCCACTTTTTTTCTTTTAATAGCATAATATTGCTTAATAAACTTTTTTTGTTTTTTTCTTTAGCGGGTTGACTCTTATCATACCCTACTATTCATAAAAACTGCGTTTGCTATTCTACTTAACTTATGTAGAATCGCATCGGCCTGTGTCTCATTCTTTTCTTTGCAACCACAAATGATGTTTGCTAAACCCCCGACGCCTCACTCTCATGCGCGCTGTGGCGTTTCTCCAGTAGGGTTTATCAAGGGGGACAATATCATTGCTTCTGCGGGACGTAATCTTCTTAATAATGTGTCATTTTAATTTTCTATAAAGATACAAAGCAACATTATCCAGTTAACTTTTATCAAAATCAATCTCATATGATTCACAACCTCCTTATACCTATAACATATATTTACTGACCCATTCGCTTCTTCAGGCTAAGATGCCTCTCTGGCACTCCCCCCGCCCCGAGGGTCCTTACCATAGACACCTCTCTGCTGGGATGGGGAGCTCTGTTCGAGGACCTCTGCACACAAGGCAGTTGGTCCCAGATGGAATGCCAGTTGCATATCAACCTTCTGGAGCTCCAGGTAATATTTTTGTCCCTCTGTACATTCCACCACCGGATGCCGCACCAGTCAGTGCTGGTCCAGATAGATACCAAGTCACAATGTTCTATGTCAACAAGTAAGGGGGCATAGGGTCGTACTCCCTCTGCCAGGAGGCAGTAGCCCTCTGCTCGTATACGACATTCAAAGGGATGTTCCTGCGGGCAGTCTACCTCCTAGGCCAGGACAATGCCCTGGCGGACAGGCTGAGCAGAGTCCTCCAGTCGCACGAGTGGTGCATGGATCCCAGAGTGGCCTCCAGACTGTTCTGACTCTGGGGCATCCCCCTAGTGGACCTGTTCACCAGCCCAGACAACATACACTTGCCCTGCTTCTGCTTCTGCTTCTGCTTCTGCTCCTGCTCCTGCTTCTGCTTCTGCTCCTGCTCCTGCCAGCTGCACCCATCCCGGGTGGAGGCAGATGCATTCCTCATTCCGTGGACAAAAGGCCACCTTTATGCCTTCCCACCGACACCACTGGTCACCGAGACCCTCTATAAAGTCCAGCATGACATGGCATCATTGATACTGATAGCCCCCCAGTGGCCCAGGAATCCCTGGTTCCTGCTGCTTTTCTACCTGGCAGTGGCATCTCCAATTCCCTTGGGCTGCACATCAGGACTGTTTTCACAGGAGGGAGGGGTCTCTCCTGCACCATAACCTGTGGTTCCTGTTGCTCATCGCTTGGCTGCTGAAAGGATAGCTCTAGCTCCCTTCAACCTCCCATGAGATGTGGCGGAGGTCTTTCTGGCCTCCTGCAAGGCCTCCACAAGAAGGGTATATGCCTTCAAGTGGCATTGATTTTCAGTGTGGTGTGCCAAAAGGCTGGTAAACCCGCTCTGCTCAGTGCAACTGGTACTCCAGTAACTACTGCCCCAGGTGGGACTGGAGTCCAACTCAGGGTGCACCTAAGTACTATTGCAGCGCACCACCACTCAGTTGCGGGCAAGCCCCTCTCAGCTCAGCCCTTTGTTTCTGTTTCCTGCGTGGCCTCATGTTATCCATGCCCCCTGTCCACCCTCCCAATGGTGGAGTGGGTTCTTAATGTGGTCCTTTCTCAGGTTACAAAGCCACCGTTTGAGCCCCTGGCCTCTTGCCATTTGTGGTACCTCTCCTGAAAGGTTGCTTTTCTCATGGCATTTACGTCTGCTTGCAGGGTCAGCGAGCTCCAGGCTCTGATGGCACAGCCTCCCTACACGAGATTCTACAAGAACAGGGTGGTGCTCTGCACACACTCCAAATTTCTGTCAAAGGTGGTGTCTCTCTTCCACCTCAATCAGGAGGTGGTGCTCTCCACCTTCTTCCCGAGGCCTCATGCCGGCAAGGCAGAGACCTTCTCCATACTCTGGATTGTAAGAGGGCCCTTTCCTTCTATTTGCAGTGGAGAGACATGAAGATCAACTCATTTGAGGTCGCAAAGCGCCTCAGCTTTTCATCTCTTATGACCCCCAGTCGACTGGGGCTTCCAATGACCAAGCGAACTCTGTCCATTTGGGTGGTGGGCTGCATTTCCCTCACCTATGAGCAGGCTGGGATCTCATTGGACCACCAGGTCACGGCGCATCACGTCATTACCATGGCTACCTTTGTGACAAATCTGCATTCTGTACCTGTGACATAAATCTGCCGGGCAGCCACCTGGTCTTGGGTCCATACCTTCACAGCTCACTACTGCCTGGAGAAGGAATCCTGACAGGGCAGCACCTTTTGGCCAGGCTGTACTTTGTAATCTCTTCAGGGTGTAGGCAACTCCTGCCCTCCAACCCTTCTGTGTTCAGGCTACCAGAGTGCTGGTTTCCTACTGGACACTTGGGTCTTGTGAGAGTCTCCTAGTTGGAACTCAACTGCTGTAGCTCACCACCTCTGGTTACCCATGGCATTTTGTACAGGTCCTCAGTAGCCTGTAGCTGGGGAGTCCCATATGTGAGGACTGACTTCCTGTTGTTTCCAGAGAAAGCATAGTTACTCACCTGTTACAGGTGTTCTCTGGGGACAGCAGTAGTCTGTCCTCACAACCCTCCCTTCTCCCCTTGGAGTTGCTTCTTTACCGTATTTTACTTTTGCCATCTTAGCTATGTCATTAGACTGAGGCAAGATGGCACCCTTGGGCAGGAAGGGGACCATGTATGCATGGTGCATCTCCCAAAGGCTTTCTTTGAAAGATGGGGAGATGCTTCAATGTGGGCTCTGTTGGTGCCAATGTCACCCATATGTGAAGACTGATTCCTGCTGTCCCTGGAGAACACCTTTTAGTAGCAACCAAAAAGTGTAGTTACTCACATCTATTTCTTCCCCTAGCATTGGTTCCTTATGGTTTGCTAGAGTTTTATCAGAGAAAAAAAAATTGACAGGTTATTTGTTTTTTGATGTTTGGAGGAGGTATTATTTCCACTCAGGTGGACAGATTCATCTAGGGTTCTCTTCAGCTTTGTGGGTGGCTGGGAGTGTCCAGTCTACAGACAGCTTCCCTAATGCAGCTTGTGTGCAGTTATTTTGTTGGTAGCCAAGGTGGCTATAGGCTATGGTATGGTGACCTCGGACCTGAGAGTTTCTCCTTGTGCTTGGTGGTTGTTTTCAGTGTTCTCTAGGTCTTAACCAGGGCAGAGCGATGTGGCAGGTAGTTACCATGGTTGGTGCAGGTGTGGCATTGGTATGTCCTATGTGTTCCAAGTCTTGTGCAATCGTAGCTGGGGGTCAGTTTGTAGGGAAGAAGAAAAAAAACTCTCTGGCAAATAGGGGTGCTGACCTCACCCTTCTGTTTCCCTTTTTCCTAACTTCCTGGGTTGCTGTGTTGCTCTCAGGTCCAGGCGCAATTGGCATCTGGTTCTGTGCTTCTCCTAAGGGAGGTTGCTTGTTCTTGGGGGGCTCTCCTGATTGGGGTGCTTCTTAGTTGGCTCTGGTTTCACTTTCAGTTATGCTGTTTGTTTTTCTTTGGTTGGAATTTAGCTACATGGGTTATTGCAGTTTAGTTGATGGATTTCACCTCAACTAATTCTAAGTTAGCATGCAGATTGCTGGTTTAATTTGTATTATCCTTTTCTAAGGACATCTAGGAACCTGATTTGTTCTGCTGTGGTTTTGGATCCCCTAATCTAAGGTAATCTGCATATCATTGGATTAAGTTGTATTGCCCTGAGCTTGGGTGAACTGAGTGCACCTGAATTGTTCTAGTTGACCCTGATTTCACCTCAAATGGGTTGATCTGCATGTCTCTGGATTAAGTTGTATTACCCTGAACTAAAGGACCACTGTCTTCTGATTTGCTCTGGATTCACCTAAGCCAGGGGTCTCAAACACGCGGCCCGCGACAGAGGAAAACAAAAAAAACACAAAACCCTGGCTTCTGCCGTTGCCGCCGTGGCAGCGGCAGAATCAATTGTCAAATTTTTAAAAAAAAGACTTCTGCTGCTCAAGCAGCAAAATCAGCTGTCCTACGGCCCCTTCCCCTGTGCCCGGAGATCCGAGTCTACTCTATCAGCGGCGTGCTTTTCAAGCCGCGAGGAGAGTATTCCCCTCTCGCGCGGTTTCAAGCCGCGCGAGAGGGGAATACTCTCCTCGCGGCTTGAAAAGCACGCCGCTGATAGAGCAGACTCGGATCTCCGGGCACAGGGGAAGGGGCCGCAGGACAGCTGATTTTGCTGCTTGAGCAGCAGAAGTCTTTTTTTTTAAATTTGACAATTGATTCTGCCGCTGCCACGGCGGCAACGGCAGAAGCCAGGGTTTTGGGGTTTTTTTGTTTCCCTCCTTCGCTGGCCGGTAATGAGCTATGGAGGGGCTGACTGAAATGGGGTAATGGGGGTTAGGACTGGAAGTGGGCTATTGGCAGGGGGGGGGGTTATGACTGGTAATGGGCTATGGTGGGGGCTAGGACTGGAAATGGGCAGATGGGGGCTAGGACTGGAAGTGGGCTATTGGCAGGGGGGGGGTTATGACTGGTAATGGGCTGGGGGGGTTATAACTGGTAATGGGCTATGGTGGGGGCTAGGACTGAAAATGGGGTGATGGGGGTTAGGACTGGAGGTGGGCTGATTGGGGGGTTAGGACTGGTAATGGCCTATGAGGGGAGGTAAGACTGAAAATGGGGTGATGGGGGATACGACTGCAAGTGGGCTATGGGGGGGACTAGGACTGGTAATGGGCTATAGGGGGGGGT
Source organism: Ichthyophis bannanicus (assembly GCA_033557465.1). NCBI lineage: Eukaryota > Metazoa > Chordata > Amphibia > Gymnophiona > Ichthyophiidae > Ichthyophis > Ichthyophis bannanicus. Next base: position 49,002,599 of record CM066046.1, read on the forward strand.
AAGACTGAAAATGGGGTGATGGGGGGGGTAAGACTGGAAGTGCGCTATGGGGAGGTTAGGACTGGTAATGGGCTATGGGGGGTCTAGGACTGGTAATGGGCTGGGGGGGTTGCTAGGACTGGAAATGGGCTGAGTGGAAGGGGGGCTTGAACTGCAAATGGCTGATGGGGAGGGGGGCTTGGAATGGAAATGGGCTGTGAGGGGAGGGAGCTAGGATTGGAAATGGGCTGATGGGGGGCTAGGATTGGAAATGGGCTGATGGTGAGGCTAGGATAGGACTGGAAATGGACTGATGCAGGGACTAGAAAGGAGCAGATGCTGGGTGGGGCTGGAACTAGAAGGGAGCTGATGTTGGGGGAGGATTAGAATGGGATGGAGCTGGGAAAGTGAAATGGAGAGGGGGAAAAATATTTTGTCTGGAAGAGAAGACAAATCTACAATTGGCCAGGTATTGGGAGAGTAAGTGGGGATTGAGGATGGAGGGGTAAAATTTGAGTGGATGAAATAGGAATGAGGAAAGAGCAAAAGGAGAAAGATTAGTATGTTAAAGCAGATGTAGAGAGAGAGAATGGAAAAAAAACTAGAAGAGAGAAGAAAGGACAAATGGACAGCAGACGATGGAGATAGCAGAAGACACGAAGAAACCAGAAGTGGCTGGAGCAATTGCAACTGAAAAAAAATGCACAAAAGGTAGAAAAATATCTCTTATTTTGAATTTATTAACTGGAATATGTCAGCTCTGGGAAATGTGCATCATTAATGTTTGCACTTTGTTTAGTACAAGAGGAAATTAATTTATAGTTTTATTTCTACAGTGTTGTTGTACATTCCAAGTTTGGCTTTTGGGGTTCCCAGTTTAATTATTGTCTTCCTATTTCTAAATCTTTTAGTCTTTCTTTATCCATACTCATTAAGAGGCATGTTTACTAAAAGTTAGTGTATGGTAACATTATGCAAATATTTATGCAAATGAGGCCCCACGTCTTATGCGGCCCCCGGGTTACTTTACAAGTCCTCATTTGGCCCTCAAAGCAATTTGAGTTTGAGACCCCTGACCTAAGCCGAGTTCACCTGTGTGTCTCTGGCTTAGTATTACCCTGAACTAAGGCGCTCTACATGCTCCTTTCTTCTTGTGGTTAGCTTTGAATTCACGTAAACACAGATAAACTGTGTGTGTCTGGATTAAATTGTATTAGCCTGAACTAAGGTGATCTATGTTTGTTCTGGTTGGCTATGAATTCACCTAAACACAGTTAATCTACATGTCACGGGTTTAATTTGTATTAACCTGAACTAAGGTGTTCTGTGTGTACCTAGTTGGTGCTGGTATGCTCTGAAGTCATTACACAAGCTTAACTTGGGTGTTGCTGGATTCATTTGGTTTAAGCTGACCTTAGGTGATCTGTGTATGAACATAAGAAATGGTCCACCACAAAAAACAGCAAACTGCCACGAAGAGCCAAAGGAACCAACCAAGAATGTGGCAGAAGGTACAAAAAAATGCCTTTATTAGTCCAGGGGATGAGTGTTGCTGACCCAACACAGGCTGTGTTTTGTAAGAAACCTCTTCAGGGGTATATGGCTCTAACACAAATAAATACATTAATATCAAAAAAGAAAATAATTAAAACTGATAATTAAAAAACAATTGAAAATTAATATACAAAACTTGCAAATGTTAAAATATAAATAAACTTATATAAATAATTAGGGAACATACATCACAAATATGTTGTTTCCATAAATAATGACATAGTTTATAGATAATATTTATATATATATAAGATTAATAATAAATGATTATAGATTAGTATAAAACAAAATGACAACAATAATATCAAAAATGTATAAAAACCATAAAACAAGCACAATAGTTAATTATAAAACAAATCTAAAATGTCATTTTCAATACCTAATAAAAAAACAACTTCAAAATGCTACCAAAAAAGGAAGAATAAGAACAAGAAGAACAATGGCCATAAAGAACAGGAGAGGAAACAATAATAGAGCTATGTACTAAAGTTAAATAAGTTATTAAAATTATAGTACAATAAATATAATCAATAATTAAAAACGATACGATACGATACAAAACAATCAATAAAAGACATCAATAAAAACAATCAATAAAAACAGAGGAACATGAGAAAGCTGGAGCAGATCAGGCAGATTAATTGAACCTTATTGTCCATATCATAGAAATATTACTTATGAATATACTAAAATAATTTTGAAAACTAAATAGATAGTACACAACATAGTGGTAGGTTTTATTGTTTTTAAGAGGACACAACCATGGATTTCGAAAGGAACCCCAAATGGATCATAAACCTTAAAAACATCAATCAATGAATGAATAAATAAATAATTTTTCATAAAAAAGAACTCAATTGTTATAATACTAATAAAATGCAAATATTTCATTTTAAAATGAAGGCATACAACAGCCCAGACCAGCTGTATTCCACGCATTAGGAAAAGTGGAAGAAAGTCCAAAAAACTGCCAGCATGGTTTAAAGGTGAGGTCAGAGAGGCTGTTGCTGCCAAAAAAGCAACCTTCAGGAAATGGAAAAAAGAGCCAAATGATGAAAACTGGAAACAGCACAAGTACTGGCAAGTTAAATGCAAAGCATTGATAAGGCAGGCAAAGCGGAATTTGAGAAGAAACTTGCTACGGAAGCAAAAACACGAAATAAAGACTTTTTCAAGTACATTCGTAGCAAAAGGCCTGTGAGAGAGTCAATTGGACCATTAGATGATAGAGGGGTAAAAGGGGCAGTAAGAGGAAACAAGGCTATAGCAGAGAGACTGAATGAATTCTTTGCTTAGGTCTTTACTGAGGAAGATATAGGGATGTTACCCAAGACTGAAGTGGTATTTAAAGGTGATACTGCAGAGGAATTAAGAGAAATATCGCTACACCGGGAAGATATATTACAACTATTTGATAAACTGAATAGTAGCAAATCACCTGGACTGGATGGTATACATACCAGAGTGTTGAAAGAACTGAAATATGAGATTGCAGACCTGCTATTGGTAATCTGTGAACTTTCATTAAAATCATCTGTAATACCTGAAGATTGGAGGGTCGCCAACGTAACACCAATTTTTAAAAAGGGTTCCAGGGGTGACCCGGGAAATTACAGACCGGTGAGCCTGACGTCAGTACCAGGGAAAATGGTAGAAACCATCATAAAGAACAAAATTACACAGCATGTAGATAGTCATGGCCTAATGGGAGACAGCCAACATGGCTTCAGACAAGGAAGATCTTGTCTTACTAATCTGATATGTTTTTTTGAAGGTGTGCATAAACAGGTAGACAAAGGTGAGTTGGTTGATATAGTGTATCTGGACTTTCAGAAAGCTTTTGACAAAGTCCCCCATCAGAGACTTTTGGCGAAACTAAAAAGTCATGGGATAGGAGGCAGTGTACTATTGTGGATTGGGAACTGGTTAAAAGATAGAAAGCAGAGGGTAGGGCTAAATGGCCAATATTCCCAATGGAAAAAGGTGAATAGTGGAGTACCCCAGGGATCTGTACTGGGTCCGTTGCTTTTCGACATATTCCCTTTTCCAGGTCATTTATGAATAACTAGTGAGGTTATCAAATTTGCAGATGACACAAAACTGTTTAAAGTTGTTAAAACCCAAGAGGATTGTGGAAAACTGCAGGAGGATCTGGATAAATTGGAAGACTGGGCATCCAAATGGCAGATGAAATGTAATGTGGACAAGTGCAAAGTTATGCACCTAGGAAAGAACAACCCACACTATAGTTACACGATGCAAGGCTCCACATTAGAAACCACCACCCAGGAAAAAGATTTAGGAGTCATCGTGGATAACATGTTAAAACCCTCCGCCCAGTGTGCAGCGGCGGCCAAGAAAGCAAATAGAATGCTAGGTATCATAAGGAAAGGGATGGAGAATAAAACAAAGGATGTTATAATGCCTCTGTATCGCTCCATGGTACGACCGCACCTTGAATATTGTGTGCAATTCTGGTCACCGTATCTTAAAAAGGACATAGCGTTATTAGAAAAAGTACAGAGAAGAGCCACCAAATTGGTGAAGGGGATGGAAGGCTACTCCTATGAAAAGAGGCTAAGAAGGTTAGGGCTCTTTAGCCTGGAGAAGAGACGGCTGAGGGGAGATATGATAGAGGTCTATAAATTAATGAATGGAGTGGAACGGATAAACGTGGATCAATTGTTTATGCAATCAGAGTATAGAAAGACTAGGGGACATGTAATGAAGCTGCAGGGTAAACTATTTAAGACAAATAAGAGAAAATATTTTTTCACTCAACGTGTAATCAAACTCTGGAATCTGTTACCGGAGGATGTAGTAAGGGCTGTTAGTATAGCTGGGTTTAAAAAAGGTTTGGACAAGTTCCTGGAGGAAAGGTCCATAAACCACTATTAAAAAGGGACCCAGGATATCAATGCTTGACCCAGTACAAGCATTGTGGAACCTGTGTCTTTTGGGGATATTGCTAGGTACGTATGACCTAGATTGGCCACTGTTGGAAACAGGATACTGGGCTTGATGGACCTCGGTCTGACCCAGTATGGCATGTCTTATGTTCTTATATTCAAAATTAAAAAATTGAAAAGGAGGAAAAAGAACTTTTCTAAAAAACATTCCTCTAAATGCACCAATTATAACTTTTTAAAAAAAAAAAAAACCTTATGGTTGTACACCGCTGGCTAAATGGACCATGGGAATATGTAGCCATTTTTAATTCTAATAGCGGGTAGGACAAGATGAATAGAAGCGCTTGGATGCACTGCGCTTCATAATTCCAAATAATGTCATGATATTGAAAACAAAAGACAAAAATCCAACATGAATGGTAATAAATTACAGAGAAAAGAAACCAAGGCGAAATTTTTACCGGTTGTTAATGTGAAAAACAATCTGTAGAGAGTTGTTGAAAACCTTTGTGAGATAGAAACCGCGAAACGGCGATGCTCCGCAAAACTTAAAATCTACAGCGGGGCCTTCAAAATATGCTGATAAGACAATAAACCAAAGGTAAAATGAAAAAGGAGGAAGTTTCAAACGTATGATCTTGTAGTTATAAACTATAAAGATATATTTGAACTACATCACTTTTGCACAAACTAGTGACATGAGAAACTCATAAAAAAGGCAATTAAAAGCGCCGAAGCATAAACGGATCAAAACCAATTGAAATCAATGCGTGCACAAATATATGTGAACCAATAGTGTTAAATACCCTTAAAATTAAAATTAAATTTAAGGGTATTTAACACTACCAGTTCACATAAAGTGATGTAGTTCAAATATATCTTTATAGTTTATAACTACAAGATCATACGTTTGAAACTTCCTCCTTTTTCATTTTACCTTTGGTTTATTGTCTTATCAGCATATTTTGAAGGCCCCGCTGTAGATTTAAGTTTTGCGGAGCATCGCCGTTTCGCGGCTTCTATCTCACAAAGGTTTTCAACAACTCTCTACAGATTGTTTTTCACATTAACAACCGGTAAAAATTTCGCCTTGGTTTCTTTTCTTTGTAATTTATTACTATTCATGTCGGATTTTTGTCTTTTGTTTTTTGTTTTCAATATCATGACATTATTTGGAATTATGAAGCGTAGTGCATCCAAGCGCTTCTATTCATCTTGTCCTACCCGCTATTAGAATTAAAAATGGCTACATATTCCCATGGTCCATTTAGCCAGCGGTGTACAACCATAAGGTTTGTTTTTTTTTTAAAGTTATAATTGGTGCATTTAGAGGAATGTTTTTTAGAAAAGTCCTTTTTCCTCCTTTTCAGTTTTTTAATTTTGAATATGTCTGTTGTATGCTTTCATTTTAAAATATATTTGCATTTTATTAGTATTATAACAATTGAGTTCTTTTTTATGAAACATTTATTTATTCATGTTTTTAAGGTTTATGATCCATTTGGGGTCCCTATCGAAATCCATGGTTGTGTCCTCTTAGTACACAACATAGTGGTAGGTTTTATTGTTTTTATCTATTTAGTTTTCAAAATTATTTATTAGTATATTCATAAGTAATATTTCTATGATATGGACAATAAGGTTCGATTAATCTGCCTGATCTGCTCCTGCTCCAGCTTTCTCATGTTCCTCTGTTTTTATTGATTGTTTTGTTTCTTATCGTTTTTAATTATTGATTATTTATTGTACTATATAATTTTAATAACTTATTTAACTTTAGTACATAGCTCTATTATTTTTATTTATTTATTTAGCAAACATTTATATACCGCTGCTTCCTACGATCAGCTGCGGTTTCCTTTACAGAATCATCATGTATCGTACAATACAATGAATTTTTTAAAAATACAATTTTGATTTGAGCAATGATTACATAGCACACGGATTAGAGATTAGATACTTTTCACAACTCTAAATAAACATTAGATTAAATGGTGCGTGGGAGGGGGATATAATATACATATATACAGGATTACATATCAGTCGTCTATATGCTGCGTGTATTCAGAGTGTCATTATGGTGGGCAGAAGAGAACCTATTGTGGTACGGTGCTGTAATTAGGTTGGGTTGTAGTATGCCTGGAATAAATGAGTTTTGAGGTTCCTTCTGAATTCATTCAGGTTATTTGACATTCGGAGTTCAGGGGGGAGCTGGTTCCAGTGGATCGGCGCTGCATAGGTGAATGCTCTGTTGCTTGTTTCTGTTTTAACGGATCTTATGCTGGTTGGGACACAGAGAGTGTTGAGATGTATGGTTCTTCTGTTCCTGTTGTGCGCTTGCTTAGTGATTAGGTTGTCAAGGTATGAGGGAGCAATATTGTGGATGAGTTTAAACGTTGTTATGAGTAGTTTGTAGATGATACGGGCGGCTACCGGGAGCCAATGTAGTTCCATAAGTACTGGTGTTATGTGATCCGTGACCTTTTTTTCCATGATGATTCTTGCAGCAACATTTTGAGCCATTTGTAAGATATTTAGGGTGTTCTTCGGAAGCCCTTGGAGAATGGCGTTGCAGTAGTCCAGGTGAGGAATGATTAGCGCTTGTGCGACAGTCCTGAAGTCAGATTTTTCTAGGATACTGCGAAGTGGTTGGAGGACTTTTAATTTGTAAAAGATGGCTCGGTTGACTGTTCGGAGATGGTTATTCATCTGAAGGTTGTTGTCTAGTAGGACTCCTAGGTACTTTATTGCAGGCTTCGCATGGTATATGTTTTTGTTGAGGGCGACTGTGGTGGGTGGGGAGAAGTTGGTTTTTTTGGAGATGAACATGACCTCTGTTTTTTTGTGGTTTATTGACATGTTGTTTTGTTGAAGCCATGTTTGTAACATGTCAAGGCATTTTTCCAGCGGAGTGAAATCTGGCTGCGTTGTGTTTAGGCGTGTGTACAGCATCACATCGTCAGCATAGATGTGGTAGTTGATGTTGCACTTCTGAAAGATCTGACAGATTGGTTTTATATACAGGTTGAAAAGTAGAGATGACAAGGCAGATCCTTGCGGGATCCCCTGAGTCTGGGGGAAGGCAACAGCTTTATCGTTGTTGAATAGGACTTGTTGCATCCTATTGGATATGTATGATGCAAACCATTTTAGGGGGGTCCCTGTTATACCTATTGATGATAGACGGTTTAAGAGGGTGCTGTGATGTACTGTATCAAATGCTGCTGAGATGTCTATAAATACAAGTATGAACATGTCATTTTTGTTCTCAAGACCCTTGAGGAGGTTGTCGAGGAGTGCTAGTAGCAGGGTTTCTACTCCGTGATGCTGACGGAATCCATATTGATGCATGTCTAGGGCTTTCCTATCGTCAATGTGATCTTGCAGCTGCTGCTGGACTGCTTTTTCAATTGTTTTTTGCTAAGAAAGATATACTCGAGATTGGCCTATATGACGCAGGATCACTTTTGTTGAGTGATTTGTTCTTTAAGATGGGCCTTATAAGCGATCTCTTGAGATAGGTAGGCATTACACCTTGTTGAAGTGACTGATTGACAATGTGGGTGATTGGTTTTGCTATTTCATTTTTAGTTGCTTTTATCCATGCCGCAGGGCATGGGTCAAGAGGGGAGGTGGTGGATTTTAAATTGGTTATGATGTTTATGACCTGTTGTTCTTTTAATTGGTGGAAAGTGCTCCATTCTGCACCAGATTCTGTATGCGGGACCATGTTGGTTTTCTGAGGGGTGAGTGTTATAGACATACTGTGATCTGTGGCAGTGGGTACTTGCGGGTTAAGTTTCTTGGCGTAGTGGTCTGCAAGCGTCTGGGATTTGATTTTGTCGGTCCAGTTGGTGTCCTGGGAGGTTTTGGTGAGAGATTTGACAAGCTCAAATAGCTCTCTGGGTCTATTAATGGCTTTATTGAGTAGGTTAGTGTGGTGATTCGTTTTTGCCTGGTTGACCTCATTCTTGTATTCCATGAGTAGAGTTAGGTACAGTTGCTTGCATTCCTCGGTTTGGGCTTTTCTCCATTTTTTCTCTAGCCTGCGTAGTTCCCTTTTCAGTTTGCACAATGTAGGGGAGTACCAAGGTTCAGTTCTTGTTCTTGTTGTTGTGTTTGCGGTTGTCCAGTTTGGACTTGCTGCTGCTTCGATCCTTGAGTTCCATGTGTCTACCAGCTTATCTAGATCCGTGAGGGTGTATTCGAAGCACGTGGATATAGATGCTACCAGTGTTTCACTGTTGAATTTCCGGAACTTCCTTTGTGGTATTTTTGTGTCGCCTTGAGGTTTCTCCTTTGTAGTTGGTAGTTGGATTTCCAGTTCGATTAGGTAGTGGTCAGACCAGGGGACTTGCGTTACTCGAGTTTTAGGTTTCCGCATTTCATTTAGTTGTGTGTTGGATGATATGAACACTAGATCTAGGGTGTTGCCTTTGTTATGAGTGGCTTCCTGAATAATTTGGTTGAATCCGAGCTGGTCCATTGCTTCAAGGAAGGTATCGGCCTGGGTGTGTGGTATGGAAGGAAGGTTAAGGTCTCCCAGTATAATTCGCTGTTTCTTTACTGCAGAGGTTGAGATAATTTCTAGTGCAGTGGCCAGGTTATCATGATGGGGTGTGGGGAGCCTGTAGATTAAGCATATTGTTAATGTTTTATTCTCAATCTTGAGTATATCTATGCCCTCAGAAGGAGCTAGGGATGTGTTTGTTAAATGAAGGGAGGCTCTGGCGAGGATTAGGACTCCTCCACCTCTTCTGTTAGGACGTGGGCAGTTGAACATTGTATAGTCAGGTTGAGTTAGTTGGTTTACTATTGCTGGGTCGGTGTCAGTGAGCCATGTTTCAGTGATGCATAGAATATCAGGTTTGTTGTCAGTCATGATGTTGTGGATGATGTGTGTTTTATTTCTAATAGATCTGGCGTTGATGAGGCAGATCGTGATGGGGGACTGTGGATTTTGGTATGGGTGCTGGTGTTTGCTTTTATGAGCTGAGGCTGCTGGCTTTCGTTGCTTTCTTTTTGGCTTGGAGCTGCGTTTATTATGTGTTTTGCCTGGGGTTTTAGATAGAGTGTTTGGGTCTGTTTTATGGCTTTTCATATCGGGGGCAGGGTAGCTAGTGTGTAGCAGGGGGATAATTGGTAAGGGTATTGGGCTATGGATAAATATTGGTTGCCATATTATTGTCTGGTAGAGTGGTGTGTGTGGTATATATGCATTTGTGATACGTGTTAGTTAGAAGCAGAGAGCAATGATTAGGGTGATGGGTGCCATGATGTGATAGACCAGATTTCAAATGCAGTACTATTGCAATGTTACAGACGTACACAGATTCAAATGCAAAAACTATTGAATGTTACAGATTTTCTGGTAAGGCTAGGTATGAGTGATCATAGACAATATAGCAGATACATACATTGTTACACTATGGAATCATTTGCCGCACTCTGAAACACTTGAAATCTTCTAAGACGTTTGGATAGACTATACAGTGGTTAAAATGGCTACAGAGTATTAAGCACAGGAAAAAGTTCGGTATACAAATATGCCCAGCATGTGAGGTTGCTATTGTTCTAATGTATGGGTAATGTATCGGTGCTCTATCGGTCGGGTTGCAGTGGTTAAGCTGTAGCTCAGAATGAGTGTGTAGTTCCGTAGTGAAGCGTTTACCTGGATAGTGTTCGAGGGAGCTCTTGTTGGATGGTGTTGTTGCTTCGATGTACAGTGGTATATGATGGTCGCGTTGTCGACGGTAGTTGGTGCTGGCGAGCTCAGACCCAGTTAGGGGAGCTCGAGCCAGGTGAGGTTGCAAGTGCCTTGCTTTTGGCTGAGTTCCTGGATGTTTTCTTTCAGTTCCTGTTGTATGTCGCTGTTACCTTTTTGGGTTTGTCGGGCCGCGCCTAAGGGCCACGGGGTTGTTTCCTCTCCTGTTCTTTATGGCCATTGTTCTTGTTCTTCTTATTCTTCCTTTTTTGGTAGCATTTTGAAGTTGTTTTTTATTAGGTATTTAAAATGACATTTTAGATTTGTTTTATGATTAACTATTGTGCTTGTTTTATGGTTTTTATGCATTTTTGATGTTCATTATTGTTGTCATTTTGTTTTATACTTATCTATAATCATTTATTATTAATCTGTTATATATAAAAATATTATCTATAAACTATATGTCATTATTTATGGAAACAACATATTTGTGATGGATGTTCCCTAATTATTTATATAAGTTTTTTTATATTTTAACATTTGCGAGTTTTGTATATTAATTTTTGATTGTTTTTTAATTAACGATCGGTTTTAATTATTTTCTTTTTTGATATTAATGTGTTTATTTGTGTTAGAGCCATATACCCCTGAAGAAGTTTCTTACGAAACACGGCCTGTGTTGGGTCGGCGACACTCATCCCCTGGACTAATAAAGGCGGTTTTTTTGAACATAAGAAATGCTATACTGGGTCAGTCCAGTATCCTGTTTCGTGTTTTTCTTTTTCCACTTTATTCAAATTTATAATATATACTCATTTGTGTAATTACTTGAGTGTTAACATTACCAACATTTACACTCTTCTCAAGAGGAAATAAGGTTAAAAAAAATATATCCAACAGGATAGACTTATACATCAGCTGGAATGGGGCCCAACTCCTCCCTTGCACACAAAAATTCTGAGAGCTGCTTAGGGTCAAAAAAAAGAAAATTCCCTTGAAAGGAAACATAACATCTAGACGGATATTTTAACACAAAAGAAACCCAGGGAGATGGTCATGGCTCGATAGGCCAAGAATTCCTTCCTCCTTAACTGGGTAATCGTGACAAATCAGGAAATATACGCACTTTTGCACACAAAAAACTGCTCATTAATATTTTTAAAAAAAGATTGAAGAATTAAAGCTTTGTCAGCCTCTAAAGCCAGAGTCACAAGCACAGTAATTCTCTCTGTCACCACGTCCAAAGAACTTTCCAGGAATCCGGTTAGATCTCCCACTCCACTCACAGAGGCCTCCACGTTTCTCCTACTTACTTCCCTGGTGTTAACTGACAAATATTGTGCCCTAGTGAGTGGAGGCAAGTGCTCCATTGGGATTTTTAGCACTTCCATTAGATATTTTCTCACCATCTCTAATGGAGACATTGGAAAGTTAAGTAGATGGAGATTATTCCGACGAGCAAAATTCTCTAGATGTTCAGTTTTTCGCATTAGCACAGTTCTTTCTTTCATCGGGGCAGCATGCTCCTTAATGCGAGAAAATTCCTCTCTAACTTGTAACAGAGAACCAGCTTGCAGCTCCTGGTTTTTAGCTGCTTCCAACTTCATATTGGACATTTCAGCACTTACTGATCCCACGACAGTAGAAAGGGTAGTTAGAGCTGAGATGGCATCCCACAGCGATTCCAATGTAATAGTTGCAGGCTTCTCCAGCACCAATTTCTCTGGCTTCAACTTTCCTCCAGGCTCCTGCTGCTGTGAAGTCACTACGCGAGTAGACTGGTTCTCTAATACCGGTCTCTCTGGCAGCCCATCCCCACTGGAGCTCAAAGCCAGTAATTGTGAAACCTGTTCCACTCCATCGGGTAGTGGAGTACTCTCCCGTCCGCCCGACAACACCGGGGAACAAGCTCCATCTGACAAGGTAGTACTTCTGGGTTGTATTAGAGGAGCCCGCGAGTCAGGAGACAAACTTACTCCTGAGACGCCCAGCACCGATTCAAGATCTACAATCGGTACCACCGAAGATGCCGCTACAGACCCCGTCACTGCGAACCCACACCACTCAAGGATTCGCTGGTTTGAAAGAGAAGCCTGCGGTGGAACATTTGCGGGGATGCCGGCCTGCTTCCTTTTCCTCCGACCCATATTCAACGGGACAGGAGTTCGCCACCAGCCTGAACACCTTAACAAAATGCAGCTCAGCAGGACGAGGTCAGATACCTGCTGCCATCTTCCCCCACCCCCCCACCCCATCCAATATCCTGTTTCTAACAGTGGCCTATCCAGGCCACATGGACCTGACAGGTTTTCAACCCCCCCCCCTCCACCACCCAACTATACATGGATCCCACAATGCTTATCCCCCTGCTTATTCCTCGAGAAAGTGTAGTTACTCACCTGTTACAGCAACTCCTCCCTCCCCCCCCCCCCCGGAGTTGCTTCTTTACCGTATTTTACTTTTGCCGTCTTAGCTATGTCATTAGGCTGATGCAAGATGGCACCCTTATGAGCCCTTCAGGGCCAAGGGAAATATATACACAGTACCTGAATGTACACCACTTTGACTTGCAGAAAAGCGGTGTATAAGCCTAGTTAAATAAAATAAGCAGTGGATTTCCCAGGTCGTCTTTAATCATGGCATATGGACCTTTCCTCCAGGAACTTGTCCAAACCTTTTTTTACACCCAGCTACACTGACATGCACCTGTTTTGGCCTGGTTTGTTCTGGACTCTCAACATGGTTAGCCTTTGCATCTCTGAATTGTTCTATATTAACATCAGCTAATGTGGTCTAAGTGCTCCTGATTGGTTCTTTCTTGCTTTGAATTCATCTATACCAAGTTTTCCTATGGGCTTTGGGGTTACTAGGTATTGTCCTTAACTATGGTGATCTATGTACACCTGATCATTCTGAGCTGCTCTGAATTCACCTAAACCGCTTTAATCTCTAGGTGTCTGAATTGTTGGGTATTGTAGTGATCTAGGCTGTTCTGAGTGCGCATGCTTTGTCAAGGCCACTCTGAATTTACCTAAACTGGGTTAACCCATGTGACTTTGGGTTGAATGGTCTTTGCCTGAGCTATGGTGTTTTAAGTGCACCTGCTTGTTTCGGGGGGGGGGGGGGCTCAGGATTTCACCTCAATCACGTTAACCCATGGTAGCTGGCTTAATGTAATTAGTCTAAACTAATTTAAGCTCGTTGTTTCAGCCTTACTGTCCTGCTTGCTTTGGATTCACCTACACGGAGTTAACCTTCATGTCTCTGACTGATTTGCGTTCATCTAAACTAAGTTCAGCGCATGGCTTCTGCCTTGCTCCAGATTACTTCCAGCTCTCTCCCACTGTTTTCTCTGGCTTATTGGGCATTACTTGAGTTAGTCTGGATTACGATATGCTCATTGTGCCGACCCTGCTCCACCTTACATTAGGCTCAGTTCCTCTACGTGTGTCTGGCTTTCTCCTTTGGTTACTTTTTGCCCTCTGTGCTCTCTATTTTTTTTTTTTTTTTGCATTGCAGGAGAGTCTTATGTTCGCCTAAGCTGCTCTCAGTGGACTGAGCAGCTGTGGTTAAGTGGGTCTGGTTCCAGCCCCTCACCGGCTGCGAGAAGGGAAGGGGATCTATGTTTAAAAATAATAATAATTAAAAAAAAGTTAAAGTAGGTAGGACTCAGATATTTTCGAGCTCCATGTCCTTAGGAGCTGTACGTCTGAGTACCTTTCTGACCTTCTCCGACCAGCGCCAGTTGCATCATGTATAGTGTATTGGTCAGTGGTCATGCTGGTGGCACCACCAGTATGTCCTTAATGGGCAGTAGATGGCGTCTTTCTTACTTCTGATTTCACACAGCTGTTGGTTCAGCTCAAGGTGTGTTTGCTCTGGTCCCTCCGAGGGGGCTTCTGGTCTTGTCCCTTTGCCTGCTCGGATGACCAGGCCTACTGTAGTTGGGCCGGTGTGTCATGGCGTTTATCTGGTTCTTCACATTTTTAATACCATGGTTTTCTACAGCTTTGCTATTGGTGTTTGGCGTCTTGGGATGGGGACGGAAGGTCTCCTTTCTCGACCGCAGTTGCTGTTTGCTCTGTTTTTTGAAGTTTTTGAAACATGCTGATTTGGTCCGCCCTGGTCTCCATCTCTCTTTTGAGGCTCAGGATAGCCAGAGTAAATATTTTGTATGTTTTAAAAAGAAAAAAAAGGAGAGAAGTTGCCCTCGCTGCCTTTTTCGGGGAATGGAGTGGATGGTCGTTCTGCTGTCTCATCCGCTGAAATTTTCATTCCCATGTTGGGTGTTGTCTTAGATTTTTGCCTTTTTTTTTCTTCAGCTGTAGGGAGTGGGGGGGGGGGGGGTTCCAGTTGGATCAGGCGGTCTTCTTGGGCCCAGCCTGACATAGGGTACAGTTCCTGCAGTTGCCATGTCCAACGTTTTTCTTTAATGTTTTTGTCCTTCGGAGTAGCCTACAGGTTCATGTCAAGGGGGTACTTCTTGATGAAGTCGGTGCCGGTCCTTCTAAGAGTAGTTCCTTCTGTTCTCCTCCTCTTACAGAGTTTTCTACGCAAGTCGGCTCCTTTGAAGCTTCCAGCTGATGGCACCTCTGCTCTGTCGCCTCATGGAGGGGCAATAGCCTGAAGGGCACTGCTCTCGGTCTCCTACTCCTTGATATTCCTACCACTCGGGCCCACTTCAAGGCGATGGTGGTGAGTATGGAATAGGAAGGGGGACATGTTGTAGAAGCACTGATATCCTTTGTGATTTTGCTTTGTTACAGAAATACTGGCGAGATCGAAGTTACAGTTTCCTTTGTACCAGGATATCAGAAAGATCAAGCCAAAGATATGCTGGTGGACTGTAATTATCCACACATCTGGACTGGACTGGAGGAACTCAAGGAAAGACAATTAGCAGGTAAGGTCTAATGTCACCCTTGTGTACATTATTTAATAAAGATTTCTTGTAGAGGTATAGAAGGGAATAGCTTTGTTTACAAGATTCTTATTTTACTGTATTCTCGATTTTGGAAAGGAGTGCAATTTCTCCAGATGGTTTAGTTTTGCACATATCATGCAAGTAATGAACCTAATTCCTAAGCCAGGATCTGTGGAGTGTGATCTCAGTCTCAAATTTATTGCTAACTCTCATGTAGGACTTTCATCTAGTCAAAGAAAGCTGCTTTCTAGGGTTCAAAGGCAGTTTATCAAGTGTGTTTGGGAATTCCTCTTAATCAAACCTTCTTGGACTGTATTTCTTCTTTACCACTCTGTCTGGTTCCCTTCCATCCAGCTTTTCATCAGTTGGAATGGAGATGTCTCAGTTTTTCTTTTGGTGTCATGATTCCTGTGCTTCTCCAGGAATGTCTTCAGTGTATGAGACATGCCATTTTATTTTGCCTTTCTGTAAGAAATTTTCTGCCATCAGAACTTTGCAAGCAGCTACAAGATGAATGATTGTTTCAGGCTCTTTCTTAGAGCATTTACATATGACAGTTTTCTCAGTTTTTTTTCTAGTCATGTTGTAAACCATCTTGTTCATAATCTACTGAATTATCAGTCTT
This sequence comes from Ichthyophis bannanicus, assembly GCA_033557465.1. NCBI lineage: Eukaryota > Metazoa > Chordata > Amphibia > Gymnophiona > Ichthyophiidae > Ichthyophis > Ichthyophis bannanicus. Next base: position 49,018,297 of record CM066046.1, read on the forward strand.
TCATCCTTCAGTCTCAGTTCACCTCTCTTTAGCCATTCATGTGTCTGGTTTTGCATTAGCACTTTATTTATCATTGTATTTATACATGTTCCACTTATTTGCTGATCTGATTCTTTCAAGAGTTTCTTTTCTCTTGTTTAGGAAATGCTGTTGCTTCTTTCTCTATGTGGACTGGTGGATTCTCGCTCGTTCCTTTTACTCATTGGAATGCTTGTCCAAGTTTGATAATGGAGATGGATTCTGGAGGTTTACTTTCATATTCCAACATTTGTTGCATATTTGGATCTGTTGACACTGTTAAATAGGACTGAAGGCCTGTGATAGTAGCTCAGTATTTATAATCTATTTCTATGAGGCTCATTCCTCCTTGGGCTCAAGGAATGTATAGTCTTGACAAACACTAGTTCCTTGTTCATACATTCAATCTGTAATTCCAGTTATAATTACAAAACTATATGAGAGTACAGGAATTGTCAACTGATTAATAATTTGTATCCTATTTAATGATGATAAAGCACTTTTCAATAACAATTTTAATATCCTGTAGTATTCTTTATGATCTTTTTTTCTCAGTAATTTCTGCTTGACTGTTGCTTCTTCGGCTACTGCTACTGCTAGCTATTTATATTCATCTTTCTGTACAAGTTCCTGATGTCACCCTCTGTCAGGGAGATGTTTTCACTTTTGCTCAACTTTTCTCTAAGAAAGATTGACGTAGCACATTTGTCAAAGGCAGAAGTCATCTTGATTCATCTGCGAAGCTTTTCATGGCACAGAGTTGTTTCACTGATTGTTGGTCACTAGAACTGTAGAGCGCACATAAAATAAATAGATAAATCCATAAACAGGAAGTGTTATGTTATCTCTGCATTATTACCCTTTTTAGAAGTAAGGCTAAATCCATATCCCAAAGAATTGGTGAGAGTACTTAGTGGATTAAGTGGCAACAGGGTCTCTCTCTGAAATATTCCTTGCTGAATCTTAATATTACTATGAATGCTGGTCTGTTTTGTAGAGGATTAGACTAATGCGCTATTCATGAAAACATTCCTCCAATCTGCTATTAGGCTGAATAAATGCCAAATGGTTGTAAATTTATTTATCTCTAATTTACTCTAACTTCTATCCTTTTCCATTATTCTATGGATGAACTATTCAATCTTTTGTTCTCATTTAAGTATAATTGTAGAGGTCTCAGACTTATGGCACTGATTTCAAAGCATGTCTTTTTGCAAAGTGCCATTGTAGCATCAACGACCTCTGTTTTCTTTTATAGTTACGCATCTAAACTGATGTTATCAAGTCTTCAAAGTCAAAAAAGTGCTTATCTTAATTATCTGGAATTTGCCCCGACGCCTCTATCCAGCACCATATCAGCATTTCACTTTGATGAGTTTCCTCAGGGGATTTTGTCTATTCTAGCACTGTTGATGAAATAGTTCTGTTACAACTCTTACTGCTGTGCCTAAAATTCTATCGTTTGAAAACATAGCCAGATACATAAAGATATACTGTCATACCTTTGTTACATATACCGTTCAGTGATAGTCTGTTGTTCAATGTAGTGCTGTGAGCCCTCCAGGCCTCAAAAAAACGCCGCGCATGCGGGTTCGAGTATTCAAGTCCTTTTAAACGTACCGTTCTTAATCTAGCAATATGACGTCATATCCATTTTATCTCATTTGGGGAATGGGGCCATTCCTATTTATGTGCTTTTGTTGTTTCTGGATTTTCCTTCCAGTCTTAATTTTTGCATCCATAAATGTTAAGACCATGTGGAATAAGTGTGCCTATCTTATATATCCATCTTTGTTCTCTTATAATTAGGATTTGTTCCCTGGATTTCTCGTCCCTACCTTTGTCGATCTTATGTATACAAAAGCATCGTAAGTCATCGAAGTTCTGATTATTCTCCAGGCAATATGTCACCATAGGAGCTCCCTGTGCCCTACAACGTAATCGGCTACGATGTTCATTCATTCGGATCTTAAAATTTCTGGTGGTTTTGCCAATGTACAATAACCCACAAGGGCATTTAATACAGTACACCACGAAACTCGAGCTGCACGTAGTGCTATTTTTAAATTTATACTTAATACCATGATGTTCAAATTCCATAATTTCTTCAGATATGTAACATATGTTGCAATTTCCGCACTGTCGGTGTCCTATCAAAGTTTTTTCCCCGGAGTTGAATTTTGGTCTTAAAACTGCAGGACTAAGTGTTTCTTTAAGATTCCTGTGTCGTGTCCATACAGAGCGGATCTTTTGATGCCTTAACCCTGGGAGTATACTTAGGACATTCAGATGACATTTGACAATGCGTTTAATTTGGAAACTATATGAAGAGTATTTTGTTACTAAGTTGATGTTTTTGTCCTCGGTCCTTCCCTTATTACTGGTTTGCAACAATAAAGCCCTGTTATTGTACAAGGCTCTTTTATAAGCGGTTTTGATGATGTGATCTGGATATCCTCTTCTTTGAAAATCTTGCATCAACTGTTTGGATTGAAGTTTAAAATCCCTCAAATCGGAACAATTCCTGCGATATCGTATAAATTGTGAAAGAGGTAGGCTGTCACGCAATTGTCTCGGATGGGCACTTTTATAATGCAGAATGGTATTTCTGTCAGTTTGTTTTTTATAAACTGACGTGACCCACCCGGTCTTGCTTTTTTGAACCTTTACATCCAAAAATATTATATTTTCGTCATGATAAGCGTAAGTAAATTGTATGTTTGGATCTAATGTATTAAGCCATACAAAAAATTTGTTCAGCCTGTCCACGGGCCCCTCCCACAACATAAATATGTCATCTATATAACGTTTCCATATAATTAGATGATCCTTATAGGGAGATGTGTTCAACCAACGATTTTCATACGCCCCCATGAATAAATTAGCTATTGAGGGGGCACATGTGGCTCCCATGGCTACTCCTGTTGAAGATATATGGCTTGCTCAAACAAAAAATAATTATGAAAAAGTATTAATTCCGCTAATTGTAATATAAATGTTATTTGTTCAACTGACAGATCGCCTCTATTATGTAAAGATGCATTTATTATCTCGTAGGCTGCAGTTTGCAGGATACTGGTGTATAGTGCTGACACATCTAATGTGACTAACACTATGTTCGTCCTAGTTGCCCATTCTGAACAGTTTGATAGTATCTGTAAAAAATGAGAAGTATCTTTTATATAGGATGGGATCTCTCCCATTAATGGCCTCAAAAAAGAATCTATATATATTGAAAGGAGTTCTAAAACCGTACCTTTCGTAGACACTATTGGTCGTCCTGGGGGGTTCGTGATATTTTTATATATTTTTGGCACCAAATAGAATTACGCTATAGTGGGATCCACACTATTTAAAAAATTCCACTCTTGTTTATTAATTAACTTGTTATCCAAAGCTTGAGTCATGATCTTCTTAATATGTCATTGTAAATCAATGGTTGGATCTACAGCCAATGCTTTATACGTATGTATGTCTGACAGTTGATGCTGAGCTTCCGCCAGATATTGATCCCTACTCATAACCACTATGGCTCCTCCTTTATCTGCCCTTCTGATAACAATGTCTGTCCTGGATTGTAAATGTTTCAATATTTGATTTTCTACTTTCGTTAATGTCTGAAATCTTAATATTAGGAATGATGAACTGTCTGTCTTCATGCTTCAGATGGAGTGTGGTTTGCCACATTTTCATGGTTAACTTGATGTATTTGATTAAGCCAGGATTTATTATCTTAGAATGTGAGGCACTATCAAAGGCTTTCTTATATTTAATCCACGCTATAGTGAGATTTCTATTTTTCTTAGCACTGGCCATGATGGCTTTATTCAATATTAACTGGACTTTGGTCCCATCTGCTCTTTTGCAGTATGTGAAAGCAGAATGATTACATGGATAGTTGATTTGTTATCCCTAAATACAACTACAGAATTTTTCCATTCCAAGTGTCAATATAGTCGGTTGTCTCTTTTGCTTTCTCAGAAAGACTTCCTCTTGTCTAACAAAGAGTTACTGTTTCTTCATTTTCTCACCCCCCCCCCCCCCCATGGTTCCTTAAGAGGTTTCAGCATTGTAATAAAGAGGGTTATAATATCTTAAGACAAAGTGCCCTAAGTCTCAGATTATTATTTATGTGCTGATCATTAGCCAAAAATATGACAGCCTGACCCTGGACAAGATGCTGTTTCTAAGTGCTGGCCAGAACATACACAGTTTCTAGCCAATAGGCAGGAATGGGAGTGATGTAAAACTAGATATTCTTTTTCATTTTGTATCCTTTTTGCTGCTACAGTATTTTTTAATTCTGTCAAGTTATTACTGTGTTGGCCTTGTTCGTATCTATACAGCCCTCTGTTTTGAGTAGTGCTTATCTCAGTGGATAACAGAGGAAACCGAGCATGAGCAATAGACCTCAGGACATCACAGAAGAGTTTCTACAATTTCTTTTTTTTTTACTTTACAATTTTTATTAATTTCGAAAACATTCAAGCAAAACCAGAATAAAAGTAACAGGATGATACATATGATACTATAAACATCGCAAGGAAATATAAAATAAAAAGTAACAGAATAATGATCCATCCTAAATTTGTTGTTGTTAAGTGCCGTCGAGTCGGAGTCGACTCATGGCGACCCTCTGGATAGCTATCCTAAATTGTGTTCGGTCTTCAGTCAGGCGGCTCATTGTTGACAGACTGGTACCCGTAACTGCTGTTATTGTATCGATCCATCTCATTGCTGGCCTTCCTCTTTTGCGCTGACCTTCTATCTTGCCAAGCATGATGTCTTTCTCTAATGACCTCTCTCTTCGCATGATGTGCCCAAAGTATGAAAGTCGAAGTCTTGTCATCTGAGCTTCTAAAGAAAGCTTAGGTTTGATCTCCTCTAGTACCGACTGGTTTGTTCTTCGGGCAGTCCATGGTATACACAGTATTCGCCGCCAGCACCATAATTCAAAGGCATCAATTTTCTTCCTGTCTATCTTTTTCACTGTCCAGCTTTCACATCCATATGATGTTATTGAAAATACCATGGCTTGAACAAGTCGAATCTTTGTATGGAGAGAGACATCTCTGCTCTTGAGAATCTTATCTAGGTCTTTTATAGCCATTCTGCCAAGAGCAATGCGTCGTCTGATTTCTTGACTGCTTGTTGCTTCTTTATTGATAGTTGATCCAAATAGGTTAAAGTTGTTCACAATTTCAATTTCTTCTCCTTCAACGATGAACCTGTTGATTATGCCAGTTGTCATGATCTTTGTCTTCTTTACATTAAGGTGCAGGCCCATTTTGAGACTATGTTCTTTGATTGTGAGAAGCAAATGTTTCAGATCATCTTCACTTTCAGCCAGTAATGTGGTATCATCAGCATAGTGAAGGTTGTTGATGAGTCTTCCACCAATCTTCAGACCTCTGTTGTCTTCATACAATCCTGCTTCTCTGATGATTTGTTCGGCATATAAATTAAACAGGTAGGGGGAAAGTATGCCGCCTTGTCTTACACCTTTGTTTATTTTAAACCATTCTGTTTCTCCTTGTTCCGTTCGAACTGCTGCTTCTTGATCAATGTACAGATTGTGCAAGAGTATGATCAGGTGTTCTGGTATACCTATGCTTCTTAATGTGGCCCAGAGTTTCTCATGGTTTACAAAGTCAAATGCCTTGCTATAGTCGCTAAAGCAGAAACAGATATCCTTTTAGTATTCTTTAGTCTTTTCCATCTCACATCCGCAGTGTCGTCTCTCGTTCCTCGCCCTTTCCTGAACCCTGCTTGCACTTCAGGTAGTTCTTGTTCCAGGTATGGTTGTAGTCTCTTTTGAATAATCTTCAGTAGAATCTTGCTGGCATGTGGGATCAGAGCGATTGTGCGATAATTTCCACAGTCAGTTGGATCACCTTTCTTTAGTATTGGTATAAACACAGATCTTTTCCAGTCAGTTGGCCATAATGTTGTCTTCCATATTTCTTGGCAGAGCCTTGTAAGTACAGTAACAGCTGTATCAGATTGCTGTAATACTTCTATGGGAATGCTATCAATGTCTGGTGCTTTGTTCTTTGATAAGGCTTTCAATGCTGCTTCAACTTCTTCTTTCATCACCAATGGTTCCCGATCATAAGGTTCAGGTTGAAACAGCTGTTGGTCCACTTGATCTTTACCATACAAAAACTCTGTATATTCCTTCCACCTTTTCTTGATCTTCTCAGCATCATTCAACATAGAACCTTGAGCATCTTGTAACATTCCAATTTGAGGCTGGAACTTTTTCTTTAACTCTCGTAGCTTTAGGAAAGCCGATCTTGTTTTTCCTCTAATAGTTTCTGCTTCTATTTCCTTGTATACGTCGTCATAGTACTTTTCCTTGTCCTGTCTTGATGCGTGTTGGAAATCTCTGAGTTCTGTTATTGTCTTTCTTTCTCCTCTGGCTTTAGCTTCTCTGCGTTTCTGGGCAATTTTCAGAGTTTCTTCCGTCATCCATTTTGGCTGTTTTTGCTTTTTTACCTTTTGTAGATACTTCTCGCTTTCTTCCAACACAACCTTCTTGATGTCATTCCATAACTCTTCTGGAGTTCTGTCATTTGTATCTAAAGCAGCAAATTGATTTTGCAGCAGTCTTTAAATTCCAGTGGTATATTCTCAAGGTCATAATTTGTTGCATTCATGAGTGGTTTGCTCTTTTTCAACTTTAGCTTGAGTTTGCATACTAGTAGTTGATGATCTGTACCACAGTCGGCTCCAGGTTTTGTCTTTGTTGATGTTATAGAACTTTTCCATTGTTGACTTCCACAGATGTAGTCAATTTGATTTTTATACAATCCATTGGGTGAAGTCCATGTAGTCCACAATTTTTAGGAAATCACAGGGGGGCTACAGGTAAAAATAACTTATTATATAAAGGAAAAGAATAACATTATAGCAAGGTGGAAACTTAAGCATCAGCCATGTTAGTTGTAGTGTGCACCACAATACCTTCCCTAGCTACAAGAAATTCCAATAACTGACTAGGCTCAAAGAAAAGAAAAAACTTACCATCAAAGGTACATCGAGAGGGAAATCTTAACACAAAACTACCCCCGAGGGAAATGACTCTGGTTCTAAGACCCAGAAATTCTTTTCTCCTCAACTGGCTGACATGAGCAAGATCAGGAGACATATATACTTTAGAACCTAAGAAAGTAACTTTGAAAATTTTAAAATATGCTCAAAGAATCAAAGATTTATCAGGCTCCAAAGCTAAAGTCCCAAGCAAGGCAGTTCGGCCGCTCACCACTTCTAATGAATCCTTCAAGAACGCTGTAAGATCTCCGGCTCCCTGAAGCAGATTCTCCGAAGTGGGGCTCTGAGACACAGGGCCTACGGTTAGGTACTGTGCACGCACAATAGGAGGCAAATTTTCTCCAGGAAGTTTAAGCACGTCCTGGAAATATTTGTGAACCATCTCCAAAGTAGACATAATAGGAGATTTAGGAAAATTTAAAAGTCTCAAATTATGTCTACGTACATAGTTCTCCAAATATTCAGCTTTTTTAGATAGCAAGATTTTGTCCTTAACTTGAGCAGCACAGCATCCTCGAAGATGTTCCAACTCCGTTACCACACCGGTCAAACGCCGAGCCTGGTCCTCCTGCATTCTTTTTGACTCAGCAATATCACTCCTCAATGAAAGAGAACTCCCACAACAGCCAGTAACGAAGTGTTCATGGTAGCCACCACATCCCACAGTGCTTCTAAATTTATAACTGTTGGTTTTATCAAGCCTCTCAGACCTGGGATTCCATCAAACCCCCCCGACCGCTGCTGCAGGTTCCCCAAAAAGGGGGCTGGATCTCCCTACTCCAACTCCATCTACTGTAGTTTCCACCAGGGGTGAAGAAGCTGTTAAAGTCCTGCCAGAGCCCTCTTCACCTCCTCTAACCGGTGAGGCACTCCAATATCCGGGCCAACACACCCAGGTCGAGGCGGGGGCGGGCACGCTGCTCTGGAGACAGCCATACCCCAGATGCACCCAGAGCTGACGGTTCAGTCACCGAAGGCTCTGCTGAAGACACCGCTCCACCAGTTTCCACCGAAAATCCACATGCCGCCAACGTCCTCTGTCCAGCAGTATTGAATGGAGCCAACCCCAAGGAAAGGGAGGCCTGTTTTCTCTTCCGACGCCCCATTACAGAAGCAGCCAAAAGCACCGGACTAGAACGGTGAGTGCAGAGCATCTCAACAGCAGCAACACCCTGCCACCCGTTTCTACAATTTCTTAACCTTGTTTGTGTTTGCGTCATTGTTTAATTACAGTGGCCCTTAGCATGAAAACTAAACAATAAACTTGTACATAATGTTTCCAGTGAAGTGCCTGGGCAGAACTACAACTACTATTTCTACTAATCATTTGTATAGCTACAAGGTGTACGCAGCATTGTACATATAGATTTAAGACGCTGTCCCGGCTCATCAGAGCTTACAATCTAATAAAGACAAAAACCAGAAACACTGGGGACTAGAGAATGAGGAGCATCAGTATCCAAAAGAAGCTTCAAAGAGGTGGAGTTTTTAGCCTGGATTTGAACAGGGCTAGAGAAGGAGCCCGATGCACAGACTCAGGCAGTTTGTTCCAGGCATATGTGGCAGCAAGATGGAATGAATGAAGTCTGGAGCTGGCAGTGGCAGAGAAGGGCACAGATGAAAAGGATCTGCCAGAGGAGCGGAGTTCCTGAGGAGGGGTGCAGAGTGAGATAGAGGAAAGGTGGTGAGGAGCTGCAGAATGAATGCACTTGTAGGTCAGTAGGAGAAGTTTGAACTGGATGCAGAAACTGATAGGGAGCCAGCAAAGTGACTTGAGGGGATTACATGAGCATAGCGACACTGGTGGAAGATTAGGCGTGCAGATGAGTTTTGAACAGATTGAAGGTGGGAGAGAAGATTTAGAGGAAGACCAGCAATGAGCAGGTTAAAATAGTCAAGGCGTTAGGTGATTAGTGAGTGGATAAGGATCTTGGTAGTGTGAGTAGAAAGCAAGGGACAAATTTTGCTGATGTTATAGAGAAAGAAGTGACAGGTTTTAACTATCTGTTGAATGTGCGCAGAGAAAGAGAGAGTAGAGTCAAAGATGACCCCAAAGTTGCAAGCTGAGGAAACAGACAGAAGATCAGAATATTCTAGGGATATAACTGCTTGCATTCATAATTTCATAGAGAGATCTAATATTTATAGGAAAATGAAAGAACTCAAAAGTTTTGACATTTGATGGGACAAAAAATTAAATTTTCAATGGCATTTCTATACTGGGCCTCACCAAAAGAAAGGAAGGATTTCTTCACTTTATTAAACAAGGAAAAATATTCACTACACATGGGCGTATCCATTTTGCATTTACTTTTCAGTAAATCTGTGCTGAAAATATTCTGTTTGGGTAGGTCTTGAATAATATGGATAATCTATCCCAGAAGTGTAAGTATGGAGAGGTTAACACGTGCAATTCTAGTATATACTTCAAGATAGTGGAGAAAGAGGTCTCAGCAACAGCAAGTTTCCTAGTCGCATGATGCTGGAGTGAAGGAGAAGACTGGAGATAGTAACAACTGAAAGGGTGGACATGGAATGTAAGAATTGTCATACTGGATCAGACCAAAGGTCCATCAAGCGCAGTGTCCTGTTTCCAACAGTGACCAATCCAGGTCACAAGTACCTGACATATCACAAAAGTAGCCAATTTCATGCTCCTTATTCCCAGGGATATGCAGTGGGGGGGGTTTCTTGGACTACCTGAATAACAGTTTACGGACTTTTCCTCCAGGAATTAGTCCTGATTTTTCTTAAACCCAGCTGCACTACCTGTTTTTACCACATCCTCTGGCAATGAGTTACAAAGACTAATTATATGTTGAGAGAAAACATATTTTCAACTAGTCATTTAAAATAGGCTACTTTGTAGCTTCATGCAATGCCCCCATAATCCTTGTACTTTTTGAAAGAGTGAACAATTGTTTCACTCCTTCCCTCAGCTGTCTCTTCAAGTTTAATTTGTGGTTCAGTCTGATTGACATTGGTTCATGGTGCAGAGATTCCGTGAGGATTTGTGAATGTAATTATAGTATGGATAAGGTTTATTGAATACTAACAGAATTTAATACCATAGAGGGGGCAGCTGGGTGGGTCATTGAAGATGGGTTTGGAATGTTATACTCCATGCTCTTGCCTAAGAGGAAGGCAGGTTGAGCTTTTGGTGGTTTGTTTGCTATGTCATATAGTTGTATGGGCTTACATTGGTGTATTACAAAAAAGCAGTAGCTGAATTTTTATATTTTGCTCTTTCAGCAACATTTGGTGCACGTGGGAGAAAGAATCATTAATGAAGTGAGAGTGGAATGTCTTTCTATTAAAGTGTTTATCGGTAGGAAGAGGGAGTTAAATTTTAGTTGGATGGAGCTCTTTATTCAAAAAATATGGTTAGACTTATCATATTCAATATTGCATCCCCTTATAGGAAATCTATTTTCTTTAAAAAATTGAGAGAAAAGGTTGAGATTACTTTTGTTCTAGAGACCCTTTTTAGACATAGAGCTAAAAGACTTTTAGAGGCTAATTATATAACAGGATGCCTATAGAGAGATTCAAATACAGACTATTTTGTGCCTAATTTATAAAGCAATAATTAGTACATCAAAACATTTCCTATTAAAAATTGATTTATATGAAGGACCTCAACGTATGTGAGTGAAACCGCTTCAGGCATGCAATGCTCAGGACGCCAGGCTACTGAGCCAGACTCAACTCATATCACCATCAATCTTACATTAACTGGATCACCAAATTCCAAATGTCCATCTGATGGCAAGTGTGGATATATCATCTCCCAAAGCCTCAAAACATTTAATAATCTTCCCAGTATTGAACTTTCATTTATTTTGATAATTTGTAAACACAGCATAGACCAGGGCTCAACAAATCCTCGGTGTCAGGTTATCATGGTGACTATAAATTGAGCCCTGGTGCCTGGGATTTAATTGCCCCCTTCCCCCAGACATCATCATCTGATATCATAGAATTCCAGCTGTGCTCTACCGCAATTGGCTCTGCATGAAGCTTGAACCATGCAGTGAAGGATGTTTTCTGATCTCGTGAGATCATCAAACTTCCTGCACCACATGGCTTGAGCTACATGCAGAGCCAATCGAGGTGGAGCAGTGAACAACGTGGCAGGAATGGTAAAATATATCGGGTGATGGCTGGGGGGAGGGAGCAAGGCGAGAGAAACATAGGGGGGATGGCTGAGGGAGGAAGCATGGACGGACAAGGACAGAGAGAGACAAACAAGTGATGGCAGAGAGAGACACACACAAACTGGGGTGATGGTGGGGGATTGTGAGAGAGACTGGTTATAGTGGTAACATAGTATATGACAGCAGATAAAGACAAGTATGGTCCATCCAACAAGGTGGGGGACTGTTAGAGACTGGATTGATGGAGCTAAGAGAGTGAGAGACCGAGTAATGCCTGGAGGAGAGGCTATGAGCGAGAGTGTGGAAGATGGTGGGGGGGGGGGGGGAGCTCTGTAACTGAAGTCTCGGTGGCTGGCTCCTAGATTCCAAGAAAATTTGCCAAGGCCTGGCATAGGCACTTACGTGCCTTTATAAAACATGTTTGAAATAGTGCACAAATACTTTTGCACAAATTGTCAGCCTTGTATATGTGTGTGATAAAATAAGCATACATATCACAACTCTGCCCAAACTATGCTCCTGAGAATGTCTGTATGCAGATCACTACTCTTTATGCATGCATGCCTATGTGCAGTTTTATGAAGCTGTTTCTCTATGTAAAAAATGCTTTACACATAAGAGCTTTATAAAATGACCCCTAAAGTTCAAGACATTTTCCCAAATAGCTGTGGAAAGCACCTGCAATTGGAATTATTACTTTAGATCAGGGATCTCCAACTCCAGTTCTGGAGGACCACAATCAAGTCAGATTTTCATGATATCCCTAATGAATATGCATGAGATAAATTTGAATACAGTGGTGGTGGTGCATGCAAATATATTTCATGCATATTCATTGGGGACATCCTGAAAACCTGACTAGTTTGTGGCCCTCCAGGACTGGAGTTGGAGACCCCTGCTTTAGATTCAATTTAATTTAGCATTCCCCAGTGGATAAACGAGAGAGAGATTTGTGTAGAACAGTGGTTGTCAAATCAATCCTTGGGACACAACTTAGCCAGTCATGTTTTCAGGATAACCACAATGAATATGCATATGAGAGAATTGCGAGCACTGCCTCCATTGTGTGCAAATCTCTCTCATACATATTCATTGTGGTTATCTTGAAAAAGACAGGAAGAAAATGTATACATTTGAATTATGGTGCTGGCAACAAATACTGTGTATATCATGGACTATTTGAAGAACAAACCAATCAATACTAGAGGAGCTCAAACCTAAGCTTTCCTTAGAAGCTCAGATTACAAAACTTTGACTTTCATACTTTGGACACATCATGCGAAGAGAGAAATCGTTGAAGAAGGACATAATGCTTGGCAAGGTAGAAGGTCACCATAAAAGAGAGAGGTTGGCAATGAGATGGATCAATGCAATAACAGCAGCTATGGATATCACTCTATCAACAATGAGCCGCTTGGCTGAAGACCAAACAAAGTTTAGGTCAACTATCCAGAGGGTCGCCATGAATCGACACTGACTCAATGGCACTTAACAACAACAACAACATCTTGAAAACTTAACTGGCTAAGTAGTGTCCCAAAGACTAGGTTGACAACTACTTATGTAGAAGGTCTTTTAAGAGAAAATTGTTTTTATTTATTTATTCGATTGATTGATTGATTGCATTTGATATACGATGGCCAGGACGCCATTGTGGCAGTTTATAATTAATAAAAAATGAAAAGGTAAAACAAGAGAACAGAGAGGAAGGAAGGAAGAAGAAAGCAACAAGGGATGCAGGGGTTACAATGTTAGGGAGAAGAGGAAAAGAGAAAAGAAGAGAAACAGGCAGGAGAACCCAAGGAAGCAGGCTAGGGAGAAGAGGACTGGGGAAAGGATGTAGGAAAAGCCAGATCTTCAGTTCTTTCTTAAATTTGTAGTAGGAGAGTTCAAGTTAAAGGAGGAGAGGGTGGGAATTTCAGAGGGTGGGGCCAAAATATAGCAAATAGGAATTCCTAGAAATAATGAGGTGAAGGGCAGAAGGAGGGGAAAGGGATAGAAGGGCACCGTAGGCAGAGTGAAGGGAGTGCGAGGGTTGATACAGTGTAATCAGGGTGGAAGATAGGGTAGGCAAGCTGAGTATAGGGTGCATTATGAGGGTAAGGATCTTGAACAGAATATGGGAAGAGGGTGGAAGCCACTGGAGAGAGATCAAAAGAGGAGAAATGTGATCAGAACAATGAGCATTGACGATACGTTTGGCTGCAGTAGACTGGATTAGTTGGAGGTGGCAGACTGAATACTGAGGAAGACTAGCAAATAGAGAGTTACGATAGTCAAGATGAATGAGGACCAGAGAAAGAGTGAGCAAGGTAAGTTGAGAAATGGTGAGAAAGGAGTTTAAACAGCGGAGACTGCAGAAAGCTAGGAAAGAGGGCTGAGAAATAGCACTGATATGAGCCAAGGAAAGAGCAGAGCCTAAAGAGACACCCAGGGTTTTGATAACATCACAATAGGAGAGGGGGGAAGATAATGAAGTTAAGAGATGGAAAGATGATGGATTCGCATTTGGAAACATTAAGATGGAGGCAGTGATCTTGAAGCTAGTAGTGAACAACCTGTAGGCAAGCTTGGAGAGGCATCATGAGAGGATCGAACGGTAAATAGGATCTGACTGTTGTCAGTATATAGTTGGTGATTCGATCATTAGGCATGTAGATAGCTGGGTGGCTGGTAGACGTGAGGATCGCCTGGTAACATGCCTGCCTGGTGCGAAGGTAGCGGATCTCACGCGCCACCTAGATAAGGTCTTAGATAGTGCTGGGGAGGAGTCTGCTGTCTTGGTACATGTTGGTACCAATGACATAGGAAAATGTGGTAGGGAGGTTCTGGAGGCTAAATTTAGGCTTTTAGGTAGGAAGTTGAAATCCAGAACTTCTAGGGTAGCATTCTCCGAAATGCTTCCTGTTCCACGCGCAGGACCCAAAAGGCAGACAGAGCTCCGGAGTCTCAATGCGTGGATGAGACAATGGTGCAGAGATGAGGGGTTTGGATTTGTTAGGAACTGGGGAACATTCTGGGGAAAGGAGGGACTCTTCCGAAGGGATGGGCTTCACCTTAACCGGGATGGAACCAGGCTGTTGGCATTAACCTTTAAAAAGGAGATAGAGCAGCTTTTAAACTAGATATTAGGGGAAAGCCGACAGTCGCCCAAGAGCAGATGGTTCGGAAGAATGTATCTTTGAAGGATACTACCAAAAGCAGAGAGGTTCCACAAAAGAGTAAAGTAGCCCAAATGCCCTCAAGTACGGAGCAGACAGAGCTTAAAGATCCCAAATTACTCATGTCTAACAGACAAATTAATATGGATAAAATACATTCTCTAAAATGCTTGTATGCAAATGCTAGAAGTCTAAAAAATAAGATGGGAGAGTTAGAATATATAGCACTAAATGAAAGGTTAGATATGATTGGAATATCAGAGACATGGTGGAAGGACGACAACCAGTGGGACACTGTGATACCTGGGTACAAACTATATCGTAATGATAGAGCTGATCAAATTGGTGGAGGGGTTGCTCTCTATGTTAGAGAGGGCATTGAGTCAGAAAGGATTAAAGTTTTGCAGGAAACAAAATCTGCTGTAGAATCTATATGGATTGAAATTCCATGTAAAAGGGGGAAGGCAATGGCAGTGGGGGTGTACTATCGAGCGCCTGGCCAGAATGACCAAATGGATGATGAAAAGCTCAAAGAAATCAAGGAAGCTAACAAAAGTTACAGCACAGTAATAATAATGGGTGATTTCAACTACCCCGGTATCGACTGGGTCAGTGTCACGTCAGGACATGCTAGGGAGATAAAGTTCCTAGATGAAATAAATGACTGCTTCTTGGAGCAGCTGGTTCATGAACTGACCAGAGGGGAAGCCATATTAGACCTAATCCTTAGTGGAACACCAGATCTAGTGCAAGAGATAAGGTTGTTGGGGCCACTTGGCAATAGTGATCATAGCATGATCGCCTTTGATTTAATTAGTGGAGGAGGGATAGTAAGGAAATCCACAGTACTACCTTTTAACTTTCGAAAGGGAGACTATGATAAAATGAGGAAAACAGTCAAGAAAAAAACTAAAAGGAGCAGTTGCAAAGGTTAAAGACGTACATCAGGCTTGGCTGTTGTTGAAAAATACTATCTTGGAAGCCCAGACCAGCTGTATTCCATGCTTTAAGAAAAGTGGAAAGAAGTCCAAAAAAACTGCCAGCATGGTTTAAAGTTGAGGTCAGAGAGGCTGTTGTTGCCAAAAAAGCATCTTTCAGGAAATGGAAAAAAGAGCCAAACGATGAAACCTGGAAACAGCACAAGCACTGGCAAGTCAAATGCAAGGCATTGATAAGGCAGGCAAAGGGAGAATTTGAGAAGAAGCTTGCTGCAGAAGCAAAAACGCGAAGTAAAGACCTTTTCAAGTACATTCGTAGCAAAAAACCTGTGAGAGAGTCAGTTGGTCCATTAGATGATAAAGGGGTTAAAGGAGCACTAAGAGGCGACAAGGCGATAGCGGAGAGACTGAACGAATTCTTTGCTTCAGTCTTTACTGAGGAAGATGTAGGGATGTTACCCATGACTGAAGTGGTATTTAAAGGTGCAGAAGAATTGAAGGAAATATCGATACATCGAGAAGATGTATTACAACTATTAGATAAGCTGAAGAGTAGCAAATCACCTGAGCCGGATGGTATACATCCAAGGGTATTGAAAGAACTGAAATATGAGATTGCAGACCTGCTATTAGTAATCTGTGAACTATCATTAAAATCATCTCTAATACCTGAAGATTGGAGGATCGCCAATGTAACACCAATTTTTAAAAAGGGTTCCAGGGGTGATCCGGAAAACTACAGACCGGTGAGCCTGACGTCAATACCGGGAAAAATGATAGAAACCATCATAAAGAATAAAATTACTCAGCATGTAGATAGTCATGAACTAATGAGAGACAGCCAACATGGCTTTAGACAAGGAAGATCTTGTCTTACTGATCTGTTATGTTTTTTTGAAGGAGTGAATAATCAGGTGGACAAAGGTGAGTCGGTTGATATTGTGTATCTGGACTTTCAGAAAGCCTTTGACAAGGTCCCTCATGAGAGACTTTTGGCAAAAACTAAAGAGTCATGGGATAGGAGGCAGTGTACTATTGTGGATCAGGAACTGGTTAAAAGATAGAAAGCAGAGGGTAGGGCTAAATGGCCAATTTTCCCAATGGAGAAAGGTGAATAGTGGTGTACCCCAGGGATCTGTGCTGGGTCCGCTGCTTTTTGACATATTCATAAATGACCTGGAAAGTGGAATAACGAGTGAGGTTATCAAATTTGCAGATGACACAAAACTATTTAAAGTTGTTAAAACCCAAGAGGATTGTGCAAAATTGCAAGAGGATCTTGATAAATTGGAAGACTGGGCATCAAAATGGCAGATGAAATTTAATGTGGACAAGTGCAAGGTTATGCACCTAGGGAAGAACAACCCAAACTATGGTTACACGATGCAAGGTTCCACATTAGGAACCACCACCCAGGAAAAAGATTTAGGCGTCATTGTGGATACCATGTTAAAACCCTCGGCCCAGTGTGCAGCGGCGGCCAAAGAGCAAATAGAATGCTAGGTATGATAAGGAAAGGAATGGAAAATAAAACAAAGGTTATTATAATGCCTCTGTATCGTTCCATGGTGAGACCACACCTTGAATATTGTGTGCAATTCTGGTCGCCGTATCTTAAAAAGGATATAGAGTTATTAGAAAAGGTTCAGAGAAGAGCCACCAAAATGGTAAAGGGGATGGAAGGATACTCCTATGAAGAAAGGCTAAAAAGGTTAGGGCTCTTTAACCTGGAAAAGAGACGGCTGAGGGGAGATATGATAGAAGTCTATAAATTAATGAGCGGAGTGGAACGGGTAAACGTAGATCGATTGTTTACCTTATGAGAATATAGAAAGACTAGGGGACATGCAATGAAGCTACAGGGTAAACTATTTAAGACTAATAATGACTAATGAACAACACACAATAACTCCATCTCACATATATACAGTTACCTATTTCAGTGTTCCAAACATAGTTTCCCCCGTTATCCAAGTTGATTGCTCCTGTTCATTGTAATGACCTGACTCTTGTTTATTGTCGGATACTGTTTGTTTTATGTAAACCGCGCTGATCGCAAATAGTGCGGTATATAAGAAATGTAAAATAAATAAATAAATAATAAAAGAAAATATTTTTTCACTCAACGTGTAATCAAACTCTGGAATTTGTTACCGGAGGATGTAGTAAAGGCTGTTAGTGTAGCTGGGTTTAAAAAAGGTTTGGACAAGTTCCTGGAGGAAAGGTCCATAAGCCATTATTAAGAAGGGACCCAGGATATCAATGCTTGAACCAATACAAGCATTGTGGAACCTGTGTCCCTTGGCGAAACTGCTAGGTACATATGACCTAGATTGGCCACTGTTGGAAACAGAATACTGGGCTTGATGGACCTTGGTCTGACCCAGTATGGCATATCTTATGTTCTTATGAAAGCAGTCACCCAAGGGACTGAATCAGACATGGCAGAGAGATGAGAAAGATGTTAAAGAGAGTGGGAGCAAGGAGGGAACCTTGGGGGATACCCGGGAGCACAGGGAAAGACTAAGAGCCTAGAGCAGGGGTCCTCAAGCTACGGCCCACGGGCCACATGCGACCCGCCGAGGACATTTATCCGGCCCGCCGGGTGTTTTTGCCGCCGCTGCCTGTCCTCAGGGGCGGCTCTACCATGAGGCGAAGTGAGGCGGCTGCAGTTGCTGGTTGTGTGGCAGGCTTTCCCTTCATGCCTAGAGGCACTTTGCCTTTCTTTGGTGTTCCAGTGGCCTGATTGGTCTTGTGAGGGTGATCAGGGAGGGGCTTCATTTCCCGCTCACCTCCCCAATGCCGATCGGGACTGCTGCAGTTGCTGGTTGTGTGGCGGGATTTCCCTTCGCGCCTAGAGGTACTTTGACTTTCTTGGGTGTTCCGGTGGCCCGATTGGTCTTGCGAGGGTAATCGGGGAGGGGCTCCACTTCCCGCTCACCTTCCCGATGCCGACCATAAAAAAGGTAGGGGGTATTAGAATACCTTCTTGTCTATGGCAGAATGAGAACTTTTCTGATGCGTATTCATGTCCTGGAGGAGGTACTGTATAAACTTGGATTCAATATGTGAAGGGCATTGCTGAAATTGGGTGTGGACATCCAAGGTCTTGGGAAAGCCCCAAACATGCCTCTATTCAGCCTTGGATGTTTTCGTGCTGGTGACATCCTTAGAACTGCTTTATAAAATGGCTCCAGGGATGCCTCTATTCTTTGAACATCTGTATGTCCATTTTCAAAGCAAGAATAGTGTTCCTAAAATACTCCTCCCCCCCCCCCCCGATATTTATCATCTTGATTCAAAACATCTCATTGGAGTTTATTTCAGAAGTAAAAATACAATTAGGCCATACTTCTCCCTAAAGAAGGACTCTAGCTTCCTCTTTCCTATAGAATGTATTAGTTGACTGGAGAGCAAAAGTGGGCAACAAAGAAGAAGGCAAAGTGGTTGGAAAATTTGGAATTGGTAACAGAAATGAAGCTAGAGAAGGACTGATAGAATTCTGCAAGACCAAAGATCTATTCATCTCAAATACCTTCTTCCAGTAACACAAGTGGCAACTGTACATATAGACTTTCCCCAATGGATTGCACAAATATCAAACTGACTACATCTGTGGAAGTCAATGATGGAAAAGCTCAATAACATTAACAAAGATAAAACCTGGAGCCAACTATGGTACAGATCACCAAAATAAGATATGTGCAGTGTGCATAGGAATTTGCTCATAGTTTTTTTTTAAACTATAGTCCGGCCCTCCAACGGTCTGAGGGACAGTAAACTGGCCCCCTGTTTAAAAAGTTTGAGGACCCCCCTGACCTAGAGTCAGAGCAGACTTGGAATGAACGGTCAGAAAGATAGGAAGAGAACCACAGGCCAATAGAAGGAAGGCAATGGAGGAGGAGATGGTGATCAACCAAATCAAAAGTAGAGGGCAGATCTAATGTGATGAGGATTAGAGAATTACCATGATCAGGAGAAGTCCAGATTTCATTGAGAAGAGCACAACAAAGAGACTCTGCTGTGACTGGGATGAAACCTGGCCTGTGGAGAGAGACAAACCTGTGATTTGGTTTTCATATATTTGTAGCTATGTGTGATGCATAGCAGCAAGGATCCTGTAAGAGTGTCTTTATGTTTATACCGTATCACATGGACGTAGCTGTTGTGGTAGTAGGGGATGTGAATCTATGAGGCAAGTACAGCTATGCTGCAGGCATTACCATGGTGCTATTAGATAGAAACATGATGACAGAAAAAGACCACATGGCCTATCTAGTCTGTCCTTCCATAACAGTCCACTTTTTACCTTTAGAGATCCTCTGTGTTGGTCCCATGCTTTTTTGAATTCAGTTACTGTCCTCATCTCTACCACCTCCACAGGGAGACTATTCCATGGATCCACTACTCTTTCTGTAAATAAATATTTCCGCATATCACTCCTGAATCTATCTCCCTTCACCCTCATCCCATGTCCCCTCGTAGCAAAACTTGCTTTCATTTGAAAGAGGCTCTCTCCCTGAACATTTATGCCACGGAGGTATTTAAACATCTCAATCATATCACCTCTATCCCGCCTTTCCTCTAAGGTGTACATATTAAGATCCTTAAGTCTGTCCTCATATGCTTTATAATGAAGCCCATTAATCATTTTAGTAGCAACCCTCTGCACCGACTCCATCCTGTTCACATCCTTTTGAAGGTGCGGTCTCCAGAATTGCACACCATACTCCAAATGAGGTCGCACCAAAGACTTATACAGAGGCATTATCACCTCCTTTTTTCTGCTAGCCATTCCTCTCTGTATGCACCCAAGCATCCTTCTAGCATTTGCCGTCACCTTTTCTACCTGTTTAGCTACTTTAAGATCATCAGACACAACCACGCCTAAGTCCCGCTCTTCTTTAGTGGACAAAAGTACTTCACCTAGTATACTGTATTGCTCCCTTGGATTGCTGCAGCCCAAATGCATGACCTTACATTTTTTAACATTAAATCCCAGCTGCCAAATTCTAGACCATTCTTCAAGCTTAGCTAGATCCCTCCTCATGTTATCTACACCTTCCTGGGTGTCTACTCTATTGCAGATTTTGGTATCATCCGCAAAGAGGCAAACCTTACCCGACAGCCCTTCCGCTATATCACTAACAAACAAAGATGTTAAAAAGAATCGGACCAAGGACAGATCCCTGGGGCACACCACTGGTAACATCCTTCTCCTCAGAGTGAGCTCCATTTACTTGTACTCTTTGTCGCCTCCCACCCAACCAATTTCTAACCCAAGCAGTAACTTTAGGGTCCATCCCTAGGGTGCTCAGTTTGTTTATAAGTCGCCTGTGAGGAACAGTGTCAAAGGCTTTACTGAAATCTAAATACACCACATCTAGAGCTGTCCCTCGGTCCAACTCCCTGGTCACCCAGTCAAAGAAATCAATCAGATTTGCCTGACAAGACCTGCCTCTGGTGAATCCATGCTGCCTCGGATCCTGTAATCCGCTGGACTCCAGAAACCTCACTATTTTCTCTTTCAGCAGCGTTTCCAATAATTTACTCACCACTGAAGTTAAACTAACCGGCCTGTAGTTTTCAACCACATCCTTACTACCGCTTTTGTGTAAAGGCACCACATGAGCCTCTCTCCAGTCCTTTGGCACCACTCCCGACTCCAACGAGGCATTGAAAAGTTCAGTTAGTGGAGTTGCTAGAACGTCCCCAAGTTCCCTCAGTATTCTAGGGTGTATCCCATCCGGTCCCATCGCTTTGTCTACTTTAAGTTGAGCTAGTTTCTCACGAACACAGTCTTCTGAAAATTGTTCAAGATGTCCCTCGCTTCTGTTCTTATTTGTGGGTGTTTTCTGAGGTCCTGCTCCTGGTTCTTCATCTGTGAACACAGAACAAAAATATTTGTTAAGCAATTCCGCTTTATCCTTATCAGCTTCTACATATTCCCCCCCTGCACCCTTGAGTCTGACAATACCACTCTTGCCCTTCCTCTTCTCACTAATATATCTGAAAAATGTCTTATCCCCCCACTTTATTGCATTGGCTATTTCCTCCTCATTTTGGATCTTTGCCTTCTTGACTACTTTGCTAGCTTCTCTAAGTTTTTCCAAATACAGATATCTGTCTTCCTCTCTCTGTGATCTCTTGTATTTCATGAAGGCCTCCCTCTTTTTCTTCACTTTTTCAGCTACTTCTTTCGAAAACCATAGCGGTCTCCTGTACCTTTTGCCTTTATTTACCATTTTAACAAAAAGGTTGGTTGCCTTTAAAATACCCCCTTTCAGTTTTGCCCACTGTTTTTCTACATCCCCCAGCTGTTCCCATCCCACTAACGACTTCCTGAGGTATTGGCCCCTCTTCGCAAAGTTAGTCTTCCTAAAGTCTAAGATCCTCACCTTGGAATGGATTCTAACAGCCCTAGTCCTAATACTGAACCACACCATCTGGTGATCACTGGATGCAAAATGATCTCCCACTACAACATCAGAAACACTTTCACCATTGGTAAGCACCAAGTCCAGTATGGCCCCTTCACGTGTGGGGTCTGTTACCAATTGCCTGAATAGTTCTCCCTGTAGAGAATCCAGGATCTCCTTACTTCTAGATGATACTGCAGCAGGAATGTGCCAATCAACATCTGGCATATTGAAATCTCCTATCAGTAGCTCTTCCCTTTTCCTAGCAATGCTGCGTATGTCTTCAATTAACTCTCTGTCCACCTCTTCCTCTTGTGAGGGAGGTCTGTATATCACACCAATGCAAATAGATTTCTCTTTCCCTCTTTCTAGTTTAACCCACAATGCCTCCTCTCTCCCTTTTAAGCTCTGTAATTCCAAAGCTTTAATAGTAGTTTTTACATATAGTGCCACTCCTCCTCCCCTTCTTCCTACCCTGTCCTTTCTGAATAAAGTATAGCCAGGTATAGTTACATCCCTTCATGGTTTTCTGTGAACCATGTTTCTGTAACTGCCACTAAATGCAAGTCAGCCACTCCCACCAAAGCTTCAACATCAGGGATCTTATTTCCCATGCTACGGGCATTTATACACACTGCTTTCCATATGTTACCCCTGTTACCCATTTCCATAAAGGTATTTAATTTATCACCTACCTGGGGGCTTTCACTTACCTGGGGGCTTTCTTCACCCATCCCCAACGAATCTAGTTTAAAGCCCTCTTCAGTAGATTAGCCAGTCTACTGCCAAAGATGTGTTGACCTTTCTTGGACAGATGGATGCCATCTCTGCTCTGCAACCCTTGGTACAGCATCCCATGGTCTAGGAAACCAATACGCTCTCGATGATACCATCCACGCAGCCATGCATTCATTTCCAGGATGCGAGCCTCTCTGCCTTGGGCTTTACCTTCAACAGAGAGGATTGAAGAGAACACCACCTGTGCACCTAACTGCTTCACCCTCTGTCCCAGAGCCATGAAGTCACTTTTGATACGTTCCGAGGTATACCTGGCAGTATCATTTGTTCCAACATGGATTAGCAACATTGGGTAATAGTCAGTGGGCTTGATGAGTCTCGGCAAACTCTCCGTAACATCTTGGATTTTGGCACCAGGCAGACAGCATACCTCTCTGGACATCAAGTCTGGTCGGCAGATGGACGCCTCAGTACACCTCAGAAGAGAGTCTCCAACCACCACTACCCTTTGTTTCCTTCTGGTCACTGATTCCGCAACTTTGGGGTACTTGAACTCTGGTTCTTCCCTTTCCAGGGATGCTTTCACCTCCTCCACTTTCAGGGCTGCATAATGGTTCTTCAATTCAAGGGCTGGAGAAGTTGGATTGGTGATTTTGCAGGCCCTGGTTACTTGTGTCCAACCATCGACATTCTGTTGGCACCCATCTTCTACTGTGCTGGAGAGCCTGGTTGCTGCAAGAAGCATCTCATCAATGTACTTCTCACTGTCTTGAATGCTCCTCAGCCTCGCCACCTCCTCTCTGAGTTCCTCCACTTGTTTCCTCAGAGCTTCAGCATGCAGGCACCCTGCACATGGAACCGGTCCTTCAACTGGCATTAGGACCTCTGTATGGACCAAGGCAGAAGCTGTAACTGGGGCAACAGCTTTAGCAATACGATTTTTCCCAGCCATTGTTCTGTTCGTGGACCTTAGGTATCTGTTAAAGCAAAAGAGAGATCTACCAAGTACCAGCCGGTTTCACAGCTGTCCTTTCAGAGAAAAAGCAGTTAAATCTCTTTAATTATATACAAATGTACTGGTCCAATTCACTGTGATTTGTTAAAGGGGGAGGTGCCCTATAAAGCAAGACTGCTCACTAGGGGTGGGTGGGAGTCGGGGTGGGTAGGGAGGGAACTAACACCTGATTAGGTGTTAGCAGTTTCTAAACCTGAGGAGGTTACAGGAGTTCAGCAACCTACTGTGCTCAAGGAAAGTTCCCCTAAAACAGATGATGTAGATGATGTACAATGATAACTCTGGTCTCTGTGAAGCCACTTATTTCAAGTGCCTACCCCATGCTAGATACATGGTAGTAAGCTATGTGAGGTGGTACTTAGGTAAATGCTTGCAGATGTTTTGTCAAGAAAAAGGGTTAGCTGAGAGGACAACATGTTCAAGGAGGTTAGAGAGAAAGGCCAGATTGGAAATGGGGCAGAAATTTGAGTGAAGAGAAGGGTCAAGGGAAGGTTTCTTGAGAAGGGAATGGATGTTGACATGCTTCCAAGGTGGAGGAACATAGCTAAAGGAGAAACTAGATTGGAGAAGGGGGAGGATACGTGAGGAAAGAATGGGAGCAAGCTTGGAAATAAGATGGATTGGCAAGGGATCAAGGAGAGAAGAATAAGAGAGAACTGAGCTAAACCGTTCTAACTAGATTGTAAGCTCCGATGAGCATGACTCTGACGGGCAGGGATTGTCTCTTGTATGTTGGCTACCTCTTGTAGGTTAGCTGTGCAGCGCTGCGTGCTTGCGCTCTATAAGTGCTAAATAGTAGTAATAGTAGTAGTACTAAAGGCATAGTCAAGGAAAGTAACAGAGAGAATGGTGAAAGTTTACCAGGAAGAGGACAGGGAGGAAGAGGGGAATAAGGGAAGGTGAAGAGGGGGGGAGGGCAGGGGCAGAAGAAGAAGACAGAAAGGGAGGATGGAAAAGGAGGGGGGAAGGCAGAACAGATTGAAGCAATCTAATCATGCAGGAAGGAAGCTTAGACACTGGGGAAAGGAGGAGCCGGGGGGAGGGGGGATGCAGAAAGAGGGGTAGAGGGTGCCAAGGAGTCAAGAAACAGAAAGAACCTTTGTCGCTTATTAGAAGAGGAAGAGATTAAATCCTGAATGTAGCCAATATCAGCAGAGTGTTGGGCCTGCCTATAAGAGGAGACATGCTCTTTCCAGAAAGAGAGATCAGTCAGAGAATAGCATTTATGCCAGCATTGCACAGTATGGAGGAGTTGCTGTTGTAGGATGAAAAGGCACAAGTCCAACCAGAGTTTATGGACAACAGAATGATGACTGCTAGGTGGAGTGAAGCGAAAGAATCAAGGGAGGAAGTGTGGGGCAAGCACCAGGTAGACAGCTGAGAATCCAGAGAGGAAGAAGAGGGGGTGAAAGAGGTAGGGGCAATATGGAGAAGTAGTGCTCAAGAACAGCAGTGGAGAAATTCTGAATGAGCTTAGGGATCGGAGGGGTGGGGGTGGGGGGTGGAAGAGAGAGTGGCAAGAAATGATCCAACCAGGGAATCAGGAAAACAAAAGGGACAGTGAGACAAGGAAGAAGATTCAAGGGATAAAAGATAAGCTCGAGAATGTTGCCACTGTATATGCCCCAATAATAATAATCAGAAAAGGTTATTTTTATCATGGGGAGCATGTTGAGATGATGCCATAAAGACACGCAGACTCTGTGCTCTGTCTTATCTTTACTGCTGTGCTTCTCTTCAGTGTTATGGGGAAAAGGAAGATGAAGCTAAGACCTGTGGTGCTGCAGGTCTTGGATTCCGATGCTGTTCATGGGAGTGGAGTTAATACCACCACAGAACTTTCTGTCACTCTTAGCCACACTCTCGCCTAATGATGTGCAAGACCAGTGCTGACGAATAAGAGGCCTGGATAGAAGCGCCAACACTGAGATCTATTGACGGAGGAAAGTGAACAACTGCAGGTATGCAGGGAGAAAGTGGAGGCTGTTCAGGTGCTGCTGCCTCCCCACTCAGCGACTCTGGTAAAGAACAGTAGTAGCCCTGGGACCTGGATGAAAGGAGATCAACCAGCTCTTGGAGGGCATTGCTCCCCAAGATAATTGCCTATCAGTCATCAGTTGCTGCGTCACTGGGTACCCCTAAGTTTTCTTATATACTTACATACCACACTTCATTAAACACATCTGTGTGGTTTACAGTAAAAAAATTCATAATTAAAACGAAAACAAAACATCAAAAGTTAATTAATCCATATCTTGATTGAAAAACAAGATATGGTGATGTGGATAGAACTCACGATCTATGGGTTTCTTCCACAAATTGCTGCATTTTCTCTTGAGAATATAGTCAGGATGGAACAGCGAGTGGAATCCATGGGCAATCGAGTAACGGCTTTTCAAGCCATAGATGTTCCTCACATTAAGGAGCGCTGTTTTTTGATTAACAAAGTGGAAGCACTGAAAAGTGAGTTGAGGGGAAGGAATTTGAGATTGTTGAACTTCTCTAAGACTAGGTTTCTATGGAAAATGTATGTGAGAGACATATTGCAAGTTTCACGTAGGTGAGGATCTTTCATATTAAATATGTTTTATGTGCCATTGGGGAAGCATGAAGAAGCAGAATAGGAAGGTGAAAAGAGAGCCCTTGGGTATTGGTCAATAGTTCAGACATTTCTGTCTTTTTGGAATCCTTGGGCAATATTCCAACTAGAGCCTCTTTGGTGGTGACCTTGGCTTCTGAGTCTGGTAAAAGCTTGGTCTTTATCAAAAACAGGGATTCCTTATTTTGTGAGCAGACAGTGTGTTTGTTCCCTGATGTGGCAAGGACCACACAGAGGAAGAGAAAATCTTTTTTTACAACTTAAGTAAAGTGGGATAGATGTAGGGGCAACTTTTTTCTTAAAGTTTCTGTTTAAATGAATGCTGACTTTTCATGGGAATAAATGTCATCTTTGATCCATTTCGTTTACAGAATTTCTTGTTGGATAAAGAACAGGATGTGAGTTTACAGTAACCTTTATTTGTGAGCTGATGTTAATGGAAACATAAGTTGGATATTGACTTACTATTATCACCTGCATGTTTTGTTTTTAATAATTGTTTTATTTTTTTCTTATAATTTGCTTTCTTTACTTGACTGCCCCTAACCCCTCCCTCTTTTGGGGATTTATACATTATGCCAAATAATTTGTTTCGAAGATAATTCCTTTTTTTAATTTGTAGATATGAAGTCAGTGATTTTTTTTTAAAGTCAATGCTGACTCCTGGGGACCCAGCTGCCCCTGGGTTTTCCTGGCAAGGTGTGACCAGTAACAGATTGCCAGGCCTTTTCTTCCAAGGCAATGGAGGGTAAAGTGACTTGCCCATGGTCACAAGGAGTGCCAGTGGGAACTGAATCCCGATCTCTTGGGTGCTAGACTATTGATATAACCACTTTATCTTTATTATTTCTTGATATACTGCCCGTGGCAATAAGGCTTCAGAGCGGTGTACAATTACAGTAAAATATAACAAACTAGGAACAGAAAGGACACCATTCAATTGACAGGAGAGATTAATAGACCGTGGAAAGCTGAAGAGGACACTAGGCAACTTCTCCACTCCAGGCAGTGATGTAGTTCTTCCAGGGGTGGCCCAAGGGGGGTGCGGGGCCATGTGCGGAGACTCAGTGTGGGACCTCATTTGCATAAGGGACCTCATTTGCATACATATTTGCATAATGTTACCATACACTAACTTTTAGTAAACATGCCTCTTAATGATGTGATCTACCTA
The DNA here is from genome assembly GCA_033557465.1 of Ichthyophis bannanicus. Taxonomy (NCBI): domain Eukaryota; kingdom Metazoa; phylum Chordata; class Amphibia; order Gymnophiona; family Ichthyophiidae; genus Ichthyophis; species Ichthyophis bannanicus. The sequence goes on from CM066046.1 coordinate 49,045,569, forward strand.
GATTTCAGCAAAGCCTTTGATATTGTTTCTCATAGGAGGCTTATCCATAAACTAAACAGCTTGGGAATGGGTCCAAAGGAGGTGAACTGGATCACAAATTGGTTGACTGATAGATGACAGAAGGTGATGGTAAATGGAACGCACTCGGATGAAAGGAAGGTGACTAGTGGTATGCCCCAGGGTTCGGTCCTGGGACCGGTACTGTTCAATGTATTTGTGAGTGATATTGCTGAAGAACTGAATGGAAAAGTCTGTCTTTTTGCAGATGACACAAAAATTTGCAACAGAGTGGACACCCCCCTAAGGGAGTGGATAAATTGAGGGAAGATCTACAAAAGCTGGAAGAATAGTCTAATTCTTGGCAGTTAAGATTTAATGTGAAGAAGTACAGTGTCATGCACGTGGGAAACAGAAATCCAAGGGAATTGTATGCGATAGGGAGCGAGAGGTTGGTGTGCATGGACCAGCAGAAGGACCTCAGAGTGGTGTTACTGAGGATCTCAAGGTTGCGAAACTGTGTGACAAGGCGGTGGCAAAAGCCAGAAGGATGCTGGTTTGCATACAAAGAGGAATTAACAGCAGAAAGGAAGAGGTACAAATGACACTGTACACGTTTCTGGTGAGGCTTCACTTGGAATATTGTGTTCAGATTTGGAGATATCTTGCAAAGGACATAAAAAAACTGGAAACAATTCAGAGGAAGACGACCAAGATGATTTGGAGCCTGCATCAGACGTATGAGAAGAGACTTGAAGACCTAAATATATACACTCTGGAGGAGAGGAGGGACAGGGGAGATATGATTCAGACCTTTAAATACTTAGAGCATTAATGGACAAACAAACCTCTTCCAAAGACAGGGAAGCTGTAAAACTAGACGGCCTAACATGAAGATGCAAGGGGGTAAATTGAAAGGCAATGTCAGGAAATACTATTTCACTGAAAGGGTGGTGGATGCTTGGAATGCCCTCCCGATGGAAGTGGTGGGGGCAAATACGTGACAGAATTCAAAATGGCATGGGATGGACACAGAGGATCCCTTTTATAGCAACAGGATAATATCAAAATTAACAAAACTCTTTCTTATATCTCAACAAATAGGGGTGGCCTACACGGAGCAGTGGGTACATCCCTATCTTTATCTTTCTTTATCTTTATTCAGAAATTTGATATACCGCTTATCCGAAGCAACAAGCAGTGTACAATAAAATACAGAGGCTACTCAGAAACAAGAAAGGAACGCCAATAAATGATAGGAAAGAGGAGAACAGCAGGATAGGAGGAAGAGGAGTAGAATGAGAGTCATAGGGAATGTTTAGGAAGAGTCAAAGGCCAGGTGGAAAATGTGAGTCTTCAAAGCTGTTTTGAACCTAGTATAGGAAGGCTCAGCGTGGAGGGAAAGAGGCAGGGAATTCCACAGGGAGGGGTCCAGGAAGAAGAAAGCAGAGGAGCGAGTGTGCTCAAGATGAGCTTGGGCAGGGGAGGAAAGGACGAGGCGGAAATTGTGAATAGAGCAGAGGAGGCGGTGGGGCTGTATAATGGAGATCAGCCAGATACTGAGGTGTGACAGAGTGGATGACACGGTGAACAAAAATGAGGGTTTTGAACTGAACAAAGGCATGGGGAGGGGTGACCTGCATGGAGTGGCAAGTGCACCTACTCTTACTGCCTTGCTGGGCAGACTGGATGGACCATGCTGGTCTTTATCTGCCATCATATACTATGTTACAATGTAAGCAAGATGAAGTCGGTGCAGAGGGCGGCTACTAAGATAGTTGGAGGTCTTTGTCTTGTCAGACAAATCTGATTGATTTCTTTGACTGGGTGACCAGGGAGTTGGACCGAGGGAGAGCCCTAGATGTAGTATATTTAGATTTCAGTAAAGCCTTTGACACCGTTCCTCACAGGTGACTTATAAACAAACTGAGCACCCTAGGGATGGACCCTAAAGTTACTGCTTGGGTTAGAAATTGGTTGAGTGGGAGGCGACAAAGAGTACAGGTAAATGGAGCTCACTCTGAGGAGAAGGATGTTATCAGTGGTGTGCCCCAGGGATCTGTCCTTGGTCTAATTCTTTTTAACATCTTTGTTAGGGATATAGTGGAAGGGCTGTCGGGTAAAGTTTGCCTCTTTGCGGATGATACCAAAATCTGCAATAGAGTAGACACCCAGGAAGATGTAGATAACATGAGGATGAATCTAGCTAAGCTTGAAGAATGGTCTAGAATTTGGCAGCTGGGATTTAATGTTAAAAAATGTAAGGTCATGCATTTGGGCTGCAGCAATCCAAGGGAGCAATGTAGTAATGGGGGTGAAGTACTTTTGTCCACTAAAGAAGAGCGGGACCTAGGCGTGGTTGTGTCTGATGATCTTAAAGTAGCTAAACAGGTAGAAAAGGTGACTGCAAAAGCTAGAAGGATGCTTGGGTGCATACGGAGAGGAATGGCTAGCAGTAAAAAGGAGGTGATAGTGCCTCTGTATAAGTCTTTGGTGCGACCTCATTTGGAGTATAGTGTGCAATTCTGGAGACCGCACCTTCAAAAGGATATAAACAGGATGGAGTCAGTACAGAGGGTGGCTACTAAAATGGTTAGTGGTCTTCATTATAAAGCATATGAGGACAGACTTAAGGATCTTCATATGTATACCTTAGAGGAAAGGCGGGATATAGGCGATATGATTGAGATGTTTAAATACCTCCATGGCATAAATGCACAGGGGGAGAGCCTCTTTCGATTGAAAGCAGGTTCTGCTACGAGAGGACAAGGGATGAAGGTGAAAGGGGATAGATTCAGGAGTGATATGCCAAAATATTTCTTTACGGAAAGAGTGGTGGATCCCTGGAATAGTCTCCCAGTGGAGGTGGTAGAGCTGAGGACAGTATCTGAATTCAAAAAAGCATGGGACAAACACAGAGGATCTCTAAAGGAAAAAAGGGAACTGTTGTAGTTGTTGATATGGAAGGACAGACTAGATAGGCCATGTAGTCTTTTTCTGTCATTTTCTATGTTTCTATGTTATAAAACACATGGGGACAGACTTAAAGATCTTAATATGTATACCTTAGAGGAAAGGGGATAGGCGAGATATGATAAAGACATTTAAATACCTCCATGGTATAAATGCACAGGAGGAGAGCCTCGTTCGATTGAAAGCAAGCTCTGCTATGAGGAGATATAGGTTGAGAGCGAAAGGGGATAAACTCAAGAGTAATATGCGGAATTATTTCTTTACAGAAAGAGTGGTACAATGCATGGAATAGTCTCCCAGTGGAGACGAGGATGGTTTATGAATTCAAGAAGCATGGGATAAGCACAGGAGATCTCTAAAGGAAAAAAAGGGATTTTTGTAGAGGATATGGAAGAGCAGACTAGGTAGGCCATGTGGTCTTTTTCTGCCGTCATTTTCTGTGTTTCTATGGGCTTTGCACAGATAGCAAATCGATATTTCATTTCATTCAATCAAATTTCTTTTATTCCACCCAAACCATTAGCTCAGGGTGGCTAACAATAACATGTACAACACATGTAATGATATACAGTATACAAATGATATATAGCATAAAAATCCATTGCCTACCCTTTAATTCTATATATAAATCTTAAACCCCTACTGAGCAATAACCATGTTTTTAGTAATTTCTGAAACTTTAAATAGACTTTTGTTTTATATGTCTAATGGAAGATGGCGTCACCCCTTGAAGCAACTTTTTCCTTGTTGCCATCAATATTCTAGTAATATCAAAAACAGCAAGAGTGAACAATAATAGTAACTGGATCAAAACTATATCTATAAAACTATTTTTTGTCTGAAGTTTTTGCCATGGGAGGAAATTCTCTCTTGAAGCGTAACTTCCCTTTTATTCAAACAATAGTTAAAATTCACCAATAATCGTGAAATATGCACACTCCACAGTGCTATATCACAATAACAAAATTAAATGTGAATATTCATCACTTTCATGAACTTGAAGGAAAGCCGATGACTTGTCAGAGAGAAAAAAACGCTGTCTTCTTATCTAAACCGGCAGGAAAAGCCTGACAGTCTTTCAGTCAGAGCTCTTCATTATTGCTCCTAATGTAACATCTTCGTTATTACAGTTAAATCAACGAACACAGCACTGCATTTAGGATCCAGTCCAATCAATCTGATCCTGTTTCAACGCTCAAATATACTGCAAATCAAGAAAACTTTCAAACATTTTAGACAGAGCTACAACATGCTCCCAAAGACGCCATTGATGATGCAGTCCAACGTCATGACCATATGATGTGAAAATATACGGGTATTTAAACTCTACAAGCCAATCAAAGAATGACACCTCATAGAAGGCTAGCCCAATCTTGTTCAAGGTCTAACCCATTCGGTATCACCGTTGACAAAGGCTGGCTTACTAATCGTGAGTTTAAGTTTTTGACTCCTCCTTTTCCTTTAATTACACATTTTTATACTGTACCCAAGATTCATAAGTCTTTAAATGCACCTCCGGGTCGACCTATAGTCTCTTGTAGGGGCTTTCTCTTGGAACCATTGTCCCAATATTGTGACGTTTTTCTTCAACCATGTGCTCAGAGAGTAGCCTTGTTTGTTAAAGATACGACCCATTTTTTACAACGTTTGGAATCCGTGGTTTGTCCAATTACTGATGTTTGGTTAGTGTCCCTTGATGTTACGGCACTTTATACTAATATCGCCCAAGATGAAGCCTTGAGGATTGTGGAGAACTTAGACATCTCTTTATCATCTAGAACACTGAGGAGATTTTTTCAACAACTGCTTACTTTAGTGCTGACCAAAAATTTTTTTTCAGTTTGATGGTCAGTTTTATCAGCAAATACACGGCATAGCGATGGGTGCCACAGTGGCTCCATCAGTTGCCACTCTATATTTAGCTGATTTTGAAACTGAGATTATTTACCCTTCCTCTTGGTTTTCGTCAGTTTTACTTTGGGTCAGATTTCTTGATGATATCTTTTTTCTATGGAATACTACTGAAAATTCTTTATTATCTTTTATTGATTGGTTGAATTCTCGGAGAGAACATTTAAAGTTCACTTTACATCATGATTTAGCTGAATTAGAGTTTTTGGATGTAAAAATTTTTAAAGAGGGCTCTAAATTACACTCTACGTTTTTTCGTAAAGCAGTGCAGCGAAATACTTTGTTGGAATTTTCTAGTTTTCATCCGCCTGCTTTAAAATGTGGTTTGCCCTATGGTCAGTTTTTAAGATTGCGACGGATTTGCAGTTCTCTTGAGGATTTTGATCAACATGCGAGTGAGTTAACTCAACGATTACTCAACAGAGGATATCCATTGCATATTGTTAAACGAGCATGGAGGAGGGCTCGATTCACACATCGAGAATGGTTGGTTGATCCTGCTGCTCGAGTGAATGTTCGCAACCAAGCATCTGACCTGGATCATATTACAGGCATATTGCCATATATGTCAAATATTTTTAAGGTCTGCCAGATTCTGAAAAAACATTGGCATTTATTGTCATTACATCCTAGTTTTCGGAAATCATTACGAATAGCTTACACCAGGGGACCTAATATTGGAGATTTGATTGGCAGTACACGGGGTTTGATTAATCCTATACTTTCTTTGGATACACAATTGGGTCATTTTCCTTGTTCTCATTGTGATTTTTGTGTACAAGTGATACAGGGGCATGAATGGTTGATTCCTCAGAAGGAGTTTCGTCACATATTGAAATGGTCTACTTCTTGCCTATCATCTTTTGTTGTATACGTGTTGTTATGCCCTTGTCAAAAATTGTACATTGGGCGTACTACTCGTGTGGTGAGACGTCGCTTACAAGAACATGCTTCAAGAGTGCGAAATCGGGTGACGTCCGCACCCATAGTACAAAATTGCATTGATTTTCAACATAAATTTACTGATTTCAAATGGCGAGTTTTAGACCATGTTCCCCTTAGTCTTAGGGGGGGCGACAGAGAGAAGAAACTTCAATTATTAGAACCAACCTGAATCTTTCGTTTGGCAACGGTGATACCGAATGGGTTAAACCTTGAACAAGATTGGGCTAGCCTTCTATGAGGTGTCATTCTTTGATTGGCTTGTAGAGTTTAAATGCCTGTATATTTTCACATATGGTCATGACGTTGGACTGAATCATCAATGGCGTCTTTGGGAGCATGTTGTAGCTCTGTCTAAAATGTTTGAAAGTTTTCTTGATTTGCAGTATATTTGAGCATTGAAACAGGATCAGATTGATTGGACTGGATCCTAAATGCAGTGCTGTGTTCGTTGATTTAACTGCAATAACAAAGATGTTACATTAGGAGCAATAATGAAGAGCTCTGACTGAAAGACTGTCAGTTTTTTCCTGCCGGTTTAGATGATAAGACGGCAGTTTTTTCTCTCTGACAAGTCATCGGCTTTTCTTCAAGTTCATGAAAGTGATGAGTATTCATATTTAATTTTGTTATTGTGATATAGCACTGTGGAGTGTGCATATTTCACGATTATTGGTGAATTTTAACTATTGTTTGAATAAAAGGGAAGTTACGCTTCAAGAGAGGATTTCCTCCCATGGCAAAAACATCCGACAAAAAATAGTTTTATAGATGTAGTTTTGATCCAGTTACTATTATAGTTCACTCTTGCTGTTTTTGATATTAGTTGAATAAGAGTGAGGGTTTTGTTTGTATTTGGATCAATATTCTAGAACCATAGTATATGACAGCAGATCAAGACCAGCATGGTTCATCTAGTCTGCCCAGCAAGGTAGCAAGAGTAGGTGCACCTGCCGTTCCGTGCAGGTCACCTCTCCCCATGCCTTTGTTTAGGGGTGTACCCCCACTACTCCATGCAGGTCATAAGCAAAGTGCATGAAGGGAGGTATAAATGGACCCACTGAATGAGAGTGGCCTCGGGCTTTATCCTTTAATGGTTGGGTCAAGTCAGCAATGATGTCGTACAGGAATGAAGCGAAGAGAACAGGGCCCCCATTAGCAGCATTGCAGTGGCAGTGACAGCGAGGAGGAGCAAGCAGGCAGTGAGAGCCCTCTGGTGGTGTATTCACCCCCTACCGTAGTTCAACAGGCAGTGGTGCTAGGTGGTCTCTCGAGGGTCAGGTTGGCTGCTGATGTCATCACATGGTAGAGATAGCAGAGCAGTGCCCCTGGCACCACAAAAGTAGCAATGAAGTGGACTATCGGGCAGATGATGCAGTGAGCAGAGACTGTCTCTTGTATGTTTGTCTGTACAGCGCTGCGTGTGTGGCGCTGTATAAGTGCTAAATAGTAGTAGTCCTCATGCCTCTCCTTGGCAACAGCTCAACAGTCGGGCACTGGACAGGCTTGTTTAATGAATTTGCTTCTGAACAGAAAAATGTAATTCATTTACTCTGAATCAGTTGAAACTATATACAAAGCAATTAGAAATGGAACATAAAAGGATATGAGTAGCAAAATATTAAGCGGTAATTTACTAAGAGTATGTACTAATGCTGTTTAACATGATTTATTTAGCGTGCGCCATTAGCAAATTACTCTGTAAAGGAATTAATTGCTGATAGAGAAAAATATACATATTTATTGGTGAATAAAAGCTTGGTATTCTTTTGGGCCCGATATTCGAAAGGCATTTACATGGTCCTGTAAACCGTGTAAATGCCACTCAGTGGGATATCCCTGCTCGTCTCCCCTACACGCCCTGATGCTAATCGAGTAGCAGCAACATTGCACCACTGCCCACTGCAAAAGCTGGCCTGTCTTTACCCGTAGAAGCTAACCAGGCAATGTTGCAATATCGCCTCTATGCGGTTAGCCTCTGGGCATGTGTGGTGACCCCGATTATTCAATGCCATATAGGGGACGGTGGCCACGGCTAGGCACTGTATGCACATGTAGCCAGCCTAACTCAATACGATAAATAGAGGAATCAGGTTGAGAGGTCAATAGTTTTGAAGCTAATAAAACAATTTCAGCTTTCTAATATTGCCTGTACAAAATACAATAAGAAAGGAGATTATAAAAATGTAGCAAATTCCTGCAATATTTCTTAACAATTTTATTCTCAAGATGATAGGAAACATCAACAGAAGGCATATTTAAATAACATTAGAAAACCCTCTCTTGATAGAAGTTATGAATGTGATTAAAACATTTAAAATGCAATAAATCTCCAGGCTTAGATGTGTTTTCAGCAAAAATGTATACAATACTTAATGAGGATATTGCTCAGTATTTGGATGATGATGTCTTTTAAATAAACCAGTTAACATACACTATTTATAGAAACAATGAAAAGGGGACTAGCAGTTCTTCCTTCGAAGTATGATTTTGTCTCTCAATTAAAAACCATATTGGGCTGGTGTCAACATTTCATAATGTTTGTCTTTGTTAGACTGTGTTGCCTATGAATATGAGTTTGCATCTGTTTAATAATGACTTTATCCTTTATTTTTGTTTGTACCAGTGGTGCAGATTCCATGCAAGTAGCCTTTATGTCACTCCTGCATTTTTTGAGGTGGGTTCTTTCTGAGATTTATTTGGGAACCCTTACCTTGAACTTCCATCACCGTATCCTCCTCTTTGCTGCTTTGTTCTCTCCATGAAGAAAAGGTTTCTTCAGTGTTGTTTAGACCTGACCCTCCTTGGTGCAGTCCCAGTGGTTTATTCTGAACACAGGGGAATGGAAGGCTTCAGCGCCCTGAGGAACAAAAACTCAGTCACTCCAGTGACTTACTTTTCACACAACAGTTGGTGCTCCAACTACTAAAAGTTTACTGAATGTAACTTGTGATTAAGAAAAAATTAAAAAAATATATATATTTTTTTAGCACTTGGCCTCAGGACTGTAGGGTTGCAGTGCTGGTACTGTGCCACAGGTTGGGTCTTCCTCGGCTGCTACAGTCTACATGTCTACGGGGCCCTGTGGTGGTGGAAAGAGGGGTAAAGATTGTTCTTGGCTGGTGCCATGGTGGAGTCGGTGGCGTTTCAGGCCTGCAGGTGGGAGCTGAAGTGAAGGTGGTAAGGGCCATGTCCTTTTAAGGGTACATGAATAGCAGAAGGCTGCTATTAGATGACAGAGGGGTAAAAGGAGCACCAAGAGAAAACAAGGCCATAGTGGAGAGACAGAATTAATTCTTTACTTCGATGTAGGGATGACTGAAATGGTATTTAAAGGTGATGCATTGGAAGAATCGAAAGAAATATCGATAAACCGGGAAGATGCATTACAATATTTGATAAACTAAAAAGTAGCAAATAACCTGAGAGTGTTGAAAGAACTGAAATATGAGATAGCAGACCTACTATTAGTAATCTGTGAATCATCTATGATCCTGAAGATCGGCAAATGGCCAATGTAATGCCAATTTTTAAAAAGGGTTCCAGGGGTGATCGGGGAAACTACAGACCGGTGAGCCTGACGTCAGTACTGAGCAAAATGGTAGAAACCATTATAAAGAACAAAATTACTGAACATGTAGATAGTCATGATTTAATGGGAGAAAGCCAACATGGCTTTAGCCAAGGAAGGTCTTGTCTTACTAATCTGTTATATTTTTTTTTAAGGTATGAATAAACAGGTAGACAAATGTGAGCCAGTTGATATAGAGCCCAGTTCTGTAAGGGGCACGTCCAGGCTGCCTGGACACCCCCGAACAGGACAGCCCCATTAGTATTCGATTCTGCACCGCCGGAGCTAGACGTTCCCACTGGTGCAGGATCGGGCATTGAGATGGCCTGGCATGCCCCTGCATCCCTGTAGGAGATGTCCGCCCTTACCTCACAGCCAGTCCGCCGCAGTACCGATTCCTGTTTCCCCCGCCACCCAACCTTCGGTGGGGCTAGTTATGGCCCGGATAGGGAACTTACCTGCAGCTGATCCCTGCCTTGGGGGAGGGTTTCTGGGTCCGATTGCTGCCTTTACCACTGCTTATTCCATCTCTGACGTGAAATAAGCAGCACGTCCTACCCCCACCCTCTGAATTGGCCCTGTACGTCCTGGTACCTTGGCCCGCCCCTCTCCAGTCTCCGTCCAGTTCTCCCCACACAGCTGCCCTGTGCATGCAGGAAGAGTGTGTGGCAGAATACGGGCCGGACGGATAGCGGGACTGCACATCCTACCGGGACATACAGACCCACTATTCATCTCACAGAATCAGGCCCATAGTGTATTTGGATTTTCAGAAATCCTTTGACATGGTTCCACATCAGAGACTCTTGGCAAAATTTAAAAGTCATGGGATAGGGGGCAGTGTACTTTTGTGGATCAGGAATTGGTTAAAAGATAGCAAGCAGAGGGTACAGCTAAATGGCCAATTCTCCCAATGGAGAAAGGTGAATAGTGGAGTACCCCAGGGATTTGTGCTGGGTCTGTTGCTTTTAAACATATTCAAAATGAACTGGAAATGGGAATAACGAGTGAGATGATCAGATTTGCAGATGACACAAAATTATTCAAAGTTGTTAAAATCCAAGAGGATTGAAAAATTGCAAGAGGACCTTGATAAACTGGAAGACTGGGCATCCAAATAGCAGATGAAATTGAATGTGGATAGGTGCAAAGTTATGTACCTAGGAAAGAACAACCCAAACTATGGTTACACGATGCAAGGTTCCACATTAGGAACCACCACCCAGGAAAAATATTTAAGCGTCATTGTGGATAACATAGAAATATGACGACAGAAAAAGACCACATGGTCTATCTAGTCTGTCCTTCCATAACAACTACAACAGTCCCCTTTTCACCTTTAGAGATCCTCTGTGTTTGTCCCATGCTTTTTTGAATTCAGTTACTGTCCTCATCTCTACCACCTCCACTGGGAGACTATTCCACGGATCCACTACTCTTTCCGTAAAGAAATATTTCCGCATATCACTCCTGAATCTATCTCCCTTCACCCTCATCCCATGTCCCCTCGTAGCAGAACTTGCCTTCAATTGAAAGAGGCTCTCTCCCTGAACATTTATGCCACGGAGGTATTTAAACATCTCAATCATATCGCCTCTATCCCGCCTTTCCTCTAAGGTGTACATATTAAGATCCTTCAGTCTGTCCTCATATGCTTTATAATGAAGACCACTAATCATTTTAGTAGCCACCCTCTGCACTGACTCCATCCTGTTCACATCCTTTTGAAGGTGCTGTCTCCAGAATTGCTCACTATACTCCAAATGAGGTCGCACCAAAGACTTATACAGAGGCATTATCACCTCCTTTTTTCTGCTAGCCATTCTTCTCTGTATGCACCCAAGCATCCTTCTAGCTTTTGCCGTCGCCTTTTCTACCTGTTTAGCTACTTTAAGATCATCAGACACAACCCCGCCTAAGTCCCGCTCTTCTTTAGTGGACAAAAGTACTTCACCACCTATATTATATTGCTCCCTTGGATTGCTGCAGCCCAAATGCATGACCTTACATTTTTTAACATTAAATCCCAGCTGCCAAATTCTAGACCATTCTTCAAGCTTAGCTAGATCCCTCCTCATGTTATCTACCCCTTCCTGGGTGTCTGCTCTATTGCAGATTTTGGTATCATCTGCAAAGAGGCAAATCTTACCTGAAAGCCCTTCCGCTATATCACTAACAAAGATGTTAAAAAGAATCGGACCAAGGACAGATCCCTGGGGCACACCACTGATAACATCCTTCTCCTCAGAGTGAGTTCCATTTACTTGTACTCTTTGTCGCTTCCCACCCAACCAATTTCTAACCCAAGCAGTAACTTTAGGGTCCATCCCTAGGGTGCTCAGTTTGTTTATAAGTCGCCTGTGAGGAACAGTGTCAAAGGCTTTACTGAAATCTAAATACACCACATCTAGGGCTCTCCCACGGTCCAACTCCCTGGTCACCCAGTCAAAGAAATCAATCAGATTTGTCTGACAAGACCTGCCTCTGGTGAATCCATGCTGCCTCGGATCCTGTAATCCGCTGGACTCCAGAAACCTCACTATTTTCTCTTTCAGCAGCGTTTCCAATAATTTACTCACCACTGAAGTTAAACTAACTGGCCTGTAGTTTTCAACCACATCCTTACTTCCGCTTTTGTGAAAAGACACCACATGAGCCTCTCTCCAGTCCTTTGGCACCACTCCCGACTCCAACGAGGCATTGAAAAGGTCAGTCAGTGGAGCTGCTAGAATGTCCCCAAGTTCCCTCAGTATTCTCAGGTGTATCCCATCCGGTCCCATCGTTTTGTCTACTTTAAGTTGAGATAGTTTCTCACGAACACAGTCTTTTGAAAATTGTTCAAGATGTCCTTTGCTTCTGTTCCTATTTGTGGGTGTTTTCTGAGGTCCTGTTCCTGGTTCTTCATCTGTGAACACAGAACAAAAATATTTGTTAAGCAATTCCGCTTTATCCTTATCAGCTTCTACATATTCCTCCCCTACACCCTTGAGTCTGACAATACCACTCTTGCCCTTCCTCTTCTCGCTAATATATCTGAAAAATGTCTTATCCCCCCATTTTATTGCATTGGCTATTTCTTTCTCCTTTTGAATCTTTGCCTTCTTGACTACTTTGCTAGCTTCTCTTAAGTTTTTCCAAATACAGATGCCTGTCTTCCTCTCTCTGTGATCTCTTGTATTTCATGAAGGCCTCCCTCTTTTTCTTCACTTTTTCAGCTACTTCTTTCAAAAACCATAGCGCTCTCCTTTTCCTTTTACCTTTATTTACCATTTTAACAAAAAGGTTGGTTGCCCTTAAAATATCCCCTTTCAGTTTTTCCCACTGTTTTTCTACATCCCTCAGCTGTTCCCATCCAACTAACGACTCCCTGAGGTATTGGCCCATCTTTGCAAAGTTAGTCTTCCTAAAGTCTAAGATCCTCGCCTTTGAATGGATTCTAACAGCCCTAGTCCTAATACTGAACCACACCATCTGGTGATCACTGGATGCAAAATGATCTCCCACTACAACAACAGAAACACTTTCACCATTGGTAAGCACCAAGTCCAGTATGGCCCCTTCACGTGTGGAGTCTGTTACCAATTGCCTGAATAGTTCTCCCTGTAGAGAATCCAGGATCTCCTTACTTCTAGATGATACTGCAGCAGGAATGTGCCAATCAACATCTGGCATATTGAAATCTCCTATCAGTAGCACTTCCCCTTTCCTAGCAATGCTGCACATGTCTTCAATTAACTCTCTGTCCACCTCTTCCTCTTGTGAGGGAGGTCTGTATATCACACCATTGTAAATAGATTTCTCTTTCCCTCTTTCTAGTTTAACCCACAATGCCTCCCCTCTCCCTTTTAAGCTCTGTAATTCCAAAGCTTTAATAGTAGTTTTTACATATAGTGCCACTCCTCCTCCCCTACTTCCTACCCTGTCCTTTCTGAATAAAGTATAGCCAGGTATAGTTACATCCCAATCATGGTTTTCTGTGAACCATGTTTCTGTAACTGCCACTAAATCCAAGTCAGACACTCCCACCAAAGCTTCAACATCAGGGATCTTATTTCCCATGCTACGGGCATTTATACACACTGCTTTCCCCTGTTACCCATTTCCATAAAGTTATTTGATGTATCACCTACCTGGGGGTTTTCACTTACCTGGGGGCTTTCTTCACCCATCCCCAACGAATCTAGTTGAAACCCTCGGCCCAGTGTGCAGCGGCGGCCAAGAAGGCAAATAGAATGCTAGGTATCATAAGGAAAGGAATGAAGAATAAGACAAAGGATATTATAATGCCTCTGTATCCCTTCCATGGTGCAACCGCATCTTGAATATTGTGTGCAATTCTGATCGCAGTATCTAAAAAAAGATATAGCGCAATTAGAAAAGGTACAGAGAAGGGATACCAAAATGGTAAAGAGGATGGAAGGATATCCCCTATGAGGAGAGGCTTAAAAGGTTAGGGGTCTTCAACTTGGAAAAGAGACGGCTGAGGGGAGATATGATAAGTCCATAAATTAATGAATGGAGTGGAACGGGTAAACGTAGATCGATTGTTTACACTATCAAAAAGTAGAAAGACTAGGGGACATGCAATGAAGCTACAGTGTAATCCGTTTAAGACTAATAAGAGAAAATATTTTTTCACTCAACGCATAACCAAACTTTGGAATTCATTACCGGAGGATGCACTAAAAGCTGTTAGTGTAGCTGGGTTTAAAAAAAGGTTTGGACAAGTTCCTGGAGGAAAGGTCCATAAACCATTATTAAAGAGGACCCGGGAAATCCATTGCTTGGCCTGGGACAAGCACTGGGGAACCTGTGTGTCTTTTGGGGAAACTGCCAGGTACTTGTGACATGGATTGACCACTGTTGCAAACAGGATACTGGGCTTGATGGACCTTGGTCTGACCCAGTATGGCATATGTTATGATCTCCAGGAAGAAGCAGGAATGAGTCTTCACATATGGGTACGTCGGTACCGACGGAGCCTGCACGGGAATGCTCCCCAGCATCCAATCAGAAAGCTTTTGGGAGCATCCCTCGCGCCTGCGCACTGCCTTCCCGCCTTTCCAACTGCCTCTCCTCAGTTTTCGTTTTTCCGCGGAGCCGGCAGGACGTCCTCCTGTCACCGCAGAAACTTTTTTCTTTAATTCTTTCATTCTTGTTTCCTTGTGGTCGCGGCTGTTTTCCCGCCGCCACCAGTACCGCCGGTGGGGTTTTTTCTTTTCTTTTCTTTTTCTCAAACTCAGGGAGAGTTTTTCCCTCAGTTTCTGTCTTTAAATTTTTTGGGCCTCCAAGGCCTCTCCATCATGGAGCCGCCTTCTCCTAAGAAGTGCCTTAACTGTGGAAACACAGTTTTCTTTTTAGACTCCAACTTTTGGTGTCTCACCTGTTTGGGTCCTGACCCTTTTTCCCCTGAACAATCAGGCTACAATACTGTGAGAAGTTCCCTATTTCGAGTTTCCCTCGATACCGTTTTCCCTCCCTCAGTGAGGGCACCGGACATTTCTTCTCTACAGGATCAGGTAACCCACAAACAGTCTGTTAAGACTAGCCAATCCTTGAGTGGTAGGTCTCATGCCAAGCATGCTGATGGCCCTGGCCTTACCCTCAAGACCCCATTGGCATTAAAACTCCGGTGGGAGTCTTCGGGCTCCAAAGCATTTCAGGGGTTTCAGGTTGTTCCTGGGGCTCACCCCTCACAGAACATACCTGAGCCATGCTCGGTGGTGGCATCCGCTTTGAGCGGTACCGATACCCCGGCATCGGCACCAGTGTTGAGTGATCCATTCTTCACCAGGGATCATCATCTGGCGTCCTCAGTACCTTCGGGACCGATCGATACGTCCCAGATTGACTTTCCTGACTCTGAGCCATGCTCGGGGATGGCATCCGCTTCGAGCGGTACTGATACCCCGGCATCGGCACCGGTGTTGTGATCCACTCTTCGCCAAGGATCGTCATCTGGCGTCCTCGGTTCCTTCGGGACCGGTCGATACATCCCAGATTGACTTTCCGGTATCGACAGCATCGCCGATACCACCACCGATGTCGGTACCCTCCAGACATGCATCGATAGACTCGCTCCCTTCGATGCTGAGTCTGGAATCTATATTTAGTCTAGAAGACTGGGTACCGACGCATCTCGGAACCGACGCTTATCGAGTCCGGATGCGCAGTACCGAGGATGTTCACCAAGGGGTTTTGGTTCCCTCGGTACTGATAGCTTGAGCAGCCTCCGATGACTGCTTCGATGGCGTTATCGCCTCTGATTCCGGCACAGCTACCGGTGTCGGTATCGATGTCGGTTCCTGCATCACATCGAGACCAGCCACTTCCATGCTTTTTTCTCCATCGCTCCTTTCTATGCCTAGTTTGGAGTCGATACCTGGCATGGACGATGCAGTACTGACTGTCTCCAATCGTGACTGCCAGTACCAGTATCCATCTAGTGGGGCTCTTTTTCTGCACCAGCCCAGTACATCCTCTGGTGCCCGGGCTGTTACTTCTACCTTAGCCTATCCAGAGATGGTTCCCATTGGAGATCCTTCTTTTCAGAAATTTCTCCTTGACATGGCAACATTCCTTGCTATTCCTATCTCTGGCTGTGATCCTACTCCAGGCTCTCCTGCAGAAAGGGAAAATATAATGCTTCCTTTACATCATTCTTTGCAGGATCTTCTTCTCAGAATATGGGAAACACCCTTGAGGGTTTCCTCACCTTCTACAGCAACTGATGTTCTGTATCAGGTGCCCCCCTCTCCAGGGTTTCAAAAGACTCAACTTCCCCATCATTCCATTGTAGTGGAATCAACAATGAGGAAGGTGAAAAGCAAGAAAAAGCATTCTTCTTATCCGCCAGGTCGTGAATCTAGAACACTGGATGCCTTTGGACGTCAAACCTTCCAAACATCTATATGAGTCTGTCTCTCCAGGAGGTCACAAAGAAATTATTTCTTTTGACTCCTTTCCTATCAGAGCCCAAGGCTGCAGACTATTCCTTACTTCTTAGTCATAGCCATAATCTCTCTTGGTTTCTTTCTCGTGCTTCTCTAGACTCTCTTGAGTCTGTTAGCAGAACCTCTGCTATAGCCATAGGAGCACGACGTAGAGCCTGGCTCCAGGCTTCAGACTTGAGCAGATGGGCACAACACACACTGGGTAATTCTCCTTGTACTGGAGAAAATCTCTTCAATAAGGAGGCTTTACGTCAGGTTGCTCATTGCTCCACTGACTTCCCTGGTTCTGGAGACCACCCTAAGCCGCCTTCTTCCCCAGGAGGTAGGAGATGTCCTACCAAACCTTCTTTCCCTAAGAGAAGAAGGTTTCACTCTTCTCCTGCCCATCATCTAGATGTACCCAAGCAGGGGACACCTCGTCCTGCTCTGAAGAATCCAAATTCTAGCCAGACTCAGCAAACCCAGCAGCCATAGGTTCCTGAAGGCTGCAACCTACAGTTAACTTCTTCTTAGCAGAAGTTTGTTCACTGTTTTTTTCTTTAAAGCTCTACACATGGTTTTCTTTCCTCAGCTGAGCTGTCAGGATATTCATGTCTATAGTTACAGATTTCTCCTCTTCTTCCTACCAAGCAGAGAAGTTAACAACTATCCCATGATAGTTTTTCTGTCCCAACATGAATATTTTTTCCTTCAGCAGACTTACCATATGGTAAGTCACCCTTCAGCTCCTGTTTCTCTACCCTCTCATCTAGGGTTTCTCCTGGATGAGTGGTACCATACTGTAGAGCTTCTCTAACCTTTCTTCCAGTGTAGAGTTTTTCCTTGAATAAATTCTCTGGACACAGACAGGGACAGGAATTTTTCCTCTCCCTTTGTCTATTTTCTCTGTTTTACACAGGAAGATTCTCTCTTTCAGCTGCTGCTCATACAGGAGTTCCAGTGATTGAACTACTGGTACTTTTCTACAAGTTTCCAGTCTGTCTTCCACTACTTTCTGTCTAGCCTTAGTAGTGATTCCAAGATAGTGCTCATCTATCTTGGATAATCCTAATCACTTCAGACTTCTCACATTATCTTCTTTTCTTGCCATCTCCATTTCCTGGGATTTGGCAGCACAACTGACCTACAGTCAGTTTTATCTCCTAATTCTCCTGCATATGCTCTCTGCAATCTTCAGAGAAGCTTTCTACTATGGGCCCTTGCTAGAGAGCATTGGGCTTTGTCTCTAATGGCTATTCTATATGGTGGAAAAGGCTTATCATTTTCCATGACTGTGAGGGTTCTCCACACCCTGTTGTCTCCTGTTATAATACAGGATATAAGCCTTTTCTGCGTGAATGTCCAAAGAGTTTTCCAATCCTGCAGGAATATGCTCTTTTTTCCTTACAGCTTGTCCTCAAGCTATCCTACCCCTTATGGACAGCACATATTCTACTAGCAACGCATGATACCCCTGTGTCCCTCCAGTGGGTCATCCTGGTATCTCCTCCTATGCGTTTTCTGTCCATTTACCATGTCAGAGTCCTACAAAATTCAGGACTTGCTGTTTAAGACTGATATTATCCTCTGTTATTTCACTGGATAGTATTCCTGCACCTCCTTAGCCCGGAGAAATAGATTCTCTATATATCTTCTCAAGTAGATTCCACCTTCTTGTTATTAGATGAATCTTTCTCCTTCACATCTCCCATGTGAATGTCCTTATGGGGCTTAGTTGCAGACATGTATCTTCCGACATACATATTCATGTATGTATATATCTCTATATATTTTCTATAGATAGATATATCGGTAAGCTGTGTGTGCATGGGTTATGCCCCTATATATATATTTTTTATATATATATCTATATATATCCCTATCTATATGTGTATATATATATATGTATCTGTCCAGATGCTTCTATAAGCAGATATGTCTTTGCATACTATCTCCCTAACTGTCTATCCTATAAAGGTTTTCACCTTCTTAGACATCCAGACAGTGGGCTTGCATATCTTCATACTGTCCCTCAGTATGTTGGGGGTGTTATGCACACAACCACTACTGTGGTACTGACAGCTTCCACTTTACTCTAGGTCTCGCTATCCCTGAAGCACCATGCTTCAATATCTTTCCTATCTCTCACCAGCTAGGAAAGACAGCGTAGATCTTCAATAGTTCTGAGGTTTCAGCCCTTCACACATCTGTCCTCCTTGGGAATACGGGCTTTTTTCCATACCCCTTCTTCCCTCCAGGACTGGGCTACTTGTCCAAATCGGTCAGTCTTCCTCTTTTACTCCTAACTGTTAATGACTCTGTAGATAAGAGTTTTCAGCTTTTTCTCCTAAAGCTTTCCACTGAAGACCTGCCGTTCTTATACTACCCCAGTTGACAATTGAGTCACCTGCCAAGTCCAGATTTGGACCTTCACCTTCACTGCTGTGAGGTCACCATGAGGATTCCTCTACTGAATCTCCAGTAGATCCATCAGCCTCTCTACTTCCTGCAGTCCAGTAGGTAAGATCCATATTGTGATTGCTCTTTCAATATTTTTAATACTAATTATCATATATACCAAGGACTCCTCTCCTGTAATCCTTAGGTTAGCTGTTTTTCCTACAGCTCCTCTCTTTTCAACTCCTACCCGCCATCCCTCATGGGATGCCAGAGATCCATGTGTAAAAAGTGCAGTCCTGTTCCACGGACACGCATTTTATGGGATCTCCCCCTGGCATCTATAGCTAGGGAGTCCCCATATGTGAAGACTCATTCCTGCTTGTTCCTGGAGATAGCACAGCTACTTACCTGTAACAGGTGATCTCTGGGAACAGCAGGAATAAGTCTTCACAACCCACCCACCTCCCCTAGGAGTTGTATCTATCTCCTTTCCTCTTCTCTCCCTTTGTCTCAGCTATGAAACTCAACTGAGGAGAGGCAGTTGGAAAGGCGGGAAGGCAGTGCACAGGCGCGAGGGATGCTCCCAAAAGCTTTCTGATTGGATGCTGGGGAGCATTCCCATGCAGGCTCCGTCGGTACCGACATACCCATATGTGAAGACTTATTCCTGCTGTTCCCAGAGATCACCTGTTACAGGTAAGTAACTGGGATTGGGAATAGGTTGCCGTGAGCTGGGCTGATGCAGCCTAGACAGGAGGCAAGAAGCTCCGGGCAGTTAAGTGGAGTGCTGGGGAAGGTGTGGCTGTAGTGATGTGATGATAGAGGCATTCCAAGAAAGTTTTTACCATGGACTGCACAGGAGTTTAAGTTCAGGGTCTAGAGGTCCTGGGGTATCGGGAAGTGAGCTGAGGTTAGCTCAGCGTCTAGGGTTGTGGAGGAATTTTAATATACCACAACAGCACTAGTGAGTGCGGGAGACACGCAAACGGGACCAGGGCTGATGCAGTTATTATTTTAAACTTGTGGAAAGTAAAAGTGAATTTTGAGGGTTTTTAAACAATTAACACAACCTGCATAGTGCTGAGGAGGAGCTGGAATTTTAAACTTGAGGATATAAACACTTGCTGCAGTGCCTCCAGGGATTATTTAATCAGTCATGAGGAGGAACACTTGGTACAGTGTTGTGCCATGTTGAGGAATGGATGGTTTTGTGACAGTTGGGGTTGGCCTGAGACGAAGAGACAACGTGTGTAAGAATATGTGCTGTAAGAAATGGCTTTTAAAGAAGTAGCTTGTTTTGGGAGTAAAAGATAAGTATTAGAGCAAGATATCAGACGTTTAAACCTTTTTGGAGTCTTTTTCTGTCTGTCTGTTAATCTGTTAAGAAGCCAGAGTGTTCTCACCTGAGATAATTGAGTGTGACTGAGTTAAATTGAACATAAAGGAAATATTGAGAGGTACTGGAGCGATGGAGATTTAATTCCAGAAAAATCTAATTTAGTTTCCAGTTGTATACCCTTAATCTGACAGGGTTGACTGACTCTGGCTGGTTTTGAGTTTGATCTCTATCTTAAAAGAAAAGTCTTTGGAAAAACAAAAGAATTGCTTTTATTGCCTGGCAGAAGAAAACAATCTGAACCTATTTGGCCCTGAAGAATTGGCAGGAAGATTCAGCTTTCTGTTGCACTATAGTTTTAAGACGGAAACAGGATTTAGAAGTGACCTGAGACTTTTGAATTGCTTGCCTGTATGATTCTTAGAACTGAGCGAATGCTGACACAGGATCTAATAACCGGAAAGGTAGTGCAGTACTCCAATGGAGGTGAAGCTGCTGAACTCTGGGGGAAATCACCAGCTACCGGCTGCTATTTTAAGCTACATCCATTGCTGGAGCTGTGTTATATTTAAGCTGTGCTTGATTGTTAGTGAGTGAGGCCAGTCTGTGGTGTGAAAGGTGTCTGAGGGTATGTGAAATAGCTAGGGATTTTTAATGATCTTTTATTTTTATTAGTGTAGGGATTTTTATAAAACAAAATTCCTCAGTCTGAAAGCAGTAATTCCTTACATGGAATGAAAGTAACCAACCTCAAATAGTGCTTTCTTTTTTTTTAATGTATTACTTAGGGAGTAGGAGGGAGACTTACACCTGATCTACACTGGACCAGAAGTAGAGAAAAGACCTGACTGTGGTGGGGCCCCAACGTAAGACAGCTCTGGGAAGAAAAGGGTAGCTTGGATTGATCGCTGGTCAACATACTTTTACAAAAGTCATGTTACTGAAATAAAAATAGTCATTTCTTATCAATTTTTATATGCTGAACATGAATATGACAGTGAAATTGCAAAGTTGGCTCTAGTTTTTTTGTAATCTACAAGAATTAATGTTTACATCACGAAATGCATGTCAATAGTAAATATAATAGGCCTTTGGTTAATACCTGTAAAAAAAAACCCAAGTCATAGATTACTACTTAGATTTTTTTCGCCTGTCCCTTGTACAGCTGCTCGGGAGCTTCTCTGGGGAGTGTCCAGCAGTAGTCAGCCAGCATTGTAGTGAACCATTTTCCCTGGTATCTTTGCTCCATCGTTGCGATATCCTGGTGAAAATGTTCATCCTGTTCATCACTAACCATACCACAGTTGTTAGGAAAGAAATCGAGATGGGAATCAAGGAAATGGATCTTTAGAGACATATTGCAGCCAAGTTTCTGATACTGCATCAGCATGTCTTCTACTAGTTCCTTGTAGTTTTCTGCCCTAACATTCCCGAGAAGGTTTGACACTAGGCAAAAAGCATTCCGTGCTTGTTTCGCATCACCCTGCAGCAAGTTGTTGAACCGGTCATCTTTGAAGAGCTCTCGAGTCTGAGGACCCACAAAAATTCCCTCTTGAATCTTTGCTTCGCTGAGTCGAAGGAATTTTTCATGCAGGTATCGGAAAGCTGGCGAAGTGCGGTCCATGGCGTTCACAAAGTTTTTCATCAAACCTAATTTGATGTGAAGGGGTGGTAGCAGGATTTTGTGAGCCTCAACCAGAGCTGGGTGCTGGATATTCTTCTCTCTAACTATTACATTTTGTCTGCGATTCCATTCCTTCCACAAGTAGTGCCAATCCCTTGCTCGGCTATCCCACTCACATAAGAAACACATGTATTTTATATATCCCTGCTGCAGTCCCATTAAAAGGGCAACTACCTTCAAGTCACCACAGAGGTGCCAGCTGTACTTGTTATAGTTAATGGAAGTCAGTAGATGCTTTAAGTTATCGTATGTCTCTTTCATGTGGACCCAAAAAACAAACAAACTATTACTCTACACTATAAACCCCAAACAAAAATAGAGAAGTTTACATGAAATGAATAGCTGGCATGTATGCAATAATGTCGGAAGCGCAGCCTTGAGGTTTAAATCGCCTCTTGAAACTAAACTTCCATTTTGCTCAAGTTTTGTTATTGAGCCCACCACAGAGCTAACAAAGTAAGGTGAAACACCACAAAAAAGTGCCACCAATATAAAATCTACTAACCGTGTAGTGATTTAAAATCCATTAGTGTAGTATGAGAAGTCCAATCTGAAGACACAAGAAAAAGGAAAAAACGGGGTTTAACTTATCTGAAACGTCCCGTGACCCTTTTCTTCAGAGATATATCGGACCTCTCCTTCAGAACAATTTGCAGTTATACACAGGTACACAGTACTGCGTTTCGGGCAGCCCGAAACGCAGTGCTGTGTACCTGTTTATAACTGCAAATTGTTCTGAACTTGTTTATAACTGCAAACTGTTCTGAAGGAGCGTCTTGGAGAGGTCCGATATATCTCTGAAGGGTCACTGGACGTTTCAGATAAGTTAAACCCCGTTTTTTCCTTTTTCTTGTGTCTTCAGATTGGACTTCTCATACTACACTAATGGATTTTAAATCACTACACGGTTAGTAGATTTTATATTGGTGGCACTTTTTTGTGGTGTTTCACCTTACTTTGTTAGCTCTGTGGTGGGCTCAATAACAAAACTTGAGCAAAATGGAAGTTTAGCTTCAAGAGGCGATTTAAACCTCAAGGCTGCGCTTCCGACATTATTGCATACATGCCAGCTATTCATTTCATGTAAACTTCTCTATTTTTGTTTGGGGTCTTTCATGTGGACAGCATGCGCTACTGGAATAGATGGAAGACTGTTTCCATTGTTCAAAAGCACAGCCTTCAGATTCGGTTTCGAAGAGTCTATAAATAGTCTCCAGTCTTGTGGGTCATGAGTGATTTTTAAGGCATTCATGAGGCTTTCAATATCGGAACAGAATACCAGATTACTTTCCTTTCCGACTGCGTATAGTACACTGCTGACATCAGATGGCTTCAGCAGCCGTCTGGCAGAAAATGATGCAGTCGACTCTGGATGATGTGTGCATGCTGGTATTATGCAATGTGATGCAATATTATATCATTCAAGGCTTATTTGGGATGTTGTTGATGTCCTACTGGATAAATTTACACAGTGAAACGTCAAAAATGAACTACATGCAATATCTTCAAGACGAGAGCCAATAATTTTTTTTTAATGTTATATTTGTGTTCAGCTCACCAAGATACTATAGATTAGGACCTTTTAAAGTCAGTAACGATTTCAATGTTGACCAGTGTTATGGGTGCATCCAATGAGTCAGCATTGACTTGACAGCATATATTGCATTTTGCAAACATTTAGGTTTGCTCAAATAATCCCAAACACCTAAAAGGAAAATAAGAAAAAAAATACCTATATGACTTCTGAAGAAAAAAATTGTAGTTCCTATAAAAATACAAACCAAATACTGGGAAATTATTTATAATAAATACACAAAATTTTATTTACTATAAATTTTATTTGCAGAAACCTTTGTAAAGAGAAAAATTTACTATGCTAATAGTTCCTGAAATAAAAGTAAAAGTTTAAGGAAAGAAATCATTTATATGGGAATATAGTAAGAACAGTAGTTACAAGGTTTAAAGAAAGAGAACTTATCTGACTACTGTATTCGATTTATACAAACTTTGTATTTCCTGCAACAAACAAAAAGAAACTAGTTATTAGATAGGTGTGCAAAACCATTCTGGCACTTTAACCAGTGTCCATTTTAATCAGTTTAATTGCATTTTGCTGGAATTTCAGTATTTTAAAGTAATTTTTTAAAAATATTTTAACTAATTTATTCAAATAAAACATAATACTTTAATTCTGAAGAGAATTTGATCCTTCATTCAACAATTAGAAGTGTGTGTGTGTGTGTATATTTAGATTAGATAGATAAACAGATATACACATATATACTATTCATTTGTTATTATCTTTATCTTATCTTTAACCCCATTTATCCCTGTTTCACTCCCTGTTATCTGTAAACTTGACATATGTTTTATGCTTAAGTACAAGGTTGTTAAAATGTAAACCGCGCTGATGATGAATAGCGCGGTATATAAAAACTGCTAAATAAATAAATAAAATAAACCTGTTTCAGTCGTAACATCACACACAGTGATCCTAAAATTATTTTGTTTTCATTTTCTTTAAGGCTGACTCTCCTTAATCTTGGGAAGAGAGGCTTTAGATGTAGTTAGTGTTTTCTGTAGTTTTCACCCTGACAGAGAAGCTCAGCTCAAGGTAATATCTTAAGGCAAGATTGCAAAAATCATCATCTTGAGTGGGATGAAAGCAAATCTAAATCTTTCCATTGGAAGTGGAGCTAACATGAAGCAAAACTTGGTCAGTCATGAAGACTTGCTTATCATCCTGCTAGACCAGTCCAGATGAGTGGGTTATGCTCCCCAGCCAGCAGGAGGAAGCAGACTCCAGACTTTGTCCATTCCAGCTTGCTTCTCCATATGCCTGGAACAAACTACCTGGGTCAATGCACTGGGCTCCTTCTCTGGCCCTATTCAAGTCCAGGCTAAATACCCACCTCTTTGAGGCTGCTTTTGGATCTTGATGCTCCTCATTCTCTTGTCCACTACTTATATGTATGCTGCCATACTCTAGTCCCCAGTTTTGTGATGTTTTTTTTTCTTCATCTTGATTAGATTATAGATTGTAAGCTCTGATGAGCAGCCTGTGTCTTACATCTATATGCACAGTCCTGCATGCGCCTTGTAGCACTATACAAATGATTAGTAGTTGTAGTAGTAGTCGACAAGATCAACTTTCAGTGATGACATCCCAAGTATATCCACTGGTGCAGCACTGAGAGAAGCCAGTATTGTGTGCCTCCTGCAAGTGGTAGGATGTCTGGCTTGGTGCAGCAGTGCAGATAGGCTTATTTCCCCTGGCCTACACCACTGTCTTGTGGCTTGCGTGATTGAAACTCATAGGCCTGTTTACTGGGAGCTTAGTATGCCCCTGTGGCCTAGAGCCAACATGGGTTCCAGCACTGGTGTGCCAGAGAGTTTACAGGAGGATCCTAAGGGACTCCTGAGGGAATTGATAAGTTGGGCAGATAGAGGATAGCAAGGGAGGAGCTATCCTCTGTCTGCTTGCTATGATTTTTCTTCTGTTTTTTTTCTTTTCTCTCTATTTTCAATTGCTTTCTGTTTGGCTCTTTGCTACTTGCAATAAAGCAGCTCTAAAGCAGTCTGCTTCTCTGGCAGCTGGGCTTCTCAGACTGTGGGGAGCAGCTGAGACAGTCCTTCTTCTCTGGCTGAGTAGAGAGGTGCTGGGATTCCCTTTTTGCCATGGTTTTACAGGCAATTGCTTTTGTGTATGTGGGGTGGGGGTGGCTGCATGAGGCTGTGCCGGGTGCTCAGTGCTTGCTTTCTTGCAGCTACCACTGGGTCAGTTCTGCCGCATGCTCCCTTGGGCCTGTTTTTGGTTGTGTTTTTTTTTTTTTTTACATTTGTAGGACCCATGCCATCTGCAAACTGTAACACAGGGTGGAAGCTCCAGGAGGGCAGCACGATTGGCACAGTGTGTTGACCAGACCCAGCTGTAGGACAAGGGAGCAGTGGGCAGCACAGCCAGCTGGATACTGTGGGTGGGACAGGCAGTAAAAGGCATGGGGCTTTGGAGGTCATACATGCTGCATGAACTCCAAAGCTTTAATAAAGTGATCAGGAGCACCGTGAATGGTGGAACCGCATGGGACAAGACATTTGTGCTAATCTCATGATTTGAGAAATCAGAGGTGAACTTCATGCCCCATGTGGCTCCACCATTCACAGAGCCAATCTCAGTGCAGGAAGTTGCTGAACAGTGACATTCTGCGAACAACGGTAAGAGACAGATGTCTGGGGAGAGGGTTATGAAAGAGAAATAGGGAGAGAGAAGCCTCAGGCCCAGGGTTACACATGCATTCAGCCCCCAACATGCCCCTTGACACAAACACACATAGCCCCTGACATTCCCCATCACACACACGCACCCTGCCCTGACACACCTCATGACAGACAGATGCACACATGCCGCCCCCGACACTCCCATGACACACACACAGCTCCTGACACTCCTATGCACCACCCAATACTCCCCATGACAGACACACAGACAGATGCATGCACCTCTCAATACTCCAAATGATGCACTCCCCCCCCCCCCCCCGACAGAGACACACCCTGGTACTTCCCATGATGCACCCATCCACCCACTTCCTGATACCTCCAGATACTTCCTATGAGACACATGCATGAATACCTCACATGCCTGATTCTGGAAATGCAGCATTGTGTTACTCTGCTAGTATACACTTTTCAATGTTAGCTTTCAAATTGGTGACTGCAAATGGTAAGGTGAGAGAGAGATGGAGTGGGGAAAAGGGAGCATGCTCCTGGAGGAAAATCACCACTGACAGCATCCAAGCTCAGGATGCACTTTGTAAGGGACCATGGCAGAAGTGACGTTTTAACAGTGTAAGCATTAGCTAGTTCTTTTTACTAGGGAGAAGCACTGAGAAATGCAATAAACTTTGAATTTTAGATCTGTTGTGTACAATACCTTAATTGGAAATATTCCAACTGTATGTTGTCATAATATTGTGGTACCTTTATTATTTTTTTAATAGTGCCCTTTTTTCAAATATATATTTTATTTGAAATTAATACTGTGAAGGACTTTGCATCACCTTCTTTGTCAGTTCATTATTTCTATTTTTTACCAGTCTCATAGGTCTTTTGTTTGTTTTTCCTTGATCTCCCTAAAGGGCCAGCATGACTCACTGTGCAAACCATGTACTTGCATGGGGCAGCACCATAGAAGGGGTGGTACAGTCAGCCAGGCTCAGCTGTGGGATGGCAGGTTGCAGCCAGTCAGGCAGGAAAAAGTAAATCAGTACAGGGTTTTGGAGCACATGCAAACACTGCAGATCTGATGCGTCCCTTCCCCTCAGTAATAGGAAGCTGTAGCAGAGTGTGCATGGACTGCAAAGCCTTGCTTCTTCTTTTTCACTTTTTCAAATTGATGGCACGGTGATAGTGATAAGGGGAGGGAACGAGAAAGTGGAATAGAGTGAGGACAGGAAGCTGATGAACTATGAAGAGACGGAGAGATACTGGATTGAGGATACTGGACAAGACAGAGAGAGAAAATGTTGATTTGTGAGGGGGAGAAAGAGAAGGGCCAGATGCTGAACTCTGAGGGGGGGGGAGAAAGGAGGGGCCAGATGCTGAACTCGGGGGGGTTGGTGAGGGAGAAAGAAAGCAGGGAAGAAAAGGGGTAGACAGTGGAAAATAAAGAGGGGAGATGCTGGACCATGTGGGGTTGAGGGGATGCTGGACTGTAGGGGGGGGGAGGGATAGGGGAAAGATGCTGGGCACAGTGGAACCATGTGGGAGAGGTCATGGAGGGTTGGCAGGGATATGAGTGAGAGGAGGACGGTAAGTACAAAGAGTGGTAATGTGATTATGGAGAGTGGGTGAAAGATAGAAGGGAATAAGAGGCAAACGGAGAGTGAGATGGGGGAAATGGGAGAGCTGGACTGGAAGTAAGAGATTGAGGACCAGAGGGTGAAATTTGAGTGGATAGAGAGAAAATAAAGAAAGGCATGAAGAAAAGAGCTAAAAGGGAACGAGCAATATGTCAGAGACAGATATAGAAAGGGAATGGATAGCAGACACTGGAAGAGTCAGGAGAAGACAGAAGAAAGCTATGTGAGTCCTGGTATTATGCTATTGTTATAGCAGTTTTGCTATGAGCTCTGAGTGATATTTTTGCATGTCCATTGTAGTTGGCACTAGAAGGAAGTCATGCCTGCTAGCCTTTCTCTTACCCCACTGCACATAATGATGTTCAGACATATGTACACTTGTAATTGTTGGGACAAAATTGACAGTGCCAGGTGCCATCTTATACACCAACGAATTTATTGAGGTATGAGCTTTTGAGGAAAAAAGTCCATTTCAAAGTGGATTCTGATGTGTACTCTTGTCCTTGAAAGTTCATGTCTCACTAAATTGATTGGTGCATAAGGTGCCATCTGCCTCTTGTCAATTCTGCTACTCCAGATGAACAAGGCTAGCCTTCGGAAAACATTTCAGTATGTTGGCAGAAAACAGAGGCTGGTGAAGGGCTCTAGCAGAATTCACACTGGGAGGGAGGGGGACCAGCACAGTAATCATATATATACTCAGGGAGCAAAAAAAAGTAGAACTGGCCTTGTCTGCCTACGAGGGGTAATCCTCTCTTTTGTGTGTTTGCCAATAAGCCTAGTTACAGTGCAGGAGCCCTAGAAGCATCCTACTCATTGCAGTTCACTGTGGTGCAAAGCAAACTATCTTACCATGAAATTAACACATAATAAAGGATTTTATTTAGCAAAAACAATGGTCAAATACACACAGATAGAAATAACACGCCAGTAGTTAAACAAAAAGGCATCTCCCTGCAGTATGGAGACCACCTCATCTGATAACTTGTAAGCATCGATGATGGCTCTCCTACAGCTGCTTTGCAGATGATTCATACTATGTGAACAGCAGCCATTGGAAATACCCAAAGCAACTAATCAGATTAGGCCATTTCCAATAAATGTACTCATGATGCCTGGTGCACAAACAGTATAAATTAGCAGCCTTTGTTTTTAAAAAGTGCTCACCACAAGGTATGTTTTCCTGAAGTTGTGAATGAGCTACAAAAGCTCTTTTTGCATTAAGCTAAACATATAAATTTGAACTCTGCTAGCAGTATAAACAGTCACTGTAAGCATAAGGACAGCAATGCTGAGTCAGACCAAGGTCCATCAAGTCCCACCTCCTGTATCTGACAGTGGCCAATCTGGGTCACAAGTACCTGGCTAATCCTATACCCAGAATTTCTCATCGCTCACGTCAGGGATAAGTGATGGCTTTCCCCAAGCCTACCTGGCTAATATTTTTTTAATGGGCCTTTCTTTCAGGAACTTGTCCAAACCTCTTCTGAATACAGCTATGTTAGTTGCCTTCATCCCTTACTCCAGCAACAGAGTCCAGTTTAATTATGCATTGTGTAAAAATAAAATAAAACTTTTGATGATTTGTATTTGAATAACAAGAGAGACATACAGAAAAAAGAAGCATTACAGACTAGCAGTGTTGGGCTGTGCTGGCAGCTTTATCTATGAAAATGTAGCACACTATCACGCAAGAAAATTAACTCATGAATTAACAAGAAGACAGATTTTGTACATCTTTTACCAGCAAAGTACTGCCAGTTATTTTTAGATATACACCATGCAAGCTGCAGGTAAAACATTTTATTGGCCTAACTTCAATCAAAGAGTGGAGGCGTGGTGAAAAGAGCAGGCTGAGAACCAGGAAGCCAGGGCTCAAATCCTGCCAGTCCATTGTAGGCTTGCCTTGTGATATGCAATTCATTTAACCCTACTGCCTTAGGCAAAAAAAAACAAACTAAGCCCTTTTGGTCAGAAAAATATCTAGGGTACCTATATGTAACGCCTTGCGCTCAAATTTGGAAAGGCAGGTAAGCAATGAAATCTAAAAAACAGATTTGGAACTAGCCCTGGCGAGCTATGCTCCCTTCATTGGATCCATAAAGACAACTGCAGGATTACAGTGGATTGCTGTAGCTCAGAGGTCCCTTTATGAAAAGAGCACAGCTTTTGATAGCTAGTCAAAGGTTTACTGAATTAGTCTAATCAAGAGGTATCACCTACACCTTGTTTGATGACTTCTGCTTCCGTATCATCTTTCATGGAAAATTGTAGACCTACCAGAAAAAAAAAAACCAGTAACATTCTTTTTTTGTTGATCTTTTGGAAAAAGCCAGCCCTATAGAGTGTTTCTGTCCTGAGAAACAGGAAGATGTGACTGGGGGTAATATGTAAGATCTCAGGGCCAGTTTACAGTAACTTGGAGACCCAATGTCTGTCTGCACAGCTGTGCTGGGAAGCTTAACAGGTGCAGGGTGTTCAGACAGAAGAATCCAACCTCTGTTCATCTGTAAGGGGCCAGTCTGGTAGAGCTGTGGCCTACCTGCTGTGCACAGAGCGTGTGTCTTAAAGGCATGCATGAAAGATACATTGCATGGGCTAACATTCCTCAGTAGCAGAGAAAATAGAATTGCATTAAAGTGGTGGTGTTGCTGGCTGGAATTGGATTAGAAAGGTATGATTTAAAGACATATTTATAAACATTGTTTCCGTTTTCAGAAAGAAAAATCATAGGACAGGGTCCTTTACATAAAACACACCTGCAGACAAATGCAGTTTTTACAGTATTTGGTTCCTCCAAAATGTACAATATGCATGTCCTTTACAACACTTGAGCAAAATGCAGGCTTGAAAATACCTCTAACACTGACATATGAATGCTTTATTCTCAACCGATCTCAAAATATGAGGTAAAGCAACTCTGCTGATGTATTTCACTTTCCCTGGGAACATTAGAAACTTGTGACCCTGGTATACCATTCCTACCTCTCACTTCTTAATATGGGACAAGTCATTTAGCCTCCCTGTGCCCAAACAAGCAGGGAGAGGTAAACATGTGGATGACTTTCTACATGTTCTGCATACTCCCATGGGTGTATATGCACCTGGCCTGCCCAGAGGCAGCATGGGAAACATGCCAGGAAAGCAACGATTTGGTTCCACATCCTTCAACAGTACAAACTGTTATGAACAGGAACATTTCTAACAGCACAATTATTTTAACTGTAAACTTCCTAATGCTATGATGTTAACTCTGTCAAGAACTATATGCAGACAGATTTCACCCATATCTAGGGTGAGTTACATTGCTGGTTTCTCTAATACAGACATAAACTTTTCATTCTGGTAAATACAGGTTTTACCCACATAAAAGGTGCTTTTTGGAAATTACCTCCCAGAGTACAAGCAAAAGAATTCACATTGCATACTTTACCTACGGGCGAAGAAGAGAGGACAATGTCCTTTGGACATCATTATTTGTAATTTGTGCCTGATGGATGCATGCTAAGTGGCTTTCAAATGGAAAGGTTACAGGTAGTTTCCATTTGAAAAAGTGCTTGCAGGCTTTGCAATCACTATGCTGCTTCTGAATATTACCCACAATGTGTGCAAAAAAAGTAGATGGATTACCAAATCCAGAACTTATACATTCTAGAAAGGACTGTTCTCACACGGGGTGTAAATCATATTTCAGCATCGGGTTTTGTTTGCCTCTGCTTAAAGCTATCAGCTGTTATTCAAAGTCCAACCATATCAGATATATATATATATATATATATACATACATACATACATACACACATACATATACAGAACCTCTATGAAGGTGTATCCGACAGGGATGGTTTTGCTTAGGAGCATGAGCTATGCCATTCTGGGTCAAACCAATGTCCATCAAGCCCAGCATCCTGTTTCCAACAGTGGCCAATCAAATAACATGTACCTGGCAGGTTCCCAAAAAGGCACACAGGTTCCACAATGCTTGTCTGAGGGCAAGCAGTACATTTCCCAGGTTATCTTTAATAACGGTCTATGGACCTTTCCTCCAGGAAATTGTCCAAACCTTTTTAAACCCAGCTACATTAACAGCTTTAACTACATCCTGAAGTATCAAATTCCAGAGTTTAATTACATATTGAGTGAAAAAATATTTTCTCTTATTACTCATAAATGGGTTACCCTGTAGCTTCATTGCATGTCCCCTAGTCTTTCTACTTTTTGATGGAGTAAACAACCAATCTACGTTTACCCATTCTACTTTATTCATTAAATTTATAGACCTCTCATATCTCCCCTCAGCTGTCTCTTTTCCAAGTTGAACAGCCCTAATCTTTTTAGCCGCTCCTCATAGAAGTATCCTTCCATCCCCTGTACCATTTGGTGGCTCTTCTCTGTACAGTTTCTAATTCTGCTATATCATTTTTAGATGTGGCAACCAGAATTGCACACAATATTCAAGGTGTGATCACACTATGGAGCGATACAGAAGCATTATAATATCCTTTGTTTTATTTTCCATTCCTTTCCTTATGATTTCTAGCATTCTATTTGCTTTTTTTGGCTGCCGCTACACACTGGGCAGAGGGTTTCAAAGTATTATCCACAACAGTACCTAAATCCTTTTTCTCGGTGCTTGTAGCATGCACATTCCCTGTCTAAAGTGCACTGTATGTAGCCAAGAAAATTCTTAGAACTCCAATGAAGAATTTCCATCACAAATGTCCTGGTTTTGAGGTTTCTTCCATGGTTATTAAATGTTCATCGTCTTTGCTTTATTCTTTTAACACTACAAGGTACCATACTGCACTAACTATGACTTACGAGTAGAAGGGAAGCACACTCGTATGCCAAAAATGGCAGCTGAACATGACAGGCCAACATTTGTATTTTGCCAGCTGTTGAGTTACCTTGTGTTTCCTGAAGAGTAATTGCCATGATTGATGCTGACACAGCAAAGTCACCTCCAGCAAGGCAGCTGGAGAGGTAGAGGCAGATCCATTGCATAACACTGTCAGTGAGTTTACACATCATTATTCCTTCTTATTAGGTCATCAGCACCATCATTTCTGAGTTTCTAGAATGCTTTCATGAATTTCCCCTCATAGAGAAAACCATTAGGAATTCATTTTTACCATTTGTTGGGAGCAACAATATACCGACTGATTTGAAGGCTTAAAAACAAACAAACATTTTTCAGTACCTGTAAATACTGCTCTTTAAGCAATGCACACTGGAAGGTAGAGAATCCAGACACAGACACCGGGAGGGAGGGAGGGACTGATGGACTCGTACATCGTATGCAGGGTTCTCTCTTAGCAAGTGAATGTTATTATCTTGTGCAAGAGGACTGTAAGCTTAGTTGTGAATGCCAGATTTTTCAGTAGCATTTTTCACAGTAAGAGCTACTAGCACATCACACACACACACACAACTTAAAATTACATGACCACTTTTGAATAAGAGATTTCTAGGTATGAGGAATTAGGATCTTGTCTTTAATAACCAGAGCCCAGTGGCTTTCCCAAGCTACGCAGAAAGAAAGAGGGAGGAATAGAGTAGAACCGTGTGCCACCGGGCTGGTTAAATACTCCATCTCTGCCCGTGCTTTATAGAGAGAGAGAGTACGAAGGGATGATGGAATGTGATTATTTACATCCCTCTTAAATCTAGTAGCACCGAATTTGTAATACTAGCAGTAGTGAAGAAAGGTGTAAATAATGGAGCTACACCCCTACCCCCCTTTTTCTCATGCAGTGCTGTGAAAACATTATTTGTGGGTGCAAACAATGGCAGCAGTTAAAGCAGCTGCAGGGTTTCAGGTCAATATCAGGAGTATAATGTCCATTAGTCCCCTACTCATACCCTCTCCACCTTTGAAAAATGGACATGAATTCAGAGCTGGCAATATACAGTAACAGCAATCTGTCTCTCATGGGCACTTGCTCTGTTGCAATAAAAATTCCTTTGGGTCAATATTCCTTAAAAAACTACAGGTATGTTGTAGAAAAGTAGAAATTGAATCCTTAATTTTGAGTTGACTGCAGCCACGTCATGTCCAGTTTAACATGTATGCTTACCAGGAGGCCCCCCTGTCCCATTGTTTGACCTTGTGCCATTACCTCCTCTCTCCTTCCCTTTTCAGTGCAGCAAGCTTAACGCCAGGTCATCCCAAAACTGTGACCCAACATTAGTATTCTTAATTCCATCCAAGACAAACTGGGCCTTTGGAAACCAAAAATTTGTCGCTAAGATGGGATTAGTTTGCCAGCGCTAATCAAGCAGGACCAGTGCCCAACTGCTGGGATGGAATGAAGAGCTGCAGTTTGGTAAGGAACAGTTACTCTCATGGCTGACTCCGTTTACGGTAGAGGTACGCATTGCTCACTTGGTTCATGATAACCAGCCCAGTTAGAACTGGGCACAAAATGGACAGATACCAGGAAACACCAGTTACTGAGGCAGTAAACCATAAAGAACACATACCCAAGAGCAAGCTATAACAGCCCAGCAAGTACCCAATGAGTCCTGATGTCGCATGGTATGTCTTCAACTTTGCCAGAGTCCAATTCTTCAGCCACTTTGGGTACAGTAGGGTACTACCTCCTAGACACTGCAGGCCAGTAAACAGCACTGTGACCAGGCCAATCAATCCATGCCAAGTGACAAAGTGTGGTTTGCTGTTGAGATGTTTGTTATAACTGATGATGGCCAATCCAAGCAAGGCACAAAAGAGGGACAGTAGCTGCACTGCCCAATGGATACGGACTCTAATCTTTCGAGAAAAGGAACAGACCAAGGAACTCTCTGGGGAGAACACAAGCACCGCCTCAGTCATGAAGAAAGAAAACTGCAGGAAAAAGAAAACAGATTTAATCCTCAGCACAGTACTGCAAACTGATAAACCTATGTGATGAATGTAAGGAAGAACAATAGCAGGGAGAAGGTAGATCAATGTAAATTTGTGCTGAGGTGATGAATAAGAAAGGGCTGATGTGGCGATGGAGAAAATTGGCAGCAAGTGGATATAATGTTCTTCATGGACAAGTAGGAATGATTCTTCATGTATGGGTGATGTCCCTGACCAAGATCCTCGTGGTAATGCTCCCCAGCTTCTATTGGAAGCTTCGGAGAGGCTCGACTGTTCCTGTGCACCTCCTTCCTGCCTACTGCCGTGGCGCCATCTTGAATCAGTCTTTTTTCCATAGAGCCCCACGCACATGTTCCAGTCATCCTCCATTTGGTTAACCTCTCCTTCTACCCTCTGGGGATTTTTGCTCTTCGGGTTTTTTCATTTATTCACCTGCCATCGTGGTTTCTCTTTTCCCTTTTGGTTTTTCTCCCTCGATCGCTAGTTTAATTTCTTTACTCCGACTCCTCTGTCTTCACCAGCGCTGGTATTCCAGTTGGGCCTCACATTCCAAACTCAAGCCCTTTGACTTCACCACAGCTATTTTCCTGGATGACATATCCCAAAAGTCTGTCAGCAGCTTAAATAAGTGTTCCCAGTGGCTAGAACCATATTCACCATGGATACACATAAATAGTGCCTTGGTCCCTTTCATCAGTCATCTTCTTGTAATTTGTTTTTGCAGATGACAAAAAGAGGACTCAGAGGTTGTGAGAAGCAGCATGAATGACTTTTTGGCGCTCAGAAGTCCAATCCATCGCTTTCGGCATAAACCGCACCAGTTTCTATGGCGTCCAAGGCTGCATTGCACGCAAGCAGTGCAACGACATCGAGGAGCTATTGGGCTTAATCGGAGCCGAGCATCCATAGTGCCCTAGGTCACTGGCCATCGATCAATCTCCACCAGCAGATGAGGAAGGATTCGGCCCAGTCTTCTTCGATGTTGAGGGGTGAGTGAAGACTCTGGTGCATCGGCATCAGAGCCCTTCAAGGCATGGTGTTGAAGCACAATGGGGGTCCGCATGAGTGCCCCTCGAAGGAGCCCTGACAGGAAGAGAGCTTATCCTCCAGGACATCAGAGCGGCACCAGCAGCCTACCGACAGCCAAGGCCCAGCAGCCAATACCGCTGTACAGATACTAGGTACATCGGTCGAAGTTGCTCAGGCCCCGCAGCCTTCAGAATCGACAGCCATGAAGAAGTGCCTTCTGCAAGCTCTTGAGGACTTTAGTGCAGCAGCCTCAATAGTGGCAGCATCAACATCATCTACTGTACAGCCTATCCTCAAGATGCACGCCCTGCCTGCAGTACAGCGATCAACATCGGGGCACTGAAGGACCCAGACGCCAGTGCCTGCCCGACCGATATCCCTTTCTAGTGTTTCGGGGTCTGATGAGCCCTCAAAGTCTAGATGGGCATCTGTCCATCATCGCTGCCAAAGGAGATATCAATCCCTTCGAGGCAGGAGAGAGATCCGGGCAGAAACTCACAAGTACTTCAACTTCCTTTCTGAGTATGACTCAGAAGGCTGGGTCACAGATGTGGAATCTGAGGACTTGTCATAGGGCAGATCCCCTGAGCTTCCCTCAGACCCTCCTCCACCTCATGAGCGGTGTAAGTCCACCTCATGAGCGGTGTAAGTCCCCCTCCTGAGGACATGACCTTCCAAGGAGTGTGTAAGGGACATGGCCAAGACCATACCATTTTCTTTGGAGACTGAGGATGAGCCCAGGACAGAACAGCTGGAGATGCTGCAGTACTCCTCAGCCTCTAAGGAGATGGTGACAGTGCCTGTGCACTGCATCCCGCAGAGAATACAGATGAGAATGTGGGAGAACCCCTTCACTATGCTTCTGGTTAGTAGAAGGCTTGACTTCATGTACAGAGTTCAGAAGGCTCCCAGGTTCAAGAAGCCTCAGCTTCACCATTCCTCCGTAGCCAAATCCGCCCTAAAGAGAATCAAAAGAACCAAGACTCAGTCCTTGGCACCCCCAGAGGGAGGCTCATACAGTGGACGTTTTAGGGAGAAGGTGTTTCCAGAGTTCCATGCTTGTTGCCTGCATGACCTCTTACCAGCCCAACATGGGGCATGTTCTTGAAGAATATCATGTTTGATTTGGCTGATCAGGCCCAATTTCTTCTTCCAGAGAAATTGGATCAGTATTCTCTAGTGGCCCACAGCAAGGACTGCTCGAAGTTCATGATCCCAGCAACCTATGATATCTTCAAAAACGGCAACCAAAAATGCTGCCATAGGTATTGGCACCCAGAGACTCATGTGGCTCCAGTCGCCAGATCTGGAACAATCAGTGCAGAACAAGCTGGCAGACTTCCCATGCTGCAGGGAGAATCTCTTCGGCAAATAGGCTGAAGAAAAGGCTGGCTGTCTTACCACTCTTCAGATGCATGGCTGAGCAGGCCTCCTCTCGTAGGAGGTACCAAGGTGGGGGCCAGAAAAGACATTACTCTCATAGGTGTAGGTACTTTCCTGGGCCCAGATTTCCCAATCCAAGCAGGCCCCTTGCCAACAGCAATGTTTGGAGAAACCTCAGAAGGCCCAACTGACTCCTTGGCCATAACCTGCGGCAGGGTTTTGAATGGTTCCTTCAGAGTAGAGTCACTCTTACGACAACTTCAGCCCACCCAACTGGAATTCATCAAGGTCATATTTGATACAACTCGGACGAGAACCTTCCTACTGCAAGACAGACTGACGGCACTTGTGCAAGAAACTCAACTGAGTCAGCAGGTAACAGCTCGCAGGATGTTGACTGTACTAGGCCACATGGCCTCCACAGTATGTCACAGTGTCACACCCTTAGCATGCCTCCAGATGAGGCAAACTCAGTGGACTTTGAGAATTCAATGGACCCAGGCCATGGGTCAACTCGGGGATCGTCTGTGTGTTACTACCCCTCTCATTCAGTCATTATACTGGTGGACTGTCTACCACAATTTGCTCAAAGGTCTTTCTTTCCAAATAACTCCACTCCAAAACGTGCTGATGACAGACACATCCAAGCTTGGGGAGCTCATCTCGATGGGCTGCACATCCAGGTCAATTGGTCCATCCAAGAAAGTCTCCATCAGATAAACTTCTTGGAAGAAAGAGCAATGGCAAATGCTCTAAAGACTTTCTGAGATCGACTGGCCAACCAAATTGTTCTGATTCAAACAAACAATCGGGTTGCCATGTTCTACATCAACAAACAGGGAAGAATGGGCTCATACCTCCTTTGCTGGGAAGCAATCAGGTTCTGGAAGTTCACCATCACACATGAGATGGGCATGAGAACCACACACCTGCCAGGTGAGCAAAACACTCTGGCAGACAGACAGTTGATCTTCCAGCCACAAGAGTGGGTGCCGGACAGGGAAGTTGTGACTCTCATTTTTTGAGAGTGGGGCACCTCCTTGATAGATCTGTTCACTGC
Source organism: Ichthyophis bannanicus (assembly GCA_033557465.1). Classification (NCBI taxonomy): domain Eukaryota; kingdom Metazoa; phylum Chordata; class Amphibia; order Gymnophiona; family Ichthyophiidae; genus Ichthyophis; species Ichthyophis bannanicus. The sequence goes on from CM066046.1 coordinate 49,083,516, forward strand.
CTTACAGAATGCTCAGGTGCATCAGTTCTGCTCCAGAGTAAGATCGCACAGCAGACTAGCATCCGATGCTTTTCTCCTGCATTGGAAGGAGAGAATCTTCTGTACGCTTACCCTCCAATACCTCTCTCATTGCAAAGACCCTCCTGAAGCTCAAAACAGACGGTGGCATGATGAATCTCATCACTCCCTACTGGCCCAGACAACCTTACTTTCCCCCTCCTGCTGCAGCTTTCCAGTCTGGAGCTGCTCCGACTCGGCCATGCACCAGATCTGATATTGCAGGAGGGCAGGACGATGTTGCAGCCCAACAACTGATTCTTGGCCCTCATAATATGGATGTTGAGAAGCTAATGTTGTCTCAGCTCAAGCTGCCAGATGGTGTAACCAAAGTTCTTTTGGCTTCTAGGAGACTGTCTATGATAAAGTCTTACTCTTGCAAATGGAAGAGATTTGCTGTCAGATGTAGGGGCCAGGCCCTAGATCCTTTCTTCTGTTTCACACACGAACTGCTTGAATATTGTCTACACAAGACCAACTCAATCAGGATCTACTTCAGTGTGATTGGAGCTTACCATCAAGGTGTGGAAGGCAAGTCCATCTTGGTACAGCCTTTAGTTGTTCACTTTATATAGGGGTTGCTTCTCTTGAAGCCTCCCTACAAACCTTCTGCAGTGTCTTGGGACTTCAATGTGGTTCTTGCACTGCTCAAAAAAGCTCCCTTTGAACAGCTCAATTCCTGTCCTCTGAAGATCTTGACCTGGAAGGTACGGTTTCTGGTGGTCGTCACTTCAGCATGCAGAATGAGCAAGTTTCAGGCTCTAGTAGTTCATCTGCCTTACACCAAATTCCACCATAATAGAATGGTCCTTGTACTCATCCTAAATTCCTTCCAAAAGTGGCATCAGATTTCCACCTTAATCAGTCAATTGTTCTGCCAACATTTTTCCTGAGACATTCTGCCCACAAAGGGGAAGCTGCTTTGCACATGTTGGACTGCAAGCAAGCCTTAGCCTTCTACTTGAAGTGGACAAAAGCCCAAAGAAAGTCCATCCAGATCTTTGTTTCTTTAGACCCCAATAAGCTAGGGGCTGCTGTTTTCAAACACACTCTTTCAATTTGGCTGGCAGACTGCATCTCTTTTGCTTATGTTTAGGTAGGCCTGAGCCTTGATGGTCATGTCACAGCTCACAATGTCAGAGTTATGGCTGTGTTGGTGGCCAACTTATGCTCGGTTTCCATGGAAGAGATCTTCAAGGCTGCAACGTGGTCTTCAGCCTACACATTCACATCTTGCTACTGCCTAGACAGGGATTCTCAATGCAATAGCAACTTTGGCCAATCTGTACTCCGTAATCTGTTTGGGGATTAGAATCCAACTCCATCCCCTCTAGGCCCATTCTATTCTATCCAGGCTACCAAAATAAAGAGGGAAGAGAGAATCACTTCTATTGTACATAGTTGGTCTCTGACTGTTAAGGGTTGTTGCCATGCTGCGGTTGAGTTTTGCCCGTGTTGGACTTCTTGATGGCCTTCTTGGTTTTCGGTAGCCTGCAGCTTGGGAGGCCCATAGGTGAGGACTCATTCCTGCTTGTCCATGGAGAAAAGGTAGTTACTCACCTGTAGCAGATGTTCTCTGTGGACTACGGGAATGAGTCCTCACCTCCCCGAGTAGTTGTATTCTGCTACAGACTGATTCAAGATGGTGCTGTGGTGGCACATTGGAATGAGGCGCATAGAGCCTCCCAAACGTTTCCAATAGAAGCCGGGAAACATTCCCACATGGGACTCCATCAGGGACATCAACCATAATCGAGGACTAATTCCTGCTGTCCACGGAAAATAGCTCCTATGGGTGAGTAACCACCTTTTACAAACAAGTGTGGATTTAATTGTGTTCACTAATATAAGATGCTCCAGAAAGTTTCTCTTCTTGGTGTATCTTGACTGGATTATAAGCTCCAAAGAGCAGAAACTCTGTAAAAAAGACATACTTTGTTTCATAATGTTACAGAAATAAATAGCAGTAAAGGGAGTTTGTGGCAGAACGTTGTATGTTCCTGCCGATTTTGAGTGGTAAAACCAAAAATTACTGCCTTTTTTCAGATCATTTTCTCTGTTCCTCTGGACTTCCAACAATCAGAATCAGTCTCTTTTCAGCACTACTCATTTTGTGCACCCTATTTACATCCCTCTCCCAGTCAACTAAGCTGTTATAGCAAAAGGCTTCAGGGGTCAAACACCATGGCTCCTGCAGGAATGTAGACCCTAATTATGGTCACCAGGTGTCAGTGTTCACTGGGATTCCCTCTTTCCAGGGGCTCAACACTATTTCTATGCAGTATCGCCAGTCTGGCGATCAGAACCCTTACCCAGGCATCAAACCCACATCTACCACATATTAAATCAGTGGGCTTTAAAAAGTATCAAGGTCAGTTCTGAAAGCACTTATCCAGATAGCAGGGTCTGCTGTTCAGAAGAACATAAGAAATGCCATACTGGGTCAGATCAAAGTCCATCAAATCCAGTATCCTGTTTCCAAAGGTGGCCAATCCAGGTCACAAGTACCTGGCAGATTCCCAAAATGACCCACAGATTTCATAATGCTTGTTGTGGGGCAAACAGTGGATTTCCTGCGTCCTCTTTAATAATGGTTTATAGCCCTTTCCTCCAGGAAGTTGTCCAAATCTTTTTTAAACCCAACTACACTAATGGCTTTTACTACATCCTCCTGTAACAAATTCCAGAGTTTGATTACGCATTGAGTGAAAAATATTTTCTCTTATTAGTCTTAAATGGGTTACGTTGTAGATAGTGCTGCCAAATATCTCCTCTGATCACCTTGGCACTATCCAGATAGTGATGGGATTGCCTGGGCAGAGCTGTGATGAAGCTAGCACTTATCCAGATAGTTATGTGGATAATAGCATTGAAAATCACCACTATCTTCATAACTTAGGACAACCAAAGAACTGTCCTAAGTAGTATGTAGAAAGTCTATTTAGATAGCAGCTGAATATTGCTGCTATCCAGATCGTGTCTATAGTGACAGCACTATCCGGATATTCAGCGCAGTCTCTAACCAGATACTGGTGCTATCTGTATATAGTTTAACAATGGCAGGTAGATTTTAAAAGTAAAAATACACTGACCCCCCCCCCTCCACATTTGAATATTAACCCAATTTTGTCTATTCTCTCCAGCGTCCAACCTTCATACCCACATCCCCTACTTTCCATCTTGGCTATATTTTGTATCCTACAGATTAGCCATTAGAGCAAAGTTTTTGAAGCAATAATCAAAGCCTTGAATTGGTCAGTGAGAGTAGAAGGAAGCAGATCCTTTCTGGTAGCAGCCCTTATGATCTTGCTTCGTTTTTCCTCTTTCCTCATCATAGGCAATGTGGGGCGATAACATAGCTCTTAGGAATCTTATTCTACTCCACTCTGTTTCAGCTATAGCATTCCCAGATCCTTCAATCAACCTCACCATGCTGTCACTAAACACTCCTTCTGTTCTTCCTAGGAGCAAGATGAGAGATACCTAGTGAAGACCCAGTACTGCAGTGTTCTATCCCACCTCCCCATATAGCTGTTAGCTAGCACTATACCTCTCAGAAATGACTTTATAACAGAAAAGACCACTTGAGTGTCCCTCCTTCCTCCCCAAAAGAGATACGAGATACCCAGTATCACAGCTTTGCCTTCCTCTTGTTCTCACCATATGACACCCATACCTGGAGACGGTTACAAGCACTTAATCATATCAGGCTATATATTCATGAACTCACTGTTTTTGCTTTTATTTACTTACAGCTAAGGACATTAAGAAAGGATGCCAGGAGAAAAGACCTACAAAAAAAACGAAAGATGTTACTGTAAAAAGTATGAAAAACAGATGTAATCCCATTGTCATCCAAAGCTCAGGGCCCTATTTACTAAAGTGCGGTAAGATGTGGAGGAGTAGTGTAGTGGTTAGAGCAGTGGGCTAAGGCCCAGAGAAGCCAAGTTCAAATTCCATTGCTGCTCCTTGTGATCAAGGACAAGCCACTTAACCCTCTATTGCCTCAGCTACAAACTTAGATTTTAAGCCCTCTAAAAAACAAGAAAATACCTACTCTACCTGAACGTAACCTGCCTTGGATCTCTGAAAGAGGTGTGAGCTAAATCTAATGCAGGTTAGCATGCAAAATTAACACATGATAATGGCAAACCCTGTGCATTAACTGTTGGGATATTTACAATAGTTTGTCATTCATTTAATGCAGAAAAGGTTCTTCACAGTGCACCACTTGAATGCATTTAGCTATATCTATTCATGTGGCATTAGTGCATAACTAACTTTGGGGCCCTGTTACTAAAATGGGTTAGGTTTTCCCAAAACCTAAATGTGAGTTAAGCACAAAGCCTCCGATGTAACTACTGGGGGCATAAGCAGCTTGTTCCCAGAAGTTAACATACAGATGCATACCCTAATGCAAGATGCAAGTACCACAAGGGCACCTACCTCCACTTATTGTGGTGGAGTTAGATTCACCCACTCTAATAGCAACACTGACAGTGTGTTCGCCCACACTAACTGCCATGTGCTCTCCACGTCTACTGTCTGCCCTTACCCCACCCATTCAGCACCCCAACCCATGAGTGACAGCGCGAGAGTCAGCATGCAGTAACCGCACAAATACACATTAACTGTTTAGCGCACTTTAGTAAAAGGCCCCCTTTGTATTAATCACGCACTTCCCCCACCCTCTTAGCAAAAAGAGTGCTAAGCTATTGTGTTATAAACCACACCACCATGCAGTCATATTTCTCTTCTCAGTTCTTAGTTATAAAACCCCTAGCACTGTGTGAGCACTTCCCCTCTCCCAAGGCTAGTTGGTTGGTTGGTTTGTTTGTTTATTTATTCTATTTATTGTAAATAGTTTCCCAACCACTACTGGTTGTACATGTATATAGTTACCCTAGTTACAGCTCCAAGTTATTTATCCTGTTACAATGTAAGCATAAAACTGTTTGGTCTGTTGCAAAATTTTTGTTATTTGTAAACCGCACTGATACTGAAAAGCGCAGTATAGAAGAGCCTGTAAATAAATAAATAAATAAACAAACAAACCAACCCCTATTATGATAGATTTATTTCTATTTTCACAAAGTTTGATATACCACTAATGGAGTACACATCATAGCTGTTTACAAAGTCATAAATGGAGCACACGGTGACAACAATTAACAAAAACCAAAAGATAATATAAAATAAAACTACATGACAAGGCAAAGGGAGGGAGGAAGAGGAAAGCAATAGCACAATAATTCTTTGAGATAACAAACAGCTGGAGAATACAAGGATGGAAATAGAGGAATAGGGGTGAGGGATACCGGGAGTTCTAAGGATTTCTCTGTGGCAAAGCTTGTTTGGAGAACCAGGTCGGTAGACCTGCCTTAAACTTTTTGTAGGGAAATTCTAAGCGGAGATGTGAAGGGAATGCATTCCACAGGTGGGGAGCCTGGTTACAGAAGGATATAGATCTATAAGTTTCAAAGCACAACTTAGACTTTGTAGGGACTACCAGTAGATTTTCACCTGAAGACCATAAAATTCAGGCTGGACAGTAAGGAATGAGATATGAGTGGAGGTAAACAAGGAGGCCAATGTAGAGAGCATGATGTCAGCAGTAAGATTTTGACCCAATCCAAAAAGTGACTGGAAACCAGTGCTGCTCCTACAACAAAGTCACATGATCTCATCTTTTTGCATCGTGAATCACAAATCATAACATTTTGGACCACCTGCAATGTCTGTATCATATATCCTGGATTGAACAGTATGATTCGAATCGGGCTTCCCTAGTTCTTAGCTCACTGCTTTAACCAATAAGCTACTCCTCCACATTAACAAGCTTCAGTTATAGAATTCTCCTGCCCTCCCCTTGTGACCCCCCCCCCAATTATAAACATCAGTACTGTCCAGTTTTATCCCTCAGTTTTTCACTTAAAGTCCAACGCAGCTGCCCCTTTGAGCCTCAGCAAGACAAACAGGACATAATTGTAGAAGGAACTCGAATGGGGGATGGGGTCTCAGGGAAAAGTTTAGAGTGTGAGAACAGCTCTGAATATGCCGATAGGTTCACAGGGGGTGTTTATGAATAAGTCAAGGTTACATCCTGCAAAACAGGGAGCTTTTGTTTGCAAGAAGCTTGTCCTAATTAAGCGTGAGCAATATGTCTGTGCCCAACTTGGGTTGAAACATGTAGTGTTTAGCTTGACCTGTGACATGTAGATATAGATAAACAAAAAGTAAAGCAAAAAGCATGACACAGAGTAATAAGATGAAATTGTACAATGTGGCATTTTTTCCTAATAAAAGAAAGTGCTGCGACCAAGCTAATGGAGGAGTTACAGGAGACTGTTCAGGTTTGCAGGCCTGTGAATTCCTCTGCTTAAAGCAGACCTCGTTAAGGTATAACTCTATGTTCTGATTTAATTTTTTTCTCACTTGCTTTAGAATCCAGAGAATAGGAGATAATGGCCGAGGCCCTGGCCAGGCAGTCAGGAACAGATTATATACAACAATAATTCCATAAAGAAGTCAGCCAAAGTACATGCTATCCATGTATGTAAGTCACAGTATTCTAGTGCCTTACATGCACTTGTTGGCACATAAGTGCATACATCAGTCAGTAGCTATTCTGTAAGCACGCATGTATGTATGTGCCACTGCGCCTACCTGCGGGGTGGGTATGACAGGTATGGCACAAGGCAGAGCAGAGGCAGGGATAAGTGCTTGGAATACTATAACCTACACACGCCTTCCAAAATTTAGGCATGGGCATATACATCTGCCATGGGCAGGCATAAGAGCTCACACCTATTGTGCACACATTGGGGGCCCACTTACGCCCTATTCTATGAAATACAGCACATGCTTGCTTTATAGAATCAGTGCACCGGGTGCATGCGTGTACATGCACACCTCAGGCACAATGTTATAGAATTATCCTCATAAAGCTGTAAACAAGCATACATTAATTTTTTACTTACTTGATCCTGGTCTGGCAACAATAGCCACAAATATGGTGAATGCTAGGGCAACAAGGTGTGCAGTCACACCAGAGGCGGCCCGCAGCCAGCGGTAGATGTAGGTCTCAGTTTCGCTACTCAGTGCCATAGTAGGACAGCCACCACCTGCAGGCACTGCTCCCTCTAAATGAGCAGAGATTCTTCATCCATTTCTGCTTAGCTAAGATAGAATACAGCAGAAATAAGCACTAAAAACCAGCGATTTCACAGACTGAATGTTTTCTCTGCCTCTGGTCACTTCTGCTGGGAAAGAAAGATGCAAATTACAATAAGTTGTTATTCTATTTTATTGCTAAATGGACAGACCTCCTCCTCTCCATCATCCAAGCTAATACAAACTCTTGGAAATGCTTATTACATCGAGATCAACACAATTTAATGAAGTCCTGGGATTTATATACCAAAACTGAAACATATTTTCTCCTAGAGCTATTTTATGTTTCAAATTATTTTTTGGCAGATGGGTATGTAGGGGGTATTAAGAGGAAAACAGAAAGAGGTGTGTTTACTAAAGTCTGCTAGCTGCTCCCACAGCGATAGTGCAGTACTATAGCAGCTAACGTGTGCCAAATGCAGACATTACAGCGATTTTCTGCAGTATTGCATTTTTGCACTATAACTGCAGGCCTAGGTAGAAAGTGGGCAGGGGTAGGGTGGAAAGCAGGTTTGTCTGCCTGCAACATGTGATTAATGTGGATTCAAATATTGCATGGTAACTGCCAAAGTTGCAGACACCACGGATGCACCTAATGCCACCTCAATGAGTGGCGATAGCTGCATCTGCAGTGCTTGTTGACCGCGATTCCTGCATTTTCACCATGGTACCAGAGTAGGGAAGGGGAGATGCTAGACGTAAGAAATTGGGAAGAGGAGATGCTGGGTACTTGGGGGTGAAAAGGGAAGGGGAGGCTGGACTGTGGGTAGGGTATAGAAGGTAAGATATGGAACTACAGAAGGGTGAGTAAGAGAAGGGGAAATGTTGGAGGTGGGGAAAATAAGAGGAAATGCAGGACAGAGTATGGAGACAGAAAGAGAGTGCAAAATATTAGACATGGGCATGGGAGGTGGAGTTAGTAAGAGGCTGGTGAATGGGCGAGCTGAGATGAGAGAAACTGGAAAACTATGTAGATGCAGTAAAAAGAGGGAGACAAGTAAGGACAGATGAAATTTGAGCAGCTAAAGAAATAGAAAAATAAATAGAAAAAAAGCTGTAAGTGAAAAATCAATGTCAAAGATAGATGTGGAGGAGGAAGTGAAGACAGGATAAAGGAAAATAAATAGCAAATGGACAGTAAACCATGGGAACAGAATTAAGAGAAGACAGGCAGAAAACAAAGGAATAACCAGAGATTGGGAGCAAGACGAATAAGAAAAGAAAATGCTCAGAAAGCAAAGGTAGTCCAATTTTATTTTCAATTCAGTGATTGGAATAGGTTGATTTTCTGATTTTCAGAATTTAAATCCATTATCTCTGTTTTGCACAGTCACTGTTTCTATTTCTCTGTTGGTTCATCTGCTTCTATTCTGTTCAGGCATTTATATACCGTCCTTCTGCGAACGCATTCTAATCAGGTACTGGGCTCACAATCTATATGCGTACCCGAGGCAACAATGTGCCCAAGAAGTTCAATTGCTGAAGAGTGATAGTGCTGCTGTCATGGGTTAGATTGGTGAGGGGGAGGGGGGAGGGCAATGTAATGATTCCTCTTCCACGGATTGTTCCTCAAATCTGGAATGAACTTCTCCACCTCTCGCTTCGGATATCAAGTATCTTAGACTAGCCTGCAAAAAATTCTGATAACCTTAACTTTATGAGAAATGATAGCTCACTGCCCCTATCCTTAAGGCAAAGGCTGAGAAGAGGGGGCCCAGCCTATCATGGCATCTCTTCGGGTTTCTATCACTGCCTGCCCGACAGTACTGAGGCTGCTCCAAGGCAGAGAGGGGACGGGCACTAATATTACCTGTTTTCCCTTGTTTCACTCAAGGAACCGCTCCACCCGCCGGATAGGCTGTGCCGTTGGGTCCTGCCTTCCTTAACTTCCTGCCTGCGCCTTCAGTACCGGCCTTAACGTCACTTCCGGTGCACGGGACCTTTCAAGCAGCGCGTCTAGCACAACGCAGCCGCTATGGGAGCAGAGTGTTTTACGTAGTAGCAAAGGCGTCCAGAGGAAGGAGGGCTGCGTGTTTTGCGTAAAGTAAAGACGTCCAGAGGAAGGAGGGCTGCGTGTTTTGCGTAGAAGACGTCCCGAGGAAGGACGAGGGTTGCATGTTTTGCGTAAAGTAAAGACGTCCAGAGGAGGGAGGGCTGCGTGTTTTGCGTGGAAGTAAAGACGTCCCGAGGAAGGAGGGCTACGTATTTTACGTAGAAGTAACGACGTCCCGAGGAAGGAGGGCTGCGTGTTTTACGTAGAAGACGTCCCGAGGAAGGAGGGCTACGTGTTTTACGTAACATTACGTGCTGGCGATACAGGGAGGACGCAGTGCTTGTGTGGTTCTGCTAAGGAGTCGAGAGTTGCGTGTTTCGCGTAGCCGTGGGTCATGGCGAGTAGCGGCAGCAGTAGCCGCATCGAATGTATCTTCTTCAGCGAGTTCCACCCCACTCTGGGGCCCAAGATCACCTATCAGGTCAGAGCTCTGGCTGCATGATCGGTAACGAGAGGTTTGCACTATGCAGCTTTGCTACCGAAAAGAGGTTTCCATTGCCTAAGCTGAACATGTAAGAGCAATAGCGCCAATTGTTATAGCTTTCGTGACGATGCAGATTTTTGTCTTGGTGTATTGTCTCTTGCTTGGATGTCAGTAGAACAATTGAGTGGACGGAAGTAAAGAGTTGATGAGGTGCGGGGGACCTCGTTCTGCTGCACTTTGATTGAAGCAGCTCGGTGCAGGGGACGACATTGGATCAATTGCTCTCCACTTGGATTAAACGTTGTTGGATTGGGGGAGGGGAGAGACACATCCTTCAATGTAGAAATAACGATGAAGACTGCATTTAGTGAGGGTCAGCTTTATAGACGTGGTGGGAGAATGGTAGTTTTTCCCTTTCACTTCGTGTTGCTAGGATTTAACCATTATATCCAGTATAAATTAAATGCTTGCAACTTAGCGATACTACTTTTTACCACAATTTTTTTGTCGGACCTTTTCATTCAAAGCCTCTATGAACCAGCTGCTTTTTAGCATATTAGTCCATTTTTTGTGATCAATATTTCTTTTCTTTAAAAAAATCGTAAAAGATCTCTATTTGAACTACATGCTTTGGAATATCCATGCAGATTAATAATACTGTTGTTGTTAAGTGCCGTCGAGTCGGAGTCGACTCATGGCGACCCTCTGGATAGCTATCTTAAATTGTGTTCGGTCTTCAGTCAGGCGGCTCATTGTTGACAGACTGGTACCCGTAGCTGCTGTTACTGTATCGATCCCATTGCTGGCCTTCCTCTTTTGCGTTGACCTTCTATCTTGCCAAGCATGACGTCTTTCTCTAATAATCTCTCTCTTCGCATGATGTGTCCAAAGTATGAAAGTCCTGAAGTCTTGTCATCTGAGCTTCTAAAGAAAGCTTAGGTTTGATCTCCTCTAGTACCGACTGGTTTGTTCTTCAGGCAGTCCATGGTATACACAGTATTCGCCCCCAGCATCATAATTCAAAGGCATCAATTTTCTTCCTGTCTGTCTTTTTCACTGTCCAGCTTTCACATCCATATGATGTTATTGAAAATACCATGGCTTGAACAAGTCGAATCTTTGTATGGAGAGAGACATCTCTGCTCTTGAGAATCTTGTCTAGGTCTTTCATAGCCATTCTGCCAAGAGCAATGCGTCATCTGATTTCTTGACTGCTTGTTGCTTCTTTATTGATAGCTGATCCAAGTAGGTTAAAGTTGTTCACAATTGCAAGTCCTTCAACAATGAACTTTGTTGGTTTTGCCAGTTGTCATGATCTTTGTCTGCTCATATTTAGGGGCTGCGTCCTCTGAGTAAGCATTGCCTCCATGGCACACATTGCATTGCAGGTGTGCTAAAACTGAGCTATATAGCTCCAAAATAATGTGACTAGCTCTACTTTTTCACCATTGACCAATTCTATTATATGAGTGTTATATTTCTTCTATAGCGAACAGATCTCAGAATCGAATTGGCTATAGACTGCTGACACTGTCGTGATACAGCCAGATGCCTTCAACACATCAATGATCTGTATTTTCGCTATTATTTTAATTTATTTGCTCTTTTTTTCTTTATTTTCAATTTCTTATTTTTAATAAAATATACTGCAGTGAAAGCCTAATGTTTCTTCCTTTTGTGAGTAGTTTTTTAAAAGGTTTTGAAACAACTAATGCTGCGAGATAAATCGAAGACTTCTCTAAACGGTTAATCCACTTCTGTCTGCTGTAATCAAAGTCCATGAATCATAAGATTAACCAAAGTCCATGAATCAGAAGGTTAACGAGAGACATCTCACAGCGTGTTTCTTATAGACTTATATTGGAGACTGTGCTGATTCAGCCAGATCTTCAAACTTATTCAATGTTTGCTCCATGCTTTATGGCTGCTCATGGCTACACCGCTCATAGCTAGGCTGCTCATGCACAGGACTTCAACTTAAAAGCTTCTTCTGCATAGGCCTGACCCAAGCATAATTCTTAAGACTGGGAAAGTCAGAATAGTATCTGCTAATTAATAAGAAAGTGGAGTGAAGGAGTAGCCTAATGGTTAGACACAGCACTCTGGTGGGGTGTCCTGACTTCCTCCTTTTCACAATGTGCCGCTTCTGCCCCTCTCTGCTGCCGCTTAGTTTCGGAGAGGGACTGAGGAACAGCACAGGAGGAAACCATGATGCAGTGCAAGAGTGTTAGTAAGCACTGCATCGCAGTTTAGGGATGATTGCTGCTACTGCAGGCCCTGGAAAGGGGTGGCAGAAATGGCTGAGGGGGCGGCAGGATGGAAGGCCTGCCTAGGGCACCTCCAGTCCTTGCGCCAGCCCTATAAACAATAATATGCAAAATTTCTATGTGCAGATTTAACATCCCATCATAGACATGGTGAATGTTGCTAGAGCTGCAGCTGGCACAGATCCATATGCGCATGCTCTCCCGTGTTAGCATGTGTTTTTTGCACACAGCCCCGTTTGCATACTTCCGTTTACAGTATTGGGGAGCAAGCTTTCTACGTTAGGCTTGCACTAGAAAACCATGCACTCGGCTTTAGGACACGATTCTAAGGAAAGGTAACTGCATTGGTCCTTGTGTGTGATTTTTTTTTTTTTCTTTTTCTGATCCAGCAGTCTCGTTCTGCTTTGGGGAATATGACTAGGATCCTGGCACTAGGAGCCTCCATTCTCAACTACATGAGGACTGCCCCCTGCTTTGTCCTCTTCCTTAAATATATCTAACAGTGTTCCTCAGCTGGGAGCCTGGAATGCTGCAGTGATGAGCCCTGAGTCTGATTTCCAAGTACCAGGTGATGACCATAGCTCCCCCTTTCCTCTGGATGACCCAGGAACTGAACTGCAGAAATGTCATTCTTTGGGATTGCCCACCCTTGGCATTTTTCAGATGGCATCTAGAGTAGAAACCTAGAAAAAGTTAAGCGCCATTACTTTGCTTTAGGGTAAAAGGTAGCCTAAAACAGTTTCTTTTCTTTGGCGCTTCTGAAAAGATGCAAATAAAGTGGAGGCAAATATAACTGCTTTCAAAGTAGTTAACTTGGTAAATTGTCAATGTGCATGTGTACCTTTTATGTGCAGGACTACAGGATGGGGTACGGGAGGCATACTGGTTGGATCACTTGTTTTATCCTTCTCTTAGAATTTCCCTTCACAAAACAATGTCTGGATCGATGCCCCCCACAGTACGGGAATTCTTTGCTCTATCTGCATTTGGCCCACATTAGCTGTTACAACTGCGATTTTCCCAAATACTTCTAAGGCTCTGATGTGTGAAAGCAGTCAAGTGAGTGTGGCACATTTCTAATTAGTAAGACTCGACACCTCTGCAACTGTGTGCCAAGCAATAATAACACCACAGTTAGATTACTGCAACATAATTCTCCAAAGGTGCAATCCAAACTCTCCAACTCGCTCAAAATGCTGCAGCCCGATTAATCACAGGAGCAAAAAAACATGAACACGTTACCCCTATCTTAGAAGCCCTCCTCTGGCTCCCCATGCAATCACAAATAAAATTCAGAGCCATAATGATGACATTTAAGATACTACGCAATCAGTCTGCCGAATGTCTAAAAGAAACAGTAAAAAGGGTTCCTAACAACAGATCAAGGAGGAAGCAGCGCCAGAACTCCCCCTCGACGTGCACCTCCCAAATATCACTCCACAGTGTGTTTTGACTACCATAACCCAGAGTTTTGGAACGCCCTCCGGTCTCACCTTAGAGCAATATCAGATATTGCGGACTTCAGAAAATATCTAAAAACCTGCCTGTTCACAGACTATTTCAGCACCATAGATAATACACACCTTAACAACAAAACCGCAACCCAACAGATACACCAGTGACAGGTTACTGCTCTAATTAAATATCAAGGTCTCTGTAAATAGTTATACAACGTTGCAAGATTTCATTGTAACATGCATGAAAATCAAAATTGTTATATGTAAATAGTTGCAATTTAACATTCTATGTAAACCAATGTTACGTTTTACTGTAAACCGCTTTGATAAAACTGAAAAACGGTATATAAAAAAAATGTTAAATAAACTGGGGACCTTCTGCACTTTACTGTTCGGCAGGCCTGTCTAGTTCTTTTAAAATACCACACAAACTTTCTCCTGCCATATTTATTGGAAGGCTATTCTGCATTCACTGCCCCTTCTGTCGAGACTTGATTCTTTGCCTTTTGTCTGTGTCTCTGCGACCCGCTCTTTTATCACGATCTCATTGTTCTAGTGCAGTTTTCATAGTGTCAGGATATTCACAATGACTATTCATGGATAGAAACATGACAGCTGAAAAAGACCACATGGCCTATCTAGTCTGCCCTTCCATATGAACTACAATAGTCCTCTTTTTACCTTTAGAGATCCTCTGTGTTTGTCTCTTGCTTTTTTGAATTCAGATACTGTCCTCATCTCTACCACCTCCACTGGGAAACTATTCCACGGTTCCACCACTCTTTCCGTGAAGAAATATTTCCACATATTACTCCTGACTCTATCTCCTTTTACTCTCTCTCTCATCCTATGTCCCCCTCGTAGCAGAGCTTGCCTCCAGTTGAAAGAGAGACTCCTGTGCATTTATGCCATGGAGGTATTTAAACGTCTGTATCATATCTCCTCTATCTTGTCTTTCCTCTGAAGTACACATATTAAATCTTTGAGTCTGTCCTGATATGCTTCATAACGAAGACCACTAACCATTTTAGTAGCCCCCCTCTGCACAGACTCCAACCTGTTTATATCTTTTTTTGAAGGTGCGGTCTCCAGAATGGCACACAATACTCCAAATGAGGCCACACCAGAGACTTATACAGAGCACTATCGCCTCCATATTTCTGCTGACCATTCCTTTCCCTATACATCCAATCATCCTTCTGGCTTTTGCAGTTGCCTTTTCTACCTGTTTAGCTGCTTTAAGATCGTCAGACACAATTATGCCCAGGTCCCACTCTACTTTCGTGGACAGAAGTACCTGACCTCCTACACTGTACTGCTGCTTTGGATTTTTGCAGCCCAAATGCACGACCCTGCATTTTTTAGCATTAAATCTCAGTTGCCAAATTCTGGACCATTCTTCAAGCTTAACTAGATCCCTCCTCATGTTATCTACTCCTTCCTGGTGTCTACTCTATTAGATAACCATTTCTATTCTGGGTATTAAAGCATATTAACAATGTAAAAATCATACATATTACAATAACATCTTTTAACTTAATAGCCCATACAAGCTTACAGCCTTATGCAACAACTATACATCTTTGTCAGTGACACGAACAACCATATTTTCAGTTTACCCTGGAGCTGGATAAAAAGTCTACAGCATTTCCTCTCTAAGGGACGTGAACTCCACAGTGTGGGAGGCATTCCTTGAAAGGCTATGTTTCTAATTCTAGCTAGCTGAAGACCTTTTTATAGGAAGCATTGCCAACTGTATAGCTTACTTCCACTCTCCCTTTTTGTCTAAGATAAACCGGGTCCACCCCATGAAGAACACTGAAAATAAAATATAAATTTAAACTTCTATCTTGTGCATATTCATTGCAAATAGCCTGAAAACCTGACTGGCTTGCATTATTGCTTTCAACATGATATACGTGTGTGTGTGTGTGTATAGCTGGAATGCTTTAAGATGAGATTCCGAAGTGGCTGGTTCAGGAGATGGGCTGTGATCAGTGTGGCGTATTGCAGCGAGCCTGGATCTATTATTTTATTCAGGGCTGGAAATGTTCTAAGACCCAGGTTGATCCGGGTGCCTAACAGAAAGATGCTGAGGAGAGAGGACATTGTGCAACATGGACAGTGACCAAACTCAAAGGGCATTAACTTACAGTAAAATTATGCTGCGTCTTTTCAATTGATTCAGCAATTTAGAAAACAGAAGTTACATAGAGACATGACGACAGAAAAAGACCACATGGCCTATCTAGTCTGTCCTTCCATATCAACTACTACAACAGTCCCCTTTTTTCCTTTAGAGATCCTCTGTGTTTGTCCCATGCTTCTTTGAATTCAGATCTGTCCTTATCGCTACCACATTTTTAACTAATTCAGTTTCCTCATAGTAGGAACATTATGCGATACTGTAGTTGCTCTTGTATCGACAGGTATCCTCTGTGCTACTGCTGGAACTGTCTGTTACATATGCAGAACTATATCAGTTAAGTAAGTTAATATGAAACAAATCTTGTGATTGTCAGTGTTTTATAGTCTTCACAGAGACATCTCTTATGTAGCTGAAGTGATTCGGGAATGATTTTTTTTTCTTTGGTATGTTGCAGGTCCCAGAGGAGTACATTTCCCGAGAGCTCTTCGATACGGTGCAGGTTTACATCATCACTAAACCGGAACTACAGAACAAGTTGATCACGGTGTGAGTAGAATATAAGGAGGGAACTTGGAAAGGAAGCAGGTAGGGGTAGAGCAAGACCCCAGATGTAAAGGTGTGAAGGGTGAAAGTATGTGTAGGGACCAGCTGACTGAAAGTGGCTAGAGAGAACTTGCTTGAGCTGTCTGCTCTTCAGTCAGCTGCCCAGCACTGTAGTGATGTAGCCTGAAGGCTGTTGGCTAATCCCTACAACAGTGGCATTGAACTGACCTGAGTTAAGTATTAACCCTGATGTCTTTTCCTTGTCAACCGTGATTTGATAGCATGGTTCTCTTGGGGGGGGGGGGAGTATTTTCACATGCCAATGATAAGTGATTAAGATCATGTGTCCAATAGTAGAATCGGCTAGCTCCAGGCTACTAGACCTGAAACTAGCCGAGGAAGAGACATTCTAACTGCTGAGCAATCCCAGACAACTGTTGCGTTTCTTTTAATTCTGTATAAAGCAGGAAGTGTGAACATCTGCTTTGCATGTCAGACCCTCTTCCCTCAAGGGATACAGATCTTCAGACTTGTTAGTCTGGATGTGACTGCAAAAATGTATAAGTCCCTCTTCCTCCCTCACACACTCACGTTTCCTTGCCGTGCTGCACGAGTTTGTTCACATTTCCAAGTCATCGGGGAGCCATTTGGGATGAATCTTGTTCATGGCGTCATCCTGTCGTCGTACCCAAACTGGTAACAAGTTTGTTAGTCCAAAGAAATTCTAGAATTTCTTAGAGCTTGATTTGCCCAAAGTCTTTTTGGCCTCTTGAAGGCAAATTTGAATTAAAAATTGGAATGATGGCTGTAAAAGCAGATGCTGAGGAGACATTGGGCCGAAAAAAAAGTTTGTAGTAAGTTGAACAAATATACACAGGTGCAGTTTAGTTTATTTGCTATACAGCCTTTCATAAGGAACGATGAAGTGATTTATAGTTCAATAAAGACAGAGCAATGACCCCAAGGCAAACCAAGAAAAAAAGATTACAGTTCAACGGCAGTAATGCCATAAGGCAGAAATGGGTAAATGCATAAGAGGCACACTACAAAGAAAAGGAAAGGAGAAACAGGTAATTGCCTTAAGATCGTGCTCCCATCTGCACTTATATAGTAATAGGTCTTCAGGCGTTCTTTAAACTCCTTCTCATAGGACAATTCCCTACATGGCTATTCAGGTAAAGCTTCCTATAAAGGAAGGGAAAGCAAAAGGCTGATCGATGAGTGATTACCAATCTAGCCCATGATGGTAGTGGTAACTAGCATAAATTAGTTTTGTGGCCTTGATAGGCAGGAAGAGTATAAAGGGAGCAGATGATTTGCCAAGTAAACAATGTTGTTCTCCCCCCACCTCCCCCAAGAAGGCTTTATAGGCAAGAAGCATCAATACCAGGAGCCAGTGCTCAGATATCGGCAAAGGAGAAACGTGGTCATAGAGGTTTGGCATATTCTGAACACCGGCAACTGTACCAAAAGAGTACTGTATATCGGCATAGTCTAGTCAACTAGAACAAGAGAATGGGTTAAAACGCTCATCACTTCTTTAGCTAAGCAGCTATGCATAGTGCATATTTGTCGATGAGCAAAATCCCAATTTTTATAACTGAGGAGGTTTGAGTTTTGAGACCAAGTTCTGAATCGGTGGTTCTCTGAAGGAATTAGGTTATCAACTACTCTTAATTGGGGAGGGTTCTAAAACTGGACAGGTGTTTTGATAGGCCTTGATGGCCTATGATCCACAGTGCTGCAGATTTAGAGAGGTGAAGAGCTGGTTTTGGGAAATCTACATGATAAACAACTTGCAAGTCATGTGCATAATTATTTAATTTTATTTAACAGGTTTTCTGTATCACCTTCTATAATCAAAGCGGTTTACATGTTGGCTCAAATACAGTTACATGTAATTTCAACCCATTACATAGTGAAACAAGAAGGGAAGACATGCGGGAGGTGCTTGGTAGTAATTTATTTGCAAAGATGAATATTTACAGTATGTACAGGGAAATGTCATGAGGTAGGGGGTGTGAGTGTCCTAGTGGGCTGATTGTGGAGTCTGCCGCGGAGGGGTGCTATGCATTAGGTGATGGCTTCAAAGTGATCTCTGAAGAGAAGGGTTTTCAGCTTAACATAAGAACATGATATGCCATACTGGGTCAGACCAACCAAGCTCAGTATCCTGTTTCCAACAGTGGCCAATCTAGGTCAAAAGTACCTAGCAGTTTCCCCAAGAGACACAGGTTCCACAATGCTTGTATTGGGTCAAGCAGTTATATCCCGGGTCCCTTTTAATAATGGTTTATGGACCTTTCCTCCAGGAACTTGTCCAAACCATTTTTAAACCCAGCTACACTAACAGCTTTTGCTACATCCTCCAGTAACATATTCCAGAGTTTGATTACACGTTGAGTGAAAAAATATTTTCTCTTATTAGTTTTAAATAGGTTACCCTGTAGCTTCATTGCATGTCCCCTAGTCTTTTTATATTCTGATGACGTAAACAATCGATCTACGTTTACCCGTTCCACTCCATTCATTAATTTATAGACCTCTATCATACCTCCCTTCAGCTGTCGCTCTTCCAGGTTGAAGAGCCCTAACCTTTTTAGCCTTCTTCCTGAAATCCTTGACATCGGTGGTGGCTCTCAAGTAATTTGGGAGGGAGTTCCAAGGGCTGGTCCTGCAAGGGACAGGGTCCTTGCGGATGTGGACCGGGTGGTTTTGGTGTATGTGCTCGGAGTTAGGATAGTGTCCATACTGTTACGTTTTCTGGGTGTTGTGCTTGTATTAGAGGTGATTAGGCTCTTGAATATGTTAAGGGCTGTTTTGATTTTGATGTGGGTAGTAATCGGGAGCCAGTGCAGATGACTCAGGAAGGGCGTGATGTGCTCGAGTTTTGCCGAACCGGTGATGATGGGAACAGCAGTGTTTTGTGCCATCTGTAGGGGTTGAATTGTTTGCTTCAGTAGACCATGGTATAGCTTGTTGCAGTAGTCCAACATGGGTGTGATAATGGCTTGGCAGACTGTCCGAAAGTGGTCCTGGTTAAGGAGAGGTTTGAGCCTTCATATGATGGCCATCTTGTGGCATGCGCTCCTGGGAGTCCTGTTGTGAGACTGGAAGTTCAAATTACAGGCCAGGATGACACCGAGGTATTTCACTTCATTCTTAATGAGTATGATCATGTTGAGGGGGGGGGGGGTGGTGGTATGGAGGTGTTACGCGTGATGAAGAGTGCTTTAATTTTGTTGTAGTTGATGATTAGGTGGTTGCGAGAGAGCCATTCAGTCATAGCCTGTAGAGAGGTAGTAGTTGATGATTAGTCTGGACATTCAGGGTTGACCGGAGTGTAAATCATCATGTCGTTGGCATACAGTGCATACTGGGATGTTGTATTTCTTCATGACATCGCAGATAGGCTGTATGTAGAGGTTGAAGAGTAGGGCAGATAAGAATGAGCCTTGTGGTACCCCTAGGGAGGCGGTAGTAGTGCCAACCTCGACCTGCTGTTGCCTGTTGCTGAGGTAGGAGTTGAACCACTTGAGTGTGGTATTGTGCAGGTCAATGTCACTGAGTCTTCGTAGGAGGATGTGGTGGGATACTGTGTCGAATGCTGCAGATATGTCGATAAAGATGAGTAGGAAGCCCATTTTCAAATTGTCAGTTTCTCTGATGAGGTTGTCGAGGAGCATTATAAGTAAGGTTTTGACGTTGTGATAGCTCAAAACCCATGTTGGTGGGGGTCCAGGGGGGCGAGCGAGTGAATTGACCCCTAAAGATTGAATGAAGGTTCTGGCTGGGCTGCAAATGCAACCATACAGCTCATATTCCTTCCTATGGAAAAGAATGACACTTCTGAAGAAATGTTTGCACTATGAGTGCGGGGGAGAGGGGGTGGAATGGGAAAGGCAGCATAGTAAATGATGGCAGATAAACTGGATGGGCAAATCTGATCTGTCAAGTGGACATTCTGCCAGCTGGGGTAGATGAGCTTATAAATCCCCATACTGAACACAGCACTAGCTCCCAACCCTCTGTGTCGTGTGTGTGTGTGGTGGTTTTTTTTTTTTTTTTTTTAACCTAACCATTTTATCCTTTCCTGTCATTGCCCACCATATCTGTCCCATGCGTGTCCAATGGGAACCCCCTCCCCCTATTTCTCTTCAAGAACTTCAGACCAGTAACTGTGCTGTCCTGTCCGTCTCTATGTTCATCCCAAAATCATCAATGTTGAGCCCCCGGTGATGGCCCCCCTACTATTGATCCCCCCCCCCCCCCTGTTATGTGTCTCACCGCTTTGACCCAGTGAAAAGCGGGATATAAATACAGTTTAAATAAATAAAATCTGTTATAAGAGATTGGCTCGGATTGGCTTTTGCCACCCCTACTGGTAGGCCACTTGGACTCAAAAGTTGAAGATGGACAAGACTTCAACAACTCCACTTAATTCACAGTAACACTACATATGAGAGCAGAACAAGCCCAATCTGTCCATACAGTCTGTCCAGTTATTGTCTGCATTGCTAGGAATACATACCAACTGCCAGCCATCGCAGAGCATGATTGAAGAACAGATCTGATGATCTTAAGGTGGCCAAACAGGTAGAAAAGCGATGACAAAAGCCAGAATGAGGCTGGGCTGCATAGGGAGAGGAATGGCCAGCAATAAGGAGAAGGTGATAAGCTGTTAAATGAAAAAATAACTCAATATTGGCAAAAATATTCATTTTAATATATGCCGTGCGCCCCAGCCATGAAACCTCTCCATATTGCCACTTCTCCAGATCAGCAGAGATCCGTGTGAACGAGCAGTAGCAGATGATTGGCTTCAAATAACTTTAATTCACAAATATTTAATCATATGCTGTATCCATCTGTATGACAAGTTGCTCTGCAAGAGGGCTACCACCTCCCTTCCTAGCTTTATATCTAAAGCTTTGGTCTTATCAGTATTTATTTTAAACCTCCCCGTGCTTCTGAAACTCCTGGAGCAGCATGGGGGAGAGACACCAGCGGCCTTGCCAGAGTGAGCAGCACGTCGTCCACAGTCTGTGTATGATTCACACTATATCTGGATTACCCCTTATCAAACTTGCCAGTGGCTGCATCAGCAATGCAAAAAGCAGTGGTGAGATAGGACACACCTATCAAGTTCCCCTGCTCACCTTAAAGGACTTGCAATACTCCCATTAATTTTAACATGAGTTTCTGGGGATGCATTTAACATTTTAATCCATTTAATGAAATTGGGCTCAGTCTCCCCTTTCCTCAAAACCTTCTATGTAAGAGGCAGTGAGCCTTGTCAAGCTTGCTCTGCATGGATAGCTAGCGAAATAACAGGTGCTTGTTGCTAGCGGCCCTTACCACACGGAGGACCGTTTCATGTTGCTGGTTGTCTGTTTCTCTGGCACAAAGCCTGTTTTGATTCATATCTGTTAACTCTGGTAGGAACCTAGGTAACTGGTTTGCTAATACTTTACATTAGTGTTCAATAATGAAATGAGATGATAGGAGCCACAGCTAGGCTGGTCCCTTCCTGGCTTAAAAAGTACTCTGATCTCTGCCCTATACATTGATTCTGGAAAACGGTGACCTCTTCAATTGAGTACGAAAGAGCCTAGCCTACTCTGCCACACCATAAGGGGAAAACACTTTAATAAAGACATATGTGGTTGGCCCATCCAAACCTGATGATTTTATCTACAGGCATCACTTAAATTACCTGCAGAACCTCCATCTCTGTTATCTTCCTTTCTGTTTCTTGTTGTTTAGCTGGTGGCGTTTGTAGTACATCTACCCCTTCTAGATAGGCAAAGATTTCCCCTTCATCAATATGCATGTCCCTTTGAAAGGTTTTAAAATTGCTTCATCATTTTATCATCTTCAACCATCTCTCCTTTTCCGTTTAATTTTTAGGATAGTGTTTGCCGAGCCCTCTCTTATTTAAGTTTCTGAGCTGACGGTTTGCTCGGTGTACCCCTACATTCATAAAAGCTCTCCTGAACTCTTCAGAGCTGCAAATCTGTGGCATCCAGGTGCAGATCTCTCAATTCTGTTCTCTTCCTTTCCATTGAGATAATAGCCTGGTTGCACTTCTAACTATGGTCGCCTCATACAGTTACCCCAGCTTCTTTAGAAGTCTAGAGCAGCTGTATATGCTGTTAGGGTTGTAGGCACTTCTTGCTGGCTATCCAAATAACTGGAATGATCCATTCTTTGCTTTTATCATCTGACACTTTAAAAACACCATTAATGCTCTTTATTTTTAACATACCTTTTGTTCTCTTGTTTTTTTTTTTTGTTTGTTTGTTTTGTTTTTTTTAAATTTTATATTTTATTGATTTTTTTTAGATTACAATCCAGACAAAATCCATCTGAATAGGAATTTCAGCATAATTCAACGAAAGAAAGGAAAAAAAGAACACAAAGGAAATAAACAATACATTGATTAGACCACAATATACCCCACAATAAGATCCAAGACAAAAGAAATATCATATTTAGGTATAAATACACCTTCATAAAGAAAAATTACACAGGTCTGCAAAAATTTTTTTTCGAGAGCTGTTTTGGTTATTCCACGTAATCTGTTTTTTGGTGCGCTGAATCCTGACAATTTAGGTAACTATATTAAATAAGGCAATACAGCAAAATAAATGGAAATAAACTTATAAAATTAAAGTTTTATTACAATATTTTCCTGAAAATCATTTTTTGAACTGAAATGAGCTCACCTACACACACTAAACTCTATTCTTCTTCCTTGTGAGGCTCCTCTTGGTGCATTTATGCTTGTGAGTAGCATCTGGAATGTCTCTCTGAAGCATCCAACAGTAGTCTGCCATCATTGTAATGCTCCATTTTCCCTGGTATCTCCTTTCCATCTCTTTAATGTCTTGGTGGAATCATTCACCTTGTTCCTCACTCACAGCTCCCAAATTCTAAGTTCTCGTAGGTTTCCTTCAAGTGTACGGAATGACCTACAGGTATGGAAGCGTAAAAACCGTTGTGGAGTAAAACTGCTTTGAGACTTCTTTTTGAAGAATCTATAAAAAGACGCCATTGCTCTGAATCATATTGGATTTTAAATTGACCCATCAGACCTTCGACATCGATGCAATAAACAACTTGTCTTCCTGGGCGAAGTAAGGAACAAACTCCTTTTCATGATGTCTGAACCATGAAGATGACACTCCTGGCAACAATAAATTCCTGCTTTTCAGCCTTGATCCGAGTAACTCAGCGGTATCTTTGGGAAGATTCAAGTCTCTTACCAAATCATTCATCTCCTCCTGAGAAAACAATTTTGGTCTTGTATCATCTTCAAAGTCAGAACTTGATTCGTCATCTGGTTCAGGTATGACTTCATCGGAGCTAGGTATCTCTTCCAAGGTAGCAGTGGGCTTGGGTACTGGTATATCTGTGCCATGGGGGATGGGACGAATTGCCGAGTGAAGATTGGGGTATGAAATGGAATGCTTCTGTTTGGAATTAAACCCTTTCACATCGCATGAACAAAAGTAAGTCGTCACTATGGTTCTTTTGCTCTCGCCATACCATAGGAATCCCATAACAGAAAGATTTTTTCTTACCCTTGAACCAGTTTCTGAGGTCCTCAACACACCGTTTGCATACTTTGAGGTGCCCAGACTTTATCTTGATCTCCAATTTTTAGTCCAAAGTATGCAAAGTATACTTTTTTCACAAAGTCTGTAATATTCTGCTGTTGCTTCAACACTGTATATTCACCACAGATGAAACCGAAACTGTCTGGCGAATTAATACACTTTCGCGGAGCCATAACATAACGGTTGAAGAATGACGAGCTAACACGAATTGCGATGAAAAAGTGTGAACAACCAAGAACCTGATGATTCGTGCACAAGTGTGGCATGCAGGAGAGAGCAGCTCTGTGTCTGTACACGAGACGTCACAGTGCTGGTCACGCCCCCCTGCACTGACCGGAACTGCTGCTATCTGCCCTGTCTCCCTCCCACTGGATTCTTCAGGAAAGATTAACCCCTTCTACCATTAGAAGCACGGACTTGCTTAGCTTATGTGTATATATTGTGGACCATCAGATTTACAGTGCTATATAATTTTTTTACATAACTCTGACAACCCCTTTAAGGGTTTTTTGGCATTTTATATCTTAAATGCATTTATGTGAATTAATAGTAATTAATTTGAAAAAATGTGATAAATTTGAAGACAATTTTGCATGTTGTGGCAAATCATGATGTCTAGGAGTTTTTTCAATATTTTATTTGTTTTCAGCACACCAAAATACATGGAAATTTAGATGAAAATAATCAAACAGCTTTTTAGTCGCAGACCTGTGTTACATAATCATATGAGCACAGATATCATATGACAGCAGATATGGGAACTACACTTGCCCCCCTGTTTCCCTACTTTGTAGAAATTGTAATAGTTGTTGGGACTCAAAAAAACATAAATTGCATGGACTGAAATAAAACCATACATATACAAGGAAATTTTAATCTAAATTGTGCTCCCAAGGCTACTGTTCTCTGGCGCAAAGCCAGAAAAGCTCTTCGCCTTTTCTGGGTGTCTCCAGCTAAGTTAGGAAAAATGAAAATTCTTGAGCCCATAAACTGAGATACAGAAATTTTACGGAAATAAGTACAGCGTTCCTATCGGATTCAAATGCAGCATTAACCAACAGCGTGGCTTGACTAGTCACCACCTCTAAAGAACTCTCCAAAAACTCTGAAAGGTCCAATTGAGGAGGTCCAGACGCAGAAGCAGACTCCTGTTGCCCACCAACCTCTGAAGAAGAAATCGCCACATATTGAGCCCTTACCACTGGTGGCAACGATTCAGCAGGCATCTAAAGCACATCAACAAAGTACTTACACACCAGATCCACAGTGGTCAACAGTGGGGACCGAGGAAAGTTCAGAAATCTCAAGTTATTCCAGCGTAGTTGATTGTCTAGAAACTCTAATTTCCTTGCTTGTATCATCCGGTCCTTGGAATTAATATCTCCAAGATCCTGCAATTCCTTCATCTTGGTTTCAAGCTGGGAGACTCTGACCGCCTGACCCACCAACACCGAAGCAGAACACGGAGCCTTCATATTAGATAGCTCTTGTGAAAAAAAAAACATTAATGGCATCAGGGACTGTTGAAGAGCTGAGATAGCTTCCCATAAGCTATCTAATGTAACAAGCGCAGGTTTCTCCACTAATCCAGGAGGCCAGATTGCCGGGGGAGCCACTCCCCAAGAGCTCCAGACCACAACTGCACGAGGCTCCCCAGTTGGGGGATAGAGCAGGCGGAAGCCAGCTCCAATGAGCAACTGCTCCTCTACCGCTGCCGACAGAGCTGTGCTGCCCAATCGGGGCAGGCAGCTCCTGGATAAAAGCAGAGTGCCGTCGGGCGCGCCCACGCCTGAGGGCCTCGCCAGAGGGCCCTTTGGCTTGGCTCTTAGGCAGAGGCCCTCTAACCGAAAGAACAGCGAGAAAGGTGCCCACCACAGACTAGCAGAAAATTGAATCAACACGCCAAGACAACCACATAGACCAGCTGGTACCACGTCGGAACGCCAGGCGAACACAGCTAGAGCTCCCCCAGTGGGTCGAGTTCGCTAACCCGGGATAGCAACCGACAAGGAGATAAGAAGGTAACATAATATACTATACTATACTATACTACACTCCGAAAGCTGAGCATCTGCACATTGTCAAACTTTCCGAATCTGCAACAATAGACAATAAGAAACTGTAACTTAGACAAGTAACTGAAGCACTGACAAGCTCGGCGCAACTTTGTAGCTAACAACCCCACCCAATTGCTCTAACAAGAATCAGCCATGCAATGTCTCTCTTTAAGTATGTACTTATTTTATATTGCTACCTAACGTTTGCTTTATCTTTATCTGATGCTCTCTACAACCAAATACTGCTCTACTACATGCCTTACATATGGTACCCAGTATTTCATTATCCCCCACTCGATATGCCTACTCTCATACTGCACGGACATATCAACACTGCCCACAGAAAAGCTGCACCCCAACCCACCCTGAGGCCTCTCAACATGGCCCGCACCACTAGGACCTCAAAACAAACGAAACTACATAAGGCTAAGAACAAAGAAAAACATAATACATTTCTCCTACCTAACACGCCAACACATGCGCTATTCTCATGCATTCTAATAAGCGCCAGGTCCATAAGGAACAAGACCCACATCAGACACAACATCACCGATGAAAAACCTGACCTCCTTTGTATCACTGAAACCTGGCTCTGACACCGACGCAGCTATATTGAACCAAATAAACAAACCGGGCTATGAGATATTCAACTGTCCACGCACACACAAGAGGAGGAGGAGTGCTAATCATTGCTAAGGCCTTACTTGGTCTGACAAACACATCAAAAATCACTACGCAAGGAATCGATATTCTCAAAGTTGAGAACAAGACCCTGTCAATCTGCCTAATATATAGACCTCCAATGCCAACCCACGAAACCCTCGCAGACGCACTTGAAACTATCTCAACCACTGCAATTAAGAAGTACCAGATAATTCTGGGAGACATAAATCTTACATCAGTCCCACCGATGCAGGCTAGCTCCTTCCTAGAAGCCATGGACCAGCTCGGGTATAAGCAATTAATACAAGAGGCAACCCATAACAAAGGGAACACCCTGGACATGGTATTCCTACCCAAGAAGCCACAGCAAATGGAAGGGAAGCAACCCAAAACTCGAGTAACTCAAGTACAATGGTCCGACCATTACCAAATTGAGCTCACCCTATATCTATTGTCAGACGGCTGCCTAGGGTGAGAACTTACACAATCTTGACGATGCATATATTCATATGATTCTTGCAAGGTATTGTGGGTATTGTAGTTCATTCACTCCCAAACACAGCTGATGACAATAATTTGAGTTGTGAAACCAAGTGGTAAGATCAATAAAATACTTATTTTATTGATGGGGTTTAATTTACCCAGCACATGTATGCTTGATAGCACTATAAATGAGGTTACTTGCTTGCAGTGTTTAAAAATGGATAACAAAAAGTCACAAAGTAAACCAGAAACAACCTTCAGCTTGTCAGGCAATTAGCTAATGTTTTCTTAGCAAATAATTACCAAATACAAAGGCACAAAGAAAAGAATAAACTTTGCTGGTTAGGTTAACTTCTGCTTATTTTCCACGCAGATCTCAGCAGTGATTCTCCCTTGCTCACCCACACAATCAGGTGCAGCCCTAATTACTATCAATGGACCAGCTGTAAGCCTTTAGCTGGCTGGCTGCTACTGTGTGAGCCCAAATCCTGCTTTAAGAGCTGTTTGCAGTGGAAATAAAGAACAAAGTTAGGTTTCTTTGTGATGGCTGATGTGTTTGCTCACGGAAAACTAGCAATAGCATTTAGATAGAGAACAGTCCATATAAATAGTTTCATCATCTGCTGTATCTCCCCCTTCATCAACAATCATAGGGTCAATATCATACATTGGCACAGATGAGTCTTTCATTAAGGCACTATCATGAGAATGCTTATTCCCTTGCTGCCATTCTCTATTATAGATAGGGTCTGGATCAGTGTTCATACCTGAGCCTCTCCTGCCATCATAATTCCTCTCTGTAAAGCCTGGCCAATATGTAATCCAATTCTGATGTCCAGCCTTCCAATCTTGATCCCTGGACGCTGGATCTCCTCTCACATACCTTCTGGCCTTGGTCTGAAAGTCCCTTCCACATGCAGTCTTCTCTCTTCCAGGTAGCCACTGGTGATTCCTATCTCTGCCAATCCATTCCTCTGGCTGAATCCAGTCCAATGGACTCTGCTGGTATTTGGAATACCTCCCAGTATGGGTACTGCCTTGGAATCTCCCAGACCTTCCAATGGCCTTTCTTCTCTTCCTTCCAGAGAGTTTCCTTCTCTCTCTATCTGCGTGGCTTTTGCTGAAGCTGTTCTTCAAACTGTTGCTGAAACTGTTTCCTGAAGAATAAGCTCTACTCTTATCCTGTTCTAATGTGTGCTGCTCCCTAACACAGCGCAGCTGTCTTGAATCAGGCCCTGCCCTTTGAGATGAGTGCTTAGGGATTACCTCATAGCTCTCTTGATTGCACACACATTTTCTCACTTCAGCCCCTCTCATGGCTGCTGGAAACCTGGTGCATTCTGGGACTGGTAGTCTTTTATGTGAAAACTCTGTTTTCTCACTTCTACCAGAACTGACAGGTTGCTTGTTCAGAGTCACATCATCTTTTCTATAGCTCCTACCTGAGCTATGATAAGCTTCCTTATCACACTATGCACCACATCAGACAAACAGGAAGCTGGCTCAATGGCACACCTGCGAAGAAAGTTCCAGAAACTCAACAAGGAAACTCTATTAAACTCTCTGGAGGTACACATAACCTCAGACAACACAGACATCGAAGACCTAGTACAACAATGGTCCTCTGCAATAGAAGCCACCTCGGAGCCAAAATGGAAGTCCTCAACCGGTGCGACTAAAACAGGAAATGAACTTTGGTACACACCACCGCTGCACAAACTGAAGAAGGAACTAAGAAAATTGGAGAGAAAATGGAGACGAACCAAGAATGATGTGCACAAGATGGAATACCTGGCACTCTTAGCTAAATACAAAAATGAGGTCAACCACGCCAAAAAAGTGCACCACACCAACATACTCAACAAAGCCATTAATAGACCCAGAGAGCTGTTCGAATTAGTCAAGACGCTCACAAAAACCTCGCAAGATCATGACTGCAATGGCAAAATAAAGGCCCAAGACTTGGCTGATCATTATGCAAACAAACTTAACCCCCCTATCCCGACACTCCAGCCGCAGGGCTGGAACACAACATGCCCTAGTCAGCAAAACAGCAAGAACACAAGCTCCAAATTGAAAGAAGAATGGTCTACTTTCCAAACAATAGATGATAAACTAATCATAAATACCATCTCAAACCTAAATACAACAACCTCTCTTCTAGATCCATGTCCAGCAGAATGGATCAAATCTGCTAAACAAGAAATTGCTCATCATATAGCGCACATAGTAAACCAATCTCTGCAACAAGGTATCATGCCAGCTCAACTCAAGAGGTCCCTCATTAGGCCTATATTAAAAAATAAAACTCTCAACAAAGAAGACCCAACCTCCTACCATCCGATATCAAGCATATCCTTCCTTGCAACGATTATCGAAAAAGTAACACAACAGCAACTGCAGGACCACCTAGACGAAAACAAAATCCTTGATGTTCATCAATATGGGTTCCGACAGCACCATGGAGTAGAAACCCTACTCATAGCGCTTCTAGACAACCTCATCAAGGGCCTGGAAAACAAAACCAAGATGTTCCTACTTATATTCATAGATATATCAGCAGCATTTGACATAGTACATCGTGAAACACTATTGAACAGACTTGCGTCCATAGGAATAGCAGGAACCCTGTTAAAGTGGTTCAAGTCCTACTTAATAAATAGAATGCAGCAGGTACGCTTCAATAACGAACAAGCAAAGCCTTTCCCCCAAACCCAGGGAATACCCCAAGGCTCAGCTATCTCCTCCCTGCTATTCAACGTGTACATTCAGCCATAAGAACATAAGATATGCCATACTGGGTCAGACCAAGGTCCATCAAGCCCAGTATTCTGTTTCCAACAGTGGCCAATCTAGGTCATATGTACCTAGCAGTTTCCCCAAGAGACACAAGTTCCACAATGCTTGTACTGGGTCAAGCATTGATATCTTCGGTCACTTCTTAATAATGGTTTATGGACCTTTCCTCCAGGAACTTGTCCATACCTTTTTTTAAACCCAGCTACACTAACAGCCTTTACTACATCCTCCGGTAACAAATTCCAGAGTTTGATTACACGTTGAGTGAAAAAATATTTTCTTTTATTAGTCTTAAATAGTTTACCCTGTAGCTTCATTGCATGTCCCCTAGTCTTTCTATATTCTGATAAGGTAAACAATCGATCTATGTTTAACCGTTCCACTCCGTTCATTAATTTATAGACTTCTATCATATCTCCCCTCAGCTGTCTCTTTTCCAGGTTAAAGAGCCCTAACCTTTTTAGCCTTTCTTCATAGGAGTATCCTTCCATCCCCTTTACCATTTTGGTGGCTCTTCTCTGTACCTTTTCTAAAATCGCTATATTCTTTTTAAGATACGGCGACCAGAATTGCACACAATATTCAAGGTGCGGTCTCACCATGGAACGATATAGAAGCATTATAATATCTTTTGTTTTATTTTCCATTCCTTTCCTTATCATACCTAGCATTCTATTTGCTCTCTTGGCTGCCGCTGCACACTGGGCCGAGGGTTTTAACATGGTATCCACAATGACGCCTAAATCTTTTTCCTGGGTGGTGGTTCCTAATGTGGAACCTTGCATCGTGTAACCATAGTTTGGGTTGTTCTTCCCTAAATGCATAACCTTGCACTTGTCCACATTAAATTTCATCTGCCATTTTGATGCACAGTCTTCCAATTTATCAAGATCCTCTTGCAATTTTTCACAATCCTCTTGGGTTTTAACAACTTTAAATAGTTTTGTGTCATCTGCAAATTTGATAACCTCACTCGTTATTCCATTTTCCAGGTCATTTATGAATATGTCAAAAAGCAGCGGACCCAGCACAGATCCCTGGGGTACACCACTATTCACCTTTCTCCATTGGGAAAATTGGCCATTTAGCCCTACCCTCTGCTTTCTATTTTTTAACCAGTTCCTGATCCACAATAGTACACTGCCTCCTATCCCATGACTCTTTAGTTTTGCCAAAAGTCTCTGATGAGGGACCTTGTCAAAGGCTTTCTGAAAGTCTAGATACACAATATCAACCGACTCACCTTTGTCCACCTGTTTATTCACTCCTTCAAAAAAACATAACAGATTAGTAAGACAAGATCTTCCTTGTCTAAAGCCATGTTGGCTGTCTCCCACTAGGTTGTGACTATCTACATGCTGAGTAATTTTATTCTTTATGATGGTTTCTACCATTTTTCCCGGTACTGACGTCAGGCTCACCGGTCTGTAGTTTCCCGGATCACCCCTGGAACCCTTTTTAAAAATTGGTGTTACATTGGCGATCCTCCAATCTTCAGGTATTAGAGATGATTTTAATGATAGTTCACAGATTACTGATAGCAGTTCTGCAATCTCATATTTCAGTTCCTTCAACACCCTTGGATGTATACCATCCGGCCCAGGTGATTTGCTACTCTTCAGTTTATCTAATAGTTGTAAGACATCTTCCCGATGTATCGATATTTCCTTCAATTCTTCTGCACCTTTAAATACCACTTCAGTCATGGGTAACATCCCTACATCTTCCTCAGTAAAGACCGAAGCAAAGAATTCATTCAGTCTCTCCGCTATCGCCTTGTCGCCTCTTAGTGCTCCTTTAACCCCTTTATCATCTAATGGACCAACTGACTCTCTCACAGGTTTTTTGCTACGAATGTACTTGAAAAGGTCTTTATTTCGCGTTTTTGCTTCCGCAGCAAGCTTCTTCTCAAATTCTCTTTGCCTGCCTTATTAATGCCTTGCATTTGACTTGCCAGTGCTTGTGCTGTTTCCAGGTTTCGTTGTTTGGCTCTTTTTTCCATTTCCTGAAAGATGCTTTTTTGGCAACAACAGCCTCTCTGACCTCACCTTTAAACCATGCTGGCAGTTTTTTGGACTTCTTTCCACTTTTCTTAAAGCGTGGAATACAGCTGGTCTGGGCTTCCAAGATAGTATTTTTCAACAACACCCAAGCTTGATGTATATATGATCTTCCAGAAACACAATATCAGCTACCACCTGTATGCGGATGTAAATGATGTAAATGACCCTAAGTACAACCAATTAGAAGAATGCCTAAAAGAAATGCAAAACTGGCTCCAACACATGTCTATAAACCACAAAAAAACAGAAGTAATGTTCATCTCTGGTAAACAGGGCTTCTATCCTCCTGCAACTATCACCCTGAGCAACAACACCTATCACTCTAAAAATGAGAGAAAATATCTAGGTGTATTGATTGATGATAACTTAAAAATGGACAAACACCTCCGGAGAACCAACCGAGCAATATTTCATAAGCTGAGAGTTCTACAACCTCTATGCAGCATCATCGAACATTCGGACTTCAGAACGGTAGCTCAGGCTCTCATCATTCCTCACCTTGACTACTGTAACGCCATCTTACAAGGTCTACCGAAGAAAACATTAAATATCCTACAAATGGCACAAAACGTATCAGCAAGGATTATTATGAATAAGAAGCTGGTGGACCACATTACACCAGTCCTGATTGAGCTCCTCTGGCTCCCCATCACTGCACGCATAAAATACAAAGTACTAGTAAATACATTTTAAAATTTATTCACAACGTATCCTCTTCTTTTCTCACTAACCTGATCACCCCACAACCCCTCAACAGAAGCAGACGGACCACTAACCTTAACACCCTCTGCGTTCCAAGTAGCATAAGAGCAGTCAAAAAACTGACGAGCAACAGAGCTTACACGTATTCAGCACCCATGCTCTGGAACCAGCTGCCTCATGAGATATGTCTAATCAAAGACCTAAAGGACTTCAGGAAAAAGCTTAAGAACCACCTCTTCCAGTCTCATTACGGCATCACCTAGGCTGATTTACCTCTTCTATAATCCCCTCTTGCCTACTTTGATCTTTGAAAAATGGACTTTCCGTCCTGGAGATAAAAGACTATATTTATGTAAATATTCAGGCGCCTATGTTCTCTTGAAAAGGCTTACTTGTGATCTTGTAAAATGTATGTATGTATGTATGTATGTATCTACCCCTCATGCTCATCTACAAATCTACTATCCTACCCCATTGATCAACTGTGTAACCTGTACCATATTTTGTTGATGTGTGATCCTCCCAGCAATCAGATTTGTATACTTAAATTGTACTGTACATCCACCCTTGATTCACAATTAGACCGCTGCTGATCGCTGGAAGTAGTGGTATACAAATTTACGCCAAATAAATAAATAAACTGCCATCAGAATCCAACTCGACCTCCTGCAGCAGAAACCACCAGCTGGTCCTTTGTGGGAGAACCCTCCGCAGCAACAGTAACCACCTGACCCGGAGATACACCGCCAAACTGCCCCTCCCGAAAGTGGCTTCCGGGCTGTACTGGAGGCGCTTGTACGGAGCTGAAGGATGCCCCTTCATCGCTCA
The DNA here is from genome assembly GCA_033557465.1 of Ichthyophis bannanicus. Classification (NCBI taxonomy): domain Eukaryota; kingdom Metazoa; phylum Chordata; class Amphibia; order Gymnophiona; family Ichthyophiidae; genus Ichthyophis; species Ichthyophis bannanicus. The sequence continues at coordinate 49,116,856 of CM066046.1, forward strand.
GATCCGCGGGTCTCTCGAAGCCATACACACCGAGGGAAGACAAAAGTCAGCAATTGATTCCTTCAAGAGAGACCTTTCTGAGACAAGTTTAACAGTTTTTTGTAATTGCTTAAACCATGGAAGCATTAAAGTATGCCCTATTTTAATAAGGTACCTTCTTCCTGAGAAAGGGGTTCAGGTGAAAGTTCTTGATGTCCATGAAGTTAAAGGCAAAACATCAGACATTCTTTCCAAGTGCATTCTTGAGGCAGTTGAGTCCCATGGGCTAAGATCTAAAGTTTTGGCATTGTGTGTTGACAATACCAATTGTAATTTTGGTGGGCCACTAGGAGGGGTAGTAAAAATATTTTTTACAAGCTGCAAAAAGATTTAGGAAGTAATTTTTAATTGGGGCAAACTACAGCTCATATTGCTCACAATTGCATCAGCACTGCTGCCGAATGCCTGCCATTTGACTTTGAAGTTATTGTTGACAAGATATTCAGACATTTTCACATTTCTACAGTGAGAATTGAAGAACTTAGAGATGTGTGACTTTATTGAGAGTGAGAATCAAAAACTACTCAGATATAGTAACACTAAGTTGCTGGCCATAGAGAGATTAATTAAAATGTTTCCACCAGTGAAATCATATTTTCTGAGCCAGGAAAAATGCCAGGTTGTCATCAAAAAAACGTTTTTGAGAATGAATCAGTCAGGCAGTGATTTTCCAAAATGCGATTTTAAAAACTGAGTCTCAAAAAAAATCTCAATGATAGAGAGGTGACTGGAGTAATCGGTGACCTTAGAAACAAGTTAGTAACTAGGAATAATGAAGTGTTTTTTGCCTCTGACAATCAGAAGATGAAAGATCTGTAAGAAAAGGGCAGCATTGATGAAGCAGATTGCAAGCAATCTGTGACATCTTTTTACACCACTTGCATTGATTGCTTGGATCAGTGGACCACTCACTTCCAGGAGATTGGGTAACAATGGACTCTCCTTCAAAAATAACCGGAGTGGTGTGTGCTACAGTCAACTAGAATACATTTGTCTACAAGACCTGGCCTAGAATCCGTAATAAATGATACAGAAGCGGTTTGAGGGTTTTTTTTGTCTTAATTTATTTGTTTCTGAAGAAAAAGTTCAAGATTGGGGAGGAAAAAACAGACACCACAGTTGACAAAATATGGAAGGAGGCATTTGAACACCTCAAAAGTAATGAGGTACCATATACACATTTATGCAAGCTGTTTGAATTTCTTAGTTTGCCAGGTTCCAATGCTTCACCTAAAAGGTGCTTTTTGATCATGAACAAAGTACAGTCTTCAGAAAAAATCCAACTGCATGTAGAGCCTCTCAAATGTCTAATGAGTCATAAAGTACAATTTTGAGTCGAGTTGCTCAGGTTTTTTAAATTATTTTAAGTATAAATGTTGCTATTTTGAAGAAAATTCACTGTAGAAAACTACAAGTGTGCCTAACTGGCATATTTGCACATTTGTAAGTGAAGTTATAAACCTAGCCTACTGATTAATTTTTGAATTAAAATCGCAATTATAAACACATTATTTAAAAAAAAAAAAATTCCTTAAATTTGGACACCCCCCCCCGGCTTGATTGAGTGTCCCTTATTTGAACTTAGAAAAGATGGTCAGGTTATCTGACATGACGTTTGTTTCGAGACAGGCCTAGAGTGCAGTTGGATACTGATAGGCCCAACTGATTGTTTTTTTTCAGCCTCTTACTGTGGCAAGAGGATGGAGGTAAGGGTGTGGTGGCGGCAGCAGTAGCAGGGGAGGTGGAGAGGTGAGGGATGTGATGCTGAACATACTAAAGTGCCTGTCCATGCTGTGCTGCTGCCCCTCCCGCCCCCAAAATCTGCTGCCCTAGGTACTTAGTGATAGGGCAAGCCTTGCTAAGATGGACTGCTGCTTTTTTAATTTTTTTGTTTAGGAAATACAATATTTTTCTAATTTTATAAACAAAGTCCACTTAATTGAGAGAGAAGAGGTTAAAATCATGAGCATTAAAAAGAGAAAAGGGGGAAAACCCCTACAAAATAATAGAAAAATCAAACCTCTTATCCTTCTACAGAATAGAATAACGCATACGTGCTGTATCTAATAACCGTCCTTGTTACAGTTGTTCTCTTGTTGAAACAGTCTTATCATATAAGAAGAGTATTGAGTAGCATTAAAGAAATCCTAATTCACGTTTTTGTTTCTAATGATACCTTTGCGTGGATATCTAGCATCTATTTGCAACAGCCTAGGGTGGAAAAACAAACTGGCTCTGCCTCTTCTATGTTGCTCTAGCAACATCTGAAAAATATTGATCTTCAACCCAAGAAACTATTCAAACCTATCTTGGAAAAAGACATGTAATGATGTCCCTATGTGGATCAATGAGCAAAGTCATTATAAGAGTCGCAGGTGATAACTCCCCGTCTCCAGGAGCTATATTTACTAAGCCAGGCTAGCGGTTAATCCATGCTGTTTGTAACTAGGTCCTATTGAATAACATGGGACCAAATTACCCAGAGGCTTCTCATGAGACCCAGATGTTTTGAGGGAGACAGTCAAATCAAGGCTTAGATTCTTTTCTACTCTAAGAGATGGAACGTAATAAACACTTGACGTGGGGGAGAGGGATTCTTGTGGTATCTTCAAGATATCAACTCGACACTTAATTTTGGATTGTGAAATGTTTTCAGACTGGGGGAATCTTATCAGTCTTAAATTCCTTTTCCTGGAGACATTTCCTAAATTTTCAATGCTGTGGTGAATAATTTAATTGTTGGAGCTTTGGCTGCCAACATTAAGTGCACCATGAGCCTTCTCCTCCAGTGTTTGCACTTAAGAGTTAAGACATAATTTTAGAGTCACGATCTTCCACTTTAATTTTGAAGCTCTTTACTTGCCAAGTTAAGGTTGCAGTTAAAGATTTGCCAAGATGCTTGATAGCCATCCAAATAGTGAAGGGAAAACTATTTGTAGTTTTATCAGTGTGAAGGTCACTTGGTTTTCCAGGCAAATCCCTCATAGTTACACCTTGTGATAAGGAAGCTTATCATAGTTCAGGAAGGAGCTATAATAGAGATGAATTGGCTCTGAACAAGCAACCTGTCTTTGCTGGTAGAAATAATAAAACAGAATGTTTTCATAAAAGACTACCAGTCCCAGAATGCACCAGGTTTCAAACAGCCACTAGAAGAGCTGAAGTGGGGAAACGTGTGTTCAATCAGGAGAGCTATGAGGTAATCCCCAATCACTCATCTCCAAGGGCAGGGCTTGATTCAGCACAGCTGAGCTGTGCTAGGGTGGAGTGTCCCTATAGACAAGTTAAAAGTAAAACCTATTCTACACAGAAAGAGTTGGAGTTGGAGTTGATGAGGAACCCAGAGCTCAAGGACAGAGAGCAAGAAGCAGCGTGGAAGAAAGAAGAGAAAAGCATCTTTGGAGGTCCAAAGGAGTCCATAACAGTACGTGTGCTGGGAGTCATTCCAGAGGCAAGCATACTCCATTGGACTGGGGGAAACCAGAGGAGTGGGGTTACAGAGCCAGGAATCCCCAGACGGCACCTGTGAGGGAGACGGCTGCATTTGGAAGGGGCCCTAAGACCAGTGCAAGAAGGTATGTGAAGAGAGACCCAGTGTCCAGGGATCTTGATTGGAAGGCTGGACATAAAAACTGGACTACATACTGGCCAGAATATCTGGAGAGGAACCCTAACAGCAATGGAAGCTCAGTTATGAACACTGATCTATGCCCTAGCTCTTCACTTGGAAGACAGCAGGGAAACAAGTATTGTCCTGAGAGTGCTCCATTAAGAAATTCCTCTGAGCCAGTCCATGATATTGATTCTATGATAGTTGAAGAAGAAGGAGATATTTTAAATGATCAGAGTGAATACATGGATTGCTTTCTGTCTAGGCTGCTGTGGTAATATACTTTCACAAATACAACAACCATCAAAAAGAAATATATCTTGTTCTTTTATCTACCCAGAAAAGTTTACAAGAAAGCTTTAGGGTAGAATTTGAGCCATGTATAGAAAGTAAACCAGCCAAGAGGTTTGCAGCTGGTTAATTGTTAGCAATTAAGCCTTGCATAATTGCATGTGAGCTCTGAAAGGACACTTCTGGGTGTGTGTGAAAATACAAGAAGTTATCCTTGAAAAAGAACAGTTTTTGATTACTTTTTGGGTTTTGTTTTGTTTTTGGAGCACTGCTAAAAGGTATTAGCAGGAGCCCACAGAAAGACCTTTCTGTTCCCATCAAGGTCTTTATTGTTTGATTGCTTAAGAAGTTCAGTTGTTGTTCCTGATTTGTTTTTCCTAAGTATAATACTGAAAGCAAGTATCCTTTTGTGCTACCAAGTAAATCTGTGTGGGAGAAATAACCCCATAAATAAAATATATTTTCTTTGCTTACACTGGAGCAAGCACAACTCATTTATTTGTGAACGGCTGATTCTGGTATGAATGGACTACATTTCCCACAATCCTTTGCAAGTCATACTAATATTTGCCTTTGCCAAGACTGTGGACATTCTCACCCAGCGCCCCCGTTTACAACCTTCAGGAGTCATGGTAGGATGTAAGTTCTACACTTAAAGCGCCAGCTTAGGACTTGCCAGGTTCCTTGGCCATTGCATGCTGCAGTTCCTTTCTTCAGCAACTGCGACCCTATCTGGTTCCTGCATACTCCGCTCTGCCACAGCCTTCGGTCCTGCCATGGCTGGATTCATAGGGGTTCTCCATTGCTCTGAGCTTAGTGATACCTCAGGAGTCATGCGGGAGCCTTCCTTTCCTCCCCCTGCCACTTCCATTACTGGTTTCACGGAGACAGTCTTCAGGACATTATACTGTCACAGGCATCAATATAGCCTCAGGAAAGAGTCTTGCCTTTTATGCTTCCCTGTGCACCTACTTATAATAGAGACTCTAAAGAAGAAAAATGCCAAAGGAAAACAGCACAGACGGTTCTACCACCGTCTCCACCTCTCCCCTCTGGGCAACTGTGTAAATTTGAAGAGGAACATTGGTTCCATTCTGAAGAATAAAACCTCCCAGTCCCCTGTCTTCACTACACAAGCACACCCATGCATGTCAACCTTTTTAAGGGCTTCATTTTGTAATAGGGCTCCAATGTGAAAAGTTTAAAACGCACATTTAGTTTTATAAAGACAGCGGTGACCCTCAATAGACACAAATTTAGAGCTCCGAAGAAAGTAAATGTGTGCATGTGTACTTTATAAAATATATAAAATGCTCCGAGAAGAGAGCATATCACACCCCTCCTAAAGCAGCTTCACTGGCTCCCCATTCAAGCCAGGATCAGTTACAAGATCTTAGTGATGACTTTCAAGGCCACCAAGGGGCTCTCCTCCTCTTCACTAAGTGACATCATCCATCCACCCACACCTAACAGGCTAAGGAGATCCTCAGCAGCCAACATCCTAGTTATACCGAGAGACATGACAAAATGCACCAAAGCAACATCGAATAGAGCCTTCAGACTATGCGCCCCAAGTCTCTGGAACTCCCTACCACCATACATCAGGACAATCCCCAACTTGAGCCAGTTCAGGAAGCCCTTGAAACACTTTCTCTTTATTAAATACCTCACTGACTCCCCTGAACCCCAGCCATCATTATTAGGGCACCCCCAATTATAACCAATACCTAATAATTTCATTTGTACATGTATATAATTTACCTTACTCAACGTATCGCAGATACTCAACGTATCGCAGATGTATATAATTTACCCTGTTGTCCAAGTTACTTGTTCCTGTTCAATGTAATGACCTGACTTTTGTATATTGTCTGATACTGTTTGTTCTATGTAAACCGCGCTGATCGCAAATAGTGCGGTATATAAGAAATGCAAATAAATAAATATATTGCAGCTGTGCCCAGGCTATGCCCCTAGAATCATGTAAAAGTAGGTACTGTCTTTCCATGCACCAGCTTCTTGCATGCGTATACCCTGATGCATATTGTATAGGAACCTTTTCTTAACATTAATTACATTGTAAAAGCGCGTTACAAAATTACCTTCTAAAAGTCAAAACTGGCTGCAAAACCGGGCAGATGTCTGCTGCTGCAATGCAAGAGTGTGCAATATCCGTAGGAAGATTAAAAAGGGAAACTGCCTTCCTTCTGGACAGAGAGAGCTGGAAACGGCAGCCCTTTTGATATGCCTGTTCCATAATTGCTACGAGAGTGCATCTTAGGAGGATAATCTTTATAAATGACTTTTGCACTAGCGTTTTAGGTGCATAAATGGGCTCTTGTAGAATTAGGTTGGCTGCGGAAGTACTTGGAGTGCAAGCTGGGGTGTAGCCATACAGCAGGTGTTCACGGGGGTGGAGGCATTGAATATGTAGATGAAGAATGCACCCACGTTTATACCTGATCTGGAGCAGGTGTAATATCCGAAAAGGAGGCTTGGTTTATGAAACGGGCTAAAATTAAACGACTCCTTTCCTTCACTATTAACCTAGGCACCCTGTTATAAAGTTACCCCGAAGTGCCCACTTCTACTTTTAGGGTGACTGGCTCATATGTGGGAGATTGAGGACAGATTGGCTTTAATGCACATGTGCAAGAAAATAAAAAAATAAATACAAAATAAAGTGCTCCAAGTGTGGAGGAGTGGCCTCTGGATTACAACTCCAGCACTACAGCGGCTGCTTTTGGCTTCTGCTGTCATGCCATAACTGAACTTAGTGCCGCATTTTCAAAGGCATTTACATAGGTAACTTCCCTAGTTACCCAAGTAAATGCCTTATCCGGGATTTTCGAAAGGCACCTACATGGGTACTGCTCTTTGAAAATCCTGGATATGAGCCTAATGCGCCCAGACGCTATGTGGTTAGCATCAGGATGTGCTAGGGGCGTTCCAGGGCGGAGGAAAAGGCTAACTGGGTAAAACTAATTTTTGAAGCTACCTGCTTAGCCCTCTGTGCCTTAAAGATAGGTGTGGAAAACCTTCACGCGGAAGCTAAGTGGGTAGCATCGAAAATCTGTGCTATGCAGTTAGCTCCTGCGGCTTCTGGGTTGCGTGGGAAGACCTGGATTTTCGATGCCGGGGCAGCATAAGACCCCTCCATTGAAAATCCAGGTTACGTGCCATCGTGGCGCATAGCACCACCCAGTTCAAAATCGAGCCCTTAATCCTTTCCAAATGAGGACTGCATCCTTAGGGCCAGATTTATGATATTAGCACTCATAGGAGAGTGTGGAGAGACTAACCCTGTCCCCAGTGGTGGGCTTCAAATGGCTTTAAAGTAAGTGGGAGCATGTTCTTCTTCAGCCTTGACAGCTGCCTGTGCCTAAATCTGGGCTGTGCTTCTTCAGTAGCATTGCATCATTTGGCCATCCTTAAATTAGAGACAGAGAAGAAATCCATTAAGTTTGGCACCCACACCATGATGTAAACTCTAGGTCAGCCATTCATCACACATCTGGCATTTCCAGGTCCTCCAGCCCTTGTTCCCCTAGTTCTGGGGTCTCTTGGATGCTGGGGCTCTGCTTCTCCATTTTGAAACTAGCATGCCCTTCCAATTCTGTGTTCCCTTCCTGTCACCCTCGGAGCAGTACGTGTCCCCCTCTAACTGAGCATGAGTAGACTGTGTCCTTTTGCAGGCTGCTGCTGCATGAGCCAAGGGTCTTGTCTGAGAGACAGATGGTAAAATTGCATGATGGTAGGGGGCTTAGCTTAGAGAGGAGGAGCTCTTCTGTGCTGCCCCTGCATAAAATATGCTAAGATTTGTAGTGGTGTCCTGTGTCCCAGGCAGTAACAGCTATAATCTGTTCACAATATCCTAAAGTGGGGCAGCCAGCTGTAATCCTCAAGAGCCGTCAGGATATCCACAATGAATAGGAATGAAGGCGATTTGCATACAAATCTCCATCTTGTGCATATTCATTGTGAACACCTTAAGGATCTGATTTGACCACTACTACCAGCTGGCAGAAAAAAGCTGATACTATGAGTGACTGGAAATGGGAATAATGAGTGAATTGATCAAATTTGCAGATGGCACAAAATTATTCAAAATTGTTAAAACACAAGAGAATTGTGAAAAATTGCAAGCGGACCTTGATAAATTGGAAGACTGAACATCCAAATGTCAGATGAAATATAATCGGGACAAATGCACAGTTATGCGCTTAGGGAATAACCACCCAATATGGTTACACGATGCAAGATTCCACATTAGGAACCACCACCCAAGAAAAGTATTTAGGCTTCATCATGGATAATACTTTGAAACCCTCCACCCAGTGTTCAGTGGCGGCCAAAAAAGCAAATAAAGTGCTATGAATTATAAGGAAAGGAATGGAGACTAAAACAAAGGATATTATAATGCCTCTGTATCATTCCATGATGCAACCCCACCTGGAATATTGTGTGCAATTCTGGTTGCCATATCTTAAGGAGGATATAGCAGAATTAGAAAAGGTTCAGAGAAGACCCACTAGAATAGTAAAGGAGATGGAAGGATTATACCCCTACGAGGAGAGGCTTAAAAGGTTAGGGCTCTTCAACTTGGCAAAAAGACGGCCGAGAGGAGATATGATAGAGGTCTATAAATTAATGAATGGAGTGGAACAGGTAAACAGAGATCAGTTGTTTACTCCTTCAAAAAGTTTAAAAGACTAGGGGACACGCAATGAAGCTACAATATAGCCCATTTAGTACTAGTCGGAGAAAATATATTGTCACTCGAGTAATGAAATTCTGGAATTTGTTACTGGAGGATGTAGTAAAAGCTGTTAGTGTAGCAGGGTTTAAAAAGGTTTGGACTAGTTCCTGGAGGAAAAGTCCATAAACTATTATTAAAGAGGACCAGGGAATTCATTGCTTACCCTGGGACAAGCATTATGGAACCTGTGTGCCTTTTTAGATCCTCACAGGTACCTGTGACATGGATTGGCCACTGTTGGAAACAGGATATTGGGCTTGATGGACCTTAGTCTGATGCAGTTTGGCATTTCTTCTTTATTTATTTAGAAGCTTTTCTATACCGCGCTCTTTATTATCAGTGCGGTTTACAGATAACAATTTGACTCTAGGGCGGTAACAGAGCAGCCCTGAGTTTACATATAACAGGGAAGATAACATGGAGTTGAACTGGGGGAACTATGTACATTCAAGCAGTGAAAGATGGGGGTAGGTGGCTATTTACAATAATGCACATCTGTAAGCTGGATTTAGTCCAATGGATTGTTTATAATGCCTTCGGGTATATATTCCCAAATGTATGCATATTCTAGAGCTACAGAGTTAATAGTATTACTAACGTGGCTTAATATCTAAGGCTTTCTAGATAAATATTGTGTTCAGAGTAGAATGTGTAAATTTAATATTGTGTACAGATCGGTTTGTGGTTAGGACCAGCCTAGTTTGTCTGTGATGAGTGTGACGTTACAGGATTGGGTTGTGGGGTGGGAGGAAGGAAGGTGCTGTTGGGTTGTGAGAAGTGTAGAAGGAACAGATGATGCTTGAGGGCTTTCCTGAATTGCTTGAGGTCACTGATCAATCTGATGCTGGGAGGGAGGTTGTTCCAACATCTGGGGGCGTAGAAAGCGAAGGCTCTGTTATTAATTGATTGTGTACATTTTGTGGATTCCATCGGGATGATAAGTGTATTGGAGGCAGATGTTCTCCTTAGTCTGTTGTTGGGGGTGTGAGTGATGAGGGCTGGAATTGAGGATGGGGATATTTTATTAATGGATTTAAAAGTAATGAGGAGGGCTTTGTATGCGATCCTGGAGTTTATCGGAAGCCAGGGTAGGTCTCTTAGGGTGGGGGTTATGTGGTCTCTCCTGGATGCTCTGCTGAGGACACGGGCAGCCGCATTCATCGCTAATTGTAGCGGGTTTAGGGTGCTCTTGGGGAGGCCGTGGAGTATAATGTTTGCATAGTCAAAATTTATTTTTTATTTATTTACATTCTCTTATATACCGCGCTATTCTGCATCAGTGCGGTTTACATTGAACAAACTGAAATTACATTGAACAGGGCATTATAACTTGGAGATAACTATTTTACAGGGAACATGGGCTATGGAGGGTTAAGTGGCTTGCCCAAGACCACAAGGAGCACCTGTGGGACTAGAAACCCCAGTCCTTCCGGCCCAAGGTTGCTGTCCTCTAGTGGGATTTGAACCCCCGACCTTCCAGCCTGAAGTACCTTGCCCCAACCACTAGGCCACTCCTCCACTCCAATGGGGTGTTACTAGCGCTTGGAATATTGTGCAGAAATTCATTGGGTCCAACATGGGTCTCAGGTGACGTAATGTCTTGATCTTGTAATATATGGTCTTAACAGTGCTGCTTATGTGAGCTGTGAAGTCTAGCTGTTGATCCAGAGTAACACCCAAGTAGCGTATGGTGGGCTTGCTTGGAAGCTCAGCATCTAGGGCCGAGGGGGGGGTGAAAAGCTTTTGTTCTTCGTGATGAATAGGACCTCGGTCTTTTTGAGGTTTATTCAAAGGTTCTGATTGTGAAGCCAGTCAGTGATTGCATTGAAGCTGTCCACTAATGCTGTATAGTCAGGGAGCATAACACTGATAGGTTTAAACAAAAGCATGTCGTCTGCATAGATCAGGCATGAAATTCCGAAGGAGCGGATGATTTCACGTATTGGCTGCATGTATATATTAAAGAGCAGCGCGGATAAGGAGGAGCCTTGGGGTACCCCTTGTTTTTGCTGAAATGGTTCAGATGTGTTGGAACCAATCCTAACTTGTTGCCATCGGTTTTCTAAGTAGGATTTACACCAATCCCATGCAAGGCCATGGATTCCCTTCTCGTGGAGTCGTGTTAGGAGTTGGTTGTGGTCGACTGAATCAAAGGCTGCTGCGATATCAAGGAATATTAGCGCAAAGCCCCTTTTGATATTGTCTATCCCACTGATTAGGGTGTTAGATAGGGAGGTAAGTAGTGTCTCAACTCCATGTGCTTCCCTGAAACCATGCTGGCAGGGATCTAGGGGGGATGAGGTGTCGATATGTTGCTGAATCTGTCTCTGAGCCACCTTCTCAAGTATTTTAGCTAGTAGTGGGATGCTTGAGATCGGCCGGTAGGATGACTCCTTCTGCGGGTCCAGCTGGTTATTCTTTAGCAGTGGTCGTATGGATGTCTGTTTAAGAGCAGATGGGAATATTCCAGTTGAGAAGGAACGTTTTTTGTGATCTCGGCTATGATTGGGTTGAGTTCAGATTGCATTGATCTGATCCAGTATGCTGGGCATGGGTTGTTTGGTGCAGTGTTGGTGTTGATAGTGGCAATAAGGTCTTCAATGCTTCTCGCAGATGGAGGTGAAAGCTTGATGAGGGGAATCTGATGCTGAGGTATCCGGGAAGGTTTTGGGCTCGAGGCTGTGATTGTTTTGATTGTTTGATTGTTTTTCTTATGTTCCTGTTCGTAGCCCCAGTCTGGTCCCGGACCTCTGAGTTGTCAATCTTAATCAGCAGCTTGGAGACTGAGGAACCACCTTCTTTTCATGATGTCACTGCTATATAGCCCTGGCATCCGCCCACCTCCATCAGTTACCTCAGTCTCCAAGCAGCTGACTAGGTTGAGCCCGGGGGTCCGGGCTCACCGGAGGAACAACTAAGACTTAGTTTGAGTGTAGGATTTAGTCTGCTTAGTTTGATTAGGTTTTGTTTTCTAGTTAGTGTTTAAAAAAAAAAAAAAAAAAAAAATTAGGACTCTGTACCTTTAAGGTATTGGGCCTGTGCCTGCCGGTGCTTTAGTCTCTCTCTCCCTCTGTTCGCCTTGGAGCTCGGAGGTGTTGGAAGGGTCGGCTCCCCCCGGCTTGGGCATGGGGACCGACCTGCCAACCGGCAGGAGTTGCGTCCAGCCACGCGCCAAACAGAGGATTTGCCTGTGAGCGCGCCTCTGGCTGGACGGAAGAGGGGAAGTTTCAGTCTCGTCGCAGTTAATTCTGCTGTGCCAGTCTCCTCTTCTGCTGCGCTGCGCGGGCAGCCCAGGTAAGGCTTGCGTGGGGGTAGACGACTGCAGCGGTTGATTCTCATCCTCCCCGCGGCGCGGCTGTGCCTCGCGCTTTTCAGGCCTGGCCTCGTGGCGCTCGCACGGGAGTGCGCTCTGGCTCCCGTGTTTTTTGGCCTAGCCCTCTGCGAGCGGCCTGGTTCTACGGGAGACGCGGCAGGTGTCCCCGAGGGACTACGGGGCTATTTCCTTTTGTCTTTTAAGTGAGGGGCATTTGACAATTATAAAAAATAAAAAAATAAATAAATAAATAAACCGCTAGCGCCAGTTTCTTTTCCGGGACTGCCGGCGGTGAAGTGGTTTCAGAGCCCTGCTTCCCAAATTGCTTCGGGTAGCGGGTCCCTCTCTCCTCACGGTTCCAGTCTCTTTGGGGATCTCGAGGGCACGCTTGGCGGAGGTCGGCCTAGGGCGGGCCTGCGCTTTCTTGCCATGTCTCCTAAGACCCTCTGTATGATTTGTGGGGTCAAGAGATCCTCTCTAACGGACTCCGGCGTCTGCAAAAGTTGCTCTAGGGAGGCAGCGACCCTGGATTCCCCCGGGCCGGTCGTGGGGGAGTTGCCGGGGCCTGAGGCTGGGCCCTCGGATATTTCTTCCCCAGGCCCCTCCCGGGAGGAGCAAGTAGCGGGACCCTCGGTTCCCGCAAAGGAACCGGTCCCACAGGTACCCTGGGCGGGCGGACTCGAGGCCATTTTTTCCCCCGAGTTCGTGGCCCTGCTGCGGCACGCGGTGGGAGGCCCTTCCCGCCCGTCCACAACGTCCCCGGAGGGGACCCGCCTTAAGCGGGGTGCCTCGGCTCCCTCCGCAGAGGTTCAACCCGACCAAAAAAGGCTCAGGTTGGATACGGCGTCGGTGGAGCCCTCCTTAACCTCGGAGGGGCCCCTGTCGGAAGAAGAGGTCGAAGGAGGGCCTCCGGAGGACGACCTGGAGGACGGGGAACTTGATGACAAGGAAGAGCAGGCCAGGGTGGTCCGAGTCTTCCGGAGGGAAGAACTGCCGTCCCTGATCTCCGAGACCCTGAGCGCCTTAAATATGCTGGCGCAAGGGCCTTCGGAGGATGAGGCTCTGGAGGACCCCCTGCTGCAAGTCTTCCGTAAGTCTCAGAGGGCCTTCCCGGTCCATCGGGTCTTCCAAGAGCTGATTCAGGAGGAATGGAAGGTCCAGGGCGCGGCCCTAAAGGGCTCGCGGGTGCTCGGACGGCTCTATCCTCTGGTGGATCGGGATAGGGAGGTGTTCGCGCCCCCCAAGGTGGATGCTGCGGTGTCGGCGGTGATAAAGAAGACCACCATCCCAGTGGAAGGAGGAGCGGCCCTAAAGGATGCCCAGGACAGGAAGCTGGAGGCTCTCCTGCGTCAGGTTTTCGACACTAATGCTCTCTCCCTCCAGGCCGCGATTTGTGGGGCCTGGGTCGCTAGGGCCTGTCTTCGCTGGGCTCAGCAGGTGCGGCCGACGCAGGCGGAGAGCACTTCGGTAGAGGCGGCCCGCCTGGAGTCGGGGGCAGCCTATTTATCGGATTTGCACTATGACCTCATGAGGGGGCTCTCCAGCAGTATGGCGTCGGCGGTGGCTGCCCGTCGGTACCTGTGGCTCCGGGCCTGGGCGGCTGATTCGGCTTCGAAGGCCCGGCTGAGTAAGCTCCCGTTCAAGGGACGCCTCCTGTTTGGGGAGGATCTAGAGAAGTTGGTCAAGGACCTGGGCGAGTCTAAGGGAGGTAAGCTGCCGGAGGACAAGCCCAAGCAAGGCCGTGGAGCCGCCTCCGGCAGACCCCCTCAACGGGACTTTCGTCGCTCTCGCTTCCCTCGGTCCTCTGGTGGACAGCGGGGCCGGTTTCCCACCCGCAACCAGGGGTTTCGGGGCTTCCGAGGGGCCGGCAAGGGCTTCGGGGGAGGGGCTTCGTCCTCCTCCTCCGCCGTCTCGGCCCTGCGAAAGCCGCAATGAGATGCGGCGGGCCCAGGGGCCGCCGGTTCCCGTAGGCGGCAGGCTGCGGGAGTTCTACGACGCCTGGGCCCTCATGACTTCGCATCAGTGGGTGCTGGAGGTCATCCGGGACGGATACGCGCTGGAGCTGCAGCGACCGGTGCACGATGTCTTCGTGCGGTCCCCCGGCAAGGCGCCCAGCAAGTGCGCTGCGCTTCGGGAGACCGTTCAAAGATTGCTGGACCTCCGGGCGATCGAGCCGGTCCCGCCCACGCAACACGGTTGCGGTCGATACTCCATCTACTTCGTGGTCACCAAGAAGGGCGGGGGACTCCGCCCCATCCTAGACCTCAAAGGGGTAAACCGGTGCCTCCGGGTGACCCACTTCCGCATGGAGACTCTCCGGTCTGTGATTGCAGCGGTCCGGCCGGGAGAGTTCCTCACCGCTTTGGATCTGTCCGAAGCCTACCTCCATATTCCCGTCCGACAGGAGCATCACCGCTTTCTCCGCTTTGCGGTTCCTTTCGGTCATTTCCAATTCCGAGCGTTGCCGTTCGGGCTAGCGACGGCTCCGCACACCTTCACGAAGGTGATGGTGGTGGTAGCGGCGGCCCTGCGCAGGGAAGGCGTTCTGGTGCACCCGTATCTGGACGACTGGTTAATCCGGGCAAAGTCCAGGGAGGAGAGCTTGCGGGCCACGTCCCGGGTAGTCGAGTTCCTGGAGAGTCTCGGTTGGGTGGTCAACAGGGCGAAGAGCCAGTTGGTCCCCTCCCAGGATCTGGAATACCTTGGAGCGCGCTTCGACACGGGCACCGGTCAGGTGTTCCTTCCCCGGCAAAGGGTGCAGAAGTTGCGGATGTTGGTTCGGCAGTTCCTGAAGAGACGGGAGTCCACGGCATGGCAGTACCTCCAACTGCTGGGCACCATGGCGGCGTCGATCGAGCTGGTGCCGTGGGCGAGGGCTTATATGCGGCCCTTGCAGAGGGCGCTGCTCAGGCGATGGTCGCACCAGCGGGATCCGCTCTCTCAACGGCTCGTCTGTCCGGACGAGACGCGGGCGGGACTGCGCTGGTGGTTGGAACCCCGCTCCTTGAGGAGGGGCAGACCGCTGGCAGTGCCCGAGTGGGTAGCGTTGACGACAGATGCCAGCCTCCAGGGTTGGGGGGGCCACTGTCGCGGCCAGTTCGCACAGGGGCTGTGGAGTCCGCTGGAGCGCACATGGTCGATCAACCACTTGGAATTGCGGGCAGTGTCCCTGGCGTTAGCGAGTTTTCAACCGACCCTCGAAGGATTGGCGGTAAGAGTGTTCTCCGACAACGCCACGGCAGTGGCTTACCTCAACCGTCAAGGCGGGACCAGCAGCGCGAGCCTCGAGGCGGAGGCTGAGGCCCTCTTTGCTTGGGCCGAGCGGCATCTCCTAGCGGTGTCGGCGGCGCACGTGGCAGGTGTGGACAACGTGGAGGCAGACTTCCTCAGTCGCGTGCGGGTAGATCCAGGAGAGTGGGTTCTCCATCCGGAGGTGTTTGCGATGCTCACGCGGTGTTGGGGCAGTCCGGTGATGGATCTGATGGCCACTTTCCGTTCCGCAAAAGCCAGCCGCTTCTTCAGCCGGCGCAGAGAGCCGATGTCCGAGGGTCTCGACGCGCTGATTCAGCCCTGGCCGAAGGGCCAGCTGTTGTACGTCTTTCCGCCGTGGGTGCTCATTGGTCGGGTGCTCCAGCGGGTGGAGAACTTCGGGGGAACGGTGATCCTGATAGCTCCGGACTGGCCACGCCGACCTTGGTACGCAGATCTGCGCAGGCTCCTGGTCAAGAAACCGTGGCGGCTCCCGGTTCGACCGGACCTGTTGACGCAGGGTCCTCTGTCCATGCCTCATGTGGATCGGTTCTCGCTTACGGCCTGGCTATTGAAAGGGCGCGGCTGAGATCTCGGGGTTACTCCCCGGAGGTGGTCTCTACCTTGTTGAAAGCACGTAAGAGGTCCACCTCACTGGCGTATATCCGGGTCTGGCGGATCTTTGAGGCCTGGTGCAGCGAGCGGCACTTGGCAGCTCTCAAGACGTCTCTCTCCCAGATCTTGGACTTTCTGCAGTGTGGTTTCGATAAGGGCCTGGCGGCATCTTCGCTTCGGGTGCAGGTCGCGGCTCTGGCGTGCTACCGCGGGCGACTAGCCGGTAGCTCTCTGGGAGGACATCGGGATGTCAAGCGGTTCCTACGCGCGGTTGCGTTAATCCGCCCGCCCTGCAGACTTCCGGTTCCGCAGTGGCACCTCCCCCTTGTGCTGTCTGCACTGGAACGAGAGCCTTTCGAGCCCTTGAGCATGGCTTCCCTGAAGGATCTCACGTTGAAGGTCGTGTTCCTGATGGCCATTTGTTCGGCTAGGCGAGTCTCGGAGTTGCAGGCCCTCTCCTGCAAGGAACCGTACTTGTCTTTCTTCGAGACCAGGGTGGTCTTGCGGCCGGTGCCGGCCTTCCTGCCCAAGGTCGTATCGGCGTTCCACTTGAATCAGGAGATCTCCTTGCCAGTGTTCCGGACGGACCATTCGAGTTCCGCTTCCCGGACGCTGGATGTCCGTCGAGCCTTGAAGAGGTATCTACGACGTACGGCGGGGTTCCGCCGCTCGGAGAGATTGTTTATTCTGTTCTCGGGTCCTCGCCGGGGGGAGGCGGCTTCTAAGGCCTCCATCGCTCGGTGGATCCGGGAGGCTATTTCGTCGGCCTACCTGCTGAAGGGGAGACCAGTGCCGGAGGGGCTGCGGGCCCATTCCACCAGGGCCCACGCTGCGTCCTGGGCGGAGCTCCAAGCTGTGCCGCCTGCGGAGATTTGCAGGGCGGCCACCTGGTCTTCTTTGTCCCCCTTTATTAGACATTATCGATTGGACGTTCAGTCCGCGCAGGATGCCAGTTTCGGGGCGGCGGTGCTGCAAGCGGTTGCGGCCGGGCCCTCCCGTTAGATCTACTGCTCTGGTACTTACTCAGAGGTCCGGGACCAGACTGGGGCTACGAACAGGAAGGTGAAATTAGTCTTACCTGCTAATTGTTGTTCCTGGAGTAGACCCAGTCTGGTCCCGCATCCCACCCGGTGTTGCCGTAGAGCTTGCAGCACGGGGCTCTGTTTTTGTGCTGCTGACAGGTAAGCAGGATCCTTTTGGGGTCATTTATGTAGGGGGGTGGTCGGACAAGGGAGAGATTAGTCTGGGCACCCCCAGGGTTCACGGTTGGTGGATTCATTCTTGTTATGTTTCAGTACTGGTGGGGTTTGGACCTTGCAGTTTGTAAGTGAGGTCTTAACTTATTTGTTGCTCTGGTGAGTCTGCTTTGTCAGTAGGGTACTGATGGAGGTGGGCGGATGCCAGGGCTATATAGCAGTGACATCATGAAAAGAAGGTGGTTCCTCAGTCTCCAAGCTGCTGATTAAGATTGACAACTCAGAGGTCCGGGACCAGACTGGGTCTACTCCAGGAACAACAATTAGCAGGTAAGACTAATTTCACCTTCTTACCTGCTAAAGGTGTGTCTATCAAATAGAAAACCTCACATAGTATTAAAAGAATTGAGATAATGGAGACCATGAGTGTATGACTTGGCACAGTAGTCTGGCAAAAAAGTAAAAAGAAAGAAATGTATCAGTTGACAAACATGTCTACCAAAAAAAAAATAGTTCTCTTTCTTTAATTTGGGTAAATTTTGATTTAAAGATGAAAAAAGCAAGAACTTATAATGATCATGATGCAATTCCTTTTCTCTCTTGCCCTCCTTAATAGTGGAGTGACTGTCCCGGTGGCTTTACAGAGAGCCCCCCCTCTTTTTAAGGAGGTGCAGGATGCATTGGCCATTGCAGTGTTTTGTATTGCCTGCTTATTATTTTTTCCCTGTCCTCTCTGATATGCTCATGTGTCCTGCACTCAGAACTGCCATGGAGAAGAAGCTAATTGGCTGCCCGGTGTGCATTGAACACAAGAAGTACAGTCGTAATGCTCTGCTCTTCAACTTGGGCTTTGTGTGTGACGCAAGAGCCAAAACCTGTGCGCTGGAGCCTATTGTGAAGAAACTTGCCGGCTATCTCACCACGCTGGAGGTATGACCTGGTCTGTGTGGCACTTACCCTTTGTGCCCTCTGGGCCACTCACTGGCCACTTTCTGCACCTCCTGAGCCTTCTGTTAGCTGCATTTTCTGGCTGCTGGGCCGATGCTGCCTGCAGGTTACTTTTACCCTTTAGAGCTGTTTTCAGGGACGTTTGCACAAGAGATACTGGCATTGAAGAATCGGAGGATTGTTCAGTGCAAGTAGCATGCTTCAGACAGAGGAAGAGTAGCCATGAGGGGCTCTGCTACTAGGTAAACCCCAGTAGCAGACTCGGGTACAGCAGCTAACTCACTCACGTGCATGATCACCACGTGAGCCTAGAGCAAGCCGAGCTAGCCCACCTATCCTGCTTCTAGGGGAGATGAGGAAGAGAGAGAAGAGTAGCTATGGCCCAGCTGATTCCATCCCACCAGGCTATGGACATGAAAGAGGAAAGGTAGTAGCTTTTGCCACTTGGTGGATCTTATCCTGCTTGGTTAGCAAGCACCACTGAAGTGTGTACACGTGGCACAGACTGACAGTGGAGCGGGAGAGCTGAGGAGTGGGAAGGAAGTAGCCTGATAAGGTGGAGACAGGCTGGGGTGGTAGGGAAGAAAGGGATACACCTGCAGTGGGTAACAGTAGGCACGCAGATCAAAGGGACTGGCAAAATGAGAGAAAGACATGAAAAGGAATAAGCAGAGACAGTCAGACTCCAAGGAGAGAAGGAGCAAGTAAGCAGAGGAAATCAAACTCGCACACAAAACAGATGTATTTAATTTTGATTGGGATTGTTTGCTCTTATTTTCTGTGCTAATGAATCTGGCTCTCCAGAGTCTTAGCAGACTCTTTTGGCTCTAGCTTGACTCAATCGAGCACATTTTCCAGCTTGTCTGCCTCTTCTGTAGCTGAGGATGCTTCTATTAACAGTCTGTTCTCTCTTAGCTGGAAAGTGGATTCATTTCCAATAAAGAAAGTAAGCAGAAGCTGGTTCGGATCATGACTATCCTCCTGGAAGCGCTGAACGCAACGGGAGAGTGCACCCTGCCCATAGGTATTGTCTGCTTATTTCTTGCCACCTGTGCTAGACACCTAGGTGAGCACTGTTGTGTTGAGAGCACTTCTGTGCTGCACAAGAGAATCTCTCCCAGGGAAGGGTGACAGCTGCTAGCCCCAAAGATGTGAGGTGCAAACAAGGAATTTGCTTGAGTGATAAGCATGTGCACCGGCTTCATACATGTAACTCGGCTGCTCTAATTGGCTGACTGGCTTATGCCATCAGTCTGCTGCCTTTGTACTAAAAGGGCAGGCCTCTTGCTGGGTAAACAGCTCTCACATCTGTCTAGGAGAGATCAGCTTCTTGTTTTATGGTTATCGTCAGTACAAAGCACACATTTCTGCCAATTGGTATGCATATACTGGGGGCTGCCTTTGGCGAGAAATATAGCTGAAACTGATTCTTTCTGAGGTGTTAGCACTCCTGCCAAATTTCAGTCAGATCCTCAGTGGGGATGGTCAAGAGAGCGAGGCCATCTGGGAATTGCTAGGCGTAGGCAGGAACTGGAGCAGAAAACGCAGGAAGACTAAGAAGTGTACCTTCCTTGTGTTACGCCAGAGGTGCGCACTGCTCTGGTTTATTGAAATTTTGTTTCCCTATTTGAAGATGATAGAACAGACTGAACTGAGGACAGTCATCCCAAGAACATAAACACGGTATATAGGACATGCAGCTGACATGGTCATTCAGAGTTAAGTACCTCCTTTTAAGTCTGTGAAGTGAAGGAGACAAGAGGGCTGAATGACTGTCTGTCTGCTTTCCCAGAATCCTCTCTGAAAACTCCATCTTGAAATGAATGCATAAGAGAGTCTGTGTGTGTGTGTGTGTGTTGTGAACCTTCAGGCGGTTGTCATGATGAATTGCAGAGAGAAGGCTTTACCCATGAGTATACATAAACAGGAGAGATAGACAGGGAGTGGGGGGAGGTTAAGGGAGATAAGACATAGAGATAAGACCCCTGCAAAAGACCATAAAACAAGAGAGGCAAAGAAAGGAATGTGTTCATTCCTTAAAATAAGGACCATATAAGGGAAAGGCAACAAATATGCTAAAGGAGAATATATAAATTAATGCTTTGAAGAATGTAACTTGGGCAGATAGTGTCTGAAGCTCTGTATTGAGTGATGCCACTCTGCCTCACAGAATAACACAGTGTTATACTTGCTGCAGATCTGTGTATTTGAGTTCAATAAATTAGATTTGTTTTCACTCATAAGTTGTCCTGTCCTACAAATTTATGCACAAATTGTAAGTCGTGATCAAGATCTGATATTGGGGTGAAACTCAGCATAGCCCCACCCCACCTCCCAATATTAGTCATTCTCTACTGTAATTTAATACAGAGAATGTATTTCCAGCTTTTAAATACTGGATAGTGTACAAAATTGTTTATCGACTGTGAGATGCAATGGAACTCCTTTAAAAGTTGAAGGGAAAGGGAATGAGGGAGGAATGTTACACGACTATAGTGAGCTTTACTAATCGGGTAGGAGTAGTCCATGTAAATACAAGACTTTCGTAAAAAGTTGAAGACTCGCTTATTTTCAAAACCTCAATAGTAGGGTTATGTTTCTATTTAGTAATGTAATCACATTATGTCATTTTGATTGTAGGTTGATTATTAATGTTGTATGATATTATGTCTGTTTCATGCTACCCGCTTTGATATGGAGTGGTGAAGCAGGACTAAAATTGGATGGATAGATAAATAATTCACTATTGCAAGACACCCATCAGTTCCTGCCCTCTGTGTCATTTTTAAGATCGGTCTTTTAGCTGCACACTAGTCAAAACAAATCTCTTTTTGAATATAAAAGATCTGTAAACAGTCTTCAGGGCAGCTGAGAGCATCCAGATGAGTAGTTGGTGACCTGGGCTTATTGGCCTGTTCAGAAGAATAGGGACCAAGATAGTATTTAGTCTGAGCACACACTGAATCCTCTCAGAAGCTCCTGAGCCTACAAACTGATTTTCTTTTCCCACTAAACATCCAGGTTGGAAGCTTCTTGCTAGACTCCCTGATGCTGTGGTGTAGGACTGGTTAACTGGTGCTTTTTGAGTTTTCAAGAACGAAAAAGGACTCAGTAGGTTCTGCATTAGTCAAGATGCATACAAAAACAGCAGAGTCTTATTATAGCACCACTCCTGTGCATAAAATTTAAAAAACAATTTTTTGATATAATTG
Source organism: Ichthyophis bannanicus (assembly GCA_033557465.1). NCBI lineage: Eukaryota > Metazoa > Chordata > Amphibia > Gymnophiona > Ichthyophiidae > Ichthyophis > Ichthyophis bannanicus. The sequence continues at coordinate 49,138,088 of CM066046.1, forward strand.
TTTGGAGTATCAAATCAATATTATAGGCACCAAGATAAACAAATTATTTAAACTTTAGTTTTGATACGTTTTGAAGTCCAACAAAAATGTATTCACAGGAGTATGTGATGTTGTAATAAGGCTTTGCTGTTTTTGCATGTGTGTGCCTTTTGAGTCCTGGCATTGCAAGACGGGCTTTGCTTCTGTGAAAACAATGCAAGGAGATGACTTTGGTAACTCCTACGACTGGTCAGCAGTACAGACTGCACATTCCTTTCTCTGGGAACAAGCAGGAAGTCGATCTTCACACATGGGTGATGGCGCTGACAAAGCTCTCGTGGAAACATCCCCCCAGCTTTCAAAGAAAGCCTTTGGGAGATGCTACCACGCATGCGTGGTCCCTTTCCCACCCAAAGGTGCCATCTTGCTTAAAGTCTCCTTTTTTCCATGCATACCTTCAGACGTTCATCTGGCTTGTCCCCGGGAAAAAGTTGATTATTTTTTTCTCTCCGAGTTTCATACTCTCCTCCGGTATCGCACTGATACCCTTCCTGCCACCAGACCTCGCTGACTCGGCATAGAGTTCGGGTCTATTTTTGTAGGTTTTTTTCGTTTCATTAATTTTCTGGCGTCTTTGCACCTTTTTTCCCAACTGGCAGCCTAACGAGTCTTTGACCTCGCATGGGTACTTTTTTCTCCCATGGCTACCAGTGGCTTTAAGAAGTGTGATCGGTGCTCAAAAATTATGCCTTTGACCGACACACATGACTGCTGTCTCTGCTGCCTCGGGCCAGACCATGACTCAGCAGCATGTGGCGTTTGCGATGTCCCCGGTGCCCCAAAGGCCAGGGCCTCGTCTGAAGCCTTGACACCTCGGGCAGACCCTTCTGAGCCCAAGCCCCACCGTGGGCCTTCAGAAAGGGGGAAGAAGAAGAAACCCTCGAAGGCTGTGTCTTTGGATGGCTCCGCCCAACCAGCCAGGTGTCCCCTGGGCCAGGTTCACAGTCCGAGACACTCGTCTGAGGCATCGGAGAAGGAACGGCCTGCAAAGGTCCCCAGAAGGATTCGACCTCGGACTGGCCTCGATCCCCAGACACCATCCTCATTGAGGATTCCTCTTCGGGGGAGCTGGTGCCAGGACAGAGTCCCTCGGTGCCCGCACCAAAGGCTGCGGAGCCTTTTGACCTGGAGTCCAGAATGGTGGCCCTGGAGTGCAGTTTGTCTGCCTTCATGCACCAGCAGTGGGTGCTGTTGACCGGTATGACCGGTTCATCCGCCCCGACCACCGGGCCCTTGACGTTGAAGATGTTCCTGGAGGCCGAGCCGATCCTTGAGGTCCTTTGGCCGCGAGTCGATCCTTGGCCGAGGTCTCGATCCGATTCCTGCTCGATGGGACTGCAATCATCCCCGGCAAGTGTGCCAGGCACTGGCCGCGGAGCTGCCCTCCTACGAGTCCTCGACTGACTACTTCAAGTGGGAGTTGGAGAATGAGGAGTCCCCTGATAGCCGTTGCCACTGCGACGTCCCATCAGACTCTCCCATCTCGGAGCCTCGACGGCGCCAGAAGATATGGGCTTCCTTGATTTTTGTCAAGGATATGTCAAAGGCCCTGGCATTCTCTGCGGAGTCAGAGGAGGACCCTTGGGCGGATAAGTTGGAAATTCTCCAGTATGAGGCTCCTCCGAGGGAATGCTCACGGTGCCCTTCCCTCCCATCCTGGAATGGCTGATGCTCCGTATGTAGGAGACACCGGTATCGATGCCGGTGGTGAGCAAACGGCGTGACTTGATGTATTGAGTCGGCCAGAGCCAGGCTTCCAGAAATCACAGCTGCTGTATTAACTCCATGGTGGTGGATTTGGTCATGCGTCGGCTGAAAAGTCAGAAGATGCACTCCTCAGTGCCCCCCAGCAGAGACGCCCGCACTTTGGACGCCCTCGGCAGAAAGTGTTACCAGGGCTCAATGCTCGTCAGCCGCATCCAGGCCTACCAGCTGTACATGGGCATGTACCTGAGGGATCTGGCAAAGGACCCTGCCGGGTTCTCAGCTGGTCTTTCCGAGGTACCCCTGCAGCTGTTCAAGAACCTGGCCAAGGTAGTCCGTGACTGCTCCAAGTTCATGTCTCGGGTGGCCTTTGACTGATTCGAGTCAGCAGCTTGAGTAGCAGCAGCGGGCATTGGTGCACGATGCCAAGCATGGTTACAGTCGTCGGACCTCGAGCAATGGGTTCAGGACAAATTGGTCGATGTCCCATGCCAAGGAGAGAATCTCTTTGGCAAGGCTGCCGAGCTGGAGTCCGAGTTTATGACGAGGACCAGGCTCTCAAAAAAGACCCCCTCCCTGACGGAAGGGCTCGGGTAAAAAGTCCTTCTACCCAAGGAAAGGGGCTGCTTTCAGAAACTACCCACCTTTTCAGGCCTCCCCAACTCCCCAACTGGGTCAGCCTATCTACCCCAAGGAGATCAGCCGCCCACAGGGGGACATCTGATCCACTATGCCCAGAGGTGGTTGACCATCACCACCAACTCCTGGGCACTTCAGGTAGTCAGGAAGAGTTACCTTCTCCACCTGACTTGGACACCTCCCCCTTATTTTCCGGGAGAGCTCCTCAGGTCTCCCGTCCACCAGGACCTTCTACTGAAGAAGTTGGCAGGTCTTCTTGAGGACAAAGTGGTGGAACCAGTGCCCCACAATTTCAAGGGCACGGGGTTCTACTCCAGGGACTTCCTTGTGCCAGGGGGCCTAAGGCCCATCTTCAAGGTGCGCAACCTCAAATTCCTGGTGAGGGAGAAGTTCAAGATGCTCTTCCTTGGAACATTGCTGCCCTACCTCCAGCAGGGAGATTGGCTATGCTCCTTAGACCTCAAGGATGCCTATACCCACATCCTCATTCACCCCAACCACAGGCAGTACCTGCAGTTCATGGTGGTGGATAGGCACTATCAGTACAGGGTGCTCTCTTTCGGCTTGGCTTGTGCCACAAGGGTTTTCACAAAATGCCTGGCAGTCGTGGCTGCCTTCCTCCATCTCCAGGGGCTCTTTGTCTTTTCCTACCTGGACGAATGGCTCATAAAGGGAGGCACGGCAGGCCACCACACACACCATCCAGATTCTGCAGTACTTGGGTTTTGTCATAAACTACCCCCAAGTCTCATCTCCTCTTGACACAATGTCTGGAGTTCATCGGGGCAAAGCTGGACACTCCAGTGAAAGGCCTTCTTGCCCAGGGACCGAGCCGACTGTCTCAGGACTTTGGCATGGGACATACAGTACCGTTCCTCTGTGCCCGCTCGGCTTCTGTGCTTTCTCAGGCACATGGCCTCCACGGTCCATGTCACCCCAGATGCTCGCCTCCACATGAGGGCGGCGCAGTGGTATCCCCGAGACCAGTAGACTCAAGCCACAGGGCGCCTCAGAGACAGTCTCTGTAACCCGCCAATTGGCAGACTTTTTGATCTGGTGGCAGTCTCTCCAGTATCTCGAGGCGGGCATGCCTTTTCAGGCAAGGTTCCTCACCACGGACACATCCTGCTCGGCTGCGGAGCCCAGTGCAGGGAGCTCCACACCCAGGGCAGCTGGTCACCAGGCAAGAGCACCCAGCAGATCAATCTTCTGGAACTCCATGCGATATACTTAGCTCTGCGAGTGTTTTGCCACCATCTGCGTCACCAGCCGATGCTGGTCTACTGACAACTAGGTGGCGATGTTCTATATGATCAAACGGGGGCACAGGGTCTCGTGCCCTCTGTCGGGAGGCAGGGGTCCTCTGCTCATACGCACTCCAACAGGATATTCTTCTACGGACAGTATACCTACCAGGCCAGAACAACCTGCTGGCCGACAAGCTGAGCAAAGTCCTCCAGCTGCATGAGTGGCAGCTAGATACCAGGGTGGCCAGCTGGCTCTTCCAGTCCTGTGGGAAACCCGTGATGGACCTGTTCACCATCCTGGACAACTTCCAGTTGCCACGCTTCTGTTCCCAATAACAAAAACTAAACCCATAAAGTGAAACCCCTAGCGGTGTATTTTGGAAGAAAGTAACCACTTGAAACAGGGCTTAATGGCCCGAAACGTACGTCGTGTATGAACTATCCGACCGCTATTTGAGAGAAAAGTCTGACACATGGAAACTTCACTGGAATATAATGATAAGCTAAGTAAAAAATGTTTTAGCGTTTACAAAAAAAGAAAAATAGAAAAGGCTGTCTGGTGTGATTGGATGTCAGTTCCAGTCTCCTCCAGTCTCTTCTGACAAAAATTAAGTTTAAATAGGGGTTTCACTTTATGGGTTTAGTTTTTGTTATTGGATTACGCTTCTGTTCCCGGCAGGCCCAATCCTCCAGGATGGCAGCGGATGCTTTCCTTGTCTCATGATCAGAGAGCCTCATGCATGCCTTCCCTTTCATGCCACTGATTGCCAAAACCTTGTTCAGGACCCTCCAAGACAGGGCCTCGCTCATCCTGATAGCCTCTTTGTGGCCCAGGCAACCATGGTTCCTGCTGCTCCTCCGATTAACAGTGGGGACCCCATTCTATTGGGGACCTCTCTGGGACTCCTGTCTCAGGAAGGGGGCTGTCTTCTGCCCCCAACCTGGGATCCCTGTCACTGACAGCGTGACTGCTGAAAGGGTGACCCTAGCCCCTTTCAACCTCTCAGGTGAGGTAGAGAAGATCTTCTCGCAAGGCCTCTACTAGAAAAGCTTATGCCCTCAAATGGTGCAGGTTTTCGGCCTGGTGTGCCAAGCATGGGGCTGACCCATCCTGCCCGGTGGGTTTGGTGTTACAGTACTTTCTCCACCTCTCGCAATCCGGATTCAAATCTTCTGGGTGCACCTTAGTGCCCTGGTGGCGCACCACCACCCGGTGGATGGCAAGCTCCTCTTGGTCCAGCCATTGGTAACCTTTTTCTTAAGGGTCTGCTCTTATCGAAGCCCCTGGTTTGCCCTCCGGCAACCAAATGGGACTTCAACATGGTATTGGGGCAGCTCAAACGCCCTCCCTTTGAGCCTCTGGCTACCTGCCACCTACGATACCTCATGGGAGGTGGCGTTCCTGGTTGCACTCACCTCCGCTCGCAGAGTTAGCGAGCTTCAGGCCTTGGCGGTGGAGGCACCTTATATCAGGTTCTACAAGAACAGAGTGGTGCTCCGCACACACCCTAAATTTCTTCCAAAGGTAGTATCGTCCTTCCATCTCAACCAGGAAGTAGTACTCTCTACCTTCTTTCCCAGACCTCACTCCAGTAGGGTGGAGACAGTCCTTCACATCCTGGACTAGGGCTTTTTCCTTCTATATTCAACGCACTCAGCTACTCAGCTTTTTATCTCCTACGACCCCAGTAGGCTGGGGAAGGCGGTGACCACGCGTACACTGTCCACCTTGGTAGCGGACTGTATCGCCCTCGCCTATAAGCGCGTGGGGCTACCGCTGGAAGGCTGTGTCGGGGCCATGGTGGCTTCGGTGGCAAACATACACTGTGTTCCGATGATGGACATCTGCCAGGCCATCATCTGGTTTCAGTCCATACCTTCGCAGTCCACATCTGCCTGGAAAGAGTCCTGACGGGACAGTGCTTTCAGCCAGGCTGTGCTCTAATCTTTTTGGGGTATACAAAACTCCTACCCTCCGACCCTTTTTTGTTTAGGCTACTGGAGTGCTGGTTTTCATCGGACACAGGGGTCCTACTGTGGTCTGTGGACATGGACAATTGCTGCTGCTGTTCGCAGCTCCCCGTGATGGAATCGGTGGTATCTCCAGGAACAAGCAGGAATGTAGTCTTCACATATGGGTATCATCGGTACCGACGGAGCCCGCGCGGGAACGCTCCCCAGCATCCAATAGGAATGCCTTTGGGAGCATCCCTCAGCACATGCGCGCTGTCTTCCTGCCTTTCCAACTGTCCCTCCTCAGTTCTTTATTTTCCGTGGAGCCGACAGGATCCATACCCTGTCACCGCAGAAAATTCCGTCTTTAAAATTCTTTTCTTGTGGTCGCGTTTGCCTCCGCACGACGCTTACCGGTACTGCCAGTTCTTTTCTTTTCCAAAAAAAACCAACCTTATACTTTGAACTGTTTCTCTTCAGAAACTTTTCTTTTTCAGTGCTAGGCCCCATATTCCTAAAATATGAAAAAAACCAACTAGTGGTTTTAAAAAATGTACTAAGTGTGGCGGTACCATTTCCGTCACTGACACCCATGATTGGTGTCTTAAATGTTTAGGGTCTGAACATTCTCCATCTGAATGTCTCTCCTGTATGGGGATGACTAAAAGAGGAAGACAGAACCGGGATGCAAAGCTTGGTACTCTCTTTTCTTCGGATGCCAGATCCATTGTATCGACATCTTCAAGAGCCTCCTCTTCCTCCCATGGATCTCTCAGGTAACTAAACAAAAAAGCCGGTCCTCAGAGGTAGCTCTCCTGCTAAGCATCGAGAGGCCATTGACATTGCCCTTGAGGGAACCACACCGGCAAAACAGCCCCGGCAGGAGGCTTCCGCTTCCAAAGCATCCATGGGGCTCCAGGATGTTCTCGAGTCCTCGACCTCGCAAGAACTACCTGTGCCATGCTCAGGGGTCCTGGCCGTTTTCACCGGTACTGACACCCAGGCATCGGCAGCGTCGATAGACCAGAGGTTCCTCGCTATCGAACGCAGCACCGCAGCTCTTCCCTCAGCTGCGGTACCATTGGTCCAACGGGCACTGGCACCGATGCCGGTACAGACACCGGTACCGGTACCGACGGCACCGGTGGGAATTCTTCCCACGCCATATTTGGCTGGAATCGACAGATCAACTCGGTACCGACTTCGATCGATACCGGGACAGTGCTTTGCATGAGCATCGTGGTCAGGAATACTTTGAATCCTCTGATTCCGAAGACTCTGACAATTCTGCTGGTACTAGAGGGTTTCTCCTAGAAGATCCCTCTTCTCCCCAACGCAGAATGTCACCTCCAGAGGACATGTCTTTTCAGGATTTTATTGATGATATGGCCAAGGGCCTTTCAGTCATGGTGGCTCCTGAAGAGGAACCCAGAGCAAAGGAATTGGAAATTCTCCAATATCCTAAAGCTCCAAAGGAGGCAGCCACTCTGCCCATCCATGAAATTCTGCATAACTTGATGCTCAGAATGTGGGAGACACCTCTGACTATATCTCCTCACTCTAGGAGACTTGATACCATGTATCGAGTTCCGCCATGTCCTGGATTTCAAAAGACTCAGCTGCCACACCATTCAATGGTGGTGGAGTCAGCCATGCGTAGGATGAAAAGTGCAAAGAGGCATGCATCCAATCCTCCAGGTCGTAAATGCAGGACTCTGGACACTTTTGGGCGCTGAACTTTTCAGGCTTCCATGCTTTCAGCTAGGATCAGTTCATATATACTATGTATGGGAATGTTCCTTAAGGAAGTTACAGGAGACTTGGAGCTTATGAGCCCATTTCGCCCAGATGACGAGACAAGACTTTCTTGCTCTAGTTAAGCATGCTCAAGATGTCTCCAAGTTTGTAAATCGTGCAGCCTTTGACTGCTTTGAAAGCATCAGCAGAACCTCTGCTATTGCCATTGGCGCACGACGGCTTGCCTGGCTTCAGGCATCAAACTTGGAGACTTGGGTACAGGACAAGTTAGGCAACACTCCTTGCATGGGAGAGAATCTCTTTGGCAAGAACTGGCAGGAAAAGACTAACGAGTTAGATGCTGACAATACTACTCTAGATAGATTGTCGAAATCTACAGCCACTCCAGCCAAAAAGAAGTCTTATAAAAAAAACCCTCTTTCAGCAGAAAGAGGAAATTTTTATCCTTCCTATATCCAGCAGAGTCAAACTCAGGGTCAGGTTGCCCAAAAGGGACAAACTAGACAGCAAAAGAAGCCAAAAGGCCCGAGAGCCCAACCAGCTCTCCAGGTTCAGCCCCCTCAAGGGCTTTGACTCCTTCCTAGAGAGCTTAGCCTTCCTGCCTCTGAGGGGTCCCCAACCCCCCAATATCCCAGACAGGTTATGCCACTTTGCCAACAGATGGCATCAGATAACAGCAGAAGATTGGACTCTGTCCATTGTAGGAGAGGGGTACAAGCTCCATTTTCACAGCATGCCCCCTCCTACAATTCTAAAACAATTCAATTCTCCAACCTCCGCAGACGATCTGCTAGATCACGAAGTCTCAACACTTCTTGCCCAAGGGGGTATGCTTCTGCGAGGGCTCTGTCGGTGCCGACATCACCCATATGTGAGGACTGAATTCTGCTGTCCCCCGAGAACATCTGTTGCAGGCGAGTAACTACACTTTCTTGGCTCTGTAGTTGTAAAGTAGGTTATTTTTAAGCGTAAAAGCTGACTCTGGTAATATCTTCTGGTGGGGCACAGTGCTTTCCTCCGGTTACATTGCCTTTGCCTTCTTGCTCCCAATCCACAGATGAATCCAATACCATTCATCTGAAAGTGATTGAGCAGCGGCCAGACCCACCCATTGCACAGGAGTATGATGTACCTGTTTTCGAGGATAAAGATGGCTTTATAAATTCCCAGTGGGACCTGACCACTCAGCAGGTGAGCAGAAATTAGAGACCTTTAAAAAAAAAAAAAGGCATGAACTAAATCCAAAATCTCTTCTCTACTGTGAGCCGGTGCTCATATATCATTCCTTTATAGCACTGCCTTTTGAGAGAAACTAGGACTGCAGCAGTTATAACTTCAGACTTCAAGTAGTCCCTATAGTGACTCGTGGCCAGAGTTACTGGGATTGAAAGAAATGTGACTCCTCGGCAGCACTCCTACATGATTCTTTAAATGGTTTCTGCTTTTTCTGATCTTTTAGATCCTACCCTACATTGATGGATTTCGACACATACAGAAAATATCTTTTGAAGCAGATGTGGAATTAAACTTGGTGCGGATTGCTATCCAGAACCTTCTGTAAGTGAAAGGCGAGATGGTGTAAGGAAATGGGGTGAGGCCGATATAAGAGGCTCTAGCTTTCGGTCCACATTCTGTATAATCTTGTGATGCCCGTCTGCCCCATTCCTGCACCATGACCCTTCCACTCGGCTTCCACCTATCTTACTTGTGTACCTTGGAAACAACAAGGGAGCGTGACCTCCGCACAAAACTCAGAGAACACAAAGGGCGAAGATCCAGATACACTGGTACAAATAAGTTTTTATTTCAGGAAACCCAACTCGTTTCGGCGTGAACGCCTTCTTCAGGGGGAACGCATCTACATCACAAAATAAAATTTATAGATATCCTTCTGGCTCTGGGTATCTCACTTTAATGTTATTTATTTTGTATGTTTTACACCTTAGTATATACAAATGGTTCGTTGGAGTCTTTTTCAAGACTAAAACGTGATGCTTGTTGCCTTCGTAAGTACATCTTCCATCTCTCTCATTGGGCAATATATTTATTTATATAATCATTATTTTACTACTTATGTAATGGTCTAATGTTTGTTTATTTATATGTTTATGTTTATTGCATTCTGGTTTTACTGTAGTCACTTATTATTCGTTTTTATTGTTTCATTCCTTTTAACTGGTATTATGTGTATATATTATTTTTAATTCTGTAGTTTTGATGTTATTACCAGTATTAGTATTATTTTCATGATTTTTATACTTATTATATGTTTTTAATGTTCTTTGATATTATGCTTTTATTTTTTAATAGTATGTAAGTTTATTTAATTTTATTTTGTGATGTAGATGCGTTCCCCCTGAAGAAGGCGTTCATGCCAAAATGCTTTGAGTTTCCTGAAATAAAAACTTATTTGCACCAGTGTATCTGATCTTTACTTGTGTACCTTGGCCATTCCCATTGGGCATCATCTGCCCTAACTGAAAACATACTGAAGGTTTTTCATGATGGTTTCTCCTGAGAGTGAAGAGTCCACAGAGAGGATGACTTAAAAAGGATGAGACCGTTTTAGCGTTCATTAGCCTAAAGTAATTGGAGAAACTTCAGGGGGTCATGCTGTATGTAGCTGGGTGCTTGTGGGTCTTTTTTTCTAATGTTGCCTCTAATGCTTTGCAGGTATTATGGGGTGGTGACTTTGGTTCCCATATTACAGGTAAGCACTGTTGTCTTGCATAGCACTGAAATGCCCTCAGAGGAATCTTTTTCCAGTGAAGGGCAGTAGATGTGACCTTGAATATACAACTTTGGCTCAGGGTTTCTGAGCTGAAATAGTTTGGCATTACAAATTTTGGTTCCTAGATCTTTACATTGGTGTATTCTGGTATCTTCCTAGGGCGTTCATCTGATAGCCGGGCTACCACAATCAGTCACTAACATGAAATATAGTAACCATAAACCTCAGCTCTCCCCAAAGAATGTGTCTTCCTCCCATATCTATGGATCAGGGATTGGAAAATCCACTTGCCTGGGACAAATTAATTTTGTGAACTAGGAGAAAACCCCAGGGGCAGGTGGCTGTGGTTGTGGCATCTTCAGCCATGATTCGGTCACCTTCAGATGAACAGTATTGAATCTATTTATTTATTTAGCTGGATTTATATCCCGCTTTTCACCAGGTCAAAGCAGTTGGGGGATACATTTAACACGAGGGGATATGAGACACATACACTAATACTTACAGGGAACATGGGCAATGGAGGGTTAAGTGGCTTGCCCAAGACCACAAGGAGCACCTGTGGGACTAGAAACCCCAGTCCTTCTGGCCCAAGGTTGCTGTTCTCTAGTAGGATTTGAACCACCGACCTTCCGGCTTGTGGTACCTTGCCCCAACCACTAAGCCACTCCTCCACTGTATTGTGAGCAAGAGGGCAAAGGCAGTTGAGTAAATTCGGTCCAAGCAGTCAGTGCAGAGGAGCCGAAAGGGGAGGGGGGGGGCCTTGCAACCTTTCTAGATTTTCTGAGGTGACCCCCCCCCCCCACACTGCTAGGGGCTCTTTCAAAATGGCCTATAATTTTAACTTCTGCTACTGTGTTAAAAATATATGTAACTGTAACGTGAGGAAAGCAGAGTGCCCCGTTTTGAGGCCTCCGGAGAAGAGAATGGTGGAATCGCATTTGGCCCTGGATGGCCCACTTGAAGGAGAATGAGAGAGCTGTAGCAGAGGGGGAGGGGGGGTGTACAGGAGGAGAGCAAGAAAACTGAAGGGAGAGGAGAGAACACTGCTACCTCAGTTGGGAGGAATGGGAGGGATTCACATTGATTGGAGGGAGGGGTTGGAGGTTTTCACTTGCCAGGAAGGAAAGTTTAAATTTACCATACACACTCACGGCCTACCTGCTTTATACTACCAAAATAAGTTACTGGGGGAGGAGGTGGAAGTACATGGCAAATGCATTTCTCTCCTGGCAAGTAAATCTTGGAGAAGTTTTTGAATCATAGGCTATCACCCTCTTTAAATCTAAAATGATCGCACTATAAATATGTTGAATATCTTGGCACAGTGAGAGGTCTAGGAGCAAAGTAGAAAGTATTCAGCATAATCTGATCCTGCCGGGATTGCAGGATCTTAAGGCATAGTCCACCCAGACCCAAAACCCTGCTTCACTAGGGGGCCCCAGATTTGTGATTACCCCCTACAGGCTCTTCACTACATAATTTAATCAGCGGGAACTCCTTCCTCCACTGCTTCTCACCCTTCCCTACGTTGGAAAGGAACCCTTCTGCTGGTCCAAGCCAGGTTGAGATGACATTGCTGGGATGCCTAGAAATCTGGTATTAATGGGTTCTTCTCCTCTCCTTTTATCTTATTTGTATTTCCAGTATTCAAATGTGTACTGCACCACGCCCAGGGTTCAGGACCTGGTGGATGACAAAGTACTGCAGGAGGAGTGTCTGTCTTACATTACCAAGCAAGGTACAGGGGAAGGAGGTCAAGGGGTCAGTAAGCATGCTTAGGGGTCAAGGGAACAAGTGAGCAAATTCACCGAACTACGTACAGTAAGGAGAAGCCTAAAGCAAAGGGAAGAAAGTGGGTTATGTAGCCAAATAAAATGTTGGGAAAGAATTAATTTCCCATTGAGATCTGAGAGGGTTGCTATCATCGGGTAAGGTCCGGGGGGGGGGGGGCGTTTCCCCTTCTGCTGCTCATGGTCATATCAGACACTTGAGTTCAGTCTCTGCAGCCTCTTTGGCTCCTGCTACACAACTCTAACCCCTGGTCCCAAAGGTCACAGATTCTAACTCCAGCATACCTGACAGAATTATACCCCTCTCCATCCAGCCAGCCCCCCCTGTGGCTTTCGGACTTGGCTTCTACGGGTATTCATGATGAAATTGGGCCAGCTAGTCATTGGCATGGATACTGTTGGTGGGTTCCCAATTATACCTCCAATCCACAAGGTAATGTAGTTAGCCTCAGAAGTACTTGGAGTCCAAGATGTTCTAAAGTAGGAACCCTTGCTATCTTCTCACGGTGACTAGTTGTGCAGGCAATGGTTGCCAATCACAGAATGGGTTCTGCCAGTGTATTGGCCAAAGGCTGCGTCTTCAGCCAATTCCTGCAGGTCTACAGGAGAATGTGACGACACATCAGTCGGCTAGAACTTACCAGCTCATTCCTAGCAAAATGTGGGTGGCATGGGTTCCAGAGGCCGAGCTGTCCTGACAATAAAGGTAGAAAACAAATATTTAGTTTTGGTTTAGTGATCTGAATGTGCAGCACCTCTTGTCTTTGTATTTTGCATTTTGCACATATTTGAAGGAAAAGTATTTTTCTTTCTATTTGTTTCATGTTATATTGAAGACAGCATCCAGTTTCTTATGTTTCCAGTCTAGTTTTTCTCTGCGCATTCTTATTTGAAAAAAAAAGGTCATTTATTTTTTATTATGCATATGTGACAAAGGTGTGGTATTTTATTAACATCGCATGTAGTGACCTGTCTGTCTGGTTTTGTCTTTTTTTGTTCCTCAACAAGAGCTGTGTTCTGCAGACTGGGTCTCCCTGTGGTCACCCCACCCCCTAAGGGACAGCCTTGCATGTGAATACCAGCACCTTCCGAATGGTCCCTCCAGTCCAGTCCAGACATGTGGGTTATGCTCATCCGCCAGCAGATGGAGACTGAGAAACACTGAGCTGAAACCCTCCTCCTTAAGTAGCCTGTGCTCTTATACCAAGCCAGTGTTTCTCAGTCTCCAGCAGGTGGATCAGCATAGCCTGTGCTGTTTGGCAGGTTTGTGTTGGTGCTGGGCTGCATTGGGGTGCAGAGCCCAGTGGATCCGGGTCCCTCCCCCAGCTCTCTCCCTAACCACCCTCAGTCTACCCTTGGGGTCAGTAGGTTGGTGGCTGCTCCCTTTTCCCTACCCCCCAACTCTTGGGAGGGGGCCAGGGATTGAGCTTTTGGTCTGTCCGGTTGGTGTAAAGTTAAAAAAAAAAATGTACAGAAGAACCGAAGCACAGGGGAGAGGCAGCAGCAGCTACAGCAGTCCCCTGCAGCAGTCTGCAGCCGGTAAGGGGGGTTTCTTTGGCATGTGTGGGGGGCTGGCCTGGACCTCGGAGCACGGGGGGGACACGGGACACATCTGTTGTGCAGCATGTGGCAGTTGGTGGGCCCAGCTCTCTGAAGTAGGGCTTTGTTACAGCTGCATGAAAGAGCATGGCTGCCACAGATCAGCTCGCTGGCAGCCCGGAAGTATTAGTGGCACTTGTTGATGGGTGGGGGGAGAGCGATCACACTAATTTGTATGTTGACAGACCCACAATTTTCACAAGAATGGCTGTCATCTTTGAAAATGAGTCTATCTTGGTAAGAGCCCCTGGTCTTGCAGACCATCTCAGCAGGCTCTGGGGTGATTGCAGGGCGGGAGAGTCCTCTTCCCCTTTCCCCAGAGTTTGTTCTGCTGCTCCATCAGGCTTATTGTTTGAAACAAGGTATAGGCATAGGGTTCCTCACACTGGCTTTGCCCCCTAGTGGTTAAAGGGCAGTCCCTCTCAGTGGTAGCTAAGCACCAGTGTAGAGAGAGAGGTCCCTGGAGGACGATGATGGAGCCTCAGTGGGATCCCTGGGCCCTTGTCGGATCCCTCTGACCTCCTGGAGGAGCAGTTTCAGGGGGACCTTGAAGGAGTCGGAGCTCCCTGCAGGGGAAGATCCCCCCCCACCCCCCCCGCGGTGCACATCTTCCACAGGGATGGAGCTCCCTGTCCTCATTGTTCAGACCTTGGCAGCCTTGTGGATTGCAGAGGCTCCGCCTCCTGAGGCAGCAGAGCTGGCAGAGGATCCATTGTTAGAGAATATTCGTAAGCCAACTCATTCCTTCCCAGTCCATAAGGCACTGAAAGAGATGATTGGTGCAGAATAGAAAATCCCTGATGGGGGCTTACATGTTGGTTGTAGCATGACCAGGTGGTTGTAGCCAGTTCTGCCGGAGAAGAGTGGTTCTGCCTTCCGCGAGTGGATGCCTTGATGGCAGCAGTTAAGCGGAAAGCTAAGAACATAAGAAATGTCATACAGGATTAGACCAAGGTCCATCAAACCCAGTATCCTGTTTCCAACAGTGGCAAATCTAGATCACAAGTACCTGGCAGGTTCCCAAAAAGGTACACAGGTTCCACAATACTTGTCCCAGGGTAAGCAGTGGTGTGTATATAGTTTGTGTTTCAACTAGATACCTAGTTCCTATTATGTTACGTCGTTATTAAGAATGTTCCATGTATCTTCAAGTTTTTTGTTCCATGTGAACCGTCCCTGATCGCTGGAAGGGGCGGTATAATAAAACAAATAAATAATTTCCGGGGTCCTCTTTTTAATAATGGTTAATGGACCTTTCTTACAGGAACTTGTCCAAACCTTTTTTTAAATCCAGCTACACTAACTGCTTTTACTACATCCTCCAGTAATGAATTCCAGAGTTTGATTACGTGTTGAGTGAAAAAATATTTTCTGTGTCTTAGATGGGTTGCAATGTAGCTTCTTTCTCCTTTTTTGATGGCATAAACAACCAATCTACGTTTATCCGTTCCACTCCATTTATTAACTATCATATCTCCCCTCAGCCATCTCTTTTTCCAAGTTGAAGAACCCTAACCTTTTAAGCCTCCCCTCATAGGGATATCCTTCCATCCCCTTTACCATTTTGGTGGCTGTTCTCTGTACCTTTTTTCTAATTCTGCTATATCCTTTTTGTTTTTTCCTACTGGTGGAAGGTGATGCAGCCCTGAGGAACCTGCAGGACCCTGCTAGATGGAGGTGGTGTTGAAACAGGCCTTTGAGGTGTCGGCCTTGGCCTTGTAGGGAGCTGTCTGTGACTCCTATGTGGCATGGGCCAGTTTGGCCCAAGAGGAGGTTGTTCAGTTTGAGTCTGGGATGGTATTTTTGGCCGACTTGCTTTATGACCTGCTTTGGACTTTGATGAAGTCTATAGCTATGATGGTTGCTGTGCAGTGTTTTTTGTACAAAACTGGTCGACAGATGTGGCCTCCAAGATGCGGTTGAGTATGTTTCCCTTTGTTGGTCAGTGGTTGTTCGGAGAAGATTTGGAGAACTTTGTGAAGGACCTGGGGGGGAAACTAAGGTACCTAGGCTTCCAGAGGATAAGCCTAAGGAGACTGGTTGGGGGACACCTTCCCGAGGCTACAGTCGAGATTCCAAGTAGTTTCATTCAGCCAGAGGGGCAAATCCGCAATGATCTAGATTTCTGCCAAGGGGCTCCTTTAATGGAGGCTGGCGTGGTAGCAGAGATGGGGCCACTAGTTTGGGAGGTTTGGGGGCCTAGCAGAGGAGCAGCCGGTAAATGGTTGACTCCGGCAGTTCTACTTCACTTGGGCCTAGATCACTACAGACACTTGGCTCCTAGAGGTGATTCGGGAAGGTTACCCACGTGAGTTTGCCAGACCTCTTGCAGATGTTTTCATGGTCTCTCTTTGAGCACTCTCCAAGGCATGGGCAGTGCAATTGATGCCCGTTTTCTGCAACTTGAGGCAGTTCTATTGCCCCGGGATGAATGGGGCATTTATTCAGTCTGTTTTGTGGCATCCTATTCTAGATTTGAAGGGGGTGAACAGGGCTTTCAGATTCCTAGTTTTTGCCTGGAGACCTTGTAATCCATGGCAGTGGTGGTTCCACAGTGAGATTTGACAGAGGCGTATCTGCATATCCCTGTATGTCCTGAACACCAATGTTTTCTGCTGTTTTCAGCTCCGCAAGGGCATGTTCAGTTCAAAGCCCTGCCATTCAGCCTGGCCACAGCTCCTCTGGTATTTACCAAGGTGAGGGTTGTAGTTGTGACAGTGCTGTGGAAGCAGGGCATTCTGGTCCACCAGTACTTAGACAACTGGTTGGTTCAGGTGAAATCTTTCTTTTCAGGAGAGTCGGGAAGTGACGGCACGTGTGATTAGTCAGCTTCAGGACTTAGGCTGGGTCGTCAACTTTGCAAAGAGCAATATGACCTTGTCCCAGTCCATGGAGTATCTGGGAGCCCTGTTTAACACCCAATAGGGGTTAATATGTTTGCCCAAGGGCAGGATAGTGAAATGTAGTCCCAGGTGAGGGGTCTGCAGAGAGTTTCTTGTCAGAGTGTGGGATTATCTGTGGGTTCTCTGGTCCATGGCAGCCGCATTGGAGTTGGTGCCTCTCCTAGCAATGCTTCTGTTTCATTGGTCCCCACAGTCGCAGTCCATGGACATTCAGCTTGCCCTTCAGAAAACCTGGGCAAGTTTAGCTTGGTGGCCGTGCTCTGAAAGACTTGCTGTGGAGATGCCTCTAGAGACCCCGGACTGGATGGTAGTGACCATGAATGCCAGCTTGTTCAGCTGGGGGGTTCATTGACCAGGGCAGATAGACACCAGCTGTCCTCCAGTGACCATCAGACAGGAATGGTGCATCTGGCCCTGGAGGTTTTTCTTCCCCTTATTCACCGGTGGGCAGTGAGGGTTTTGTTAGACAATGCAACAACAGTGGCCTACATCAATCGCTAGGGGGGCATGCGAAGTTTGATGGGGCAGTGGCTCCTTCTTTGGGCAGAGGTACATCTATCAGCAGCTTATGTTGCTGGGACAGTGAATACCCAAGCAGACTATCTGAGTTGCCATAAGTTGGACCCGGGGGAGTGGTCCCTATCGGGGTCAGCGTTTTTGGTTGATTGTGGAACATTGGGGTCTTCCCACGATGGATTTGATGGTGACCCTGGCGAATGCCAAGGCAAATCAGTTTTTCAGCTGCTGCTATAGAGAACATGGAGGAAGGGCTCAATGCCCTGGTTCAATCGTCACCCAGAGGCGGGCTTCTCTGTATTTCCCCTGTGGCCTCTCATAGGTTGGATGCTCCAGTTCATCGAGTCTCATGGGGGGGGGGGCTTGTAGTGTTGGTGGCTCCGGATTGGCTCAGGCGTCCTTGGTATGCGGATCCGGTGCGGTTGCTGGTTGCCAATCCCCTCCCTCCTCCTCAGAAGACTGATCTGTTGTCTCAGGGGCTGGATGCCGGAGGTGGACCAATTCCTGCTTATGGTTTGGTTCTTGAAAGGACGTGGTTGAGGCACAGGTGAATGATACCTTATCAAGGGCCCAGAGACGGTCCACATCGTTGGCCTGTGTGTGAGTGTCTGGTGCATCTTTGAGGCTTGGTGTGGGGAGTGGGGGTTCATCCCCCTGCAGCTTCTCTCCCAGAGATTTTGGCCGCCTTGCAGGTAGGCTTTGACAAGTGTCTGGCCTTGAGTTCTTTGAAGGCACAGGTTGCGGCTTGCTTCTGAGGTCTGGTTCACGGTCAGTCTTTAGCCTCACATGGGGAAGTTGTTTGTTTCCTTTGGGGTGTTAAACATCTTTGTCCTTGTTGTCCTGTGGTCCCAGCCTGGAATCTGAATTTGGTTCTCTCGACTCCTGCGGCACCTCTGAGCCCCTTTAGGGTACTGTCGTAAAGGCTCTGACATTGAAGGTGATATTCTAGTCGCTATCTGTTCAATGGAGTGGAGGAGTAGCCTAGTGGTTAGAGCAACTGCCTAGTACCCAGAAGATCAAGGGTTCATTTCCCACTGGCACGCCTTGTGACTTTGGGCAAGTCACTTTACCCTCCATTGCCTCGGAAGAAAAGGCTGGCAATCTACTTCCGGTGATACATTGCCAAGAAAATCCAGAGGTAGCTGGGTCGCTGTGAGTCAACACTGACTAAACAAAAAAAAATCTGTTCGATGTACCATATTTCAGAATTGCAAGCTTTGTCATGCTGAGAGCCTTATTTGGTGTTTTCCAGAGAGAGAGTGGTGTTTCGGCTGATGCCTTCATTCCTCCCAAAAGTGTGGTATCTGCTTTTCACTTGAATCAGGTTGTGATTACTGGCTTTTGCCGGTTCTTGGGATTCAGCCGAGTCCTGGATTCTTATTTTGCTGGACGTGTGTCAGTCGTTCGTGCTACTTGAAGGTTACAGAGGTATTTTGGAGATTGGAGTGACCTGGAGGGACGATTAGGAAGGTGAAATTAGGACTTACCTGCTAATTTTCTTTCCTGGAGTCTCTCTAGTCCAGGACCCATCTGGGACTTGTCTTAGCATCTTTTGCTGTCTCACATCTGATCTTGCAGAGTGTGTGTGTACAAGAGCAGGCAAGTTTGAGATGGCCATTTTGATTGGTGGGCAGTTTCTGGTGGTTTGGTTGGTTGCCAGGGGGCTTCATTGGATTTATTTTCTTTCCTCTGCCCAATCTTTTAGTCCTCAGGAGGGGAGGTTTGGTGTTGATCTCTTATTCAAGCTTAAGATTAAAAGTCTGACTGAGGAGCTGGTGGAGAAATAAGGTTCTGGGGTGCTCCGTTCTTCTGCTTTGTGAGTTTCATACTGACTTGGTATAAAGGTACAGGCTACTTAAGGGGCGTTTCAGCTCATTGTTTCTCACTCTCCATCTGCTGGTAGATGAGCATAACCCACACTTCTGGACTGGACTGGAGGGACTCCAGGAAAGAAAATTAGCATGCAGGGTTGGCCTGTCCACTAGGTGGCAGGCCATGTCTTTCAGCACACATGGCCTGCAGCGCCCCCTCCACCTCGCACAGTGAGTCATGCTGCCCCCCCCTGTGATGAGCCACACTGCACTACTGCCCTCCCCAGTGGTGAGGTCGGGGGTGCAGCTCGACTCGGCAGCAGGCCATGTGCTTCGGTACACATGGCCTGCTGCTTCTGAACCCCTGCAGTTATGTTGAAAGGGGGTCAGAAACAATCGGCCATGTGGGCGTATCGCCGAGCTGAGCCATGCCCCCCCCCCCCTCCCCAACCCCACCGCCGGAATCAGCAGTAGCATAGCTAAGAAAAAAGCACTATGTAAATGTAAAGTGAGAAATGAGGGTGGGAGCTAGGGGCTGAACTTGGCCCCTCCAACCAAACAGGCTTTCTCCTGCCCCTGAAATCATGAGTGAATTGTGTGGATTTGCAGGACGACTTTGAGACTGGAAGACTAGGCATCTAAATGGCAGATGATATTTAATGAGAGCAAGTGCAGTGATGCATCTGTTCTGTATTATGATGAGAACCCAAATAACTGAGGTTATACTGGGTCAACAGTTTATGTAAATCTTAGCCTAGCCTCCCCCCCCCCCCAACAGGAAAACTTGCTGGAATGTGCACTAGAATACTAGTTGTGTCCGTCTGGATCTTCGTATATCACCATACCAGGTTTTGACTGTAGAGATGGCTTTGGCTTTTGGCCCTTCTCCACTACTTTGGTCCACTAATGCCCTCAGTTCCTTAGTTCTCTTGAGCAGAGTCCCTGAACCTTTAGGCCACATTGGACTTTTCCCACCCCCACCCTCCACCTAAATGCCCAGCCCTTTCTGAAGAGTCCTACAGTGATATCAATTCTGCCAGAAAAGGAAAATAAATTATAAAACATCTGTCGCCTCTTGTTTTCAAGCAGCGATGGGTTGGTTGAAACACCATGGTCTTGTAATTAGTCTTAAAACATATGGTCACATATGATGATTTTTTGATGTCTATTAACATCAGTTAAAATGAATTATATTGTTCTTCCTGTCAGAATGAAAGTAAAATATGTGGGTGTTGCCCAGAAATCTCAGTTAAATTTGTAATGGCTTTCTATAAAGAGTTCTGGACAATTAAAGCTGTTTTTCAGTAAAGCTCTTACATTTCCATAAGAACATAAGAAATGCTATACTGGGTCAGACCAAGGTTCATCAAGCCCAGTATCCTGTTTCAAACAGTGGCTAATAAGGTCGCAAGTACCTGTCCGGTTCCTAAAAAGGCACACTGGTACCACAATACTCGTCCTGGGGTAAGCAGTGGATTTCCCGGGTCCTCTTTTTTTTTTTTAATAATGGTTTATGGACCTTTCCTCCAGGAACTTGTCCAAACCTTTTTTAAACCCAGCTACACTAACAACTTTTGCTATATCCTCTGGTAACGAATTCCAGAGTTTGATTAAGTATTGAGTAAAAAAAAATGTTTTCTCTTACTAGCCCTAAATGGGTTACATTGTAGCTTCATTACATATCCCCTATCTACTTTTCGATGGTGTAAAAATCCATGTTTTGATTTTTCTAATGTCTTTTTCAGGACTTCCAATGTCCATTCCTAAGGCACTGCAAGCTGTACAAAATTCTTCTACTAGGATTATATTAGGGAAGTCACAGTTTGATCATATAACATTGGGCTTAAAAATTTTAAATTGCATTGGTTGCTGGTCAATTTTTAGGTAAATACAAATTGATTGTAATCATGTTTAAAGTGGTTCACTTGTTCTGCCCATCCCATAAGGTCATGGTTATGAAATTCTTCTGTGGTAGCTATAGTTAGATGTTTGATAGAACTCTTGCTCGAGTTTTCGTTTTTCTTTGCTTTTGCCTATTTGAATTTCCTGTCGGTAGATGTTAGGGATGTTACAAATCTTCTTTTCTGCAGGAAAGTAAACATTCTTATTTTTATAGGCTTTCAATTTGTAGTAGTTAAATATAATATCTGACATAAAATAAAGTCTAAATGTTGTGATTAGTTTTATAACGGTCATTAGATTTTTGTAAGCTGACAATAACATCGAGGATCTATTAAATAAATAAGAGGACAAAGGCTGAGAAGTGCAATATTTAGAGACCCATGGTAAAAAGAGGGCTTAACTAACCCTACACGATGACACACTCATGGGACGTCCTCCACCCCACGCAGAGCGTTGCTCTAGAAAATTCTGAGAGCTTTGTTTATCCCTGGTTTTGTTGTCTGACAGTAATGAGGGGTTTTTTTTGTTTATGTAAACCGCTTTGACTCGAGGATAAAGTGGTATATAAAAGCTGTTAAATAAATGAGGTCTTCACTTATGAGGGTGAAGATGTTGCACTTATTCTTGGAGGGCATCGTAATATCTCTCTGTACAGATCCATGGCATGATCAGTTGTACTCATGCTGTGACTTATGCGGTTCTTCTGGTTGCTCTATATCGAAAACAAGAGTGGAGCTAGAAAAGAGAGAGAAGGGCCGTAAAGGCGATGGAAGGGCTCCTTATGGAGAGGGGCTAAACAAGTTAGAGCTCTAAAGCTTGTGAAAGAGGTTTATAAAACCTTTTGTGGGGGGTGGAATGAGTTGAGTAAGGATGATGATCTAACCTTCCAAACGGTATAAGGATAGGGGATGCTCCCGATTTTTAAAAGAAACTGGGAAAACTGTTTTTCCCACAGGATGCGCTAGCGTGGCTGGCTTTAAAATGTGTTTTCTAGAGGAAAAAGCCCTAAGCAGTTATTAGCCGGGTAGACTTGGAAAGCCACTGCTTATCCTTGAGAGTTAGTAACAAGGAATGTATCTACCTTTCTGAGACTGATAGTTCCTAGTGACCTGCATTGCAAATTGTTGGAGGTAGCATGCTGATTTGGCTGTAACATTTTGGTCTGCCCCAGGATAGAATATATATTTTTAACAGAATTTTGAAGGGACCAGTGGAGATCGTGGGTTTCATTTCTCTGCCCTCCCCTCCCCAGCTGTTTGTGGCTGGGTATGTGGAGGAAGCAACCCCCTCTGCTCACTCGGTGTAGTGTGAAGAGTGAGTGTTGGTTGGGTATCGGTGACATCTATTGGCCAGATTTAGATCCCATTGTAGCAAGGTTCTGAAGGGAGCCCTGGTACATGCTCTTTAGTTAAGGACCCTCAAAGCAGTCACTGAGTAGTTGTGAGTGAAGACTCTTGACACTAGATCCCAGCCACAGTTCAGTTGAACTACAAACCCCAAAGGAACAGGAAGAAACTGCCTAGGCCAGTGATGGCTAACCTTTTTGAGCCCGAGTGCCCAAACTGCCGCACAAAACCAAAGAATTTCCTCAAAGTGCCAGCACGTGAATTTGCATAAATATTTGCATAATGCTAACATACACTAACTTTTAGTAAACATGTCTCTTAATGAGTGTATGGATAAAGACAGACTAAAAGATTTCTACATTACTATAATCCAGTGCCAACCGCCAGGCACATTAGGAACTACTACAAACACTGCCCATTTAGAACCAATAGCAAACCCGCCGTATCCTAACAGCACTACCAGGACTCACAAAGCACCACACCATACCTATCAAAAGGCAACACTGCAAATATTAAACCAATACATTTCAGAGAATAACAATACATGACCTACTGGGGAAAGAGAACAAGTGGCAATGTCAAAAAGGAATTACATAAACAGAATACCTCAGCTCAGTTACACAGTTGCAATTGCTCCAGCCACTTTCTTCTGGTTTCTTCATGTGTTCTGCTAACTCTCCATCATCTGCTGTCCATTTGTCCTTTCTTCTCTCTTCTAGTTTTTTTTTCCATTCTCTCTCTCTACATCCGCTTTAACATACTAATCTTTCTCCTTTTGCTCTTTCCTCATTCCTATTTCATCCACTCAAATTTTACCCCTCCATCCTCAATCCCCACTTACTCTCCCAATACCCGGCCAATTGTAGATTTTTTATCCCTCCAACACAAAATATTTTTCCCCTCTCCATTTTACTCTCCCAGCCCCATCCCATTCTAATCCTCCCCCAACATCAGCTCCCTTCTAGTTCCAGCCTCACCCAGCATCCATTCCCTTCTAGTCCCTGCATCAGCCCATTTCCAGTCCTAGCCCCCCATCAGCCCATTTCCAGTCCTAGCAACCCCCCAACCCAATACCAGTCCTAGCCCCCCCCCCATCAACCCACTTCCAGTCCTAAACCCCCATCACCCATTTTCAGTTTAAGCCCCCCCTATAACCCATTACCAGTCCTAACCCCCATCACCCCATTTCCAGACAGCCCCCATCAGCCCACAGCCCATTGTCCTACCCCCCCAGCCCATTAGCAGTCCTACCCCCCCCGCCTGCCCGCCCGCCCGCCCATTAGCAGTCCTAACCCCCCCAGCCCGCCCGCCCCCCCTGCCCATTAGCAGTCCTAACCCCCCCCTCCCTCCCTGCCCATTAGCAGTCCTAACCCCCCTCCCTCCCTGCCCATTAGCAGTCCTAACCCCCCCTCCCTCCCTCCCTCCCTGCCCATTAGCAGTCCTAACCCCCCCTCCCCTCCCTCCCTGCCCATTAGCAGTCCTAACCCCCCCTCCCCTCCCTCCCTGCCCATTAGCAGTCCTAACCCCCCCTCCCTCCCTCCCTGCCCATTAGCAGTCCTAACCCCCCCCTCCCTCCCTCCCTGCCCATTAGCAGTCCTAACCCCCCTCCCTCCCTCCCTCCCTGCCCATTAGCAGTCCTAACCCCCCCCTCCCTGCCCATTAGCAGTCCTAACCCCCCCTCCCTCCCTCCCTCCCTGCCCATTAGCAGTCCTAAACCCCCCCCTCCCTGCCCATTAGCAGTCCTAACCCCCCCTCCCTCCCTCCCTGCCCATTAGCAGTCCTAACCCCCCCTCCCTCCCTCCCTCCCTGCCTGCCCGCCCATTAGCAGTCCTAACCCCCCCCTCCCTCCCTCCCTCCCTGCCCATTAGCAGTCCTAACCCCCCCCCTCCCTGCCCATTAGCAGTCCTAACCCCCCCTCCCTCCCTCCCTGCCCATTAGCAGTCCTAACCCCCCCCTCCCTCCCTGCCCATTAGCAGTCCTAACCCCCCCTCCCTCCCTCCCTGCCCATTAGCAGTCCTAACCCCCCCTCCCTGCCCATTAGCAGTCCTAACCCCCCCCTCCCTCCCTGCCTGCCCATTAGCAGTCCTAACCCCCCCCTCCCTCCCTCCCTGCCCATTAGCAGTCCTAACCCCCCCCCCTCCCTCCCTCCCTCCCTCCCTCCCTGCCCATTAGCAGTCCTAACCCCCCCTCCCTGCCCATTAGCAGTCCTAACCCCCCCTCCCTCCCTCCCTGCCCATTAGCAGTCCTAACCCCCCCTCCCTCCCTCCCTGCCCATTAGCAGTCCTAACCCCCCCCCTCCCTCCTCCCTGCCCATTAGCAGTCCTAACCCCCCCCCCTCCCTGCCCATTAGCAGTCCTAACCCCCCCTCCCTCCCTCCCTCCCTCCCTCCCTGCCCATTAGCAGTCCTAACCCCCCCTCCCTCCCTGCCCATTAGCAGTCCTAAACCCCCCCCCTCCCTCCCTCCCTGCCCATTAGCAGTCCTAACCCCCCCCCTCCCTCCCTCCCTCCCTGCCCATTAGCAGTCCAACCCCCCCCCTCCCTCCCTGCCCATTAGCAGTCCTAACCCCCCCTCCCTCCCTCCCTGCCCATTAGCAGTCCTAACCCCCCCCTCCCTCCCTCCCTCCCTCCCTGCCCATTAGCAGTCCTAACCCCCCCCCCCCCTCCCTGCCCATTAGCAGTCCTAACCCCCCCTCCCTCCCTCCCTCCCTGCCCATTAGCAGTCCTAACCCCCCCTCCCCCCCTCTCTCCCTCCCTGCCCATTAGCAGTCCTAACCCCCCCTCCCTCCCTCCCTGCCCATTAGCAGTCCTAACCCCCCCCCTCCCTCCCATTAGCAGTCCTAACCCCCCCTCCCTCCCTCCCTCCCTGCCCATTAGCAGTCCTAACCCCCCCTCCCTCCCTCCCCTGCCCTGCCCATTAGCAGTCCTAACCCCCCCTCCCTCCCTGCCCTGCCCTGCCCATTAGCAGTCCTAACCCCCACCCTCCTCCTCTCTGCCCATTAGCAGTCCTAACCCCCCCCCCTCCCTGCCCATTAGCAGTCCTAACCCCCCCCTCCTCCTCCTCCTCCTCCCTGCCCATTAGCAGTCCTAACCCCCCCTCCTCCTCCCTGCCCATTAGCAGTCCTAACCCCCCCCCCCTGCCCATTAGCAGTCCTAACCCCCCCTGGCAAATTTTTTTAAAAAAAAAAGCAGGCTCTGGCTGCTGCCGCGGCAGATTGCAATGTCCCGCGGGGCCCCCTCCACCCGCTAAGCCCCTCTGCAAGGGCTTTCAGATTCGCGAGGGAGAGCGTCTCCCTCGCGTCTCTGTTAAGCCCGCAGGGGCTAATGGGAAATTTCCCATCAGTCCCTCGTGTCTAAAGGGGCTGATGGGAAATTTCCCATTAGCCCCTGCGGGCTTAACAGAGACGCGAGGGAGACGCTCTCCCTCGCGAATCTGAAAGCCCTTGCAGAGGGGCTTAGCGGGCGGAGGGGGCCCCGCGGGACGCTGCATTCTGCCCTTGCCGCGTCCGCGGCAGCAGTCAGAGCCAGCTTTTTCTTTTTTTGCGGACCTTCACGCGTGCCAGCTGCAAGGCCTTCGCGTGCCACAGCTGGCACGCGTGCCATAGGTTCGCCATCGCTGGCCTAGGCCATAAAATATCTGAATTGTGAGGCCTGGAAAGCTCTCTGGTTTCAGTGTCCCAGGTTCCAGTCCTACTAACTCCCATTCTTTTTAAGGAAGTGGCTGGGGCTCCTGGAGTGCACACGCTGTAATCTGCTGCAATAATTTTTTTCTTTTCCTATTCTACTCAGGTCACAAGCGAGCTGGTCTGAGAGATGTTTTTCAGCTGTACTGCGGACTGAGCCCAGGAACGACTGTGCGTGACCTCATCTCACGCTACACTCAACAGCTGCAACGAGTGGATGAAAGGTTAAAGGGGGTGGAGGAGAGTGAAACTTATGAACGGACCAGAGAGCTGCCTAGGAGACTGGTCAACATAGGGGTATCCTTAAGGGTATGAATGGTAGCTAAGGAACCAGTCTTCAGCTTGAGTATGGAAGGGAACCCTGCAGGGGCCAGTGTGGTGTCTAAACATTAGCTGCTGTTTGCTGGTAATGCAGACATTGATCTTCATTGCCTCTCGCTATGGTTTCAAATGCTCTCTGGCTCTCATGGAGTGCAATGTATGGATGGATTTTCTTTTTTTCTTTCCCAAACCTATAACGAGAAAAAAAATCACCAAGATAGTTTTGTTTGTCTTCTGTCGGTTCAGCATGGATACTCTTCTGGACACGCTTTCTTATAAAAGTTCTTATGTACCAGAGTGAATTGGAACCTGGTCAGAGAAAGCAAGTTGAAAGCTGGTGTGCGGGGTAGGAGCTATGGGAAATGCCTCAAAGAGGGAATAATGTGCTAGCATTCCTTGCTGAATGGCTGGGAAGTAACCCCCGTGTTTCTTTTGCCACAGTAATGGTTTGAATAGCTGTTTTTATCTTGACAGGAAGCTTATCCAGTTTGGACTGATAAAGGGCCTTATCCGGAGACTACAGAAGTATCCAGTGAAGATCAGTCGGGATGAGAGAAGCCATCCAGCCCGACTGTACACAGGCTCCCATAGTTATGATGAGATCTGCTGCAAAACAGGTGTGGCAGCTGTATCACTTTCTTAAATGCAGAGGCTGTCTGTTGGCTGTGGGTTACAGAAACTGCCTAGTTGTTTGTCCCTTGAATGCAAGGTCTGGCTGTTGAATGTGGGGAATGTCTGGCTCTCTGGAGGCTTGCTGAGTGGATCTTAGGTGCAGTTGTATCTCCAAGAACAAGCAGGAATGAGTCTTCACATATGGGAGACGTCGCCGACGGAGCCCGCACGGGAATGCTCCCCAGCATCCAAACAGAAGGCCTTTGGGAGCATCCCTCGCGCCTGCGTGGTAGCTTCCCGCCCTTCCTGCTGCCTCTCCCCAGTTTTCGTTTTTCCGCGGAGCAGGCAGGACGTCCCTCCTGCCGCCGCAGAAACTTTCTTTTCTTTTCTTTCTTTTCATCTGGTTTCTCGTGGTCGCGGTTCTTTCTTTTTTTTTTTTCCCGCTATTCAGGCACTGCCGGTGCCTTAATTTCTTAAAATTTTTCTAACTCGAGGAGCCCCCTCGAGCACTCCTGCGGACCGGGCTTGCCAGCATGGAGCCTTCTTCCCCTAAGAAGTGCCCCCGCTGTGGAGACTCCGTTTTCTTCTTCGACTCCAACACCTGGTGCCGCTCCTGTTTGGGCCCTGATCCTTTTTCCCCCGGGTTCCCGGGTTTCAGCGTCGGGAGAAGGCCCTCTCTTTTTCGAGTGTCCCTCGATGACGTTTTTCCTCCTGAGGTGCGGTCATCGGCTCTCTCTCCTCCCAAGGATCAGGTAACCCCACAACAGTCTGTTAAGACTAACCAGGTCTTGAGGGGCGCTCGTGCGCTGCATGGCTACGGCTCCAGCCTTCCGCTCAAGTTCCATAAACCCCGACGGGAGTCTCCGGGCTCCAAAGCCTATACGGGGTTTCGGGTTGTTCCTGAGGTTCGCTCCTCACAGAACATTCCCGAGCCGTGCTCGAGGATGGTACCCACTGCGGGCGGTGCCACTCCTCGGCATTGGCGCCGGCATCGAGTGTTCCACTCTTCGCTGAGGATTGTCAGCTGGTGTCCTCGGGGCCAATTGACTCTACCCAGTCTGGTTCTCCTGCATCCCTGCCATGCACGGGGGCGGTATCCGCTTCGGGCGATGCCGATTCCCCGGCATCGGCGTCGGTGTCGAGTGTTCCACTCTTCACCGGGGATCGTCGGCTGGTGTCCTCGGTGCCTTCGGGGCCGATCGATTCGACACAGTCTGGCATGCCTACATCCCTGCCTTGCACGGAGGTGCTGACCGCTTCCGGCGGCTCCGGTGCCTCGGCATCGGCGTCGGCATCGAGTGTTCCACTCATCGCCGGGGATCAGCCCCTGGGGCCCTCGGTCCCTTCAAGGCAGATCGACTCGCCTCAGGCTTCCGCGGGGGCGGTGCTGACGTTGAGGGGCTCCGCCCCCCCCCCCGGCGGTGGCTTGGGGGCCCAGTACCCCACCCTTTACCAGGGGTCGTCCTCTGGCTCCGCCTTCGGGGCCGATCGATCTGTCACGGACGGGCGGTTCGGCACCCCGACCTGACGCGCGGCCGGGACCGACCCCCGGCAGCGCCGACCCCCCGGCTTCGACGCGAGCGCCAAGTGCCTCACCCGCCGATTGCCCTCGGCCGCAGGAGGCCTCGGGGTCTTTAATCGATTCGACCTTGCGCAGCGCTGCCGCCGTGGCGCCGGGGCTCGTCGGCGGGTTACCTGGGTGCCATCGCGGCCGGCTAGTATGTCCCGTAAGGTTCTCCCACCTGGTAGAGCAGGCGTGGGAAGAACCCCGGCGCCTAGAGAGACCTCTATCCCGACGCGGGAGCAGGCATCGGTTTCCCTCTTCATCGGGTTACGGCCGGAGCAGCCCTCGATGCCCGTGGCACCGGTCGCCGCAATCCCGATTCGTTTCCCGTGGGCAGCGCCGGCGCTGACGCCGCCACCGGGATCCTCGGGGGAGAAGTCACTGGCTTCGCTCGGCTCGGAGCCCAGCCTCGAATCGACCTCCTCTCCTGGAGGCGTGGCTCTGCCACGCTTCGGGGCCGGCTCCGGGCTTCCTCGGCGGTGCAGTGCAGAACTTGACTGCTCTCTGGCTACCCCGGCCCCGCTCCAGCCGCCTTCGCTGTTTGCTACGGAGGAGGCCCCGCACCCGGAGTGGGGGCCGCTGCCGAGTCCCGCAGGCCCATCAGGGATGTCGTTCCCTTTGCTGCCCAGTTGGGACTCCGTCCCAGGCTTTGATGATGCAGTACCAATGGCCTCGCATCAGGCCTGTATGTATCCCCCTCTATTTAGAGCGATTCCTCCTGTGCTTCTGCACGGAGGGCCCCCGGGGGCACAAGCGGGCCAGTCGGCCTCGGTCTTACCCGGCATAGCTCCTCTCGGAGAGCCGTCTTTTCAAGAGTTTCTCCTTGACATGGCTGACTTGCTTGCCATTCCTATTCCGGACCCCCCGCTAGGCTCGGGTCCTGCGGCGCAGGAGGACATAAGGCTGCCTCTACATCCTTCCCTGCGGGATCTTTTGTTCGGGATTTGGCGCTCGCCCTTGCAGGTTCCGGCGCCGCCGGCAGACCTGCATGCTCTGTATCGGGTGCCCCCCTCTCCGGGGTTCCGAACGCACCAGCTTCCCCATCGTTCCATCGTGGTGAAATCGGCGCTGAGGAAGGTCGGGAGCAAGAAGAAACACTCCTCTTGCCTCCCGAATCGCGCGTCCAAGGTACTGGACAACCTTGGGCGGCGGACATTCCAGTCGTCCATGTTGGCTTCCAGAATCCTTTCCTATATTTTCTATATGAGCCTGGCGCTTCGGGAGGTCACCGAGAGGCTCTCTCGTTTGTCTCCCTTTGTGTCGGCCGCTAGGGCTCCTGACTATTCCTTGCTTCTTTACCATTGCAGGAATATTTCTTGGTTCCTTTCCCGTGCTGCTCTAGACTCTTTCGAGTCTGTCGGCAGGTCCTCGGCTGTTGCCATCGGGGCGCGTCGCACTGCCTGGTTGCAGGCTTCCGACTTGGGCAGCTGGGCGCAACATAATCTGGGTAATTCCCCGTGCACAGGGGAAAATCTCTTCAATGGCGAGGCGTTACGTCAGGTGGCTCAGCGCTCCGCTGACCTTTCTGGTGCTGGCCGTCCGAAGTCCTCACCCGGGGGTGGGAGATGACCTTCCTTCCCGAGGAAGAGGAAGCTTCATCACTACACCCACCTGCCAGGTGCGCCCATGCCAGGGGCGTCTCACGCCGGTCGGAAGTTCCTGGGCCCGCGCCAGCATACTCGTGCCAAGCAGCCTTAGGCCCCTGTATGCGGCATTTTTAACATTAACTTCTCTCACAGGAGGTTTGTTTTTTCCAGCTCTACACTGGGGTTCCTTCATGGCGAGTAGTTCGGATGCTCGCTCAGGAATTTAAGGAGTCTCTCTCTCTCCCTCGTTGGTAGAGGGGGACCGCCACTATCTAGGATAGTTTTGGCTCCACATGACCACTCTATCCTTCATCTGACTTACCCTTGGGTACATCCTTCAAACACTCCTCTCCTTCCAGTGTAGACTTGTGCCGCTACCCTCCAAGCAGGGTTCGAACAATTCCTCGACAGGGCCAGCTCACCCCCGCCTCTTGCCTGTTTCTCTGTTCTTACAGGGAAACTCCCTGGCTCTGTTCAGTTGCTGTGCGGGCAGGAGTCCCAGTGTGCGACCAATGCTTCCGCAGGCCGCTCGGCCCTCCAGCGTGCTTACGCTCCCCAAAGGCGCTCTTTCTAGCTTCCTGGGACGGGACCGCATGTCTGGCTCCTGTCAGTCGCCTGCAACGCCCTCTGTTTTTCAGTGCAGCGCGGGGCATTGGCCCTTGTCTCTGAAGGCTTCCTACTTTATCCTCTTGCCTCCCTTGTGGCACGGAGGACAAGTTTTTTCTGCGTGACTGTCGGGGGAGTGCATCAGAGGCCTAAGGTACTCCTGCTGTGTTCTTCCCCGACTGACCCCTCTCATGCTCCATACTGCTGCTCTCGCCGACCTGCCCCTGCGCCACGCATATAGGCTCATCCCTGTTGGATGGCCTTTCCCTCCCGCCACCTCCAGGTGGGCGCTCCACTGTGGATCAGGGGCAGGTCCGAATTAGCAGTTTTAGCCTCATGCGTGCATGTCCCCTGCATACGCGTTTTTAGTACCTGAGTGGGCGTTCCCGGGCCCGCCTATGACCCGATATATATATCCAATAACATATATAGATATATATCTGGTCAGGTGGGCGCTTGGGAAATGTTCATAGCGCCCTATGCCTTACCGACTATCTCCCAATTGTCGGTATTTACGTTTATTTCTTAAGGGGTCCGGCCAGTCCGCTTGCTTGTGCTCTGCGGCTCGGGTTCTGGAACCGGGTTTTTGGTTAAACTTGCTGCTGTGAGATCAACAGCCCCTTTTTTGTTTACACCTCCTTGCCGGGAGGTTTTCAAACCCATTGTCTTCCCATCCCTTGTCAGTCAGGGAAGACAGTGCACCCCTCGGTATCCTGGGGTACACTCCTGTTGTTTTCCGGGCTGGGTGCCCCCAGATCGGCCAGTCTCCTGCTTAGTCCTCAGGGTTGCGGACTCTGTCTCTACTGGAGCTCTCAGTTTCCCATGGAGCTCCCCTTGAGGACCTGCCGTTCCCTCCGGTGCCAGTTGATACCTGCATTTCCAGCCCGCCTGGACTTGGGACTTCGTCCTCACTACGGTGATGTTCCCTGGAAGACTTCGCTACGGCATCTACAGTACCCGTCTCAGCTCTCCTTCCTACAATCCGATAGGTAAGCTCTCGATTGGGCTGGATCATTAACTGCTTAATGATGCTTGACGTAATTTGTTGACTTACTCTGTAGTCTTGGATTGCTGTGCCTTAGCAAATCTTCTCAACTCCTACCCTCCACCCCTCAGGGGATGCCGGGGATCCCGGTTGGGCAATGCCGCCCTGCCCAGGGACGCGCATTCTGGGATCTCCCCCTGGCATCTCTAGCTAGGGAGTCCCATATGTGAAGACTCATTCCTGCTTGTTCTTGGAGATAGCACAGTTACTTACCTGTAACAGGTGATCTCCGGAACAGCAGGAATTAGTCTTCATAACCCACCCACCTCCCCTAGGAGTTGTATCTCTTTCTCTTTCCTTCCTCTTCCTCTCCTTCTGTCTCAGCTATAAAACTCAACTGGGGAGAGGCAGCAGGAAGGGCGGGAAGCTACCGCGCAGGCGCGAGGGATGCTCCCAAAGGCCTTCTGTTTGGATGCTGGGGAGCATTCCCGTGCGGGCTCCATCGGCGACGTCTCCCATATGTGAAGACTAATTCCTGCTGTTCCGGAGATCACCTGTTACAGGTAAGTAACTGTGCTTTCCAGCCTGTCTGTCAAGCAGGAGGACTGACGGACTGACCGTCGGACTGACGGACGGACTGACTGACTGGTGCAGGCAAGGGTGGAGCCGGGATTTGCCAGTGGTGGAGACCATAGTAGGTTACTGTAGAAATCATTAAGGACATAAGAACTGCCATACTGGGTCAGAACAAGGTCCATCAAGCCCACTATCCTGTTTCCAACAGTGGTCAATTCAGGTCACCAGGTTACCCAAAAAGGTTCATAGATTCCATGTTGCTTATCCCAGAGTAAGGAGTGGATTTCCCTGGTCCTCTTTAATAATGATTTATGGACTTATCTTCCAGGAACCTGTCCAAAACATTTTTAAACCCTGCTACACTAACCGCTTTTGTTTACTACATCCTTGGTAATGAATTCCAGAGTTTGATTATGCGTTGAATGAAAAAAATATTTTCTCCTATTAGTCTTAAATAGGCCTCATTGTAGCTTCCTTGTTTTCTCCTTCAAAAAGTAGAAAGACTAGGGGACACGCAATCGATCTACGTTTACCCATTCCACTCCATTCATTATTTTATAGATCTCTATCATATCTCAGCTGTCTCTTTTCCAAGTTAGAGCCCTAATCTTTTAAGCTTTTCCTCATGGGGTCTCCTTCCATCTCTTATTTTGATGGAAGTTCTCTGTACCTTTTCTAATTCCGTTATAAACTCTTTAGGATATGGAAACCAGAATTGCACATAATATTCAAGGTGTGGTTGCACCATGGAGTGATACAGAGGCATTAAAATATCCTTTGCTTTATTCTCCATTCCTTTCCTTATGAGTCCTAGCATTCTATTTGCTTTTTTGGCTGCTGCTGCACACTGGGCAGTGGGTTTCAATGTATTATCCACGATAATGCCTGAATTCTTTTCTTGGGTGGTAGTTCCTAACGTGGAACCTTGCATCGTGTAACCGTAGCTTGGACTGTTCCTTGAGTGCATAACTTTGCACTTGTCTACTAACAACACAGGAGGAAAGTTCCCTGCAATTTTGGGTTCTCCAGGAACAAGCAGGAAGTCAGTCCTCACATATGGGTGACATTGATGCCGATGGAGCCCTCACGGAAGCATCTCCCCAGCTTTCAAAGAAAGCCTTTGGGAGATGCTATCACTCATGTGTGGTCCCCTTATCACCCAATGGTGCCGTCTTACTCAGTTTCCCCTTTTCCGCAGAGCCCTACAGATGTTCAACTTTCTTCCCCGGAAAAAAGTTAATTTCCTCGTGCACGTCTGTGTACCATCCGGTTAGTACCTGTCCCTTTCCTGCCTCCTAGCTTCGGGACTCGGAACCTGTTAGGTTTTTTTCACTGAGCACAGTTTTGTGCATTTTCCAACTGCTGGCCGTGTTGAAGGTCTTCGACCTTGCTGGGGCACTTTTTGTCCCAGTGACCACTGGATTTAAAAAGTGTGGCCAGTGCTCCAGGAACATGTCCCTTACTGACACACATAATTGTTGCTTCGGGTGTCTAAGTGCCGACCATGACCCAGAGGTGTGCTCCCTGTGCAAAAAGATGTTTGCTAAAGTCATCTAGCGTCATCGGCAGAAGCAGGATGAAATCTTCCACAGGTCATACTCATCCCCGGTATCCGCAGGCTCTAAGGCCCTGCATGGATCCTTGGAGTTATGTAAAGCCCCCGTGGTGCCCGAGCGGGCACATGGAAACTCTGATAAGGGTTCTCTGGAGCGAGAGCGTAAGAGAAGAAATCTTTGAGGACCTCTTCCTGGAAAGGGGAATTGCACAACAAGTCCTGTGAAAGGTCCCACAGTCCCTGGAGGGTTTCCGAGGAGTTGGAGTGGGCGTGACTGGCCAAGATACCCAGGACAGACGCCAACACCACCAGCGACAGATCTAAGACCCCCCCCCTCCCCAAGACCCGACCTGTCAGACTCCCTCTCCTCCTCGACACCTGAACTGGTCACCTCGGCGTCAGGGTCGAAGGCTGCAGCCCCTGAGTGGGAAGTCACATGGTGGCATTGGAACACAGCGTTTCTGTGTTCCTTGCCTCACAGCAAGTGTTGATGCCTGGCCCTGCCAGTGTGCACGCTAAGACTGCAGGGGCCTCGAGCCTGCTCCCAGGCCACAGGAGCGAGATCCTTCCCTGCAAGTGCCTCTGGTTCCAGTCAAGCCCCAGCCACAATTCATTGTAGACCGGATCAAATGACACCCTTGGAGCCATCAGGCCTCGACTCCTGAACAGACTACTTGGACTGGGAGTCCGAGGACGAGGCTTCCCCGGAGACACGAGCATACTGTGACCTCCCCCCTGATCCACCCCCATCAGCATCGAGGTGCCGGTCCCACCCGAGGACAACCTGTTCCTCGTGTTTGTCCGGGACATGGTGAAGACACTGTCCCTCATCACGGAGTCGGTGGAAGACCCCTGCATGGTGGAACTCAAAATCTTCCAGTACGAGGCCCCACCCAAGGAGGCCCTCATGGTCCCCATACCCTCCATCCTCGGGCGCCTCCTTATCTGAATGTGGGAAACACTGGCATCGATGCCGATTGTTAACAGACGCCTGAATACTATGTACCAGTTCCAGCGAGGACCCGGCTTCAGGAAGACACAACTCCCTCACCACCATGGTGGTTGAGTCGGCCATGTGTTGACAGAAAAGCCCAAATCCTTGCTCTTCGTTGCCCCTGGGCAGGGAGTCCTGCGCCTCGATGCCCTCTGGCATAAATGTTACCAGGGCTCGATGCTAGCGTGCCATACACAAGTATATCAGCTGTATATCAGCATGTACCTTTGAGACCTAACCAAGGCACTCAGAGGTTTCTTGGCGGGTCTCAACGGGGACCATATCCACTGCTTCCAGACCCTCATGAAGTCTGTTGGGGAGTGCTTGAAGTATTTGTTTCGGGCGGCCTACAACGGCTTCGAGTCCAGTGTGAGGGTGGCTGCCGTAAGCATCGATGTTCGACACCAGGCCTGGCTCCAGTCATCGAACCTCGAGCAATGGGTCCAGGAAAAACTCCTCAACCTCCCTTGCCTCAGTGAAAACCTCTTTGGTGAGCCGATGAAGGACAAGGCGGCGGAGATCAAGACAGAGTATGTCACCAGGACTCGACTCTCGAGGAAGACCTCCACTCTTCCCAGGAAGAAACCATCGGGGAAAAGGCCTCCCTTCCACTGGAAAAGCCAAGGTTATCCCACATATCAGGCTCCCCAGACCCCTCAGCAGGATCATCAGGGCAAAGGAGCAGGTCAGGGCCCATGTAAGCCTAAGGGACTCAAGCCCCAGACACCAGATCCAGCTCCAGCCCAGACTGGGTTGGGATTTTGACTCCCAGAGCATAGCCTCTCCTCCCATGGGGGATCAGCTACTGACAGGGGGCACATGATTCATTTTGCCCACCGGTGGGCTGCCATCACCACCAACTCCTGAGCAGACGCCTCCCCCTTTCTTTCCAGGAGAGCCCCCTCTGACTCCGCTTCATCAGGCCCTGCTACAGCAGGAACTTGCAGGCCTTCTCAGGGATAGGGCTGTAGAGCCCATACCATGTCACTTCAAAGGAAAGATTCTACTCCAGGTATTAAGGCCCATCCTGGACTTGAGAAACATGAAGAAATTCCTGTTGGAAGTTCAAAATGCTCCCTTCGAATATTGCTGCCATACCTCCAGCAGGAAGATTGGCTATGCTCCTTGGACTTAAGGATGCTTATACCCACATCCTTATTCATCCCAATCACAGGCAATACCTAAGGTTCAAGGTTGGGGGCGACCACTACCAGTTCAGGGTGCTACCCTTTGGCCTAGCCCGCCGTACCAAGAGTCTTCACCAAATGCCTGGCAGTGGTGGCCGCCTCCCTTCATCTCCAAGGGGCCTTTGTCTTCCCATACCTGGACGACTGACTAGTAAAAGGAGACACTGCCTCAGAGGTGCAATAGGCCCACACCATCAAGGCCCTACACCATCTGGAGTTTGCGATAAACCACCCCAAATCCCACCTCACTCCAACACAGGACTTAAAGTTCATAGGGGCTCGCCTGGACATCCTCCAAGCCAGGGCCTCCCTCCCCCTGGACAGGGCAGATCGCCTCAGGGCCCTGGCAACCGAGGTGCAGCACCATTATGCCAAGTCGGCATGATTCTTCCTTCGCCTGCTCGTCCACATGGCTTCCACAGTCCATGTGGTCCCCAATGCCTGCCTCCCCATGCGGGCAGCTCAGTGGTGCCTCTGCTCACAGTGGACTCGGGCAGGCTCCAGGACAGGATCTCTGTGTCCCTTCAACTGGCAGAGTCACACAATTGGTGGCAGGACACACAGCACCTGCAGACAGGCATGCCCTTTCAGCACCCAAATCCCCAGAGGGTCCTCACCACGGACACCTCCCTACTGGGCTGGGGTGTCCACTGCGCATGCAGGGCAACTTGTCTCTTAAGGAGAGCCGGCAGCACACCAGCCTGCTGGAGCTCAGAGCCATTTTTCTGGCGATCAGGGCCTTCCAACACTGCCTGAAGCATCAGTCGGTGCTGGTCCAAACGGACAACCAGGTCGCGATGTTCTACCTGAACAAACAGGGAGGTACAGGATCTCACCGCCTCTGCTCGTATGCGACCAGTCAGGGAATGCTCCTCAGTGCGGTATACCTTCCGGACCAGGACAGTGCCCTAGCAGACAGACTGAGCAGAGTCCTCCAGTCCCACGAGTGGCGTCTAAACCCCAGGGTGGCACAGCAGCTATTTCAACTTATGGGGAACACCAAGTCTGGACCTCTTTGTCAGCCCAGCCAGTGCTCAGCTGCCCCACTTCTGCTGTCCCCAGCCGCATCCATCCCGGATAGCGGTGGACACCTTCCTCATTTCATAGTCGGAGGGTCTTCTGTATGCCTTCCCTCCCACGCCACTAATTGCGTGGATCCTCTTCAAGGCCTAGCGGGATAAGGCTTCCATAATCCTGGTGGCCCAGACAGCCTTTGTTTCCCCTGTTACTCCGCTTCTCAATGGAGCTCCCGGGCCCTCTGGGGAGCTCCCCAGGACTACAAACCCAGGAGGAGAGCTTGCTCATCCACTCCAACTTGGGGTTCCTGTCGCTAACAGCATGGCAGCTGAATGGATCGCCCTAGCACCCCTCAGCCTCCCCAGGGAGATGGAAGAAGTTTTCCTGGTCTCTTGTAAGAACTCCACGAGACAAGCCTACACTTTCCAAGTGGCACGGATTCTCAGTATGGTGTATGGAGCAATGGGTAGATCCGTTCTTCTGCCCGGCGCATATGATGCGGCAATACTTGCTGCACCTCCTGTGGACCGGACTCTCCAACTCCGTCAGAGTTCACCTGAGTGCGCTCTCTGTGAACCATCACTCCTTAGAGGGCAAGTCTCTGTCTGTGCAGCCCCTCCTTACCCGATTCATGCAGGGTTTGCTACTCTCTAAACCTCCCATTCAACCATCTCTGGCGGAATGGGATCTCAACGTGGTTCTGACATAGTTTACCATGTCTCTCTTCAAACCTTTGGCTACTTGCCATTTGCATTACTTATCTTGAAAGGTGGTCTTCCTGGTGGAGCTCACCCCTGCCTGCAGAGTCAGCGAGCTTCAGGCCTTAGTGGCTGAGCCACCCTACACCAGCTTCTACAAGAACAGGGTTGTGCTCCACACACACCCTAAATTCCTTCCGAAGGTGGTATCCTCCTTCATCCTCCTTCCATCTCAACCAAGAGGTTGTGCTCCATACCTTCTTTCCACGGCCCCATACTGACAAGGTGGCGGTCATTCTCCATACTCTGGATAGCAAAAGGGCCCTGTCCTTCTACCTGCAGCGTACTCAAGACCCCACTGCAAAGCCTCACAGCTTTTCGTTTCAGCCTCCCCCCAGCTGACTGGGGTCATATATCACTAAGTAGACCCTATCCACCTGGGTGGCAGACTGCATCACATTCGCCGAGGATCAGGCTGGGCTATCGCTGGAGTGCCAGGTCATGGCGCACAACGTCGGGTCTAAGGCAACCTCTGTTGCAAACCTACACTCTGTCCCTATGGCAGACATCTGCCAGGCTACCACTGGTCCTTGGTTCACACCTTTGCAGCTCACTACTGCCTGGAGAGGGAGTCCTGACGGAACAGTGCCTTCGGCCAGGCTGTACTCCGTAATCTGTTTGGGGTTTAGGCAACTCGTGCCCTCTCCAGGGATAGTAGGAATCAGTCCTTAAAACCCTCCCTTCTCACCTTGGAGCTACAGTAGAATTTTTGGCTATCTTCTTTAGCTGTGTCATCTGACTGAGTAAGATGGCACCCTTGGGTGGGAAGGGAACCACACATGCGTGATGGCATCTCCCAAAGGCTTTCTTTGAAAGCTGGGGAGGAGATGCCATGAGGGATTAGTCGGCGTCGACGTCACCCATATGTGAGGATTGATTCCTGCTGTCCCTGG
Source organism: Ichthyophis bannanicus (assembly GCA_033557465.1). Lineage (NCBI taxonomy): Eukaryota > Metazoa > Chordata > Amphibia > Gymnophiona > Ichthyophiidae > Ichthyophis > Ichthyophis bannanicus. The sequence continues at coordinate 49,176,363 of CM066046.1, forward strand.
AGAACACCTGTTACAGGTGAGTGAGTACACTATCTCTGTACTGGAGCTGAGAATACATTGTGTGGTGCTGCAGATCTCAGCTGTAAGAAACTAAACCCAGATTTGAAAGGGTCATGCAGAAAGAATATGTATGCTATGGGATGCACCAAATTTCTGAAATTGTTCACTGTCTTTATCACTGAGCAGAGTTGTGTGTGTATAGAGGTCAGTGCTGTGAAAACAAGGGGGGTTACAGATCAGGGCCAAGGCACTCGGAGACAGTCTACAGTGCAGGATTATCTCCAAATGCAAAAGTGAAATTAAATTGCATGGCATGGAGATAGCAAGTATTGAATGGGGGAGTTATTGCTGTACATTGCAGACTGTGACAGTGCCCAAGGAGGGGGGCACAGATGTACTGCTGCTGGTTTTCTGCTTTTCATTGTAATGTGTTTTCTTTCCAGGAATGAGCTACCGAGAGCTGGATGAGCGTCTGGAGAATGACCCCAACATCACTTTGTGCCTGAAGTAACCCTAGGGGTGGGAAGCTGTTGTGATCTTGTGCCCTTCAAGTCAACGGTGAATGCTGGGGCTGGTTCTTCTTCTAGTTTACAGGAAAGGATTTTGCTGGTGCAGTATGCTTTGGTTCGTCTCTTGGGACCCTCTTCTAGTTGGGACTGGAGTTTGCCTCCCACTCGAGCAGAGTTGAATGTGATTTGTTTTTGGTATTGGAGTGTGTGTGTCTTCATTGGGTGAGCCTGCTGGGAAGAAGCAGTGGAGAGACATCATTACGAGGCAACCCGCTGCAATCATCTCATCAGTTGCCACTTGTGGGATGCTGTCTAGGACCATCCACATACCTCTAATCTCCCTTTCCATCAAGCAAATGGGTCTTGAATCGAGTCACAAAGTAACAGAGCTCTTAAGATGCCTGTCCTGGACTTCCAGCCTATATGGAATATGCACCAGCCCCACATATGCTGTAATGAGGGGCGAAAAGAGTGATGGAGGCTGAATTAAGGAAAGCCTTTGTGGTTGTTAGCTGCACCATATCCTACTACTATTACTGCTTATCATTTGTATAGCCCTACAAGATGTACGCAGCGCTGGACAGTGATGTGTAAGAGACAATCCCTGTTCATAAGAGCTTACAATCTGGTCAAGACAGACAACACAACCGAGGACTAGGATATATATATATATATTTATCCCCATCATTCTGTCTGTAGTGGCAGTATGGTGAGAACTGAATGAAGGATGCAGACCACAGAGCCACTATTACATAATATTGCGTCAGTCAGTAGATGTCACTGATGGCTCTGTGCCTTGATGCTTGTGGCTGTGAACACTTCTAAAGCAGTACCCCCTGAGTGCAGGGGTCTGGCTGCACTTTAAATACTGTAATGTTTTAGAGAAAAATAATACTATAATCTGTGTTTAAAAAATATTTAATATAATAAGATACCTCGGATGACTTCTCTGTTTCTTGTCGTCAAGATTAAATGTAACCCATTAGGCAAACTAGGCAGATGCCTAGGGCAACAACTTTGGGGGGGGGGAGGGGGGAACAGCAGGGCATTCAAAGCTAAACAATAGATTTTGACAGCCAGGGTGGGCATAAACCTTAAGGTTTGCCTAGGGCAACACCTTGAATCAACTCGGGGCCAGACCTGGTCTGAGTCATGAACTAAGGGCAACCCCTTCCTGGCCTTTTGGCCATGATGGAGAATAGTGCAATAGAAGGGTTTGGTGCCCTCCTACTTGACTCCATAGAGGATACAAAAAAGGTCTGGATTCTGGCCAAATTCAAAGGATTAAATCTTCCATTGAAAAAGGTAATAGTGTAGTTGGGTAGTGAGTCCTAGAAGTCCCCGTGGTGAACAGAGTTATAGTAGTGCAGGTCATGTTGTGCTTTAGTACTTAATTATAAAATAGTTTAAGGATATTCTGGCATCAAGTTCAGTTATTACGGTTTACTGGTCACACCAGGGATCACTTGCCAGCTGTGCGTGATAATACTGAAAAGCCCAGTGTATGGGGGACGTTTTACTATCTGGCATCCATGCCAGAGATGGGTACCGCTGTCAATGGCATGGACATAATGAGATATAGGAACAGTCCTTCTCTTTGAACAAGCAGGGATGAATCCTCATGAATGGGTGACGTCTCTGACGGAACCCTAAGAGGGAAGGCTCCCCAGTTTCTATTGGAAGGGTTTGGGAGGCTCCTCCGCGCATGGATGGTGATTATTTATTACTTAGTTCTTATGTTCCCCCATGGAACATCATTTTATGAGAGTGACAGCTGCTATGTAGGAGGACCTCGGAGTATCGCAGCGTTTCCTAGAACCACACAAAGAATCACACCAGAACTATAAGCAATTAAAAAGAACAAATTTCTGGCTCACACTTAACATAAAGGCTAGTGTGTAGCTACACCCTTTCTTACCACTAATGAATCGCTCTTACAATCTATAATGCAAAGCAATTTCAGTCCTTGAGGGAGCTTGAAGATTAAAAACTCTACAAGGTAACCAGTGAAGAGTAACCAATAAAGAAGAAAAAAGACCTCAGTGTCATGGTAATATAGTAAATGACGGCAGATAAAGACCAGTATGGTCCATCTAGTCTGCCCAGTAAGATGGCCGGAGTAAGATGGCAGGAGTAGGTGCCACTCTGTGCAGGCCACCCCTCCCTATGTCTTTGTTTAGGGGTGAACCTATCATTCCATACAGGACACCCCTATTTGTTGAGAAGTTAGATGGTTCAGTTTATTTTGATTTTATTCTGTTGCTATAAATGGATCCATTGTGTCTGTCCCATGCCATTTTGAATTCTGCCACTGTATTCGCCCCCACCACCTCCATCGGGAGGGCATTCCAAGCACCCACCACCCTCTCAGTGAAAAAGTATTTCCTGATATTGCCTTTCAATTTTCCCCCTTGCAGCTTCATGTTATACCCTCTCGTTTTACAGCTTCCCCGTCTTTGGAAAAGGTTTGTTTGTTCATTATTTCTCTTTAAGTATTTAAAGGTCTGAATCATATCTCCCCTGTCCCTCCTCTCCTCCAGAGCGTACATATTTAGGTCTTCAAGTCTCTTCTCATAAGGCTTCTGACGCAGGCTCCAAATCATTTTGGTCGCCTTCCTCTGAACAGTTTCCAGTCTTTTTACATCCTTTGCAAGATACGGTCTCCAAAACTGAACACAGTATTCCAAGTGAAGCCTCACCAGAGACTTATACAGTGGCATTAGTACCTTTTTCTTTCTGCTGGTAATTCCTCTTTGTATGCAACCCAACGTCCTCCTGGCTTTTGCCACCGCCTTGTCGCACTGTTTTGCCACCTTGAGATCTACAGAAATAATCACACCAAGGTCTTTCTCCGGATCCGTGCACACCAACCTCTCGCCCCCTATCGTGTACATTTCTCTTGGGTTTCTGCTACCCAAGTGCATGACTCTGCATGTCTTTGCATTAAATCTTAATTGCCAAGCATTTGACCATTCTTCCAGCTTTTGTAGCTCTTTTCGCATGTTAAGAACTCCCTCGGGGGAGTCCACTCTGTTGTAAATTTCATGTCAAAGCTCATATCCCCCTACACAGCTGTTGTACTCACCCTCTCCTTTGTCTTGGTGATATAGTCTATAACAGTTAAGCAGAACACTATTCTGGCTCACTAGGTTATTTTATGTCCTATGTATTGCTTCATATGTTGTGTTATTGATAGTTGTAAAGCACTTTAAGTCTCTTTGTTGGTATAGCAAATCCCAAATAAATAAATAAACAAATGCAGGTAGCTGCAGAGTGTTAGGCGGCATTACCACAGAGTCACGAAGTCGGCCCATGTGCTTTATAATGGACAAATGCCACTACTCTACTCTTGTAAAATTAATTAAAAGCCTCCCCTTATACAAAAGCGGAATTAAGGATGTGGTTGAAAACTACAGGCTGGTTAGTTTAACCTCTGTGCTGAGTAAATTATTGGAAGCGCTGCCGAGAAAGAAAATAGTGAGGTTTCTGGAGTCCAGTGGATTACAGGATCCGAGGTAGAATGGATTCACCAGAGGTAGGTCTGATTGCTTTCTTTGACTGTATGACCAGGGACTTGGACCGAGGGAGAGCCCTAGATGTGGTGGATTTAGATTTCAGTAAAGCCTTTGATGTCGTTACACACAGATGACTTATAAACAAACTAAGCACCCTAGGGATGAACCCTAAAGTTATTGCTTGGGTTAGAAATTGGTTGAGTGGGAGGCAACAAAGGGTACAGGTAAATGGTGCTCACTTTGAGGAGAAGGAGGTTATCAGTGGTGTGCCCCAGGGATCTGTCCTTGGTCCGATTCTTTTTAACATCTTTGTTAGTGATATAGTGGAAGGGCTGTCGGGTAAGGTTTGCCTCTTTGCAGATGATACCAAAATCTGCAATAGAGTAGACACCCAGGAAGGTGTAGATAGCATGAGGAGGGATCTAGCTAAGCTTGAAGAATGGTCTAGAATTTGGCAGCTGGGATTTAATGTTAAAAAATGCAAGGTCATGCATTTGAGGTGCAGCGATCAAAGGGAGCGATACAGTATAGGGGGCGAAGTACTGTCCACAAAAGAAGAGTGGGACCTAGGTGTGATTGTGTCTGATGATCTTAAAGTAGCTAAACGGGTAGAAAAGGCAATGGCAAAAGCTAGAAGGATGCTTGGGTGCATAGGGAGAGGAATGGCCAGCAGAAGAAAGAAGGTAACAGTACCTCTGTATAGAAACATGATGACAGAAAAAGACCACATGGCCTATCTAGTCTGTCCTTCCATAACAACTACAACAGTCCCCTTTTTTTTTTCCTTTAGAGATCCTCTGTGTTTGTCCCATGCTTCTTTGAATTCAGATACTGTCATCTCTACCACCTCCACTAGGAGACTATTCCACGGATCCACCACTCTTTCTGTAAAGAAATATTTCCACATATCACTCCTGAATCTATCCCCCTTCACCCTCATCCCATGTCCCCTCGTAGCAGAATAATTTTATTTTATTTATTTATTTATTTATATTATTTCTATACCGCACCCTTAAAATCAGCACGGTTTACATGACACAAACAAATTGTACAAAGCAGCAGGCATGCAGTGTACATTCCAGAGAACATGTTTTTACAGCTTGGATTCAACGGAGCAACTAATTTACACTATGTACAACTGAGCTGTGCGTCAACATGTCTGTCACGGGCACTCTCTGACCTGATTACATATTAGGTTATATACAAGTTTGGGCAGTCGTATTCATACCGTGGGTTATCATGCCCTGGGTGTAACGATGGTGTCATTATGGTGGTTGGGGGTAAGCTTGGCTGTGTTGTATCACCGGGCAGGGAGTAATGAAGGAGGAATAAGTGGTGCTTCAAGGCCTTTCAAAATTGGGCGAGCTAAGTTATTGCCCGGATGGAGGTTGGGAGGGCATTCCAGAGCGTAGGTGCGTAATATACAAATGCTCTATTCCTTGCTGTCTGGTAGCATTTTGTTATTGCTCCAGGGATTATGAGTTTGTTTAAAGCACATGATCTTCTGGCCCTATTAGCAGGTATGGGGAGGATAAGGTCTGCTAAGGAGATGGGGGATAGGTTGTTGATGGCCTTGAATGTCATTAGTAACACTTTAAAAGCGAGTCTGCAGTGGATGGGCAACCAGTGGAGGTATTTTAGGACTGGAGTTATGTGGTCCCTTCTGGAGGCTCCATACATAACTCGGGCTGCTGTGTTCATCGCCAGCTGCAGGGGGTTCAGGGGGTTCTTGGGGAGTCCTTGTAAAATAGCGTTGGCATAGTCGAAGTGCGGGGTTACCAAGGCTTGGAAAATTGTCCGGAAATCATCTGGTTCCAATAAGGGTTGCAGGTGGTGGATGGTTCGTATCTTATGATAGTTGCTCTGACTGTATTGCTCATGCGTGCTTTCAAATCAAGATGCTGGTCGAGGGTGATTCCCAGGTAGCTGATGGTGGGCTTGCTTAGGAGCTCCATGTCTCTTACTCTTATTGATGTTGGTGGGGTGAAGGAGTGAGTCCTCGTGATGAAGAGGACATCAGTTTTCTTGAAATTAATTCTGAGGCTGTGTGTGTGGAGCCAATCTGTGACAGCCTCAAAGCACTTTACCAGGGACGAGAAATCGGGTTGGTTGATTGAGAAGAGTAGCACATTGTCAGCGTATACTAGTCAGGACACCTTGAAGGAACGGATGATTGCGCAGATGGGTTGCATGTATATGTTAAATAGGAGGGCTGAGGGTGATGATCCTTGGGGGACCCCTTGCATTTGTTTAAACGGCTTGGAGGTCCCTGAGTCGGTTCTTACCTGCTGCCATCTATCTGTCAGGTACGACTTGCACCAACTCAAGGCTGAGCTGTGGATACCCTTCTCTTGGAGTTGTGACAGAAGCATCTCGTGATTAACAGAGTCAAATGCGGCAGCAATGTCCATGAAGATTAATGCGTATCCTTTACTGCTGTTATCAATCCCTGTAATTAGGGTACTGAGTAGAGTGGTTAGGAGGGTCTCCACGCCATGGGATTCTCTAAATCCGTGTTGACATGGTTCAAGTGGTGAGGTGGTATCAATGCGGTGTTGGATTTGTCGTTGTACATCCTTCTCTATTATCTTGGCCAGTAGGGGAATGCTGGAGATTGGATGGTAGGATTCTGCTTTTTTAGGGTCGAGCTTGTTGTTTTAAAGGAGTTGGATGGAGGTCTGTTTTAGGGTCGATGGGAATACACTTGTTGAGAAGGATAGGTCCATGATCCTGGTTAGGAATGGGCTTAATTCAGTGTCCAGTGATTTTATCCAGAATGCTGGACAGGGGTCATTGGGGGCTGTGGTGGTGTTTATAGATGTGATGGTCTCTTCTATTCTTTTCGTGGATGGGGGTGTGAACGCTGTCAGCATTGTTTGGTGGTGCTGCTTGGGCTCTGGATCTTGGGTTATGGTGGCGTTGATTTGGCTGGACTTGGCTTGTATGTAGTCAGTGAATTCCTGGGGGTTACGTAAGCTTGGTTGGGGGGAGAAGGCTCCTAGGGATCGTCGCAAGGGTTTAGTGTGGTGTTCCTTCCGTTTCTTTGAGATTGTTTCTCAGTGTAAATCCAAGGAGGAGGTGTAGGCTGCCAGGTCATCTTTGGATCGGGAGTGTCTCCATCGCCTCTCGAGCTTCCTAAGGTGAAGTAGTGAAGATTGAATTTCGGCAGAATACCATGGCGCCGCTTTTCTTCTTTTTGGTGGTGTGTTTGAGGCAGAGCTTAGGTGCTTGTTTCATTTGGATATAGATTCGTCGAGGCTGGGCCATGTCAGGATGAGGTTGAGTAATACATTTTTGATGATCTCTTCTTTATCAAAGAGTCAGAATCGCCTTGCAGGTGCTAAGGGAATCTCATCTTTCCTGCATGGAGAGTTATCTTGGTTCATGGGTATCTGAAATTTAATTAGGCTGTGGTCAGACCAAGGTACTGGCATGATGGATAATTCGAGGTTGTAGGTTAGGCTTATAGAAGTAGGTGTTGGCACGAAGATCAGGTCCAGTATGTTTCCTTTTGTGTGGTTGGGGGCATCAATTACCTGCTCGTATCCTAGCTCGTTGAGAACTTCAAGGAAGGCTTCGACCTGGGTGGGTTGGAGAGCTGGCAGCTTAAGGTCACCCATTACCCAGTTCGGTAGGCGTGGGTTCTTGGGGTTTAGGCAAGGTCGATTATTGTCGACAAGTCATCCGGAGAGGAGGATTGTGACCTGTAGATAAGGTTGATGGTGGAGTGCTCGTTGGCTATAGTGATTGCTTCCATGTTGGCTGTGCTATTGAAGGACTGCAGCTGGCATTGGAGCTCCGTCTTTACTAGGATGAAGGTGGCTCCTTTTTAAAACAGCTGCTTGGTCAGCCCCGATTGGGCAGGTTGGTATGGGAGGAGGAGCCGGATCGCTCCGGTCCAGCGGCTCAATCCCTCCTGGGAGAGCTACGGCTTTGGTGCAACCTCATTTGGAGTATTGTGTGCAATTCTGGAGACCGCACCTTCAAAAGGATATGAACAGGTTGAAGTCGGTACAGAGGGTGGCTACTAAAATGGTTAGTGGCCTTCATTATAAAGCATATGAGGACAGACTTAAGGATCTTAATTTGTACATTTTAGAGGAAAGGCGGGATAGTGGTGATATGATTGAGACATTTAAATACCTCTGTGGCATAAATGCACAGGAGAAGAGCTTCTTTCGATTGAAAGCAAGGTCTGCTACGAGGGGACATAGGATGAGGGTGAAAGGGGATAGACTCAGGAGTAATATGCGGAAATATTTCTTTACAGAGAGTGGTAGATTTGTGGAATAGTCTCCCAATGGAGGTGGTAGAGATGAGGACAATAACTGCATGGGACAAACACAGGGGATCTCTAAAGTTAAAAAGGGGACTATTGTAGTTGATATGGAAGGGCAGACTAGATAGCCCGTGTGGTCTCTTTCTGCCATCATGCTTCTATGTTTGTTGTGTTTAGTGTAATTCTAGTTCCTCTTGCCCTTCCGATCTCTCTTTCTCTGGTTTGTACTGCATTCTCTCTTCATGCATAGTGAAGCATGAAATCTTTTATAAGAATGACATGTTAATAACATGGCAGTGGATCCTGGTGCTATTTTGAGAGCTGGCTTTTGTTTCTGTATTTGGTAACAACAAAAATATAGATGTGTGTTTTTTTTTCTTTCAAACACTTTTGGCTATTTGGAGGAGTCGTCGTCATTTAGTGCTTACAGTACTAAACTGAGTGGGAGAAATCTTGACATCAGTCCAAGTAATCCACTCTTTAGATGCCTCTATGTGACCTTGAATAATTCACTTTGTGTGTCTAGGACATGGCTAAAAACAAGGGGAGCAATATTTAAAGCGCTCATCACTTTCATCATGCCGACTGGGATATTCAGCGGCACTAACACAGGTGTGGCTGCCGCATCCCTGATGCTAGTGCTAGCCGGCTCGCATCAGGGCGTTCTGAAGGCGGAGCAGAGACAGCAGAGTCGCTATCTGCTTATCGCTGGTCTAACCTTTTAGCTGCAAAAGCTAACAGGGTTAGTTTCTGTGGTGCTGCCCGATTAGCTTCATCACTGTCCAGCTGACCTTGATATTCGATGCCAGTGGCTGGATATGAGTCTGGCACTGAATATCCCAAGTCTAAAGTTCCAGTACTAGCCACCACAGCTGAAGATCAGGCCCAAAATAGTTTTCTTAAATTTAATTTTCCCAGTTAACTATTTTAAAAAAATGATTATTTGAAAAAAGACTACTCTCATTTTTTTTTTTTTAATTTTTTATGTAATGCAACATCTGAAATCAGCAAATCAAATCTGACAGAAGAAATGCCTAGATTCTATCCAAGCACAGACCTCTGCTGCAAATAAGTCCAGAAGTGCATTGGGCTTGTATCCAAAAAACCCCCCAAAACATAATGAGGGAAAATAGATAAAAGTAGCAATGTACAAGCTGTATGCTTACAAAACCCACATCAAACTGAAGGCAATGATAACTGGAACAGGTGTCATGGGGGATGAGGCCACTTATAGAAACATAGAAATATGACGACAGAAAAAGACCACATGGCCTATCTAGTCTGTCCTTCCACATCAACAACTACAACAGTCCCCTTTTTACCTTTAGAGATCCTCTGTGTTTGTCCTATGCTTTTTTGAATTCAGTTACTGTCCTCATCTCTACCACCTCCACTGGGAGACTATTCCATGGATCGATTACTCTTTCCGTAAAGAAATATTTCCGCATATCACTCCTGAATCTATCTCCCTTCACCCTCATCCCATGTCCCCTCGTAGCAGAACTTACTTTCAATTGAAAGAGGCTCTCTCCCTGAACATTTATGCCACGGAGGTATTTAAACATTTCAATCATATCACCTCTATCCCGCCTTTCCTCTAAGGTGTACATATTAAGATCCTTAAGTCTGTCCTCATATGCTTTATAATAAAGACCACTAATCATTTTAGCAGCCACCCTCTGCACTGACTCCATCCTGTTCACATCCTTTTGAAGGTGTGGTCTCCAGAATTGCACACTATACTCCAAATGAGGTCGCACCAAAGACTTATACAGAGGTATTATCACCTCCTTTTTTTCTGCTAGCCATTCCTCTCCGTATGCACCCAAGCATCCTTCTAGCTTTTGCCGTCGCCTTTTCTACCTATTTAGCTACTTTAAGATCATCAGACACAACCACGCCTAGGTGTCCCGCTCTTCTTTAGTGGACAAAAGTACTTCACCCCCTATATTATATTGCTCCCTTGGATTGCTGCATCCCAAATGCATGACCTTACATTTTTTAACATTAAATCCCAGCTGCCAAATTCTAGACCATTCTTCAAGCTTAGTTAGATCCCTCCTCATGTTATCTACACCTTCCTAGGTATCAACTCTATTGCAGATTTTGGTATCATCTGAAAAGAGGCAAACCTTACCCGACAGCCCTCCGCTATATCACTAACAAAAATGTCAAAAAGAATCGGACCAAGGACAGATCCCTGGGGCACACCACTGGTAACATCCTTCTCCTCAGAGTGAGCTCCATTTACCTGTACTCTCTGTCGCCTCCCACCCAACCAATTTCTAACCCAAACAGTAACTTTAGGGTCCATCCCTAGGGTGCTCAGTTTGTTTAGAAGTCACCTGTGAGGAACAGTGTCAAAGGCTTTACTGAAATCTAAATACACCACATCTAGGGCTCTCCCTCGGTCCAACTCCCTGGTCACCCAGTCAAAGAAATCAATCAGATTTGTCTGACAAGACCTGCCTCTGGTGAACCCATGCTGCCTCGGATCCTGTAATCCGCTGGACTCCAGAAACCTCACTATTTTCTCTTTCAGCAGCGTTTCCAATAATTTACTCACCACCGAAGTTAAACTAACCGGCCTGTGGTTCCAGTACTGACTTCTTAAAGCAGTGAAAGGATAAGAAGACATATCTTACATACTGATACCTCATAAGAACATAGGATATGCAATACTGGGTCAGACCAGGGTCCATCAAGCCCAGTATCCTGTTTCCAACACTGGCCAATCCAGGTAACAAGTACCTGGCAGTTTCCCCAAAAGACACAGGTTCCACAAAGCTTGTTCTGGGGTAAGCAGTGGATTTCCTGGGTCCACGTTAAAGAGCCCTAACCTTCTTAGCCTTTCTTCATAGGAGTATCCTTCCATCCCCTTTACCATTTTGGTGGCTCCTTTTTGTACCTTTTCTAATAACGCTATATCTTTTTTAAGATATAGCTACCAAAATTGCACAAAATATTCAAGGTGTGGTCGCACCATGGAACAATACAGAGGCATTATAATATCCTTTGTTTTATTCTCCATTCCTTTCCTTATGATTCCTAGCATTCTTTTTGCCTTATTGGCCGCCGCTGCACACTGGGTGGAGGGTTTCAACATGTTATCCATGATGATGCCTAAATTTTTTTCTTGGGTGGTGGCTCCTAATGCATAACTTTGAACTTGTCCACATTGGGCATCTAAATGGCAGATGAAATTTAATCTTCCAATTTATCAGGGTCCTCTTGCAATTTTTCACAATTCTCATAGGTTAACAACTTTGAATAATTTTGTGTCATCTGTAAATTTTATTACCTCACTCGTTATTCCTATTTCCAGATCATTTACGAATATATTAAAAAGCAGCGGACCCAGCACAGATCACTGGGGTACTCCACTATTTACCTTTCTCCATTGGGAAAATTGGCCATTTAGCCCTACCCTCTGCTTTCTATATTTTAACCAGTTCCTGCCTCCTATCTCATGACTTGTTAATTTCACCAAGAGTCTCTCATGAGGGACTATGTCAAAGGCTTTCTGAAAATCCAGATAGAGTAACCAACTCGCCTTTGTCTACCTGTTTGTTCATACCTTCAAAAAAATATAACAGGTTAGTAAGACAAGACCTTCCCATTAACCCATGACTATCTACATGTTCATTAATTTTGTTCTTTATGATGTTTTCCACCATTTTTCCCGATACTGATGTCAGGCTCATTGGTCTGTAGTTTCCTGAATCACCCCTGGAACCCTTTTTAAAAATTGGCGTTACATTGGCCATCTTCCAATCTTCAGGTATTACAAATGATTTTAATGATAGTTCACAGATTACTAATAGTAGGTTTGCAATCTCATATTTCAGTTCTTTCAACACTCTTGTATGTATACCATCCAGTCCAGGTGATTTGCTACTCTTCAGTTTATCAGATAGTTGTAATATATCTTCCCGGCATATCAATTATTTCAATTCTTCTGCGGCATCACCTTTAAATACCGTTTCAGTCATAGGTAACATTCCTACATCTTCCTCAGTAAGGACCAAAGCAAAGAATTCATACAGTCTCTCCGCTATGGCCTTGTACCTTCTTAGTGCTCCTTTTATCCCTTTATGATCTAATGGTCCAACTGATTCTCTCTCAGGTTTTTTTTTGTCACAAATGTACTTGGGGAAAAAGTCTTATTATGCATTTTTGCTTCCACAGCAAGCTTCTCAAATTCCCTCTTTGCCTGCCTTATCAATGCCTTGCATCTTACTTGCCAGTGCTTATGATGTTTTCCAGTTTTTGTCATTTGGCTCCTTTTTCCATTTCCTGAAAGATGCTTTTTTAGCAACAACAGCCTCTCTGACCTCGCCTTTAAACCATTCTGGCATTTTTTGGACTTCCTTCCACTTTTCTTAAAGCGTGGCATACAGCTGGTCTGGGCTTCCAAGATAGTATTTTTAAACACCCATGCTTGATGTAAATCTTTAACCTTTGCAACTGCTCCTTTTAGTTTTTTCTTAACTATTTTCCTCATTTTATCATAGTCTCCATTTTGAAAGTTAAAAGGTAGTATTGTGTATTTTCTTGCCGTCCTTCCTCCATTTATTAAATCAAATGCGATCATGCTACGATCATTATTGCCAGGTTTACCCAACACCCTTATCTTTTGCACCAGATCTTGTGTTCCACTAAGGACTAGGTCCAAAATGGCTTCTCTCTGGTCTGTTCATGAACCATCTGCTCCAAGACGTTGTATCTAGAAACTTTATCTCCCTAGCATGTCCTGCCTTGACACTGACCCAGTCAATACCGGGGTAATTGAAATCACCCATTATTACTGTGCTGTAACTTTTGTTAGCTTCCCTGATTTCTATGAGCATTTCATCATCCATTCCTTCTGGCTAGGCGGTCGATAGTACACCCCCACTGACATCACACCTCATCAAATCTTGGCTTTCAATAAACAGTTATCTGTGACCATAGCACTTATCATATGCAGGGGCTGGTCCTGTGAGGCCGTTTATAGCCTCGGGCATAATTTGGTCGAGATGATGACCTTTTAAAAAACCAAATAAAAAGGAGGGTCTGTTAAATGAGTATGTTTCACATCCTCAGTACAGACGATCCGACAAAAAATTTACTTAGGAAATTAGTTTACCATTAGCAACATGGTTATGGTGTTTAGGATAGGGATATCGTGAGTAAGCCTTTTTTCACTGGATTACATTGTGGCTTTACTTGATAAGGTTTAATTAGTGTATAGTTCCCTGGAAAGGAGTTGGCAATGGGTGCCAGAGATGGGGCATAAAAATGTGTTTTGCCTCGGGCACCTCATCTTACCATGGCCTTATGAGTTACAATTTAATAAACCATAAACTATAGAGTCTGGGTTTGAAACAGCTTTACAAAGATTAGCCTTTGAGTGATTATATTGTATGCAACATTGCAAACAAATGCAAGTAATTAATATAAGAAGAATTATCACAATAATCCACAAAAGCTTTCTGTCCCAGGAACCAAAGACAGGTAACAATGAGGTTAGCCATGATCAGTCCCATGCACTAAAGCTTGGGGATCCTTTAGGAATATAAGAGATTTTTGAGATACTCTACTGCATGTAAAAAAAAATTGAGATTGACCATCAGTCTTAACACAACTGGTATTTGATATCACACTTTTCCTTAAGCTGCTAGCACATAAGCCATAGCTAGTCGGTTCTGTAAGAGTTCCTGAATTATTTGCGTCATGAAAGACATTATCTAAATATCTCATTGAATCTTACAATATCATTAGAATATACAGGGTGGCCCAAAAAAAGTGAGAACATCTCTTAAAAGCTTAAATAGTTTACTTATTTACCTTTTTTAGATATATAACGTCTTTATATCGACAATTTCTGGTTGCATCTTTTTTTTTTTTAATTTGTCAATCGTTTACATCTGTCTCTCTGAATTTTTAAATAACTTATATGCTATGAGATGTTCTCACTTTTTTTGGGCCACCCTGTATAATGGAATGACTATAATCACACGTAGTATTTGTATTCTCTCTTTAAACTGTAGTAGAGAAAGTATTATAATCCTTAAAAGTAATTAGAAGTTTCCCATCCTGCTAAAAGCCTGGGTAGTAGGCCATGTGGTGTCTGTCTGTATATATTTACTATCTAGTCTGCCCTTCTATATCACCCACTTTAAGAGTCTCCTTTTTTCCTTCAGAGATTCTTTGTGTTTGTCCCATGCTTTTTTGAATTTAGATACTGTCCTCATATCCATCACCTCCACTGGGAGACTATTCCACGCGTCTACCACTCCTTCCGTAAAGAAATATTTCTGCATATTACTCCTGAGTCTAGCCCCTTTCACCCTCATCCTATGTCCCCTCGTAGCAGAGTTTGCTTTCAGTCGAAAGAGGCTCTCCCCCTGTGCATTTATGCCATGGAGGTATTTAAACATCTCAATCACATCATCTCTGTCCTGTCTTTCCTCTAAAGTATACATATTAAGGTCCTTAAGTCTGTCCTCATATGTTTTACAACGAAGACCATTAACCATTTTAGTAGCCACCCTCTGCACCTACTCCAACCTGTTTATATCCTTTTGAAGGTGCAGTCTCTAGATTTGCACACAGTACTCCAAATTAGGTCGCACCAAAGATGTATACAGAGGCACTATTGCCTCCTTTCTTCTGCTGGCCATTCCTCTCCCTATGTACCCAAGCATCTTTCTAGCTTTTGCCGTCGCATTTTCACTCTATTTAGCTATTTTGAGATTGTCAGACACGATCACGCCTAGGTCCCGTTCTTCTTTCTTGGACAGAAGTATGTCACACCTATACTATACCGCTCCCTTGGATTGTTGCAGCTCAAATGCATGGCCCTACACTTTTTTAGCATTAAATCTCAGCTGCCAAATTCTAGTCCATTCTTCAAGCTTAGCTAGATCCCTTATGTCATCTATATCTTCCTGGATGTCTACTCTGTTGCAGATTTTGGTATCCACAAAGAGGCAAACGTTACCCGACAGCCCTTCTGCAATATCACTAACAAAGATGTTAAAAAGAATCGGACCAAGGACCACCTCCTCCTCAGAGTGAACTCCATTTACCTGTACCCTTGTTGTCTCCCACTCAACCAATTTCTAACCCAAGCACTAACTTTAGAGTCCATCCCAAGGGTGCTTAGTTTTGTTTATAAGTCGCTTGTGCGGAACAGTGTCAAATGCTTTACTGAAATTTAAATACATCATGTCTAGGGCTTGCCATTGGTCACCCAATCAAAGAAATCAATCAGATTTATCTGACAAGATCTGCAACTGGTGAATTCATGTTGCCTTGGATCCTGCAGGTCCGTGGACTCCAGAAACCTTGCTATTTTCTCTTTCAGCAGCGTTTCCAATAATTTACTCAGCACAGAGGTTAAATTAACTGCCCTGTAGTTTTCAGCGTTATCCTTACTTATGCTTTTGTGTAAAGGGACCACATGTGCCTCTCTCCAGTTCTCTAGTACCACCTCCGACTCCAAAGCCTCAGGACTCTTATTCTAAGCTCTCTCGCAGTATAATAGTGCTCTGGCCAAAAAAGTGGTTAGTGTACACACTCTCTCATCGGGCATCTTTAGGATGTCCTTGCTAAAAGAAGATGGGCTAGGTGTTGGGGTCTGGGAGGTTAGGTTAGAATGTGTGGAATCATCAAGTTCTGGGCTCTACCCCTAATTCCGGAACTTCAGCTTCTGGATAAGGAAATAGATGAGTGTACTATTGCCTACATTAGCTGTGGCTCTCCGGCTCTGATTGGTGATCTCCTCCTCGTCCTTTATTGTGAAGCCCACTGCAGGGAGATGGCAAAGAGTAGCTATGCATTCTGCACAAAGGGAGAGTAGAGAGAGAACGCTAGAAGGAGCAAATAAGGACGGGACAATACAGGATGCATCTAATACCAATCATAGTCATTAAGTCATTTTTCCCATTTCAAACTAAGTATGCAAGGTTATGCTTGAGCATTATATAAGAAGAGGTGTTTTCTAACTGAAAGGTCATTACTATTCTATTAAAAATTGTTTACCCTTCAGCTGATCCAGGGGTGAAACGAAGCTACTTAGGCTCTGACTTGTTGCAGATGGTAGACTTCTGGTACTTTACAGTACCTTTCCAATGAGGTGGGCGTCAATGGTAACTCTTACTTGTACACAAGAAATAATGTCCTTCAATGCCGATAGGAAAATATCTGTGATTAATAGTAGTAGCAGTAGTGGTAGATTCTGTTTGATTTGAGGTTTTCTAAAGCCCTCCAAAAGTTCATTCACCAAGACATAAATGGCCATAATATCCTGCAAAAGGGATTCTTCTGATAATCACATTCTCCTATAGAAATACAGTCTTTACTCTTGAAGCAATAGCGGAGCTCATTCTACTTGGTGAGCTATTAAGGGTACTGCACTGGTTCAAATACAATTGAACCTTCGGCTTCAAGGAACCTTAGGAATCACAACCCAGGGGTGCAATTCCTTGCTTTGCTACTTGAGAAATGTTTGTGGCTTTCTAAAATATTTTTTATTTATGACATTTCAAAATAATACAAACAAACATAGACTTGCTCAAGAAACATGGCAATAATAAGAAATGAGAAAAACATAAACTTCCAAGAAATCAGAAACTGGTTTACATGACTTTAGGCCACAAACTAAAACAAAAAGGGGGGGGGGGAAGAAAGAAAGGTGTAATAAGAAAAAAAGTGAAAATTTAGGCACTAAACCAATCCTATCTATCCTTAATTCCAAAGCTGAAATATTAGGGGGATTAGGAGTAGATGTTTCTGATATGAACTTCTTCACATCCAGAAAGGCTTTTAACTGTTCTGGAAAAAAATACATATCTAACCCCAACATAGCAAATGACACACTTGCAGGGGTAACAAAAATGGAACATTGCACCACGAGCATCAACCTCTTGCCTCATTAGTAAAAAAAAAGCTCTTTTCTTCCTCTCCTGAGTAAAGCAAGCCATGTTGTGGTAAATCTGCACAGACTAACCCAAGAAAGGTTCTTGCAATTTGTACCAATACAGTACTTATGCCTTTCTAAAAAAAAAAAAGTTATATCAAAAACCAAACTCCCCCCGAAAGTGGTGGTGAAACAATTCAAACCGTTCACATAGTCCCCAAAACCAAATAGGTAATTGAACATTTTGTTTCATAAATGTCGAAGAGACTGTCAGCGAAGGGGATATTCACTCTCTCTCAAAACAGTGTCTCCATTTCATATTTTTTATTAATAAAACTTTTTAACTTGTCAAGAAATGCTTGAAAAATTAACACAATAAGAGAATCCCTTCACAAGGGGGCACGTTTTGAGCCCTAGCATAAAGGCTGATTCATCAAGCCTACTGACTATTGCCCGATGTTGCTTATCCATGTCTGCACAAATGGATCCCTCTGAGCATATCAAAAGTGACTTCATGGCTCTGGGACAGAGGGTGAAGCAGATGGGGGCGCAGGTGGTGTTCTCTTCAACCCTCCCTGTTGAGGGTAAAGGCCAAAGCAGAGAAGCTTGTATTCTGGAGATAAATGCATGACTGTGTGGATGGTTTCATGGACGATGGGATGGTGATCCAAGGGCTGCAGAGCAGAGATGACGTCCAACTGTCCAAGAAGGGTTGACGTGTTTTCAGTAGCAGACTGGCTAACCTACCTAGATTCTTTAGGGATGGGTGAAGAAAACCCCCAGGTCAGTGAAACATTAATTCTCCGGGAACAAGCAGAAAGTCAGTCCTCCCCTATGGGTGACGTCGGCGCATATGTGAGGACTGATTCCTGCTGTCCCCGGAGAACACCTGTTACAGGTGCGTAACTATGCTATACCTTTGTAGAATTAGGTAAAAGGGGTAACATCTCGAAAGCAGTGTCTATAAATGCTCGTAGCATGGGAAATAAGATCCCAATTGCTGAAGCTTTAATGGGAGAGGTTGACTTGGATTTAATGGCAGTTACAGAGACATGGTTCATGGACAAACAAGACTGGGATATAACTATACCAGGCTAAATGTTCAGAAAGGACAGGGTGGGAAGAAGGGGGAGGAGGAGTGGCACTATATATATAAAATATAATATTAAAGCTATGGAAATACAGGGCTTATAAGGGAGAGAGGAGGCAGTGTGGGTTAAACTAGAAAGAGGGAAAGAGAAATCCATTTGCATTGGTGTGCTATACAGACTTCCATCATAGGGAGAAGACCTGGATGGAGATTTAATAGAAGACATATGCAGCATTGCCGGGACAGGGGAAGTGCTTCTGATAGGCAATTTCAATATGATGGATATTGATTGGTGCATCCCTGTTGCAGAGTCATCTAGAAGCAAGGAGATCCTGGATTCTTTACAGGAAGAAGTATTCAGACAACTGGTAACAGAACTCGCACGTGAAGGGGCCATACTGGACTTGGTGCTTACTAATGGGGAAAGTGTTTCTGATGTTATAGTGAGAGATCATTTGCATACAGTGATCACAAGACGGTGTTTCAGTATTAGGACTAGAGCTGATAAAATCCATTCAAAAGCGAGGGTCTTAGACTTTAGGACAACTAAAGTTGCCAAGATGGGCCAATACCTCAAGGAGTCATTAATGGGATGGGAACAGCTGGGGGATGTAGAAAACCAGTGGGCAAAACTGAAAGGGGATATTTTAAGGGCAACCAACCTTTTTTGTTAGAATGGTAAATAACGGTAAAAGGAAAAGGAGGCAGTTATGACTCTCAAAAGAGATAGCTGAAAAGGTGAAGAAAAAGAGGGAGGCCTTCATGAAATACAAGAGATCACAGAGAGGAAGACAGACATCTATATTTGGAAAAACGTAGACTGGCAAAGTAGTCAAGAAAGCAAAGATACAAAAAGAAGAGATAGCTAATGCAATATAAATAAGGGGATGGGACATTTTTCAGATATGTTAGTGAGAGAAGGAAGGGCAAAAGTGGTATTGTCAGACTCAAGGATGAAGGGGAGGACTATGTAGAAGCTGATGAGAAGAAAGCGGAATTGCTTAATAAATATTTCTGTTCTGTGTTCACAGACGAAGGGCCAGGAGCAGGAACTCGCACAACACCCACAAACAGGAAAAAAAGCGAGGAGCATCTCAAACAATTTTCAGAAGACTGTGAGCAACTAGCTAAACTAAAAGTGGACAAAGCAATGGGACCAGATGGGATACATCTGAGAACACTGAAAGAACTTGGGGACGTTCTAACAGCTCCACTGACTGACCTTTTCAATGCCTCTTTGGAGTCTGAGGTGGTTCCAAAGGACTGGAGAGAGGCACATGTGGTCCCTTTACACAAAATTGGAAGTAAGGATGTGGTTGAAAACTACAGGCTGGTTAGTTTAACCTCAGCGGTGAGTAAATTATTGGAAGCGTTGTTAAAAGAGAAAATAGTGAGGTTTCTGGAATCCAACGGATTTCAGGATATGAGGTAGCATGGATTCACCAGAGGCAGGTCTTGTCAGACAAATCTGATTGATTTCTTTGACTGGGTGACCAGGGAGTTGGACCGAGGGAGAGTCCTAGTTGTGGTGTATTTAAATTTCATTAAAGCTTTTGACACCGTTCCTCACAGGCAACTTATAAACAAACTGAGCATCCTAGGGATGGACCCTAAAGTTACTGCTTGGGTTAGAAATTGGTTGAGTGGGAGGCGACAAAGGGTACAGGTAAATGGAGCTCATTCTGAAGAGAAGGAGGTTGCCAGTGATGTGCCCCAGGGATCTGTCCTTGGTCCGATTCTTTTTAACATCTTTGTTAGCGATATTGCAGAAGGGCTGTTGGGTAAGGTTTGCTTGTTTGTGGATGATACCAAAATTTGCAATAGAGTAAATACCCAGGAAAGTGTAGATAACATGAGGAGGTATCTAGCTTAGCTTGAAAAATGGTCTAGAATTTGGCAGCTGAGATTTAATGCAAAAAATGTAGAGTCATGCATTTGGGCTGCAACGATCCAAGGGAGCAGTATGGTTTAGGGGGTGGCATACTTCTGTCCATGAAAGAAAAAACAGGACCTAGGTGTAATTGTCTGATGATCTCAAAGTAGCTAAACAGGTAGAAAAGGTGACGGCAAAAGCTAGAAGGATGCTTGGATGCATAGGGAGAGGAATGGCCAGCAGAAGAAAGGAGGTGATAGTTCCTCTGTATAAGTCTCTGGTGCAACCTCATTTGGAGTATTGTGTGCAGTTCTGGAGACTGTATCTTCAAAAGGATATAAACAGGTTGGAGTTGGTACAGAGGGTGGCTACTAAAATGGTTAGGGGTCTTCATTATAAGGCATATGAGGACAGACCTAAGGACCTTAATATGTATACTGCAGAGGAAAGGCAGGACAGAGGTGATATGATTGAGATATTTAAATACCTTTGTGGCATAAATACACAGAAGGGGGGGAGCCTCTTTTGATTGAAAGCAAGCTCTACTATGAGGGGACATAGGATGGGAGTGAAAGGGGATAGACTTATAAATAGTTACACATATTACTCCTATCTCCAGGAGCAAGCAGGAATGTAGCCGTCACATATGGGTGACGTTGGTACCGATGGAGCCCGCATGGGAATGCTTCTCAGCATCCAATAGGAAAGCCTTTGGGAGCATCCCACTGCGTCTGTGTTGCTGCCTTCCCACATTTGTGACTCTCTATCCTCAGTTCTTCGGTTTCCACAGAGCCAGCAGGAAGCAAATCCTATCACTGCAGAAAATTCCTTTCTTCTTCTTTTTTTTTTTTTTTTTATGGTTACGTCTGCCTTCTCGTTGATGCCGGAACTGATATCCTCAATTCTATTACTTTCTTCTTAAAAAAAACAAAACAAAAAAAAAATCTGCTTCAGGTGCATCAACGCCATTTTAGGCCTTAGGCCTTCCATTCAGTCTGCCGACACGATGGGAAAAACCTGCCAGTGGTTTTAAAATATGTTCTACGTGTGGTAACGCCATCTCTGTTGTTGATACCCATGGCTTCTGTCTCACTCTGAGAAGAGATCTTCATGCAACGTGTCCAATCTCATCCATATCCCAATTCTTTCCCCTTCCACTCGCCCTTTCTCATGTGCCTTGTGGAATGCACACTCTGTCTCTAATAAACTTGCTTTTACTCATAACCTCTTTATCTTTAATGCTGTACACCACCTGGCTCCTCCCTGATGATTCTGCATCTACTGCTGCTCTGTCATGGGGGCTATCAGTTCTCCCACATGCCTCGTCCCACTGGCTGTGGTGGTGGTGTTGGGCTTCTACTCTCTCTTGGCAAGTCCAACCCCTCCTGCTGCCTCATTCTCACTCCTTTCTCTCCTTTGAAGTCCACTCCATCTGCCTTTTCACTCCACTTCCTCTCCGGGTAGCTGTTATTTATCATCCTCCTGACAAGTCTGCTCCTACCTTTCTCACTGACTTTGACTCTTGGCTTTCCTTTTTTCTGGATTCCTCTTCCCCCACTCTTATTCTTGGGGATTTTAACATTCATGTCAACAACCCCTCTGATCCTTATGCTTTCAAGCTCCTCTCCCTTACCTCCTCGTTTGACCTCCAACTTTGTTCCTCTGCCCCCACTCACCAACACGGCCACTGCCTTGACCTGATACTTTTCTCGAGATGCTTACCCTCAAACAGCTGTAGCTCAGTTCTCCCACAATCTGACCATCACCTTTTAAGCATTAATCTTCATCACCCGCTGCCTCAGCCTCATCCTGTCTCCTCCAACCTATTTAGAAATCTTCATGCTATTGATCCACCATTTCTTCATCTCTTTCTTCCACTATGTCATCTAAGTCTGTTGACGAGGCAGTAACTTCCTATAATGATGCACTCTCCTCGGCTGTGGATGCCCTTGCTCTGCCCATCCCACGTCCTTTGAGACGTTCTGCACTCCAGCCCTGGCTTTCATCCACTCCCGCTATCTACGTTCCTGTGCCTGTTCTGCTGAGCGTGCTTGGCTCAAATACCGCTCCCCTGCAGACTTTCTACACTTCAAATTCATGCTTGTCTCTTTCCAGTCAGCCATAGCTCTTGCCAAACAAGACGATTATGTCCATCTGACTAACTCTCTTGCCTCTGATCCTCGCCGTCTCTTTACTACTCTCAACTCTCTCCTCAAAGTGCCTCTGCCTCTGATCCCTCCCTCCCTTTCTGCCCAAACCCTAGCTGACTATTTCCATGACACAATTCACAAGATCACCCTCCAGTTCCCCACAAACTCAGCTACTTCCCCTCCTCCCCCTTCCACTCCCAACTCTCCCCACTACCTCTGCTACCCTCTCTTCCTTTCCTGTGACCTGTGAAGAGGAAACAGCACACCTTCTCTCTTCCTCCAAACTCACCACCTGCTCCTCTGATCCTATCCCCACCCGTCTCCTAAGTCCCATCTCCTCCACCGTTGTCCCTTTCATCTCTCATAGTCTCAATCTATCGCTCTCCACCGCAACAGTCCCTGCAGACTTCAAGCATGCTGTGGTCACACCTCTCCTCAAGAAACCCTCACTTGATCCCAGCTGTCCTTCTAATTATCAACCCATCTCTCTCCTTCCCTTCATTTCTAAACTACTCGAACGTGCGGTTCACTGGCTCTGACTCGACTTCCTCTCCTCTCATGTCCTCCTCTATCCCTTACAGTCTGGCTTTCGTCCTCTACACTCTACTGAAACGGCTCTTGCCAAAGTCTCCAGTGACTTGTTCCTGGCAAAATCCAAGGGCCTTTACTCTGCCCTCATCCTTCTTGACCTCTCTGCTGCTTTTGACACTGTTGACCACAACCTTCTCCTCGATACCCTGTCCTCGCTTGGTTTTAGTGGCTCTGTAATTTCCTGGTTCTCCTCCTACCTCTCCCATCTCTCTTTCAGTGTGTGTTCTGGTGGCTTCTCCTCCTCTGCTACCCCGCTCTCAGTTGGTGTACCCCAAGGATCTGTCTTGGGTCCGCTCCTCTTCTCTCTATATACCCAGTCCCTTGGTGCGCTTATCTCTTCCCATGGCTTTCAGTACCATCTGTATGCCGATGACTCCCAGATCTACCTCTCTATGTCTGAAACCTCTCCAGCAATCCAGACCCAGATCTCTGCCTGCCTCTCTGACATTGCTGCCTGGATGTCTCACCGCCGCTTAAAACTGAACATGGCCACAACTGAACTTTTCATCTTTCCCCCTAAAACCTCCCCTCCTCCTCCTCCTTTCTCAGGCTCTGTGGATAACTCTGTACTCCTTCCTGTTTCCTCGGCCTGCAATCTGGGGGTTGTCTTTGACTCCTCTCTCTTCTTCTCCACACATATCCAGCTCATAGCTAAGACCTGCCGTTTCTCTATAACAATGGCAAAATCCGCCCTTTCTTTTCTGAACACACTACTAAAACGCTTATCCACTCCTTAATCACCTCCTGCCTTGACTACTGTAACCTACTCGTTGCTGGTCTCCCTTTGAATCATCTCTCTCCCCTTCAATCTGTTCAACACTCTGCTGTGCAGCTAATTTTCCTCCAGCCTCGTCATGCCCATATTACTCCTCTTCTCAAGTCACTTCATTGGCTTCCGATCTGTTTCCGCATCCAGTCCAAACTTCTCCTGCTGACCTATAAATGCATTCACTCTGCAGCTCCTCACTACCTTTCTTCTCTTATTTCTCCTTACAACCCCCCTCGGGAACTCCGCTCTTCCAGCAAACTTCTTCTAACCGTGTCCTTCTCTTCTGTTAACTCCAGACTTCGCTCCTTTCACCTTGCTGCACCTTATGCCTGGAACTGGCTGCCTGTGTCTGTGCGCCAGGCACCCTCTCTAACCCTCTTCAAATCCAGGTTGAAAACGTACCTCTTCGCCACTGCTTTTGGATCTTGACTCACCTGATCTCCTTTCTTTCCCCTTTTTTTCTCCCCTAGTTCTATCCCTGCTTACACCTTCTGTGTTTTGTCGTGACTAGATTGTAAGCTCTGATGGGCAGGGACTGTCTCTTCCATGTCTGTCTGTACAGCACTGTGTACGACTGATAGCGCTTTACAAATGCTCAGTAGTAGTAGTAATAGTAGTAATAGTAGTAGTAGTAGTAAAATGCCTCGGCCCAGATCACCAGCTGTCTGAATGTACTCTATGTAAAAAGATGACAAAGAGAGGCCCACAGACTTGGGCTGCAAAACTCTGCTCCCTCTTTGCCTCAGATGCAGTTTCACTCGCTTCAACTTTGTTTGGGCATCGTCTTCCTCTCTTGGATCTCTGGTATGGAAACACAAGTCTTCAATGAAGACAGGCCATCCTCCAAAGAGTAGATCTCTATCTAAGCATAGAGATGCCTTGAGCATTGCCCTGGAGGTGGATTGACCAGCCAAACAACCCTGGTGAGAGGACCTCCCCTCCAAAGCCACTGAGGGGTTCCACGATGCTCCTGAGGTCTCCACCTCAGGGGAACTCCTGGTGCCATGCTCTGGGACAATAGTCTATGCTCCTGGTACAGATATGCAGACATCAGCAGGCTCTATGGACCAGCATATCTTGGCCATTGAGCAGAGTCTAGCAGCTCTACTGGCAGCATTGGTACCGGTTAGAACGTTACCGGCGGTATTGCTGACACCGGTACCGACTGGTCGGCATTGGGTTTTATGCCCCTCGCCGCACTTGCATGCCGGCCCTTGAATCCATTCCTGGTTCTGAGGTACTGGTCAGACAAGTCTCTCAGGCTGATACTGATCTTGATCAGTACTGGAACTTACAAGAGCATGCCGATACTTTGACTCTACTGATTTCTGATTCTTCAGATGTCTTCTGGAGGAACCCGCACTGTCAGCGCAACAGTGCATGTCCTCCCCCCAAGACATGTCTTTTCAAGAGTTCATTAAGGATATGGCGAGGGGCATTTCCATTACACCTACATCTGAGAGAGCCCCGAGCAGAGGAATTGGAAATCCTCCAATATCCTACAGTTCCTAAGGAGGAGACTACACTGCCTATTAACCGTATACTCCAGGACCTTATGCTCCGGATGTGGGAAACACCTCACCATGTCCCCCCATACTCGATGTCTCTATACCATGTATCGGCTACCAGAAAGTCCCGGTTTCCAGAAAACGCAGCTTCCACACCACTCAGTGATAGTGGAATCGGCTATGCGTCAAATCAAGAGTTCTAAGACGCACTCCTCCAATACCCCAGGTAGGGAATCGAGAACCCTTGATGCCTTTGAGCATCTGTGTTTTCAGGCTTCCATGCTTTCAGCCCGCATAAGTTCTTACATACTCTATATGGGTATGTTCCTTAAGGAGGTAATTAGAGATCCAGAATCAATGGTTCCTCTTCTCCCCCCGGATAATAAGAGGGCAGACTATCTTACATTGGCCAAGCATGCCCAAAATGTTTCAAAGTTTGTCAATAGGATAACTGTTTTGAATGCATTAGCAGAGCAGCATCTATTTGCATCGGTGGTACACGCAAACTTGAATGGCTTCAGGCATCAGACCTTGAATAATGGGTTCAAGACAAGCTGGGTAATAATCCATATACAGATGAGAACCTGTTTGGGAAGGATTGGCAGGATAAGGCTTCTCAGAATCTGAGAATACCACCCTCAACAGGCTTTCCAAAATCACTGCCAACCCTGCCAAAAAGAAAGCAGCTGCAAAGAAAACTTTCTTTGGTAAGAGGAAAAAATTTTACCCTTTTCACCCCCAAGCTTCTCAATACAAACCTCAGGGTACCCAGAAGAGGCAACAGCCTCCCAAGCAACAAAAGAAGACACAGGCTAATAAACCTCAATCAGCTGCACAGACCCAATCTGTGCCTGGTTTTTTACTTCTGCCTAGAGAACATAGCCACCCTGCCCCTGAAGATCCCCCACTCCTTCTACAAAGCAGGCAAACTCTGTCATTATGCTCACAGGTGGCATCTTATAACCTCAGAGCAGTGGATACTAACCATAGTGCAAGAGGGATACAAGCTTCATTTCCAAAGCACCCCCTCTCCACCCTAGTGGGGGAATATTATTCTCAAAACCCCCCTCACTATTCTCTCTTCTTTCACAGGGTGCTATAGAAGATGTTCTAACATCACAGCAAGGGATGAGGTTCTATTCGCCTTACTTTCTCATACCAAAGAAAAACAGAGGATACAGACCTATCGTTGACCTCAGAAACCTAAACAAGTTTCTAGTCCAGAAGAAATTCAAGATGGTCTCACTAGGAACCCTTCTGCCTGATCTCCAGACTCAGAACTGGCTCTGTTCTCTAGATCTAAAGGAAGTGTATACACATATCCTCATTCATCTAGAACACAGGAAGTATCTACGCTTCCAAGGAAATCATTATCAATACAGAGTCCTTCCATTCAGACTCGCCTCTGCCCCAAGAGTCTTCACAAAGTGCATGGCGGTCATAACTGCATATCTAAGGACTCTCGGGCTATTCATCTTCCCTTACTTAGATGACTTGTTGATCATGGCAGCCACCTTACAGGAGGTTCACCTATCCCTCCTTTGTACAATACAGGTATTGCAAGATCTGGGATTTGTGACAAATCTTCCAAAATCCCATCTAGCTCCCACTCAAACACTAGAATTCATAGGAGCTCTTCTGGACACTCGCAGTCAAGGGCCTTCCTACCCAAGAACTGTTGTACCCACCTAGTGCAGCTCGCATCTCAAATGTGGCTCAGAGACAATCTCTCGGCCAAGGAGACGCTGCAACTTCTAGGCCATATGACCTCTACAGTACATGTTGTTCAATATCCCCATCTGCACATGCGGACAGCTCAATGGACTTTTGCCTCCGGGTCTCTGGATCCAAGTCACAAACCCTCTCACCAATTCTCTTCTATGGTGGTCTACCCCAGGAAATCCCGTCGTAGGGTCACCTTTTCAGATGCCTCCACATCAATGCATCTTGATACTGGATGCCTCCAAACTGGGCTGGGGAGCCCACTTGGGCTCTCTCTCCACTCAGGGCCTCTGGACTGAGCAGGAGTCGCAGCTCCTGATAAATCTACTGGAGCTTCGTGCTATCTTCAATGTCCTCAAGGTGTTTCAACAACAATTACAGGGCCACAGGGTTCTCGTCCAGAAGGACAATCAGGTAGCTATGTTCTATGTGAACAAGCAGGGAGGAATGGGCTCTTGGTCCCTTTGCAAGGAGACTCTCCATCTTTGGTCTTTTGCCATTGCTCATCAAATACACCTCCAAGCAGTGTATCTGCCAGGACAGCAGAATGTCCTAGCAGACAGGTTGAGTTGGATCCTCCTTCCACACGAAAGTCTCCTGATGTAGGGACCAATCTCCTTTAACTTTCAGACCTGGGGAACTCTGGCATTTTGCGGAGTGGCAAAAAGGTCTATTTCCAAACTTCCTCATTTTTGCACCAGAACCCCGATGTCCATCTTCCAACTTGTGGATTCTTTCCACATTCACTGGGATTAGGACTTCATGTATGCCTTTCCTCCCATACTCCTCATTCCCAAAATGCTTTTCAAGCTTCAAGCAGACAAGGAGCCACATGATCTTCATAGCCCTGTGCTGGCCACATCAACCATGGTTTCCCCTCCTGCTATGTTTGTCCCAGGCTCTCCCTCTGAGTCTTGGGTCAGCTCCTGATCTCCTCTCCTAGGAGGAAGAGATGCTACTCCATCCCAACCCACAATCTCTCCATCTCATGGCTTGGCTGCTGAAAGTGCAGTGTTACAAGATCTTAAACCTCCTCAGGAAGTAAAGGAGATACTGATAGCCTCCAGGAAACCATGCACTAGACGTTCTTATGAGTTCAAGTGGCGTAGGTTCTCCACCTGTTGTTCCCAGAAGGATCTCAATCACTTCTCAGCTCGAGGGGAGGCTCTTCTTCAGTATCTCCTCCATCTTTCATCCTCTGGTCTCAAGACAAACTCTGTGAGGGTTTACCTCAGTGCAACTGCTGTTTCTCACCATTCCTTGGATGGACAACCTATTCTTTACAGCCCCTTGTGCGACGTTTCATGAGAGGGCTCTTATTGACCAAACCTCCCATCAGATCACCACCGTTGGCATGGGATCTTAATGTCGTCCTAGGGCAGCTCCTCAAGCCTCCTTTTGACCTTTAGCCCCAACCTCACTAAAGTTTCTCTCTTGGAAGGTTATCTTCCTCATTGCCCTCACTTCAGCTATCAGTGAACTTCAGGCTTTGGTGGCAGACCCGCCTTACACCCAGTTCCACCATGATAAGGTTGTCCTTAGGACTCACCCCCATTTCATGCTAAAGGTGGTGTCTCCCTTCCATCTCAATCAATCAGTTTACCTTCCTGTCTTTTTCCCTAGTCCGCCTTCCTCGAGGGCAGAGGCAGCCCTTCACACCCTTGACTGCAAGCGTGCCTTAGCACTTTATCTTCAAAGATCTCGAGAGCACCGCAGGGCTTCGCTATTGTTCATTTCCTTTGACCCTAGTCATTTGGGTCTCCCAGTTTCTAAACGTACTCTATCCAAATGGATGGCAGATTGCATTTCATTTGCTTATGACAGGGCAGGACTATCCCTTGAAGCGTATGTCACTGCCCATAATGTTTTTGCCATGGCTGCCTCGATGGTAAACCTACATTCTGTGGCCATTGAAAAGATCTGTAAAGCAGCTACCTGGTCTTTGGTACATACCTTTATTGCTCATTACTGTCTTGAAAAGGACTCCCAGCAGGATGCCATGTTTGGTCAGGCTATGTTCCAGCACCTCTTTCAGACTTAGGGCAACTCCTACCCTCTGTCCCGGAACTTAAATGATACCAGACATCCAGGCAGGATCCATGACCTCTTGAAGCCTGCTCTGAGGCAAATCTACTGATTCTGATGTTATTTCTCTAACATCTGGGAGCTAGGGAGTCCCATATGTGAAGACTACATTCCTGCTTGTTCCTGGAGATAGCGTAGTTACTCACCTGTCACAGGTGATCTCTGGGAAAAGCAAGAATTTAGTCTTCACAACCTACCTTACTCTCCTAGGAGTTGTAGGGTTTCTCTCTTTTCTCCTTTTATCTCGGCTACAAACACAACTGAGGACGGAGAGTCACAAAGGAAGGAAGGCAGCAACACAGGCACAGTGGGATGTTCCTAAAGGCTTTCCTTTTGGACGCTAAGGAGCATTCCTGCGTGTGCTCCATCAGTACCGACGTCACCCATATGTGAAGACTAAATTCCTGCTATTCCCAGAGCTCACTTGCTACAGGTGAGTAATTACGCTTTACAGAAAGTGTTAGATGCGTGGAATAGTCTCCCAGTGGAGGTGGTAGATATGAGGACAGTATCTAAATTCACAAAAGCATGGGACAAACACAGAGGCTCTCTAAAGGAAAAAAGGGGACTCTTGCAGTGGTTGGTATGAAAGGGCAGACTAGATAGGCAATATGGTCTTTTTCTGCCATCATGTTTTTATGTATTAGGAAGATTCCCAACTCAAACAAAAACATTTAGTACTTGTAATTAAAGAGAGGAACCTGTCTATATATATCTTGGGGGAAGGCATCTGATGTCAGCTGTGTAATGGTCCACAAATAAACCAATCAAAACTGTCTTGTCTGGCTGATATAAAAAGGGCCGCATGGGCATACAATGAGGTATACCACAAATGTAGATAGACAAGTAGTCCGTCATCCAGAGTGTAATGTCAAATTGCTTTTTTCATCAACCCATCTATCGCCTTCCAGAGTGGATGCACAGCATTGGCAATTACCACAAGTATAGTGGCCTGGGTTGTCATGTGATAAAGGGGGTTGATTAGTAGTAGTTGCAGAATGTACCACTCTATCCCGGAGGTTAGAACCATGAGAATATATCCACATGAGAGGTTTTTGAAAACATGAGTGAACATGCAGAATGGATCAATATTTCTGTAATAAAGCGGTAACCCCCTGTATATTCTATATAAAAGGTCATATTCCAATCAGCCGCTGTTCTTCAGATTCCTGAAGTGATGTAATATTCTGATCTAATAAAAGTCATTCTCTGTGGGAGTAATGTGCTCTCTTATAAGCCTGAGAGATGACTTTCTGAGGAGAACCCCAAGCAAGGAGCTGAAGCCATAAATCCCTGGCATGTTTTTGAAATTCAGAGTGTGGAGCAAATGTGTCTAAGGGATATGTTTACTAAAGCGTGGTAATGTTACGGATGCCCATATAAAGAAGTGGGCGCTGCGGCGTTAGGGCAAGCCTGGTCCGGTAACGCATGGTACAGGGTGCCCTGGATTACCGCACATTAACGTCACAGCCGACGGGAAGCAGCAGCGTGTCCAAAGGGGTTGCAATCAAAGGCACGCAGACGGTAGAAGATGCACTCAGGGAAGTGCAGACATGGTGCCACATAAGAAACGGAGCTGTAGGTGTAAGGCTGTAGACCACAGGCAGCTGATATCGCAGTTTGTAAGTGGGACGTGAGCCACATAGAAATACATGCACATACACCATGAAATGGTGTGCAGTGAAAACAACATGCAGAAGAGTAAACAAATTAAACTGAAAGGGCGTCAGGGGCTGGTGTGAAGGGCCAGCTGTGTGGATGGTGTGTGTACAAGAGCAAAATGGGCAAGAGACCCAAAAAGGAGTGTGTGAGAATTGAACCAGTACACTGAAGAGTCCAAACACAGCTCACCAACACCAATACCAAACCACTGAGTCAACTGCCCACCCAAACAGCCCAAAGAAAGGGACCATATGTAACAGCTAATATGTGACGGATAGGCCGCATGGAGGGCACACTGTAGTGCACAGTGAAGAGAGGGCAGGGCGTGTGGAGAAGTGATGAAGCTGCAGCCATTGTATGGTAAGGTTAGCAGAACAAAAGAAAACTATTCCCAACACAACACCCCCTAACTCCAGCAAATTAATTCCACAAAATTGTCTGTTAATAAATGCCAGGTCCATTAAGAACAAAACACATATCATACAGGACCTAATCATTGATGAAAAGCCCGATATACTCTGTATTACAGAAACTTGGTTAACCGATACAGATACTGTTCCCCTTAACTTACTAAACACACCAGGTTATAATCTGTTTAACTGCCCCCAAACAAATAGAAGAGGCGGGGGAGTATTACTAATTGCAAGAGATGACATAAAATTATCCAACAACACCCAGAAGTCAGTAGAAGGCATAGATATTCTCAGGGTCGAGAACAAAACCTTTGCCATTTCTCTTATTTACAGACCACCATCTGCAAAACCAGAAGCCTTAGCAACTGCTCTTGAGGTGATTTGTGAAACCTCAATAAAAAAAATACCAGATGATACTAGGAGACCTAAACCTTGCAACACTCAATAACACAAATACAAATACTTTTTTGGAAGCCATGGATCAAATGGGTTATCAGCAAATAATCCAAATGCCCACCCACATTAAGGGAAATGTCCTTGATAAGGTTTTCTTACCCAAAAAACACTCAAACACCATCGTAACAAACCCAATACCAAAGATAACACAGGTTCCATGGTCAGACCATCACCTAATTCAATTCACACTCAACATGCCATTACGACCTTACAATATAGAAGATAAAACAAAGACACATAAAAACATATTTAAAAAGTTTGATAAAGATGCATTAATAAATTCAATATTGTCACATATAAGCTCAAACTACAAACCTTGATGACCTAATAAAGCAGTGGAATAATGGAATAGAAACAATTTCCAAACAACCATCCATAGCTTCCCCTAATAGAAATATCAAAGCAAGGAATAAAACGGAACCTTGGTACACTTCAGAGCTGGTAAAAGCAAAGAAAGATCTTAGAAGAATGGAAAAAAATAGAGAATTAAAAAGTCATTAGAAATCAAAACACAATATTTAACATTACTTACATCATACAAAGAAATAATAAACACTGCAAAAAAGAATTTCTATACTAAAAAACTAAATAATGCTCTAAATAAACCTAGAGCTCCCCCTTCCTCCCCTAAGCCCGCCAATCAGCAGCCATGACTAATGGCACAAGAACCGCCGTTGCAGGGGCGCGAGGAGAGCAGTGATCTCGACGGGGGTGAGAGCAGGAGCTCCCCCTAAGCCCGCCAATCAGCAGCCATGACTAACGGCACAAGAACCGCCGTTGCAGGGGCGCGAGGAGAACAGTGATCCCGACGGGGGTGAGAGCAGGAGCTCCCCCTTCCTCCCCTAAGCCTGCCAATCAGCAGCCATGACTAATGGCACAAGAACCGCCGTTGCAGGGGCGCGAGGAGAGCAGTGATCCCGACGGGGGTGAGAGCAGGAGCTCCCCCTTCCTCCCCTAA
This sequence comes from Ichthyophis bannanicus, assembly GCA_033557465.1. Classification (NCBI taxonomy): domain Eukaryota; kingdom Metazoa; phylum Chordata; class Amphibia; order Gymnophiona; family Ichthyophiidae; genus Ichthyophis; species Ichthyophis bannanicus. The sequence goes on from CM066046.1 coordinate 49,208,848, forward strand.
GCCCGCCAATCAGCAGCCATGACTAATGGCACAAGAACCGCCGTTGCAGGGGCGCGAGGAGAGCAGTGATCTCGATGGGGGTGAGAGCAGGAGCTCCCCCTAAGCCTGCCAATCAGCAGCCATGACTAATGGCACAAGAACCGCCGTTGCAGGGGCGCGAGGAGAGCAGTGATCTCGACGGGGGTGAGAGCAGGAGCTCCCCCTAAGCCCGCCAATCAGCAGCCATGACTAACGGCACATGAACCGCCATTGCAGGGGCGCGAGGAGAGCAGTGATCTCGACGGGGGTGAGAGCAGGAGCTCCCCCTAAGCCCGCCAATCAGCAGCCATGACTAACGGCACAAGAACCGCCATTGCAGGGGCGCGCCTGCGCCTTGCGGGTCCGCACCTGAGGGTCTCGCCAGAGGGCCCTTTGGCATGGCCCTTAGGCGTTGGTCCGTGGCGTCTGTTGCTGGAGTTTACACTGACTGCATGGACTGGGTTGTCGTGCTTATATATTGTGGTAACTTGCTGTTCCGTGTTCTCCCTTTCTCTTATCTGTTTGACTGTCTCTGTCCTCTATTCTGTCCTATCATATAAATGGCGTTCTTTTCTTATTTCCTCGAATGATATAGTATTGTAAACTGCTCTAATGCCTTTTGGCCTGAGCGGTATATCAAATTTAAAATAAACATAGAGAACTATTTGAGCTTATAAAGTCCCTTACCAAACCCACTAACGATCCCAATACAAAATACCCAATAAATGCCCAAACACTTGCTGACCACTACTCTAGCAAATTAAACCCCAAAGAAGAAGAAACCTCTTATAAAAAAAATAATAGTAAACACTACATCCCATAAAACACCGCAGGCTATCAATTCTGAACCATGGGAAAATTTTCATAAAATAGAACTCAAACAAATGATAAACACAATTACAAACATAAATACCACTACCTCCCCTCCCCAGTAACCTGGATCAAGAATATAAAAACAGAAACAGCACACATAATACAAAACATAGTAAACCAATCTCTACTACAAGGAATTATGCCAACAGAACGAAAACGATCACTCATACGACCCATATTAAAAAACAAAACGCTCAATAAAGACCCATCTGCATATAGACCAATTGCAAGTATCCCATTCATAGCCAAAACTATTGAAAAAAACAGTTCAATACCAACTGCAGGAACACAGATGCAACAAATGCACTTGATGCCCACCAATATGGTTTCAGACAATCTCACGGAGTGGAAACTCTTTTACTTGTGCTACTCGATAAACTTTATAAAGGGATTGAAAATAGCAAGAAAATGTTCACATTGATATTCATTGACATAACAGCAGCTTTTGATTCTGTGAATCATAAGACTCATAACAAGGCTGGAATCAATAGGAATCATGGGAACACCATTAAAATGGTTCACGTCTTACATGTCTAATAGAATGCAACAAGTATACTTTGACCAAAAGCTATCCACTGCTTTCCCTCAAACACAAGGTATCCCTCAGGGCTCCGCTCTATCTGCCATACTATTCAACTTATACCTGAGACCCTTATGCACAATATTTCAAAAACATAAAATTAACTATCACTTACATGCAGGCGACATAATGCTGTACACACAATTAGATATGCAACCCAGATTATAGCCATATAGAAACCTGCCTAAAAGAAACCCAGTCATGGCTGCAACAGAACAATATGAACATCAATCATAAAAAAACAGAGGTAATGTTTATCGCTAAAGACCCAGAATTAAAACATCCTTCCACAATCCTACTAAACAATATCACCTACAACATCAAACAAGAGCTAAAATACCTAGGTGTGACCCTTGATAAGATCCTTTTTGCGTGGAAACCCACCTAAGATTATTAAACCAAACAATTTTCCACAAATTAAAAATCTTACAACCGCTACGCAATATCATCGAACATACAGACTTTAGAACAATAGTCCAAACGCTTATAACCCCACATATGGACTATTGTAATGGCATCTTACAAGGTCTACCTAAAAAATCAATAAACATGCTCCAAATGGCCCAAAACGTCACAGCTCGAATATTAATGAACGTAAAGATTTCAGACCACATCACACCCATACTCATGGAACTTCACTGGTTACCTATCTCAGCACGCATAAGATATAAAATAATTACAACATTTAAGTTAATGCACAATATCGTTCCTTCATTCCTCACCACACTCATTAAAATACAACCCCCTAACAGAAAAAGACGTACACATAACCTAAACACCCTAAAGGTCCCATCCTCTATATGCAAGGTAAAAACTAATACTAGTAATAGAACATTCACTTACCTAGCCCCCACACTATGGAACAAACTCCCCGACACCCTAAGAGCCAACAAAGACCTTCAGTCATTTCGAAAAAACCTAAAAACACACCTATTCCAAGAATACTATAACATTTCAGAAATAACATAACCAAATATATTAAATATAAACAATATCATGATGGTCTCCCAACAACTCCACCCACATAAGATATCCCAATGAAAACAAAGAAAACTAAAAGGTAACCTATTGGACATGCAGCATTACCCCTGTACGTCATTGTAAATATAATGTATATAGTTAGCTAAAAATACTCCTTTATCTATGTAAATAGTTCAAAGTTGTGATTTTTGTTTATCTTATTGTTATATGTAACTGCTATGTAACTGCTATACAGGCAGAATTCAAATGTTAAAATGTAAACCGCTGCTGATCATTGGAAGGAGCGGTATAAAAATTAAGTTGAAATAAATAAATAAATAAAGGAAAAGGAACATGTGGGAATCAAACCCACAACCTATGGTGGTTAAACGCATGTCTGCAACCACTATCCCAAACAACCACAATGCAGATATGTTCCACGTTGGCCATCACGTCTGCTATATTATACACGGTATGTTATGATGCAGTATTGCGGTGTACGCGCATTGCAGAAAATGCTTGTATGCCGCAACGTGCGTTGCAGAGCCGCTGATGCGCAGCGTGCATAATAACACGCATAATGTAACAGATGTTCCTACGCACCTTATGAGATATGTTTAGGCACCTTAGGTTATGTGGGCAGGTTATGGCACGTAACAACGCATGCCCCAAACAAACACTACACATGTTATTGTGAGTGCTCTGTGTCTGCAGCACTGCAACACACGTAGCACCACAGTACTGCGCACTTTACAGTAGACAGGATGAGGCACCTTACTAGCTGGCTATTGCCCTGTTCTTCTGCCTTCCAGCTCATGCCTGTCAACCTGATGCACCTAGACCTAAGGTGCCTTAGGCTATGGATGTCATCTGGGAGTCAGACCAGATCTGGGCCTATTGCTAGGCAACTGGCAGACCAACGGTAGTATTAAGAGCTTCCGCAGCCCCCAACCATGGTCTGACATTCACCAGCAGCAGGCACACTCAAACTGTACCTGCTGCACCCCACCTGGTGTTCCAGCCATGCACAAACTAACTGCAGCCAGTCCGCTAGCCAGTCTATATTGCATGTTCACAGAAGAACTATGCGCACCCAGACCTGGGTTATATGGCACAGACACCCGGCAGGTGCCCCAGTGATTGGCCCTCCAGAAAAGGGAGCACACATATATCACCTGAGACAGCTACTATGTAGCACTATGTGGGTACATAGCCATGCCATGGTCACTGTTCAGTGAGTGTGAGAGTGTCCTAACAGCAAGATGTGCTGTGGCCACCTTGTCCATGCAGGTGGTGGTTGGGCACTACAATGTCCCGGCCCTTGCCCTACCCCAACTGCAGACGCATCCTGCCTGATCTGCCCTCTCTGGTCCATACCCACAATATCCTGCTCCTCAGTATGCAGATTTGCAGGCTGGCGCTGGCAACAATGTACGTTCTGTGGGCCCAGTGCAGAGTAGGGCACCACACCACAATGGATGGACATGCACCCACCCACCCACCCCTATTGCAGCATTGTGCAAAGATAGGGGTGGTTGGCAAACCTGACCGCCACACTGGTCACGATCACAGTGCAGGCCTTGCTAAAGGGTGCACGAGCTAGGTGTGGGCTCTGCTGATGACTACTGCTCCGAGCCAGTGCAATCAGCCTGATTCTCCATGGAGCCTTGGATAGTGGGGTCTGTGGGTGTGGCTGTTTGTACTCCTAGTGGCTGCTGCTTTTGGGACTGCACATGTTGCTGTTGTATCTGCAATGTAGGGTAAAATGTAGGGACATGCACTGCAGGATCCACAGCTGGGACCTGAACCTGTGACACTCTGCTCCAGGGCACACTGGCTATGTGTACTGCACCACACTGGCCCTGGGGCTACATTTGCTCTTTCTTAGACAGACCTTGTTTATTGCACTGCACATGGCACACTGGGGCAGGTCATGTCCTTGGTCTGCTGCAGGCAGGTGCCACCGGCACCCCCCTTGCCATGCTGACATGCCCATATACTGTTGGTGCTGGTTGTGCGCAGTCCCAGGCCATCCACTGTGCAGGTAGGCGGGTGCCTGGGTTCAGGGCCTGGGGTGCGGTGGCATACATGGACATCCACACATCCCCCCATCACTGCCTGCCACTGGTCTGTCACTTCCACATGGGGGTGAGATGGCAACAACTGGCTAGGGTGGACCTGGTTGATTGATTGTGTTCGGCTGGCAGACTGTGGTCAGGCTGGGGCATGCAGTGTCGGTCCGTTGTACCTATTGTGGACTACTGGGTCTTTATATATTTCACCCAATGTGTGGTCACACCCTGCACTGCTTACCAAGAGCTGTGATAATGGGTGTTCATTTATCTGGGTTTACGGACAGTTTGGGAGTTATCCTGGGGAGGGTCCGTAGACCCTTGTTAAAGTGGTCCCCAGATGTGCACTGCTTGCCCCATTACGGGCATTGTGCTTACTGTGTGATGTTTGGGATACCTGCTGGGTACGTGTCCCCTGGGCATATTGACCTTGCTCAGACACTGTCATGCTGATTTCCTGTTTCTGTGTTCCTATGTGCCACCTGGGCGACAGCCTAGTCCACGCTGTGCCCCAGTTGCCACCACTGCATGTCCTGCCTGCAGCCCCCTGTGCCCCATTTGCACCATCGCCATAGTGGCCTTTCATAATCGAGCACTATGCTGTTGCTGCAAATGGAGCACTACTATCACTTTTCTTGGGCTCCCTGCCTGTGCTGGACATTGCTGACACTGAAATGGTTTCTCTCTCCTGCAAATATGCATCTATCGACAGGTTTTCACTTGCGGTAATGTTCGGCCCTTCATGTCCCCGTGTTAGTGTAGCAGGAGGCTCTCCCCGCCCACTCACCCCTTCTCTCCGCCCTCTCTCCACCCTCTGAGAGAGTTACTACGGCCGGAGACGTTAACGTTGCATCTGGTAATGTTACCGTGCGTTAATGTAGCTGCTGCTATGTTACCATGCTTTAGTAAACATATCCCTAAGATAAAAGAACTGACTAAACAGGAATCTTCTCCATAAAGGGCCTGGATGATAACTATGGCAGCGTAATAAAGTTTTTGTTTCAATATTTTTTTGTTTCTGTTCCATGGTGCGTCTATATATCAACAGCCAGAGTGCAGGATACCAGCCAATTTACTTTCTTTCCCTTCTGCAGAAGATATTGGAAAGTGTAATTGCACTGAATTTGCAACCCACCATACAAGGACTGCCTGAATCCTTGTTAGAGTTCTGTTTCCAAACTGGGGGCCTGTTTCCCAGTAATCGGAACCTGTGTCGGGAGCCCTAATCCAGATACTAGAAGAGTCTTATCTCCTAGTTAGAAAATAGGCTTTCCCTCCTTTGGACCACATCTACTCAGGCTTAAATTTTAATTAAGTGAAAAAGCTTATAGTGGTGATGAAATTATTGGTCACTAATTTAAAATATAAACAAATCCACAGTCACAAGTTCCTTTCCCAGAACTAAAGTTTCAGTTTAAATCCCTGCCTTTCTCTCTCCAACTTATAGCAATAATCGTGTTGTCACAGTTTTCAATGATTCATTTTTAATTCAAGTTACTTAACAAAACACATATGCATATGCAGTTAGTAGATCTGCTAACTGCATTAATCGCTGTTAATATCTGTGTTTATATTACATCAGAGAGACAAACTCACAAGACACATGTACACACACACACAAAAAAAAGCTCAAAGCTGATTCTCTTATGATGTTTTAATTTGTCTCTAGTTTGTATCACACAGATGACTGCACCTGCTGTCTTGAGAGAGCCTTGAGCCTTGCAGGAATTTGTGCAAGTTCTTACCTTCTTTTTTGGGGGGGGTCCAGGCAAAGAACTTCAATCAATTCAGTAGGACTTCAGCTCCACTAGGTGGCACCAGAGATCCTCAAATGTAGCATGTAGCACAATTTCAGGAAACTGAAATAAAGAACTGGGGAGGTGATATTCAAAGGCATTTATTTAGTTTGCAGACCTGGGGTTAGCATGAATTGCTTTTCTCTACAGGGGCATTACAATATCCTTTGTTTTGGTCACTATTTCTTTCCTTATGATTTCTAGAGTTCTATTTGCTTTCTTGGCCACTGTTACACACTGGGCAGAGTTTCAACATATTATCAATGATGATGCCTAAATCCGTTTTCTGGGTGGTCCTTTCTAATGTGGAACTGTAGTTTGGGTAGTTCTTTCCTAGATGCATAACTTTGCACTTGCCCACATTACATCTCCTCTGCTATTTGGATGACCAGTCTTCCAATTTCTCAAGGTGCTCCTTGCAGTTTTTCACAATCCTCAACCATTTTAACAACTTTGAATAATTTTGTGTCATCTGTAAATTTGTTCACTTCGCTCTTTATTCCCATTTCCAGGTTATTTATGAATATGTTAGAAAGCAGTGGGCCCAGCACAGATCCCTGGAGTACTCCACTATTCACTTTAGTCCATAGAGAAAATTGGCCATTTAGCGCTAGTCTGTTTTCTCTCTTTTAACCAGTTCCTGATCTACAGTGTTCATAACTTTGCATTTGAGACCTCTCCCTGAAATGACAAAGCCATCTTTAAATACCCTTATAGGAGAAAGGATTGTCTTGTCAGTGGTTCTCGGCTGGTGGCCTGCAAGATTTTCCCAGGGACTGGACAGGAATGGAATTAACTTTTGCTACAAAGCTATTCCTGGAGGAATCAGTAGGAGTCTGAGCGGGCTTGGAGATCAGTGGCATCTTGGGGTCATCATGGACTGGGAGAAATAGGGTAACCTAGGGCCTGTGTTAGCTGGGAGATAAACAAAAAAACAAAAACCCTGGTCTGGAGCCTGTAGAACTTGGGAAATAAGTAGCAAGCCACTCTCTCCCCCCCCCCCCCCCAGGAACATATGCCCCCAGAAATCAGCAGCCTTTACAGCAATAAGGTGAGGAGAAACAGAGACCAGTGGGGAGGACAAGCAAGAGAGGGAGGTTAGGAATGCTAATGTGGAAGGGTTGAAGGACCTCAAAAGTTTGAGGTGGCATAGAGGGAAGGAACAGAGTTATAATTGGGCATGGACAGCTGATCAGGGTGCAAAGTCTTTGGTGGCAGAAGAATGAACGGTTAGGGTTTGCTAAGCCTTATAGGACCAGAAAGGGAGGATCACGAATGTCCAAAGCATAAAAGAGTAGAATGACTTTAATTTATATACACAATGCAGTACCAAAATGTGAATAAATTTCTGTTTTCTCACTTAAAGCTAGTTACCATTGTACATGGATTTCACTTAATTAATTTATCTGAGTGGGCAACCAGACAGTTGGACCAAGGGAGCCCTAGATGTGGTGTACTTGGATTTCAGTAAAGCCTTTGACACTGTTTCGCACCGGCGAGTTATAAATAAATTGAGCACCCTGGGAATCAACCCTAAAGCAACTGGGTTAGAAATTGGTTGAGTGGGAGGCAACAAAGGGTACAGATAAATGGAGTTCACTCTCAGGAGAAGGATGTTACCAGTGGTGGGCCACAGGGATCTATCCTTGGTCTGATTCTTTTAAACATTTTTGTTAATGATATTGCAGAAGGGCTGTTGGGTAAGGTTTGTCTCTTTGCGGATGATACAAAAATCTGAAAAAGAGCAGATAACCTGGAAGGAGTAGATAATAAAAGAAGGGATCTAGCGAAGTTTGGTCAAGAATTTGGCAGCTGAGATTTAAAAAATGCAAGGTCATGCATTTGGGCTGCAAAAATCCAAGGGAGCAGTACAGTATAGAGGGTGAAGTACTTCTGTCCATGAAAGAAGAGTGGGATCTAGGCATGATTGTTTCTGATCGTCTTAAGGTGGCTAAACAGGTAGAAAAGGTGACAGCGTAAGTCAGAAGGACACATGGGTGCACAGGGAGATGAATATCCAGCAGGAAGGAGGAGGTCATAGTGCCTTTTTATAAATCTTTGGTGAGACCTCATTTGGGGTATTGTGTGCAGTTCTGAAGACCGCACCTTCAAAAGGATATAAACAGGATGGGGTCGGTGCAGAGGGTGGCTACCAAAATGGTCAGTGGGCTTCATCATAAAGCATATGGGGACAGACTTAAAAATCTCAATATGCATACTTTGGAGATAAGGCAGGAGAAGGGAGATATGATAGAGACATTTAAATACCTCCGTGGCATAAATGCACAGGAGAGTATCTTTCAATTGAAAGAAAGCTCTGCAAAGAGGGGGTATAGGAAGAAGGTTAGACTCGGTTAGGGGGTTAGACTCGGGAGAAATATGCAGAAATATTTCTTTATGGAAAGAGTGGTAGATTCATGGAATAATCTCCCAGTTGAGGTAGTAGAGATGAGGACAGTAGTTAAATTCAAGAAAGCACGAGACAAACACAGATCTCTAAAAGGGAAAAAAAAGGGACTATACTAGTTGGTATGGAAGGGCAGACTGGATAGGCCATATGGTCTTTTTCTGCCGTAATGTTTTTATTTAAAAATTGCACTTAATTGCATTTCTTTATAGCTTATATGCGAAGATAAGGGTCGACAAATAAGCTGTAAGTGATATATTAATTTAGTCCAATAAAAAGGTCTCTATAACTTGTTTGTTGGCCCTTATTTCCACATATCCAAGTAGACTAACGGCAACTACAATTCTGTGCTCTACAGTTCATAGTAATATACAGATATCTTACATGATACAGCAGATCTCAATAGCCTACATCGTTCCATTCAATCCCTTATCAAAATTACACACCCTGTTATGACCAGCTTTACATAGGTCATATTAAAACCATACCTTTAATGTATATATGTATCTCTCTCTCTCTCTTTTTCTACCTATCTACATACATACAATGAAATAGCGATACTACTTCACAATGTTCTGCCTACCAGCTTAGCATCCTCTTTACGCCAGTTTGCGAGCTGCCAGTGAAGCAGAGATAAAGTTAAAGTATATGGTGGAATGGGAAAAAGATTTAGGGGTGACCAGGGATGCAGATGGATGGAAAGCCATATATAAAACAGCAGCTAAATCATCTATTTGCACTATGATTCAAGAGAATACATATAAAATTTTAACGCGCTGGTATTATACTCCGGCGCGCTATCATAAGATGTTCCCTGAGGTCCCAGATCTTTGCTGGAGGAGTTGTGGAACCCGTGGAACATATTTTCACATGTGGTGGGAGTGTCCATTGGTTCGGTTTTATTGGACACAAATTCGAGACCAAATGGGGGTAATTTTTGGGGTGACTCTGGAGCTTTGCCCCTCTTTGTTTTTATTGGGAGTCTGGCCAAATAACCTGCTAAATAAATGGATTAGACCAATGAGGTCATGTATAGTGGCGGCGAGGTGTGACATTGCCTGGAAGTGGCGACAGGGGGGCTCCCCGGATATAACCCATTGGGTCACGCGGTTGCATAAGGTGGTGAATATGGAGCGCTTGATAGCCATCGGGAAAATCAATGGAAGCCTTTATTGACACATTTATCTGTATCATATATGGGATAATTAGTCCAGTGGAAGGGAGGGAAGGGCATAAAGAATAGATTCTATGGTATCTGTGGGCTTTGAAGGCAAAGGGAGAATGGGGGGGGAGGGCAAGAGGGAGGGAGGGGGTAGCTTATACAAATTGTGACTAAATAATGAGAGGATGTGTTTTGATGGTTATAAGATTGTGCTTAGATGTGTTTTGTTTAATGGTGGAAATAAAACTAATAAAGATCAAGTTAAAAAAAGGGACTGCTACTTCTGGAAAGAGATCTGCAATTGTAAGTATTAACTTCTGGGAATTATTTAGATTAAATCTGATTAATCTGTGATTAATCCAGTGTACTTGTTAAACCAGTCAGGGCCTAGTATCAGCAAATAGCTTTTAGTTAAATTAAAAACTCAACAGGTAGCTTTCAGTTTAAGTTTAAAACCCAGCAGGGAGCTTTTAGTTCAAATTTAATACTCAGTCAGGGCCTAGTAGTAGCAAAGAGCTTTCAATTTACATTTAAAAAACAGCAGAAAACTTTCTGGTTAAATTTAGAACCCAAGACTCCCTCAATCCAAGCAAGGACTGTGTGAATCACCCAGGAAATTGGTCAAAGATTACCTTAGAAGCACAGGACAGAGTACTGTGCAGCAGCCAGTTTTTAATGTTTTCTTTTCCTCCCTCTCTCCCCGGGATAATTGTAGTTTTATAGGTGCTTAAATCTCTTAAAGGAAAGGAGGTGCCATATTCACTCAGGTGCAGCTATTTATCCTCATCAGGCATACATTAAGGACCTGAAATTAATTAAGCTTCATGTGAACAAAGTACATTAAACATATTAGGTATAGTTTTATTAGTATAAGTATCCCTTATAAAACTAAGATGCAGACAGCAGTCCAGCAACGAGATGGGGGTTTTCCAGTCTTCTGCATAGAGTGTCACATGTATGATTTTCTCCTAGTTGGTGAGGGGTCTTAAGTGTGCACTAGGTGCAAGGAGCTCTTTGCTCTCAGGGAACAAGTCTGATCTCTGGAGGCTAGAGTAGCAGACTCGGAAGACATAAGAAATACAGAGAGGTATATAGACGAGATCTACAGGGATATACCTGTTTGCTCTCGTCAAGCGTTTGACAAAGGAACCTGCCTCAGAGCAAATAAGCGATATCCACCCTCAAACATTCGCCGACTATCTGCAATCCAAACTCTGCAAGATCAATAACAACTCATCACCTAGCACTATCCCTAAACCATACGACCAAACACCACTCACCATCTTCTCAATACCATCCAAACAACGTATTGAGGACACCATTGTTGGCAAACAACGCATTGGCATCAACATGTTGACTACCGCCCAAACTGATCCATGCCCAGCGTTCTGGATTAAAGAACTTCGGACTGACTTCAGTCCCTTCATATCTAGACTCATGGAACAATCTTTCACTACAGGAGCTTTCCCACGTATCCTCAAGCGCACATCTATAAGACCCTTACTAAAAAACAACAAGCTCAACTCTCAGAAGCCTGAATCATATAGACCGATATCAAGTATACCGTTTCTGGCAAAAATAATGGAAAAGGAAGTTCAAAGACAAATCCAAGATCATGTTGATACCAACGCACCACTGGACCCATGCCAGCACAGTTTTAGAGAAGCCCATGGTGTTGAAACACTTCTCACCCCACTCTTCAGTAGTATAATAACAGGCATTGACAACATCCGCCAAGGGTTCGTCCTTGTCTTCCTAGACATTGCAGCAGCGTTTGACTCCGTTAGCCATGAGTGCCTCCTTGAACGACTCAAGGAGAAGGGAATCACCGATAAAGCACTTGAGTGGTGTATGTCCTACCTTTCTGATAGATGGCAGCAGGTACGATCCAGCGATACATCATCTGATCCGTTCCACCAAAAGCAAGGTGTTCCACAAGGGTCCTCCCTCTCCGCCCTGATGTTCAATATATACATGCAGCCTATCTGCAACCTGATCCGGTCCTTCAGTGTTACCTGCCTTATTTACACTGATGACGTGCTGATATACATGCCTTTTGCAACAGAGAAACCCAACCTCACACCTATAACAAACTGCATAAATGAAGTTTCTAACTGGCTGCAATCCCAAAACCTTAGGATCCAACACAAGAAAACGGAGGTTTTATTTATTACAAGGAATCGAAACTTCACTGCTCCATCTTTCATAAAAGTGAAGGATGCAGATCTCCAGCCCAAGCCCACTATCAGATACCTTGGCGTGACTTTAGACCAGCACTTGGATATGAAGGCGCACATAGGAAACATTGTAAGAGCGGTATACCATAAAATCCGATCCCTTAGACATCTAAGATCCCTGCTTGCACCTGACGATTTCAGAACCATCTATCAGGCACTAATCATACCGCATTTTGATTATGAAAATTCAATCCTGCAAGGTCTCCCTCAAGCCACCTTAAATCCACTTCAACTTGCAATGAATGCCGCAGCAAGAGTTCTACATGGCGCTTCTAGGAAAGACCATGTCACACCCATTCTAAAACATCTCCACTGGCTCCCGATACAAGGTAGAATCACTTACAAGACCTTACTACTTACATTCAAGGTTATTAAAGGGCTTTCGTCGGCATCATTGACTGAACTAATCCAGACAACTCCTCTCAATAGGGACAGACGGTCAGTAACACTTAACACCCTGGTAGTCCCAAAATTAATAACACAATGCACCAAGGCAACAGTAGGCAGGGCCTACAACTTCTGCGCACCAAGGTACTGGAACAGCCTCCCTCACGGCATCCGATCAATCCAGGACTTATTTCAGTTCAGAAAGGCCTTAAAACTTCACCTCTTCCTCCAGTTTTACCCAGAAGCCAATGTGGACGCTGCACCATCCTCACAAGCCTCTCAGAACCCCCTTGACTGAAGTCAAAAGAGTTCCCAATTATGTCTTAAATTGTAAATAGTTACCCTGTTATCCAAGTTGCATTACCTGTTCAACTGTAAACACAAAGTACCATCGGAAATGTGTATTTTATTGTTCATTGTAAACCGCACTGATGCTGAATAGCGCGGTATAAAAGAGACTCTAATAAATAAATAAATAATAAATATAGTACTGAAGTCTCACCTCCAGTCTGGCAGCATCCTTGACAGGTCACGTGACAGGAGAGCATCACCCTGATGTGGCAGGAAGTGATCCTGTACCTAGGACCTGTCCTCCAGGTGATGTAAAACCCCGTCACACCAAGGAGGTTTCTCCAGGGCCAAGTGCCCATGAGGGAAGGGTTAGGACAGCAGTTATAGTTGGTGATTCGATCATTAGGCATGTAGATAGCTGGGTGGCTGGTGGACGTGAGGATCGCCTGGTAACATGCCTGCCTGGTGCGAAGGTAGCAGACCTCTCGCACCACTTAGACAAGGTCTTAGATAGTGCTGGGCAGGAGTCTGCTGTCTTGGTACATGTCGGTACCAATGACATAGGAAAGTGTGGTAGGGAGGTTCTGAAGGATAAATTTAGGCTTTTAGATAGGAAGTTGAAATCCAGAACTTCCAGGGTAGCATTCTCCAAAATGCTTCCCGTTCCATGTGCAGGACCCAAAAGGCAGGCAGAGCTCCGATGTCTCAATGCATGGATGAGACAATGGTGCAAGGATGAGGGTTTGGATTTGTTAGGAACTGGGGAACATTCTGGGGAAAGGAGGGGCTCTTCCGAAGGGATGGGCTCCACCTTAACCAGAACAGAACCAGGCTGCTGGCATTAACCTTTAAAAAGGAGAGAGAGCAGTTTTTAAACTAGATAATAGGGGAAAGCAGACAAGTCACCCAAAAGTGCATGGTTCGGAGCAATGTATCCTTGAAGGATACTAGCAAAACATTGAAGTTAGGGCATATCAGTAGAGAGGTTCCAATAAAGACAAAAGTAGCCCAAAGGCCCTTGAGTACAGAGCAGACAGAGCTTAAAGATTCCAAATTACCCCTGCCTACCGATAGCCAGATTAATATGAATAAAATGCAGCCTCTAAAATGCTTGTATGCAACTGCTAGAAGTCTAAAAAATAAGATGGGAGAGTTACAATATATAGCATTAAATGAGAGGTTAGATATGATTGGTATCTCAGAGACATGGTAGAAGGACAACCAGTGAGGACACTATGGTACAAACTATATCGTAATGATAGAGAAGATCAACTTGGTGGAGGGGTTGCTCTCTGTTAGAGAAGGCATTGAGTCACAAAGGATTAAAGTTTTGCAGGAAACAAAATTCACTATAGAATCTCTATTGATTGAAATACCATGTAGGAAGGGGAAAGCAATGGCAGTGGGGGTATACTATTGACCACCTGGCCAGAATGAACAAATGGATGATGAAATGCTAAAAAAAAAATTAGGGAAGCTAAAAAAAGTTACAACACAGTAATAGTAATGGGTGATTTCAATTATCCCGGTATCGACTGGATCGGTGTCACGGTAGGACATGTTAGGGAGATAAAGTTTCTAGATGAAATAAATGACTGCTTCTTGGAGCAACTGGTTCATGAACCAACCAGAGGGGAAGCCATTTTGGACCTAGTCCTTAGTGGAACACAAGATCTGGTGCAAGAGATAAGGGTGTTGGGGGCCACTTGGCAATAGTGATCATAACATGATTGTGTTTGATTTAATAAATGGAGGAAAGACGGCAAGAAAATCCACAGTACTACCTTTTAACTTTCAAAATGGAGACTATGATAAAATGAGGAAAATAGTTAAGAAAAAACTAAAAGGAGCAGTTGCAAAGGTTAAAGATTTACATCAAGCTTGGGTGTTTAAAAATACTATCTTGGAAGCCCAGACCTGCTATATTCCATGCTTTAAGAAAAGTGGAAGAAGTCCAAAAAACTGCCAGCATGGTTTAAAGGTGAGGTCAGAGAGGTGGCAGTTGCCAAAAAATCATCTTTCAGGAAATGGAAAAAGGAATCAAATGACACAAAGTGGAAACAACACAAGCACTGGCAAGTTAGATGCTAGGCATTGATAAGGCAGGCAAAGAGAGAAATTGAGAAGAAGCTTGCTGTGGAAGCAAAAACGCATAATGGAGAGTTTTTCAAGTACATTCATAGCAAAAAACCTGTGAGAGTCAGTTGGACCATTAGTTAATAGAGGGGTAAAAGGGGCACTAAGAGGGGACAAGGCCATAGCAGAGAGACTGAAGAATTTTTTGCTTCAGTCTTTACTGAGGAAGATGTAAAAATGTTACCCATGACTGAAATGGTGTTTAAAGGAGATGCTGTGGAAGAATTGAAAGAAATATCAATACACCAGGAAGAAGTATTATAACTATATAATAAACTGAAGAGTAGCAAATCACCTGGACAGGATGGTATACATCCAAGGGTGTTGAAAGAACTGAACTATGAGATTGCAGAACTACTATTAATAAGCTGTGAACCATAATTAAAATCATATGTAATACCTGAAGACTGGAGGATGACCAATGTAATGCCAATTTTTAAAAAGGGTTCCAGGGGTGAACTGGGAAACTACAGACTAGTGAGCCTAACGTCAGTACTGGGAAAACTGGTGGAAACCATCATAAAGAACAAAATTACTGAACATGTAGATAGTCATGGCTTAATGGGAGACAGCCAACATGGCCTTAGCCAAGGAAGGTCTTGTATTACTAATCTGGTTTTTTTTGAGGTGTGAATAAATAGGTAGACAAAGGTGAGTTGGTTAATATAGTGTATCTGGACGTCAAGAAAGCCT
Organism: Ichthyophis bannanicus; assembly: GCA_033557465.1. Taxonomy (NCBI): domain Eukaryota; kingdom Metazoa; phylum Chordata; class Amphibia; order Gymnophiona; family Ichthyophiidae; genus Ichthyophis; species Ichthyophis bannanicus. Next base: position 49,224,460 of record CM066046.1, read on the forward strand.
TTGACAAGGTCCCTCATGAGAGACTTTTGGCAGAATTAAAAACTTATAGGATAGGAGGCAGTGTACTATTGTGGATCAGGAACTGGTTAAAAGAAAGCAGAGGGTAGGCCTAAATGACCAATTTTACAATGGAAAAAGGTGAATAGTGGAGTACCCCAGGGATCTGTGCTGGGTCCTCTGCTTTTTAACATATTCTTAAATGACCTGGAAATGGGAATAACGAGCGAGATTATCAAATTTGCAGATGACACAAAACTACTGAAAGTTGTTAAAACCCATGAGGATTGTGGAAAATTGCAAGAGGCTCTTGATAAACTGGGCATCAAAATGGCAGATGAGATTTAATGTGGACAATTGCAAAGTTATGCACCTAGGGAAGAACAATCCAAACTATGGTTACACGATGCAAGGTTCCACATTAGGAACCACCACCCAGGAAAAAAGATTTAGGCGTCATTGTGGATAACATGTTAAAACCCTCCACCCAGTGTGCAGCAGCAGCCAAGAGAGCAAATAGAATGCTAGGTATGATAAGGAAAGGAATGGAAAATAAAACAAAGGATATTATAATGCCTCTGTATCATTCCATGGTGCGACCGCACATTGAATATTGTGTGCAATTCTGGTCGCCGTATCTTAAAAAGGATAATAGCTTCATTAGAAAAGGTTCAGAGAAGAGCCATCAAAATGGTAAATGGGATGGAAGGATACCCTTATAAAGAAAGGCTAAAAAGGTTAGGGCTCATTAACCTGGAAAAGAGACGGCTGAGGGGGAGATATGATAGAAGTCTATAAATTAATGAATGGAGTGGAACGATTGTTTACGTTATTAGAATATAGAAAGACTAGGGGACATGCAATGAAGCTATAGGGTAAACTATTTAAGACAAATAAGAGAAAATATTTTTTCACTCAACGTGTAATCAAACTCTGGAATTTGTTACCGGAGGATGTAGTAAAGGTTGTTAATGTAGCTGGGTTTAAAAAAGGTTTGGACAAGTTCCTGGAGGAAAGGCCTTAAACCGTTATTAAAAAGGGACCCAGGAGACTTGCAGTGACGTCAGATACTGTATGGACGCCTGAAGATCGCGCTCTGACGCGGACGGTGAATAAAAATACCCTAAAACGCTGAGCGGAGTCTCAAATACAACCCCAACGGTGACGGAACCAGTGGTGCACTGCAGTGAAGGCGGATGGCCGGGAGAAAGCCCGGAATCGATCTTAATGCCTACTCATTTAAGGCTTCAGTGGGACCGCGAACACCCGTGGCCAAGATGGCGATGAGTCGCGGTGAGACCAACGGAGCAGGAAAGCCGGGGGATGGCAACGGAGGGCCAAGTGAAATACAGGCACTCAGAGAGGACCTCAAGGGGTGGTTTGAGTCCACCAAACAGGACTTTGAGAGCCTGAAGAAAGATGTGCACTCCTGGCTCCATGAGATTAAAGGAGACCTGGCCTCGCTAGGGAACCACTTGGAAGAGGTGGAGACACATTTGGAAGAGCACGTGGGCCAGTGCGTGTTGTCTGAACAGTGAGTGGACACTCTGAGCGCCATGCAGGAGGAGTTATGGCAAAAACCTGAGGACTTGGAGAACCGATCCTGCCGAACTAACCTGCAGATTCGGGGCCTGCCGGAGCAAGAAGGGTCAGTGAATTACTTACTACTGGCTGAGGAGTTCTGCGGAGCAGTGCTGAGGGCTGCCGAGGTGGAGATGGAAGAGGTATGTCTCAGAGTGGACCGGGCACATAGGGCGTTAGGCCCTAGAAGGGATAAGAAGCCTAGAGACATTGTCCTTTGCCTGCACGAGTATAGGACCAAAGAGCTGGTCACTGCAGCGGCAAGGCGGCTGGGGAAGATCAAATGGAAGGAGGCTGAGGTGGAAGTTTTTGCAGATATTTCCAGCATTACTATGAGAAAGCGCAGGGAGTACCAGGTGGTGACGAAAAAGCTTAGAGAGGAGAATGTCCGCTACCGCTGGCTATTCCCAGTCGGTCTGCAGTATACCATCGGTGGCAAGTCCTTTGTGGTGCACTCAGTGGAGGCAGCAATCCTGAGCATGGGTCAGATGGGGTGGACGGACATCCCTGTGGTCCCGAGGAGTGACGATGGGGGATCTACAAAAGCTGGCCCCCAAAGGAACGCCTACACTCAATGGAGTCGAGCAGCGGGAGGTGATAAACGGTTGAGGCGCCAGAGAGGACCGAAGGACCGCATCCAGACGGACACTTGAAAGGATGACAAAGTGTGAAGTGTGGGGATATATGTCTTCTAAGAAGCTTTGTATGGCTCTTATATGGGGGCAAATGCTGCAGTTGTATACTATACAAATGTTTGATTCAATGTTGTATTGGGGAAATGTTGGTTATGGGGGAGTTATATTGTTGTGGGGGAGTATGAGGGATGTTAATCAGATGGCAGGGGCCCATAGGAGTTTTTAGGAGACACAATAGCGGGTATTCTGGGTCTGATGCCACCAGGAATTAGATCTGCTTAGTGGATCTGCTGGTGGACGGGGGGAGGAGGGGGAGGGGGTGGTGGGATAGGGGGTCGGGAAAGGGGGGAAGGGGGAGGGGGGAATGTGGCAATTTGCAGTCGGAGATGGTCTCAATATGCTGATAAGAAAATGGAAATGGCTTTATTTAACTTGGTGACAATGAATGTCAGAGGCCTTAACTCCTTTCAGAAGTGTCAGCTCCTTATAAAAGAATGCACAAGGTTGAGGGGAGACATTATTTTTGTGCAGGAAACACACCTTCAGGGGAAAGATGAGGGGCGCGTGAGACACCAGCGTTACCCGCAACAGTTTTTCGCTTCTAATAAACTGGAGAAGAAGAAGAGGGGAGTTGGGATTCTCCTTTCTAATAGAATTGCGGGGCAAGTGGTGGAATGTGTAAAAGATAAAGGGGGGGGGGGGAGGTACGTGATTATTAAACTCAAAGTGGGATCTGACATATTTACACTGGTTAGTGTATATGCCCCGAACACCAATCAAGCAGATTTCTTTCTTGATCTTCAAAAGGCCGTGTTTGGGAGGGTAGAAGGCAAGTTGATTTTGGGGGGTGACTTTAACATATCTCTTAATCCCCTTCTTGATACCTCGAGGGGGGTGGCATCCACTCCCAGAGTGCATCAGCTTCGACTGAAACAGATGATGGGTAGGCTAGATTTGGTAGATATATGGCATGAAGTGAATTATGGGCAGAGGGACTACTCATTTTATTCCCTGGTTCATGAGACTTACTCTAGGATTGATTTAATCCTTCTGGATAAGGCCCTAGTAGCGAAGGTAGGGGACTGTAAGATACGGGAGCGAACCTGGTCGGATCATGCCCCAGTAACTTGCAATATCCAGTTGGGCAAGCAGGGTCCATGTAGGGCATAGTGGAAACTGGATGAATCTCTTCAAGAGGACCCAGAGGTGATGAGTCAGATTAAAGAGACAATTGTTGACTATCTGTCATTGAATGCGACGGGGGAGGTCTCCCCGGGGACGATCTGGAACTGCTTGAAAGCGGTGGTCCAGGGGAAATAGATAGCGGTGGGGTCCCACCGTAAACGTACTCGGCTGCTTCATCAAACACAGGTGTTTGACTCCACAGTGGATGTTGAGAATAAGTTAAAAAGGAACCCTCAGAGTATGGAGCTGTGGGGTACATTGAAGAAGGAACTTAGCAAATTGCAACTACATGACATCCAACATAAGTTGAATGTCCTGAGGCAAAGGAATTTTGAGTTTGGAAACAAGGCGGGGAAATTGCTTGCACGTAAGGTTAGGAAAATGGCAACGCGAAATACAATAGTAAGGATTAAGGATGAGAAAGGTAGGCCGCTGTGGATAGGAAAAGAAATTGAGGATAGGTTTATCCAATTCTATCAAACCTTGTATACACCGGACCATCAGGTGGTGGACGAGAGGTTGCTGGAGTATTTAGATAGTGTTCGTATCCCAAAACTCTCAGCTGAAGAGATGGAGGGGCTTTCTAGCAGAATATGTGAGCAGGAAGTTATGACGGTGATTAAGGGCTTGAAACCACATAAAGCCCCGGGTATGGACGGGTTCTCTAATCAGTTTTATAAAGTATTTGCTGGACAGCTTGTTGGGCTGCTTACTGAAATGTACAACTCATTTGGACAAGAAGAACTGATGCCGGTGTCCCTGAGGTTGGCGGGCATTAGTATTTTACATAAAGAAGGGAAGGACCCGGATGATTGTGGTTCCTATAGACCTATTTCCCTCCTGGGAAGTGATTTAAAAATCTTTACTAGGTTGTTGGCAAACAGGCTGATGCCCAGCTTGGGACGTTTAATACACCCGAACCAGTCGGGGTTTGTGCCCGGTAGATATACATCTGACAATATACGTCGAGCGTTACATTTAATCTGGTATGGCAAACGTCGGGGAACGCCGCTGGCGCTCCTAGAGGTTGATGTGGAAAAAGCTTTTGATCAGGTGAGCTGGCCCTTTCTGTTTAAGACATTGGAAAAAGTGGGAATACAGGGCTCTTTTTTTGGCATGGGTGCGAATTCTGTATAGCAAGCCGATGGCGTGTTTAAAAATTAATGGCGCAGTCACCAGGGCTTTTGAATTGTATAGGGAACCAGGCAAGGGTGCCCCCTGTCCCCGTTGCTTTTTATATTGGCTATGGAACCAATGGCACAGCGGATTCGGGACAAGGTGGAGATCCCGGAGATTCAACTGGGGAAGCATTCCCACGAAATATCTTTATTCGCAGACGATGTGCTCTTTTATATAACGGAACCAGAGCGATCCTTGGTGGCAGTTCAGGAGGAGTTAACTAGGTACAGAGAGGTGTCCGGGTTTCGGATGAATGCTACCAAATCTGAATTGTTAAATATTTCAGTGCCTCGGGAAAAGGTAGATAGATTGAAACAGACTTTCCCCTTCAAGTGGGCGAAAAGCAGCATTCGGTATCTGGGTGTACATATAACAGCCCAGCTGGAGCAGCTTTTTTAAGCAAATTATGGACCAGCGAGAGCCAATATGCTTAAAGAAGTGGAGAGATGGGAAAGCTATGAGGTTTCCTGGTTAGGAAGGGTGGAACTGTTGAAAATTATTGCCCTTCCCCGCTTCTTGTATCTGTTTATGAATCTGCCGGTTGAAGTCCCAGTATCCTATCTGCAGAAGGTGCAAGATAGATTCATGAAATTTATTTGGAAGGGGAAGAGACCGAGGATAGCGCGGAATATCTTTTGTGCGAGTAAGCTGGTGGGGGGTATGTGGTTGCCGTTATTATCCCGGTACTACGAGGTGGCTCGCATGAGGGCGGTCTTTGAATGGGAGTTCAGAGGGCAAGCTGAGTGGGTAGAATTAGAGGAAGGTGAGCTCGGACCGCAAGGAAAATTAGCAACTCTACTATGGAGCAAAGGAGTATTGGGTGGGAGGAGGCGAGAGAACCCCTTTCTACACTGTACACTACAGCACTAGCGGAAATGGCAAACAAGATGGTATGGAGGACAGGGATTCTCTAAATGTATGCCCTTGGTGGGCAATCTTGAGTTCACGCCAGGGCTACAGGATCCCACCTTTGCCCGGTGGGCGGAGCAAGGGTTGCGGTATGTCAGTCAATTTCAGGAAGGGGGAGAGTGGGTGGACTTTGAGGACTTGAGGATTGAATTCCGGCTGCCCCGGGAAGATCGGTATCGCTATTTGCAGGCGATCCACTTCTGTCAAACAATGGAAAAGAGAGGGAGGGGAGTAAGTGGGGACGCAGCGGACGACCTATTTGCTGGTAGGAATGTTAAAGGGCTAATCTCTAAACTGTATAAACCGATGGAGACAGCGAAGTGCGGGGAGTGGTCCACAGGTTGGCCTGGGAAAGAGATTTGAATAGATGTTGGGATGAGGACCAATGGAGGAGAGTTTGTAAAGGGTTGTTCAAGGGAGTTGTGGCCAGTAACATTTTGGAGCACAACTACAAGATGTTGTACAGGTGGTACCTGACCCTGCTGCGATTGTAGAAATGGAGGGGGGGGGGGTGGCAAGCATTATGTTGGAGGGAATGCGGAGAGGTGGGCTCCTTTTTCCATATTTGGTGGGGGTGTCCAAAAATTAGGGTACTTTAGAATGAAGTGGAAGTGTGGATGCGGGAGATAGTGGGGAAGGATTTAATTGTTGGTCCCTGTATGGCCCTTTTAAATGTAGGGAGCATGTCGGGGGCAGGGGAAGCATCTGGATGGTGTGGAATAGTATGTGTGGCGACAAGGCAGGGGATTGCTAGGCACTGGAGGAAGGTGGAGCCGCCCTCTTTGAAGAGTGTTCAAATGAAAGTGGAACATTTGTACTTGATGTATCGCCTTACGGCCATGAGATTAAAGAGATCTTTGGGATTCTTCAAAATATGGGAGGAGTATCATGAGTGGTGGAAGGAGAATAATGTATAAGGGCACGGAGGGGGGGGAAGGAGGTGGGGGGTAGATGGTGGGAGCTATGGCCCTTGGCACAGTTTTGAGGACCCTATGACTTATTTTCTATTTTGATATGTATTACCTTTGGTTATTGTGGACCAATGTATGTATAATATGGGTGAGGCAGTTAGTATCCGACTGTTATAGGATATTGGGTGAAAACAGAAAAGGGGGGGAAGGGGGTGGTCAGGGGTACTGAGTTGTTGTTGGTGCAACTGTATGCTATTGTGTTTCTTCTTGATAAACAATAAAGGGGGGGGGGAAGGGACCCAGGATATCAATGCTTGACCCAATACAAGCATTGTGGAACCTGTGTCTTTTGGGGAACTGCTAGGTACATATGACCTAGATTGGCCACTGTTGGAAATAGGATACTGGGCTTGATGGACCTTGGTCTGACCCAGTATGGCATATCTTATGTTCTTATATGTTCCGTCAAACAGACTCAATTAGAAACCCCCCAAAATAGAGCCTTTTCAGTTACTACACGGTCATGGTGGGATAGCCTGGCTAGTGGCACGAGACTTCAAAAACATTGCTTGCACTATCAAAAGGGACTATAGCATGGTTGACTGGCAAAGCATTCCCACTTTGTTAAACATAAGAACATAAGATATGCCATACTGTGTCAAACCAAGGTCCATCAAGCCCAGTATCCCGTTTCAACAGTGGCCAGTCTAGGTCACAAGTCCCTAGTAGTTTCTCCAAAAGACACAGGTTCCACAATGCTTGTATTGGGGCAAGCAGTGGATATTCTGGGTCCACTTTAATAATGGTTTATGGACCTTTCCTCCAGGAACTTGTCCAAACCTTTTTAAAACCCAGCTACACTAACAGCTTTTACTACATCCTCCGGTAGCAAATTCCAGAGTTTGATTATATGTTGAGTGAAAAAATATTTTCTCTTATTAGTCTTAAATAGGTTACCCTGTAGCTTCATTTCATGCCCCCTAGTCTTTCTGTATTTTGATGGCTTAAACAATTGATCTAAGTTTACCTGTTCCACTCCATTGTTAAATCCTCATGGGTTTTAACAACTTTAAATAGTTTTGTGTCATTTGATAACCTCACTCGTTATTTCCGTCCAGGTCATTTATGAATATGTCAAAAAGCAGCAGACCCAGCACAGATCCCTGGGGTACACAACTATTCACCTTTCTCCATTGGGAAAATTGGCCAGTTAGCCCTACCCTCTGCTTTCTATCTTTTAACCAGTTCCTGATCCACAATAGTACACTGCCTCCTATCCCATGACTCTTTAATTTTGCCAAAGGTCTCTGATGAGGGACCTTGTCAAAGGCTTTCTGAAAATTCAAATACACTATATCAAGGTCTCTCTCTGAGGAGCATAAAAATGAACTGGAATACATATATTGGGGGTCTTTTACTAATGGGCGGTAGTTGGCAGCATGTGTCCTGGTGCACAGTGGGACATGTGTTGACAGCTAGCATAGGGCCATGACGGCGTGGAATGATTTCAGCACTAAGCGCGCAACCCTCATTAGGGGCAGAGAGTGGGCATGGTGTGCTCAGCGCAGTTTAATGCAGGGTTCACACCTCACATTAACTGCATTAGCATGGCTTCTCCTAACTCCACCTTAGTAGATAGTTAAGTGCACCTGCGCTGTTGCAGCATGCATTAGGGAAAAGGGCTCCTTGTTAACTGCTGGGGAAATGCTTTCCAAATCCCAGAAAGTTAACACAGTGATGTTGCACCTAATGCGCTATGGTTTTGGCTCTTTTGGCATGTTGGATACACCTTAGCACTCTTCAGTAAAAGACCCCCATAATCCCCTCCATATCACATATTCTCAACCCATTGTTCTCCTCTGCAACTTTCCCTGCAGCCTCCAAACATGCTGTAGTCAATCCTCTCCTCAAGAAATCTTCACTTGACCATACTTGTCCCTAGAGTTATCGACCCATCTCCTTTTTTTTCCCCTTCATTTCCAAACTCTTGAACGTGCAGTTCTCCATCATTGCCTTGATTTTTCTATCCTCTCAAGTTTGCCTTGATCCACGTTGGCTTTCGTCCCTTTCATTCTACTGAAACAACTCTTGTGAAAGTTTCCAGTGATTTGTTTCTGGCCAAGTCCAAGGGTCTTTATTCTGTTCTCATTCTTCTTGATCTTTCTGCTGCTTTTGATATTGTTGACCACCACCTTCTCCTCGATACTTTATCCTCTCTTGTTTTAGGGACTCTGTTCTATCCTGGTTCTCTTCTCATTTCTCCCATCACTCGTTCATTGTTTCTTCTGGTGGTTCTTCCTCCACTGCTATCCCTCTCTCATTGGGAGTACCCCAAGGATCTGTTTTTGGCCCTCTCTTTTTCTCTCTGTATACCCAATTCCTTGGTACCCTCATCTCTTCCCATGGTTTTCATTATCATTTTTATGCTGATGACACCTTTCTCCTATTCTCCAAGCCTGTATCTCTACCTGTTTATTTGACATCACTACCTGGATGTCCCATCGCTGTTTGAAATTGAACATGGCCAAAACTGAACTTCCTATTTTCCCCTTAATCCCTCCTCCCCCCTTCCTCCTTTCTCTATCTGTGTTGATAATACTCTCCTACTTTGTGTTCTCTGCCCACAGTCTTGGGGTCATCTTAGATTCCTCCCTCTCCTTCTCTGCACATATCCACCAGCTAACTAAGACCTGCCAATTCTTTCTCCTTAACAAAATTTGCACCTTCCTCTCTGAAGATACTATTAAGACACTTATCCACTCTTTAATCACCTCTCGTCTTGACTATTGCAACCTCCTCCTTGTTGGTCTCCCCAGGGTCATCTCTCTCATCTTCAATCTATTCAAAACTCTGCTGCGTGGCTTATTTTCCACCAGCCCATTATTCTCATATAACCCCTCTTCTTAAATCACTTCATTGGCTCCCCTTTCGTTTCCATATCCATTTCAAACTTCTCCTTCTAACCTTTAAATGCATTCACTCTACTGCCTCTCACTAGCTTTCCTCTCTCTTCTCTCCCTACACCCCTCCTCGTGAATTTCACCCCTCCTCTGGCTTCCTTCTCTCTGTGTCTCTTTCTTCCACTGCCAACTCCAGACTTCGACCTTTTCACCTTGCTGCTCCTTTTGTCTGCAACAAACTTTCTGTATTTCTATGCCTGGTTTCCCCTTTTCAAAGCCATGCTAAAAGCTCACCTCTCAGAGGCTGCCTTTAGATCCTAATCCTCGATTCTACTTACCCTTTATTTCTCATGTTTGTCTGTGTGCCTTTTTTAGACTGTGAACTCTATTGAGCAGGGAACTGTCTTTTATATGTATTTGTACAGTGCTGTGTATGCCTTGTAGCACTATGGGGTATGTTTACTAAACAGCGGTAGTGGCTTCCATGCGATATCTGAGCTGCCGCCCTATTGAATTCAATGGGGCCACGGCTCCGATATCGCACGGAAGCCGCTACTGCAGTTTAGTAAACATACCCCTATATAAATGATTAATTGTAGTAATGTAATAATCTCAATCTGTCTGATGGCTAGGCAGGACCTCTTCTATTTCTTATCTTAAAAACTACCCTCAAAAATTTAAAATGGCAGTGTACTCAGCTAATGTAACAGTTTTAACATAGGAGAGAAATGATCACTAAAACACCAGTTCCCGCTATCTTCCTGGCTGCTGTATTCTGTAAAGGCTGCATTTTATTGTACCGTACATGAGATCCATGGAATAGAGGAGAAGCTGGGAGGGTAGAAGGGTGGACTGAAACTCGCAGAAGCCAGGGTTCAAATCCTGCTCCCTATGACCCTTGGGCATGCCTCTTCACCTTCCACTGCTTCAGGTACAGACTTGGGGGCATGTTTACTAAGGAATGCTAAGGTTTTACAGATAGTGCATGTTGAGGGTAGAAATCAACGTTCATTATATTCAACAGCTATGTGAAAGTACATAATGGCCCCAGCAGATAGCGCACTAATTTGGACCCTAACGTACCCTGGTGGCAATCGCGCTTAATTCAGATGCATTTCACGCCACTCTGAGGTGGAGTTAAGTATATGTGCACTAACTGCAAAACTGACACTGAACAGGCACTGCCAACCCCCATGCTAACCGTGATGTGCAGTCCTATCCATCTCCACTGCACGCTAAGCAGATAGCACAGAATTAACCACACGTGGTCTGTTTGGCATACATGCTGTTAGTGTGGCCCCACGCATGCTTGTTACCACACACTCAAGTGTGTGTTAACGGCTAGCACACCTTAGTAAACATGTCCCTTAGACAGGGATGGCCCAACTATTAGGAAAACTAGGCAGTCTCCTAGGGTGGTAGCTTCTGGGGCACAGCAAAGATTTTGACAGCCGGGGGAGTATAAGGCTTAAACTTTGCCTGGGGCACCAACACTTTGAACTGACTCTCTGGGACCGGCCCTGCCCTTAGTGTAAGACCTCTAGGAACAAGGAAATTCCTGAATGTAATGAACTTGGGCTGCCGCTGAAAAGATGTGAGCTAAATTTGTGAAACATAGTTGAACCAGGCAGGGCCATAGCAGAACTCCATTGATTGCAGCATCCTGTCTATGATAATGGCCAATCCAGGTCACAAATACCAGCAGAATTCTATTTATTTGTGAAAATTTGAAATAGCGGTTTACAATAGTCACTTGGTTTATTGGAGGGACAGTAACAGAATCAACAAAATAAAAGCAAAGTCAGATGAACAAAAACATAAGAAGTGAGGAAACAATGGGGAGGGGCAATGTAGTAGCACAACACGTTCTCATTCGGAACCACATTTAGCGGGTCTGGACATCCGATCCAGATGTCCAGACCTACTAAACGCCTGGCCTGCGCCCTGGAAACAGAGCTCCCTACATGTAGACTGGAGCTGTGTGGGCAGCTCTTTTTATGGGTGACAGGGGGTGGGCCACAGGTGGAGCAAGGGCGGGCTGTGGATGGTGACATGACCCTGGACGTACAGGGCCGATTCTGAGGTCTGCTCTGTGCGTTCAGGGTGGGCCATTTATACGAGGTACTTATCCCACCTTGGAGGTGCAATAAGTCCCCCTGGACAGTGGACCAGGGCCCAGAAAGGAAGGTGAAGGGGTGCAGGGGCTTCCCCATGGCCCGAACATGGACACGGCAGGCCCAATCGGGGGTCGGGCGGCAGGAAATGGAACATCTCGGGGCTGCTAGGGATCGTGGCTCCTGCATGGAGCTGTGGTGCCATGGCAACAGGATGCCACACAGGAGCCTGGCGGGGCTAGCCGGGTAGTGGGATGGATGTCTGGGTGCCCAGAATCGGGGCATGGCCTGCACATCCGGCTAGTTGCACCTAATTTTGATCCCATGGGTACATCTAGTCCCTGCGGGATCAAAATAGGCTGCAACTGGGGCATGTCCAGATTCTGGGCACCCAGACAGGCGGGGGACACCCAGAATGGAATTGGCCTCCATATCAACTGGCAAATGAGGAGGAGTGAGCAAAAGAAAAGTAAAAAGAAAAAAAAGGAGTGGACCTCTAGGGAAAGAACAGGCCAATTACTGGAAGGTCTGCGGGCAGGCAGTTCTAGAGGTGAGGGGTCTAGAAAGAAAAGGTAACGGAGCGATACGTTTCTAAGCATAGAGAACGTTTACTAGAAATTAAGAGATTTGTATTCAATGAAAGTACAGTAGAGTATGTGACAGACAATAAGGACTGCGAACTGAATGAAGATAAGATGGTTAAGCCAGTGTAATAAGCGCAGTAACAGTCTGAACTTTATGCAAAATGCAACAGGGAGCCAATGCAGCTTACACAATAGGGAAGTAGCATGATCATAGCGTTTGGCGTTATAAATTAGTTTAACAGCTTATTTTTAATTACCTGAAGGTGTCTTAACTGAACTTGGGAAGTACCTATCAGCACCCTCATTGCAAGCCTCTGCTCAGGCATTTTCCTGTGCCTGTTTAGAGTCTAGCTTCTTATTTAGTGTTCCGTCTATATTTCTGTTTTGTCAATGTATGTCCTATCTTCTGTCTGTCCTTTACCCAACGCCTGTTCTCTGCAGTGCTGTGTTTCTTTATTGCCTCTGTTCTCTGACTAGTACTATCTTACTGAATATTTAGGAGTGCGTTTTCTTTTTTTTTCCTTCTCCCTATTCCTCTACAAGGCCTGTCTTGTAGGTTTTTAAAGTCTTACATTTTTTTACCTTGCCTGAGTTTTATTAGGGCACTTCCTGTGGAATCTGCCTCTTTCCCCTGACCTGCCTTCAGCACTTGCCCAGCCCTCCTGGGGCTTTGTTCAGAGGGTTTCCTCTTTGAGCACATGAGCTGCTGACAGGGCCAGCCCAAGGGTTTCTGCCAGCCTAGGAATCAGCAGCGGCATGGCTCGGCATGTGGTGGGGGTGGCAGGCCATGTGTGCTGAAGCACATGGCCTGCAGCCCACAGATCTGCTACCTATGGACAGGCCAGCCCTGACTGCTGACTCTCCATTTCGTGATTCCTACTGGTTGAGAGCACCCTCATTGCAAGCCTCTGCTAACTTTGTATGCTCTGTTCAGGCATCTCCCTGTGCCTGTTTATTTCTTGTTCTGCCTATATTTCTGTTTAGTCAGTGTTTGTCCTGTCTTTTCTGTCCTTTATCCAGCTCCTGCCCTCTGCAGTGCTGTTTCCCTTCTCAACTCTTTATTACCCACTCCTGGCTTAACATGATTTCATAGCCTTAATCTGCTCATTGACACAATTACTCAGGTGCACCTGAATCCACCAGGACTTTCTCCTCTCTCTCCACCTGCATTTCCTTTGATTTACATTCTCTCCTCTTGTCCCTCTCCTATGGTGCCTCACTACTTTGTGTTCTTGATGTTAACTCTCGTTAATCTTTTCCTCTCATTCTGAGAATTCCATGGCCCTACTTCTCATTACCCGCTCCTTACTGACCCCCACCTCCCTCACTGTTTTGTCTTCTACGTTATCATCTGCCCTTGAACTTCACCATTTTCTTCCTCTCATTCAATCGTCTCCACTCTCACTGAGGGAACCTCACCCTCACTTCCATCATGCCGCCTCCTCTCTCTCTCCTGTTCTCTCCTACTCCTTCTCCTTCTCTCATCTGGAGATGTCAACCCCAACCCTGGCCCTCTACACTTGTTTCACATTACCATAACCTTTCTAATCTTGTTTATATCTCTCACCTCTCTCCCTTTTTCATGTGCATTGTGGAATGCTAACAGAAGTTAAAACACACTAATAATGGGTAATTTAAATTACCCCCAGTATTGACTGGATCAATGTCGCTGCAGGACATACTAGGGAGATAGTTTCTAGATGAAATAAATGACTGCTTCTTGTAGCAGCTGGGTCACGAACCAACAAGAGGGGAAGCAATTCCGGACCTAGTCCTTAGTGGAACACAGGATCTGGTGCAAGAGATAAAGGTGTTGGGGCCACTTGCAATAGTGATAATAGCATGATTGGGTTTGATTTAATAAATGGAGGAAGGACGGCAAGGAAATCCACAGCACTATCTTTTAACTCTCAATAGAGAAAACTATGGTAAAATGAGGAAAATAGTTTTGGGGTTCTTTTTTGTTTAACTAAGAGTTGCTGCTGCAAAGGTTAAAGATTTACATCAAGCATGGGTGTTGTTTAAAAACCCTATCTTTGAAGCCTAGACCAAATATATTCTACGCTTTAAGAAAAGTGGAAGGAAGGCCAAAAAACTGCCAGCGTGGTTTAAAGATGAGATCACAGAGGCTCTTGTAGCCAAAAAAGCATCTTTCAGAAAATGAAGAAAAGAAGCCAAATGACAAAATGGGAAACAACATAAGCACTGGCAAGTTAGATGTAAGGCATTGATAAGGCAGTGTACAGGGCGAAGGGTCAGCTGGACTGTGGGCCAGACAGTTCCCAAGCAGACACCTTCTTCCGTCCAGAAGGGGGACCACTCAGAGAGGACATATCACTTCCCAATAAAAGAAACATCACAGAGAGGACCTACACTTCCCAATAAAAGAAACATCACAGAGAGGACTTACACTTCCCAATAAAATCTCACCTTATGCAGGACAACACACTCGTACATGGTAATAACTATCTCTCAGATTTTTCTTCCAAAAGGATCATTTTATTATTCCCTCTCTTACAGAAACAGAAAACTAAGAACAAAGGAAACAGTCCAGTGGAATTACAGATCTTGCCACCTCTCACAACAGGCAAACAAGGTTATTCTGTACTTATCTCAGATGCAGATTTCTAAACAACTACAAGGCAGAATATCTGGTCCTGCCTGCATGATTCTGTTTTACTTCCTGACTCAACAGCAAGTATGACAGGCTTTCCTGGGCACAAGAGATCAGTGTAACAGACATACACAAGACAAAACAGCATGCACACAAAACTCTCGGACATGACAACAGGGATACTGGGGCCATAGGGAACCCAGGGAATCTATAGCCCACACAGCCTTCACTGCGCAGGAGACTATCTCATTGTGTATCTGGTCCTGTCACATTATATACCCTTGCTCAGAACCAGTCTTACTATTCAAGGCATTCTTCTCTAATTAGCTAAGTCTTTTTCCAGCTGTCTGGGGCCCCACTTGTGTGATTTGCCATGTAATTCTACTCATGTCTGTTGACCACCTTCTGAGGCCCTGGGCCTTGTCAGATTTATATTGTTATCTGACCTCTGTCCCCTCTCACTCAGTTCTTTACCTCGTTCTCTTGCTTGGTTCTCTCCCACCCCTCAGTTCCCAAGAAATCTCTCTCTTCAACTCCCTGTGTTCTGACAACTATACTGGGGGCCATATGTTCTTCTTCATGCTAAGCTGGCATGTTTATCTCTCATGATTGCCTTTCTGCCCTCTTTCAAAATCCACCATTTACTGATAAGTATGTTTTCAAATCTTTTCCATATGATGTCATATACCTCAGTACAATTCCAACATTCAGACATTTCAATGATTTTTTTTTGTGTTACTGTGTTAACCGCTTCTCCTCTGGCTCTCACAGCAGGCAATGAGAGAATTTTAAAAAAAAGCTTGCCATGGAAGCAAAAATACATAATAAAAACTTTTTCAAGTATATTCATAGCAAAATCCCTGTGAAAGTCAGTTGACTTTTGGATGATAGAGGAGTAAAAGGGGCACTAAGGGAGGAAAAGACTGCAGTGGAGAGATTTATTTATTTAACCGGTTTTGGTATACCGTTTTTCTACCAGTCAAAATGGTGAACAGTTAATACATAAGTGGGAATGGGTTACAATGACTTACAAAGGATTACATGGGTTGCAGTGGGTTATAGAGAAATGAGCTAATGGGAGGATGGGTGACAAGGTTTAGCATAGTATCAACAGGTTGCAATAGGCTCAGCAAGGGGTGCAGTGGGTATTCAACTGAACACACCTCAGGAGTGCTGGTGTATGACATAGTGCTCTTGGAATAGGTAGGTTTTTAGGTGTTTGCTGAAGGCTCTACTTGATTGGATGCTTCTCCAGGTGGATGGCAGTGCGTTCCAGAGTATAGGGGCATAGAGTGAGAAGGCTTGTAGACATTCATGTTGGGTACACGTGCAGACCAGCAGTGACAAGCTGAGGAGGTTCAGTGTGCTTTGTGTGGCCTGTTAGTCTTGAGGGTGCTGATGGATGTTAGGCCATTCTGGGCTCTGTGTATGATGGTGAGGACTTTGAATGTAATCCTAGAGGCAATGGGCAGTCAGTAGAGAGATTTCAGTATGAGGGTGATGTGGGAGTGTCTGGGTGCTCTGAAGATTGTGCATGCTGTGGTGTTCTGTGCTAGCTGTAGCGGTAAGATAGTGCTTAGGCAGCCCTTGGTATATAGAATTGCAGTAGTCAAACAAGGGGGTAATGGCAGCGTGACAGACAGTACAGAGGCTGTCGGAGGAGAGGAGAGGGCGTAGGCTGTGTAGCATCCTGAGCTTGTAATGGTGTTTTGGATATATGCCTGAAAGTTGAATTGCTGATCTAGAGTGACTCCACGGTATTTTACATGGGCTTTGACTTGGAGGTCCATGTCATCAATTGTGATGATCGATGGCGGCATGAAGATGGGGTCTCTGGTGATGTGTAGGATGTTGGACTTATTGAAGTTGACTGTCAAGTTGCGGTGCTGGAGCCGTTTGACTATTTCCTTGAAGCAGGCTGTAAGATTGGAGTAGTTGGGTGTGGTTGTAGAGAAAGGGGTGTATATCATTATGTCGTTAGTGTTGATTCGGTAGCTGATGTTGAATTCTTGGATGGTTGTGCATAAGGGTTGAATGTAGATGTTGAAAAACAAAAAGGAGAGTGCTGATCCCTTCGGTACTCCTTGTGGCAGGTTGTATGGGGATGAGGTGTTCTGACCTAACTTGACCTGTTGGGTACACTGGGAGAGGTAGGAGTGGAACCATTGTTGGGGTTTGTCCTGTATGCCGATCTTCAGTAGCTGGTCTAGCAGCATTTGATGGGACACTGAAATTTAATGTGGACAAGTGCAAAGTTATGCACCTAGGGAAGAACAACGCAAACTATGGTTACACAATGCAAGGTTCCACATTAGGAACCACCATCCAGGAAAAAGATTTAGGCGTCATTGTGGATAACATGTTAAAACCATTGGCCCAGTGTGCTGCAGCGGCCAAGAGAACAAATAGAATGCTAGGTATCATAAGGAAAGGAATGGAAAATAAAACAAAAGATATTATAATGCCTCTATATCGTTCCATGGTGAGACCGCACCTTGAATATTTTGTGCAATTCTGGTCGCCGTATCTTAAAAAGGATATAGTGTTATTAGAAAAGGTTCAGAGAAGAGCCACCAAAATGGTAAAAGGGATGGAAGGATACTCCTATGAAGAAAGGCTAAAAAGGTTAGGGCTCTTTAACCTGGAAAAGAGACGGCTGAGGGGAGATATGATAGAAGTATATAAATTAATGAACAGAGTGGAACAGGTAAACGTAGATTGATTGTTTACGTTATCAGACTATAGAAAGACAAAGGGACATGGAATGAAGCTACAAGGTAAACTATTTAAGACTAATAAAAGAAAATATTTTTTCACTCAACGAGTGATCAAACTCTGGAATTTGTTACCGGAGGATGTAGTAAAGGCTGTTAGTATAGCTGGATTTAAAAAAGGTTTGGACAAGTTCCTAGAGGAAAGGTCCATAAACCATTATTAAGAAGGCACACAGGATATCAATGCTTGACCCAGTACAAGCATTGTGGAACCTGTGTCTTTTGGGGAAACTGCTAGGTACGTATGACCTAGATTGGCCACTGTTGGAAACAGGATACTGGGCTTGATGGACCTTGGTCTGACCCAGTATGGCATATCTTATGTTCTTATCTTACTGTGTCAAAAGCTGCAGAAATGTTCAAGTAAAGTAGTATGAATCCACTAGACCTGGACTCCATTCCAGTGATAAGTGTTGATAGAAGTGACATCAGTAGAGTTTCTGCGCTATGATGGGTGTGAAAGCCATGCTAGTGTTGGTCAAGTGCTGCGTGTTGGTCGAGGTGTTCTTGCATTGCCTTTAACCTTTCCCGGCATTCGCGGCTTCATTAAAACAGCCACCAGCGGGAAGGTAAAGGCTCTTCACGCTGGCGGGCTGTGCAGAGGGAGCCGGGGCCTCGCGCGGGCTTCCCCGGCTCCCTCTGCAGCCCCTTAGACGGCGCGGGGCTCTTCGGGGGGGGGGGGGGCGGCTAGGACTGGATGGGCTGTGAATGGGGGGGGAAACGGACTGGAAATGGGCTATGATGGGGGGGGACTGAAAATGGGCTGGGATGGGGGAAACAGACTGGAAATGGGCTGTGATGGGGGGGGACGGACAAATTGGGCTGGGATGGGGGGAAACGGACTGGAAATGGGCTATGATGGGGGGGGACTGAAAATGGGCTGTGATGGGGGGAACGGACTACAATTGGGCTGTGATGGGGGAGGACTGCAAATGGGCTGTGAGGGTGGGGGGGATAGGACTGCAAATGGGCTGTAATGGTGGGGGAAATGGACGAAATGGGCTGTGATGGGGGGGAACCTGGACTGGAAATGGGCTGATGAAGAGCTGGATTAGGACGGCAAATGGTCTGTGATGGTGGGGGGGATAGGACTGGAAATGGGCTGTGATGTGGGGGGGGACAGACTGGAAATGGGCTGTGATGTGGGGGGGGACAGACTGGAAATGGGCTGTGATGGGGGGGGGAACGGCCAAATTGGGCTGGGATGGGGGGAAACAGACTGGAAATGGGCTGTGGTGGGGGGGGGGAGAACAGACTGGAAATGGGCTGTGATGGGGGAACGGACTACAATTGGGCTGTGATGGGGGGGAGGACTGCAAATGGGCTGTGATGGTGGGGGGATAGGACTGCAAATGGGCTGTGATGGTGGGGGGAATGGACAAAATGGGCTGTGAATGGGGGGGGAACTTGGACTGGAAATGGGCTGATGAAGAGCTGGATTAGGACTGGAAATGGGCTTATGGGGGCTGGAATAGGGCGAAGTGGGCTGACGAGGGGGCTAGGATTGGAAATTAGCTGATGGGGGAGCGTGGAGGAAATGGGCTGATGAGGGACTGGAATGGAACTGGAAAAGAGCATATGGGGGCTAGGACTGGAAATGGGCTGATGAGGAGCTAGGATAGGACTAGAAATGGGCTGATGGGGGGAACGTAGACTGCAAATGGGCTGATGGGGGCTGGAATAGGACTGGAAGTGAGCTGATGGGAGTTGGAAAAGGGCTGGAAATGGGCTGATGGGGAGCTTGGAGTGGAAATGGACTGATGGGGTGGCTGGAAAGGAACTGGAAAACAGCATATGAGAGGCTAGGACTGGAAATGGGCTGATGTGGAAGCTTGGGAGACTGGGACTAGAAGGGGGCAGATGCTGGGTGGGTCTAGAACTATAAAGGAGCTGATTTTGGGGGAGGACTAGAAAGGGATGGGAAATGAGAATGGAGAGGGGAAAAGATATTTTGTGTGGGAGGGAAGAAAAGTCTACGGAGGGCCGGGTATTGGAAGAGTAAGTGTAGATTGAGAATGGAAGGGTGAAATTTGAGTGGATGATAAAGCAATAAGGAAAGAAAGGGACGAATGAGCACAAGGGGAAAGATCAGTATGTTAAAGCAGATATAGAGAAAAAATTTGGAAAAAAATCTAAAATAGAAGAAAGGAAAATGGATAGCTCGCAGAAGACACAAAGAAACCAGAAGAAAGTGACTGGAGCAATTGCAACTGAAAAGAAAATGCACAAGCAACAAAAGGTAGAAAAATACTTTTTTATTTTGAATTTATTAACTGGAATATATCAGCTCTGGGAAATGTGCATTGTTAACATCTTTTGTGTTTTGTTTAGTACAAGAGGAAATTAATTTATAGTTTTATTTCTTCAGTGTTTGTTGTACATCCCAAGTTTGGCTTTTGGGGTTCCCAGTTTAATTATTGTCTTCCTATTTCTAAATTGTGATCCCTTGTTCTTTGGTGACAGTCTATATTCTGCATTTTAACCAAGCTGAGGTATTCTGTTCATGTAGTTTCTATTTGACCATGTCACTTGTTCTCTTTCCCTAGTAGGAGATGTATTGGTTTAATATTTGCAGTGTTGCCTTTTGATAGGTAGGGTTTGGTGCTTTGTGAGTCCTGGCAGAGCTGTTATGATATGGTGGATTTGCTATAAAAGGTCAGTGTTTATAGTACTTCCTAATGGGCCTGGCGGTTGGCACTGGAATATAGTAATGTAGAAATCTGTTAGTCTTTCTTTATCCAGACACTCATTAAGAAGCATGTTTACTAAAAATGCATGTTAACATTATGCAAGTATTTATGCAAATGAGGCTCCCTATGCAAATGAAGCCCCGCAATTAATCTCCGCACATGGCCACGCACCCCCCTTGGGCCGCCCCTGCCTGCAGGCATCCTCAGCTTCGGCTCCAGCCCCCCAAATCCCAGCCGCCCAACCCACAGCTGGCCTACCGTGGCCTGGATCCCCTGCCCCGATTGGCCACAAAATACTGCTTGTACCACCCCTGAGGTGCTATAAGCAGCACGTACAGGGCCATGACCTGAATCAACCCTATATGTGCTGCTGGGTGATCCGCCACCGCTATTTATTTAATCTAACAAGTTTTTTATACCGCCTTGTCAAAGGGGTTTACATTATAACTCAAACCAGTAAAGAGAACTCATGTTATGAACTTAGGGAGGGGTGATATGCGGGAGATGCTCAGAAGCATAACTTATTTACAGTGAAAACATATGTACAGATGTCAATTGGTGTTTAGACATGTGTCATGAAGAGGGAGGGCTAGGTGTCTTCTCTGAAGTGGTCGGTGAATAGGAAGGTTTTGATTTGTTTTCTGAAGTCTTTTATGTCCATGGTAGTCCTCAGTTTCTCTGGCAGTGAGTTCCAGATGGCGGGTGCTGCTCAGGAGAGAGCCCTCTTCGCTATAGACTTAGCTTTGGTGTATGAGCTGCGCGTTGGAATAGTGTCTCGGGTGCTCTGTCTCCTTGATCTGTTGTTTGATTTTGTGCATATCAGATCCTGTAGAATTCCAGCTGACATGTTTCTGATTTTGAAGATGGTCCGAGCTGTTTTTTTTTTTTTTTCTTTTAAACTTTTATTTTCATTTTGCAACAAACAAAAGAAACAACACACCAAAGGAGACAAAACAAGTATACAATAAAGAAAAGTAAACCCAATTACCCCCCACCCCCACGCTTCTTCTCTAGCTGATTATGTCAGCATGTGAGCGCTTCCAAACAACAGTGATTATACATCAAAACAATCAAAAGAGTATCTGCGATACAGAATAATCATGGGACAAAGATATATACAAATTTAGACAGTCAGATGAGAGCATTGAGCAGAATGTACATAGTCATTGAGCATCTTCCATTTAGACCGATGATGAGGAGTCTGAATGGGGGAAGCAAACATACGAGGTATTTGTTCATATTTACTGTAGAGACAGACATGATTCCACCATTCATTGGGGCTCAGATGGGAGCTATTTTTCCAGTATTTCGTAATTAGGGAAATAGCAATGCCAAGCATAAAGTCCAAAAGGAAGTAAGCCGTTTTTGGAAGAGAGGGGATCCCCGCAGCTGAGCGAAGTCCCACTATCCTCCAAGAAAGGGGCTCTTGAAAGTGCAAAATAGACTGGATACGACCCCAGACCCGACGCCAGTAATACTGTAGTGCGGGACATTCATACATAACATGAGGTAGTGAACCAATGGCCGCATGACATGTCCAACAACTATTGCCCTGAGTAGTGTTCCATTTGGCTAATCTGTCAGGAGTGTAAAAACACCGGTGGGCTAGAAAGAAGAGTGTCTGAGTGAGTGAGGCGGATCGGGAGACCCGTGTCACTCTACTCCAGACAAGGCTCCATTGCTCCGGGGTCAAAGTCACATGCAATTTCTCTCTCCCATGCTTTCTGCGCTATAGGGGTATCTCTAGTTATAGCATTACATAAGGTTTTGTAAAAATTGGATGCTACACCCGGTGAACTACCGATAGATCGGATAGTCTCCAACCAACCTTGTGTAGGGGAGGCCGATGGCGGGAGCACCTTAGCACTCCGAAGGCAATGCTGAAGTTGCACCAACTGAAAGTAGTGTTTCGCTGGGAGACCAAATTCAATTTGCAATTCACTAAAAGTTTTCCAGCGACCTTCATGGAACAACTGACTAGGAATCCAAATGCCCCTGGTGTACCAGGGGCTCCACGCCATCGGCTTATTTTGTATTCGAAATCGAGTATTGTACCAAAGTGGGAGCTTGTCTAACGGACAGAGTCGGGAGTCTAAAGATTGCATAAGATTATTAAAGGCACCTAAGGTGTCTAAAAGCATTGGTGGAAAGTGGGAGTCTGATGGGAGAGTCATACCAGGGAGAAAAGTAAGAGGAATCGGTTTTGCAAAGGTCCTCTTCTATGTCTAGCCACACAGGTCTACTCGGTACTGGATCTTCCAGCCAACGAGCGCCTTGTTTGAGAAGAAAAGATTGATGATACTTCAGGAAATCAGGGAATCTGACACCCCCATTTTCCTTATCTGCTTGCAGCTTATGTTTCGCTATCCTAGGTGTCTTGTTTTGCCACAAGTATCTAGTCAGAAGGCCCTCTATATCTTTATATATACGTCGAGGTAAGAGACAGGGCAACATTTCTAAGATATAATTCACTTTCGGAACAATCATCATTTTTATGGTTTCTAATCGACCCCACCAGGTAAGTGTTAAAGGAGTCCAGCGGTGAGTAAGCGCCCGGACTTTAGAGGTTAAGTCTTTGGCATTGAAGGAGATAGTGTCTTCCAAAGGAGAACAATAGTGAACCCCAAGGTATTTGACCATGCGAGGTTGCCATAAAAAGGGGAAGGGTTGCATATCTGCCTGATGAAGCAAAGGATTTAATGGAAAGGCTACCGACTTGGTCCAATTTATCTTATAACCGGACAGTTGTGAGTATTTACCAATTTGCTCTAGGACAGCCGGTACTGAGTCTATAGAGACAAAAAGCATAAGGTCATCAGCATACGCTGAAATTTTGATTTCCCTATGGGTGAAGGGGACTCCATGAATCTCCTCCGATTGCCGGATTAGTAAAGCCAAGGGTTCGAGTGCAAGATCGAAGAGAAGTGGAGACAGTGGGCATCCCTGGCGAGTGCCGCGTTGAAGGGGAAAAGGCTGAGACTTTAAAGCATTGGCACATATACTGGCTGTAGGCTGTGCGTACATGGTGCGAAGACAACGGAGAAAACCTTCCCCGAATCCGTACCAGCGGAGGACTGCAAACAGGAAGGGCCACTCTAAGCGATCAAAGGCCTTCTCAGCATCAAGTGAGAGGCCAACAAATGGGCGATCAAGATTAACTGCGGTAGTCAGTACATGGCATAGAGTCCGAGCATTGTCAGCAGTTGATCTACCAGGAATGAAACCGCATTGATCTGGGTGTATTAAGGTAGGCATCCTATCAGAGAGCCGGGTAGAGAGAATGGTGGCAAATATTTTATAGTCCGCGTTTAGGAGGGAAATTGGACGAAAATTAGCTGTTAGTTGCGGGTCTCTCCCCTCTTTCTCAAAAACTACTACATTTGCCATTGAAAAGGACCCAGAAGGAGAACCCTCCTCGGCCAGAGCAGAAAAATAAAGTTTCAAAACTGGAGCTAAGTCAGCGTAAAAGGTTTTGTAGAATTCAGCAGGGAGACCGTCTGGGCCTGCGGCTCGACCTGAGGCACATTTCTTGATAGCAGAATGAATTTCTGAGACAGTAAATGGTGTGTCCAAGGCCACTCTATCTTCGTCAGATAGGGTCGGTCTTTGTACCCCTGAAAGTAAGCGTTCAAATACATCTGGCTCAAAATCACATTCAGATTGATAAAGCCGAGTATAAAAATCACGAAAGAGTTCTAAGATTTCGGTATCTTTAGTGACCAAGCCCCCCCCCCGACGGATTACGGAGGGCGGTAACACGTTTGGCTTCTTTTTGACCTTTTAGGGCATTTGCTAATAATTTGCCAGCACGATTATTTTCCCGATAATATAGCCCTTGTTGTGATTCAATATTTTTAACAGCAGCAGTGTACAAAAGCTGATTGTATTGAAAACGCAAGCGTTGTAAACGGAGTAAAATACATGGGTCAGTACGGGACGTGAGGAGACGCTCCCCAGCTTGTATCTGCTGCTCTAGAATCAGTAAATGCTGCTTTCTTTGTTTCCCCTGCCGAATTTGATAGCTAGTTATAGTTGCGCGGATAGATGCTTTAAAACCCTCCCACCAAGCCCAGCTCGCTGTGTCATGGGGTGAGTTAAAATGAAAATAATCTTGGATAGCGGCCTTTATATCAACCTGAAAATCTTTTTGACCCAGTAAGGATCTATCAAAAAACCAAGCTCGGGGAGAATCGTCCCGCGCAGTGACATGTAATGATAAAGATATGGCAGCATGATCTGAAATATGGAGAGGATGAGTCCTAGTCGTGTCTACTTGAGAAATCAGTGCTTTGGAAATGAGAAAGAAATCTATTCTAGATTGGGAGTGATGGGGGGCAGAAAAGAAAGTGAACTCTAAGTCGGAGGGGTGAAGCAGCCTCCATATATCTACCAACGCAAGATCTTGCATCAGAGCTGTAAGGGTAGCAAGACTCTTGGGTGGACTACTCGTTCTAGGCGGCTGTCTATCTATCAGAGGGTCTAACACTTGATTAAAATCACCACCAAGTATTAATGGAGTATTGGCAGAGGCCTGTGCCAACTGCGCAATACTTGCATAGTAAGCAGGGTTGTCCACATTCGGGGCATAAATGCAAATACATGTAAATTCACTATCTCCAACCTTAAGATGTACTCGGGCCCATCTACCCTCCTTGTCAGCGCTAGTATCAATTACAGTAGCTTGCAAAGATTTCTTAACCAGAATGGCTACCCCGCACCGTTTGGAAACGGCGGGAGAATAGGCAGCCACCATGTAAGGCTTAACATTGAGTTTCAGTGTTTCAGCAGAGTTTAAGTGCGTTTCCTGAAGAAACGCTAAATCAGCATGCTCATGGCTAAGATAGCTAAGGATTTTCTTTCTTTTGATTGGACTATTAATGCCCTTTACGTTGAGTGATAAGATTTTACATAAGGCCATTCAGACAAGTTAAAAATTCTGAGCATGATAGCGCACATAATTTCACAATGTCCCTCATATTGACTGTATCTGGCTGTACATATGGCATAAAAGAAAATAAGCTTAGATAATACAATGAAGCGCCCCACATTAAAAAAGAAAAACCGCAGCGCGGTAGAGAAGAAGCAGAAACCCCAAAAATTACTGGCGACCATGTGTCTGCGGGGAGAAGCCCCAGAGAAGGCCGAAATTGAAAAAACACATAACCTGTAGGACTGTGCGTGCTCCGAATCCGACCGAGGCACACATCATGGAGGGATAGGAGACCAAAAAACAAAAAGTCATAGAAAGAAAGAAAGAAAGTCCAGGTAGTCTCTGTGCTTGACTATGACCGCCGCATCGGGCCCTTCAAAATGGCGGACAGAGCCGGCAAATAAAAGTCCAAGTCGTTGGATTAGCGCATCTGCTCTGCTTCTTTGGAGTCTAAAAATGTTGATAGTAGCTCAGGATCTTCGAATGTCCTGGTTTGGTTGTGGAGAGTCACTCGGAGCTTCGCGGGATACAACAGGCCAAAGCGAGCCTGTAGCTGTTGAAGTCGAGGGCGAAAAGCAAGGAGTTTCTTCCGTCGGTCAACGGTAGGCTTTGCCAAATCAGGGAAGAAGGAGACTTTGTGACCTTCAAATTCCAAATGATGGTTCGCCCGGGCAGCATTTAAAATTTGTTCCACTTGTTGATATCGTAGCAAGCGAAAGATAATAGGCCGGGGGGTCGTTCGGTTGAGCGCCATGTGGGTAGGAACACGGTGTGCACGATCGATTTCCAGTTCTTTATGAAAGGTGATCTTCAGCAAGGAGGGAAGAGTTTTGAGCAGGAATTCTCTCATATCTCCCGCTTCCACCCCCTCCGGTATTCCAATGAGCCTCACATTGTTGCGACGGGCTCGATTATTGCTATCTTCTAACTCCTTTTGAAGATTCTGTATCCGGCGCTCAGCCTTGTCCAGTGTGCCCAAGCGCACCGCGTGCGAGTCGAGGACCCCCGCCATATTGTCCTGCCGTAATGAGAGACTTTCAAGTCGGTCCTGGAGCACTCCAAAGTCTTCTCGCATGGCTCTAAGCGCTTCTCCATTGGACTGCACCAATTCCTTCACGCCGCGTATTTCCTCTAAAATCTCCAGGTGCATTTCGGGGTTTTCCCGAAATGGAACCATCTTCTGTGGGGAGGACACCTCAGTTTTGGAGCGTTTTCCGTGAGAAGAAGAAGGAGACCCGAAGTCCAAGCGCGCTGGTTTATGGGCCGCCATCCCCCCCGAGGTACCCCGGTCAGCCCGGAGCGAAATAGTAAGTTTGTATAGGTATTAAGTCAGGATTCTAAGTAGGCCTCTCGGGAGCTTCAGCGCGAAGCGTCTTACCCGCTGGACATCAGGCTCCGCCCCCCCCGAGCTGTTTTATATTTGGCATGTGAAGTGATTGGTAGCCAGTGTATCTGATTCAAGAGGGGCGTTATGTGATCATGCTTTGCAGACCTGGTGATGGAGCGGGCGGCAGTGTTCTGGGCTAATTGCAAAGGACGGGTGGTTTAAAGTGGAAGTCCTAGGAAAAGGGAATTGCTATGCCCCCTTCCACCCACCCACCGCTGGCTCTCCCCATCCTAAAGTACAGGATGTATGGGGAGAGCTGGTGGGGGAATAGGATTTTCGAGTGTTTGTGAATAATGGCCATAGTGTATCTGGATTTTCAGAAAGCCTTTGATAAGGTCCCTCATAAGAGACTCTTGGCGAAATTAAAAAGTCATGGGATAGGAGGCAGTGTGCTATTGTGGATCAGGAACTGGTTAAAAGATAGAAAACAGAAAGTAGGGTTAAATGGCTAATTTTATCAATGCAGAAAAGTGAATAGTGGTGTATCCCAGGGATCTGTGCTGGGTCCGCTGCTTTTTAACATATTAATAAGTGACCTGGAAATGGGAATAGTGAGTGAGATGATCAAATTTATAGAAGATGCAAAATTATTCAAAGTTGTTAAAACTCAAGAGGATCGTAGAACATTGCAAGAGGACCTTGATAAATTGGACGACTGGACGTCCAAATGGCAGATGAAACTTAATGTGGACAAGTGCAAAGTTGTGCACCTAGGAAAGAGCAATCCAAACTATGGTTACACAAAGCAAGGTTTTACATTAGGAAGCACCACACAGGAAAAAGATTTGTGTTATTGTGGATAATACGTTGAAGCCCTCCGCCCAGTGTGCAGTGGTGGCCAAGAGAGCAAATAGAATACTAGGAATCACAAGGAAAGGAATGGAAAATAAAACCAAGGCTATTATAATGTCTCTGTATCATTCCATGGTGCGACTGCACCTTGAATATTGTGTTCAATTCTGGTCACCATATCTTAAAAAGGATATAGCGGAATTAGAGAAAGTACAGAGAAGAGCCACCAAAATGATTAAAGGGATGGAAGGATACCCCTATGAGGAAAGGCTAGAGTTAGTTTAGGACTTTTCAACTTGGAAAAGAAATGGCTGAGAGGAGATATGATAGAGATCTATAAATTAATGAATGGAGTAGAGCGGGTAACTGAAGATCAGTTATTTATGCCATCAAAAAGTAGAAAGACTAGGGGACACGCAATGAAACTACAATGTAACCCATTTAAGACCGAGAGAAAATATTTTTTTCATTCATTGTGCAATCAAACTCTGGAATTCATTACCGGACGATGTAGTGAAAGGCTGTTAGTATGGCTGTGTTTAAAAAAGGTTGGGACAAGTTCCTGGAGAAAAGATCCATAAAACATTAGTAAAGAGGACCCAGGAAATCCACTACTTGCCCCAGGACAAAGATTGGGGAACCTGTATGCCTTTTCTTGGAACCTGCCAGGTAGCTGTGTCCTGGATTGGTAACTGTTAGAAAGAGGATACTGGGCTTGATGGACCTTGGTCTGACTCAGTATGGCATTTCTTATTGTTAAATATTTTAAAAGTTGTTATGCAGAGTAATAATATGTTGACAGGCTTTATTGATCAAACGGTGCGGTTCTCTGAAGATTCTGTCTGGAAACTCTAGGACCAGAATTTTTTTTTATTTGCATTTGAAAATTTTACAAAAAGAAAAATAAGAACAAACCACAATACGATGGTCACAATAACATAAGGCTC
Organism: Ichthyophis bannanicus; assembly: GCA_033557465.1. Lineage (NCBI taxonomy): Eukaryota > Metazoa > Chordata > Amphibia > Gymnophiona > Ichthyophiidae > Ichthyophis > Ichthyophis bannanicus. The sequence continues at coordinate 49,252,589 of CM066046.1, forward strand.
ACTGTGTATCATGCTAAACCTTATATACCACATCAAATAGGATTCCAGTATTTATTTTCTCCTATACACTTTTCCCCTGTAGAAAAACCTCCAACTGCCTAACCTCAACAAAAACATATCTACTGCCCTGATAAGAAACAAAACACTTGCATGGAAAATGGAGTGAGAAGGTAGCACTAGGGCTAAAACCCTAGGTCGCAACTCCAAAAAGCTTTCCTTCGTTTCTGCAGATTTCTAGTGACATCAGGAAAAACCTGAATCACTTGCCCACAAACGTTTTCACAATGTTTGGCAAAATTCAACCTAAAAATAAGGTCTTTATTGGTTTCTTTCATTTCTGAATTAGATAAAGTTGCTCGCAATGGAATTTCATCTATACAAGATTCCAAAAAGGCAAATAAATCCACACTACCCACAGGTCAAACAATATCCAAATCTAATGCAGGATCCCCAGTCCCTTTCACCAAACTGTCTTTCGCCATAGGAATATAATAGATTTTTGAAATCCGTAAAGCATCTGCATGATGAAGAATTTCCTTAAAATATTTAATAAATAATATTTGAGGTGAAAGAAAGTGGGTTCTAGGGAAATTAAGAAAACATAATTTTTTTGATCTGGAAAGATTACCTAAAACTTCCATCTGACGAGACATAGCATTAGAGCCCAAAGGAAGAGTCGATACAGATGAGTGAAATTCAACCCCTGAGAAATGTATTATTTCCATAAACTCGTGGTCATGTTCAGCAAGTTTCACAACTGTTTCTTTAGAAAAATTGGAAAGTTGTTTCAAAGAAGACTAAAGAGATTGATCCATATGAACAACAGTGTCCTGGATGTCCCGAAGAGAGATATCAAATGGCGAAACAATATTTTGAGAATCAGACGCAAACTCCACCGGATTGGGCATCGGACCAGTACGTGTCCCAAACATTAAAACACAAGGAGAAGCTGAAGGCTTCTGCAGAGAAAGCAACGTAGGAGACTGCCGCCCCTCCCTTGGAGTAGTAGAGTCCCCCATAACTGCTACTACTTGATCGGGCGGGGTTTAAACGCCTTCAGCTTTCAAAGGAGTATGGAGGGAGGGAGTACTCACAATTGAGACAGGCTCAGATGACACAGATATAGCTTTCACATGTAAGAACATTGGGCCCAAAACTTTAACAGACTTCATTAACATTCTGTGCTACTCTGTTCTTCTGCTTTCCCATCACCAAACAGTGCTATTCACTCAACTTCTCAGTTACTCCAAAGGGGATAGACCTGCCCCTTTAGACACACGCCCATGGCCGCATGTCAGTGGGGCTGCTGTTTAAAGCCATTCCTTCTCCTCTACGCAGCCGGTTAAATGTGCAGGTTACATAGGTGCAGGAGCCAATCAGCAAAAGAGAAAAGGGACCAGGAAACAAACAGAACTGTGTCTACCAGGACCAGAATTCGAAGCGCTCATCTGTTACAACTAAATTAGAGAACTGTTCTGTTAAAACTGATGCTTTGCATTCTATGAATGTGTCCTTTATTAAGGACAGTTTGAGATTGCAGGGGCGGCCCAAAGGGGGTCCGGGGCCATGTGTGGAGACTCAGTGCGGGGCCTCATTTGCATAAGGGACCTCATTTGCATAAATATTTCCAGTCCTATCCTAGCCCTCCATCAGCCCATTTCCTGTCCTAGCCCCCCCTCACTCAGCCCATTTCCAGTCCTAGCTCCCTCCCCTCACAGCCCATTTCCATTCCAAGCCCCCCTCCCCATCAGCTATTTGTAGTTCAAGCCTTCCTTCCACTCAGCCCATTTCCATTCCAAGCCCCCGTCCCCATCAGCTATTTGCAGTTCAAGCCCTCCTTCCACTCAGCCCATTTCCAGTCCTAGCCACCCCCAGCCCATTACCAGTCCTAGCCCCCCCATAACCCATTATCAGTCCTAAGCCCATCAGCCCACTTCCAGTCCTAAGCCCCCCATCACACCATTTTCAGTCTTAGCCCCCCCATAGCCCATTACCAGTCCTAACCCCCATCAGCCCATTTCAAGTCCTAGCTCCCCCATCTGAGTCCCTCCATCAGCTCATTTCCAATCCCAGCCCATCAGCCCATTTCTAGTCCTTTCCTAGCCCCACCATCATCAGCCCATGTCAAATCCTAGCTCCCCTCCACTCAGTCCATTTCCAATCCAAGCCCCCCATGAGCCTACTTCCAGTTCTAGCCCCTCCATGAGTCCATTTCAATCCAAGCCCCTCCAACAGCCCATTTCCAGTCCTATCCTAGCCCTCCATCAGCCCATTTCCTGTCCTAGCCCCCCCTCACTCAGCCCATTTCCAGTCCTAGTTCCCTCCCCTTACAGCCCATTTCCATTCCAAGCCACCTCCCAATCAGCTATTTCCCATTTCAAGCCCTCCTTCCACTCAGCCCATTTCCAGTCCTAGCCAACCCCCAGCCCATTACCAGTCCTAGCCCCCCATAGCCCATTACCAGTCCTAAGCCCCCCATCAGCCCACTTCCAGTCCTAAGCCCCCCCAACACCCCATTTTCAGTCTTAGCCCCCCCATAGCCCATTACCAGTTCTAACCCCCATCAGCCCATTTCCAGTCTTAGCCTCCCCACAGCCCATTCCAGTCCTAACCCCCCATTAGCCCATTTCCAGTCCTAGCCCCCCATAGCCCATTTCCAGTCCTATCCCCCCCATAGCCCATTACTAGTACTAACCCCCATCAGCCCATTTCCAGTCTTAGCACCCCATAGCCCATTACCAGTCCTAACCCCCCCATCAGCCCACTTCCAGTCTTAGCCCCCCCATAGCCCATTACCAGTCCTAACCCCCCTCCCCATCAACCCACTTCCAGTCTTAGCCCCCCCCATAGCCCATTACCAGTCCTAATCCCCCCAAAGCCCATTACCAGTCCTAACACCCCTCCCCCCATCAGCCCTGATAGATTAAAAAAAAAAAAAACGGCTACTGCTGCCGCTGCCGCTGTGGCAGCGGCAGAATCAAATGTCCCGCCGCGGGGCCCCGCCTGCCCGGCAGAGCCTCGCTTCACCATCAGCTCCCGAGTCCCTCCCAATGCGCAAGCTTTCAGAGCCGCGAGAGTTTCCCTTTCTTCTCGCGGCTCTGTTAATCTCGCCAGGGCTGGGATTGGAAATGAGCCAGTGATCTACCACCATGAGAATTAAGTTTCAAATTAAATTTTAACCTAATAAAGTTGGAGGATTCCCCCCCCTCATTTTTAATGAACCTTCTGTCATTTACTTGGATGTGATCAGCTGTTAAGCAAATTAAGCAAAAATAAAACAGAGAGACGAAGATCCAGTAAGAACTGCGAGGGGAAATGGAAAGTACATTTTATCTTAAAGTTTTATTGAGTAATAACTTTCTTTAACTGTCTTAATAACTTTCTTTATTGAGTAATTTGTGTTAAATTTAGGTAGAGTATTGATCCAGGCTGATCTTGCACAATCTTTAATATTTCGCTCTTGCTCATTAGTGAGACATCTGAGCCTGTGTTTCATCCACCAGCTTCTTGAAGTTGGGTGAATATTGCGTGAGGGCCCGTCTCAGGGAATCCTGGCGATGTTCATCTGTGGAGGAGTGGCCTAGTGGCTGGGGCAAGGTACTACAGGCCGGAAGGTCGGTGGTTCAAATCCCACTAGAGGACAGCAACCTTGGGCCGGAAGGACTGGGGTTTCTAGTCCCACAGGTGCTCCTTGTGGTCTTGGGCAAGCCACTTAACCCTCCATTGCCCATGTTCCCTGTAAGTATTAGTGTATGTGTTTCATATCCCCTCGTGTTAAATGTATCCCCCAACTGCTTTGACCCGGTGAAAAGCGGGATTTAAATGCAGATAAATAAATAAAATAAATCTGTCATGCTGGAACGTTGTGTACTCTGTCATTTTCAGATGGGAAAACCAAGATTCACACAAATAAGTTGAACCGAAACAGGAGTGTACAGCTTCACTGCATCTTCAAGTTGGGAAATTTATCTCTAGGCACTAGCTTCTGTAGGCGGGTTCTTACCTACAAAGCATCCCTAATAATCACGAAGATTGCCTGGGCACATGGGAGCCGTACACCAGGAGAAAAACAAAACAAAAGGAACTCAGATCACAGTCACCTGTCAGCAAAAACTCTTTATTTGGTACAAGCAGCAAAGCTGTAAGCACAAATATACAAGTGTCTGTCTGAGGGACCTGAGAGCAGGTGACGTTCTCCCTACCCCTCAGTGGTGAGAGAGAAAGTCACCCCCGAGCTATGTAGCTGCCTCCTTATATGGATTCTCTGGCCCAAAGTTCTAGCAGGTACCAGAAAGTTCTGCATAAAACTCTTATGTTATTTGCAGCTTTCTGTGAAGTTCTTTTTCTGGGACCCTCCCATAATTATCGGGGCCTGCAGCTTGGTGTTTCTCAAGGTCTCTGCTTATCTGTGTGCAGTCAGCCGCATCCCTTCCTCTGCCTCTCCGGTATCCTGTACATGTTATTCTGTCCTTGGCACTATGCGTCATCTTCAGGGCTGAGAAGTTCTTTGTTTGCAGCTTGGCTTGTAATTCGTCCTGCTAGGCCCATATCCTGAACACTTCTGCACAAAACATGGTTTCCCAGACTCAGGCCCTTGTCTCTGTAGGCTGCATATACTCACACTCTCTTGTAGCCCATATGCTGTCTTCTGTGCCATAAACAGGATGCTTGTGTATGTTGCAGGCCAGCAAGAGTGTAGACATAGAAGGCATATGAAGCAGAGCTGAGCAGAACTATCCCTAAGCCAAAATATCCCAACACTTCCTAAACAATTCTTGCTCTGCACGGGTCTTGAGAAAAATGTTATTTTTAAGGGTTAATATTTCGTTTTCAAGAGATGGCTTGGTCAATGAGTAATTTTTACTGATAGCAGCTGCAGTTTCTTTAATGTCCACATCTATTTTGAATGGGTATGACAAGTACTCCACAATTGTTCCAATTTTTTTGAAGTCACAGAATCTATTTTTGAATCCCTGGATAACAGAACAGATTTCTGTCCCCTACTTCTTGTTCTGAAAAACTAAATTGGATATTGTCCCAGATGGTCCTGCGTATTAGGAAAATGATCAAAAGTGTTGTTTGCAAGGTCAGTCATCATTAGCTCAAATTTGCTCTTGTAGGATGAAACTGTACTCATCATCTTGCCAGTGCATTTGTTTTTACCTTGTAGTTCAAGGTTCATATCACTTAGTTCACCTGTAAAGTCAGCGAGAACTGCCAGATCACATAACCACTCCTCATCTTCCAACTCTGCTTGGTCATCTCCCCTCTCCTTCAAAAAACTTCTTATTTCATTCAGCAAATCATGAAATCATTGCAGAAAGTTGTGCCTACTTAGCCACCTTACATCTGTGTGCAAAATGATTTCTGCTGCCCCTTCATCAAGAGTAAGATTGAAAAGCCATCTCTGAAGTGATCTTCCACAAACTGAATTTACAATTTTGAAAGTGATGTCCATGACAGTCTTTGTATTGAGTCTCTTGCTTGCCAAAACTTGCTGGTGAATGATGCAGTGGTAAGAAAGGAAATCTGGGAAGTCGTCATGCTGTCTACAGAGGACTATGAAACTGTTAACCTTACCTGAGGCTCACCAGTCTGTAGTTTCCCGGATCACCCCTGGAGCCCTTTTTAAAAATTGGCATTACATTGGCGATCCTCCAATCTTCAGGTATTATAGATGATTTTAATGAAAGTTCACAGATTACTAATAGCAGGTTTGCAATCTCATATTTCAGTTCTTTCAACACCCTTGGATGTATACCTTCCGGCCCAGGTGATTTGCTACTCTTCAGTTTATCTAATAGTTGTAATACATCTTCCCGATGTATCGATATTTCCTTCAATTCTTCCGCACCTTTAAATACCACTTCAGTCATGGGTAATATCCCTACATCTTCCTCAGTAAAGACCGAAGCAAAGAATTCATTCAGTTTCTCTGCTATTGCCTTGTCGCCTTTTAGTGCCTCTTTAACCCCTCTATCATCTAATGGACCAACTGACTCTCTCACAGGCTTTAAACCATGCAGGCAGTTTTTTGGACTTCCTTCTACTTTTCTTAAAGCGTGGAATACAGCTGGTCTGGGCTTCCAAGATAGTATTTTTCAACAACACCCAAGCTTGATGTAAGACTTTAACCTTTGCAACTGCTCCTTTTACTTCTTTCTTAACTATTTTCCTCATTTTATCATACAGTAGTTTCCCTTTCGAACGTTAAAAGGTAGTACTGTGGATTTCCTTACTATCCCTCCTCCATTAATTAAATCAAACATGATCATGCTGTGATTACTATTGCCAAGTGGCCCCAACACCCTTATCTCTTGCACTCCGAAGAAACATACCCATATAGAGTATGTATGAACTTATTATGGCCGTTAACATAGAGGCCTGAAAACATCGATGGCTGAAGGCATCGAGAGTTCTCACCTCACAGCCCTGAGGATTATATGAATGTGTCTTAGCACTTTTGATTTGATGCATTGCTGATTCCACAACCAAGGAATGGTGTAACTGTGTCTTCTGGAAATCGGGACACTGCGGTACCCGGTACATGGTATTGAGTCTCCGAGAATGCGGAGACACCATTAAAGGTGTTTCCCACATCCTAAGCATGAGGTCATGCAATATCCGATGAATGGGTAAGGTAGCGGCTTCCTTGGGCTACTGGATATTGAAGAATTTCAAGTACTTCAGCTCTCGGTTCCTTCTCGCAGGTCACTGTAATGGAGAGGCCCTGAGCCACATCCCATATAAAGTCTTGAAAAGACATGTCCACCAGAGGAGATGTACGGTGTTGTGGGGAAGGAGAAGGATCTTCCGGAAGAGCCTCTCCGGTACCAATCAATTCATCGGAAGACTCGAAGTATCAAGGGCCAATCAAAATCAGCACTGAAATGCTACGGTACCGGACCCTTGATGCTGGATACTGACTCCAGGGCCGGCATGGGTGGTAGCGTGGAGAGCGGCACAATGGTCGATGCAGATACATTGGTCGAACTGATTGCGGAGGCTTTAGCAGTACCGAAGCTACCAGCAAGGCCGCAAGACTCTGCTCAGTGCCTAGGATCCGATGATCTATGGAACCAGCCGATGCCTAAGTATTGATAACCAGAACATGGCACCAAGAGCTCTCCGGAGGTGGATGCCTCTCGAACATCTTGGGACCCTGTTAATGCTTTTGTGGTAAGGACCTCCTGCCGGGGCTGTTTGGCCGGTGTATTCTCCTCTAGAGCAACGCTTAAAGTATCTTGATGCTTAGAAGGAGATCTACCCTTTGAGGACTGACCAGTCTTTGAAGAAGACTTGGGTATCGTTACTCGAGATCTATGGGCGGAAGATGAAGCCTTGGATGATGTCAATGCAAAAGACATTGCAGTCATGGCAAAGAGGGTGCCGAGTTTAGCAGTTCTATTCTGCAGGTCCCTCTTTGTCATCTTCCTGCAGAGGAGACATTCCAATAGCGAATGGTCTGGTCCCAAACATTTAAGAAACCACTAGTTTTTCCCATTTTGAGGAACAAAGGGGCCTAAGGCCCAAAATGGCACCTAAGCACCTGGAGGGCAGAGACCTGCCTGAAATTTTTTTTTTTTTTTTTTTAAAGAAAATAGAAGAAAGAAGAGACACCAATGATACTGTTGCTACCGTTGATGGGGAGGCAGATGCAACCACAAAAGAAGCAAATTTTCTACCGTGACAGGATTAGCTCCATGTCTGCTCCGTGGAAAACGAAAAACTGAGGAGAGTTGGGAAGGAAGTGGCACAGGCGCAGTGGGATGCTCCCAAAAGCTTTCCTATAGGACAATGGGGAGCATTCCGGTGCGGGCTCTGTTGCAGCCAACCGCACCCATATGTGAAGACTACATTCCTGCCCTTTCCTTGAGATGAAATGCCATACTCCGTCAGACCAATGTCCATCAAGCCCAGTATCCTATTTCCAACAGTTGCTAATCCAGCTCACCAATTTCCCAACCCGCTCCACAGGTTCCATAATGCTTGTGGATTAGCCGGGTCCTTTTTAATAATATGGATGCTCATGCACCTCAATCTCAGTGTCGCGGAGACATTTATGCTCGTTTCGGGGCCGAGCCCCTCCCTCCGCGGGGGAGGGGCAGGCTGCAATGACGTCGTGCGTGACGTGGCAAGCAAGATGGCCGCTGACATGCGGCGGCAGCGCCAGTAGAAGCGTGCTGTTGCTCTCGTCGGCAGCTTCTCTTGACTGTGACGTCCCAGGAACTGAGCGCGGCTCCTTAAAGCGGCAGAAGATCCAGTTTTTTGCTTTTCACTGGCGGACGCGCTCTTTGGTCACGTTGTCCATTCATCTCCTCTGCGGTGTGCCGCGCGCTTGCCCGGGAAGTTTGAGCAGGGGGTGTGTGTGTGTGTGTCCACTCGGCGCCCGGTCATCTCTTCTTTCATCCCGCTTCGGTGGCGCCCATGGCGGACTGGCTGCTTATTGGGCTGACGGCCGTGCTGGTCGTGCTGCTGCTCCTCACGCTGCTCGGCTTCGCCGCCTACTCCGGCCTCTTCGCCGAGGTGGTGGTCCGGGCGGGCGCGCCCCCCATCCGCAGCATCATGGTGGCCTACAAGTTCCGGCTGGGACCCTACGCCGACTGCGGGAACCTGTTCACCGAGAGCTGCAGCCTAGCTCCGAAGCTGCCGTCCATTGGGGTCTACTATGACAACCCGTACACGGTAAGGAGAGCGCGTGCGCCGACCCCCGTCCGCGCCCCCTGCCCACTCCGCAGCTTGCGTCTTGCTTCCATTCTCCTTCCTTGTCCACTCTGGTCTCGAGCTAGTGAAACCTGCTCGAGTGTCCCACTGTTAGCCCTGGGGGTTGGGGCTCTTAGACCGTATTGCAGATCAAACGGAGAGGTATGCTGATAAGTATCTCAAGCCGTACGTAGGTCATTGCTGTACCAAGTAAGCCAGCAAAAAATGCATGAACTAGAACATGTGCAGATTCTCGTAAAAAAAAATGAAACTCGTACTATAGATATTAAGGTTTAAAAAAAGTCCAGAAAAAATACATCTTTTCTCCCAGTAAAATTGTGTGATATCTGGTTAACGCTGTATAAAAGCTTGCTGTGCAACATTTAAAACTTGGTAAAGTAAGTAAAATGTATCCTTCAGTTTCACCTAGTGATAGTATTAAGGATGTGTTCTTTCCACCATACGAATTCGGGTAAGGTTTCCAAATGAGTTAATGTTCATATAGTGAGGGGAATGATCTTCACCCCCCTCCCCCATGCCAGGGTGTGTTGGACAAAATCTGTTTCTCAAATTCATTGCTAATGCTTGTCTCAGTATCTGTATTCTGCCAAAAAGAGGCGAGTTGTGAGAAAACATGCCATTCCCCATTTCATACAACCTTATTGGTAAATATGTTTAGTTGCAGCCCAAATATTGGATTAATCGTGAATAAGTTATCTTTTTGTTTGCTCTTGCTGTCACGTCTGCCAGTATGAAGCCAGATCCGGTTTGGTAATTTCCTTTCTGTTACTTGGAGCCCATGTCCACTGAATAAATAGGAAGGGGATGCAGAACATTATGTGGTGGTAGAGTATGGAGAAGTGAAAGAACATCTCTCTATAAGGAGGAACATGAGTGAATGACCATTCCACTGTATGATTGTAAGGGGCATCTGTGTGGCGGGGTGCATGGGAAGGATTATTTTGCTGTATAATAAGGGTAGGTTGCCTCATGATAGACTATTTCCATGTGTACAAGTAAAGAAGAGTAGATACTAATTCAATAAGGGTAGTGGAGGGCAGCTTTATAACAGAATATGGACGTTTTTGTGATAGTTGCTGAGGGCAAGGGGTAGGAATGGTGTTGAGAAGTCAGTGACAGGTGCTGCAGAGGAAGAAGTGGACGTGCTGATGTTTGTCTGAAAATGTGTGTGTTTCTACCAAAATGGCAGAGAATCAGCGAGGAAGACAAGGAGGGCAGACTGAGTGGTGGCTACTGTTGTAGAAACGGGAAGAGGCAGCAGGTGTAGTATTGGAACCTTGGTTGATCTGTCTTTGACTCTACTTCTTTGCAGTGAGGTTTACTTCTGTACTTGTCTCAGAGTTTCTTGGAGTCTGTTACTTTTTCTCCCCCCCCCTCCCCTGCACTAGGAGGCTGCTCCATTCATCTATCATCTTTTCTGTGAAGAAAGAAATGTTTATTTCTTAGTCTGCCCCCCTTACAGCCACATGCTTTTTAACCTGTTGTTCCAAGCCACTTCCTCTGGGAAAGGTATGTTGCTTCTGCATTATTTATACCTTCTCTTTTTAGGGTAAAAAAAACATAAGACTTTTCTTACAAAGAAAAGCAATCTTTGTCGGTTAAATTGTTTTCGTTTTTGACTAGGTGACTGGAGAATTGGTTCAGAAGAGAGTGCTAGATTTGGTATACAGTACTTAGCTTTCAACAAGGCCTTTGACACTGTTCTTCATCAATGACTTCTAAATAAACTGAGTGCCCTTGGGATGGACTCTAAAGTAACTGAGTGGGAAGTGCCAGAGGGTAGTAGTAAATGGCTTTATGTGGAAGATAGGAACATACCCAGTGGCAAGCAATTATTGCAGAAGGGCTGTTGGGGAAATGTTTGCCTCTTGAGGATGGTACCAAAATCTGCAACATCCTGGAAGGTGTGAATAGCATGAAGGGGGGATCTAGTGAAGCTTGGAAAAATGGTCAGAAATTTGGCAATTGAAAGTTGGTGTTAGAAAAAAAATGCAACGTCGTGCATTTGGATTGCAAAAACCCAAGGTAGTGGTGAAGTGCAGGAGTGAAATACATAAATGAATGAAAGACAAACAGGACTTGAGGATAATTGTATCAGATGATAGAGTGGCCAAACAGCTAGAAAAGATGGTAAAAGCCAGAAGGATGCTGGGGTGCATAAAGAGAATAGCAGGGAAAGGAAGGTGATAGTGCCTTTATATAAATTTCTAGTGAGAGCTTATTTGGAGTGCCTTATACAGTTCTGAAGACCACACTTCAAAAGGATATAAACAGGATGGAGTCTGTATAAATGCTCAGGAGGTTGCCCTCGTCCAGTTGGCAGGAAGCTTTGGAACAAGGAGTCATAGAATGAAGGTAAAAGGTGATGGACTTTAGAGTAATTTGAGGAAATGTTTCTTTATGGAAAGTGGTAGATGCATGGAACAGTCTCTCAGTGGAGGTGATAGAGACAAGAACTTACCAAATTTAAGAAAGCATGGGACAAAAACAGGATCTCTATTCTACAGTCCCTTTGTCTCCCTCAAAGAATTATCTGCTGTCCTTTTTTGATGCTTCTATGTTAGTCATGCCATTAATAATGGAGACAAAAAGGCCTGTGAGATTTAATGCCCATAAGAACTTGAGAGCGTATAAAGTCTCCATCAAAGCTTATATGGTTAGATTGCTGTTATAAAGGGCAGTCTTGTTGTGGGTCTTCTCTAGAATATGCATATTTACTGTACGTCCCTCTTATAAACTTGTTTTGGTGCAGGCCCTTTTACGTATCAACTTTCCCTGGTCCTTTCAGAAGTGGGCCCCCAGAATTGCAAACGGTACTCTGGGTGAGGCCTCGCCAGTGATGTGTACAGGGCGTTATCACTTTTCTTATTCTGCAGCTTATGTGTCATTGCGCCCTAGCATCCCTCTGCTTCTGTATCTGACACCTGATTGCACACTGCTGGATGCTGTGTCCTAGATGGCTTGGCTGGATGCTTTATTTTTTTTTTCTTCATTAAACTTCAGCTACCAAACACTTTGACCCTTCCTCAAGCCTTCATAGATTGCTCTTCATTATGTCTACTCTCAAGAGCACCCACTTTGGAAATCTTAGTGCTACCTACAAAAGGGAACTTTAAGCACTAACCTCTCTGCACTCAACTGTCTTTCTTTCCTATAAGTGAACTCTGCCATCATCTGTCAGTTTTTTTCAACCGTTCTGTCACCTCTGAATGCGACCCCCAAGCTGCTTGGTTTTCATATGAACCTCCTGCATGGGGACAGTTTCAACGACTTTGAAATTCAGGTAGACCACATCAGGCGCATGTCTGTGATCAAATTCTTTAATCGCCCGATCAAAGAAATTGATCGGATATGTTGCCTTTCAACTACTGGCTCTTGTTACAATGTCCTGACTGCCATTGGAATATATATGCAATTGTATCTTGGCTGACTGCCGAATCTTGGTCAAGTCGGGTCTGTACCTTTTTATATGCAGTTGTTTTAAAGAGGTGTGGCCGTGTCCTCCCTGCACTGTTCTAGTGACTTCTTAAAAGCATGCTATCTCAAATTCTGCAAATCTACTTGATCTGGGCTTGACAGTTTTTTTGGAATCTAAAAGCTAGGCTAAAAATGTAGGTGCTTGCCGCTAATACCTCGGTCACAATGCCCCATCCCTACAAAAGGTGTATTGCAGCTCCTTTTTAAGGGCCCGATTTACTGTTTTCACATTTTCTTTATAGGGAAAAGAAATCTTACTAAATCAGGTCCTTTACATGCCATTGCACAGTACCAGCGGAAGGCTGCAACCCTTCTCTTCCCACCAACCCCAATGAGTACGTTGCAGGCACCTGAGGTGTAGCTTTCCTTTTCTGCTTTACATATCACCATCCACCAAAAAGATACCGTAAAAACCCTCTATTTATTTTTTTGTTATTTGTCGGACGTAAATTGTGAAGGAAAGGCACTCCAAAACCTTCCCCAAAACACAATACATGTCCCTTTTATTCAACCAGTAAATCTAAAATGCGGATTTATAAAGCAGAAAAATTGTTTCCAGAAATAAACATATGTCACTTATCTGGTATCACGCGCATGCTAAAATCCGCATTTTAGATTTACTGGTTGAATAAAGGGACATGTATTGTGTTTTGGGGAAGGTTTTGGAGTGCCTTTCCTTCACAATTTATGTCTGACAAATAATAACAAGAAAATAAATAGAGGGTTTTTACGGTATCTTTTTGGCGGATCTTTGTAATTTTGATTACCGTTTGTTTTTTTTTTTGGGTTTTGATGATACATATCATCATGGCATGGTAACATTTGAAGAAAAAAATTTAGCCCCACCCCACAGCTATCAGACATTCATTTTCAGTGTTTCTCATATAACCTCCCACAGCCATCAGCCAGTGTGTCTCAGTGCCCCTCCTCAATCAGCCATCACCCTGGGGGGTGTCTCTCATTGCTCCACCCCCCTGCTGCCATTACCATGGGTCTCTCACAGTGATTGGACCGCGCAGTAGAGAAAGTTCCTATTGATCTCATTTCAAGTTTCATGAGACTTGAAATGGCAACATCCGTAGATGTTTCTTCTCAAGCTGCTCAAACTCTTTGTAGAGAACAGATTGTGGTGCAGGAAATTCCCAAGCTGAGCTCAGGGCTTTCAGATCCTGGATGCCAAGCTGCAATTTGCAGTTGCAATAGTGACCTGGCACCTGGAATTTGTCAAGCCTTGTGCTAGATTCTAGGTTTTCCTTTACTAGAGACTCCATTCATTTTCTCACTACCAAAGTCAGACTAAAAGGCCTGTAATTTCCAACTTGGACCTTATCACTTTTATATAGAGGGTCAATGTCTATGCTGCTTGAGTCCTGCAGAACTATTACAGTCTCCAAAAATCTGACAGTAATCCTGCCAGAACCTCTCTTAGCACCCTTAATATATTGAGATGTGTCCCATTTGCGCCTGCGATTTTGTCCACTTTTAATTTTTAGTTCATGCAAATCTTTCTATAAATGGTGTAACCTTTTTCCTCCTATTAGATGTATCCCTTCTGCTTATCCAGGATTGCCCTGAACACCCTTTTTCAGTGACAGCTGGGTAGATGTATTTAGCATTTCTGCTTTGTTGTCTACACCACCTTCCTCTTCTTCACTATTTTACACCTATACACTTTTTACCTCCTCATTCACCCTCTAGCTTCGTCCTACTGCCCCCACTCACCAACACAGCCACTTCCTCAACCTGGTCTTCTCTAATTGCTTACCCCTAAACTTCTCTACCTCAGTTTCTGATTATCATTCTCCCTGCTTAATCTCACCCAGTCTCCTCAAACTTCTTTAGAAATCTTCATGCTAGCGACCCATTCACTTTCTCCACGACTGTCTCGTCACCTAAGTTTGTTGATGAGAGTGCAGTATTATATAAAGCTATTGCCTCATCTGCTCCGGATGCTCTTGCTCTGCACATGCCACGTCCTATGAAGCATACTGTACCTCACTCCTGGCTGTCTTTGACTACCCGTTATCTGTGTGTTCCTGTACTCTCTTAGCTGAGTGCATTTGGCTCAAATCCCACGCAGACTTTCTACACTTCAAATTCATGATTGCCTCCTTCCATTCAGCCATAGCACTTGCCAAACAAGACTGTGTCCACCTGATCCTCACCATCTCTTTGCAACTCTCTCCTCGAGGTGCCTCTGACCCCTCCTTCCCTTTTTGCCCAAACATTTGGCCGATTATTTCCATGACAGTTCACAAAAATACACTCCATTTCCCCACAAGATCAGCTCCATCCCCTCTTCCTCTCAACCTCTGCCACCCTTTCTGTCTTTTCTAAGATCTCTGAGGAGGAAACAACACTCTTCTTCTTTCCTCTTCCAAACTCACTACCTGCTCCTCTCATCCTATTCCCACCCATCACTTAAGCTACATCTCCTCCACTGTCATCCCTTATATCTCTTATATTCTCAACCTATCGCTCTCCACTGTAACTGTGCTGTAGTCACACCTCTCCTCAAGAAACCCTCACTCGGCTCTATCTGTCCTAATTATTGACCCATCTCCCTCCTCCCCTTCGTTTCTAAACTATAGTCAAACCTCGGTTTTCATTTGCCCCGGTTTTCATACGCTTCGGTTTTCAACGTCTTTTCTGACTGAGATTTTGTCCCGGTTTTCATGCATTGCTTCGGTTTTCAACGTCTTTTGACTGAGATTTTGTCCCGGTAGCAGGAAGAAAAGCTGTCAACGTAAGCAGGAGATGTTGCATGAATGTGGGAGGCAGTTCTTTCTCTTGCAGGGTACGTCTGAAGCTATATCATTAAGATTTTCTGCCATTCTGAAGCATTGAGCAGATAATGTAAAGGTATTTTAATGGACTGAATTCAATGTGATTCCGAAGAGAGCTGGGCACAGCAGCTTGTCAGGGGTGGCTAAGGCCAGATGTTAACATACTGTACTGTACAGTACTGTACTTAGCTTGCTTTCAGTGATGTTAAATGTTCATTTATCCATTTCATTAGTCATTTATATTTATTTCTCTAACTATATTTTTACATACAGAAAACATTCTCTATAAAATGTATTTTTTGTGAATATTTTTGGGTGTCTGGAACGGATTAATTGGATTTACATTATTTCTTATGGGAAATATTGCTTCAGCTTTCATACGTTTCGGTTTTAGTCAGACTTTTTCGAACGGATTAATCATGAAAACCGAGGTTTGACTGTACTTGAATGTGCGATTCACTGCCATTGTCTTGACTTTCTCTCCTCTCAAGCCCTTCTGGATCCATTGCAATCTTGCCTTTTCCCTTTACATTCTAGTGAAACAGCTCTTGCCAAAGTCTCTAATGACCTGTTCCTGTCAAAATTCAATGGCCTGTACTCGGTCCTCATCCTTCTTGACCTTTCTGCTGCTTTTGACACTGTTGACCACCACCTTCTCCCCTATATCTTGTCCTCGCTTGGTTTTAAGGGCTCTGTGCTCTCCTGGTTCTCTTCTTATCTCTCCCATTGCACTTTCAACATTTGTGCTCATTTCTCAATTGGTGTACCCCAAGGGTCTGTCATGGGCCCTCTCCTTTTCTCTCTCTACACCCACTCTCTTGGTGCACTCATCTGTTCCCATGGTCTTCAGTACCATCTTTACACTGATGACTCGAATCTACCTCTCTACACTTGAAATCTTTCTGGCAATCCAGGCCCAGATCTCTGCTTGCCTGTCTGACTGCTGCCTTGAAGTCTTGCTGCCATTTGAAATTGAACACGGCCAAAGCCGTGCTGCTTATTTTTCCCCTAAACCCACCCTTCCCCTTCCTCCTTTCTCAATCTGTGGATAATGCTCTACCATGTCCTGTTTCCTTGGCGTGTAACCTTGGGGTTGTCTGACTTCTCCCTCTTTTTCTCCACACACATCCAACTGATAGAGAAACACAGGTGTTAGCTATAACATCAGCAAATTTTGTCTCTTCCTTTCTGAACATACTACTAAGGCATGTATCCACTCTTTAGTCACCTTCCATCCAGACTATTGTATCCTCCTCCTAGCTGGTCTCCCTCTGAATCATCTCTCCCCTTCAATCTGTTCAGAACTCGGCTGCATGGCTAATCTTCTGCCAGCCTCAGTATGCTCATATAACTCCTCTTCTCAAGTTGTTTCATTGGCTCCCTATCTGCTTCCGTATCTAGTTCAAACTTCACTTACTGATCTGTAAGTGCACTCACTGTGCTGCTCTTCACTACATTTCCTCTCTCATCACTCCCTACACTCCTCAGAAATGCCTCTCTTCTGGCAGATTGCTTCCATCTGTGCCCTTCTCTTCTATGCCAACTCCAGGATTCAATTCTTTCACCTTGTTGCTCCTCATGCTTGGAACAAACTACCTGAGTCTGTATGTCAGGCTTCATCTCTCATCCTTTTCAAATCCAGGATGAAAAGTCACTGAGGCTGCTTTTGGATCCTTATCCTCTTAGTCTGTGTCTCCTTACCATTCCCCCTAGTGTTTTTGTCCTGAGCTGTTATGTTGTTGACTAGATCATAAGCTCTGAGGAGCAGGGACCATCTTTTACATGTGTCTGTGCGCCTTGTAGCACTGTACAAATGACCAGTTATCCTTTATTCTCTTAGCACTTTGGTTGTCCTGATTATCCTCACTGCTTCCTTCGGCTTTTCCAGATATTCCCTCCCTGCTGAGATCCCCTGTGCCTTTTAAGTGCTAATCTTACTTTTGATTATTTTTCTCCCTTTTTTGAAATTTTTTTTAACAGATTTGTTGGGGCACTTTCTGCCCTTTTGAATAGCCTAATGTTGTATTTCTGAAAGTTTTTCCCATTCTGTTTATGCCCTTTAAGGTACTCCCCCATTTTAACAAAGCTGGTCACCTTGAAGTTCACAGTAACACAGTAGATGGCATTTTAAGGCTAAAAAGGCCAGGCTAATCTGCCCAGTAAGGTGGTGTGGGGGTACCTGCCACTCTGTGCAGATTATTCCCATGCCTTCTTTTAGGGTTGTATCTACTTTTTTAGAATGTTCTATTGGATCCTTCTTGGGTAAACCAGCCCAACTTACTCTGGTTATTGCTGTGGTCATTATTCACCATGATCACTGCAGCTCCTCTGTACAATAGCC
Source organism: Ichthyophis bannanicus (assembly GCA_033557465.1). Classification (NCBI taxonomy): domain Eukaryota; kingdom Metazoa; phylum Chordata; class Amphibia; order Gymnophiona; family Ichthyophiidae; genus Ichthyophis; species Ichthyophis bannanicus. Next base: position 49,269,917 of record CM066046.1, read on the forward strand.
TTCCTTTTATAGTCAATTATAGAAACGCTGTGTAGTAGTAGTGGTAGTAGAAAATACAGCAATCAAGCTACTTGCTTTTTTCCCATAAATGTGACCATGTTTCTCCCATTTTTAGAGGACACCTGTGGCTTCCTGTTATATACTATGTGAAAAGTAAAGCTACGTTTAGTGCATCAGAGGTTATCTTAGCACAAAGAAATTCTGCAACAAGTGCTTTAGTGCACAGAAACTCTGCACTAAGTAGGACGTGTACCACTCGGCTTGTTAGTGTAGAGAGCATGGCAATGCGTGCAAATGACCTGCATGCAGAATTATTTCTGATGCAGCAAACTGTGTGAAATGTAAGTAGTTTCTTACTTCTACTTTAGTGCTAACTAGTCGCTTCTGGGGTGAAGTAAGCTTTTAGCTCTGTTGAGCAGGGACTCTTACGTCCTATATGTATATTACTGTGTGTGCCTCATACGCTATACAGTGATTAATAGTAGTAGTGTCTTGCGACTGACTTCAATGGCAAGCTAAATCAGCCACCAAAGGCATGAAAGTTCCAAGTTAGGGACTCCTGGAGATTGGGTTTCCAAATTTGGGACTCCCTGGGCCAAGGCTTCGGGATTCTGAATTGAGGATTCCTGCACCCCTGCATCCTACACCTGACCGACCAATTCTATGGTTAGAGGTGTTTAAAGTTAACTATTGAATTAACGTTATTTCAATTTTTAATAGTTTGTTGAATTTAGTACACGGTTCCTTTTAAATTATTTATAATTTCACATTACAATCAAATTTAGTAAACTTGTACAGAAAAGAGGATGTGAGCACAAATAAAAAAAACAAACAAAAAAAATAAGGAATAAAAATCAAAAGAAAACAAATTACTTATCGCTCCAGCCATCAAATTCAGAGCAGTCCAGTAAAGATATGGAAAAGGAAAGCTAAACACAGGTATGTATTCCAAGACAAACTAATGTAGCAAAGTTCACAAAGTCTCTGGGCTAAGATAAATAACTCTTCTGCTATTTATAAACACAAGCAATTGAGAAGGCTCACACAAAGGAATCTGAATTCAACTTTACTAAACATTTATAGGGGAGTTTTAGAAAGAAAAGAGCCCCTGTTGACTTCAAATGAAGTAATTTGTTCTTTTCCCTCTTTCCCTAGAGAGATCAGGATATATCATAACTATTAAACACACAGGGGAGGTCTGATTCCTGAAATAAACACAAAAGCCAATTCCTATCTGCAGATAAAACAAATCACCAACAACTAAACTGTAAGCTCTTAGGAGCAGGGACCGTCTGTTAAATATCTCTACAGCTCTGCGTATGCCTTGTAGCACTATCTAAATTAGTAGTACTAGTTGCTGAAATTTCTGTCAGTTCCTCCAAATGTCTAAAATACGTTCAAGACTATATCCTAAGAGGAACTGGGATGACTTTGTCCTCCCAATATAGCACAAGCACTTCAATGGCTAAAAAAAAGGTCTGACTTTCTCATGGCACTGTTTGTCAGGCTCACGTCTTGATTCGCTACTGTGCCTGGTAGCATCAACGACCTTTTTTTTTTTTTTGAGATATATAGATAGATAGATATAGATATATAGAGATATTTTATTTGTGAGCTTTTCTGTACCGCCCCTTCCAGAGATCAGGGGCAGTGTACAAGAAACTTAAAAACAATATAACAGTGCGATACTGTATTACATAGAACATTGAGTGCATATAGAAAATATGTTACATAGAAACAATGTGTAAACTATTTACATGGTTGAGTAAAAGCTATTTACAATAGTTAATTGTAATCATGTATGCAGTGTTGGGAGGGGGATTATATATATATATATATATATATATATAACCCTAATTTCAAATGATGTTATGCTCATTGAAGAGATTTGGAAGCTAGTATGCATGTTTTCTTCTATACATAGGGGTATGTTTACTAAACCGTGCTAATGTGCGCAGCGCACATTAGCGTGCGCTAAGGTACCTTGGCGCATGCTAATTTCACGTTACGGGGCACAAATGTGCCCCGCACTAAAGTGCCCGCTCATGTGCGCAGTGTGCTAATGTGCGATTAAAGGCGTGGAAAGGCTCTCCAGGGGCGGAGAGAAGGGGTCAATGGGTGGAGAGTGGGAGGGGAGAGGCTCCCCGCACACTAGCAGGGCTGAAATTCAAGTAAAAAAATACCGCGAGTGAAAACCTCGCGGTAGAGCGGATTTAAAGGGAAGAGAAACCATTTCTGTCAGCAATGTACAGCAAAACCAGGGAAACCTACAAAACAGTGATAAGTGTGATACGTGTGCACGGTACAAAAATACAAATAAACATTGAAAAGGACCCCAACAAAATTTAAAAAAATTATAATCAAGCTGGGCAATAGTGATAGTAATGGGAAACATCAAAAAACACTCCCAAGAAAGCCACAAAAAATAAATATGAATTTTAGAAGGGTCTACGCTCTGTCCCCATACAAAGTGAATGATCCCACAGTGAAATAGCACTGATCAGGATTTCCCTCTCCATTGGACAGGTTTCCTATGGCATGCACATGTTCCACAACAGCAGGGCGGGCAGGTCGGAATGGGCAACTGGACAGATGCTGGGAAAGGGGATACAGAGGGCTGCAGGCGGCACATGCTGTGGTGCAGCTGGGACACAGTGCGGACTAGGCAGATGCCTAGGTGGCACTTAGGAATGCTGAAACTGAACAGCAGCCAGACAGCAACTGATGAGGGCCCAACATGGGCACGAGAGTGTTTATCACAGTGTCACAGGGGATAGTACCCAGCAGGTACCCCCAAGGACACAGAACATTGGCAGGCGGTGATTGGGGGACGTGCGGACAGATATGCAGGCACCCCTACCCCAGAACCCGCACTATAGGCAGCCGCCTACCCACACACAGGATGGCCTGAGACTGCGTACCACCAGCACCACCAGCAGAAGGGCATGTCAGCATGGTGGCACAGGGGTACTGGAGGTGGAGGGGGGCAGTGGCAGCTGCCCAGAGCAGACCATGGCCTAGCCCTGTGTAGGTGGGTGCAATGCACTGCAACAGACAGGCCCTGCCGGACAAACAGTCATGGTATCATCAGGGAATGCACTGTCTGTGGCAACACGGTGGTGCAGTGCACACAACCAGTGTGTTTGGAGACAGAAGGTCACAGGTTCAAGCCCCAGCTGGGGCTCCTGCCAATCCAGTCCCCATATTTTACCCACAACTATATCGTGATAGTAAAGACAAACCTTTATTGCAGAGAACATAAGCATGGCTCAAACACCTCTATTTTACCCTACAGAGCACCGATACCAGAAACATGCACATTACCTAGAACAGATTCCCCCAAATGCAGTCCTGGAGGGCCACAAATCCTTCAGGGTTTATGCTGTCTCCAATCTAAGGATGGAGCGGTACTGGTGGTGGAGGTGGCAGCAGCTGGTGGCAACAGCAGACCATGGCCTAGCCCTGTCCAGGTGGGTGCCGTGCACTGCAACAAACAGGCCCTGTCGGATGTACAGTCATGGACTCCCCAGGGAATGCAGCATATCTGTGGCAACACGGTGGTGCAGTGCACACACAGTGTGTGCAAGAACAGAAGGTCACAGGTTCAAAGCCCAGCTGGGGCTACTGCCAATTCAGTCCACATATTTTTCCCACAACTAAACCGTGATAGTAAGGACAAACCTTTATTGCAGAGAACATAAGCATGGTTAATACGCCTATATTTTACCCCACCGAGCACAGACACCATAAACAGGCGCATTACCTAGAGCAGTCTCTCCCAAATGCAGTCCTGGAGGGCCAAACACCATTCAGGTTCCATGCTGCCTCTAATAAAGATGCCTGTGCTGCATATCTATGCACTACCCCCATGGTATGCAGATGTATCTCATGCATATTCATGAGGGACAGCATGAAAACCCGAACAGTGTTTGGCACACCAGGACTGGAGTTGGGAACCTCTGCCGTAAAGCAGCAGTCAACAGGGGCAGACACACCCACACCCACAGGCCCCATTGGCCAATGCCTCCTGGAGAGGCAGGACATTGGGCCCTGCGTGCATCTCCCAATACTAGCACTTGCATACCTTAGCAATGCCACCCTACACCTGGGTATACGGTACACAGCTATCAAACGTTTGCTATGATTACTGGCAGATAGCAACAGTTTGCTGATTGAGCTCCATCATAACAATCTCTCTCTGATGTCTGTGGTGTGTGCTTCAGGTCTGGTCTCTGACAGTGTTTACCACCCTGGGGAGTGACCCCCAACAGTATTGCATACCATATCCATGCCTGTACTGTGCCCAGGGCTGCTAAACTCCTCTATAGTAGCACAATGCTGGCATAGGTGTGGGAGTGTGTGTCTGTCTATCCAGTGTGTGGTGGCTGCAAACACCCTCCACAGCCCACACTGCCAGCACTGTTGCCAGTATTGGCCTGCCAATGTGCATAATGAGGAGCAAGGTACCATGGGTATAGCCCAGACAGGGGGCCTGGCCAGGATGCTTCTGCACAGGGCATAGGGCAATGGCTGGGACATTGTATTGCCCGGCCACCACCTACACAGACAGGGTGGCCACAGCATGTCCTGCTGGGAGATCACTCACACCCTGACTGTGCAGTGACCACGGCATGGCTAGGTACTCCCATAGTGCTATAGTATTTCTCTCATGTGATATTTATGGGTTTCCTTTTGGGGCCCAGTCACTGACTTATCTGCTTGTTGTGTATGCTGACATCCCAGTTCTGGGTGTGCACATTTTCCACCTGGGACATGCACTATGGACTAGCTAGCAGACTGTTAACAGCTGGTATGTGTCTTGATGGAGTGCCTTGCAGGGTGCAGCGGCTGAAGGCTTGCTGCAGGAGCATATCAGATAGTGGTGGGGTGCAGCTTAGCATATCCAGGCCTAATGTCTGTCTGCTATTGTGTTATGGATGTGTACAGAGCTGCATTGACTGCCCTGTAGGTGTCTGTTCCCCAGCAGGACTGGGGTTGATGGTCTCCTCTACTGCCACCATTGCAGGGAGGTAGAGTGTGGATCTGTTGATGGGAGACCCTGTTTATCACCCTCAGCCCTGGAGGAGGAGGGTGGTGGTACATAATCCTCCTAGGGGTCCATAGGGGCTACACCTGACTGAGACATACAGATATATCCAAGGTGTGTCTGCAGAAACTACCTATCTCCCACATTAGCACTGCTGGGGGACCTGCAGCATGGCCTATTTCTGCCATGGAAGGTGCTGTGGACCTGGTGCTGGGCGCCTCACCGCACCCTCAGGGTGAGCACAGTACCTGCACAATGTGACGGTGTATAGCTACTCTGTGCCAGTAAAACACATGGTCAGTACCCCCTACCAGGCCGAGGTGCTGTGGGGGTGCATACCCCATCTTGTGTTCATCTGTGGACAGCTGATTTGCATGTGCAGTGCATCATGGGTACGGGTGGGCTAGCCCTATCCTGGTGACCACAGCAGACTGTGTGGTGATGTGCAGTCCCTCTGCAACCAGCCAGGGGCTTGATAGCAGCTATAGAGCTGTAGCCCACTGGTTACTTCACTGCCTGTGGAGCCAGAGGTTATGGGTTCAAACCCACAGTGGGGTTATTTGATAGGGCTGCCCAAAGCATTCTCTCTTTTTAATGTACATTATTGCTGCCAGCAAAAACACTCTCAGCGTACTGTACCCATAAGGTGCCTCAGAGGGCGCTTTATAGGGTGCCCTATAGGGCACCTTATGGTTACCGTCCATATAAGGTGCACTATGTTATCCTGTGGAGCGACTTATAGGGTGCCCTATAGGGGACATTTTAGGGTGCCGTGGCGGACAGTGCACTTTATAATGTGCCCTATGGAGTGCCTTATAGGGTGCCTTATGCGGCACCTTCAGTTACGGCACGTGAGGGCGTGTTTGCTGGCAGCAATTAATAAAATACAAATAAAGTGCTGCAGGAAACAATACGTACATTGCAAAGCTGATGCCTCAGCCAGCCTTATGTATTAGGCACACTGGGGAGCAAACTCATAACCCCTGTATCAGCAGTCAGTGCCTTAACCATTGTGCTGCACTGCTGTTCCTCCTTGCATGTCAACGCACCTACTTATGATTTTCATTCCTTAAACTGCACAGTGCTGCCATCAAAAACAGTGCTGTGACCTTGCGGTACCTCATACGGCACCCTATAAAGCGCCCTATAAGCAACATTCTAGGGTGCCTTGGCGGACAGTGCACTTTAAAATGTGCCCTCTGGGGTACCTTATGGGGCGCCTTATGTTACAGTGCTTTCAGAGTGCGTTTGCTAGTAGCAGTAATTAAAATAAAATTAATATGCCTCAGACTGCAATATTTCCTTTAACAGGTAATGCCTCAGCCAGCCTTCTTTATTGGGCACAGTGGGGGATTGAACCCATGATCCCTGCACCATCGGTCAGTGTCTTCACCATTGTACTGTGGCTCTGTTCCTGTGCGTGCACATCAGCGCGCCGCTTATGCTTCCCGCACAAGTTTCTCATGCGCTAATGTGCGCGGCGCACATGAGCGCAAAGCGCACATTAGCGCATGATTAATCCCGGTTTGCTTTTTCAGACTGAAACACCCACTCCTTTATATGGCATCCCGCACACTAGCGCGGCGCGCACCTAACGGGGTTTTAGTAAACATACCCCATAGTTTCAAATTTGCTGTCCTCTTAAGAGTTTCCAATATAATTTTTTACATAGGGCTCTACTTCATTGACCCTTCATATCGGCAATTAATTTCTATCAGATGATATTTAGGGTTCTCTCTCCTTTGATCCCGACGTTCTCCTCAGGTACCGTTAGTGCGTTTCACCGCTTCGGTTTCTTCAGGGGATCTTCTCGTTGCCCTTATGTGCTCTGTGTAAATATAAAGCCTGATCAAAATACTACTCCTCGTTCCCGCTAAAATTCCAAACTTTACAAAACTCTACTCTAAGATAAAGGAATAAATAAATGACTCCTACCAAAATCTTGTAAAGATGCTGCCGCCTACTGCCCTTTTTAATTTTTAACAGACTGCAATCCGTGCGGAGCTCATCCTCCTGCTTGCACATCAAACGCCACACATGCGGAATGCTCCTTAGGCTCCATTTTTTAACACCCCCCTCTTCCCCCCCCCCCCCGCTTCATTCCAATTAGTTCTATACCCAATCAACTTCCTCCTAATTAAAGACTTAATTGTCCATAGATTTTAACCATCTAAATTACTATCGGAAATTCATTATTATGTCCCTCCAATTCCCTAAGGGCAGCGACTACTAGCTATTACTACACTCACTGACTCTAGACCCCATTCAATTTTTACAGCTCTATAGGTTTCTATCTGCTGTCAATTACTAATTTGCGTGGTGAACAATCATAAAAGTAAGAGGAAATCGGCAGACCTGTGCTTGTGCACTGTTCAGGTTGTCCGTGGAAGTTCCATGCTCTAATATAGTCTAACAAAGGCCCAAGCCACTCATATCTTCTACTCCCAGTTCCTCAGATTGCACGTTGCTCCCGCTGTACTATCAGCGCTGGATGCTTGCCCTCCTGCACTTGCAGCTCCCACTTATGGGACAGACGGGGAATTGCTTACCTCTACCAGACTGGTGGAGACAACCAATGAAAAGCCCAGGCTTCAATGACATCACTCCCATCCTTTATTCACCTCAGCCACCAGAGGTCTCTACAGTATTTCTGTCTTCAGCAGATGGTGGAAGGATTTTTTCCTCACTAAAAAAAAAATCTGAAGATTGAGAGGAAAAGATTGATTAAATGCTCGTGAACGACCACCTTGAGGATGTCTGACTTGAGCATAATGTGGGAGGCTCCACTAAACTGCAATCTTTTCAGTAGCTATAGTAGGGAAAATTTGGTTCTGCTCCCTGTGCTCATCATAAGAGCCTGTTGAGCTGCCAGAAATTGGAAGGATCTGGAAAAGTGCAGCAGTTTCACACAGCCTCAATGCCCCCTTCCTCCTCTCCTCTCCTCTCTGTCCCCCCTGCTCTCTCCTGAAGATTGCTCTTGGAGGGATCTGCCTGCTAGCCACCTTAAACGCACTGCTACAAAGCCAGGGGAGTAGTCAAGCCCAGCATGGATCCTCTGCCTGGGGCTCAGAGGGGAGGAATACAAAGGCTTAACCTCGTCATTGTCCTTGTTGGGGACTTCCTGTTCCATCTGTGTGGGACTCAATTTGTGGTGGACCACTGGTGACTTAGTGTGGTGTGAGGGGGTTTCCTGCCATTTTCTGCATGTTAGTAGTGTGTTTACCTATTGTTTGCTTGGTGGTTTCAAGTTCTGCCCAAGTGCTCCAACACACGTTTCTTCCCTAGCCTCTGAAATGCGTGTTGCTCTTAACTGCATTTTTATCGCATGCCTTTGGGTCGCTGCGGCCTTAGCGCGTGCACTTCTGTGATACTGGGCTTAATTCTGTCATCTTCCAGGAAACGTTTGATCTTTGTCAAGGGAGGAGCCTCATCTCTGGACTCTGCTGTTCTTGCATGGCAGCCTCTGAGTTGTCCCTGGAAAGCCTGCTCCCCCCTCTCTCAGCAGAGGATGCAGTTAGTTTTTGCCTGCCTCAAGGCAAAAATGCAATGTGTGCCTTCGAGTCAGTCCTGACTCCTGGCGACCCAGAAGCTCCTGGGTTTTCTTGGCAGTGTCACCGGAAGTAGATTGCCAGGCCTTTCTTCCGAGGCAATGGAGGGTTAAGTGACTTGCCCAAGGCCACAAGGAGTGCTAGTGGGAATCGAACCCTGGTTGCTTGGTTACTAAGCCAGTGCTCTAACCACTAGGCTGCTACTCCTCTCCAGGAGGTGAAATATGGCACACTGAGTAAGGATATTCAGCCAGCAAAAGTGTCTGGCCACTCCTCGTCCTCTAGGGGATCTGCGGTAGCTGTTCCATTTGTTTGGGGGTCATTTCCAAGAGGAGAGCTTCTAGATTGTCTCCCCCCCACCCCTAGAATACTTTTCTTTTTTGCAGCAGGTCTGGTGGTTCTGGCATGGAAATTCAGACCCTCCGGTCTCTGTGTGCCCCCAGGCACAGTCTCATGCAGGGCATGCTGAGTGTAGAAGCTCTGTTTGTGATTGCCTTTGGCTAAGCATCCCCGTCGAGGGGTGCCCCCTGGAGATGAGGAATTGCTGGGAGTTGACTATGACTTGGATTGAGATGGCTTGATACTGGGCTCTCATGTGGATGAAGAATACTCTTGCCTTCAGAAGACTGTGAAGAGGCCAGAGTGGTCTGCCTATTCGGGAAGGAGAAACTGGTGGCATTAATTGCCAGGATCTGATCTGCCTTGAACTTGATGGATGCTTCCGGCATGGAACAGGAGCCAAAGATGTACCTGCTCCTTCAAGGAGTGCAGAAATCCACTACTGACTTCCCGTTCCCACATGTGATCAAAGATATGATCTAGTTTGAGTGGGACTCCCTGCCTAAGGGTTTAAGGATGTGTATGAAGATCGCCGCTCTCCGGGAGAAGGAATGCATTGAGTGGTTTGGTATTCCCAATGTGGATGCGCAGGTCATGGTGGTTGCTAGACAAACCACCATTCCTGTGTAAGGCAGATCGGCCTTAAAGGATTTTCTGAACTGTAAGGTGGATTCATTGTTGAAGAGCCAGTTCACTGTGGCAGCTGCTATTCTGCAGCTGGCAGTATGTGCCAGCCTGATGTCTCGAACCCTGCTCCAGTGGATTTAGTCTTTTCCACCGGATATTACTCCTCCTTTTGGAGTCTGCTATGGCCTTCCTTTCTGATGCCATGTATGACCTGGTACTTTTGGTGGCCATGGATGGTGGTATCCTGACAACTGTCATTTCATTGGATTTGGCTCTGGCACTGGACAGCGGACTCATCTCCCAAAGCCTGGTTGGCTCAACTGGCTTTTAAGGGTAAGCTGCTTTTTGAAGCCGATTTGCAGAAGCTGGTGATGGGCCTGGGCGAGACAAATCTTATTGTCTTTCGGAAGACAGGTCCAGGGGGGCCCATGAAGCAGGTTGGTGCTCCTTTCTTGTCGGCCTCTACCTGTCTACTGATGGTGCACTGGCCAGATCCATGGTGGTCTTGTGCATTTGTTTATTTTATTTATTACAAATTTCTATACCACATTTTCCTAAAGATCAAATGTGGTTTACAATGAACAACAATTTGAATTGTACAGAGAAAGGTACATCTTCAATTACAAAGAACTCTTTAACTATATGCGTTAACTGTATAGAACTAAATACAATTACTTCAGGACAAGGCTACTAGCTTTCCCAGTCGTGATGCAGCCCGCCTAAGGGTATAGGGCGAAACTAGAGTCAACACAGATCCAGCTCTTATGGCGTGATTGTCATCTTTGACTGAGGGGCCCTTAATCCATTTAAATGTTTCTTTTCTTTTAAATGCATTTTAAAAAATTGTTAAACACACCAGAGGTCTATGAATGACACCACAGGGGGAGAAGTTGCTTAAAGTAGCTGTTGGCCGCCACAATGCAGTTTCCAGCCCCCCTGCTCTGAGGTCTCTCTAGATATAATGGGTACCCAGTCTTTCATATACACTCCTGGTTAGACACTAGGTTATAAGATTGGGCATTGTCACATAGGGGACGAGAGGTTGGTGTGCATAGACCAGGAGAAGGACCTTGGTGTGATTATTTCGGAGGATCTCAAGGTGGCAAAACAGTACGACAAGGCGGTGGCAAAAGCCAGAAGGATGTTGAGTTGCATACAGAGAGGAATTACCATCAGAAAGGAAGAGGTACTAATGCCACTGTATAAGTCATTGGTGAGGCCTCACTTGGAATACTGTGTTCAGTTTTGGAGACCATATCTTGCAAAGGATGTAAAAAGACTGGAAACTATTCAGAGGAAGGCGACCAAAATGATTTGGAGCCTGCGTCAGAAGCCTTATGAGAAGAGACTTGAAGACCTAAATATGTACACTCTGGAGGAGAGGAGGGACAGGGGAGATATGATTCAGACCTTTAAATATTTAGAGAAATAATGAACAAACAAACCTCTTCCAAAGATGGGGAAAGCTGTAAAACTAGAGGGTTTAACATGTAACTGCAAGGGGGTAAATTGAAAGGTAATGTCAGGAAATACTTTTTCACGGAAAGGTTGGTGGATGCTTGGAATGCCCTCCCAATGGAAGTGGTGGGGGCAAACACAGTGACGGAGTTCAAAAGGGCATGGGACAGACACAGTGGATCCCTTTACAGCAACAGGATAAAATCAAAATAAATTTAACTATCTAATTTCTCAATAAATAGGGGTGTCCTTCATGGAGCTGTGGGTTCACCCCTAAACAAAGACATGGGGAGGGGTGACCTGCACAGAGCTGCAGGTGCACCTACTCTTGCCATCTTACTGGGCAGAGTGGATGGACCATACTGGTCTTTATCTGCCGTCATTTACTGTGTTCCTCCTGACTTCTGTTTGCTTACTCTGCGATTCTTGTTTGAACACCCTTTCTCTAAGGAGCAGGGGAAGGATAAGGATCTTTGCCTTGTGGATGTCAGGAGGGTGCTGCTCTGGTACTTGGAGATTATGAATTCTTTTTCTAAGTGTGACCATCCTTTTTCTGCTATTAGCTGCCATGTCACTTGCGCAGGCCAGCAAAGTCGACTTTGGGGTGCTGCTGGATTAAGGAGGCGATTGCCTTGGCTATTCTTTGCAGAACCAGCCAGTCCGGAGGGTTTGTGCGCCCATTCTACCCGAGCACAAGTGTCCTTGTGGGTGGAGCAGAGCTCTCTAGCCCCTGCAGACATTTGTCGGTGGCAACATGGGCATCACGTTCCACTTTTGTCAAGCATTACCACTTGGATTTTCATATGTGGTTGGACACGGCCTTTGGCTCAAGGGTTTAGCCAGCTGCTATGTTTTGTAGCTCAGTGGAGTCATAGCTTTGGTATGTCCCACTTGTCTGGACTGGTCTAGCAGGACAATTTGGAAGGTAACATTTTACTTACCAGTTAATGTCCTTTCCTTTAGTCCTGCTAGACCCACCCCTGAAGCTGTATTTGCTCTGTTCTGCTGCTGCGATACTGTTGGGTCTGCTATGATTTTTATACTTTGCAGATTCATCTTCTACTGTGAGCCTTTTTTTGATGCTTTCCTGTACATAGTTCTCTACTGTATGATTACTCATTGTTGCCCATGATTGAGGTAGTGTGAGGCTCGCAGTGTTTCTCCCATATGCTTTAGGATGGTTACTGAAGAGACCTCTGGTGGCTGAGGCAAATAGAGGCATAGGAGTGATGTCATTGAAGCCTGGGCTTTTTATTGGTTCTTTGTCTCCAATCTGCTGGTAGAGGAACACAACTCACTTGTCTGGACTGGTCAAGGAGGACTCAAGCAAAGGATGTTAACTGATAAGTAAACTGTTACCTTTAGCATTCCTTAATATATGAATTAACACATGTACAATAGATTTGTATGTATTAAAGTTCTAATGCAAATTACAAAATTGTGTTTTTTTAACTGTATGTGTGAAATGAACTAGGGAAAAATGCCTGAAAATCTGTCAAAAGTCCCCAAATGAACCAAAGAATTTGTAGACTGTGCACATCTCTACTGTTTCCATGGTCACTGGCTGTCAATCAGTGATTCTAGTAACTGAGTTAGGTTTAATCGGGTGATGAAAGGTGCTGTATCTCTTCCAGTCCCTTGGGCTATGCAGTCCCATCTGATTAGCACTTGTTGATAAAACATAGCAAATTACTTTTCTAATTAAAGTACATGAAGTGCCAAACTGATGGTAATAACGATGTTTACCATGTACTGTCGCAGTAGACAGAGGAGGCAGGAGATGTGCCCTTTCTGGACTGGATGCCTCGTGACCCTGCCCCCAGAATGCACTAGCTCCCTAGAAGAGCTCTCCCTCCAAGAGCGGACTTCCCTGGGGAGGCCAGGTGCACTGTGATAACTCCGTGCATTTAATATGTTCTAATGAATCTGTAATCGGCATATGAGAGAGACTTTACATGCTGATGGGACAGGCATAACGAATGACGAACTCTGTAAAGCTGTGAAATAGAAAGAAGATGAGCATTTCAGGTATTGCTTAATCTGATTGCGTGACGACTGAGAGGGCTTGGTATCTATATGCAACACAGTTACATAATCTAAATTTAAAAATGAAGCCATCTGCTGTGTATCAGAGTGGTCTCTAAGGATGCAGCACAGGTAATGATAGTGACAGTCTCTAGGCGCTTCCAGCACAGCTTACTGCTTAGAGCATGGAGTTGTGCCACCTGGAGACCCAGAGTCAAATCCCACCACCTCTGTTCATGGTGCAACTTCATAGCAGCATTTCAGCAGACAACCCCGTTTTTGATTAGATGCTATGTTGAAATGCTTAGCCTTTGGGGTGCAATATGATGCTGCTTATGTCAATATTTATTTGGCATGGTACTCGAGTGCCTTACAACAATTGGCTCGATTCATCCCCATAGAATTTGCTTATACTGTATCTTCTGTCATAAAGGGGAATATTTTACTCCTATTTGGTCTGTTTTGAAACAAATATATACAACTCTAGGGTTATTCGCCCTGACAGGGCAGTTTTCAAAATGTTTTAATTGGATAAAAACAGGGTTGCTTCCTCTCTGGTTGAAGGTACCCATGCTGCATAGGGGTAGGGCTGGCAAGGAATGTTTTCATTATGAAATCATTTTGCTTGGTTTACAGCACAGATTTTGCACCTTATATAAAGTGTGTGCAAAATCTGCTAGTATCCATGGTGCTACCAGCAACCCCCCCCCTTCCCCCCTGAATTTCAAAGGGAATCTGCTGGATACAAAGCACCCACAGGCCAAAAGCCTCACATATAGTGAAAGTAATTGACCTCTTTCTTAACCCACCTGGCTTTTTCTTGCTTGTCCAGCAGCTTTACTCTAACTAGATTTACTCTTGCTAAAAACAGGGATAAGCTTGGGCAGCTCCCTTTTACCCCAACTTCTTTCCTTTTATTCTGTCTGAGTCTATTGATATGGAGGTGGAAAGTAGACTTCGAAAAGAGTTGAGGGAAAGTCCTGTAATGGAGCTCTTTCTGGCTGTGCAGAGAACCACTGTCGCTATGGTACAACTTTGCGTTTGTGCAAAAACAACTTTGACAGGCCCTACCTTTCTACACAAGCATCTCAACATACTCGATAAGCACGCACAACCACTCCCTTACTCCTCTGACTTTGGTACATCACCCTTACATTTGCGCTTGTAGTAGTGCATTACTAGGGTCAGCATTGTACACATGAGCTCAACCCAGCATTCAAGCTTACACATCACTATCTCGTCACTAACAGACCCAGGATGCAGGATATAGAAGAAGTTATCTAAAATCTCCAACTTTAAAAAAAAACAAAACAAAAACCCAAACAACAATTTAACTTAACCCTCTTCTAGTGAGGGCGGCACTTCTCCAGGGTGGGGAAAGGAGGGGTTGAGGTGGGTCCTGTTTCCACATCCTGCAGGTTGTGGTGCTGCTGCTGCTTCAGCATGCCAAGACAAGGGTGAAAGAGTTGAGGACTGTCAGGATGCCTCGGAGACAGCCCAAAAGCAGCAAGTATGGAGCAGGAAAGAAAGTGACACATGCGCACAGTGCCTTCAAACGGTTGGTGTCTGGATAGTCCTGGAAAGCACAAAGAGAAAAGGCAAAGGCAGCATGCACAGACTGACGGAGGGTTTATGCATCATTGTGCATAAATCATAGTGGTTTTTGTAATTTATGTGCATAAATAGGCATTTACGTGAATAACTGGTGCAGATGCTATTCTGAAAGAGTGTATGTCCGTCTGACGTGCACGTTCACTGTGGGCATTCACATGGGTGGAATTTGGCCAGAGCATGGGCGGCAAACACATGTACATGCATAAATTATAAAATTCTATAATTTTCATGCATTCGTTAAATGCCCATGCTTATATTTGTACACCAGCTTTAGGGCTGGCATAATTGATCCCACATGCCAGCAAGATTCTACTGAAGATTATTCAAAAGAGACTACAACCATACCTGGAGCAAGAACTACCTGAAGTGCAAGCAGGGTTCAGGAATTGGTCAGGAATGAGACACATCATTGCGTATGTGAGATGGATCGTTGAAAAGACTAAGGAATACCAAAAGGATATCTAGTTGTGCTTTATCGACTATAGCAAGGCTTTTGACTGTAAACCATGAAACTCTGGGCCACATTAAGAAGCATGGATATACCAGAACACCTGATTGTTCTCTTGCACATTCCATACATTGATCAAGAAGCAACAGTTCGAAGGGAACAAGGAGGAACAGAATGGTTTAAAATAAGCAAAGGTTTAAGACAAGGCTGCATACCTTTTCCCCCTACCTGTTTAATTTATATGCAGAACAAATCATCAGAGAAGCAGGATTGTATGAAGACAACAGAGGTGTGAAGATTGGTGGAAGACTCAACAACCTTAGCTATGCTGATACCACATTACTGGCTGAAAGTGAAGATGATCTGAAGCATTTGCTTCTCGCATTCAAAGAACATAGTCTCAAAATGGGCCTGCTCCTTAATGTAAAGAAGACAAAGATCATAACTGGCATAATCAACAGGTTCATCGTTGAAGGAGAAGAAATTGAAATCGTGAACAACTTTAACCTACTTGGATCAACTACACAGGTACACTAAAAAATTTTTTAAACTGCCTCTAATGTTTCGATTGATTTTTACGTTTTTTGGTGCGCTGAATCCAAATCTGGTAACCAATTTGCTCCATCACGTACAGATTTTTTGCTACATTGGGTTAGCAGTTTGAGGTGAACGTTTCAGATTGAGTGCGATCGAGATAAAAGTTTCTTGGATGAATTCTTTATACTAATTGTTTAGTAGTTATTCAAATAAGAATAAAGAAAATTGTAACAAGGCAGCACATAAGAATAGAGTAATGTCAACAAAACACACTGTAATGGTAGCAAAATTGTCTGCACTTAAAACAGCCACATACATGTGCACAAACATTGAGCATATAAGAGCGAGGTTAGACACAAAGCAAAGCAAAGAAATGTGCAAAAAATGTTGTACAGGTATGTACGTAAGAATAGAAAACGCAAACCGCACCATTGCAATACATGAAGACAAACACCCGATGGTGTGAAAATAAAATTCTAATAAATGAGATCCGACACTGTGGTAATAACTAGCAAATTTTTATTTCAAAGTTTAGTAAAAACACGATATTTGTCAACACAGTTTAGATTTTAAAGTCATTCTTGGGTCAATCAATCTCCTGGTGGGCCTGTTTCTTCTTCCCCTGAATGCTTCTCTTGGTGCGCTGCTTGGCGTATTTTTCATCTGGGGTTTCCCGCAGCAGCAACCAGCAGAAATCAGCCATCATAGTGGTGTTCCATCTTCCTTGGTACCTTCTCTCTGCGTCCTTGATGTCCTGGCGAAACCTTTCACCTTGTTCTTCACTGTACGCCCCCAAGTTTTCGGGAAAGTAGTTCACATGGGAGTGCAAGAAATGGACTTTCAGGCTCATGTTACAGCCTTGTTCTTTGAAGGCATTGAGCATCCTGGCAACAATATCCTTATAGTTCTCATCCCGCCTGTTCCCCAAGAATTTGAGAACAACATCCTTGAAGGAATCCCAGGCTTCTTTTTCCTTCTCAGACATCGTTTCAGCGAATGCTCCACCTGAAATGAGTTTCCTTATATCAGGGCCAACAAACACTCCTTCCTTTAGCTTTGCTTCAGAAAGTCAGGGGAACTTTGAGCAAAGGTACCGAATGCACTCACCATCTTTTGGAAGGGACTTGATGAATTGCTTAATGAGACCCAACTTAATGTGGAGAGGTGGTAATAGAATTTTATCACGAGGTACCAAGCTCTCATGAAGAACATTTTTCTCACCGGGTCTCAAATACTCCCGAATTGGCCAGTCTTTTTTTCCCCCAGTGTAGGTCGCGGGCCCGGCTATCCCACAAGCAAAGGAAGCAGGGATATTTGGTGAAACCGGATTGCTGCCCTAATAGCATGGATAGAATTTTAAAGTCTCCACAAATCATCCACTTATGCTCATCATAACGAATCTTCTGAAGAATCAGGGCCAAATTCTCGTATTTTCTTGGAGAATAACAGAGTGAGCAATAGGAACTGAAGCGGATGTGTTGCCATTATGAAGAAGAACACCTTTTATGCTGTCTTTTGATGAATCAATGAACAGCCGCCATTCAGCAGGATCATACTTGAGTTTAAACTTTTCCATCACTCTGTATATATCGTTGCAAAATACCAAATCTTCCTCTTTGCTGAAATACTTCAAAAATTGTGTCTCGCGGTTGCGGTACCAATAAAAAGTTGTTCCTGGTGACAATAGATTTTTCTGTTTAAGCCGAGAACCTAGCAGTTGGGCAGCATCTTTTGGGAGTCCTAAATCCCGGACTAAATCATTCAATTCAGTTTGAGAGAAAAGTTCAGATTTCGGATCTGGTTCAGTTTCAAACTCGGAAGTACTGGACTCATCGGGAAAAGCCATCTGATGAGTCTCATCATGATCAGAACCGTCCACACAAATATGATCCAAAGATTTTGGTGGTTCAGGCACAGGTACTTAGTTGCTATGAGGCATAGGCCTAATTGCTGAGGGAAGGTTGGGGTAACTTATTACGTTCTTATTTTTTAAGTTGTATCCCTTCACAATGCAAGAGCAAAAATAGCAGTCACTGCTGTGGTCTCTTTGTTCACCACGCCACATCATAGGTATTCCGAAACGAAATGCTTGTTTTTTACCTTTCATCCATAAGCGTAGATCTTCCTCACATGTCTTGCACACTTTGTGAGGAGCCCACGGTTTGTCTTGATCGCCTAACTTCAAACCGAAATAGGCGAAATATACTTTTTTAATAAATGCAGAAATGTTCCTCTGCTGCTTTTTCACGGTATATTCCCCACAAATAAAACAAAAACTGTCCGGAGAGTTGACGCAACCTCTGGCTCTGTGAGCCATCACAAATACACAGCACTGCAAACTACAACTGTAGTGAACCACTTCGGAATAAAGCTGGATTACGACTGAGCAAACAAAAGGTAATAATGAACTTGCAAGAAACTGAAATTTGACAGGAACGTTCATGTCGCAACCACGAGGCGAGGCGAACAGGAAAGAACATGCGCCAGCGCGAGTACTGGATTTAGCCCCCCGCCTCCCAATTGTCCTGTTAATGTATAAAATGAATACAAAGCACTCTAAAATATCATGAGGGAGTGTTTCTAGTTAGTTAACCATTACAACCTCTATTTTGGGCCAAGAAAATAAACTGCAGTCGGCTAAAAAGAAATTATGTGAACATTCCTTATATGGGTAAGAAATCTAATTTTGCAAGAAAACGTGACGTGATGGAACATTTTGGCTATTTTTCCTGGATTCAGCACCCCAAAATCTATAGGAATCAGTTGCAAAACTGGAGGCAGTTTTTTGGTAGTGTACCTGTGCTATCAATAAAGAAGCAACAAGCAGTCAAGAAATCAGATGATGCATTGCTCTTGGCAGAATGGCTATGAAAGACCTAGATAAGATTCCCAAGAGCAGAGATGTCTCTCTCCATACAAAGATTCGACTTGTTCAAGCCATGGTATTTTCAATAACATCATATGGATGTGAAAGCTGGACATTGAAAAAGATAGACAGGAAGAAAATTGATGCCTTTGAATTATGGTGCTGGCGGTGAATACTGTGTATACCATGGACTGCCCGAAGAGCAAACCAGTCAGTACTAGAGGAGATCAAACCTAAGCTTTCTTTAGAAGCTCAGATGACAAGACTTTGACTTGGACAAATCATGCAAAGAGAGAGATCATTAGAGAAAGACATCATGCTTGGCAAGATAGGTCAACGCAAAAGAGGAAGGCCAGCAATGAGATGGATCGATACAATAACAGCAGCTATGGGTACCAGTCTGTCAACAATGAGCCGCCTGACTGAAGACCAAACACAATTTAGGATAGCTATCCAGAGGGTCACCATGAGTCGACTCAGACTTGACGGCACTTAACAACAATTGATTATGCCTTAGATTAGCACACACATATTTAGCCTCTTAGTATTCTGTAAAGAAAATTAGCTTTGACATAGGCGTGTGGAAATGCACTTTAACTAGGTGGACTTTTATTTTATTTATTTATTTTTATTACATATTAATCAGTTATACACCAAACTATCAAAAGAAAATCGAAAGAACAATATTATCATACAAATCCAAAACAATGAGGGAACAAATCCGATATAGTCCACATATCTGGGATTCGGTAGTGGAATACCACAAACCACAATAACAATATAAGAAATTAAGGCTAAACAAGCCCACACATTGGAAGGATAACAAAATACGATTATACTCCCCTATAATCCTCTCCCTGTATTCCTGTCTGAAATAAATTTCTCCAAATGAGATACATCAGTAAAAATATATGAAGCGCCGTCATAATTCACAACACATTTACAGGGAAATCGTAGGAAAAAGGTAGCACCCAGCTGAAGGACCTGCGGCTTAAGAGCTAAAAAAAAGCCAACGCCGAAGCTGGGTGCTACGCGCAACATCTGGGAAAATATTGATGCACTGATCACAAAACTTGGATGCTTTATATTTAAAAAAAGCCTTAAGAATCTGCTGTTTAACTTCCAAATTTCTCAGTGTCACCAGAAGGGTAGCCCGAGTACCAATAGTGTCTGTGGAATCCTCTAAAAAAGCAGTCAAGTTTGAAATAGAAAGTTCAATTATGTCTAAATCTCCTTCATCTGAGGCAACCTTTTTAACCGTGGAGGAAATATAAAACATTTGAGAGAACTCTATAGGATCCGTCAAATGTAAAACTTCTCTCCAAATACTTATCCAGAAGAATTCTGGGAGCTAAGAGGGAAGTTTGTGGAAAATTTAGGGAACGTAAATTGTAAAAACGAAAGGAATTCTCCAATGCCTCCAATTTACTGTGTAAGATCAGAGAATCTTTTATACCAGCCACATGTGCAGAATGCAACGGGCTGGTCTGAGATTCTAACTTAGTACAAACTACATCCAAGGAAGACACTTTGTCATCAAGCTGCTTCAAAGAAGCAATTGTTTCACTCGAAAAAACACACAGGGAACTTAAAGTGGAGTTCATTTTCTCATCTATAGATTTAAGGGCTCCCCAAAGATCTTTCAAGGTTACCTCAGTGTCTGGAGAAAGGTCAGGAAGCGCAGGACCTCCAGTCCCGACTGACTGTACCGGATTGGGTAAAGAAACTTTTGAAATACTTGAACTCACCTTGTCAGGAGATGCCACAGAAACTAAGGAAACACCGACAGGAGGCAGGGGGGGAAGAGGAGACCGCCCTCCGGAACTGAGGGAAGCTCCTTCAGGGGAGGACTGCGCAATCGGAAGCGGGACAAGATGTTTGTCCATAGGGCCACTAGGATCCTTATCTGCTGCAGCACCAGATGATTTGCCCCCTGCTTTAGCTTTCCGTTTCCCCATAATGAATAAACCAAACTCACAACACACTGAGCTCTCAATGCCAAATCGTTGCCAAAGGGGCGTGTCTCACCCCTTTGGACATGCCCCGCGGACACGCTCCGCGGTCACAGAGAGCTCTGCAATTTATACAGGAGGAAAGGAAGGTCCTTGCTCAAGTTGTCCCAGCGCTGCCTGCCCGATGGCGGAGGGAAGGGAGCGCGTCCAGCAGCCGGCCCCGAGTGGTAACAGTCTCCAGGATCTCAAACAGACCCGAGTTCCTCCCACACAGCCACACCGAATCCGTAGAGTAGCTGCGGAGCACACAGTTATACTCGGCAGGGTCCTCCTTGCTCAAGTTGTCCCAGCACTGCCGGCCCCGAGTGGTAACAGTCTCCAGGATCTCAAACAGACCCGAGTTCCTCCCACACAGCCACACCGAATCCCACTAGGTGGACTTTTATAAAAGTACCCTCAACTCAAAACCCCCAAGTTTTTAGGAAATCTTACTTAGTACTATTTTAATAGATATTACTACTCCCAAGCAGCAGTAATATTACTACAGTGGATAGGAGAGGAGTAGCATAGTGGTTAGAGCAGTGGCCTGGGAGTCAGACATCAGGGTTCAAACCCCACTACCGTTCGTTGTGATCTTCAGCAAGCTACTTAACTCTCCATTGCTTTGGGTACAAACTTATAGTCCAAGTTCTCTGGGGAAAGGGAACTAGCTACTGTATTTAAATGTAACTTGCTTTGATCTACTACTGGAAAGGCATGAGCAAAATACAAATAAATGCTGCTACTGTTACAAACCATTTACATAGTGTACACAGTGCATTACAGACAGAAATGGCATTCTTACTCCAGTGGATCTTACAAACTGGTTGACAGATGGATATTCGAAACATAAGAACTGCATGCCTCTGCGCAGCATGTAACGGAGACCACTGCACAGAACAGGAACACAAAACGTTAAAAAATGACAGATAAAGGCCATACAACCTATCCAGGCTGCCTATCCATGCCGGGGTCTAAGCTCTAAAATCCCTTCCTCCTCCTTAGTGATCCTCTTGTGGTTGTCTCATGTTTTCTTGAATTCAGATACAGTCCTTAATTCAATTGGGAGGCTATTTCATGCATCTACCACTCCTTTCCATAAAAATGTTCTCAGATGACTCTCGAATCTATCCCTGTTCATCTTCATTCTATGACTTTCCAGAGCTTTGTTTCAATTGAAAGAGGCTCTCCTGTGCATTTAGAAACATAGGCCATGTGGTCTTTTTCTGTCATCATGTTTCTATCTAGTCTGTCCTTCCATATCAACAACTACAACTGTCCACTTTTTACCTTTTAGAGATCCTCTGTGTTGGTCCCATGCTTTTTTTAATTCAGTTACTGTCCTCATCACTACCACCTCCACTGGGAGACTATTCCACGGATCCACTACTCTTTCCGTAAAGAAATATTTCAGCATATCACTCCTGAATCTATCTCCCTTCACCCTCATCCCATGTCCCCTCATAGCAGAACTTGCTTTCAATTGAAAGAGGCTCTCTCCCTGAACATTTATGCCATGGAGGTATTTAAACATCTCAATCATATCTCTATCCCGCCTTTCCTCTAAGGTGTACATATTAAGATCCTTAAGTCTGTCCTCATATGCTTTATAATGAAGCCCACTAATCATTTTAGTAGCCACCCTCTGCACCGACTCCATCCTGTTCACATCCTTTTGAAGGTGCGGTTTCCGGAATTGCACACTATACTCCAAATGAGGTCGCACCAAAGACTTATACAGAGGCATTATCACCTCCTTTTTTTCTGCTAGCTATTCCTCTCCGTATGCACCCAAGCATCCTTCTAGCTTTTGCCGTCACCTTTTCTACCTGTTTAGCTACTTTAAGATCATCAGACACAACCACACCTAGGTGTGGTTGTGTCTGATGATGCAGAGGCATTACATTTCTCTATCGTAATTCTCTTCTCCTGTCTTTCTTCCAAAGTATGTATATTAAGATCTTTTAAGTGTGTTCCCATATGTTTTATGATGAACACCACTAACTATTTCAGTAATCACCCTCTGCACAAAATCCATACTGCTTATGTCCTTTTTGAAGATGTGGTATCTAGAATTGCACGCACAGTACATCAAATGAGGTAAGACTGTCTTCAAGTCTTGCCACAAATTTTCTTTTGAAACAGGCTTTGACTCTTTCTTTATGCTGAGCTACTCCATTGTTTTTGCTTTGTGCTTAGGATTGTCTTGTAGAAAGTTGAATCTCCATTCTAGTAAAGTGGCAGACTAGATTAATCTTTCCTCCAAGATCTCTGTACTTTGCACTATTCATCTTTCCCTCAAACTGGACAAGCCTCCCTGCCCCTACTGTAAAGTACCTCACAACATAATGCTGCCACCACTTTGCTCTCTTTAGAGATGGTGTTGGGATGGTGTGCTGTGTTTTATGCTACATATATTGCTTAACGCTGAGATCACAAAAGTTCCATTTAGAGTTTTAGACCATAACCCCTTCTTCCATATGTGCATAATGCCCCCAAAGCACATTACATGG
This sequence comes from Ichthyophis bannanicus, assembly GCA_033557465.1. Lineage (NCBI taxonomy): Eukaryota > Metazoa > Chordata > Amphibia > Gymnophiona > Ichthyophiidae > Ichthyophis > Ichthyophis bannanicus. Next base: position 49,292,930 of record CM066046.1, read on the forward strand.
CTTTTCTTAAACAGCGACTTGTCACCCTTCTTTTGTACAGCCCTGTTTCGTACAAAAATGGACCACAACCTAATTATTACTAATTACCTGCAATGATCAGATCCAAAAAGTCAGTACAGGTGCAATCAGAGTCTCTGTTTATTAGATAACTGATGACCAAATACAGGTAGAAAGTGGGGAAGAGAGTTCTATCGGGCACTAGGCACCTCAAGAATGCAACTCTCCCCCTGAATATAAAAAGCATGTTACATTTATACCTTTTTTTCTCTTCCGTTTTTCTGCATACAGTCCCCAGAGCTATTCCTTTGTGTTCTCTCCCCCTCCTCCCATACTCACCAACCATGATCCAGCTAATCTGCTTTCTTCAGAGCCTGGCCTAGCATATATGTTGGTAGCTTTGTGGTTTCCTGTGTATGTTTTTCTGTGCACATAGACCTTACAGGCCTTTATCTGATATCCCCTTGTAGGTCCAAGTCTAGACTCTCCAGCCCAAACTGGCACCTTGCAAGGCTCATGATATCTCCTTATATGGTTCCTTCCGGTGCTGGATCTTCTTCTTGCAAAGGCCTGAATGCTGGCTCATATGTTATAGCAGCGTGGCTGTTCTTCTGTAGCTATTTTTTGTGAGATTCAGGGCAGCCATTAAGTGATTATGAACCAGGAACATTATTAATCCTTAGCACTTAAAAAGTAAAAGCAAATCTATCATACTTAACCCCAAATCTATCATACTTAACCTCTACCAGTTAGTACTTAAACCCTACACTATGAAGGCCATCTTTGTGACATCTTGGTATTGTTGAACAGTCAACATTTTCCCAAGTCTTGGCCAGAGACCACTATAGTTCTCTTAAAGTAATTTTAGGCCTCAGTGACCTTCATTAGTGATTTCCTTAACCCATGGTTGCTGACTTTGGAGGGACAGACTGATATTGTCTCACTGGGTGATGAACTGTTTCCACTTTACAACAATGAATCTGACAATTCACCAAGAGGTATTCACACATTTTGACATTTTCTTAATCTTTCCCCCAATCTGTACCTTTTGAATAACTTTATTGCAGAGCTCCCTGTTTAGACATTTTGCTTCATGTTCACTTGATAGAGAAACAGTTTAATTCCTAATCCAAGAGTATTTTTCTGCTACGCTGATATTCGGCTACTTTTTCACTTGCCTGGCCGTTTCGATGCTGCTGTATCTCAGGTTTCTACTATGCTCACCCAGATCGCTGACTGACTGTCACTTCATGGTTTAAAACTTACTCTCCAAGACAGTGGCTGCTCTGGTCTCATTCTCTTTCCCCCCCATGCTCCTTGTGCTTCCCTCTATAAAAGGCGTTCCCGTTCCTCTGCACAATGTTAAGATTTTTGGCGTTTACTTCAATTTCTCCCTTTCTTCCCAAATCTCTCAGTTTGGCAGTGCTTTTTTTCTGCTTTGCCAACTATGTTCCTTTTGTAAGTACCTTGACGATTACGTTCTCCAGTGATTTCTAGGTTAGGTTATGCAAACTCCCTCTCTTCCGGTCTTCCTTGCTGTTAGCTTTCTCATCTTCAGATGGTGCAGAAATATGGCTGTAGAATTGCTTAATGGTGCCTGCCACTTTGATAGTGTGTCCTCCTTTTTGAGCACTGGTTGCCAGTTTCCTTCCATGTTTGTCTCCCACAAGGTGCTCACAATCGCTTTTCACACATTCTATGTTGGTAATCCTTCCTGTCTCAATTTCTCACCTCTTAAATGTCTGCTTGCTCTCTTCGCTCAGCATTTTATAACCTTTTAGTGGTTCCAGGTCCTTGAATGGTCAGCATTACAGTGGCCTGCTCCATGGCTTTCCGAATCGTGGCTTCTCCAATTCTGGAGACCGCACCTTCAAAAGAATATAAACAGGATGGAGTCAGTACAGAGGGTGGCTACTAAAATGGTTAGTGGTCTTCATTATAAAGCGCATGAGGACAGACTTAAGGATCTTAATATGTACACCTTAGAGGAAAGGCGGGATAGAGGTGATATGATTGAGACGTTTAAATACCTCCAGGGCATAAATGCACAGGACGAGAGCCTCTTTCGATTGAAAGCAAGTTCTGCTACGAGGGGACATGGGATGAGGGTGAAAGGGGATAGATTCAGGAGTGATATGCGGAAATATTTCTTTACGGAAAGAGTGGAGGATCCATGGAATAGTCTCCCAGTGGAGGTGGTAGAGATGAGGACAGTATCTGAATTCAAAAAAAGCATGGGACAAACACAGAGGATCTCTACAGGAAAAAAGGGGACTGTTGTAGATATGGAAGGACAGACTAGATAGGCCATATGGTCTTTTTCTGTCATTTTTCTATGTTTAATCATTTGCACACTGGGTTTTCTTTCTTAGTGGTTTCAAAGCTCAACTCAAAGGTTATCTTTTGGCTCAGGCCTGTCCATCACCCATTCCCGGATTGCTTATCCTTGCCTTGACCTGCTTCTTGCCAGCTTAACACAACCACATCCCCACTTGACCCCTGCTCTGTGAGTTGATTAAAAATGACATCCACCAAACTCGCACCCTACTTTTACAAAACTCACCCAAACATGCCTCCAACAAGGATACATGCCCCGTACTTAAAATTCTCCTCAATCTGCCCTATCCTCAAAAAAACAAACAAAAAAAAACACACCTCGACCCCCCCCCCCCATGACCCCTCATCCTATAAGACCCATAGCAAGTTTACCCTTCAAGCAAAAGTAATTGAGAAAGTCATACAACAACTGCAAGATCATCTGGACAAACATAACCTACTCAGTGATCAAGAGCATGGTTCCGACCCCATCACAGAGTTGACACTTCTAATCTCCCTCCTAAGCAAACTTATAAAGGACATCCAAAAACCAAACCAAGGATACATCCTTCTGTTCCTAAACATCTCTGCGGCCTTAGATACCATCAGCCACATCATCCTAATCCAGTGACTATCAGCACTCTGGCATGATCCTCAGTTGGTTTCAATCATATCTTATCAACCGCCAGCAACAAGTGAAAATCGGAACTTGCATATCAACCCCATACACACAAACACAAGGTGTGCCACAAGGATTCACGCTGTCCGCCGTACTATTGAACATCTACATACAACCACTCTGCAAAATCATCCAATCCCACAAAATATTCTTTCACATACATGCAGATGACTTCGTTAAACACACCCTTCAACACTGATCGCCCATCATTCCACTCCCTCCAGCAATGATTCACAAATGTCTATAGATGGTTCAAATTAAACCACCTATCAAACACCAGCAAAACTGAATCACTATTCATCATCAAAGACAGTACATACACTCCTGCCACCCCCCACAACCATAATACTAAACAACTTTGAAATTCATGACAGAAAAGAAGTTAAATACCTAGGAGTTGCCCTCTATCAGCAACTAACCCTCAGACCTTAAGTTATCAAGACGACAAAAATGATTTTTACTTCGATACACATTCTGCAATGCCTCTGCCCACTGCTGGAACCATCTGACTATAGATCCGTCCTTCAAACCCTTATTCTCCCCCACATCGACTACTGCAACTCCATGTACCATGGCCTTCTACAAATCACCCTCCACCCAGTACAAATTGCTCTCCACACAGCTGCCTGTACAGTCCAAGAATCATCCAGAACTGACCACATCACACCCATCCTGAAACATCTTCACTGGCTCCTACTCCCTGCCAGAATGCAATACAAGATGCTCCTATCAACTTTCAAACTATCAATAATCTCTCCTCCACCCACCTACAAACTCTGCTACAGGCTTACTCACTCAAGTAGACCCAAGAGGAAACTGACCCTGAAGTTCCTGACAAAGATACAACCAGCAAGCCTGCATAAGATCGTTTGAACTCTCAGAACCCTCCCTCTGGAACTTCCTCCCAGGTGAAATCGGAAAATTCTCTGACCTCACCTACTTCAGGAAGCTGCTCAAAACCCTCTTGTTCACAAAATACATCAGAAATTTTACATGACCACTTCCTCAAACCTGATTGTAAATAGTCTTGTAGTCTGCTCTACCCCAAACTGCCTGTAATTAGTCTCAGCTAAGCTAACTCTTGTTTGTAAATAGTTTACCTAGTGTATGCCTACAAGTTATTTACAAAGTTTTATGATCCATGTCAACCTCGTTCTTCATTGTTCCATGTACAACGATTTGATTTGGAGAAAAGGGGTATAAATCCAGCTAAATGAAATAAAGAAAGGTGGGAGAGGGGAGATTTGGTAGAGAGATTTAAATTCCATATAGTCATGCTAAACCAGTTCAGACAAATAGATTGCGTTTCCCCTACCAGCTGATTGATTGGTGGACACAAAGGACCAATAAGCCCAGGTTTCAATGACATCATTCCCATTCCTCTTCGCTTCAGCCACTAGAGGTCCCTTCAGTATTTCTTTGTCTCCAGCAGGTGGTGGATGGATCTTCTTTTCTGAAGAGAATTCTGAAGATTTGAGAGGAAAAAATTGATTTAAAACTGTCGTGAACGATTTGTGTTTTGATCTCTCAATAGTGTGATGTAGGAGGCTACACTTCTTGGTAGCCATAGGAGAAGGGAAAATTGGTTCAGCTTTGCGCCTATCCTGGCTAAGAGCCGTTTGAGCAGTCAGAAGTTGGAAATATTTTGGAAGGATCTGGAAGCAAACTGCCTCTCACAACCTCAATGCCATATTCCTCCTCTGTGTGTGGTCCCCCTCCCCCCCGCTCACTCCCAAAGCTTGCAAAAGGCTCTCTGAGGGATCAGTCTGCTAGCCACCTTAAATGCAGTGCTGCTAAGCCAGATACACAGTTCCTGGGAAGTAGAGCTGAGCCCAGCACACGTTTTTGACCTGGTTACTGCCCTTTTTGGGAGCTCCCGATTTACCTTCTTCCTGGGACGCAATTTGAAGTGGACTGTTGGTGCAGTGTGGGGGTTTCCTGCCGTTTTCTGCATACGTTAATAGTGTTTTTGCCTATTATGTGCCTGGCAGTCATGTGGTCCTAACCTTTGTTCCGCCCAATAGCTCCAACACACGTTACTTCCCTAACCTTTAACATGCATTGCTCTTAACGTGGTTCCCACGTGTTTCTGGGTTGCTACGGCCTGTAGGGCTGGTACACCTACAGTTCTCTGGCCTGCTCAGCAACTCAGGCCTGAACCAAGCTGAACAGACAAGATGGATTCCTCACTACACTTTTGCTGTGTTCAGCTACAAACTTGACCTCCAAGCAACTGCTTGCACAGCGTTTTTATGTGTGCATACAGAAGCCATTGTCCCTGGCCAATTCACTGCCCACATGCAAGAACATCTGCTTCTCCGGTGCTTATCTGTAGCTAGTTCTACTGGCCTTGGACACTTGTACCTATGGCCAGAAAACTACATACTGTTTTCTCAGCATGACATCTTACTATGGATCCTTTGTCTGCAAGAAGATGCCCATCATCTACCTCCTGATTCGCTGAGAACACCTCTGACTGTCTTGTGCCAACCAATCTTCGGATCTATGATGGAGAATTCTCACAAAGAATAATACAATCTGCACAGGAGAACTCTACTACTTTTTCTGCCACAGACACGCTTTTTCCACACTTTCAGACAGACTGTTACACAGGTTCTGTTGTCTGTACCCCGCTGACCTGTTTCCTGCGACCTGATCTGTCTGCAAGATAGCCACACTACGTGTGGGCAAGGCTGTCCTCCAAAGGTCTGAGATAAGACTTTCACAGATACCTCCGCTTCTGTGTCCTACCGCGGCTCGCCTCCGAGAAGGGCTGTAGCCTGCGTTACCTAGCTCAGCTGCCTCCTTGGACTGGTGCTGTTCCAGAGTCTCCTGACGTCCGCCCAAGTGACAGGTGAAGCTAAAGGTACTGACTTATCTCTCCTCCCCCGGATGGGCAAGGGTTAGCTAAAACTTATTCCATAAATTTTCTCAGTGCAGAGCGAATCAGTGACGTCTGGTTACTAATTAGTGATGTATTACTTTGTCCACCTGTAATGCTGTGTCGTAACAAATTTTTACCTCATGTTCTAATTATATATATGTGTTTGTATATTTTTCTACCTGGCTGTCCATAATAAAATCTAATATATATAGACCAGACTTATTTCGTGGCTCATTGCCAGAATAGCTCATAGAACTTCGGGCTGGGTATCAGTAGCCAGTTTCCCCTGGACAACTGAGAGTCTAACATTTTACGCTACTAATAATCCTGATAGGCCCTAGTGTGTGCTGTTGTGATACTTGCCTTAACTCTGTCTTCCAGGAAATGTTGTTTGACCTGTAGCACGCGAGGAGCCTCATCTTTGCTCTTCCTATATGGCAGCCTCTGAATCATCCCTGGAGGGTCTGCTCCCCCTCTTTCAGTGGGGGATGCAGTTAGTTCAGCCTTGCTTGCCTCAAGGCAGGCAGTTAAGAATGGCACTGTGGATAAGTGTATCCAGCCGACTGGAGGATCCAGCGACCAGACCGTGAATCACTCATCTCGTAAGGGATCTGTGGCGATGATGATGCCCTTTGGTTTTAGGGAATCTTTTCTGAGAGGTGAGCTTCCGGATTGTCCTCCCCAGAATGCTTTTCCTTTTTGCAGCAGCCTTGGTCCTTCTGGCATAGAAATTCAGACACTGCGGCCTCCAGGTGTCACCGGACGCAGTTTCGTGGGGAACCAGCAGTGTGTGTAAACCCTGTTTAGCTGCCTTTGGCGATGTGTCCCTGGCAAGGTGCATCCCCTGGAGATGGGGGATCATCTCAGACTAGTTTGAGATTTGGATTGTGACTTTGACTGAGATGTCTTTTGTTATGGGCTCTGATGTGGACGAGGAAGGACTCTCACCTTCAGAGGACTGTGATAAGCCCAAGGTGATTATACCTATTCTGGAAGAAGGAGCTGGACAGCATTAATTGCCAGGGTTTCCTCTGTTTTGAACTTGGCAGATGTTCCAGGGACAGAGCAGGAGCTGAAGGTGCAAGGGCTGCGAAAATCTACTATTGTCTTCCTGTTCCCAGAGATGATCAAGGATATGATCTGGTCTGAGTGGGATTCTCCCAGCTCCCTGCCTTGGGGATTAAGAGTGTATATGCTGTCCCAGAGAAGGAGTGCATGGTGTAGTTTGGTATTCCCAAGGTGGATGTGCAGATCATGGTGGTTATTAAGCTGACCACATTCCTGTGGAAGAATGCTTGGCCTTAAAGGATCCTCTGGACCGAAAGGTGGATGTCTTGTTGAGGAGCTAGTTCACCATGGCAACAGCACGACTGGCACATACTGACAACTGAACTTCTCAAGTCCTGCTTCAATGGATTTGGTCTCTTCCACCGGATGATACTACCCCTCTTTTAGAGTCTGCTGCAGCCTTCCTTTTTGATGCCATGTATGACCTGGTACGTTTGGCGTCCAGGAACAGTGCCCTCTCTACTGTGTCATGGAGGTGGATCTGGCTCCAGCACTGGGTGGTGGACTCCTCCAAGGCATGGCTGGCCCAAATGTCCTTTAAAGGGAAGCTTCTGTTTGGAGCCGATTTGGATAAATTGGTGAAGGGCCTGGGCGAGAAGTCTTACCGCCTTCCGGAGGACAGGTCTAAGGGGCCTATGAAATGGGCAGGAGCCTATTTCTCGTCTGCCTCAGTTTGTCCACCATGGGTGTGCTGGCAGATCTCTGAAATTTCTTCATTACCGACCTGGAAAGCCTTTCTTCTCCTCTGCTTCTGGACTTGGCTTGCTCTCAGCCCTTCTTGTGGGGCCTCTGGGCCTAGGGACTCTGTCCCCACCAGAGGTGCATCCAACCAGACTGCACAATGAAGATTTTTGGGCTCATTCCTAGTTTCCTCTTATTGGAGGCAGGCTTTGCCTGTTCTTTCAGTAATGGGCTTGGGTCACCAAGGATTGTTGGGTACTAGACACCATTCAGTTTGGCTTTGTTCTGGAATGCAAGGTGCAGATTTCAGATGCCTTCATCATTTCCCCTTGTGAGTCTGCAATCAAAAGGGCTACAGTGTGGTCCACCTTGCCCATTCCCTGGATGAGCAGGGCATGGACAGATACTCCATCTAATTTGTAGTGCTAAAAACTGGGTGGTTCCTTCTGGTTCATTTTAGACCTCAAGGGGGTCAGTGAGCACTTGTGTGTCCTGTGCTTGTGGATGGAAACCTTGTGCTCCATAATTCAAGCAGTGCACCAAGGGGAATTCTTGGCTTCTCTGGATCTGGCCAAAGCATACTTTCACATCCTGATATGGGAGGATCAGTAGAAATATCTGTGTGTTGCCATGCTTGGCTCTCACTCTGTTTGCTGCCCTCCCCTTCAGGCTATCCACATCCCCCGAGGACCACCTCCAAGGTTGTCGTGGTGGCAGCTGCAGTGCTAAGAGATCTGTGTTCATCCATACTTGGACAACTGGCTCATCCGGGCCTGTTGCTTGTCAGAGGCATCCTGAGTGGTGTCCTTTTTGGAAAGCCTCGCCTGGTTGAGGAAAGAGCCAGCTGTTGCCCTCCCAGTCCTTGGAGTTTGTGGGAGCAGTTTTCAGTACAAGAGTGGGTAACGTTTTCCTACCAGAGAAGGCCAAAAGACTATTGTTTTATCTGGTGCTGTTCTGTGCGCAGTAGGCTCCCAGAGTCTGAGATTATCCTCTGACAGTGACCATAGAGAGTGTGTCATGGGCGCGTGCCCACATGCGACCGCTGCAGTGGTCCTTGTTGGCTTGGTGGCCCCGACTTCTTAGGAGTTTGAGTGCAGACTCCTGCTATAATTGATGAAGTCCAACCTGCAGTAGTGGCAGCAGCCCTATTATCTGAGGAAGGGTATGCCACTGGACAATTTCTCTTGGACTCTGCTGACAGTGGATGCCAGTCTTTCAGACTGGGGGCTCATTGCCAAGAACGAATGGCCCAGGGCTGTTGGAAGTGCAGGGAAGCGGTGTGGTCCATCACTCACCTCGAGGCAAGGGCAATAAGGTTGACTTCTCTGCGTGTCCAGACCCTGGTCGAGGGCCAGGTGGTTTTGAGTGTTTTTGGACAGTGCCACAGTGGTGACTTATGTCTATCAGCAAAGCAACATGAGAAATGCTGCGGTAGCTCTGGAGATAGCTCTCCTGTATGCCTGGGTGGAGAAGAACCACCTAGCCTTGTCAGCTCAGCATGTTGCTGGGGTGGACAGTGTGGAAGCACAGACTTCCTCAGCCAGCATTCTCTGGATCTGGAGAGTAGGAGTTGAGTCGGGAGGCGTTTCAATTGATTCTGTGCCACTGGGGTTGCCCCAAAAGGATCTGATGGCAATCCGCTCTAGTGTGAAAGTTGACTGCTGCTTCAGTCACCACACAGAGATGGGGGTCAAAGGACATTGATGCCCTGACCTAGCCTTGACCAAGTCAGCACCTGCTGTACATGTTTCCTCCGTAACCTCTGGGGTATTTGATTTGGCATATAGAGCAGCATCCAGGCAGGATTGTTCTGGTGGTGCCCGATTGGCCAAGGAGAGCATGTTTCAGAGAGCTAATGTGACTCGCAGGTAGGTTCTTTTTCGGTTGTCTCTGTCTTGGGCCTATTGCAGCAGGGACTGATCGTCTTGGAGGACCAGGTACCCTTCTCGCTTACAGCTTGTCTCTTGAAAGGAGATAGCTAGCACTTAAAGGTTACTCTCAGGCACTTTGCTTGGAGCCTGGGGAGGTCTACCAAGCTCACATATGTACAGATCTGGTGCCTCTGAGCGATGGTATGTTGCTCGGTAGTTGGCTCCTGAGATAGCCAAGGGGCCATTTCTGCTGGCCTTTCTACAAGATGGCCTGGAAAAAGGCCTCTCCCTTAGCTTCCTGAAAGTTCAGCTAGCAACTGTGGCATGTTTCTGAGGCCCAATGGCTGGCAAGGGTTGTGGGGTTTTTTTTTTTTTGTTTTAATAACCTTGTATCTGGATGTCTCGCACATTCTCCAAGGGTTTGGTTTCTGTGTCCTCCCTTGTGGTCTGTCTGGTGCTCAGGGCCCTGGTGATGCTCTATGAACTGTTGAAGTGTGCTACTTTGAAGGATTTGATGCTCAAGATGGTCATCCTGGTCATGATTAGCCTGCACCTCCAGACATTCTCCTTGCAGAACATCTTTCCGAGATTCTTATCTGTCTTTTTCAAAGGAGGCCATTTCTCTTTGGCCTGGGCCTTCTTTCTTGCCTAAGGTGCTTTCTCCCTTTCACGTGAACCAGGTGGTTTGTCTGACCCTCTATTCTAGAGCAGTGCCGGGGAAGGATAAGGATCTTCGCCTTGTGGATGGCCGGAGGGTGCTTCTCCTGTATTTGGAGGTTACAAATTCCTTTTGTAAGTCTGACCATCTTTTTGTGCAGCTTTGCCGGCCTGAGCAAGGATGAAGCGGTGGCTAAATTGACTTTGGTATGCTGGATTGAGGGGGCCGTTGCCTCCACATATTTATTGCGTAACCGGCCAATTCCAGAGGGTCTGCATACTCATTCTACCTGAGCACAAGCATCGTCCTAGGTGGAATAGAGCTTGGTAGCCCATGCTGATATTTGTCTGGCAGCAACGTGGTCATCACTTTGCATTTTTGTCAAGCATTACTGTGGATGTCCATGCGTGGGTGAACACAGCCTTTGGCTCAGGGATTTTGTTAGCTGTAGCTTTGGCACATCCTCCTTGTCTGAGCTGGTCTAGCAGGACAATGTGGAAGGTGACATTTCACGTTCCAGTTAATGTCCCTTCCATAAGTCCTGCTTGACCAGTCCAGTACCCGCTCCTGGCAATGTATTGCTCTGTTCTTTTGCTGTGGTACCCTTGGGTCCACTATGATTTTGAGTTTACTTGGCTCTGTAGGTTCATCTTCTACTGACAGCTTTCTGTTTGATTTCCTGTACGTAGTTCTCTACTGTTTGTTCATTGTTGCGCACATTGAGGCTGTGTGAGGTTTGCCATGCTTCTCCCATATGCTTTGGGATAAATACTAAAGGGACCTCTGGTGGCTGAGGTGAATAGAAAAATAATTCTGTGAATATTAGATCCCTACTCAAGGTTAATCAGAATCTAAAAATGTAAATATTTTTATTGGACTTTAATCTTTTAAGGCCACTATCAAAAAGCTGGTCTCATTCTTGATTAGTCCTTTTTAATTTTTAGCAAATAATCACTCTGGTGCTTCCAATCACTGCATGTCAATCCATTTCAATTTCTTCATTTCTTTTCCCACAGTTTATTTTTATATATAGAGATAGAGATAGATAAGCGTTTAACTTCAAAACTAGCCACCCCCCATGCTGACATCTAATCAGATCAGCGTATACCAATCCACTTGCTGATTCAATCGTACCAGTTAAACAGTTTGGAGAGTAAAAATTCAGTATTCCAGATAATTTAATCGACCCTGACTATCCTCTCCTCACTAGGACAGGGGAACATGCACGATTATCCTCCAACGTAAATCAGTAAACTGATGGGTTGTTCTCGGTGATCCACCATTGGAGCTCCTTGATGAGCCGTCCGTAACTGTGATTGATGCTCATGCAGCCTATGTATCATAGTTCTTGTATGGTCAACATATAACATCTTGCACTGATGTTCAATAACAGACTACAAAAGTGGTCTGACAAGATGTTCTTAACTGAGCCTTGATAGTAGTCACCAATAATGGCTGAAACCAAAGCTCTCCCTCAATAGTGGGTGCACAAAACTCTTAATGCCCACAAGCAAAATGGCCAATTTGTTCCATATCGTTCTGCAGCCTATTACCCCAAGTCACCAATTTATAAACAAAATTGGCCACATTTTTGCCTCTTCGATAGGCCACTATAGATTTATTTATTTTTGTTTTTAATGAAACACTGGTGTGATTGCCAATGTTGATAAATCAGATGCTATCATCTGTACCTTCGATGAATAGGGGAGTAAGGGGCCAACAGTAAGTTGCGTTGCACATATAAAACCCTTATATATGAACATAAGAACATAAGATATGCCATACTGGGTCAGACCAAGGTCCATCAAGCCCAGTATCCTGTTTCCAGCAGTGGCCAATCTAGGTCATATGTACCTAGCAGTTTCCCCAAAAGACACAGGTTCTACAGTGCTTGTATTGGGTCAAGCAGTCATATCCTGGGTCCCTTTTTAATAATGGTTTATGGACCTTTCCTCCAGGAACTTGTCCAAACCTTTTTTAAACCCAGCTACACTAACAGCTTTTACTACATTCTCCGGTAACAAATTCCAGAGTTTGATTACACGTTGAGTGAAAAAATATTTTCTCTTATTAGTCTTAAATAGTTTACCCTGTAGCTTCTTTGCATGTCCCCTAGTCTTTCTATATTCTGATGTAAACAATCGATCTACGTTTATCCGTTCCACTCCGTTCATTAACTTATGTTTAAATCTTTTTATTCTTGTAACAAAGGAAACAATACATACAACAAAGCCGATAATACAGAGGAAAACAGAATATCTCACACAACAAGAGTATATATTCAGTACATTACATTAAAGGGAGGATCAGTAATATGAATATGAACTTCCCAGAAAGATAGGAGTATTTATCCCCGGTTAGAAAAGGAGAGAACCAGCCTCATTCAAGCACTGGTAATCCTTCTGGGACATCAATAAACCTCGGTGACCTTAGCCTCCCCCTCCCACTGATAGACGAATAAATAAGCAGATATACATAGGATTATTGGGGAGACCACGGCCTTAGTGAATACGTTAAAGGCGAGTACTATAACCCCCCCCCCTTTTTACTTGTGTACCACCCCATTAGGCAAAGTATACGCCCCTATAAGTAAGAGGCAACTGGGTAGTAGAGGGGATCCCCCGCCATACCGGTTCTACTAAACAGCAATTGACAACCACCACAAGTGTACCCCCCCCCCGGACTATCTCCAATTACAAACCCCCCCCCCTGAGTTGCCAAGGTACCCCCCCCGGGAACCCCAGAAAGACCCCCCCTTTTTAGGTATCCCCCCACTTCTCACCAAGCAAGCCCCAAGTGCCACCCCCCTCCTCCATCACCCGGCTATTCTATCTCAAACAGGTCCAAGGTGTTTCTTCTCCCAGACCTGTCCCCAAACTAGAGGCCTGTGAGTGGTGGTAAGGTAGAAATCATGTAGCCAGAACCCCCCACCCCCCCTCCTTTACCCCCCCCGGCCAACCCCCTCCTTCCCGCCCCCCTCCCCACCCAAGTCATATCCATATGAGGAGGGAGAAACCTATGACCAACTAGAGCTCCCTAACTTCTAACTACTATACTGGGCCGAGAGGGACTCCGGACAAGCCTATGAAGCGCTTGCCCCCGTATAGAAGGTCCCCCCCCTTGATCCCCATTTTATTACTACGCCGGCGGCTAGTAAGGGGTCAACTATGATATCTCCCATATGAGTCTGCTGCTTCAGGAGCCCCCTTGGATGCGGCAACGGACCCCAGCCGGCAACAATTGCAGGTGGGGTCCCCACCCCTGAAGGAAACGGGCCCATCGACGCTCGTTCCCAGCCGCCGAGATACGTTCCATAATTAGGAGTTTATGTAATCGGACCCTCCAAATCCCAATAATCGGGCCCCTTACGTCTAGCCATTGCTGCAACACTGTCATTCGGGCAGACATCAGGACCAGACGCAACCAACGCAACGTTTTCCCACAGGTCCAACACAAGATGACGAGCCGTTAGGGGTTCCAGGTGTGGTACGCACCGGAGGAGATACACTGTCACCCGCTCCCAAAATCGCTGAACCTTGGGGCAGTGCCAAAACATATGACCTAACGTCGCCCTATCGGCACCACACCTAGGACAACAGTGACTTGTAGCAAACCCTGCTCTCCACGCCCTAACAGGGGCAAATAGAGACGACGCAGAATGCGATATTGAGTGTCTCGGTGCAGGACCAATGTACTTACAGTGGGGATAGCCGCCAGCCCCCCCCAGAAGGAGCTCTGCGTCTATCTCCTCACCAAGATCCGCCGTCCAGGCCGCCGCCAGGGTGCCAACATCAATGGGCGACAGCCCCTCCCACATCATTTTATAAATTACGGACACCCGGGTCCCCATTGTCCCCCCCCAAAAGAGTCAATTCAAGCTCCGAGCATACTTCCCCCCGCAATGCCCCGTCCGGTATCGTGCTGAGATAACTCCGAAGTTGCGTGTATTGGAACATGTCCCAGGGCCCCAAGGAGAATTGCCGGCGGAGCTCGGCGAAGGCCACCAGTTCGCCCCTGGGGGTCAGCACATGTTCCAGATTCACCAAGCCGAGATCCTCCCAGAACTGGAATCGGGACCGCCCGATACCTGCCGCGAAGTCGGCGTTACCTCGAATAGGGAGATAGGGAGTATGACTCGCTGAGATCCGGCGCAGCGCACAGAAAAACTGCCACGCCTTCCAAAAGGGGACTAAGAAAAGACCTCGGAGACTCAGCGGTACCTCCCGAAGTGTTCGAGCATGGAGCAGGTATCGGGGATGAAGAGGCGCTAGGACAGCCTCAAATAACTCCTTCGGGGTCCACTCTGTTAAATCCCACAGCCAATCCCGAACGTATCTTAATAAACAGGCCATATTGTACCTACAAATATCTGGGAATCCCATTCCCCCCAGGGCCCAAGGCTGTTGTAATATAGCCAAGCGAACTCTAGGTCTGCGGCCCCGCCACAGGAACCGATTAAAGAAACGATCTAGTTGCCGCTGATCCACGCGGCGGAGGGCCAGCGGGAGAATCTGGAGTGGATAGAGGATCTTGGGGAAAAGCGCCATCTTACACAGGGCGACCCTTCCCCCCAGCGACAACGGTAAATCTCGCCAACGGTCTACACATGCCGACACCTCACCTAGAATTTTATTAACATTCAGCTGATATAGATCCTCTAGGTGCGCCGGCAAATAAATACCCAGATACTTAAAGTGGCCCGTCGCCCAGCGTAGGGGAAACGGGCCCTGCCAACCCGACTGTCCTTCAGGGGCCAAATACAGCGCTTCCGACTTATCTAGATTCAGTCGGAACCCAGATGGTTTACCATACTCCTTGATAAGATGCAGCAAATTGGGCAGCCCGGTCCGAGGGTCCCCCAGATGCACAAGCAAGTCATCAGCAAAAGCGGCGACTCGAAATTCGGCGCGGCCCAGCCGAATGCCCCGAAACTGAGAGGAAGCCCGAATACAAAGGAGAAGGGGCTCTAGTGTAAGTACGAAAAGAAGTGGCGACAACGGGCAACCCTGACGGGTCCCCTTTTGAATAGCAAATTCGGGGGACATGACTCCATTAACCATAATTGCTCCTAAGGGGTCCGCGTATAACAATTTGACCACGTCCACAAAAAAGCCTACAAAGCCCATCATCGCCAAGGTCTGGTGCATAAAGCCCCAACTTACGCGATCAAACGCTTTTTCGGCGTCGAAACTAATGAGCAACGAAGTCTCCCCGGCCAACCTCCCGGCACCGATGGACAATAGGATCCGCTGTAAGTTATAGGCAACCTGGTGCCCCCGAACAAACCCCGCCTGGTCCCGGTGAATTAAGGCGGGTAGAAAGTGCGCTAGCCGATCCGCCATGATCTTAGCCAGAAGCTTGATATCGACATTGAGTAACGAGATAGGGCGGTAAGATCCCGGTAAAAGAGGGTCCCTCCCTGGCTTGGGCAGAATGGTGATCAAGGCTTTATTGGGTTCAAATGGAAACCTTCCACGGCTCACTAGATCCTCAAAATACCCTATGAGAGGAGCAACAACTGCATCGTTCAGAGTTTTGTAGAATTCACTCCGGAATCCATCGACACCCGGGGCTCGCCCATTCTTCAGATGCCGGATGGCTTCTTGGACCTCCTGGCCGGACAGGGGCATATTGAGAGCCTCCAAGTGTTCCGCCTCCAGTTTGGGAAGCCCACAACCCGCAAGGAAGGAACGCCCCACCTCGGCTTCAGCCTCCTCTCCGGCATACAGCTCCCTAAAGAAGTCGGTAAAAACCTTCTCGATAGTGGCAGAGTCACATGTGACGGTTCCATCAGACTGCCTGATGGCCCCTATCTGACGGGAGCTGCCCGTCGGCCGCAACAGAGAGGACATCAGCTTGCCAGCCTTGTTTCCAAACTTATAAAGCTTATACCAGTAGTACAGCATCGATTTCTGTACACGTTGGTGAAGAAGCGTCTCCAATTCCGTCTGTACTTCCCGGAGCCTACGCATATGCACCCCTATTCGGGAACCCGCCGCCACCCGGCGCATCTGACCCAACTCCTTCTCCAACAATAGGATCCGCCGGTTCAGCTGCCTACGCCGATGGCTTTGATAGCTGCTAATGTCCCCCCGGAGTACCGCCTTACCGGCTTCCCAAAAGGTCGCGGGAGAAATATCCGGCGATGCATTTAAGAGTTCATACTCCTTCCAACGATCCCGAAGAAAAGTTTCAAACCGCGTATCACCGCAAAGCTCCAGGGGATACCGCCAGATCTTGCTTGAAGGAGGGCAACTCCCCCGCAGGTCCAATACAACCATGGCGTGATCCGAGATAACTAAGGGGCCAATGTTCGCCTTGGAGACCCAACTAAAAAGCGATTCCGCCACAAGAAAAAAATCTATCCGAGACCAGGTGCCATGTGCCCGGGACAAGTGTGTGTAGTCGCGGTCTCCAGGATGCAACACCCTCCAAATGTCGAGGAGATTATACGCTTCGCACAGGCCCCGTAGCTTACGACACGCCCGAGAGCTCCCGCTTCCCAGGGGGCCGGACCGATCAAGATCACTGTCCATAGCAACATTAAAATCACCACCTAAAATCACCTGATACCCACTAGCTTCATCCAACAGTTTGGAGATGTCCTGAAAAAAACGAGCTTCGTAGATGTTGGGGCCATAGACCGAGCAAAGAAACACCTTCCTCCCAGCCAGACTCCCCCACACACCAACATAACGGCCCTGAGGGTCAGAGACCACCTTTTCTTCCTCCCAAGAAACAGACTTGGCAACGAGGATCACCACTCCCCGTTTCTTCCCCACCGCAGGGGCCCCATAGACTTGAGCCTTAAAACCTAGACCCAATTTCTGATATTCCACTACCGATTGATGCGTCTCCTGCAGCAAAGCAACATCTGCATGATGACGCCTCAAATGCTGTAGAACTTTGGAACGTTTCACCGGAGAGCCCAGTCCACATACATTCCAAGAGATCACTCGAGTGATTTTATCCATAACCATGCAAATAGCCAAAGAGCCAAAGCTCGGCCGTCACATGCACACCAAAGTAGGGGCCCCCCCAGCCCAGAGCCCCTTCCCATAATGCTCCAAACCACACTTTGCTAAGAGCCCGAAAACTCCACTCCCACCATCCAATGCACGCTAGTCTCCCATACACACTCTCAGTCCAGTCAGTCAACTTAATCCCCCCCCTCCCTTCCAGACATACCTTGCATCCTAACTTTTACGTTTACTTTTAACCCCCCCTCCCCCCACCCCCCCAGGCGTCCCCCTCCTTCCAATCCCCCCCCCCCCACTCCCCCCCCCCCCCACTCCCCCCATCACCTCTTCCCACCCTACACCAGCTTGAGCTGGCCCCACCTTGACTTCTGTGGCATGTAGGCCCCCCCCGCCCCTCCCCATCCTCCACATTGTGCTTCATCGCTCTACGCCCTCACATCCACCGCCTCCTCCCTGTCCCACGGGGCTGTAGGGTAGTCGCGGTCAAGGCTTATCTAGAGGTGTCCCCACTAGGAGGAACTATCCTCTCCCAGGATGCGACCACGGCCTATTCAGCCCCCACAGTCCCGGGGAGACACGAGAGAAGCCTGCGTAGCGAAGAGCTGCCCTTCTTATATTTAACCCCCCCTCCCAACTCCGCCCCTGCTTGCTCTACCTTCCAAACTTTTCACTAAAATAAATAGTGTAGCGCCCCAACATAAGGATCCACCCATCCTAATGGGTGTGATGGATGGGCCCCTCAATCCCGCGGTTCACTGTCCTCTACTGCAAAAAAAAACAAACCCGTTCAGTGATTATGTACTAACATGATCAAAGCACAGGGCCACAGAGCACCGGAAGTTCCCATCCACATTTCCCCAATTGTAGCAACATGCACTGAACGTCCGTGTTCCCATAGGCTGACGTGATTTACAAAGAAGATAAGATCGGGGGGACAGCGGCCCCACCAGCACATTGCACCAACCTCCCCCAAACCAAACACGGCCCCCCCCAACCCACAGACTTATAGGGTGCAGAAAGGAGGGGGGACCAACACAAGGTGAAACATCTCTGCTCACTGTTGGTTATTGTTGCTATTGTGGTTGTTGGCCACCCTCCCAACACTGCCCAACACCCCCCCCCCCCCGGCCACATCGGTGGGTTGGAGAAGTATGCAAAAGCCCCGGGGAGTCTCTGAGACCCATCCCCCGTCTCAGAGAGCCACCCATCTCCGGAGTGAGTAAATGTGGCCCGTCAAACTCGTGCCAGACTGCTCCCCCACTGCACACGCTTTCAGGGCGATGGAACATACAGTAACATATTCAAAACACATCGCCGCAGAGGACCCAGTATAACTATCGATACTCCCCCGGCAGGGCCCACGTACGCCTGGCGTCTACACCTCCATAAGCGAAAGCAAGCTGCTATACGCATCGGAAGAGCAGCGACCCCGCCACCATTCACCACTCCGTTTGACAGGGGCGCTGCCCTGCCGATCCCCACAACCAATGGCCCGCACCCCCCGGACACCAGATCTCAAGTACCCCTCATCCTCCCCTCCCCGCCGCGCGTATCAGATCGGAGCCCCTCCCCCACCCCAGCCCTTGCATAACATATTAACATCCCTCCAAATAACCGGAACCTTTACAGAGGTGTCTAGTATCAATTCACCCCTGGTATTAAGAAACAAGAAACACAAAAACAGTTGAAGAATACAATATAAGCAAAAAGTAGCCAAACAGTAACTTATAAAGTAGTAGCAAACAGGGATACACAGTTACTCAAGTGATGAGAATCCTCTCCACCATCACATCCTTTTCGCACACTCTCTCCTTGGGTGTCGGAACCACTGTATGTGCCCCCATGGTGAGTCATCATTCTAAGTGTCAGGGTCGGTCCGGCTGGGGTCTCGGCATAACATATCTCCGGTCCACCCGCCGTTGCTCCACAGCTGAGTTATCGGGGCGCAAGGTCAGACCCGGCCAGACCGAGGGAGGCAAAAAACATCAAGACCATTCCCGAAGGTACAGCAACGTGCCGATGGTAGAATTCTAGCCCAAACTGTTGCAATAGTCACGGGCTTCTTCCGGGGAGGAGAACACTCGACTCCCCTTATCACCATAGATCCTGAGGGTCGCCGGATAGGCGAGCGTAAATCGAACACCCCGTTCAATGAGTTTGCTACAGAGGTCTTTGTAGGCCCTGCGTTGCAGTGAAACACCAGCGGAGTAATCTTGAAAGATAAGTAATGGGTTGTTGGGGGCTCCGGTCCGCCTCAGTTGCCGCGATGCCCGTAGCACTTCCTCCTTGTGCGAGGAATTGAGAAACCGGGCGATCACTGCTCGCGGTTGCCGGTCATCAGCCCGAGAGGGCCCCAGGCGGTGCGCCCTCTCCAACACAACCCTCCCTACCTCCTCAGGCAGGGATAGATTATCAGTGATCCACTGTTCCAGATGGCGCCGCAGCTCTCTATCGGGAACGGACTCCGCAACCCAAATGAACCGCAAGTTATTTCTTCGACTTCGGTTCTCAAGGTCCTCCAACTTATCCCGATGTTGCGCCAGTGTTTCCTCCAGATTCTTAATCTTTGCAACGTCCTGCATGTGCTGGTCCTCTAAAGACCCTATACGGTTTTCGGCTAGTTCAACTCTCTTGTTGAAATCGGATACAGCTTGGGCCACCTCTTGCATTTGGCTGGACAAGCCTCCCAGTCTTTGTTCCAGAGCACCCACCACCGCTCTTGACACTTCAGCCACTAACGCTGGGGTATCAAACGGACCCGAGGGCTCCAGCTCGCCCTCCGCCATCTTGTCCTCCCCAACGCGTGTTCTGGTCCGGCGGGGGATTCTTGTGGCCATACAGCGGGCTCCAGTCAGTAAATATTAGTAAAGAGACGCGTCGATCCTCCACGGAACAGCTCCCCCACTTTTACAATGAAAGAAACTAAATGAGCTCAAAATAACGGCAGGAGGGAGGGAGCGGGCTCCGGAGCCGAGACGAACACGTCCTCTCAGCTCACCATGCCACCGGAAGTCAGCCTCCGTTCATTAACTTATAAACTTCTGTCATATCTCCCCTCAGCCATCTCTTTCAAGGTTAAAGAGCCCTAACCTTTTTAGCCTTTCTTCATAGGGGTATCCTTCCATCCCCTTTACCATTTTGGTGGCTCTTCTCTGAAGCTTTTCTAATAACGCTATAACCAGAATTGCACATGATATTCAAGGTGCAGTCGCACCATGGAATGATTCAGAGGCGTTATAATATCCTTGTTTTATTTTCCATTCCTTTCCTTATGATACTTAACATTCTATTTTGCTCTCTTTACCACCGCTGCACACTGGGCTTAGGGTTTTAACATGTTATCCACAATGACACCTAAATCTTTTTCCTGGATGGTGGTTCCTAATGTGGAACCTTGCATCGTGTAACCATAGTTTTGGGTTGTTCTTCCCTAGGTGCATAACAGATTAGTAAGGCCAAGATCTTCCTTGTCTAAAGCCATGTTGACCATCTCCCATTAGGCCATGACTATCTACATGTTCAGCAATTTTGTTCCTTACGATGGTTTCTACCATTTTTCTCAGTACTGACGTCGGGCTCACCGGTCTGTAGTTTCCCTTATCACCCCTGGAACCTTATTAAAAAAAATTGGCATTACGTTGGCCATCCTCCAATCTTCAGGTTTGCAGATGTTTTTAATGATAGTTCACAGATTACTAATAGAAGGTTTGCAATTTCAATTTCAGTTTTTTCAACACCCTTGGATGTATACCATCCGGTGCAGGTGATTAGCTACAGTTTATCAAATAGTTGTAATACATCTTCCCGATGTATCAATATTTCCTTCAATTCTTCCGCACCTTTAATTACCACTTTAGTCATCTACATCTTCCTCAGTAAAGTCTGAAGCAAAGGATTCATTCAGTCTCTTCGCTTTTTGCCTTGTCTCCTCTTAGTGCTCCATCAACCCCTTTCTCATCTAATGGACCAAGTGACTTTCATCTAATGGGCCAACTGACTCTCACAGGTTTTTTGCTTTAACAACTTTCTTCAAATATCCCCTCTGTATGTTTCAAAGCCACAACAACTTAGATTGTTTTCTTATATTTTTCTGTATTGTGGCAAATTCCCTTAAGCTGTAAAAAAAATTGGCTTATGGGCAACCCCATTGTCAATTTTTCCAGGTGATGGCTGGGGAAAGGCAACAAATGTGTTTTGCTACCTCTTTTTTTGATACAATTTAGTAACCAATTGCTATCCCTTTTTAATTATAGTAATTAAAAAATGTATACTTTGGGATTCAATTGCGCGCTCAAACTTCAAATTTGATTTATAATTATTCAACTGTTTCCTAAATTCTTGCAGCATATTATAGGTACCTCTCCAGAGACGAAAAAATGTCATCCAAAGCCCTCTGTCAAATGTGTATGTATTGCATCCAATGAGATGTATAGAGAAATTCCTCCTTGAAGTCGTTACAAAGTGTAGCCACTGTGGGGGTCCCATCGCAGTTCCAAACACTTGATGGTAATAGGCTTCATTAAAGCAAAATAAATTTTCACACAAGACCAATTAAGTTCCAATATATAATCCATCAGGTAAACCTATTTGCCAGTCCAATCTGGATAAAACCTCCAGTGCTTCCTTTTGATCCACATTGGTATACAATAAATTAATATCCATTGTAACAAAAAAAAATAGGTTGATCGTACGTTTATGATTTATACAGAGGGGATATCCAAAGAAAGTTGTTTAAGCTTATATAAGATCTATATACGCAACATGAGTTAGCACCTGGTTGTCTGAGATGTTCCTGCCTGTAGGATTTGCAGATATGTATATACATATACACACACCAAAAAATAGATATAAACGTGCACATTTTTGCTGGGGTAATTTTCAAAGGTAAAGTATGCCCATTGTTTTCACTTTGAAAATTCAACAGAGTCCACATAGTGAAACATGATAGAACTAACATTTTATTTTATTTAAAATTTGTTTATATACCGCTTTTCTACAATCCAAGGTGGTTCACAATGAACATAACAGGAACCGTGCATAGTGACTGCTTTACAGAGAACAAGAACAGATAAGATATGGAATATGAGTATCTTAAAGCTGTGAAACATTAACAAATCAAACTATGGTACAGCAGGGGGGTAGATTTGTGGGACACATCAATGGAAGAGGGAGGATGAAGGGCTCTGACTAAGCATGAGAAAGTTATGGGTTGTTGACCTGCGTTAAAGCCACAGAGAAGTATTCTTGGAATAACATGAAGCTTTATAGGTCTCGGAGTGAAGCTTGGAGAGCTACATCGTGAAAGGATGCACATATTTGGGGCAGAAGACAATTGGCAGAGTTTCTTATAGATGGTAGAATAAATGCAGAAATTGCCAGCTTGGTTATATGTTGTAAATAGTTAATAAAGCAACTGTGCATAGTTCCCCTGTTCGATCCCAAGTTATCCTTCCTGTTATAATGTAAGCCTATGGTTGTTCGTCTGAGGCAATATTTCTGTTAATTGTAAACCGCACTGATACGAAAGCGCGGTATAGAAGAACGGTAAATAAATAAATCTAAGACGTGTGAGGATGGGCAATGAAGAATGAATTTTGCAGATGTTGAGGGAAATAAATGCTAGAGGTGTTGCGAAAGGAAATAAGACTGTGGATTGTGCTTATGGAAATTAGGCAGACTGTGAATGTAATAGATCGGATGAGGAGACTACAGCAAATGGAGATGTGCGGACAGTGGTTGGCAAGGAGAAACTCTGTTTTTGGAGTTATTAAGAAAGAAGACATAAGAGCACATCCATGAGAAAATAGTAGAAAGATAGATAACTAGTCTAACAGGAAGATAACTAGACTATAGTTAGAGAAGTTTGGGTGGCTGAGAATCGAAACTTAGAGAGTGCTGTCTAAGGCATGGGTCACTGGACTGCCAGAACTGGAAAATAGTGCAGTCTAGACCCCGATAAACAGAGAATAGTGTGCCTGGTAGCTTATGGATTACTAATACCAGATTTGAGCCATGTTTTGAGAATCAAGGACTGTCCATATGCTTGTGTGTGATCAGGGATATGGGAACGGGGGTAGGGCATGTTTCATGCTTGCTTGCTGTGAGCTCATTGCTTCTCAATATGAGAGCCTTCATTTTCCCAACTCAGGAAGTAGAGTATTTACTAAAGACGTCACTGAATTAAGAATCATTACTCATAGCAAGCATTCAAAAATTCTTTCAGAACTTGACATGTGTTCCTATCTTTTCTCTCCCCTTGGCTGTCTCTTTTTGGGATAGGGAGCTTGGCTATATCAGGAGTACATGGTGAGTACACCCCTGCCCCCCACATCCTAGCGCAGTCCTTGCTGCTCCATTCTCTCCCCCTACCCCAGTGCAGTCCTCGCTCACTTTCTTCCTACGCTCCTTCCATCTGCCATCCCACAAAGTAGCAGTCCTCCCTTCCCCCTCTAGCACTGCTCACACCCTCGCTCACTCCCTCGCTCACTCCCGCTCTCTCTCTCTCCCTCTCTCTCTCCATAGCTCCTTCAGCACTCCTCACCCCCTACACTCCCAGCACTGCTGTTTCTCATTTGCCTCCCAGTCCTTGGCAGCACCACCTCCCTTACCACTGCTGGGCCTAAAGATGCTTCTGTGCCTGGGCCCTGATACCGGTCAACAGTCTGCTGCTGTCTCGTCTCTTGAGCTTGCCAGATGAAGTAGTAAACATACTCTGGCATGGGGATGAAGCCATTTTTGAAGCAATTATTATAGTACTGAGTTGAAGGAACTCTGGGCTGAGTTTGATCTGCTAAATCTGTTCACTTCTCTCTGTGTCCTGGAGTTCTTGATATGTGTGAGCTGTATATAAATGATGTGATGTCTCTGCTGTGCTCTTTCTTCCTGCTCGTTTATAACTGCTTTGAAATGAAGCTAGCTATACTTTTAATATTCAGTTTAAAACAAATTATTTAATTAGACACTTTGTGTTGCTAGTTTGTACCTTGGTTTCACAGTTTAGTGGTGTCCTTAGGATAGTTCAGTAAGTTCCAGCTGGGGATTGCTCCTAATCTCTGTAAGATTGCATCAGAAAATTAGTTTTCAAAAAGTCTCTGAGAGCAACCGGAGTCCTGTGATGCGCCTGAGATAGCAAGAGGAATATTTCTTAAAAAATAAAACCCTTTCAATCGAGCTGTGACCAGGAACCCTGTAGATTGTGAAAGAAAATGGTATACTCTGCTTGCATGCTGTCTACCAGCTAACTATAACTTGGTGCTCCAGCAGTCATAGTGCTTCAGCGCATTGAACTCTGATGTCTAAGATCTGCTATTGATGTGAATCAACCTGGTCGACTCCTATGCCCGGTTTGCCAGGAATATATTTAGATTGTACTCAGAACACACTGACTTTCCACTTTATCTGTGGCTGGGTTGATTCTCTGGAACACGCTATCTGTCAAGTTACGATTCAAGATTGATATGATAAGGGTTTCATAAGCAAGCAAGGGCTTGCTCTTCTTTTGCAGCTGCATTTCATAGTATTGCCCTTTATTAGCGTGTTGCCGATATTGTTAGCTTCTCTAATTTTGGTTAGCATTTCATCTCTCCTGGAAATCCTTGTCCAAATACCCTTGGTTAGTGACTGCAAAGGTTTAAATCTGGCCTAAAGTCTGCTGATCCCTGATGGTCTGTGGTGATGGGGAAGGAGAGGGTGGTGAAGAGACAATTCAGGCTCTTTCCTTTCTCATTTCTTTTCTGTTGCATAAGATTTTATTATAAACTGTTATACAGTATGTTCCATGAATGGTGATATATAAAGTCATAAAATAAACACAAATTGTAGATGGGGAGTATGTGTGTGTGTGTGCGTGTGAGTGTGTAGTTTTGTTAAAATATCATCAAACATCTAAATTCTATTTTATATGTTAACTGCAATCCACCCATAACACTGTGAAGGGTGCAATAGAAATCAAAATGGATAAACTTAGACACAAACTGAATTTCGTATTTAAAAGTACTCTATTTCTTCTTTATGGAGGAACTTTTGGACAGGCTGTCTAATTGCAGATTACCTGGGCGAGTTTATTGGAAATTCTTTAAAAATCTGCATAAAGTGAAACGACCTTCACATTTGCCAGTGCAGCATATGCAGTTAAAAGCATCTGCTTGCTTTTGCACTTACTGTTTTTGCAGGGCAGGGAAATGAGGCCAAAGTAGCATATTACATTTGGGAATTAGATGTATAGTAGTGGCCAAAAAATTAAGGCAGGTATCTTTTTCTACAATTTATTGTTAATGTACTGTGTAGATGTCACACGTGCTTGCTTACTTTAATCAGCATGGCGATTAGTCACACCATGCGTCTGGCGTCCATTTTAGTTTACTTACACTCTGCAGTAGGTTTCTTGGATGAAGTCTTGAATTTTTACAACTAGGAAAAGATTGAAAGTTACAAATATACAATCAAGATGGGTAGAAGGTGTGATATTAATGACTTTGTAAGGGGACAAGTTGTCATACTCCATGCTGAAGGGTATTCGCAATGTGCTATTGCAAAACATTTTCATATATCAAGGTGTGCAGTTCAGAATGTTCTGAAATCAGGTGGCCGTACACATCGTTCGAAATGTGGGCGCAGACGGATAACTACTGGAGGAGATGACCGATTCCTCAAAAGCATTATTACATCTAGTCCACATACTTCATCTCAACATATGGCTCAGTTAGCTAATGATCGAGGAATAAAGATAAATGCTGGATTTGTGGATGAATTCAAACTCGTGGCCAGAAGACCTGCCAAGAAGCCTATGATGACCAGGAAACAAATTGCTTCCCGCATACAGTTTTGTAGCAAGATGAAAGACACATCTGCTGAATGGTGGGAGAGGAGGGTAATGTTCACAGATGAAAGTACATTTCAACAAGTACGTGGGAGTGGTTACAACTGTCCGTCGACCAGCAGGTGCGAGACTAAATCCAAAGTACACGATCAAGACTATTAAACACCCATCATCGATCATGGTATGGGGTGGCATCTCGGTGAATGGACAATGTGGCCTGCACATTTTTGAGAGAGGTGAAAGAGTAAATGCTGCAAAATACATATCTGTGCTGAATAGTAAAGTTTAAAATACACATGAATGTTTCTGGCACAGCTATATTTCAGCAGGACTCGGCACGGTGCCACACTGCAAAAACAGTCAAATGGTTCGTGGACAACAAGATCGAACTGCTACCAAGTTGGCCAACAAACTCTCCGGATCTCATTGTAATTGAAAACTGTTGGAATCTTATGAAGAAATAGGTGGCAGCACACCGTCCAACTTCAGAAGCAGATTTAAAGGACATACTCAAGCATGTATGGGTCAACGAGATCACTCCAGCATACTGTAAAATGCTAGTTAACAGTATGCCTACAAGAATCCAGGCTGTGCTGAAAAATCATGGACACCCTATCAAATATCGACACATATATTGTTTCCTGAATAAAACTTTGAAAATGACATATCTTTAATTCTTAAAGCTTTTGTCCATGAAAGTGCCAATAACATGTACTTTTCTAATGAAATTCTGATATTTTTGACTCTGCCTTAATTTTTTGGCCACTACTGTATATGGACTGTTCCCCTCATCACCTAAATATACCCACAGCAGTGTCGCTACCCATGGACACAGAGGGCTCCTGCCCTACATCTGTTGGGCAGTGCTTGGAATCTCAAGCTGTCAAACTACTATTCTGTTTGCTCTGCTCCTTTTTCCCAGCCCCTCTTCTCCTGTTCTCTGCAGGCTGCCTGGAGGGGAGGACTAGCAGAGTGATCTTTTTCTTCCCTGCAGTGTCTGCTCAAGCCTTGCCCCTGAATCAGCGGTGGCACAATCATTAGACTAGGTGGCTGCCTAAGGTAGAAGCCTCTGAAGGGATGGCAAAGAGAAGCTGTAGTCCAAAGCAGAGAGCCACACAAACGTGCTGAATCTTTAGGCCATACTCGAACCTGTAGGGAAAATGGAAAATTTTCACATACCATGTATACTCTTGTAAATGGCTTTCGGAAATTTCCCATATATTTACAAAACAAAGCTTTAATATTTAAAAGTATGATGTCCACATTTTATAAGATCTCTCTGGGATGGATGGAGTTGGGATGATCATGATTACTGAGTTTAATTATCAAATATTTTTGGGTGGGGAGAAGCCTAAAACTTGAGTGGGGGTGCAAGGCTAAAGGTTTGCCTAAGGCGCCTAATACCGATGTAGCAGCCCTGGCGAGAAGGGTTGGTAGGAGCAGACACTGCAGACAGCGTGTGGTGGGAAACGGGAGGGGAGGGTATGGAGAAAGGAGCAGAGCAAGTCTTTTCTGTTCTGCTTTGGTCACGAGGGGACATGGGATGAAGGTAAAAGGGGATAAACTCAGGGGTAGTATGTGGAAATATTTCTTTACAGAAAGAGTGGTGGATCCGTGGAATAGTCTCCTAGTAGAGGTGGTAGAGACGAGGACAGTATCTGAATCCAAGAAAGCATGGGACCAACACTTTGGATCTCTAAAGGAATAAAAGGGCAGTATTATAGTTGCTGTGGAAGGGCAGACTAGATAGAAAATTGACAGTAGAAAGACCATATGGCCTATGTGTCTATCAGCGGTTCTCAACCTGTGGGTCGTGACTCCCATGGGGGTCGCCACAGGATTTAGCAGGGGTCGCCTCACTCCAGTAAATAAAAAAAAAAATAGTACAAGTTGCTGCCGCTGCAGAGTCCACTTCTCGGCAGTGGCAAACTCACCGCCTTCAATCTTCTGCAGCTGTGGCTCTCTGTCTCTTAGGGAACGGCTGCTGTGCCTGTAAAAATGTTGCAGAGCCTTCCCTTCTCTCGACGGGCTCTGTGCAGCATTGTCCTGCCTCCAAAAGAAGTTGTTTACCACTTCCTTTGGAGGAGGGACAATGCTGCACGGAGCCTGTTGAGAGAGAGACGGGCTCTGCAACGGCTTCACAGGCACAGCAGCGGTTCCCTAAGAGACAGGGAGCCGCGGCTGCAGAAGAACAGGGCAGTAGTAGGCAGACATAGGGAGAGGGGAGGAGGGGGCAGGGAACCTGCAACAGGGCTGACATGGGGGGAAGGAGGGGGCCTGGGATGGAGGGAGGGAGGGATGGGGGCTGACATGGACAAAGGGGAGAGACGGGGACATACTGGACAGACGGGATAAATGCCGGACAGAGGGGAAAGACAGTGTGGGTTAGGATTATAATGGGCTGATGGGGGGGGGGGGCTAGGACTGGGAATGGACTGATCAAGGGGAGGGTTGGGACTGATGGGGGACTAGCACTGGAAATGAGCTGATCGGGGGGAGGGGGCTATGACTGGAAATGGGCTGATTAGTGGAGGCTAGGACTGGTAATGGGCTGATTAGGGGGGCCTAGCACTGGTAATGAGCTGATGGAGGAGGGTAGGACTGGTATTGGGCTGATTAGGGGAGGTTAGCACTGGTAATGGGGTTGAGGGGGGACTAGCACTGGAAGTGAGCTGATTGGGGGGCTTTGACTGTGAATGGGCTGATTGTGGGGAGGGGAGGATAGAGCTGCTGGCCCTGGAAGAAAACTGGGGGCTAAGGCTACAAATGGGCTGATACGAGGGGATGGGAGAATGGAACTGGAAGGGAGTGGATCTGAGAGGGGCTGTCATGGTATTTGTACTAGAAGGGACTGGTCAGTGGGGAAGGAGGGGGACTGGAAGGGAATGGACACCAGTGGCAGTCATGGGAATGCAAGTTGACATTGGAAGGTACTGGGAGTGAGGACTGGAAAGGGGCTCATACTGGGGAGGGTTACTGGGACTGGAAATAGGCTGATGGAAAGAAGTGAAGAAAACAAAAGAAGAGATAAGAAATGGCAGATGGACCATAGACCACAGAAAGAGAGCTAAGAGAAGACAGGAAAGCAGAAGCCTCAGATCGGGACCTGCATGATCAGAGAATAAATTGGTCAGACAACAAAGGTAGAAAAAATAATCTTATTTCATATTAGTGATTTGACTACAAAATCATAATTTGAAATCAAATATGTGTTGTGATTAATTATTGTGGTTTAAATAAGTACATTTTATAAATAAAAACATATTACAGTGACCAATAATATATTAATTCAACAAATGATTACAGCGACAATGCATTAACGGTAAAGGAAGAGAGACGCATTTGATTTTATCATTGGGGGTCATCACAAGTTGACCAGTGGTAAAAGGGGTCATGGTACAAAAAAGGTTGAGAACCACTGCTCTATGTTTTAAGAGGACAGAAGGAAAGGGGCTGGAGCAAACACAGCCAGTCTTTGATTGCAGTCTTTGGTTGCCAGGGACAAACCAATCCACCTGCACTCCTGCCCACCTAAGCTTCCTAGTTGCTGGTGCTGGGTGACTCCAGTGGCTCGCTCCATTCCGCTGCCTGTGCATAGTACGTATATCCTCTAATCTATCTCCCAAATCTGGCACTGTGCCTGAAGACTGGACGACAGATTTAATGACAAGTTTTTCAAATGGGCTTGGGGTGGTCTGTGAAATTTCTGACTGGTGAATCTAATGCCAGGACCAGACAACATTGAAGCTATTGCTAAAACAAATTCACTGTACATATAGTTTTAGAGATGCATTAATGGGAAAGAATCAACATGGATTTAGCAAAGGGAAGTTTCTTGAAAACGTAAATAAGCATGTGGATAGTGGTGAGCAGGATGGCATGCTATACCTGGATTTTCCAAAGGTATTTGACAGTCTGTCATGAGACTCCTGAGGAAATTTAAAAGTTGTGTACTGTAAACTCCAATGGAAATAGTGGAAAGCCCCAGGAATTTGTATGGGATCTATCATTTTAACATGTTCATAGATGACCTGGAAAAGAGACCAAATGAGTAAGATGGTCAGATTTGTACATGAGACAAAATTATTCAAAGTGGATCGTAGTACAAGCTGACTGACAGTGACAGAACCTCTGAGAGGCTGTGTTCCCACTATCTAGTCTGCCCTTCCATATCAACCATAATACTGCCCTTTCTTCCTTTAGAGATGGAATTTAATGTAGACAAATGAGTGTTATGCATAGAGGAAAAACTCTATAGTATAGGTACATATTGATGGGTCCATACTAGGAGTTACTCCTAAACAAATGGGTAATGAAGTCATTGTGCACAGTAAATTGAAATCCTCAGCTCAGTGCGTGGCAGTGCCTAAAACAGTAACTAGAATGCTAGGAATTACTCAAAATGGGACGGAGGAATGAAACAGAATATAATATCCCATATTGATCCACTGGAGTGGAGGTGTAGCCTAATGGTTAGAGCACTGGCTTGGTAACCAAGAGACCAGGGTTTGATGTCCACTAACACTCCTTGTGGCCTTGTGCAAGTCACTTAATCCTCTGTTGTCTTGGGGGGGGGGGGGGGGGTTTAAGGCCTGGCAGTCGGGCTTCATTTCTGGCCTTTTTGAAATTCAGGCTGAAAACTCACCTCTTCAAGGCCGCTTTTGGATTCTGATCTGCATAGTCTGTTTCTTTACCATTCCCCTAGATATAGCCTTGTCCTCTGTGTTGTCCTGTTGTGTTGTCTGTCCAGAATAGAGTCCCTGCTCCTCGGAGCTTACAGTC
The DNA here is from genome assembly GCA_033557465.1 of Ichthyophis bannanicus. Lineage (NCBI taxonomy): Eukaryota > Metazoa > Chordata > Amphibia > Gymnophiona > Ichthyophiidae > Ichthyophis > Ichthyophis bannanicus. Next base: position 49,323,664 of record CM066046.1, read on the forward strand.
TTTTATGTGTGTCTGTGCAGTGCTGCATATGCCTAGTAGCACTATACAAATGATCAGTAGTAGCAGCAGCAGTAGTCTACTTCCAGTCACACTGTCAAGAAAACCCAGAAGCTGCTGTTTTGCCAGAAGTCAGCATTCACTCAAAGGCAAACTAATGTAAAAAAATAGTGATCCATAGTACAATTGAATTAGAGTAGTAATGTGCAGTTCTGAACACCAGATATCAAAAGATACAGCATGACTCAAAGATGCAAAAAAGGGTCCCAAAATGATAGAGAATGGAACAGCTCTTGTAGTATAGTAGTAGTAGTAGTGTAGTATAGTATAGTAGTAATAGTAGTTATGATTGGTCTGACAGGTGAGGGCTCCTCGGCTTGGAGAGCAGATGACGGAGGAGATATGATAGAGGTATATACATCATGAGTAGTGTGGGACAACTTGATAGTTCCAGGAGTAAATAACCGTAAATAACTGTTCCCCAATAGTAGCTTTAAAACCAGCTTGAGAAAATATTTTTTAGTCAGTGCATAATTTAATCTATAGAGTTTGCTGTTAGGTGTAATTAAGGCTAGTAATATATCTACATTAAAACTGCTTTGACTGTGTTTCTAGAGGACAAGTCCATTGATCGTTATTCAGCTGGGAGCCTTAGGTGTGTCTGCCCTCTACGTCTGGGAGTAAGCAGCATAGAATGGTCTTTCCCATTTGCGATCTGATGGCTACTCTAGATGACACAGGCAGGATACTGGGCTTGATGAACCGTTCTGACCCAGCATGGCACTTATATTCTTATACTAGTGCTGTGAGAGGGAATGAATATTGTAAGGTAATGAAGGGGTGAATGTTTAGTGGAGGTGGTACCAAATGGGATTAATGCTGGAAGTAAGGATAGAGTTTGATCTTTGGGGGGAGGATATGAAGCAAGGTAAATGCTGGTGAGGGAGCGCAAGAAGGCAAAGTGAGTTTCCTCCCCTACCTCTGAAATCAGCAATGCATGCTCAGGCTGTTTGAAGTGATGAGAGAGAGCCAGGGATCCAGGATAGGAGGGTGCATAATCATTTAGGAGTTGGCAGGAGTAGCGGAACATCTTTTTTTGCTTGGGGGAGGGGGATTGGCTCTGCCATTCTCCAGCCCATCACCATGCTCTCTAGTTTCTGCTGTTGTATTGGATAAAATATTGGTGGAACCATAGCATCTATGGTCCACTCCGTTGCTTGTTGGGAGTGCAGCGAACCAGTTCTAGAGAGGGAATTCAAGACAGTTGGTGGAATTAGGCTAAAGGTGCAAAAAGAGAGATGGTAATCTGTGTGTGAAAGAAAGCCAAGTGTGATGGAAAAGAGCTAGAGGGTATTGGAGTTTAGAGGTGGTAATGAAGGGTATATGTGAGAGAGAACCAGAGATGAACGCAGGAGGGTGACAGAACTATCAGTGGTAAAGTGGAGGATAGGGGATTGGGGGTAGAGAGGCTCAGAGAGCCAGAAGTGTAATGGAAGCATGGGGTGGGGGGAGGGTGAGCGGGAGGTATGAGTAAGCCAGAACAGATTTGCTTTAGAGTACTTTAAGCATGGTGGGTCACATGGGGAACTGCATGATGAAAAGGCACCATGGAGACCACCAAGCATTCATGAACTGGGAGTGCTATATGGTCCCCTGGCAACCCACCCAGAATGTGTAAGCAAGCTTGAGGTGCCACACAGCACCTTGGGTGATCACCCTGTGCACCTTATATCCAGCAAGGTTAAGGCAGTGGGTAGTGATTGCGAGGAAGGGTTTGAGAGAGCACAAGAACATAAGATATGATACCTTGGTCTGACTCAATATGGCACGTTTCCAACAGTGGTCCATCCAGGTCACAAGTACCTGTCAGGTTCCCAAAAGGTAGATGGATTCCACGTTGCATATCGCAGGGTAACTAGTGGATTTCTCCAGTCCACTTTAATAATGGTTTATGACAGGCTTTGACAAATTTTGTGTGGATTTAGGAGCCAGACCAAAATCTTAGGAGCCAGTACTTGTGACCATCCTATGCTGCCGCCTCCTCCCCCCCCCCCCCCATTGTGTCTCATGTTCTCTCAAGTGTCATGAGACAGCGCCAGAGTTCTACACTGTGCAATATCTCTAAATAAGTTATAGCTTTCAATAGCAAGTGTCTGTATGTGTGTAGTGCAGTGGTGCTGTGTCTGTCTGTGTGCAGGATGTAGCAGTGGGTGTGTGCTACAGAGCTGGGGAGCCTCTGTGTGTGTGTGGTGTGGAGGTGGGGTGCCGGTGTCTGATTTATGGAGAATGGGATGCACCTTTTGGCCAGTACACATTGTGCCCTTTTTGTTCCCATTGCATTCGTTCCTTCTAACCTCAAACACCTTGCCAATCTTCCATTCCCCTTCCAGACTCTCTCTCCTCCCTTCCTCTAGCCCTCCATTCCCCTCGTCTTCCTTCCATTTTTTGGTGATACTGACCCTTTAGGTTTTTGCTGCTTCATGGCTCCCCGTCTAACTTTTTTAAAAAACTTTTTTGTATATTTTATTTTTCAGGCCCTGATTGGCGCTCCTCTTCTGCCCAAAGGAAATGGGATTCCCATGAGCAACTTGCATAATACAAGAAAGCTCTTGCTTGTTTTGCAGAAATAGGTTATGGAATATGGGGTGAGGGATTCAGAGAAAGGATGGGAGAACATGTGAGGTCCATGACATTTAGACGTTGAGAGGGGTTGTGAAAGTCAGTGTGGGGATGATGGGCAATGTGAGGAGGAGGAGGATGGCCCTGAGAGAAAAAGGGAGCCCCTTGTGGAGTAATTAATGGCGACCAGCTCTGTAAGGAGGAGATGAAGGGCTGAGAGGGACAATAGAGGGAAGAGTTGCGGAGATGAAGTGTTGGGGCAAGGAGAACTGGAAGATGAGTAGTGAAGGACAGAGGTGTAAAGGAGAGGGGAAGTATCAATCTATGTGTGAGTAGAGAGACTGAAGTGATGTAAAGGAGAGAAATCTAGAGGTGTGCTATCTACCAAATTCCCATTTTATGCAGTGGGACTATTTACCAATAACGCATATTAGCATGTGCTAACCCAGTAACATGCTTTAAAACTTGTTGGCTCAGATTTACAAATTTCCATCGCTATGTCTTCTGGGGTTTGTAGGCCTCCTTTTTGTATTGCTAATGAGTTTTTCAAAGTACAGTTTTATACCTGCTCCGGGAGGTAACACTGTGGCACCTGTTTGCAACATTTATCTTTTACAGTGTCTCCTGCTTTGCTCATCTGACCATTATGGGCTAGTGTGAATCGGGGTCCTGCTGTACAGATTATTATAAGGCAGTAGTTTCCAACCCAGTCCTCTGGTACCCCCTAGGCCAGTCAGGTTTTCAGGGTATCCACAGTGAATATGCATATGAGAGATGTGCATTCAATGGAAACAGTGCATGCAGATCTATCTCATGGATATTCATTGTGGCTGTCCTGGAAACCTGACTAGCCTGGCAGCACCTGAGGACTGGGCTGGGAACCACTGTTATAAACACTCCATGCAGACAGTCTAATGGTTAAATGTAAATATGAATACATTATGTAATGGCTGAGAGAACTTGAAAGAATTTTAGAAACAAGGTGTGACTACAGTGGAAAGCATACATTGTTTTTAGTGTTATATTTTTCCTCCCCTCCTCCCTTTCTTATTCCCTGATTCCGGATCAGTGGTGATTCTTCATGCTTTCCAGCAATCCCCTTCCCCCTGCATGCCCCATTCCATCCCATCTGATCCTCCTCCTCCTTTGTGAGAACCTTTCATTGCCCTCAGAGATCCCCCCCTTCATTTGGCAGGTGCTCTTGACTGGATTTGAAATTGAAATCGTGAATAACTTTAACCTACTTGGATCAACTATCAATAAAGAAGTAACAAGCAGTCAAGAAATCAGACGACGCATTGTTCTTGGCAGAATGGCTATGAAAGACCTAGATAAGATTCTCAAGAGCAGAGATGTCTCTCTCCATACAAAGATTCAACTTGTTCAAGCCATGGTATTTTCAATAACATCATATGGATGTGAAAGCTGGACAGTGAAAAAGATAGGAAGAAAATTGATGCCTTTGAATTATGGTGCTGGCGGCGAATACTGTGTATACCATGGACTACCTGAAGAACAAACCAGTCCGTACTAGAGGAGATCAAACCTAAGTTTTCTTTAGAAGCTCAGATGACAAGACTTCGACTTTCATACTTTGGACACATCATGCAGAGAGAGAGATCATTAGAGAAAGACATCATGCTTGGCAAGATAGAAGGTCAACGCAAAAGAGGAAGGCCAGCAATGAGATGTATCGATACAATAACAGCAGCTGCGGGTACCAGTCTGTCAACAATAAGCCGCCTGACTGAAGACCGAACACAATTTAGGATAGCTATCCAGAGGGTCGCCATGAGTGAACTTCGACTCGACGGCACTTAACAACAACAACTTGACTGGATGTTAAGTGTCTAGTTACACAAAATAACTGGACACTAATAACCACTACAAAACTGGGCTGTTCAAAACTAGACAGTTTGCTGCTTGTCCTGGTCCTCAAGTTTATGGTTGGCCAGTCATGATTGCGGAAAAGTTGGCAATCCTTGGACAAATATGATTGGTAATTTTTGTGTCCATTACTATGGTGCATGCCTAATTTTATGGAATTGTTTGGCGGACCTTCTATGGATCACAGGTGGACTGAGCATTTGGAGAGGAATAGATTTTTTTTAAATTTTATATTTTTTATAGATATATTGTCTTATCTGAAGATTGTACATTTTGATTTATATATTTGTAATCTGTTTTATGTATGTTCAGTTTTGCCATTGTATAGAATATAAGTAAATGAAATGAAGGAGGCTGTCTGAGTCAGGAAAGGGAGTAAATAAGAGTAGGGGAGAGTGAGCAAAAGAAGTGGCCAAATAAAGGGAAGAGATGGAGGATGAAGAAGATTGTGCAGAGGGAATTGATTGATTGGGAAAGGGGGAGGAAAAGAGGTGGGAGTAGAAAAGAAATGGATGGTTCATGATCGAGACTATAGAAAATAAGAATGGAAAATAGGGCAACTGAGGATAAGGAAAGAACGAGATGGGAGAGAGGGGAGGTGTGAGGAGGAGGAGGAACAATGAGTGTGTGGCCAGAGATCTGATCAGAAACACATCATTATGCAGCTGGCTTTAATTTCATGTTAAGTTGTTTTTGTTTTGTGTTGTGTGTTTTTTTTTTTTTTTTGCATTTCTAGACCTGAATGTCCCTCCCTTGTGGTGATTACATAATGAAAGGTTTGGGGTGGAGAAAGGACAGTGCTGGGAAAGAAGCTGGGGGTGGGGGAGGTAAGTGGTATGGACAAACCTCTCTGGTAACATACAGATCCCTGCACTCATTGTTTAGCGTGATAGGATGATCTTTACCTGATACCTTGTTTCACCATGAATATGGTGGATGCTTTCCTTTAGAATAAACTAACAAAGGGCTTTATAACTCTGTCCTGTGACCCCACAGCCAGTTGGATTTTCAGAATATCCACAATGAATATGCATGAGAGATGTGCATGCAGTACTTCCACTGTGTGCAAATTTTGTCTTGTGCCTATTCATTTTGGATATCCTGAAAATTGGATAGGTTTGGGAAGTCCTGAACTAAACATTTACTTTGCTCATTGAGTGTCCGTTTTTTGTTTTGTGGTATTTTTTTAGATCTCTGCATTTACATAAATAAAACTTCCCATGACTGTCCAGTCTGTCACCACCTACAGACCAGGTAAGATTAGAGCACCATAAATCGCAGCGATGAAACAAATTAGAGGCTCCTATTAAATGCAGCAGCTGGAATGACTTCTTTTGAGTGGCCCTCTGCTTGATTTTGTTTTTGTCCTTCATGTCCACTGGGGTCTGTAGTCCCATGGCCACTCCTTGTGGCCTTGGGCAAGCCACTTAACCCTCCATTGCCTCAGGTACACTTAGCTTGTGAACCCTTCGGGGACAAGGGAATAAAAAGTACCTGTTAGTATACATGTAAACCGCACTGATTCTAAATAGCGCGGTATAAAAAAGAAATAAATAAATGTTTACACTATAAAGAACAGAAATAAATTTAGGGTAAAAGAGGTGGCGTGGGAGTAGAATCCTCAGTCATGCAAGCGAAAACATCTGCTTCTAGACTGATCTTCAAGATGCTAAACTTGAAAATTAGGATAACAATTGTATCACATTTTGCAGAAATATTTGCGGGATCTGTCCTGCCACAAGTAAAACTAGGAAGTTGTCTTGTCTAGGTCACCAAAATGTGGGGTGGGGTGGTATAAAAGCAAGGGGGTCAGCATGACTGACAGGATTCCCAGGTCCTACAAGTCGGAGGGAACTAGGTTGGGTGAGCCTCTGCTGTGGCTCCCTCCCAGTTCTTTTTCCTCTTTCTTAAATTGAGCACTATGGAAACCTGGTCATGGGGTTAGCATTTCCTGATGCTGATGATTCAAATTGCAGAATCGACGACAAGAAGGGGCTGACCCGAGGATCATGCATTCTGAATGTGCTTGCAAATACTTGCAGTGCCAGCCTTAAGGAAGGTGGAGGAAGAGTCGTGGGAAGTCAGCTGTAGCTGTTAAAAATAGGCCGGGGTTGGTGAGGCAGGAACAAGGCTGAAGATTTGCCTAGGTCATCCAGTTACCTTGCACTGCTGTCTTCCAAATGTTGCAAGAAATACAATCTTTCTGATGGAAACTATGATATTTCAAATTGGGTGTGACTTGAAGTTTTTTTGTACTTTTAAATTTTGGGGAAAGGTGGTTTAAAAAAAAAACTGTCCAACTCCCCTGACTTTCCACATACAGACTGGTAGAATTAAAACTGTGGAACCACACAAACATGAAGGACATAATTTGTCACTTCAGTTCAGTCCAGCACTTGTGGGTTATCTTCGTCCTCCAGCAGCTGGGAACTGAGCATGTCAGACTTCTGACCTCACAGGATAAGAGCCTTCCCTTCAGCTCCATGAATCCAGTATCTCTGGTACCAGCAGCTGGAGAGCATCCTTCTAGTGTTGGACTCCACTGGAAGATTTAGGCCTAGCTAATTGGTTCGGGGTGGGGGGGGGGGGGTGATGAAGGAGATGGGGAGACCTATATTCTTTGGCCAATCAAAAGGGGAAAGAGAAGCTCAGAGAGAATGGCTGGCTGAAGCTGCATTGTGAGCCTGACAGTTTGGCTGTGGCTGACAGAGTGAGGAGACTCATCGCCAGAGTCCCCTAGCTAAACAAGTTGAAGCCCAGGAATCTAAGTTGCCTGGTGGGCCAGTACTCTCCTCCCCCCCAGTTGGGTAGCCTATCACTAGACTGTGGTTTTGATGGGAAATGTGGCCATACTGCTTCAGCTGGCCATTTCTAGATGCTGCACAACCAAAGAAATTGAGCAATCATTATGTTCTTACTTGCGTTTAAAACGCTTCCTTTGCCCCTGACTGCAGCCTCAGATAGCCTCTTCTCCCCAGAGTTCATTTTGGCAGTGCACAGAGTCTACTGCCTAAAGCAGCAAGCTGATCTGGTAAGCAGTCCTCCTGGGGTTCAGGCTACACGTGGCTTGGGAAATGATCATCTGCGAGGGGTGCAGCCTAAGCCAGGGGAAGTTTCAAAACAAAGGCAGGTAGGTGAGGAGAGAGGTCTGGGGAGACCTGTCTTCACCTGGATCCCCAGAATCTGAGGAGCTGGAGGAAGAGCCCTCAGATCTCTGAGGAGAGTCGGGCGGACAGGAGCTGGAAGAGGGCAAAATCCCTCAAGGGGAGGACTCTGGAGTTTTTCGGGTGTTACATAGAGAGGAACTGCCAGCTCTTAATGGTCGCTCCTTGGCAGCATTGAACATTGCTCTCATGCTGGCGGTGGCAGATGTGCCCTTGGAGGACCTGCTGTTGCAGAATTCCAAGGGTTCTCAGACGTGTTTTCTGGTGCACAGGGTAATTAAGAAAATGATGGTTGAAATGGAATGAGAGGTTCCGGAGGCTAGCCTCAAGGGTGGACAGGCTATGGCTCGTCTTTATCTGATCTCAAAGGAAGAGAGAGCTGTTGTGAATGATCAGGGTGGATGCCCTGATGATGGTGATCATAAAGAAAACCACCATTCCTGTGGAATGTGGGGTGGCATTGAAAGACGTACAGGACTGCAAGTTGGAGTCGTTCCTGAAATAATAGACCTTTGAAACTAGTGCCCTGACCTTGCAGGCCTCGATCTGTGCAGCTTGTGATGAGGGTGCCATTCACTGGCTTCAGGGGTTGGTGCCAGGGATGACCCTCGGGGACACCCAGAAATTACTAAACTGGAGTCCACATCAGCATACATGGTGGATGCCTTTTATGATCTGATGTGAACCTCCTCTAAGAACATGGCTTTAATTATTGCGACTCATCATTTTCTGTGGCTCCATAATTAGTCGGCAGACATGTTCTCCAAGACAAGACTTAGCAAGCTGCCTTTTAAGGGTAAGCTGCTGTTTGGGGAGGCATTGGATAAGTTTGTCAAGGATCTGGGGGATGCTAAGGGTGTCCGTTGCCAAAGGATAAGCCAAAGGGACCAAAGCAAGGAGGTTCTGTTAGGGGACAGCCCAAAGACTTTAGGATATTCCAGATATCTCACTATCCCCAACAATGTAAAACACCATTATCTGTTCTCATGCACCTTCATATGTATATAGTTTACCTTTGTTCTCCAAGTTCCATTTCCTGTTCACTGTAATGACCAGACATATGTTTATTGTCGGATGTTGTTCTATGTAAACCGCGCTGATCGCAAATAGTGGGGTATATAAGAAATGTTAATAAAATAAATAAATAAACAAGCAGGAATGAGTCTTCACATATGGGTATCGTCGGTACCGACGGAGCCTGCGCGGGAACGCTCACCAGGGTCCAGAAAGAAAGCTTTTGGGAGCATCCCACAGCACCTGCGTGCTGCCTTCCCGCCTTTCCCAACCGCCTTTCTCCAGTTCTTCTTTTCCACGGAGCCAGCAGGTCGTGTTCCTGTCACCGCTGAAGTTCTTTATTTTCTTTTATTTCTTTGGTCGCGCGTCTGCCTTCTTCGATGTCGGACCGGTACCGCCGGTCTTTTCTTCTTTCTTCTTTAAAAAAAAAAACGAAAAAAAACCCTACCGTTTCCCACTTCTGTGCATTTTTTCCTTTTGGGCCTTAGGCCTAGAAAAATTTTCCTCATGGAAAAGCCCGCTTCCGGGTTTAAAAAGTGCATGAAGTGCAGCGGTACTCTTTCTATCACCGACACCCATGACTGGTGTCTAAAATGTTTGGGTCCTGACCACTCCATCACCGATTGTGAGTCCTGTTCCATGATGTCTAAAAGAGGTCGACAGAATCGAGCGGCCAAGCTCAGTACCCTGTTTCCCTCTGATGCAGCTTCGGTGGCATCGATATCTTCCAGGGCTGCTTCTTCCTCCCCCCATGGATCTCAGGTAACCAAACATAAGTCTAGCCGGTCCTCGAAGGGTAGATCTCCCTCTAAGTATCGAGATGCCTCCAGGCTTGCTCTCGGGGATCCCGTACCGGCAAAATTACCCCGGCGGGAAGCTCCGGCTTCCAAAGCTTCATCTATGGGGTTACAGGTTGACATCGATGGCTCGGCCTCAACCGATCACCTGTTGCCATGTTCTGGGGTACCGGTGGTTTCCACTGGTACTGACATCCAGTCATTGGTTGCGTCGATAGATCAGAATATTCTGACCATGCAGCGTGCCATTACGGCATTCATACAAGCTGCGACGCCTCCGGTACCACAACAAACTCCGTTGTCGGTACCGGTTCCGGCACCGGCACCGATATCGGTTCCAGTGCCGGTACCGATTGCATCGACATCGGCTTCGGTGTCGACTGCAGCGGTACCCTGTTCTGTGATGCCCATCCGTACCGAATCAGTACCGATCACTCCCGATGTTGATACCACTCTGTACGCCTATCGGGCTCTGCGATAGTTCGATTCCTCCGAAGACTCTGATGAATCAGAGGCTTCTGTCGCAGCATCGGTAATCCTTCCTCAGGAGCCCTCTTCAAAAAGAAGAATGTCTCCTCCAGAAGACTTGTCTTTTCAAGACTTCATTAGGGAAGTGGCCAGGGGCCTCTCCATTTCAGTGGCCCCTGAATCAGAGCCTAGAGCCAAGAAATTGGATATTTTACAATATCCTAAGGCTCCTAAAGAGGCAGCTACTTTACCAATTCATGAGATCCTTTATGATCACATGTTGGGCATATGGGAGACACCTCTCACTACCTCCCCTCATTCTCGTAGGTTGGATACCATGTACCGTGTTCCTCCTTGTCCTGGCTTTCATAAGACTCAGCTTCCTCACCACTCTATTGTGGTGGAGTCTGCTGTGAAGAAAGAGTGCAAAAAGACACTCATCTAATCCTCCAGGAAGAGAATGCAGAACCTTGGATGCTTTTGGCCGGAAAATTTTCCAGGCCAATATGCTTGTTGCCAGAATCAACTCCTATAGTCTCTATATGGGGATGTTTCTAAAGGAAGTTACAGATCATCTGCAAACTTTATCTCCTTTTATCTCAGAAGATAAAAGGGAAGACTTTCTCACCTGGCTTAAACATGCCCAGGATGTTTCCAAATTTTCAAACCGTGCAGCCTTTGACTCTCTTGAGTGTGCCAGCAGAGCCTCGGCTATTGCCATAGGTGCACGCAGAGTTGCTTAGTTACAAGCTTCTGATTTGGAACCCTGGGTCCAGGATGGATTAGGAAATCTTCCTTGTACAGGTGAAAACCTTTTTGGCAAGGATTGGCAAGCAAAGGCCACTCAGATGGATGCTGAGAATTCTGCCTTAGATAGACTTTCAAAGTCTACTAATGCTCCTGTTACAAAAAGGTTATTCAAAAAGACTTTCTTTCCCAAAAAGGGGAAATATTATCCTCTTTATGGTCAGCAGGCATCTTCTGAAGGTCGTTTTGCTGCAAAGTGTCAGCAACAACCTAAACAAGCCAAGCCTAAGGCTGCAAGGACTGCTACGGCCCAACAGCCTCAGCCTCCTCAGGGCCTTTGACTTATATCTAGAGAACTTAGCCTTTCTGGCTCTAGAAGAACCAGAGCCTCTCACCATTCCAGGAAGGCTAGCCCACTTTGCTCCCAGATGGGAACAAGTCACGGCAGAGCAATGGACCCTCTCCATCATAAGGGAGGGGTACAAGCTTCATTTCTTCAACCTTCCTCCTCACACCATGGTGAGACAATTGAATTCTCCAACATCTCTCCTCGACCTTCTGGGTCAGGAGATTGCTACCCTTCTTGCCCAAAGGGCAATAGAAGAAGTACCCCTTCTTCAACAGGGCTCAGGGTTCTACTCCCCCTATTTTCTTATCCCAAAGAAAACAGGGGGCTACAGACCCATATTAGATCTCAGAGAATTGAACAAGTTTCTATGCAAGGAGAAATTCAAGATTTCTCTCGGTGCTCTCCTTCCATACCTTCATAGTCAGGATTGGCTTTGATCTCCAGGAACAAGCAGGAATGAGTCTTCACATATGGGTACGTCGGTGCCGACGGAGCCTGCGCGGGAACGCTCCCCAGCTTCCCAAAAAAGGAAAGCTTTTGGGAGCATCCCACAGCGCCTGTGCGCTGCCTTCCCGCCTTTCCTAACCGCCTCTCCTCAGTTCTTCTTTGCCGTGGAGCCAGCAGGTCGAGCCCTGTCACCGCTGAAGAAGTTCTTTATTTTATTATATTTCTTTGGTCGCGTGTCTGCCTTCCCCGACTCCGGACCGGTACCGCAGGTCTTTTCTTTCTTTCTTAAAAAAAAAAAATATATCTATACTTTTCCTCACTTAGTGTATTTTTTCTCTTTGGGCCTCAGGGCCCACAAGAAAATTTCCCTCATGGAAAAACCAGCCTCTGGGTTCAAGAAATGCACTAAGTGTAGCGGTACTATTTCTGTTACAGACACCCATGAATGGTGCCTTAAATGTTTGGGTCCTGAACACTCCATTCCGGATTGTCTGTCCTGCTCTCTGTCTAAACGGGGTTTACAGAACCGAGCAGCTAAGCTCCATGTGCTGTTTCCCGCTGATGCAGCGTCGGTAGCTGATCCAGGTCGTCTTCTCCCGATGGATCTCAGGTAACCAAACATAAATCTAGCAGGTCCTCGAAGGGTAGATCTCCCTCTAAGCATCGAGATGCCTCCGGGCTTGCCCTCGAGAATCCTGCACCAGCAAAACAACCCCGGCGGGAAGCTCCGGCTTCCAAAGCTCCTCCTATGGGGTTACAGGTTGACATCGATGGCACGGCCTCGACCGATCACCTGTTAGAATGCTCTGGGGTACCAGCACAATCTCCCGGTACTGAATTCCAGGCATTCATGGCGTCGATGGATCAGAATGTTCTGTCCATGCAGCGGGCTATCACGGCCTTCATTCAAGCTGCGACACCGCTGGTACCACAACAAACTCCGTTGTCGGTATCGGCTCCGGTACTGGCACCAGCGCCGATACCAGTACCGACTGCATCGACATCGACCAGGATACCGGCTGCTGCGGTTCCTTGTCCAGGGCTGCTTATCGGTACCGATCCGGTACTGAGGACGCCCAATGTCGATACTGCTCGATATGCGTATCAAGCGTTAGAAGAGCACCCTGACAGACGGTACTTTGATTCCTCTGGTGATTCTGATACATCAGATGAGTCTCCTGAAGTATCCATAGCCCTTCCTGAAGAGCCGCCTTCTCCAAAAAGAAGAATGTCTCCTCCAGAGGACTTGTCCTTTCAAGACTTCATAAGAGAAGTAGCTAAAGGACTTTCTATTTCAGTAACCTCTGAATCAGAGCCTAGAGCAAAACAATTAGATATTTTAGGGTATTCTAAGGCTCCTAGAGAGGCAGTCACCTTACCAATTCATGAGATTCTTTATGAACACATGATTGATTTATGGGAGACTCCTCTCACTCTCTCTCCTCATTCTCGCAGATTGGACACTATGTATCGTGTCCCTCCCTGTCCTGGGTTTCATAAAACTCAGCTTCCTCACCATTCCATTGTGGTGCAGTCAGCTATGAAGAGGATAAAGAGTACAAAGAGACACTCTTCTGCTCCTCCAGGAAGAGAATGCAGGACCTTGGATGCTTTTTGGAAGGAAAATCTTCCAAGCCAGTATGCTTATTGCCAGAATCAACTCGTATAGTCTTTACATGGGTATGTTTCTAAAAAGTTGCAGAAAAGCTGCACACTTTCCGCCCTTTTCTTCCAGAGGATGAAAGGGAAGAATTCCTCATTTGGCTTAAGCATACCCAGGACATTTCAAAGTTTTCCAACAGGGCAGCCTTTGATTCCTTTGAAGGTGCCAGCAGAGCTTCAGGCGTTGCCATAGCTGCTTGCAGAATTGCTTGGCTCCAAGCTTCTGATTTAGAACCCTGGGTTCAAGATGGTTTAGGAAATCTTCCCTGTACAGGTGAAAACCTATTTGGCAAAGAATGGCAAATAAAAGCCACTCAAATGGATGCAGAAAACTCTGCTCTGGATAGACTTTCAAAATCAACCTCCATTCCTGCCAAGAAAAAGCCTTTTTAAAAGTCTTTTTTCAAAAAGGGCAGATTTCCTTCTACTTCTGGCCAACAAGCCACTAAGCGTCAGCAACCTAAACAGGCCAGGCCTAAGTCTACAGGGCTGCTGCAACTCAGCAAACCCAACCTCCTCAGGGTTTTTGACTTGATGCTAGAGAACTTAGCCTTTCTGACTCTAAAACAGCCAGAGCCTCTCACCATTCCAGGAAGGTTAGCTCATTTTGCTCCCAGATGGGAGCAAATCACATCAGAGCAGTGGACCCTCTCCATTATAAGAGAGGGCTACAAACTTCATTTCTCAGACCTTCCTCCCCACACCATGGTGAGACACTTCAATTCTCCCACATCTCTTCTTGACCTTCTAGGTCAGGAAGTGGCTACCCTTCTTGCCCAAGGGGCAATAGAAGAAGTTCCTCTTTGTCAACAAGGGTCAGGGTTCTACTCCCCCTATTTTCTCATTCCAAAGAAGACAGGGTGATACAGACGTATCTTAGATCTCAGAGAATTGAACAAATTTCTATGCAAGGAGAAGTTCAAGATGCTTTCTCTGGGCACTCTCCTTCCATACCTTCAAAGTCAGGATTGGCTTTGTTCTCTAGATCTCAAGGATGCGTACACACATATCCTCATCCATCCATCTCACAGAAGATTCCTACATTTTCCAAGGAAAACATTACCAATACAGGGTGCTTCCTTTTGGTCTGGCCTCTGCTCCAAGAGTGTTCACCAAATGCATGACAATAGTTGCTGCATTTCTACGCACTCTGGGAATATTTGTCTTCCCATACCTGGACGACTGGCTCATTTGAGCTCCATCTCAGTCAGAGTCCCAGATTTCTCTGGACCGCACAAGGCGCATTCTGCAGTATCTGGGATTAGTGGTAAATCTCCCAAAGTCTCAGCTCACCCCTACTCAGTCCCTAGAATTCATAGGGGCCTGGTTGGATACCACTACTGCAAGGGCCTACCTTCCTCAGGCCTGTTGCCAACGTCTAGTGCAGTTAGCCTCCCAGATTCAGTCAAAGAGCCACTTAACTGCCCGGGAGATGCTGCAACTGCTAGGCCACATGGCTTCCACAGTGCATGTGGTACCCTATGCTTGCCTACACATGAGAGCAGCTCAATGGACTTTGTCCACCCAGTTGACTCAAGCATCAGGAGCTCTCTCAGACCAAATAGCAACCTCCAAACGTCTCTCTTGTTCCCTCCAATGGTGGATGTCCACTTAAAATCTGTTGCTGGGGTCCCCCTTCCAACACTTGTTGCCCCAAGCAACCCTCACAACAGATGCCTACCAAACAGGTTGGGGAGCTCATCTTCAGGACCTCTCCACTCAAAGCACTTGGTCCCCACAGGAGACCTCTCTTCATATCAACCACTTGGAGCTTCGAGCAGTTTTTCTAGCTCTCAAGATCTTTCATACCCTCCTCAGCTACAAGACAGTCCTCATTCACACGGACAATCAAGTAGCCATGTTTTACATAAACAAGCAAGGAGGAACTGGCTCTCTGTCGCTTTGCAACGAAGCTTTAAGATTGTGGGCCTTCGCCAGAGAGCATCAAATCCATCTCCTGGCAGTATACCTCCCAGGAGTCCAAAACTCTTGGGCAGACAGACTCAGTCGAGTTCTGCTTCCACACGAATGGTTCCTGCACATGGATCAGGTACTCAGAATCTTCCAAGAATGGGGAACCCCGGACATAGACCTCTTCTTTTTTTTTTTTCTTCAACTTTCATCAAAAGACATACATAGGAAATATAAGGAAATTGAAATACAATCCAATTAAATAGAAAAAACACAAGTTAATTAACTCCCAGACCACAAAATGGAGTGTGTCAATTACATAGAATAATCTCTAATCCAAAGTTGAGAGAAACAGAAATAATACAATCCCACATTATACTAAGCAAAAGCCAAAAAGGTTTCAGGTCTGACTATTGAGAAGTTTCTAATTGAGAAGAATCAAAGAAGATATAAGATTTGCCCAGATGAGTGACGACACATTTACATGGATATTTAAGAATAAAAGAGGCTCCCAAAGCTACAACACGAGGGCGAAATTGAAGAAAAGCCTTCCTCTTCAATTGTGTGACACGACAGACATCTGGAAATACCTGTATCTTCTGACCGAAAAATTTCTCTTGCTGAAATTTAAAGTAAGACCTTAAGACCGTCTCCTTATCCCTTTCCAAAGAAAAAGTTACCAAAAGAGTAGCACGAGTAGAAATTTCTTCAACAGAAGACTCTAAATACGCTGATAAATCCATACTCTGTTCAGATAAGTGATCTAAATCCCCACCTGCAACATCACCTGTCTCCAACTCGACAACCGGATGTTCCCTAATACCACTAGGCAAATAATAAATTTTTGATAAAACCACAGCATCCGGTTCTTGAATTTTCAAAACATCCTTCAAATACTTAACAAATAGAATAGTTGGAGAAAGGTAATGAGTGCGAGGGAAATTCAGAAATCTAAGATTTTTCCCCCGCAAGGCATTTTCAAATATTTCATCACGATGGTGCAATTGCAAGGAGTCTTGCACCTGAGATGTCATGACTCCTTGAATTGAAGTTACCTGACCATCAATTTTAACTTTATGGGATTCAAGAATCTTCAATCTATCCCGATGGTCAGTTAAAGAAGTAACTGTCTCCTGCGAAAAAGTAGAGAGTTTAACCAGAGAAGATTTTAACAAAAGTTCAGTTCTGGAAACTATTCGCCAAATATCCTGTAGTGATACATCCTTAGGGGGTTGGAGATCATCCGTAGACAAAGAGGAGAAATCGATTGGGCTGCGACTAGCAGTCTCATCTGAACGAATCCTCAAAAACGACTCTGAAAGTACGGGTAAACATGGTGATGACTTACTCTCCACAGCGCTACAAAACAATTCTCCGTTCAATGATTGAGGCTGAATGCTGGGCGGGGATACTACCCTACGCAGATCTGAAGACTCACTCAGCAAAGCCGGTCTGACTGAAGCTAAAGAGTCCGGTGACAATTGCGATACGGGAAACGATAAAGCCTTAATATGGCTGTCCATAGGACCGACAACTTTAGCTGACTTACCAGACGACATTGTAGATTGAAGCGGCTTTTTCTTCCGCTTCCCCATATGCAAACCAGACCAGCTTCCCCAAACTGCTCCGAAGTGCTCCGAAGGGGCTCCAAAGGGGCGTGGTCTGCCCCTTAGGACACGCCCCTTCGGAGCACACACCCTCGGGCATGCAACAGTAGCAAGTAAAAGTCACACACAGAGCTCAGCAAGGAGGGCTCGGTCTTATAGCCCGCTCTGCTCACGTGTTCCCGAGTGCTCTCCGGGACAGAGCAGCAGTTCCTCTCAGCTTCCAGGCAACAGTAGCAAGTAAAAGTCACACACCGCTCCAATGGACTTTAGGTTTTCAATTAGAGCAAGGTGTGAATTAGGTTTTGTCATAAATTATCCAAAGTCCTGTAGGTTTCCTCGGACTCCCCAGCCTGCAGCAGTGACTCCTGAGAGCCAGAATTCTTGTGAGGATCCTCTGCATGGGTTTCTATCTCCATCCCGGTCATCGGGTGCAAGATCTTCTCGGGCGAGCACCTCCAGCTCCAGGCATGCCTTGGCCTCGGCAGACCGGCGCAGGTCACCGACCCATCTCGAGCTGCCCAACTTAAGAGTCCTCCACGGACTACTTAGAGTGGGAGTCCTAACAGGGAAACCTCCCCTCGGACCCCTCTCCGCTGACCCAGAGGCAGCAGTCACCTCCCAAGGACACCACCTTTCTGGAGTAATTCTGGGACATGGCGTGGTCCCCAGTGCTCGCCAGAGTCTGAGGAGGAGCCCCGCATGGAAGAACTCGATATTCTTCAATATGAAGCCTCTCCGAAGGAATCTCTCTCGGTGCCTGTTCCTCCTATTCTGAACAGACTTCCATGTGGGAGACCCCGGTTCCCTGTCCCTTTTGTGAGCAGGCGCTTGGACGCTATGTATAGAGTTCAGCGAGGCCCAGGGTTTTGGAAAGCCCAGCTTCCTCATACCTCGATTGTGGTTGAATCAGCCATGCAGAAGCTAAAGAGCCCGAAGACTCATTCTTCGGTCCCACCGGGCAGAGTGTCTTGTACCCTTGATGCTCGGCTTATCAGGGCTCCATGCTGTCATGCCACATCCAAGCTTACCAATTAAACATTGGGATGTTCCTCCGTGACTTCGCTAGAGAGCTTGGAGGCTTTGCGGCAGGTCTTGACGGAGACCATTTTCAGGCCCTCTCAAAGTCTGTCGGAGAATGCTCAAAGTACCTCTCGTGAGTGGCGTACGACTGCTTCGAGTCTTCCGCCCAGGTGTCAGTGGCTGGCATTGGAGCCCACCAGCAGGCTTGGCTCCAGTCCTCTTACCTGGAGCAGTGGGTCCAGGAGAAGCTGCTGGATGTCCCTTGCCTCGGGAAGCAACTATTCGGCAAGCTCATGGAGGATAAGGCAGCAGATATTCAAACTGAGTTACGTGACTTTGTACTAGCCTTTCCCAGAATACTTCCTCCCTCCCTCCCCAGGAAGAAACAGCAGAGCAAGAAGCCTTTCTTCCACAGGAAGGGGTTCCCATATAGGGGCTACGCATCCTACCTGCTGGCATCGACCCCTAGTTGGGGCATGAGCACGGCCCACAGTCCTTGTAAGCTGAAGGGTCCCATGACCCATCCCCCAGCCCTGGCTCAGCTATCCTCAGGGTTTTGATGCCATCAGCATACCCTCTCATCCACTGACAGATCATCTGTCTCTCTGTGGGGAGTGGGATCCACCTTTCCCACAGGTTGGCAGGGTGGTCCACCTTTCCCACAGGTTGGCAGGGTCCTCCAAGTCGTTCGGGAGGGCTATAAAAGATTTGGCTTGTTCAAGCCATGGCATTTTCAATAACATCATATGGATGTGAAAGCTGGACAGTGAAAAAGATAGATGGGAAGAAAATCGATGCTTTGAATTATGGTGCTAGCAAAGAATACTGTGAATACCATGGACTTCTCTGCTAATACTGACTGGTTTGTTCTTCGGGATCAAATCAAAGCTTTCTTTAGAAGCTCAGATGAAGACTTTGACTTTCATACTTTGAACACATCATGTGACAAGTAAGATCATTAGAGAGAGATGGCATGCTTGGCAAGGTTGAGGGACAACGCAAGAGGAAGGCCAGCAACGATATGGATTGATACAATAGCAGGAGCTATAGATGCACTCTATCAACAATGACCACCTGACTTAAGACCAAATACAGCTTAGGAGAGCTATCCAGAGGGTCACCATGAGTCTACACTGAATCTACGGCACTTAACAACAACGATAAGCATATGAGAGAGTTGCATACACTGCCTCCATTGTATTCATATTCCTTGTGATTACCCTGAAAACCAGACTAGCTAGATGTGTCTTGATGACTACATTGAGAACCCCTGGTTTAGTGAAACGGAGCCAACATGGATTTAGCCAAGGAAGTCTTGTCTTGCTTTGTGGAGGATGGATGTATTTGTGTCGTCAAACTGCTCCTTCGTGCCTTAGACTCATCTTTATCTACTTTTTTTATTTTTTTTATTTTTTTATTTGAGTCCCTCAGATGTCTGAGGAAATATAAAAAAAATTATGGAAATGGAAGGCAGTGTCCTTTTGTGTATTTAGAATTAGTTAAAAGGTGTTTGGCTAAACTGTCAATTTTCTCAGTGCAGAAAGGCCAATAAATGAATGTGCCAGGAATTTGTACTGGAATCAGCATTTAAAAAAAAATCATCATAAACGTATGTTTTAAAATTTTCTATGGCGCCCTTTTGTTAGCATCAGGCAGTTTACAAAATGATTTAGAAATAAGAACAATGAGTAAAGTGGATTCTTGAGGTACTTGTGACATAGATTGGCTGCTGGGCTTGATGAACCTTTGGTCTGAACCAGTATGGCAAATCTTGTGTCCTTATGAACGACATGGGGAGGAATATTCTGCCTCTAGTGCTTTCTGTGGTTAATACAGGTCTAAATTTACAACAAAAACATACAAGGATTTTTACCTTGTTCATCAGACTGTATGGTTTACTGCATTTCTCTGAGGGGTCGGGGGGGAGGGGGTTGGTTTTAGTTTTAGTTTGGGTTAGCCTGGGTTTGCACATTCTCCAGGACTAAGCAAGAAGTAAGTCCTCACATATAGGTGACGTCGGCATCGATGGAGCCCTCGTGCAGAGCATTTCCCCAGCTTTCAAAGAAAGCCTTTGGGAATACAGCGTGCATGTGCGGTCCCCTTTCCGCCCAAGGGTGCCATCTTGCTCAGTCTTCTTTTTTCCGCGGAGCCCGACGGACGTGTGTCCTAGTCACCCGGTTTAAAGTTGATTTTTCCTTCGATTTGTGGTTTTTTGCCGGTTCGACGCCGGTTCCCCTTCCCGCCAGGGCACGGTACACTGGTATCGAGCCCGGAACTGTTTTTTTTGGTTTTTGTCCTTCGAGACTAGCGTTCGCGCTCTTTTTCTTTTTCACTGGCAGCCCGGTCTTTTGACCTTTCAGGGGCCCTTTTTCCCCTGATGGCTGCCAGCGGGTTCAAAAAGTGTGATCGGTGTAAAACTGATGTCCCTCACGACACACACGACTGGTGCCTCGGGCCCGATCATGACCCGATGATCTGTGGCCCGTGTGGCAAAATGTCCTCAGGCGTTGCGGAGCCGTCAGCATCAGCGGGAAAGGATCTTCTGACTCCGCGTCCGGCCGGGCCCAGACTTCATCAGAGGCGTCAACGTCTCGGGAGTCCGACCCCGAGCATCGTTGGGGCTCCTCTGAGCGGGGGTCTCCCTCACGGGAACACAAAAGGAAGAAACCCGCGAGGGCGGTGTCGGTGGACGCTCTTGGTCCCTCGAGGGCCCGGTCGCATAGCCCCAACCGCCGTCCCGGGTCCTCGGAGCCAGAGAGGCCTGCCAAATTGCCTCGTGTGGAGTCGGAGTCCCCGAGTCACGTGAGTACTGTAATCCTCGTGGACTCTCCTCCGGGGAAGCCGACGTCTGCTCCGACACCATCGGGGGCCGAGTCGGGGGCTGCTGAGTCTCCTGAGCTTGGAGAGCAGCTTGGCTGCCTTCATGGAACAGCAGCGGGTGCTGATCGCTGGTCTGACCGGTGCATCTGCCCTGACCACCGGGACATCGACATCCAAGTCGACTCCGGAGGCCTAGCCAATCCTCGTCCATGCGGTCTTGAGTCGATCCTCGGCCAAGGTCTCCCTCGGCCTCCCATACGGGACCGAGGTCGTCGACACTGGTACCCTCGGCGTCAGGGCGGATGGCATCGGTGCCCACCCGACCGGAGCCACTCAATTCCTCCTCGGAGGGGTTGGGGTGGGAGATAGAGGACGAGGAATCCCCAGACACTTTTCGGACCCGGTGCATCCCATCGGACTCACAGGAGTCTGAACCTCTGAGAAGGTCCCCCCGGAGGATACCCGGTTCTCGGACTTCGTGAGGGATATGGCCAAGGCCTTGGCCTTCCCCGTGGATCCCGAGAGGAGCCTCGAGCCAAAGAGTTCGAGGCCCTCCAGTATGACTCTCCCCCATAGAAGGCCTTTGCTGTACTGGTTCCTCCGATTCTGGAATTGCTGCTCTTCCGCATGTGGGAGGCACCGGCCTCGATGCCGGTTCTCAGCAAACGGGTTGATTCCATTTATCGAGGCCGTAAGAGTCCTGGGTTCCAGAAGGCACAGCTACCGCATCATTCCATGGTTGTGGAATCGGCCATGCTTTGTCTGAAGAGTCAGAAGATGCACTCCTTGGTGCCCCCCAGCAGGGAGGCCCGGAACCTGGATGCCCTCGGGAGAAATTGCTTCCAGGGCTCTATGCTGGCTTGCCGTGTCCAGACTTACCCAACTGTACATGGGCATGTACCTCCGAGACCTGGCAAAGGAGATTGCCGGGTTCTCTGCTGGCCTCTCCGAGGAACCTTTGTAGAGGTTCAAGGCTTTGTCATTGGGGATTCGAGAGTGTTCGAAGTTTATATCTCGAGCAGCCTATGGTGGCTTCGAGGCTTCGGCCTGAGTAGCAGCGGCCGGCATTGGTGCACGCCGTCAGGTCTGGCTACAGTCATCGGACCTGGAGCCATGGGTCCAGGACAAGTTGGTCGATGTCCCTTGCCGGAGTGAGAACCTCTTTGGCAAACCCATGGCTTGAAGAGGCTGCAGAAATAGAGACCGAAACTCTCACCAGGACAAGGCTGTCCAGGAAGACTTCTGCCCCTTCTCATTAGAAGGGCTCAGGGAAAAAGCCCTTTTACCCGAGGAAGGCCTCTGCCTACAAATCCTACCCTCAATTCCAGGCCTCTGCAGCTCCCCAACAGTGTCAGCAGGCCAAGGGGCAGGGACATGGGCCCTGTAGGCAGAAAACCCCCAAGCCGCCAGCGCTGGCTCCTGCACAGCAGGGAGCGGGGTTTTGACTCCCACTGCATAGCCTTTCCTCCTTAGCTGGCTCCTCTCAGCACAGGAGGCCAGCTGACATTGTACACCCACAGGTGGTCAGCCATAACAGGGGGATACCTGGGTACCGAGCATAGTCCAAAAGGGCTATTTGCTCCACTTCAACCAGTTGCCCCCTTCCTATTTTCCAGGGGAGCCTCCAAGACTCCCTCTGCACAGGAACCACCTCCTTCAGGATTTGGCAAGTCTTCTACAGGAGCAGGCGGTGGAACCGGTGCCTCACCACCTGATAGGGCGGGGCATCTATTCCAGGTAATTTCTAGTACCAAAAAGGACAGGAGGCCTCAGGCCCATCCTAGACTTGCGAAATCTCAAGTTCCTGGAGAGGGAAAAGTTCAAGATGCTTACCCTTGGAATACTGCTGCCCTACCTCCAGCAGGGAGATTGGCTATGCTCCTTAGACCTAAAGGATGCTTATACTCACATCCTCATTCATCCAGACCACAGACAATATCTCAGATTTGTAGTGGGAGGAAATAATTTTCAGTACAGAGTACTTCCATTTGACCTGACCTCCGCCCCCAGGGTTTTCACCAAATGCCTGGCAGTGATGGCAGCCTATCTCAGAAACCAGGGCTACGAGGGGACATGGGATGAGGGTGAAGGGAGATAAATTCAGGAATGATATGCGGAAATATTTCTTTACAGAAAGAGTAGTGAATCCATGGAATAGTCTCCCAGTGGAGGTGGTAGAGATGAGGACAGTAACTGAATTCAAAAAAGCATGGGACCAACACAGAGTATCTCTAAAGGTAAAAAGTGGACTGTTGTAGTTGTTATGGAAGGACAGACTAGATAGGCCATGTGGTCTTTTTCTGTCATCATGTTTCTATGTTTCTATCTTTCTTTCCATACCTGGACGACTGGCTCATCAGGGGTCAGTCTCCACAGGAGGCCAGACAAGCCACTCTTCGCACTGTCTCTCTTCTCCAGCACCTGGGCTTCGTCATATACTTCGCAAAGTCCACTTTGCTCCCCTCACAGGACATAGAGTTCATAGGGGCCAGGTTGGATACCTTACGAACAATGGCTTATTTGCCCGGGAACAGGGCTCACAGACTGATGGCTCTGGCCCAGCAGTTTCGCAGTGGATCTCTGGTCTCTGTCAGACATTTCCTGAGGATTTTGGGCCACATGGCATCCACGGTCCATGTAACTCCAAATGCTCGTCTGCATATGCGGCCTGCTCAATGGTGCCTCAGAGCTCAATGGATACAGGCCACAGGAGACTTAAGAGACAGAGTAAGAGTGTCCAAACTACTGGTGGCCTCCCTGCAGTGGTGGCTGCATTTTCCAAACCTGATCAAAGGGGTGCCTTTCCAGGCACCACCACACACACAGGTGCTGACGACCGATGCTTCTCTTCAAGGTTGGGGGACACATTGCCAGGGGGCATGCACTCATGGCCTCTGGTCCCCTTGGGAGGCCACACAGCAGATCAATCTGTTGGAGTTGCGAGCTATTCGGTTAGCTCTACCAACTTTCTCTCATGTCCTCTCTCACCAGTCTGTCTTGATTCAGACAGACAACCAAGTAGCGATGTTCTATGTGAACAAACAAGGGGGCACAGGGTCCAGGCTTCTGTGTCAGGAAGCACAGGCCCTGTGCACCTTTGCAGTCAAGCACGGCATGTTTCTCAAGGCAGTTTATCTACCTGGCCAAGAAAATTGCCTGGCAGATTGAGCAGGATTCTGCAGCCTCACGAATGGCATTTGAATCCCCTGGTGGTCCAGCAGATCTTCCTAAAATGGGGTCTTCCAACCATTGATCTCTGCGAGTCCACTGAACCGTGAGCTACCCAGGTTCTGTTCCAGACAACCGCATCCTCTGCAGATAGCAGCGGGTGCCTTCCTAATCTCTTGGTCTGCGGGCCTGTGTACACGTTTCCTCCAACGCCTCTAGTAGCCCGAACCCTGTTCAAGGTTCTTCGGGACAGGGCCTTGCTGATCTTGGTGGCCCCCAGATGGCCGAGGCAACAGTGGTTTCCACTCCTTCTGCAATTGGCGGTGGACACTCCACTCCCTCTGGGGGTGCAGCCAGATCTCCTATCTCAGGATCACGGATCCCTACTGCACCCCAACCTCCAGTCCCTCCATTTGATGGCCTGGCTGCTGAAAGGGTAGTTCAAGCCCCCTTACTTCTACCTAGGGAAGTAGAGGAGGTGGTTTTGGCCTCTAGGAGACAATCCACCCGGAAATCTTATGCCTTTAAGTGGCGTAGGTTCTCCACCTGGTGTGCTCAGCGCCAAGAGGATCAGTTTTCATGCCTGGTACCAGTGGTACTGCAGTATCTGCTTCACCTGTCGGACCTAGGCCTTAAATCCAACTCTGTTTGGGTCCACCTCAGTGCGCTCTCCGCGCACCACTCGCCGGTGGAGGGCCAGTCCCTGTCAGTCCATCCCTTAGTGGCCCGCTTCCTCAGAGGCCTGCTTTTGCTCAAGCCCCCAATTCGTCCACCAGCCCTTGAGTGGGATTTGAATGTGGTCTTGCAACAACTTACTCGCCCACCCTTTGAGCCGATGGCTACCTGTCCTGGAAAGCGGCGTTCTTGGTGGCTCTTACCTCGGCCAGACATGTGAGTGAACTACAGGCCCTAGTTTCTGATAGACCGTACACACGGTTCTATAGGAACAGGGTGGTCTTACGGACTCATCCTAAGTTCCTTCCAAAGGTTGTCTCCTCTTTCCACCTCAATCAGGAGGTGGTTCTTCCGACCTTCTTTCCCAGGCCGCATGCCAGCCAGGCTGAAATGGTCTTGCATACCCTGGACTGTAGGAGGGCGTTGTCTTTCTACATTGACCATACGCAGGGGCATCGAAGGGCTGTTCAGCTCTTCGTCTCTTTTGACCCTAATAGGCTGGGGTTACCTGTCTCCAATGTACCCTGTCCATTTGGGTAGCAGAGTGTATCGCCTGGGCGTACAGAGCAGCCGGCCTCTCCTTGCAGGGTCGAGTTACGGCCCACTGTGTCAGGGCAAAGGCTGCGTCAGTAGCTCATCTCCTCTCTCTTCTGTTGGCAGACATCTGCCGGGCTGATACTTGGTCTTCAAGCCAGACTTTTGCGGCCCACTATTGCCTCGAGAGGGAGTCCCGAAGGGACAGTGCTTTCGGACAGGCAGTACTCCGTAATCTCTTTGAGGTTTAGGCAACTCCTACCCTCCGGCCCTTGTGTTGGGCTACTGTTCGGGGGTGTTCTCGGAGAAGATTCTTATCACACATGCTGAGGCTTTAGAGGGAGCTTATTTTTCAGCTTTGGGGTTCTTGGTAGCCTAGAGCTGGGGAGTCCCATATGTGAGGACTAACTTCCTGCTTGGTCCTGGAGAAAGCGTAGTTACTCACCTGTAACAGGTATTCTCCAGGAGCAGCAGGAATCAGTCCTCACCACCCTCCCTCCTCCCCTTGGAGTTGCAGTTATATATATTTCATTTGGTTTTTTGCTGTCTTTTAGCTATGTCATCAGACTGAGCAAGATGGCACCCTTGGGCGGGAAGGGGACCGCGCATGTGCGCTGCATTCCCAAAGGCTTTCTTTGAAAGCTGGGGAAATGCTCCGCACGAGGGCTCCGTTGACGTCACCCATATGTGAGGACTGATTCCTGCTGCTCCTGGAGAACACCTGTTACAGGTGAGTAACTACGCTTTTTCAGCGTTCTCTGTAGTCAATATAAAGGACCAAAATGACTGAAAACCTGACTGTTTTTCTTCACCTTTATTGGGGCTTTAATGAGCCTGGCCACTGGGAATTTCTGGCAGATTGCAGGGAGTCTTTGTTTAGGCTCTTTTCTTGTGAGTTTCTCCAGAGTTTCTTGACTTTTGGGTAGGCACCTTTTTTTCTAAAGAGGAAAAAGTATACAAGTTGTGCAAATGTGAAAATTGCAGAGGCTCCACCATTTTTGAATGTTTGATTCTATTGCATTTGGTCTTTCTGCTTAAGGTACAAGAGGCTGCAGCAGTTGATTTACCTGTAACCTGGGTTAATCCTTTCTATCTGTATTGTACTTGCACATGTTGGTTCCTGCTTGTATGCTTATGTTTGTTTCTTGCTGCAACTTGCAGCCCATCCAGAGGCTCTAACGCTCTTCCATACTGGTGCCTTACACACTGTCTTTAACTGCTCAGAGCCAGTCTCAATGGGAGCTACCTAGATTTAGGTGGCAAGAAGGTACATAAATGGGGGCTATATGAGTTATTTACCCGCATGAGTTGCATAAATAAGTGCGCTTGTGCTGTGCCTCGTTCTGTAGCTATGCTCATAAACGTTCACTGTGGGCAGGCAAAAGGGCAATGAAGTTACATGCATAAATTATAAAATGTATATGTATTTTAGAAATCTAGGTACAGACATTTACACCAGCTCTAGATCTGGTGTAAGTGATGGTACCATAAATTAAGATGTTTGACCACTTACACGAGTCCTTTTAAAAATAATAGTAGGTGCTTAATTCAGGCCTTGACAGAGATTTTATTGGAATCTAGGAGCCAGCCTAAAAATGTAGGAGCTAGCCTCCAAGCCCTAAGTCATAGTGTGCCCCCCTTCCCCACTGACTTTGATGATTAAACTCAATTGTAATCATCTCCACACCATCCCTTCCAGAATAATTCTATAAAAATGCGTATTTGGACATCACACTTTCAAATATCAAGCTTTTTTAAAATTTGTAAATATATACATAATGAGAGATTGTAAAAAAAAACACTTTAAAAGAGGTTTGCACAAGTTCCTGGAAGAAAGGTCAATTAACCATTATTAAAGTGGACTGGGGAAAACCATTGCTTACCCCCAGGATAAGCAACGTGGAATCTGTCTACCTTTTTGTGAACCTGACAGGTACCGTATTTTCCGGCGTATAAGACGACTTTCTAACCCATGAAAATATGCTCAAAAGTCGAGGGTCGTCTTATGCGCCGGTACATGTTTGAGAGGACTTAAAAGTACAGAGAAGCGGGGGGCGCTAGTGAGCCCGTGAAGGAATGGCCACATTTTAGTCCAGCTCCGCTCCGGACTCCCCTTTTGTATGGCTAACACTCGCATTCCATTAGCGTAATCCCCCGTGCTTACCGGATTCCGCTTGCTGAGAGCCTGCCGGTTCCCGAGTGAAGCGATCGGAGGTGTGTGGTGACTTGAGCTCGGAGGCCTGGGATACCGCGGCTGGAGCCGCTATCACCCTGCCAGCTGACGAGGCTTTTCAGCGGGGCGCTCCTTTCCCACTGCTCACCGTGGGCCGGTCCATCGGCGTTCCCGACTTGAGGCCCCCTGTCCGGAGAGACTGAGGAGAGTGCCTGCGGCTGCGAGGAGGGCTCTCATATGGCAGAAGCCTGGAGCGGCGAGACGGATTGGCTCCCACGAGAAACCAATGCTATGGCTGTTTGAGTCTCCCTGCATCGCTGGCATCATCCGCGTTCTGAAGCACCGAGAGCACCGCAATTGCTGGTGCGGTGGGACAGTGTGAGTCCGGCAGCCTGGTCGCATGCATCAGCAGCCATCACCACATGGTCCTGGAACGCAGGGCCTTGTCTGCGTTCGTCAGCTTTACTGGGAAGGAATCACGTGAGCTGCAGTCAGCAAATCAGACTCTGGCTCCCTATATCTCTACGTTCTTGGAGTTTACCACTGTGAATGCTGGTTCCTTTCCTGCCCAGTCTCTCTTCCTGGATTGGTGAGTCTCCTGCTATGTTCAACTGGCTCCGGGATAATTATAGAGAGTACAGCTTATCTTTTGCCTACATTTGCTGATCAGATTGATCTGAACTGTACTAACTGAACTGGGAGCAGTTCCTCTTTATGCCTGGTGGATCTTGCTATCTTTAGTGCACTTGGAGCGCCATCTACTGCTCAGGAGTGGGACTTTTCTATAAGTTTACTTCTCTCTCCTCTGGCTCAACTCACTGATAGGTCTCTCCCCCCCCCCCCCCTCCTGTTGCTGATCCTCACGTACCTTAGGTCTGCGGGACTTTTCAACCTCACTATGGCTGCCAAAACGCTGCTCCAGGTACAGGGATCAGCGCCGGTCTCACCGATATTTAAAGCAGCAGCACTCAGGCCGCAGAAGCAGCTCAGGATCGCTGAAGAGGGGTAGTCTTATACGGCGAGTATAGGCCAAACCCTATATTTTAACAGGAAAAGTAGGGGGTCGTCTTATACGCCCAGTCATCTTATACGCCAGAAAATACGGTACTTGTGACCTGGATTGGCCTCTGTTGGAAATAGGAGACTGGGCTTGATGGACCTTTTGATCTGACCCAGTACGGCATATTGTATGTTCTTATGACTCATATTGCTCATTCTTCCTGCTGGTAAAAGAGTTCACTGATGACCATTTTGAGTTTGTGTGGCCTCCAGGACCAATTGCTTTGCTTTGACTGAAGTTGCTCTTTGCTGTTCCATGCCTCCTCCTAAAAGGTGATGCTATTTCCCTAGGTTACTGCCTAGTTTGCCTGGTGGATGGGCCAGCCCCGCCTTCCTCCCGTTTCTTTCATGAATCCCCCCCCCCCCTCCCTGGCTTTTCTCCATTCTCCCTTGCTCTCATTACTCCAGCATTCTTCCAGTCTCTCTCTCTCTCATATTTCCCTCCATCCCAATTCATTTGCCTTCGCTCACTGATTCTTATGCCTGGCTGCAATTCCTGAAAGAAAGTGTTTCATTCGTCCCCCACCACAGTCAGCTCTTTGCATGGTTGAACTGTGTATGGAGAAAGTTAGAGACTTGAAACTGCGAGGTCATCCCAAATGTTCTCCACTGGTTTGGGGATCAAGCATGTAGAGAGCCATTCGCAGTGGGGGAAATCTGAAACACGTTTTTTTTTGTTTTTTTTTAGAGCTATGGCAGATTGGAGGCATGAAATCCCAGGTATCGGGATGCAATTTGTAGGCACCATGGTGACCTGGCATCTGGGGTTTGTTGAGCCCTGCCTTGATTTTCATTATAAAATAACCCCTAAGTAGGTGCTACTTTCAGGCATAAGGTAGGTGCTTTCTTATAAAATGACTCTTAATATGTTCACATCTAAGACACCAGCATTGTCAAAATGAGAGGATCAGGATATGTGAACTGTGAGGCTTTTTGGAAATTGTTTTTGTTTTTGCATAGGAAGAGATGGAGAAGGGGATTCCATTTAGTGACACAAGATGGCAGTAGAGCACAATCACTGCGCCGTGCTTCTTAAGCAGTCTGCATGAAGGTGTGTTAACCTAGCTCTGTGGAGGATAGATGTATTTGTGTAGGCGTGTGTTTGCAGGCATTTGGGCTTCCACTAGAAATGAATAGTTGAATATTTACCGTGTCCTGAGGTTGGGCGAAGAAGTTTTGCCCAAATCTGAATGAAAACAAAATAAGAAACACATGGCACAGAGCATGTGAGCATGCAGAGGTTAGCTGCAGCGCTGCATGCCAAGTGAGGCCAGGGTCATGCATGGAGTGGGGGAGGTGAAGTAACCTGTCTAAGGCAACGGAAGACACAGCAGGATTGTAATTTGGGAGTTCCCGAAACTCTTGTCTTTGGGCTCAATTCTTTCCCACACATAGCAGGAGTTAGGGCCGGCGACTTGTGCAGGGAAGTTACTCTACCTCTGAGGTGAAATAACTTCCCTGGATGTTTTTTTCTTTTTTGTCAGGCCTGGGGTGTGGATGGTTCAGGGGGCCCGAAGTTATCTCCCCCCCCCCTCCCCACTTGACCCTGGCCTTAGGAGGCCGGATCAGGCGTTGGGCTGTGGGGATTGCTGCTTTACAATGGAGCTGCGGTGCCTTGGCTCTTTTGTAAAGCTCTGACTGAGTGAGTTGAGCTTTTCCTGTACATGCAGGCTGGGCTGAATCGCAGTCCCGGCCTGTACGTACAGGACTGTTCATGATTCTGGTTCCGCGGGGCTAGACTTGCCCCGTGGGATCAGAATCGCGACCCCCTCTGTACGTCCGGTTTGAAGGGCTGTATGTCTGGGATGGAATTGCGCTCTTTCTTCTAGCCCTGGGGCCAAAAGACTGGTTTCAGAGGGATGTGATCTGAGTGGTTGCATGGGGCACTGCCACTTCAAAGTTGCAGATAAGTTATTTTGAAGGGGCACAGCTGATTACAGTGCTTTTAGGTGAGATCCCCCTTCCAACCATAGAAGGTAGCTCTCCTCAGTGTTTGTGTAGGTGTCACCAGTGGTAAAGCCCCCTGCCACCTTTCCACAGATTAAAAAAAGTTAGGATACAATGTGGCAAAAATCTTTTAAGCTTGGTGGTCCCTTGGCAACCTTCTGATGAAAACTTGTGGTCAAATTTATTATGTTGTCTCATACCACTGGCTTTCGATTGCCCTAGGAATAGTGGTGGTGTGGTTAGAACAGTGGACTGAAAACCAGGGAAGCCACAATTCAAATCGTTTTTCTCCCACACACGTTCTGTCAGCTTTGGCAAGTCACTTTATCCTCCAGTGCCTCAGATATAGTTGATCTTGTAAGCTTTATTGGGAAGAGGAATACGGTACCAGAACTGGAATTCACTTTGAGCATGTATCTGGAAAAAGGAGTGTAATTAAAATCCAAATCAGGCTATGTTCCCGGCAGAAGCATAGAGCTATTGGGAGGACGTTGCTCTATCTGTAGAATATGAGATTGATTTTATAACAGAACTCCTATGAGAGAAATCCAAACAAAGGAGAGATCCAAGATAATCAAGGATTAGTTGCAGCCATCCCTTCCGCTAAGATGCCGCGAGTATGGGAAGGTGTCCTGGGACGTGCAAGGGGAATATGAAAATGCGCCTTGCAGAAGCTTTCCCTGGTTTGCTATTCGAAGAACCATTTTTTAACCTCTGCTGCTGCAGTGCAGGTTCTTGTCTGTACTCCGGGTGTGGGAGCAATCTTTACAACAGGACCGGAGGTGTCCATTAGCCTGGAGAACTGTGTGATACCACCACGGTTGGAGACCAGCATGTCTGAGTAGCTGCAGATGACGTTGGTCAGTGCTTATGGTGCTTGCCGAACCTGCGGAGGGAAGCCACTGGTGGAGCAGAGGTGCTGCTTGCCGTCAGTGCCAGCTTCTGGAGGGTTTGGAGGCCAGCGGTTTAGTATTCCTCTTGCTGGGATGGGAGGAAGAAACTATAATATCTTAGAGGAGGCTTTTTCTGTGCCAAAAAACAGGGAGCAGTTAAAACTTCCTGGCATACCAATGGATATTGATAACGAAACATCAGGTAGTGACTCTTGATTCACTTTGATCTTCTATTTGTAATATGGGGAGTGCAAGCAGGATTGAATATTGTTGATAAGAATGAGAAGACAGACCAGTGTCTTCAGTCTCTGGCTCAGCAAGTTTCCCAGCTTCAGGCTTGTAATTCTGAACTCATAAAAGATGAAAATTCTACTCAAAATAAGCTAGCGAACATTGACAATTAAGAAGACTTAATTTAATTTCCTGAAACTTATGTTTACTCCTGCGCATATGTTAAAAAGATGCCATGGGGAAATTCTGAACATTCCAGAGGAATCTCTCCCTCCTTTTTCTAAAGTACTTTAAATTCATATTTCTTCTGAGAGACTGGGGGGAGGGGAGGGGTTATAGATTCTCATGTTTCAGATATTGACTGAAATCTGGTGGAAATCTTAAAAGCCATTTGAAGTTTCTGTGCATTGAATACTGACATTTGCCTTGGAGCCTGATAAATTGTGGACGTTGAAGATGGTTTTCAAATGTAGAGCAGTCTCTTTTGCGACAGAAAATAGACGTTTTCTCTGTTTCTAAAGCGTCTTAGAGATGTAAATTATTTCAGTGGACTAGATGTACCTTTACAGATTCTAGTCACTTGCAGAATTTCCTAAAGAACATAGCTGAACCTCTTGGAAATGAAGCCTCTGAGTCACGTTGGGTGTGAAGGGTAGTTAAATGAGTTTATTGTAATATAATTTTGCATGCCAGCCTCCTTATTTTCCCTTTCCTTGTTCTGACCTCTTTTTGGTGGTTTGCTCGCTTGTGAATTTGATCTCTTCTGCTTCAGTTGCAGTGGACTTTGTTTTAAGACGCCTTTAGATACTGCTTTTACAATTGATCATTTGTATAGCACTACGAGGTGTACGCAGTACTGAACAAGCACATGTAAAAAGACTGTCCCCGTTCATCAACGCTTAGTCTAGTCAAGACAGCACAACAGCTGAGGTCAAGGATACATCAAGGGGAATGGTAAGGAACCACATTAGATCAGGATCCAAAGGTGGTCTCGTAAAGGTGAGTTTTCAGCCTGGATTTGAAAAGGGCCAGACATGAAGCCTGACGCACAGACTTAGGTAGTTTGTTCCAGGCATAAGGAGCAGCAAGGTGAAAGGGACCGGTCTGGAGTTGTCATTAGAAGAGAAGGGCACAGATAGAAGGGCTCTGCCAGAACAGTGGAGTTCCCGGGGAGGGGTGTAGGGAGAGAAGAGAGGAAAGGTAGTGAGGCGCTGCAGAGTGAGTGCACTTATAGGTCAGTAGGAGAAGTTTGAACTGGATACGGAAACTGATATGGAGCCAGTGACGTTAGAAGAGGGATTATATGAGCATAGTGAGACTGGCGGAAGATTAGCAACGCAGCTGAGTTTTGAACAGATTGAAGGGGAAGGAGATCAGCAAGGAGGAGGTCGCAATAGTCTAGGTGGGAAGTGACTAAAGAGTGGATGAGTCTCAGTTTGTTCAGAAAGGAAGGGGTGAATTTTGCTGCTGATACAGAGAAAGAAACATGTTTTAGCAATTGGTTGGATGTTTGTGGAGAAAGAGGAGTCAAAGGCGACCCCAAGGTTGCAAGCCGAAGAAACAGGGAGGAGTAGAGTTATCCACAGAGACTGAGAAAGAAGGAAGGGGCGAGGTGGATTTAATTTCCTTTGGCATTATTTTCTTTTGATTTATTATCTGTAATGCAAAAGTTTTCCTTTGCAAGTTCTACTTGTATTGTTAAATATTCAATAAAAATAAAAAATCCAGAGACTTCTATTTTAAACCTGTTCTGTAAAGGCAAAATAAGCAGCTATGTGCCTTTTATGAAATAGGCTCCCAGACCCAACCCTAATGACGTGCAAATGCTGATGTACAGATTTATGCCTGCCATGCATGTGTCTGTGTCTTTTTAATAAAGCAGCTGCTGTGTTGCAATATATGCACATGTTTTGCTCAAACTATGTCCCTGGGACAGCCTTCAGACAGATTGCACGCTTTCTATATGCCAGCGATGGCGAACCTATGGCACGCGTGCCAGCTGTGGCACGCGAAGGCCTTGCAGCTGGCACGCGGGAAGGTCCGCAATCGAAAAAAAAAAAAACAACCCTGTCTGCTGCCGTTGTCGGGGCCGCCGCGGCAGAATCGAGCGTGCCGCGGGGCCCCCCTGTACCCGGCAGATCCTGCCCTCCCCGTAGCAGCTCTCTCTTTGGAGCTACAGTCAGACGCGCCGGCTTGCAGAGCGCGAAGGGAAGAGTTTCCCTTTCGCGACTCTGTTAAGCCCGCGGGGGCTGATGGGAACTTCCCATCAGCCCCCGCGGGCTTAACAGAGCAGCGAGGGAACACTTCCCTCGTGCTCTGCAAGCCGGCGCGCATCTGACTGCCGCTCCAACGCGAGCGCTGCTACGGGGTGGGCAGGCTCTGCCGGGTGGGTACAGGGGGGCCCCGCGGCACGCTCGATTCTGCCGCGGCGGCCCCGACAACGGCAGCAGACAGGGTTGTTTTTTTTTTTAATTTTCGCTGGGCTGGGCTGGGCTGGGCGGGTTAGGAGTGGTGATGGGCTGGAGGGGGGGTTAGGAGTGGTGATGGGCTGGGGGGGGGGTTAGGAGTGGTGATGGGCTGGGCTGGGGGGGGTTAGGAGTGGTGATTGGCTGGGCTGGGCTGGGGGGTGTTAGGAGTGGTGATGGGCTGGGGTGGGGGGGGTTAGGAGTGGTGATGGGCACTGGGCTGGGGGGTTAGGAGTGGTGATGGGCCCTGGGCTGGCTGGGGGGGTTAGGAGTGGTGATGGGCGCTGGGCTGGGGGGTAGGAGTGGTGATGGGCGCTGGGGGGGTTAGGAGTGGTGATTGGCTGGGCTGGGCTGGGGGGGGTTAGGAGTAGTGATGGGCTGGGCGGGGGGGGTAGGAGAGGTGATGGGCACTGGGGGGGGTGAGGAGTGGTGATAGTCGCTGGGTGGGCTTAAACTAAAAATTGAGTGATGGGGGATTAGGACTGGGAGTGGGCTGATGGGGAGGTTAGGACTGGAAATGGGCTGGTGGGATTAGGACTGGGAGTGGGCTATGGGGGGCTAGGACTGGTAATGGGTTGGGGGGTTGCTAGGACTGGAAATGGGCTGAGTGGAAGGGGGCTTGAACTGCAAATAGCTGTTGGGGATGGGGCTTGGAATGGAAATGGGCTGAGGGGAAGTGGGGGGCTTGAACTGCAAATAGCTGATGGGGACGGGGCTTGGAATGGAAATGGGCTGAGGGGAAGTGGGGGGCTTGAAGAAGGGAATGGATGCTGGGTGAGACTGGAACTAGAAGGGAGCTGATGTTGGGGGAGGATTAGAATGGGATGGGGCTGGGAGAGTAAAATGGAGAGGGGAAAAATATTTTGTGTAGGAGGGATGAAAAATCTACAATTGGCCAGGTATTGGGAGAGTAATTGGGGATTGAGGATGGAGGGGTAAAATTTGTGTGGATGAAATAGGAATGAGGAAAGAGCAAAAGGAGAAAGATTAGTATGTTAAAGCAGATGTAGAGAGAGAGAGAATGGAAAAAAAAACTAGAAGAGAGAAGAAAGGACAAATGGACAGCAGACGATGGAGAGTTAGCAGAAAACATGAAGAAACCAGAAGAAAATGGCTGGACCAATTGCAACTGAAAAAAAATGCACAAAAGGTAGAAAGATATCTCTTTATTTTGAATTTATTAACTGGAATATGTCAGCTCTGGGAAATGTGCATCATTAACATCTGCGCTTTGTTTGGTACAAGAGGAAATTCCTATTTGACGTTGCCACTTGTTCTCTTTCCCCAGTATTCACTGAAATGTATTGGTTTAATATTTGCAGTGTTGCCTTTTGATAGGTAGGGTATGGTGCTTTGTGAGTCCTGGTAATGCTGTCAGGATACGGCGGGTTTGCTATGGGTTCTAAATGGGCAGCGTTTGTAGTAGTTCCTAATGTGCCTGGCGGTTGGCACTGGATTATAGTAATGTAGAAATCTTTTAGTCTTTCTTTATCCATACACTCATTAAGAGACATGTTTACTAAAAGTTAGTGTATGGTAACATTATGCAAATATTTATGCAAATAAGGCCACTTATGCAAATGACGTGCTGGCACTTTGAGGAAATTCTTTGGTTTTGTGCGGCAGTTTGGGCACTCGGGCTCAAAAAGGTTAGCCATCACTGCTATATGCATACTTTATAAAATTGTGTGACTGCATGCATCAAGTCGGTGCTGACTCCTGGTGACCTGGCAGCTCCTAATTTTTCTTGGAAAGGTGTGACCGAAAGTAGATTGCCAACTTTCTTCCGGGACAATGGTGGGCAAAAGGCCTGATTACCGGACTGCTGCTCTAACCACTAGGCTACTCATATGCATTTAAAACGTGTAAAACAGGTTTTCTGTGTGGAAAAAGCTTTATTAAATTACTCCCTACGTTTACTTCTCATCCTATGCTCTTTCAGCTTTTGTTAGTGCGCTCGGGACATCAGACCCTGTTGGTTTGGTTTGTCTGAGATGATCTGCGGGGGGCTGAGGGAGGGAGGGTGGGGGGAAGCTTGTGTGCACTGCTGCCCTTCATTCTTCTCCTGTTCTGTAGCAAATAAATCATTTATCCCTTTAGTACTGTGGTCGTGGATAACGTTACGGCTACTGCTTGTTAGGCATTTAAACTAGCTTAATAGCTGCAAGACAGTTCTCCACTCCGTTTATAGCTAGTGCTATCAAATGCCTAACCTGAATCTCTTCTGCTGTACACTCCTTCATTGTCTGCCTGGAGCTGGATGATGACGGCTGGATGCCCTCCTCCTTATAATCCTCTTTGTGTGGGCAGGACCCGTACCAAGCTAGAAATGCGCCCTGTTCCACCAATGAATCTGGTGCCCCCTCCAGCCAGCCACGTTCAGTAATTCACTCTTCCTTATCTCTCCAGGCCAGTCAAGGTACAGATGGGCAGTCGGCCCCCTCCAGCAGCTGAGGACTGAACAAGATAGAGCCTTGCTGATGTGGTATGAGAGCTCCCCCCCTACCGCCACTGACTCCAGTCTCACTCCTTAGCAGCTGAAGGAAGGGCTCTTGGTGTGGACTCCTGAAAAGACGATATAAAGCCCAGTGATGGTCTCAGAGCCCCCTTCTGTGCTCGTACAGCCCTGTGTGCAGGAATGGTGCTTTCCCTTGGTGCTCTTGGTCTCCTTTTTTGAATGATCACAACTTCAGGCTTCCCTCAATGTTGTCACGTTTGGAGCTCTTAGAATCACGCCAGACTGTGTCTTTCTAGACAAGGGGGTTTACAGGTGGATTTGTTCTCCCACAAGGGTCTTAATGAAACCGAGTAGAGTGGGAGAATGACTTCCTGTGTCTAACTTGTGATTGGTTATGCCGCTATTGGTTTTTGTTGTATGGTAGTACAGCACTGCGCCACCTAGATAAGGTCTTAGATAGTGCTGGGGAGGAGTCTGCTGTCTTGGTACATGTCGGTACCAATGACATAGGAAAATGTGGTAGGGAGGTTCTGGAAGCTAAATTTAGGCTTTTAGGTAGGAAGTTGAAATCCAGAACTTCCAGGGTAGCGTTCTCCGAAATGCTTCCCGTTCCACGCGCAGGACCCAAAAGGCAGGCAGAGTTCCGGAGTCTGAATGCGTGGATGAGACAATGGTGCAGAGATAAGGGGTTTGGATTTGTTAGGAACTGGGGAACATTCTGGGGAAAGGAGGGGCTCTTCCGAAGGGATGGGCTTCAACTTAACCGGGATGGAACCAGGCTGCTGGCATTAACCTTTAAAAAGGAGATAGAGCAGCTTTTAAACTAGATGATAGAGGAAAGCCGACAGTCGCCCAAGAGCGCATGGTTCGGAAGAATGTATCCTTGAAGGATACTACAAAAAGCAGAGGTTCCAAAAAAGAGTAAAGTAGCCCAAATGCCCTCAAGTATGGAGCAGACAGAGCTTAAAGATCCCAAATTACACATGTCTACCAATAGCCAAATTAATATGAATAAAATACAGTCTCTAAAATGCTTGTATGCAAATGCTAGAAGTCTACAAAACAAGATGGGAGAGTTAGAATATATAGCACTAAACGAGAGGTTAGATATGATTGGAATATCAGAGACATGGTGGAAGGACGACAACCAGTGGGACACTGTGATACCTGGGTACAAACTGTATCGTAATGATAGAGCTGATCAAATTGGTGGAGGGGTTGCGCTCTGTTAGAGAGGGCATTGAGTCAGAAAGGATTAAAGTTTTGCAGGAAACAAAATTTGCTGTAGAATCTATATGGATTGAAATTCTATGTAAAAAGGGGAAGGCGATGGCAGTGGGGGTGTACTATCGTCCGCCTGGCCAGAATGAACAAATGGATGATGAAATGCTCAAAGAAATCAAGGAAGCTAGCAAAAGTTACAGTGCAGTAATAATAATGGGTGATTTCAATTACCCCGGTATCGACTGGGTCATTGTCACAGCAGGACATGCTAGGGAGATAAAGTTCCTAGATGAAATAAATGACTGCTTCTTGGAGCAGCTGGTTCATGAACCGACCAGAGGGGAAGCAATATTAGACCTAGTCCTTAGTGGAACACCAGATGTAGTGCAAGAGATAAGGGTGTTGGGGCCACTTGGCAATAGTGATCATAGCATGATCGCCTTTGATTTAATTAGTGGAGGAGGGATAGTAAGGAAATCCACAGTACTACCTTTTAACTTTCAAAAGGGAGACTATGATAAAATGAGGAAAACAGTTAAGAAAAAGCTAAAAGGAGCAGTTGCAAAGGTTAAAGTCTTACATCAAGCTTGGGTGGTGTTTAAAAATACTATCTTGGAAGCCCAAGCCAGCTTTATTTCACGCTTTAAGAAAAGTGGAAGGAAGTCAAAAAAACTGCCAGCATGGTTTAAAGGTGAGGTCAGAGAGGCTGTTGCCAAAAAAGCATCTTTCAGGAAATGGAAAAAAGAGCCAAACGACGAAACCTGGAAACAGCACAAGCACTGGCAAGTCAAATGCAAGGCATTAATAAAGCAGGCAAAGGGAGAATTTGAGAAGAAGCTTGCTGCGGAAGCAAAAACGCGAAATAAAGACTTTTTCAAGTACATTCGCAGCAAAAAACCTGTGAGAGAGTCAGTTGGTCCATTAGATGATAGAGGCGTTAAAGGGGCACTAAGAGGTGACAAGGCGATAGCAGAGAGACTGAATGAATTCTTTGCTTCGGTCTTTACTGAGGAAGATATAGGAATGTTACCCATGACTGACGTGGTATTTAAAGGTGCAGAAGAGTTGAAGGAAATATCGATACATCGGGAAGATGTATTACAACTATTAGATAAACTGAAGAGTAGCAAATCACCTGGGCCGGATGGTATACATCCAAGGGTGTTGAAAGAACTGAAATATGAGATTGCAGACCTGCTATTAGTAATCTCTGAACTATCATTAAAATCATCTTTAATTCCTGAAGACTGGAGGATAGCCAATGTAACACCAATTTTTAAAAAGGATTCCAGGGGTGATCCGGGAAACTACAGACCGGTGAGCTTGACGTCAGTACCGGGAAAAATGGTAGAAACTATCATAAAGAATAAAATTATTCAGCATTTAGATAGTCATGACCTAATGGGAGACAGCCAACATGGCTTTCGACAAGGAAGATCTTGCCTTACTAATCTGTTATGTTTTTTTGAAGGTGTGAATAAACAGGTGGACAAAGGTGAGTCGGTTGATATAGTGTATCTGGACTTTCAGAAAGCCTTTGACAAGGTCCCTCATCAGAGACATTTGGCAAAACTAAGGAGTCATGGGATAGGAGGCAGTGTACTACTGTGGATCAGGAACTGGTTAAAAGATAGAAAGCAGAGGGTAGGGCTAAATGGCCAATTTTCCCAATGGAGAAAGGTGAATAGTGGTGTACCCCAGGGATCTGTGCTGGGTCCTCTGCTTTTTGACATATTCATAAATGACCTGGAAAGTGGAATAACGAGTGAGGTTATCACATTTTCAGATGACACAAAACTA
This sequence comes from Ichthyophis bannanicus, assembly GCA_033557465.1. Classification (NCBI taxonomy): domain Eukaryota; kingdom Metazoa; phylum Chordata; class Amphibia; order Gymnophiona; family Ichthyophiidae; genus Ichthyophis; species Ichthyophis bannanicus. Next base: position 49,362,800 of record CM066046.1, read on the forward strand.
TTTAAAGTTGTTAAAATCCAAGAGGATTGTGGAAAATTGCAAGAGGATCTTGATAAATTAGAAGACTGGGCATTAAAATGGCAGATGAAATTTAATGTGGACAAGTGCAAAGTTATGCACCTAGGGAAGAACAACCCAAACTATGGTTACACGATGCAAGGTTCCACTTTAGGAACCACCACACAGGAAAAAGATTTAGGCGTCATTGTGGATAACATGTTAAAACCCTCGGCCCAGTGTGCAGCGGCAGCCAAGAGAGCAAATAGAATGCTAGGTATGATAAGGAAAGGAATGGAAAATAAAACAAAAGATATTATAATGCCTCTATATTGTTCCATGGTGAGACCGCACCTTGAATATTGTGTGCAATTCTGGTCGCCATATCTTAAAAAGGATTTAGCGTTATTAGAAAAGGTTCAGAGAAGAGCCACCAAAATGGTAAAGGGGATGGAAGGATACTCCTATGAAGAAAGGCTAAAAAGGTTAGGGCTCTTTAACCTGGAGAAGAGACGGCTGAGGGGAGATATGATAGAAGTCTATAAATTAATGAACGGAGTGGAACGGGTAAACGTAGATCGATTGTTTACGTTATCAGAATATAGACAGACTAGGGGACATGCAATGAAGCTACAGGGTAAACTATTAAGACTAATAAAAAAAAATATTTTTTCACTCAACGTGTAATCAAACTCTGGAATTTGTTACCGGAGGATGTAGTAAAGGCTGTTAGTGTAGCTGGGTTTAAAAAAGGTTTGGACAAGTTCCTGGAGGAAAAGTCCATAAACCATTATTAAGAAGGGACCCAGGATATCAATGCTTGATCCAGTACAAGCATTGTGGAACCTGTGTCTTTTGGGGAAACTGCTAGGTACTTATGACCTAGATTGGCCACTGTTGGAAACTGGGCTTGATGGACCTTGTTCTGATCCAGTATGGCATATCTTATGTTCTTATGTTCTTATGTAATTGGTTTAGTTTGCCGTCCACTATAGCCCTTTCCTGCACCATGACTACACTGCCACAGACTCCCCATTTTGTGTTTATCCATACAAAATACAGTACCTTGTATTCATTGTCCTTGAATTTTAACTTTTGTTTCTGATCGTTTCTCTTGATTTTTAATTATGGTCCTGTCTTCTGAAGCATTTACAACTACCACCAGCTTTGTGGTATCTGGAAATTCACTCCTTAGTTGCCCTGGTATTTCCTTCCCAGATTTTTCTGAATCATTACAGTCTGCTCTTTGAGTGCATTTTTGCAACAGCCTTGTAGTAATGTGGCTCAGCTGGTATTTGCTGGTTCCTAAGTTGGAACTGCTTGTTGGTGCTGGGGGGATGGTAGAGGTTGAGTGGGAGGTTATGTGCTGGTCTCCATATCATTTGATAACGGCTCTGAAGATGTCTTTGTCTGATCTGTGATGGACCAGCAGGGATTTGCCTGCCAGTGGTTGGAGGGGGGGGATGTCAATTAGAGTGACAGTTGCCTCGGGGGAGTAGTGCAGGTCCCCCCCCCAGCAGCAAGGCTCTGCAGGCTGATTGACACACAGCTATGGGGTACAGCAGAGCTGTCTGCTGCGAGAGGGTTTGCATGTCAGTCCTCCTCCTAGCCTCTCGAGCTCCTTTTCCCAGTCTTCCCTTTCTCTCTCAGCTTCACAGACTCTAACTCTTCCCTCAGTAGTCCTCTTTTTTTTTTTTTTGCTCTTGCTGAATGCTCTCCGTCCTCTGCCGTATTCCCCTTCTTGGATGCTCAGTAATGCCTTCTATAGCATCCAACTTGCTTTTATTCTATTCCAGTGACACTTTCTAATTCTTAATTGTTGACGGTGTCGATGGCTGTTTATTTCAGACATGAAATGTCCGTTAAGCAAATTTTGTGTCGCTTCAAGCTGAAAAGATGACGTTGAAGCGGTGGTTCCCGTCACTAGCTTCTGTTTTCGTTTTTCTCATAACTAGAATTCAAATGAATATTTTATGACACAGTGAAGGGCTTGGATGACACATAAGCACTGCTGTTTGGCAAATAGGAGAATGGTTGGTTGATTTTCTTTACTTTTATAATCTGTGTAATTTTTTTTTTTTGGTTTTAAATTCCTGTTTTGTTAAGTCATTAGAATAGCCCTTATGGCCATCTGCCTCTCGCACTCTCACACACTTCATCTCTCACGCTGCTTCGGTTTTTGCCACTTCTCCTCTTCTTTCTCTCTCCTCTTGCACAGTTTTACCTCAGAGCTAAGTGCTGAATCCATGCCCAAGTCTCTCCATCTGTTTTCCTTCCTGTACACTTATCACCTGTGTTACTAGTCAGTATATAGTGTTCTGTAGGCAAACTTGCGTAGCTGGTGAATAGTATAGATGCTTTTTCTCGCCCACATCTGTCACTGGTGTAACATAGTACATTACAGCAGATAGAAACCTAGGGACCCAGCCAATTTTCCTAGTTCTTCCCATTTGCAGCGCTCCAGCAAAGGCTATATCACAGTTGCTAGCTGTATACACTTGACTGAATTAAATTGCTGCTGCTTCATGTCAGGCTCGCCTTGCTGTCTTTCATTTTTGGTCCTCTGCTATTCTGGTTTGGTTAATGTTATAACCTTAGGGAATTGTGTGGGGTTTTGTTTTTCCATTCAGCCTCCCAATCTTTTTTTCTAACCTTACTGTCTAGAATTATCCCAACAATGCTCAAATTCTGAGATGCTGTGGACCACCAGAACCATCTCTCCATTTGCTATTCCAGCCATTCGCTATCCTTTTAATACATTTTGCTGATATAGAGAAAGAAGTGACAGTTTTTTCCTATCTGTCTGGATGTGTGCAGAGAAAGGAGGCAAATAACCCAGGGTTGCGAACTGAAGAAATGGGGAGGATGATTTAGACAGAAAGAGGAGGTGGCGAGTGAGGTCTGCTACCTTCACCCCAGGCAGGCATGTTAGCAAGCGATCCACCAGCCACCCAGCTATCTTTATGCCAATGTAAACTAGCCAAAGAAAGGGGAAGCAGAATTCCTCCTTGATTGGTTGAAAAGCAGTCTAGCCGTAGAGTTCTGGCCACTTGCAAATGGTACAGTAAGCACCAGGGCAAAATCATATATAGCCCATTACAATAACCCAGCACTGGCAGAACAGATGACTGAACTACCAATCTGAACACGTCTGGCTACAAAAAAAAGAGGAGGATGAAGCCTTCGCATCATTTGCAGTCTTCCATAGACAAACGCTACAATGCAAGCCACCTGAGGCTTGGCCAAAAAACAACTGAAATCTCTAACCACTTTCATCACTTCAAAAATACCTAGCTGAAATCTAAGTTGCTTTGAAAAGAAATTTGCTTTCCAAGCCTCTATGAATTCTGGTGAGAGCTACTTCTAAGCAAGTCTCTGAGCTAGATTTTGCTACAGACTTAACTGTGGTGGTTTTAGAATTTTTAGTGTACTGATATTTGTTTGTATTGATTTGTTTATATCTGTTTTGTAGTTTGCTCTTTTTTTTGGACTCGGTAAATTTAAAGTATAGAGAAACAGCATTCACTCTAGTTTTGTGCTAATTCTATCTCCCTATGCCTATACATGTCCTTAATTTCACCAAGGTAGAAAATTAACTCTGATCTCTAGCACTAAACTTGGTGTCTACCTTTTCTCAGTTGCTGCCTTTTATGTTCTGTTTCCTGTCCAGCCCATGGTTTACATTTCTTATATTCTGGGACTCATTAATACTATTACACTCAGATGCACCCCAACTCACTGGGGTTTCTTGCCTGCCCTACCAGATTATATCTCCCTCAGATCTTTAGTGTCTTCTCCTGCCTATCCCTATGGCTCCACATCTCTTTTTCTTACTGCTGACTCTCTCTACTCTTTTTTTTTTTTTTTTTTTTTTCCTTCATTTTAACAACTTCAAACCCCTAATTTTCCTCCTCCATTCCTTACTCTTTACCTCTCCTGCCATTTTGCCACCTCTATCCTCTGCTCTTGATTTTCCTGGCTTCCTCTTTTTCACCCAGCCAACTCCACTCAGAGCACTACATCCTCATCACACAGTCATTTCTCCTCTTGCTCTCCTATTCCTTCCCTTGCTCATCTGGGGATACCTAATCCTGCCTCTTCTCCCTCTTCCCCCCCCCCCCCCCAAGGTGCAGGGTGCTGCTGCCGTCTGAAGTTGGCGGGCCCCTTGGATAAGCACCCTGTTCCTTTACCGTTGGCACAGTCTTTGCCTGATGGGGTCTCCCTTCGTTCAGGTGAGAGATCCCCACCACCTTGTCCTGTCCTTCTGTTAGCCTCTGCTTTATCTGGGGAGTCCTCTGAGCAGGTAAGAGAGGCTAATGCGTTACTAATTTTGCGTAAACTGGTTCGATTGGCAGATACCGGTAGTCTTTCTGGGCTTCCGGCTCTGTCCCAAAGTACAGAGATTACTTTAAAGGATGTTTGGGGGGCTTTGTATTGATGATAAAATGTTCTCCACTTTAACTTCATTATGTGCCTTCTCTCAGGAAGCTGAAGATTCTCTGCAGCAACTTGATCAGAAGGTTTCTTCTGTTGATATGGCTCTTACTAAGCTGGAGTCTCAAGTACTTCCGCTTCATGCGGTTAATGTTGCTGGGATTAAGGATTCATTGGTTTTACACACAAAAATGGAAGCTCTTAAACTATGCATTCTCGTAATCTGCGTTTTTTTGAATTTTCCTCAGACCTCTTCTTTTGCCAAAGATTCTTTTAGAGATAGGTTAAAATTTCTTTCCAATATCTATCAGATCCTATTGATAATCTTCAGATTTACTATATTTACCTTCTGTTTGGTTTTTTTCTGGGGCTCTGCTCCTTTAAGTACTGCCTGCTCTCTCCATCCTCCCTCCCCCCCCCCCCCCATCTTCCCCAGAATGGGCCTCGGAGGTGATTCTCTGCCTGCAGCTTCGTGGAGGATTTCTGTCCTGCCCGGCTGCCGTGTCACCAGCTCCTGCACCTCTCCTTCAGATTCTCCACAGCACTGACTTGCCTCGCGCCGAAGCCCTTCTGGTGGCTGAGCGCTGGAGGCTGCGCCGCTAATCAGCGTTTCCCGCCGGACCCGTCCCGAATCGGAAGGACGTGGAGGCGAGACACGCTGTTCCCGGTTCCTGCGGGGTGCGATTAAACGGCGATTGCACAAGGAAATCAGCTTGCTTCAGCTCCGGAGTGCAGGATGGCGCCACGAATAGGCTCGCGGTCCCCCATTCAGGCTCCACGTGTTGAGGCCTACCACGTGTAGAGCCAACGGGCGGTGATCGCTGAGTCGGGCCCAGGATCCACATTCAGACAGCCTTTAAAACCGCAAGTACCTCTGTTTGAGGAAAAGGAGTTTAATTTAGTTTACTTTTAATTTAATAAAGGAACAGAGCCACAGAAGTAAAGGGTAAACTAACAAAGGAACAGAGCCACAGCACAATGGTTAAGACACTGACCAATGGTACAGGGATCAGGGGTTCAATCCCCCAAAGTGCCCAATGAACAAGGCTGGCTGAGGCAGAACATATTAAGGGGAAGATTGCTAAAAAGAGGGACTTCCTCCTTCTCTTCGGCCCCTAGAAAACAACAATGAAACGACGGGGGTCCAGGGGGAAGAGCTACCAGTGGGAGGTCGCTTAAGGCAGTTTCTTCCCACCTGGTCCCGGGTCACTTCGGATCAATGGGTACTAGAGGTGATCAGAGAGGGCTATGCTCTCGAATTTGCAAAGCAAATACCTCCAGCATTTATTCAGTCTCCTTGCGGATCTCCTGCAAAGAGGTCGGCGATAGAGACAACCCTCGCACGGCTAATTGCACTCGGGGCAGTGGTTCCAGTACCGCCAGACCAGTTCGGATCGGGTCGATACTCTATTTACTTCGTCGTGCCAAAGAAGGAAGGGTCCTTTCGGCCAGTCCTGGATTTAAAACAGGTCAATCGCTGTCTCAGAGTTCCTCATTTCCGGATGGAGACCCTACGATCAGTCATCGCAGCCGTAAGGGGCGGGGAGTTCCTGACATCCCTCGACTTGACAGAAGCCTACTTGCATATCCCGGTCAGGAAGTCCCATCAGCAGTTCCTGAGATTCGCTGTGCCAGGGGGCCACTTTCAATTCCAGGCCCTTCCCTTCGGTCTAGCTACGGCTCCACGGACATTCACCAAGGTGATGGTGGTAGTGGCGGCTTTCCTTCGGAAGGAGGGAATTCTGGTACACCCGTACCTAGACGATTGGCTGGTCCGGGCAAAGTCGGAAGAAGAAAGTTGCTCGGCGACGGACAGAGTGGTTCAGGTTCTAGAGGAGTTGGGTTGGGTCATCAACCGAGCAAAGAGCAGGATGACTCCCTCCCAGGATCTCGAGTATCTCGGAGCAAGATTCGACACCGGAAGGGGCAGAGTGTTCCTGTCTCGAAGGCGATCAAGGGACCTAAGACAGCTAGTCACGCAGTTTCTGAGCAGGCGAAACTCCTCAGCTTGGCATTATCTTCAGGTGCTGGGCACAATGGCGGTGGCGATAGAGGTAGTGCCGTGGGCCAGGGCCCACATGCGCCCGTTACAGCGGGCCCTATTGCGTCGGTGGTCTCCGCAACATTATCGCCTGTCAACACAGTTACCTTGTGCGCCGCGGACCAAACGAGCTCTTCGCTGGTGGCAGTGCCCAAGGTATCTGGAGTGTGGGATGCCCCTCGAGCCTCCTCTATGGGTACTGTTGACAATGGATGCCAGCCTGGCAGGCTGGGGGGCTCACTGCAAGGACCAGTTCGTCCAGGGTCGCTGGACTCCGTTGGAATCTCACTGGCCCATCAACAGACTGGAATTGCGGGCCGTCACCCTAGCGCTCAGGGCGCTCGAGTTCCTAGTGCTAAGAAGAGCAATTCGCGTTCTCTCCGACAACGTCACCACGGTAGCTTACATCAACCACCAGGGCGGCACCAGCAGCCCCCCCTTGGAGAAGGAGGCAGACGTTCTCTTCCAGTGGGCGGAGAACTGCCTGGAAGCACTTTCTGCTCAGCACGTGGCAGGCACGGACAACGTCACGGCAGATTACCTCAGCAGGCACAAGATAGACCACGGAGAGTGGGAACTGGAGCAGGAGACCTTCAACCAAATTGTGGCCCGTTGGGGGCTCCCAGTCATGGACCTCATGGCAAGGTTCTCGTCAGCCAAGGTGGACCGATTCTTCAGTCGGCGGAAGGAAAGAATGTCCAAAGGCCTGGACGCCCTGTCTCAGAAGTGGCCGACGGAGGGTCTTCTCTACGTGTTTCCTCCTTGGGTTCTGATTGGAAAGGTTCTCCAGCGGGTGGAGTCTCACCAGGGACTTGTAATCCTCATAGCTCTGGATTGGCCGCGTCGCCCCTGGTATGCGGACCTAGTGAGGTTGTTAGCCGACCAGCCTTGGCGGCTCCCTTGCAAAAGGGACCTGCTCAGGCAAGGCCCGGTGCGGATGCCTCACGTGGATCGATTCTCGCTTACGGCCTGGCTATTGAAAGGGCGCATCTCCTGAAGCGAGGTTATTCAGGAGCAGTAATCACAACGCTGTTGAATGCGAAGAAACGCTCGACCTGTCTCTCCTATGTAAGGGTCTGGCGCATCTTCGAAGCGTGGTGTGCGGAGCACCGAAGGAAACCCCTGTCGGCCTCAATCTCGGAGGTCCTGGAATTCTTGCAAGCGGGTTTTGACAAGGGCCTGGCGCACAGTTCCTTAAGAGTCCAACTAGCCGCCATCGCTTGCTATAGAGGTAAGATTCGCGGCAAGCCCCTAGGGGCCCACGCGGATGTCTCCAGGTTCCTAAGAGCGGTTAGGCGTCTACATCCACAACGGAGGTCTGTGATCCCCCCTTGGGATCTCAAATGCATTGATCGGGGAACCCTTTGAACCAGTGAAGAAGGCTTCCCTGAAGGACTTAACCCTCAAGACAGTCTTTCTGGTCGCTATCTGCTCGGCCAGGCGGGTCTCCGAATTGCAAGCGCTGTCCTCCCAACCTCCTTTCCTATCCTTTCTCAAGGACAAGGTGGTCCTTCGCATGGTACCTTCCTTCCTGCCCAAGGTCATCTCTCCCTTTCATATGAACCAGACAGTTACCCTCCCGGCCTGTCCGGCTGAGGGACCTGAAGGTAGGGATAGCAAGCTGCACCTTCTAGACGTCCAGAGGGCCTTGAAGCGATACCTCTCCCGCACAGCTCCCTTCCGGAAATCCGACCGGCTGTTCGTCCAGTTCGGAGGCCCACACAAAGGGGAGGCGGCGGCCAAGGCCTCCATCTCCAGGTGGATCAGAGAAGTGATTGCCTCCGCCTACATCCTGAAAGGGAAGCAGGTGCCGGTGGGGATACGGACGCACTCCACCCGGGCTCAGGCTACCTCGTGGGCAGAGTTCAGTCTAGTTCCCCCGTTGGAGATTTGTAGAGCGGCGACTTGGTCCTCTCTGCATACCTTCTCCAAGCACTACAGGCTGGACGTACAGAGTTCAGCGGACGCTCGGTTTGGTCTGGCGGTTCTTCAGTCCGGTTTGCCAGATCCCACCCAGGATTGAACTGCTCTGTTACTTCCCAGAAGTAAAGGGACTGGACTGGAGTGACGATAAGGAAGAAGTAATTAGATCTTACCTGCTAATTAGTGTTCCTGAAGGAACGACAGTCCAGTCCCTGATCCCACCCGGTTCCGTCGGACTTGTTCCAATGCAAAAATTTGTTAACTGTAAACCGCGCTGGTACCAAAAAGCACGGTATATAAGAACTGTAAACAAATAAATAAATACCAGACAAGGGCGGAGCTGAGGTCCGAGCGTGGTACTAGGTCTGGGTGAAGGAGGGCAGGAGAAAGTCGGCTCGGGCAGTATCGGGCAAACCTCCTCCCTCCGGTGCCATTCCTCCTCCTTTATTCCTATTTCCTATTGCCTATTTCCTATTTCCAAAAAAAAAAAAAAGAAATTTGTTTGGTTATTAAGTATTAGGTTTTGGTTTGTTGGTTGTAATAGAAAATGGTTTAGTCTGCTTTTTCATTTGATTACTGGAGTTGGTGGGTGGTCTCAGTGGTATTTATACCGCTCCACCTCCAAAAAGGTTGGGCTCAGCCTCCAAGCTGCTGGAAGGGTTGCGTAACCCAGAAGTAAAGGGACTGGACTGTCGTTCCTTCAGGAACACTAATTAGCAGGTAAGATCTAATTACTGTACTTCATTTACTATATTCCCTCAAGTAGCAAAAAGGTTAATCCTGTTGAGGGCAAACTCGATGAGGTTGTGCCCTCCATTCAAAATCTTACTGCCTTCTTGGAGGACTCCCTCAATATTATTCATGCTATACTTGGTTACATTTATATCTGACGAGGTGAAACTGCACATTCTTAAGGCTTTTTTTAAGTTTGACTGCTAAGGTTTGTGGACAGGTTGTGAGCGTTTTTCCCTGATGTGGCCTGGGGTACTCAGCTTTGCTGGAGACAGTTTTTGGCTTTGAAGCCTCAGGTATTAGCTTTGGGGCTACTTTTTTCTTACATTTTCCTTTTAAATGCATCATCCAATTAGATGGTATTTCCTTTGTTTTCATTGAGGTTACACATTTGGAAAAATTTATATGTGAGAGATAGGGCATGGCAAAGGTGGCTAATGGATAGTTGATTTAGATAGCCTCCTTAATGTGGGCATATTGCCTTGTTTTCTTAATATATATTCTTTTTTTCATTTGTAGATGGGTTCCCTTGATGTGGGCTTTATCAATTGTATTCTTTTCTTTTTTGATTTTTTTGTTGTAATATTTTGATTGTCCTTAATATTTTGGTTGAAACTTTCTAAAATTCTATATAAAAAAAAAAAGCCAAAGCAGAGTTCCAACATAGCAAGCTCAAAGTCCTAGACTTCAAAAACACTGACTTCAGGAAGATGGCCAAGTGCCTGAAGGAGGAGTTGGCAGGGTGGGAAGTGGAATTGCAGTGGACTTAACTGAAGGAGACGATAAAAGGGGCATCAGATACATGTGTAAGGAAAGTAAATAAAAAAACAAGAGGAAAAGGAAACCTATTTGGTTTTCTAAAGGAGTGGCTGCACAAATAAAAGCAAAAAACACAGCTTTCACAAAATTCAGAAGTTCACAGAGGAACACCGAAAAGAATACAGGATAAAGCTAAAAGACAGAAAGAGAAATAAGGATAGCAAAATCAAAGGCAGAAGAAAAGATGGCTAAATATCTAAAACGTGGTGCTAAAACATTTTCAGGTATATTCGGGAGAAGAGGAAGATCAGAGGTGAAATTACAAAACGCAGACGTGCTGAAGGATTTGTGGAAAGTGATGTTGAAAAAGCGAAAAAGCCGAACAAATTTCTTTTCTGCTTTTTTATTAAAGAAAATCCTGAAGAAGGATCACTTGTGATTGACAATGTACAAATGAAAACGGAGTAGATCAAATGCATCATCTTCTGTGAATGGTATAGTAACAGCTTGCAAAACTGAAAGTGGACAAAGCCATCGGACCGGATGGGACACATCCCAGGATACTGAGAGAGCTCAGAGAGGTTCTTGCAGGTTCTTTAAAGGATGTTTTTAATAGATCCTTGGAGACAGGAGAATTTCCGCAGGACTGGAAAAGGGCCAGTGTGGTATCTCTTCACAAAAGTGGTAATGGGGAGAAGTGGCAAACTACAGACCAGTAACCCTTACCTCTGTGGCGGGAAAAGTAATGGAAGAGCTCCTGAAAGACACAAAAATGGATTTTCTCAAAATCAATAGGCTGCATGATCTGAGGCAACATGGTTCACCAAAGGACGATCATGCCAAACAAATCTGAGTTCTTTGATGGGTGACCAGAGAACTAGACCAAAGACATGTGATGTATGTGATCTACCTAGATTTCAGCAAAGCCTTTGAATACTGTTCCTCTAGGAGGCTTATCAATAAACTGACCAGCCTGGGGATGGGTCCCAAGGTGGTGAACTGGATCAGAAATTGGTTGACTGACAGATGACAGAAGGTGATGACAAACGGAACTCACTTGGATGAAAGAAAGGTGATTAGCAGTATGCCCCAGGGATCGGTCCTGGGGCCGGTACTGTTCATTATATTTGAGTGATAGAAACATAGAAACATGATGACAGAAAAAGACCACATGGCCTATCTAGTCTGTCCTTCCATATCAACAACTACAACAGTCCACTTTTTACCTTTAGAGATCCTCTGTGTTTGTCCCATGCTTTTTTGAATTCAGTTACTGTCCTCATCTCTACCACCTCCACTGGGAGACTATTCCACGGATCCACTACTCTTTCCTTAAAGAAATATTTCCGCATATCAGTCCTGAATCTATCTCCCTTCACCCTCATCCCATATCCCCTCGTAGCAGAACTTGCTTTCAATTGAAAGAGGCTCTCTCCCTGAACATTTATGCCACGGAGGTATTTAAACATCTCAATCATATCAGCTCTATCCCGCCTTTCCCCTAAGGTGTACATATTAAGATCCTTAAGTCTGTCCTCATATGCTTTATAAAGAAGCCCACCAATCATTTTAGTAGCCACCCTCTGCACCGACTCCATCCTGTTCACATCCTTTTGAAGGTGTGGTCTCCAGAATTGCACACTATACTCTAAATGAGGTTGCACCAAAGACTTATACAGAGGCATTATCACCTCCTTTCTTTCTGCTAGCCATTCCTCTCCGTATGCACCCAAGCATCCTGATATTGCTGAAGGACTGAATGGAAAAATGTCTTTTTGCAGATAAAACAAAAATTTGCAACAATGTGGACTCCCCTGAGGTAGTGTGGATAACATGTGGAAAGATCTCCAAAAGCTGAAAGAATGATCTAATGCTGGGCAGTTAAGATTTAATGTGAAGAAGTGCAATGTCATGCACGTGGGATGCAGAAATCCAAGGGAACTGTATGAGAGGGGGCAATAGGTTAATGTGCATGGACCAGGAGAAGGGCCTTTGTGTGATTTGTTTGAGGATCTCGGTGCTGAAACAGTGTGACAAGGCGGTGGTCAAAGCCAGAAGGATGCTGGGTTGCATACAGAGAGGAATTACCAGCAGAAAAGAGGTACTAATGTCAATGTACAGGTCGCTGGTGAGGCCTCACATGGAATATTATGTTCAGTTTTGGAGACCATATCTCACAAAGATACAAAAAGACTGGAAACAGTTCAGAGGAAGGTGACCAAAATGATTTGGAGCCTGCGCCAGAAGACGTATGAAAAGACTCCAAGACATAAATATGCATACTCTGGTGGATAAGAGAGACAGTGGGGAGATATGATACAGATTTGAAATGCTTAAGGAGTATTAATGAACAACCAAACCTACCTTTTTCAAAGACAGGGAAGATGTAATACTAGAGTGCATAACATGAAACTGCAAGGGGGTAAACTGAAAGGCAACTTTAGGAAATACTTTTTCACTGAAAGGGTGGTGGATGCTTGGGGTACTTGCTCGATGGACGTGGTGGGGCAAATACAGTGACAGAATTCAAAATGGCATGGGACAGACACAGTGGATCCCTTTTATAGAAACAAGATTAAAATAAACTTAACTTTCTCCAGGACCAAGCAGGAAGTCAGTCCTCACATATGGGTGACGTCGGCGCCGACGGAGCCCTCGCGGAACAATTTTCCCCAGTTTTCAAAGAAAGCCTTTGGGAATTGCAGCGCGCATGCGCGGTCCTCTTCCCGCCCAAGGGTGCCATCTTGCTCAGTCGTCTTTTTTCCGCGGAGCCCTACAGATGTTGCCTGTGAATCCCCGCAGAAAAGTTGATTTTTTCCTCTATTTTTCTTCGGTTCGATGCCGGTTCTTTTCCCGCCTGGACTCGCGACGCCGGTTGCGAGTCCGTCCCTTATTTTTCAGTTTTTTGTCCTTCGTGACAGATTTCGCGCCTTTTTCCTTTTTCCCTGGCAGCCTGGTCATTCGACCTCGCAGGGGCCCTTTTTCCCCCGATGGCTGCCAGCGGCTTTAAAAAGTGTGATCTCTGTAAGAAACTCATGTCTCTTACAGACACTCATGACTTCTGCCTCCGCTGCCTCGGCCCAGATCATGACTCCCTGATCTGTGTGCCATGCGGCAAAATGTCCTCAAAAGCTTTGAGGAGTCGGCAGCATCAGCGGGAGCGTATCTTCTCTGACTCCAGCCGGGCTCGGACCTCGTCAGAGGCTTCGACGTCTCGGGACTCTGGTCCTGAGCATCGTCGAAGTTCCTCTGAGAGGGGGTCTCCTACCCGGGAACATCATCGGAAGAAGAAACCCGCGAGGGCGGGATCGGTGGACACTCCTGGTTCCTCGAGGGCCAGGTCGCATAGCCCCGACTCCCGTCCCGGGTCCTCGGAGATGGAGAGGCCGTCAAAACATCCTCGACTCGAGGTGGACTTGCCCGCTCACGTGAGTACTGTTGTCCTCGTTGACTCGCCTCCGAAGGACCCGACGTCGGGCCCGACGCCATCGGGGCCCGAGTTGGGGGCTGCTGGGTCTCCTGAGCTCGGACTCAGGTTGACGGCCTTGGAGAGCAGTCTGACTGCCTTCTTGGACCAGCAGTGGGTATTGATCGCTGGCCTCGCCGGTGCTTCTGCCCTGACCACCGGGACGTCGACCTCCAAATCGACCCCGGAGACCGAGCCGATCCTCGAGTCCATGAGGGCTCGAGTCGATCCTCGGTCGAGGTCTCCTTCGGCCTCCCATTCGGGACCGAGGTCGTCGACGCCGACTCCCTCGGCGTCGGAGCGGATAACATCGGTGCCCGCCCGACCGGAGCCGCTCGACGACTCCTCCGAGGAGTCGGCCTGGGAATCGGAGGACGAAGAGTCACCTGGTTCCTTTCGGACTCGGTGTGTCCCTTCGGACTCCCCTGAGTCTGAACCTCGGAGACGGTCCCCTCCGGAGGATACCCGGTTCTCGGACTTCGTGAGGGATATGGCCAAGGCCTTGGCCTTCCCCGCGGATCCCAAGGAGGAGCCTCGAGTCGAAGAACTCGATGCCCTCCAATATGACTCTCCCCCGAAGGAGGCCTTTATTGTACCGTTTCCTCCGATGCTGGAACGACTTCTCTTCCGCATGTGGGAGAGCCCGGCGTCGTCGCCGGTATTAAGCAAGCGGGTCGATTCCATTTATCGAGTTCGCAAGAGCCCCAGCTTCCAGAAGGCACAACTACCGCACCATTCCATGGTGGTGGAATCGGCCATGCATAGACTTAAGAGTCAAAAAATGCACTCCTCGGTGCCCCCTGGTAGGGAAGCCCGAAGCCTGGATGCCCTCGGTAGGAAGTGCTTCCAGGGCTCTATGCTTGCTTGTCGAGTCCAGACATACCAGCTCTACATGGGCATGTATCTCCGAGACCTGGCTAAGGAAATAGCTGGGTTCTCTGCTGGTCTCTCCGACGAACCTTTGCAGAGGTTCCAAACCTTGTCCACTGGTATTCGGGAGTGCTCCAAGTTTATATCTCGAGCAGCCTATGATGGTTTTGAGGCTTCGGCTCGAGTAGCTGCGGCCGGCATCGGTGGACGCCGCCAGGCTTGGCTTCAGACGTCCGACCTCGAGCCCTGGGTACAGGACAAGTTGGTCGATGTCCCCTGCCGAGGTGATAACCTCTTTGGCAAGCCCATGGATGAGAAGGCTGCACAAATCGAGACGGAGACTCTCACCAGGACTCGTCTCTCAAGGAAGACCTCTGCCCCTTCTCAAAAGAAGAAGGCCTCGGGGAAAAAGCCCTTTTACCCGAGGAAAGGCGCTGCCTATAAATACTACCCTCAGTATCAGGCCTCAGCAGCTCCCCCACAGGGAAAGCAGGCCAAGGGACGGGGTAATGGGTCCCGTAGGCAGCAAGCCCCCAAGCCTGCACCACCGGCCCCTGCTCAGCAGGGTGGGGGTTTTTGACTTCCTCAGCATAGCCTCTCCCCCTCAGCTGGTTTCTCTCAGCACAGGAGGCCGGCTGGTCCACTTTGCCCAAAGGTGGTCCAACATCACCACAGATACCTGGGTACTTCACATAGTTCAAAAGGGTTATCTTCTTCACTTTCACCAGGTACCTCCCTCCTACTTTCCGGGGGAGCCTCCCAGACTGCCTTTGCACAGGGCCTTACTCCTTCAAGAGTTAGCAAGTCTGGTTCAGGAACAAGCCGTGGAACCGGTGCCCCACCACCTGAAGGGCCAAGGGTTTTACTCCAGGTACTTCCTGATTCCAAAAAGAACAGGAGGCCTCAGACCCATCCTGGACTTGCGAAACCTCAACAAGTTCCTTGCAAAGGAAAAGTTCAAGATGCTTACCCTTGGAATCCTGCTGCCTTACCTCCAGCAGGGAGACTGGCTATGCTCCTTGGATCTGAAAGATGCATATACTCATATCCTCATTCATCCGGACCACACACAATATCTCAGATTTGTTGTGGGAGGAAATCATTACCAGTACAGAGTGCTGCCCTTTGGCCTATCCTCCGCACCCAGGGTGTTCACCAAATGGCTCGCAGTGGTGGCGGCTTATCTGAGACTTCAAGGTCTGTTTGTGTTCCCATACCTGGACGACTGGCTTATCAGAGCCCAGTCTTCCCAAGAGGCCACTCAAGCCACTCATCGCACTGTGGCTCTGCTCCAGCACTTGGGTTTTGTCATAAACTTCGCAAAGTCCACTTTGCTCCCCTCTCAAAATCTCGAGTTCATCGGCGCCCGGTTGGACACACTTCAGGCGCGGGCCTTCCTCCCTCTGGACAGGGCCAAGCGGCTCATGGATCTCGCCGGCCACTTTCACAGCAATGCGCTGGTCTCAGCCAGGCACTTTCTGCGACTGCTCGGCCATATGGCTTCCACGGTCCATGTGACCCCCAATGCCTGACTGAACATGCGTCCTGCTCAGTGGTGCCTTCGCAATCAATGGCATCAGGCCACGGGGAGCCTAGCGGAATCCGTACGGATCTCCGACCAGCTGGTCTCTTCTCTACAATGTTGGCTTCATCTGCCAAACCTGGTACTAGGAGTGACTTTTCAGCCCCCTACGCATTCTCAGGTCTTGACGACCGATGCTTCTCTCCTGGGTTGGGGAGCAAGAAAATTACCTGGCCGACAAGCTCAGCAGGATCCTCCAGCCACACGAGTGGAGGTTGGATCCGCTGGTGGTTCAGCGGATCTTTCTCAAGTGGGGCCTCCCCACCATGGATCTGTTTGCCAGTCCTCTGAACCGGCAGCTGCCCAGATTCTGCTCTCGACAGCCGCATCCTCTCCGGGTAGCGGCGGATGCTTTTCTAATTCCATGGTCCACCGGCCTCTTGTATGCCTTTCCTCCCATGCCACTGGTGTCTCGGACGCTCTTCAAGGTTCTCAGAGACAAAGCATCGATGATCCTAGTGGCTCCCCGGTGGCCGGTGCTTCTGATGCAGCTAGCGGTAGACACTCCTCTTCCACTGGGATTTCAGCCCGACCTGTCGCAGGCTCGGGGGACTCTCCTACACCCCAATCTCCGGTCCCTTCATCTGATGGCCTGGCTGCTGAAAGGGTAGTCCTTGCTCCTCTGCAGCTACCTCCAGATGTGGAGGAGGTTGTCTTGGCCTCCAGGAGGCCCTCCACCACCCGCAAGACCTACGCTCTCAAGTGGCGTCGGTTCTCCATCTGGTGTACTCAGCAGTCTCAAGATCCTTTCTCCTGTTCAGCATCAGTGGTCTTGCAGTACTTGCTCTCTCTCTCCAACCTTGGACTGAAGTCCAACTCGGTAAAGGTCCACCTCAGTGCTCTTTCTGCGCATCACATGCCGGTGGATGGTAGACCTCTTTCCAGCCACCCTCTGGTGGCTCGGTTTTTCAGAGGCCTCCTTCTCCTTAAGCCACCTTTGTGCCCGCCAGCCCCGGACTGGGATCTTAATGTGGTGTTGCAGCGGATTACCTGTCCGCCTTTTGAGCCTATGGCTACCTGTCCGCTACGTTTTCTTTCCTGGAAAACCTTGTTCTTGGTAGCCCTCACTTCTGCTAGATGCGTTAGTGAGCTGCAGGCCCTGGTTTCTGATCCTCCTTACACTAGGTTCTACAAGAACCGGGTAGTCCTACGGACTCACCCTAAATTTCTTCCCAAAGTGGTTTCCCCTTTTCACATCAACCAGGAGGTGGTACTTCCGACCTACTTTCCCAGGCCACACTCCAGCCGAGCTGAAATGGTCCTGCATACTCTGGACTGTAGAAGGGCGTTGACCTTCTACCTTGACCGTACGCAGGAACACCGAAAGGCTGTTCAGCTCTTCGTGTCTTATGACCCCAACAGGTTGGGGCTCCCTGTCTTCAAGCGTACTCTGTTCATCTGGATTGCGGACTGTATCACTTGGGCTTACGAGGCAGCCGGCCTCGTGCTGGAAGGTAGAGTCACAACTCATCGTGTTCGGGCGAAGGCTACGTCGGTAGCTTACCTCCGCTCTGTTCCATTGGCAGACATCTGCCGGGCAGCTACTTGGTCTTCAAGCCAGACTTTTGCAGCCCATTACTGCCTGGAGAGGGAGTCCCGCAGGGACAGTGCTTTCGGACAGGCAGTCCTCCGTAACCTCTTCGAGGTATAGGCAACTCCTACCCTCCGTCCCGGTTGTTGGGCTACCGGTTGGAGACATATTCAGAGAAGTTTCCTTCCTTCTGTGCTACTGACCTTGAGGGAGCTCATTTTTGTGCTTAGGGTCTCCGGTAGCCTTAAGCTTGGGAGTCCCATATGTGAGGACTGACTTCCTGCTTGGTCCTGGAGAAAGCGTAGTTACTCACCTGTAACAGGTGTTCTCCAGGAGCAGCAGGAATCAGTCCTCACAACCCTCCCTCCTCCCCTTGGAGTTGCAGTTATATGCTTTCGTTTTTGCTAATTTTTGCTGTCTTTTAGCTATGTCATCTGACTGAGCAAGATGGCACCCTTGGGCGGGAAGAGGACCGCGCATGCGCACTGCAATTCCCAAAGGCTTTCTTTGAAAGCTGGGGAAAATTGCTCCGCGAGGGCTCCGTCGGCGCCGACGTCACCCATATGTGAGGACTGATTCCTGCTGCTCCTGGAGAACACCTGTTACAGGTGAGTAACTACGCTGTCTCCGATATCTTAACAAGTTGAGGTGACCTGCATGGAACAGTGAGTACATCCCTAAACAGCAACAATAGCATGGGGAGGGGTGATCTGCATGGAGTGGCAGGCACACCTACTCTTGCCACCTTGCTGGGCAGACTAGATGGACAATGCTGGTCTTTATCTACTGTCATGTACTGTTACTATGTATTTGATAAATGGTAGAAACCATAATAAAGAACAGAATTACTGAACATGTTGATAGTCATGGCTTATTGGGAGACAGCCAACATGGCTTTAGCCAAGGAAGGTCTTGTCTTACTAATGTGTGGTGTTTTTTTTTTTTAAGGTGTGAATAAACAGATACACCATATCAACCGACTCTCCTTTTGTCTATCTGGATTTTCAGAAAGCCATTGACAAGTTCCCTGATGACTCTTGGTGAAATTAAAAATTCATGGGATAGGAGGCAGTTTACTATTGTCCACCAGGTGCTGGTTAAAGATAAAAAGCAGAGGGTAGGGCTAAATGGCCAATTTTCTCAGTGAAGAAAGGTGAATGGTGGAATACCCCATGGACCTATGCTGTCTGCTGCTTTTTAACATTCATAAATGACCTGGAAATGGGAGTAATGAGTGAGGTGATCATATCTGCAGATGAAACATAATTATTCAAAGTTGTTAAAACCCAAGAGGATTGTGAAAAATAGCCAGAGGACCTTGATAAAATGGAAGACTGAACTTTCAAATGGCAGATGAAATTTAATGTGGACAAGTGCAAGTTTATGCATGTAGAAAAGAACAACCCCCCAACTATGGTTACACGATGCAAGGTTCCACATTAGGAACCACCACTCGGGGAAAAAGATTTGTCTCATTGTGGATAACATGTTTTAACCCTCTGCTAAGTATGCAGTGGCAGCCAAGAGAGCAAATAGAATGCTAGACATCATAAGGAAAGGAATGGAGAATAAAACAAAGGATATTATACCTCTGTATAGTTCCATAGTGTGACCACACCTTGAATATTGTGTGCAAATCTGTTTGCCGTATCTTAAAGGATATAGCGTTTTTAGAAAAGGTAACAGAAGAGCCATCAAAATGGTAAAGGGAATGGATGGATACCCCTATGAAGAGAGGCTAAAAAGGTTAGGGCTCTTCAACCTGGAAAAGACGGCTGAGAGGAGATATGATAGAGGTCTATAAATGAATGAATGGAGTGGAACGGGTGAATGTAGATCGTATGTTTATGCCATTAAAATATAGAAAGACTAGGGGACATGCGATGAAGCTACAGGGTAAACTATTTAAGACTAACAAGAGAAAATATTTTTTCACTCAATGTGTAATCAAACTCTGGAATTCGTTACCGGAGGATGTAGTAAAAGCTGTTAGTGTAGCTGAATTTAAAAAAAAAAAAAAGGTTTGGACAAGTTCCTGGAAGAAAGATCCATAAGCCATTATTAAAGGGGACCTGGTATATCCACTGATTGCCCCAATACATGCATTGTGGAACTTGTCTTGTGGGGAAACTGCTAGGTACTTGTGATCTAGATAGGCCATACTGGGTCAGACCAAGGTCCATCAAGCCCAGTATCCTGTTTCCAACAGGGACCAATCTTATGTTCTTAGTGGTGGAGGCGCCTTACACCAGGTTCTAGAAGAACAGGGTTATGCTCTGCACATACTCCAAATTCCTTCTGAAGGTGGTATCGCCTTTTCACCTGAACCAGGAAATGGTGCTGCCCACCTTCTTCCTGAGACCTCACGCCAGTAGGGCAGAGACTGTCCTCCACACCTTGGACTAAGAGGGCCCTATCCTTCTACATTCAAAGTACCCAGGGCCACCGTAAAGCTTCTCAGCTTTTTGTCTCATATGACCCCAGTAGATTGGGGGAAGCGGTGACTAAGCATACGCTGTCTACCTGGGTGGCAGACTGTATCACCCTCACCTGTGAGCATGTGGGACTTTTGCTGGATGGCCAGGTACGGTGCGCCGTGTCTGGGCCAATGCAGCCTCTAATGGCAAACCTGCATTCTGGCCTGATGGTGGATATCTGCCAGGCCGCCACTTTAGTCATACTTTCGCAGTTCATTACTGCCTGGAGAGGGAGTCCCGACAGAACAGTGTGTTCGGCCAGGCCATGCTCCATAACCTTTTCTGGGTGTCTAGGCAACTCCTACCCTCTGGCCCTTCTGTGTTCAGGCTACCGGAGTGCTGGTTCCCATTGGACACACAGGTCATACTGCAGTCTGCACCTGCAGACTCAATTGCTGCTGCTTACTGCTTCCCCTGAGGGCAACCGTGATTTTTTTTCTCTATGGGCTTTCAGTAGCCAATAGCTAGGGACTCCTGTATATGAGGACTGACTTCCTGCTTGTTCCCGGAGAAAGCGTAGTTACTCTCCTGTAACAGGTGTTCTCTGGGGACAGCAGGAATCAGTCCTCACAACCCTCCCTTCTCCCCTTGGAGTTGCTTCTTTACCATCTCTTCTTTCTGCCATCTTTTAGTTATGTCATCTGAGCAAGATGGCACCCTTGGGCAGGGAGGAGACCATGCGTGCGTGGTGGCATCTCCCAAAAGCTTTCTTTGAAAGCGGGGGGGGGGGATGCTTCAGCGAGGGCTCTGTCGGTGCTGATGTCAGCCATATGGGAGGACTGATTCCTGCTGTCCACGGAGAACACCTGTTACAGGTGAGTAGCTATGCTATCTCCCAGGAACAAGCAGGAATGTAGTCTTTACATATGGGTATCATTGGTACCGACGGAGCCTGCGCGGGAACGCTCCCCAGCATCCAATAGGAAAGCTTTTGGGAGCATCCCACAGCACCTGCGTGCTGCCTTCCCGCCTTTCCATCTCTTCTTAGTCAGTTCTTCGTTTTCCGCGGAGCCGACAGGACGTATACCCTGTCACCGCAGAAAAATTCTTTTTTTTTTTTGTGGTCGCTTCTGCCTTCACTCAACTCCTACCGGTACCGCTGGTTCTCTTTTTCTTTAAAAAACAAAAAACAAACCCCCCCCAAAACCTGGCTTCTAAAAATCTTTGAGCCTTTCCCCTCTCGGGGTTAGGCACCATTTTGGGCACTAGGCCCATTTTTTCTTCAGACATGGAAAAACTAGCTAGTGGTTTTAAGAAATGTTAGAAATGTGGTGGTACCATATTTGTCACCAACACCCATGAGTGGTGTCTTAAATGTTTTTAGGTCCTGACCATTCTCCATCAGAGTGTTTCTCATGCAGAAAGATGACCAAGAGGGGCCTGAAGAATAGAGCTGCAAAACTCTGTACCCTTTTTGCTGCTGATACAATGTCCGTTGCATCGACTTCTTCCAGGGCTTCATCTTCCTCCCATGAATCTCAGGTAACTAAACCTAAGTCTTCTAAGACTGGCCGGTCCTCAAAGGGTAGATCTCCTAAGTATCGAGATGCCACTGGCGTTGCCCTCGAGGAAAGTTTACCAGCAAAACAGCCCCGGTGGGAGGTCTCGGTCTCCAAAGCATTAACGGGGCTCCAGAATGTTCCAGAGGCTTCAACCTCTGCAGAACTACTGGTGCCATGTCCTGGGGTCGTGGCTGCTTCCATCGGTACTGACACCCAGGCATCGGCAGGAGCGATGGATCAGAGAATCCTCGCTATTGAACGCAGTCTAGCGGCTCTCTTAGCAGCTTTGGTACTGCTAAGACTGCTACAAACGGTTCCACAGGTATCAGTACCGACATCGGTGCCAGTACAGAGTGCACCTGCCTCGGCAGGTATGCTGTCCCCCATGCCGAGTCTTGAGTCTATCTCAGGTATTGAGGGGCCGGTACCGAGACACCCCAATACCGACTTCAAGCGGTACCAGTACTGAGCGTTGCAGGAACACCTGGCACAGAGATATTTCAAATCCTCCAATTCCGATGACTCTGACTCTGCCGGTACTAGAGCAATCCTTCCGGAGGATCCATCTCCTTATCCTCAACGCAGAATGTCTCCTCCAGAGGACATGTCCTTCCAGGATTTCATACGTGATGTAGCTCGAGGTCTTGCAATTACGGTGACTCCAGAAAAGGAACCCAGAGCAGAAGAATTAGAAATTCTTAAATACCCTAAGGCTCCTAAAGAGGTAGCTACCCTGCCCATTCATAGGATCTTGCAAGATCTTAGGTTTAAGAATGTGGGAAACCCCTTTAATGGTGTCTCCACACTCGCGACGACGCGATACCATGTACAGAGTTCCAAGCTGTCCTGGGTTTTAAAAGATTGATCTCCAGGAACAAGCAGGAATGAGTCTAAACATATGGGTATCGTCGGTACCGACGGAGCCTGTGCGGGAACGCTCCCCAGCATCCAAAAGGAAAGCTTTTGGGAGCATCCCACAGCGCCTGCGCGCTGCCTTCCCGCCTTTCCCAACCGCCTCTCTCCAGTTCTTCTTTTCCGTGGAGCCAGCAGGTCGTGTTCCAGTCACCGCTGAAGAATTTCTTTATTTTATTTCTTTGGTCATGCGTCTGCCTTCTCGACGCTGGACCAGTACCGCCGGTCTTTTCTTTCTTTCTTCTAAAAAAAACAAACAAACAAAAACAACCCTACTGTTTTCCTCACTTCAGTGCATTTTCTTCTTTGGCCTTAGGCCTACGAAATTTTTCCTCATGGAAAAGCCCGCATCTGGATTTAAAAAATGCACGAAGTGCAGCGGCACTATTTCTGTCACCGACACCCATGAATGGTGTCTAAAATGTTTAGGTCCTGACCACTCCATTGCGGATTGTGAGTCCTGCTCCATGATGTCTAAAAGAGATCTACAGAATCGAGCAGCTAAGCTCAGTACCCTGTTTCCCTCGGATGCAGCTTTGGTTGCATCGACGTCTTCCAGGGCTGCTTCTTCCTCACATGGATCTCAGGTAACCAAACTTAAATCCAGCCGGTCCTCGAAGGGTAGATCTCCCTCTAAGTATCGAGATGCCTCCGGGCTTGCCCTCGAGGAATCCGCACTGGCAAAATTACCCCGGCGGGATGCTCCGGCTTCCAAAGCTTTATCTATGGGGTCACAGGTTGGCATCGATGGCCTCGACCGATCACCTGTTGCCATGCTCTGGGGTACCGGTAGTTCCCACTGGTACCGACATCCAGACATTGGTTGCGTCGATGGATCAGAATATCCTGACCATGCAGCGTGCCATCACGGTATTCATACAAGCTGCGACGCCTTCGGTACCGCAACAAACTCCGTTGCTGGTACCGACTCCGGCACCGGTACCGACATCGGTTCCGGTGCCGGTACTGATTGCATCGACATCCGCTTCGGGGTCGACTGCAGCGGTACACTGTTCTGTGATGCCCATTGGTACCGAATCGGTACCGCTCGCTCCCGATGTCGATACCACCCAGTACGCGTATCGGGCTCTGCAGGAGCATCCAGACAGGCGATACTTCGATTCCTGTGAAGACTCTGATGAATCAGAGGTCTCTGTCGAAGCATCGGTGATCCATCCTCAGGAGCCCTCTTCTCCAAAAAGGAGAATGTCTCCTCCAGAAGACTTGTCTTTTCAAGACTTCATTAGGGAAGTGGCCAGGGGCCTTTCCATCTCAGTGGCCCCTGAGACAGAGCCTAGAGCCAAAAAATTAGATATTTTACAATATCCTAAGGCTCCTAAGGAGGCAGCCACTTTACCAATACATGAGATTCTTTATGATCACATGTTGGGCATATGGGAGACTCCTCTCACCACTTCCCCTCATTCTCGCAGGTTGGACACCATGTATCATGTTCCTCCTTGTCCTGACTTCCATAAGACTCAGCTTCCTCACCACTCTTGTGGTGGAGTCTGCTATGAAGAAGATAAAGAGTACAAAAAGGCACTCTTCTGCTCCTCCAGGAAGAGAATGCAGAACCTTAGATGCTTTTGGCAGGAGAATTTTCCAGGCCAGTATGCTTGTTGCCAGAATCAACTCCTATAGTGTCTATATGGGGATGTTTCTAAAAAGTTACAGATCACCTGCAAACTTTATCTCCTTTTATTTCAGAAGATAAAAGGGAAGAGTTCCTCACCTGGCTCAAACATGCCCAGGATATCTCCAAGTTCTCCAACCGTGCAGCCTTTGACTCTTTTGAAGGTGCCAGCAGAGCCTCGGCCATTGCCATAGGTGCACACAGAGTTGCTTGGTTACAAGCTTCTGATTTGGAACCCTGGGTCCTCATCCATCCAACACACAGAAGGTTCCTTCGGTTCCTTTATCAAGGGAAGCACTACCAATACAGAGGGCTTCTTTTCGATCTGGCCTCTGCACCAACGGTGTTCACAAAATGCATGGCAGTAGTAGCTGCATTTCTACGCACTCTAGGGATATTCGTATTCCTGTATCTGGACGACTGGCTCATCCAAGCCCCATCCCAGTCAGAGGCCCAGACTTCTCTAACCTGCACAAGGCGTATCCTTCAGTATCTGGGACTTGTAATAAACTTTCCAAAATCCCATCTCACCCCTACTCAGTCTCTAGAGTTCATAGGGGCCTTGCTGGATACCACAACTGCAAGGGCCTATCTTCCCCAGGCCCGTTGCCTACGTTTGGTGCAGGTAGCCTCACAAATTCAGTTAAAATCCCATTTAACTGCTCGAGAGATGTTACAACTGTTAGGCCACATGGCATCCACTGTGCATGTGGTTCCTTACGCTCGCCTTCACATGAGGGCAGCTCAGTGGACTCTGTCCACCCAATGGACCCAAGCATCGGGTTGCCTGTCAGACAAAATAGCAACCTCCAGTCGCTTTTTTTGGTCCCTCCAGTGGTGGAAGTCCACTCAAAATCTGTTGCTGGGGTCCCCCTTTCAACAGGTGTTACCCCAAGCAACCCTTACAACAGATGCCTCTCCAAGATGAGGCATCTGTAATGATAGAGCTGATCAAATTTGGTGGAGGGGTTGCGCTCTGTTAGATAGGGCATTGACTCAGAAAGGATTAAAGTTTTGCAGGAAACAATCTGCTGTAGAATCTATATGGATTTGGGCCAGTGGCTGATGTTGGTTCAATAAAAGTTTCATTATACGTCACCTACCCTGCTATCCACGTCTCTTTGTTGGACTGAATCTATATGGATTGAAATCCCATATAAAAGGGGGAAGGCGATGGCAGTGGGGGTGTACTATCGAGCACCTGGCCAGAATGACCAAATGGATGATGAAATGCTCAAAGAAATCAAGGAAGCTAACAAACGTTACAGCGCAGTAATAATAATGGGTGATTTCAATTACCCTGGTATCGACTGGGTCAGTGTCACATCAGGACATGCTAGGGAGATAAAGTTCCTAGATGAAATAAATGACTGCTTCTTGGAGCAGCTGGTTCATGAACCGACCAGAGGGGAAGCCATATTAGACCTAGTCCTTAGTGGAACACCAGATCTAGTGCAAGAGATAAGGGTGTTGAGGCCACTTGGCAATAGTGATCATAACATGATCGCCTTTGATTTAATTAGTGGAGGAGGGATAGTAAGGAAATCCACAGTACTACCTTTTAACTTTCAAAAGGGAGACTATGATAAAATGAGGAAAACAGTTAAGAAAAAACTAAAAGGAGCAGTTGCGAAGGTTAAAGACGTACATCAAGCTTGGGTGTTGTTGAAAAATACTATTTTGGAAGCCAAGACCAGCTGTATTCCACGCTTTAAGAAAAGTGGAAGGAAGTCCAAAAAACTGCCAGCATCGTTTAAAGGTGAGGTCAGAGAGGCTGTTGCCAAAAAAGCATCTTTCAGGAAATGGAAAAAAGAGCCAAACGACGAAACCTGGAAACAGCACAAGCACTGGCAAGTCAAATGCAAGGCATTGATAAGGCAGGCAAAGAGAGAATTTGAGAAGAAGCTTGCTGCGGAAGCCAAAACGCGAAATAAAGACCTTTTCAAGTACATTCGTAGCAAAAAACCTGTGAGAGTCAGTTGGTCCATTAGATGATAAAGGGGTTAAAGGAGCACTAAGAGGCGACAAGGCGATAGCGGAGAGACTGAATGAATTCTTTGCTTCGGTCTTTACTGAGGAAGATGTAGGGATGTTACCCATGACTGAAGTGGTATTTAAAGGTGCGGAAGAATTGAAGGAAATATCGGGAAGATGTCTTACAACTATTAGATAAACTGAAGAGTAGCAAATCACCTGGGCCGGATGGTATACATCCAAGGGTGTTGAAAGAACTGAAATATGAGATTGCAGAACTGCTATCAGTATTCTGTGAACTATCATTAAAATCATCTCTCATACCTGAAGATTGGAGGATCGCCAATGTAACACCAATTTTTAAAAAGGGTTCCAGGGGTGATCCGGGAAACTACAGACCAGTGAGCCTGACGTCAGTACCGGGAAAAATGGTAGAAACCATCATAAAGAAAAAATTACTCAGCATGTAGATAGTCACGACCTAATGGGAGACAGCCAACATGGCTTTAGACAAGGAAGATCTTGTCTTACTAATCTGTTTTTTTTTGAAGGAGTGAAACAGGTGGACAAAGGTGAGTCGGTTGATATTGTGTATCTGGACTTTCAGAAAGCCTTTGACAAGGTCCCTCATGAGAGATTTTTGGCAAAACTAAAGAGTCATGGGATAGGAGGCAGTGTACTATTGTGGATCAGGAACTGGTTAAAAGATAGAAAGCAGAGGGTAGGGCTAAATGGCCAATTTTCCCAATGGAGAAAGGTGAATAGTGGTGTACCCCAGGGATCTGTGCTGGATCTGCTGCTTTTTGACATATTCATAAATGACCTGGAAAGTGGAATAACGAGTGAGGTTATCAAATTTGCAGATGACACAAAACTATTTAAAGTTGTTAAAACTCAAGAGGATTGTGAAAAATTGCAAGAGGATCTTGATAAATTGGAAGACTGGGCATCAAAATGGCAGATGAAATTTAATGTGGACAAGTGCAAGGTTATGCACCTAGGGAAGAACAACCCAAACTATGGTTACACGATGCAAGGTTCCACATTAGGAACCACCACCCAGAAAAAATATTTAGGCATCATTGTGGATACCATGTTAAAACCCTCGGCCCAGTGTGCAGCGGCGGCCAAGAGAGCAAATAGAATGCTAGGTATGATAAGGAAAGGAATGGAAAATAAAACAAAAGATATTATAATGCCTCTATCGTTCCATGGTGAGACCGCACCTTGAATATTGTGTGCAATTCTGGTCGCCGTATCTTAAAAAGGATATAGCGATTTTAGAAAAGGTACAGAGAAGAGCCACCAAAATGGTAAAGGGGATGGAAGGATACTCCTATGAAGAAAGGCTAAAAAGGTTAGGGCTCTTTAACCTGGAAAAGAGACGACTGAGGGGAGATATGATAGAAGTCTATAAATTAATGAACGGAGTGGAACGGGTAAACATAGATCGATTGTTTACCTTATCAGAATATAGAAAGACTAGGGGACATGCAATGAAGCTACAGGGTAAACTATTTAAGACTAATAAAAGAAAATATTTTTTCACTCAACGTGTAATCAAACTCTGGAATTTGTTACCGGAGGATGTAGTAAAGGCTGTTAGTGTAGTTGGGTTTAAAAAAGGTTTGGACAAGTTCGTGGAGGAAAGGTCCAAAAAGCATTATTAAGAAGTGACCGAAGATATCAATGCTTGACCCAGTACAAGCATTGTGGAACTTGTCTCTCTTGGGGAAACTGCTAGGTACATATGACCTAGATTGGCCACTGTTGGAAACAGAATACTGGGCTTGATGGACCTTGGTCTGACCCAGTATGGCATATCTTATGTTCTTATGTAAGAGATTGGGGAGCTCATCTTCAAGATCTCTCCACTCAAGGCATCTGGTCTTTACAGGAGACATCTCTACATATCAACCTCTTAGAGCTCAGAGCAATTTTTCTAGCTCTGTCTTCCACACCCTGTTCAGCTACAAGACAGTCCTCATCCACACGGACCACCAAGTAGCCATGTTCTACGTGAACAAGCAGGGCGGGACTGGCGCTCTGTCGCTTTGCAACGAAGCTCTGAGATTGTGGGCCTTCGCCAGAGAGCATCAAATTCATCTCATGGCAGTGTATCTTCCAGGGGTTCAAAACTCTTGGGCAGACAGACTCAGTCGAGTTCTGCTTACACACGAATGGTCCCTCCATGGGGACCAGATAGCCAGGATCTTCCGAATTTGGGGAACCCCGGACATAGACCTCTTTGCAAGTCCGTGGAATGCCAATCTTCCCTGGTTCTGTTCCAGGATTCCGTGTCAGGGAGTTCAGGCCAGGGATGCCTTCCTCCTTCATTGGGGGCAAGACTTCCTCTATGCCTTTCCACCCATTCCCCTAATTCCCAAGACACTCTTCAAACTTCAGAGAGACATGGGGTCTATGATCTTCATAGCACCACATTGGCCACGCCAAGTGTGGTACCTTCTACTTCTGCATCTCTCTCAAGCTCCCTCCCTGGACTTGGGATCTGCTTCAGACCTCCTGTCCCAGGAGGAGGGAACATTGTGGCACCCAAATCCCCAGTCTCTTCACCTCAGAGCCTGGTTGCTGAAGGCCTAGACCTTCAAGATTTGCATCTTTCTCAGCAAGTGAAGGATAGCCTTCATGCGTCCAGAAAGCCTTCCACTAGACGTTCCTATGCTTTTAAATGGAAAAGATTTACCATTTGGTGTGCACAGAAGGGTCTTAACCCTCTTGCAATACCTCTGAATTCTTTACTAGACTATTTGCTGCATTTATCCCATGCAGGCCTTAAAACATATTCAGTAAGAGTCCATTTGAGTGCTATTGCAGCATCCCTTAAGCCTTTCAATGGACAACCTATTTCCTCTCATCCTCTTATTGCAAGATTCATGAGAGGCCTTCTTTTAACTAAACCTCCCATTAGACCACCTCCAGTGGCATGGGATTTGAATTTGGTTCTTGGCCAACTTGTAAAGCTACCCTTTGAACCCTTAGCCACTACCTCCTTGAAATTCCTTTCCTGGAAGGTTATTTTTCTCATTGCAGTCACCTCAGCTCGCCGTATCAGTGAGCTGCAAGCCTTGGTGGCTAATCCTCCTCATACAAGGTTCCATCATGACAAGGTAGTCCTCAGGACTAGTCCAGACTTTATGCCTAAAGTGGTCTCACCTTTTCATCTGAACCAGGAGGTGTATTTACCTGTCTTTTTTCCAGGACCTCATGCATCAACTGCAGAGAGGAATCTTCATACCCTGGATTGTAAGAGAGCACTTGCCTTTTACTTACAAAGGACACAGCAACATAGAAAGTTCTCTCAACTATTTGTTGCTTTTGATCCTTCTCATTTAGGACTTCCAGTCTCTAAGAGAACTCTGTCCAATTGGATTGCTCAGTGTATTTCCTTCGCCTACCAGAGTAAGAACCTTTCTCTGGAAGGCCATGTCACAGCTCACAATGTGAGGGCCATGGCAGCCTCTATGGCTCATCTAAACTCTGTGTCCATCGACCAAATATGTCGAGCGGCCACCTGGGCCTCGTTTCATACCTTTACAGCCCATTACTGCTTGGACAAGGACTCCCGCCAGGATGCCTTGTTTGGTCAGGCTGTTCTCAAACACCTGTTCCATACCTAATCAACTCCTATCCCCCATCCCTGGTTGGATGCCTGAGATCCATGGGGGTGAGGTGGAGCCCTTATCAGGGACTCACAACCTTTGGGATCTCCCTGGCATCTCTAGATGGGGAGTCCCCATATGTGAAGACTCATTCCTGCTTGTTCCTGGAGATAGCACAGTTACTTACCTGTAACAGGTGATCTCTGGGAACAGCAGGAATAAGTCTTCACAACCCACCCACCTCCCCTAGGAGTTGTATCTCTCTCTTTCCTTTCCTTTCTCTCTCTCTTTGTCTCAGCTTAAAACTCGAACTGGAGAGAGGCGGTTGGGAAAGACGGGAAGGCAGCGCGCAGGCGCTGTGGGATGCTCCCAAAAGCTTTCCTTTTGGACGCTGGGGAGTGTTCCCGCGCAGGCTCCGTCGGTACCGACGATACCCATATGTGAAGACTTATTTCTGCTGTTCCCAGAGATCACCTGTTACAGGTAAGTAACTGTGCTTTACCACACCATTCAATGGTAGTGGAATCGGCAGTGTGTAGGATTAAGAGTGCTAAAATGCATTCTTCCAATCCTCTGGGCAGTGAGTCGAAGACGCTCGATGCCTTTGGGCATCGATGCTTCCAGTCCTCCATGTTGGCAGCTAGGATCAGCTCTTACATCCTCTATATGGGAATGTTCCTCAAAGATATGTTACAGGGGACTTGGAGCTCATGAGCCCTCTTCTTCCTGAGGACAAGAGGGGATTTTCTTACCCTGGTCAAACACGCCCAAGATGTCTCTAAGTTTGTGAACTGTGCAACCTTTGATTGCTTTGAATGTATTGGCAGAACCTCTGCTATTTCCATCGGTGCACGTTTTATTGCCTGGCTCCAGGCATCAGACTTAGAACAAAGGGTGCAAGAGAAACTGGGAAATATTCCTTGCACAGGAGAAAATCTCTTTGGCAAGGATTGGCAAAATAAGGCAAATCAAAGTAGTATTTTCAGATTCAAGCTGAACAGACTATCAAAGTCTACAGCCAACCCAGCAAAGAAAAAGTCGGCCAAGAAACCCTTTTTCAATAAGAAAAAGGTTTTACCCATCTTACACCCATCATGCTCACTGTCCAGTTCATGTTCCCCAAAAGGGGAACCAACAGAACAGACAGCAGCGAAAGCCAGAAGTTCCAAGAACTCAGTCGGTTCCACAAGCTCAGCCTCCTCAGGGGCTTTGACTCTTCCCTAGAGAACTTAGTCTTTCTGCCCCTGAAAGGTCCAGAACCCCTCACCATTCGAGGAAGGTTATGCCATTTTGCCAGCAGATGGCAACAAATAACATCAGAAAACTGGACTCTGTCCATTGTACGAGAGGGGTACAGACTTCACTTCCACAGCATGCACCCTCCTACAATCATAAAGCAGTTCAATTCTCAGGTCCCTGTCACCAATCTCTTGGGTCAGGAGGTCGCATCACTTCTTGCTCAAGGAGCAATGAAGAAGTACCCATACCCCATCAGGGGATGGGATTCTACTCCCCCCTATTTTCTCATTCCCAAGAAAACGGGGGACACAGGCCTATTTTGGACCTCAGAGAATTAAACAAATATCTGTTCCGAGAAACATTCAGAATGATCTCCCTCGGAATACTCCTGCCATACCTTCAGAGTCAGGACTGGCTATGTTCTCTAGATCTAAAGGATGCATATACTCATATTCTCATCCATACAGATCAGACTATTCCTTCGATTCCTTTTTCAGGGAAGACACTTCCAATACAAGGTTCTTCCTTTTGGTCTGGCTTCTGCCCCAAGAGTCTTCACAAAATGCATAGCAGTAGTAGCAGCATTTCTGAGAACTCTGGGAATATTAGTCTTCCCCTACTTAGACGACTGGCTCATTCGAGCATCCACTGCTCCAGAAGCCAGCTTCGCTCTTTCTTGCACGATACAAATTCTTCGCTACTTGGGACTGGTCATAAACATCCCAAAATCTCAGCTCACCCCTTCTCAGTCCCTGGAGTTCATAGGGGCTAGACTGGATACAGACAGTCAAGGGCTTTCCTACCACAGCCCCGCTGTCTTCGTATAGTGCAGCTATATCCGAAGCAGCTATGAAAGTCTTCCTAACTGCTCGGGAAATGCTTCAGCTTCTGGGGCATATGGCATCCACTGTCCATGTGGTTCCCTATGCTCGCCTTCACATGCGAGCAGCCAAGTGGACCCTCTCCTCTCAGTGGACACAGGCCTCGGGTCGCCTTTCGGACAAAATCAGAAACTTCACATGTCTCATTTCGTCCCTTCAATGGTGGCAATCGCTGGAAAACCTTCTAGTAGGCTCTCCTTTCCAACAGCCTCTATTCCAGGC
Source organism: Ichthyophis bannanicus (assembly GCA_033557465.1). Lineage (NCBI taxonomy): Eukaryota > Metazoa > Chordata > Amphibia > Gymnophiona > Ichthyophiidae > Ichthyophis > Ichthyophis bannanicus. The sequence goes on from CM066046.1 coordinate 49,394,598, forward strand.
CACCTAACAACGGATGCGTCCAAGTTGGGTTGGGGGGGAGGGGGGGGGGTTCACTTGCACGATCTCTCAACCCAGGGTCTTTGGACCCCGCAGGAGGCTTGTTTTCACATAAACCTCCTAGAACTCGAAGCCATTTTCCATGCTCTTCGAATATTCCACGCCCAGCTCAGCTACAGGACAGTTCGAGTCCAGACCAACAGTCAGGTAGCCATGTTCTATGTGAACAAGCAAGGCGGAACAGGCTCTCTGTCGTTATGCAACGAAGCTTTGCAACTGTGGGCCCTCGCCAGAGAGCATCAAATTTACTTCCTAGTGGTATATCTTCCAGGCATTCAAAATCTTTGGGCAGACAAACTCAGTCGAATACTGCTGCCACATGAATGGTCTCTTTACTCAGACCAGATTGCTCGAGTGTTTCGAATCTGGAGGACCCCAGATAGAGACCTCCTTGCAAGTTCACAGAATTCCAGCTCAAATCTGTCAGGCAAGAGATTCTTTCCTCCTCCACTTGGGAGCAAGACTTCCTTTATGCCTTCCCACCCATTCCCCTCATTCCCAAAACACTATTCAAACTTCAGAGAGACACAGGGCGTATGATACTCATAGCTCCACGTTGGCCACAGCAAACGTAGTATCCTCTGCTTCTACATCTCTCTCAAGCCACGCCACTGGAGTTGGAACATGCTCCAGATCTTCTGTCCCATGAGGACGAGATGCTATTGCACCCGAATCCCCAGTCCCTGCATCTCAGGGCCTGGTTGCTGAGGGTGTAGAGCTTCCAGATATCCTCGCATTCACTCGTAGCAAGATTTATGAGAGGTCTACTCTTAACAAAACCTCCCATTAAGCTGCTGCCGGTGGCATGGGATCTTAATCTTGTTCTCCAGCAGCTTATGAAGCCACCCTTTGAGCCGTTAGCCACTACGGACCTGAAGTTTCTTTCCTGGAAAGTCATCTTCCTAGTTGCTCTCACTTCTGCAAGACGCATCAGTGAGTTGCACGCCTTAGTGGCTGATCCTCCTTATACAAGATTTCACCATAAGGTAGTTCTTAGGACTCATTCTCACTTCGTGCCAAAGGTGGTGTCGCCTTTTCATTTAAACCAAGCGGTTTACCTTCCTGTATTCTTTCCTAGGCCTCATGCCTCTAATGCAGAAAGGAACCTTCATACCTTGGATTGTAAAAGAGCCTTGGCTTTTTACCTTCAAAGAACTAAGCAACATAGAAAATCATCTCAGCTTTTTGTTGCTTTTGATTCTAGTCATTTGGGACTTCCAGTTTCCAAAAGAATTCTCTCTAGATGGATTTCAAATTGCATATCCTTTGCTTACGAGAGTAAGGGACTTTCTCTCGAAGGCCATGTCACAGCTCATAATGTGAGAGCAATGGCAGCCTCTGTGGCTAATCTTCGTTCAGTGTCCATTGATGACATCTGTAGAGCAGCCACCTGGGCTTCAGTACACACCTTTACAGCCCATTTATTGTTTAGACAAGGACTCCTGTCGGGATGCCTCGTTTGGACAGGCTGTTCTACAGCATCTCTTTCAGACTTAGTACAACTCCTACCCACCGTCCTGGGTTTTTGATGCCAGAGATCCATGGGAGGAAGAATGACCCATCCCACTAGAGGTTTGCAGCTTGCTAGGGTCACCTGCCTGCCATCTCAGCTGGGGAGTCCCCATATGTGAAGACTACATTCCTGCTTGTTTCTAGAGATAGCGTAGTTATTCACCTGTAACAGGTGATCTCCAGGAACAGCAGGCATTAAGTCTTCACAACCCGCCCACTTCCTCTAGGAGTTCTCTCTTTCTCTCCTTTTGTCTCAGCTATAAACTCAACTAACAAGGAGAGTTGGAAAGGCGGGAAGGCATGGGAAGGCAGCACGCAGGTGCTGTGGGATGCTCCCAAAAGCTTTCCTATTGGATGCTGGGGAGCGTTGCCGCGTAGGCTCAGGCTGTACAGACAATACCCATATGTGAAGACTTAATTCCTGCTGTTCCCGGATTTCACTTGTTATAGGTGAGTAACTATGCTTTTTCTCTTATTACTCTTAAGCAGGTTACACTATTTGTAACATTGTGTGTCCCCCTAGTCTTTCTACATTTACCTGTTTTTATGGTTTTGCATGTTTTTAGTCCTGTATGACTGTCCTTTTAAGTTTTTTATAAAGTATGTATCAGCCAGTTTCTTGGCTGCCCATTCCCTTTGACCTGTTTTTAAGCAGCTGGTTTGATCCATGTTGACTCCTTGCCTGTGCTTCGGCTTTACATCTTACTGGGGAGGTTACTTTACTTTACCTGGGTATATAGATTGCATGTTGTGTTTTAAAGCATGCTCTCAACTTTTAATCTTCTGTTCCCATTGTCCATGCGTATACAGCTATTTCTGGTGTCGGTAGCCTGTCTGTTTTCTGTATAGAGACACAGGATTCCAGTTTGACGCAGAGTGAGCCCTTTGCTGTTTCTTTAGGCCAATTCTTATCATCCCTTACTTCAGATTAGCTACGTGTGATGCACCTGATTTCCTTCTGATTTGCCATCGTGTATCTCCTTCATTCCCCCCACCCCCTTTCTGCTCAGATTTCCTCCTTTGAAGTATATTGTTTATCAAATGGTCCCTCTACATTGTCGTCCATTCTGTAGTTATTTCCAATTTAAACAAGAAATAGTCCACACTTCCCTCTCACTAGGATACATCCCCTCCTCCCTCAAGAAAGCTTCAGTCAGACCCATACTGAAGAAACCAATACTTGATCCATTCTCTTATAACTCCTACAGATACATCTCAAGTGTTCCCTTTATCTCCAAGATAATAGAAATCTTGCAGCACCAGCTCCAAAACCACATGGACGAATGCACCTTTGGACGCCCAACAGCATAGCTTCCGACCCAACCACAGCGTCAACACATTACTGACATCACTCTGACACACAAAGAGGAATCAAACGCCCAGTAAGACTTCATCATGATATTCTTAGATATCTCCGCTGCCTTTGATTTAATAAACCACCACACCCTAATAATTAAGCTACAGGAAACTGGCCTCTTTAAGACAACACTGAAATGGTTTAAATCGTATCTCACTGACTGCAAACAGGTTAAAATTGGCACACAACTATCAAGCAGCTTCAAACAACAAGGTGTATTGCAGGGATCAGCACTCTCTGTCCTACTCTTCAACATATACATTCAACCTATATGTGCAATACTATGTCCAATACAACCTCAGTGTGGACGACGTTGTTCTACACCCCCTTCTTCACAAAATCCCGTGACATTACAACTATATCAGTCTGCTTCACTGCCATCATACAATGCCTCACAAACAAACATGAACCTTGATGTTAACAACAAATCTAAAGTGCTCCTAGTAACAAAGGACTCCTCCTTTATCCCTCTACCAATGGTAAGATTCAACCACACAAAGTTAACAGTTAAATCTGAAGTCAAATACTTGGCCATTACACTCGACCAGAACCTAAATATGCTCTCACATATAAAGAAAACTAACACTGCTTATGTCAAGATGAGAACGCTACAAAACCTACATCCACTACTGGAGCACAATGACTTTAGAACAGTTTTCCAGACCATTATCACACCCACGGCAATATTTTTTTTATCCAGGCCTACCAAAACATGCATTGTACCCCCTACATATGGCACAAAATACCACTGCCAGAATACTAGTCGGTGCATTCAGATTTGAACGTATCACACCCATCCTGAATAACCTCCAATGGTTACTGATATCTCTCGGAGCAAAACACATTCATCCCCACTATGTACAAGATATTATACAATCAACTGGTCACCTGCCTGAAAACACTAATAAACAAAGTTCCCAAACTCATATAAATGTGTATCAACTAGAACTTGCTTTCTGTACCACCTCTCAAGACACAGTGCAAACATACCGGCAACAGAACCGTCATTCTCCTCACACCTTCAATATGGAACCTGATCCCCGAACCCATAAGATCAACCCAGACAATATGAGAGCTGCAAAAGAGACTCAAAACACATCTCTTCAGACACAGATGTATAACACTAGCCCCCACCCCTCTACAAGTTGCAATACCAAACCAATTCTTACAAATTTTACTCCCCTCAAGCGGTATATAAAACATGCTAAATGTTTTCATAATATTCCATGATTGTTGTAACATCTGTTGGTTTTTTTTATTCTTTTTATTCATGTAGTCCAATGAGCACTTTTTTGTGTTAACTTTATTTATATTATGCTTTTATTTTCTTATTTAAAGTGTTCAATATGTGCTTTTTGGAACTTGTTAAGTGCCGTCGAGTCGGAGTCGACTCATGGCGACCCTCTGGATAGCTATCCTAAACTGTGTTCGGTCTTCAGTCAGGCGGCTCATTGTTGACAGACTGGTACCCGTAGCTGCTGTTATTGTATCGATCCATCTCATTGCTGTCCTTCCTCTTTTGCGTTGACCTTCTATCTTGCCAAGCATAATGTCTCTCTCTAATGATCTCTCTCTTCGCATGATGTGTCCAAAGTATGAAAGTCGAAGTCTTGTCATCTGAGCTTCTAAAGAAAGCTTAGGTTTGATCTCCTCTAGTACTGACTGGTTTGTTCTTCGGGCAGTCCATGGTATACACAGTATTCGCCGCCAGCACCATAATTCAAAGGCATCAATTTTCTTCCTGTCTATCTTTTTCACTGTCCAGCTTTCACATCCATATGATGATACTGAAAATACCATGGCTTGAACAAGTCGAATCTTTGTATGGAGAGAGACATCTCTGCTCTTGAGAATCTTATCTAGGTCTTTCATAGCCATTCTGCCAAGAGCAATGCGTCGTCTGATTTCTTGACTGCTTGTTGCTTCTTTATTGATAGTTGATCCAAGTAGGTTAAAGTTGTTCACAATTTCAATTTCTTCTCCTTCAACGATGAACCTGTTGATTATGCCAGTTGTCATGATCTTTGTCTTCTTTACATTAAGGTGCAGGCCCATTTTGAGACTGTTCTTTGATTGTGAGAAGCAAATGTTTCAGATCATCTTCACTTTCAGCCAGTAATGTGGTATCATCAGCATAGCGAAGGTTGTTGATGAGTCTTCCACCAATCTTCACACCTCTGTCTTCATACAATCCTGCTTCTCTGATGATTTGTTCTGCATATAAATTAAACAGGTAGGGGGAAAGTATGCAGCCTTGTCTTACACCTTTGCTTATTTTAAACCATTCTGTTTCTCCTTGCCAGTATAAATCATAATGTTTTATTTTTATCTTTTGAGGCTTGCCCCCTGATGAAGGTACACTGCCGAAAAGTGGCTGTGTCGGGACCTTTTTGATAAATAATGGACTGTTCTCTTACACCTTGCTCTGGTTTGTTCTGTTCGCTTTTGCGAGTGTGCGCACTCTTTTGTGGATCCCATTTCCCCGTATAGCTGGCATATTCCCTGCACGCGGGGTCTCCCTACTGTTATATGGCTGGTCTGTAAAGTCTTTTAGTGCAGCCAATATGATGGTCTTGGTGCTGGGCCAGAAAAAGAATGGGCTGGGGTCTTGGGCTATCTCCCCCTGTGTGGGAATGTGATTTTGCACCAGGTATGGTTCAGTTGGTTTTATCTTCCTGGGGGCAGTGAGGGTTATAGCAGGTTGGACAGCTCCTGGAGAGGGTGCAAGTCAGATTTGGAGCTTTGATTCCTTGAGCCAAGAATACAATTTGGGAGCTAGAGAATTTTATGGTTATTTGCAAGCGCAGCATTGTGTTGTACAGCAATTGGGAAGGTATCCCCACTCTTTCCGGGTTAAAGCCTTTGATCTTGCCCTCCTCAAGCACTTGTTAAAGATGGGGCTCATCTCCTGGTTCTTCTGTCAGCTTTGTGAGGAGCTGGCGGGGAAGGTGTGTTTTACAGTTGTTCAGAGATGGGTGCATGATGTATATGTGGAATTGAAAGTGGATGTTTTCCGGGGCTGTGTATGGGTTGGTTGACATGATGGAGAGTGGTGTGAGACTCGCTTTAAGTGGCTGCACAGGTTATATGTCCCCACAGACAGCATGCTGGTCTGGTGTCACTGAAGTAGCGACCTCCCTGAAATGTTTGCATGAGGTAGGAAGGTTTGTGCATTGTATATGGGTTTGCCCTCATTGCTACATTTTGGAAAGCTATCTTCCATAGTCTCACCTCCATGCTGCACATTGACATACAATCTAATCTAGTTTATCTGCTGGACTATTGGTATGATTTAGAGTTGGGTGCACGGGCAAAGATTCTCCATTAGGAAAGCCTGTTTAGTTGCCAAAGGCAGTCTTATGCAGTCCTGGCTGATGCTCAGCCTCCGACCTTGGAGGTGTGGCATGTGCAGGTGCACTCTGTTGTGTATGGAGCATTTGACGGCAACCATGCTGAGACTGAAGAGATGGCAAGCCTTTTTTGAAGAACTGGCATCACTGTTGCCAAGGTGACAGTGTGTCCTTAAACTCTCTGTATGTCTAGCTGTGGGTGGGTGGGGTGGGGTGGGTGGCTGGGGGATTATTCTGTGGGGCTATAAGGAAATGTTTTGAAATACCAGTTTGTATGTTTATATTATACCATCCTGTGACTTGTTCTGGCTTTGTTTTAAAAGGAAAACTCAATAAAAAATTGTACTAAAATAGGTGCCCAGAATCAGCCCCAGTATTGCACAAATTTTATACCTGTTCCAAAGATGGTGCAAATTTGTGTATTCAGTGCATGTTCCCGTGTATTCGATAAAATATGAACATGCATCGCAACTCTGCTTTTGCTGAAACTATGCCCCCAGAGATACCTAAGTGTAGTCCATCTAACTGCATGTGCAGTCTCGGAGTATGTACTTTTGACATGAATATACAATATATGCAGAGAATGTTGTTTTTACTCCCATAATGTGCATTGCCTGTTCCCTTAGGCTTTCTAGTCCTAAATCTTACCTTGGTTTGACTTCTTCTTACTAAGTATTGGATTCTAATGACTGATATTACTTTGTGCCATATTTCCCATGTGAGTTTTCTGCAGAGTGTGATAAAATGACTCTCTAGATGCTCAGCATTTCCCCATGGCCCTACCATTCCTTTTCTTTCTCCTCGTAATGTTTTTTTTTGGTGTGAGTAATGACACGTGAGAATTATCGGTCTTCGTCAGAAAAAGCTCCTTTTAGTTCCTTTTCGTTTTGCTGAAGCCAAGAACGCAATTTGCTGTTAAAGAAAACAAGAACAGTCAGAGTTAATTTATAAAGATCATTGTAAGGAAAAAAAGCCAAGAATCCTCTGAAGGCAGTTATCTCTATCATGTTCTCGAGCACCTGTGCATAGTGGTTTGTTTTATTCCAGTTTGAGTGATGCACCTCACTTTCCTGCACCAGTTCTTGTGACTCATGATGGAAATAGAATTTGCTCAACTTGAGAGAACAAACCTTCCTTGAGAGAGGACAAACTGCTAGCATTGATTAGGGCATTTCTTAAAATTTATTTCTAATGTCCCATTTCTAAGACAAAAGCGATGGGGGGACGGGAGGGTTGACACTGATTATTGCCAACCCTCCTTGGCTTTTCCTTTTCTCACTGTGCCCCCTTTGTTATATAGCACCAACATTGTTCCCATTGCTGGATTTGAATTTTGACAGCTGAATGCGGCAAAATGTGCGCTACCATTAGCACAGATAATAGCGCAGTGTTTGTATACAGTTTTCTGAACCTGTGTGGGTGCAGAACGCAGGAAGGGATCTTAATGCAAGCATTCTCAATTTGCAAATGGCTGTGCTAACGCAGCATATAGCACATTTAAATCCATTTGAATGGATGGTAATAAATCCATTAGTTATGCAGCACAGATGAAGTGCACAGAAGACCAGAAGGCAAAGCTCTGAAGAAGTTGAGGGTTAGCTTATAGAACTGATCTGTGCTGGTGAAGAATTTATGCCTGTTTTATTGAGTGTACAGTATCCGCAACATTTTTCTGGCATTGTTGAAGGCCATGCTGAACAAAATGGCAGAGGAAGTGTCCTGGAACATGGGCATGTGCTGGATTGCTGTCTGCTGTCCAGATTCATTCCTTGGTCCCCTCATCCCTCACTTGGCTTTCCCATAGTTGTCACCAAGTGTAGCCGAGAGCTCAAAGTGAAACGTGAATGTGAACCTGCCTACCTCCTGTGCTCTGAGGGGCTCTGTGAAGTCCAGTCTCTTCTCCTGCATGGGTTTTCCATTATCACTGAAACCCATGCAAGAGGTGGGGGTGCCACAGAGCCGAAAAGCAGGCAGGCTCCATGTTCATGTTTCGCGTTGTGCTTTCTGCTACATTTTGCCAGGACTGCTATGGAAACATAGTAACAACTAGGCACACGCATTCAGCACCAAATTTTCATAGGCACAGAGTACTGCTACTATGCCTTAATTCGGGGCTTGATAGTGCCCCCTAATAGAATGTTGGGTTGCTGTGTCACCATACTTTGAGAGGGAAGTGTCCTCAACACTATGCTGGGACATTTGGTCACAAGGGACTCGAATGAAGTATCCTCAGATACCATGTTGGGTCAGCTCTGGCTTAAAGGGAAGTGTATTCCCCAACCCCATCTTGGGGCATTGGGTCAGTAGCTAAAAAGGAAACAAGTCCTATACTGAGCTACTTAAATACTCTCCTGTGGCACCCTATATTCACTGGATAATTCTCATCTATATATCGACCATGTGTACCTTGAATGGTTTAATGTAATTAAACGCCTTATATTTCTGCAAAAAAAAATCTGTACTGAGGACATTAACAATATAATCTGTGCCTGTTTTTGAGGACAGTTGTTCCCATGCTGTGGGTCTGGGCCTCAAATGGATGAGGTCACAGAACTTGAGCTGCCCCCCTTTCCCTCCCTCTGGACCTCCACTGTGACCTGTGTACAGTAGTGAGTGTCAGTTTTGGACCCAAGAGTCAGTGAATGTTCACGGGCCCTGCTGCTTCACCCTGTGAGAATTTGGGTTAGACAAGCAGCCCATGTAAATTACTGGGGTTTGAGTACACACTGGCACACAGGCTTCTGTGGTGATTGCTGCTGTTGACATCATACCTTGGGTAAGTGGGGAGAGGAGAAGGATGAGGGAGTGAAGTTGGGGATCTGCTATTTTGCATTAATTATCTGGGTATCGCATGAATTTTTAAGCATTAAAATGGGGGCATACTGGATAAATGTTTGGGAAACACTGGTCTAGAATCTCTCTATTTCTGGTCTTGCATCCCTAACGACTTGTTTTGTCTCATTTGGCAGGTGCCTGCTGAGAAGTGTCGCTATATTGTGGGTAGCATCATGAGTGAGGGAGATGAGAAACCTACCCCAGAGATGTCTCGCCTTTTCCACAAGTATGGCTTCAAGACCATCACATTCCCAGAGCTCAGCCATGTGGTCATGGCAACCTTTCCTTATACCACCCCATTCTCCATCCAGCTGGCCACTAATCGGGTCCATCCTGCCCTAGACACATATATTAAGGTCGGTGTTCTGTCTGAGCCTTTTTAACCTTGTGTTTTGGTTATGTGTTGGAATGCAGTTACTCCTGAGTTAAAAATAAGCCTTTTGTTCCTTTGGCTGGTGCTTTTATTAGAGGTGATGGTTTTTGCTGAGAATACCACAGAGAAGTGGTTCTCAACACAGTCCTTGGGACACACCTAGCTGGTCAGGTGTTCAAGATAACCATGATGAATATGCATATGAGACTTACATGCCATCTGTCCATTGTACCCAACAATGTCCTAAACAGAACTGATGACCAATCAATACCAAAATTACAAAAAAGCTCCCAGTCAAAAAAACAGCCACCAAATAGACTCAATAGATTTAAAAAATAAATGTCAGAGCTTCAAACAAAAGGGGATAGAAACAACTAATTACCCCCTCGCTGTAGCAGCTCCCTTTTAATTTTTAATTGTTAGTTTTTAATTTTTAACACAAAAAGCAAACTAAAACATTGACAGCTCCTATTGTTGAACACTTGCCTTCAGTTGGGTCACACTTTTGATCAATTGCGTTGGCGCGTTCTTGATTTTGTTCTTTTGGATCCTCAAGGAGGGGATCGTATTTATAAACTACAGAGAACAGCATTGGATTTTTCGATTACAAACTGTATCCTCTCTGGTTTTAAATGCTGAAATTGAATGGTCAAGTTTATTGTAATCACTGTTTGAAGTTCTTCTTTATTAAAAGGCAGTGTCTGTTTTTTGTCTCGCTGCTTATGGGCTTTTTCCCTGCTTATTTGCTATTTGAACGGAGATGGAGAAAAAACAAAACTACTTCCGACCAACATCTTTACCTAACAAAGCAAAAACAATACAATGAACACATCAACCAATCAAAAAGAGAATTCCACACAAACCTGATAAATTCTTCCATCAACAAACCCAGAGAACTTTTCGAAATAGTAAAAACCCTGACAAAAGTGCAAGCAGCAGCAGAAAGAGAAATACAAGTGGATCCACAGATATTCGCCGACCACATCAAAGACAAATTTCACTCCACAGAGCGCTCAACACCCAGTAGAACCAACAGAACGAACGTCCACCCCAAAACCTGGGGCACATTCCACTCACCCTCAAAAGAGCAGATATCAGACATCATCTCCACAATCAACACAAGCACTGCTCCTACAGACCCTTGCCCAGTGTCATGGGTCAAAGCCACCAAAGCAAGCCTCATACCAAACATTCATAAAATGGTACACAACTCACTCACTCAAGGACTCATGCCACAGCAATTAAAGCTTGCCTCAGTAAGACCAATCACAAAGAAAACTTCTCTCGACAAAAAGGACCCAGCAGCATACCGACCAATCTCCAGCATACCCTTCCTCGCAAAAATAATCGAAAAGACGGTTCAACTACAACTTCAGGAACACATTGACGAACACGGAACTCTCGACGACAACCAACACGGATTTCGTCCCAACCATGGAGTCGAAACTCTCCTGATCTACCTCTTCGACAGCATCATAAGAATAATTGACGACATCAGGAATGGAATTATAATGATCTTCATTGACATCTCCTCAGCGTTCGACACAGTTGATCACAATATACTCCTGGAGAGACTGAAGAACACTGGTATACACGGTACCACTCTAAAATGGTTCCACTCGTACCTAACAGAAAGACAGCTACAGGTCAAGGTGGGACAGGACACCTCCCGGCCCATAAACGTCCAACAAGGAGTACCACAAGGATCCGCACTCTCAGCACTCCTTTTTAACATCTACATCCAACCAATATGCAACATTATGAAAGAGAATAACATCCAATACACAATATACGCAGACGATATAATGGTATACTCCCCGATATCAATCGAAAACCCGGACTTCTCTAAGATAGCAGACTGCCTTACCCAAATGGCGAAGTGGTGCCAAAACAACAATCTAGCTATAAACTACAACAAGACTGAAGCTTTAATCATCACTCGAAACCAAAGCTTCACACACCCACCAAACATAAAGATACAAAGCACCACGATACCGATAAGATCGGAGGTGAGATACCTTGGGGTTACTCTGGACAGTAAACTCAACCTCAAACCACACATAGACAAAACAATCCAAAAAGCATATTACAGGATGCGAATCATCAGGAGACTGAAACCACTCCTCGCTCCAGAACACTTCCGTACAGTCTGTCAAGCACTGATAACCCCAATACTGGACTTCTGCAATCCGATATACCTCGGACTACCAAAACAAGCTCTCAAACCACTACAGCTGGCACAAAACACTGCAGCTCGAATCATATCCGGAGCCGCAAGGCAGGAGCACATCACACCTACACTAAAGGACTTACACTGGCTCCCAATCATTGCTCGCATCAGATACAAGACTATCATAAACCTATTTAAGATAAAAGAACACACATCAGCCAACAGCCTCCACCTGCTCATACAACTGGAAACCAGCGCACGTCCCAGAAGAAGTCAAACACGCAACCGAGTCAGCACCCCAAATGAGTACAAGCACACACGCAAGGACACAACAGACAGAGCTCTCTCCATGGCTGCTCCAACAATATGGAACAATCTACCGGACGATCTAAGGGCAACTCCAGACCTCAAAGACTTCAGAAAACAACTGAAAACCATGCTGTTCATAGAGCACTATGGTCACATCACATAACCTAAGAGAATGGATAACAGCACTCCAATCCTCCCAAACAACTGAATATATATAAAATATGATTCTAGCACCACTGTAAATAGCCCACCCTGTATATAGCTCAAACAAATCAAGCACCCAACACATCCCTCACACAACTAAGTTTTATCCTCACTGCATGTACAACACACACACTTTACCTGATTGCTTGCTGTGATACCACCTTGATTATTAAGATAAGGCGGTTTAGAAATACTGTTAAATAAATAAAAATAAATAAATAAATGCGGAGCTAGTCTAATTGCTCATTGGTTGTTACATTTGTGAAAAATCATGTGAGGAGCTCCCCCTCATCAGTAGGGGTTTCCCCCCTGCCCTTTGGCTATGCTGCTGCTCATCTTCTGTTCTGTAGGTGGTTGTATTTCTGACGAATGGTTCTTACGTCAGACGCCATTCTTTAAAGCCCACTTGACCGGGACGCACTATGGATGCTTGATTTTTGCGTTTGTGCTCGAAAGCTTGCATTGTTTACTCTTCCCTTCCCCTGGAGGGTCAGTGGTGTTGGCCCAAAACGTGGCATGTTGTTGGCAATGGGCAGTGTTTCAGCATAGGCTAAGTCCTTAAGAGTTGGTGATGGACAGTGCTTCAGTATGAGCTAAGTAGAAAAAAACTTGAATTCATGATGCTCTTTTTGTGTTAAAAATTAAAAACTAACAATTAAAAATTAGAAAGATGCTGTTACAGCAAGGGGGCAATTAGTTGTTTCCTACCCCCTTTTGTATGAAGCTCCGACATTTTAATTTTTAAATCTATTGAGTCTATTTGGTGGTGGTTTTTTGACTGGGACCTTTTTTGTAATTTTGATACTTCCATTTTATGCATATCTCTATCATTCATATTGTAGTTATCGTGTAAAGCTGACTAGGCACCGGGTTGAGAACCCCTGCTATGTAGCACTTGTTCTGTGTTAGATATTACTTAAGGCTGTTATGTGGTGAAATTTATAATTCTGATATTCAGAGGTCCCTTTTTAGTAGAGACCTGACTTCTGTGTGTCAGGTATTATACTGGATATGCTGACTGTCTTTCTGCCTTCTGTTCACAATCGCCCTTGATTCTTCCCATGCTATGTGACGTTTTAGGAAATCTATCAACCATTTTGGCTAACATGATTTGCCACAGTATCAACTATTTTTTTTTAGTCCTGGGCTTGAGCACACAGCAGCTGTGCAACCAGGTCCAGCTAACTACCATGGAAAAGGGATCCCAACTGTCCCATGCAGTAGTGCAAAAATTCCCAGGAGCAAAAATGCCCAGGTACCTAAAAATCGGTTACTGGCTTGGGTCTAAAGTGAGAAGGAGCCAGTGCCACCTGGCAATTGATAGAGGAACAGAAACTCTGCTCCTTTACCAGGCCGTTAGTTGGACATGTTAATGGTTTTAACTCCATATGAATCCCTATGCAAGGGGAGGAGGAGGCAAAAGGGACTTATTTTTGTTATTCTAAATTGTTGTACAGTGGGAGTATGATTTAGGCATCCATAGAAACATGACAACAGAAAGAGACCAGATGGCCTATCCAGTTGGATGAGAGAAAGTGAGAGCAGATTTATTAAACTGTTTCAACACTATCAATATCTTATGATCTGGAGAATGGCTGTAAGGTCTTTTACAGGTGTTATGACTCCTGTGAAATTTAAAGATTTACGCCAGCACTGTTCCCAGGCGCTTTTATAAGTGTGGTCAAGTTGGCACTTTAGCATAAGTGGTGGATATGCCCAATGGGGTGTGAGTATTAGAAAGATGCATTGAGTTGATTGAAGAGATCATAGGGGTTGGGGTTCCTAGAGAGGCTGGGATTGGTTTACTCATGGATCTGCATGCTGCTATAACTAAAAGGCATTGGGCTTTCCTTATCGTCTCTCCAGTCCAGTCCCTTATCTTCTGGGTAGTGCACCCCTTCCAGCAGCCTGGAGGCTGAGCCAATCATCGCTTTGAAGACTCCCTGGTATATTATCACTGGCACCACCCACCAGCACCAGTAAGCTCAGCCTCCAAGCAGCTGGAAGGTAGCAGTAAGCCAGGGTTCTGGGCTTACTGGAGAGACAGTTAGGCCTTAGGGAGATAGAGAGGGGTAATTTCCCTTGGGTTCAGCTAGTTTAAATTCAGCTAATTGGATTTATTCAATTCATTTCATTTAATTTAATTTATTGAATTTATTTAATTTGTTTCGGGCTCCCGCCCTCCCTCCCCGGTTGTTGGTTAACGCTTGCCCCTCAAGGGCTAAGGGAAGAGGCTGCTGTCTGCCGCGGCAGGAAACAGTCGGGGGAGAGCCAGCGCAGTTGAGGGCCTTGCTCCTACCCATCCCGCCTCGCACCGAAGCCCTACTTGGTGGCTGAGCACGGGGTCGGTTGATAGGTGCTGCTGCTGCTGCTTGCCGGGTGAGTCATCCCCGAGGTAGATGGAGCGGCTTTTTCGGCTCTGCTAGAGCGGGCACTGAAGGGCAGAGACGCCAGCGGTTGCAGGCGCGCTGGCGTTGGCAGAGGGAGCGGCCTTCTCCTGCTGCACGTGGGGAAGAAGGCTGCAGGAGGTAGGTGGCAGCTCTTTGTTTTACTTCGCGCGCTTTTGGAGAGCGCTTAGAGGAAGCGTTTTTCTTTGAGGTTTTTAGGGGACTGCCGTTTTGGGCAGTGTTCAAAAAAAAAAAAAGGAGAAAAGCTCTTGAATATTTTTTGTCTCTGGAAGAGAACAGTTAGATTAAACTTTTAGGAATCAACAGCCGCGCCATGCCGGGTAGGCCACAGTGTTTAGTCTGTGGCACACGGTGGGGCACAGTATCAGCAGCAGGGGTCTTCAGAGGCTGTATGGTGGAAGCTGCTTCAGTAGAACAAGAAATGCAGGGGGGAGTAGCCCAGGAAAAGGGTTCTGATTCCCAGGAGTCGGGGGACCCTCTGGAGACGGAAGGGGAGCAGCCCTCCCCTCTATCCCTGGCCGTGGACCTGACGGGATCTCCTCTATCACAGCACACTCCTTCCACATCCTCTGGAGAAGGGGGTGGCTGGGGGAACCTCTCCCCGGAGTTTGTTCTGCTGCTACACAAGGCATTTTGTATGCGGCAGCAGGGACCAGGAGGAGCGGTGGCTCTGCAGGTAGGTGGATCTGCCAGAAAACGGATGGCCAAGGATCAGAAGATGGGCGTCCCGCACAAGCGTCCCAGATTAGTAAATGAGGAGAGCCTCACTTCCCCACTAACCGAGACTCAGGAGGGGGGGAGGTCTCGGATAGGGATTTTGCGGAAGAGGAGGAAGAACTCGAAGAGGGGGAGATTCCGGAGGAGGAGCAACCCTGGATAGTTTGAGTTTTTCGCCGGGAGGAGCTCTGAGCATTGATTACGGAGTCACTAAGGGTGTTAAATATGGCTCCGAGCGTACCAGCGGATGAGGAGGTCTTGGAAGACCCGTTGATACAGGCTGTCAGGAGGCCGCAAAAGGTGTTTCCAGTGCATAAGGTGGTGCGTCAGATGATTCAGGAAGAATGGAATCAGCCGGAGTCCAGCTTAAGGGGGGTGCAATCTATGGCTTGTTTGTACCCTTTACCGGAGCTGCACAAGGAATTGCTGCGGTTGCCGAGGGTAGATGCGGCGGTGTCGGCCATCACAAAGAAGACGACTATCCCAGTCGAGGGCAGTGCTGCCCTGAAGGATACCCAAGATAGAAAACTGGACACGTTGCTAAAGGAAGCCTTTGATGTGAGTGCCCTGGCATTACAGGCTTCGGTATCGGGCTTGGGTAGCGAGAGCCTGTCTGAGGTGGTCGCAACAGCTCCAGTTGGCTGACGGTCTTTCCGGGGAAGCTCGGGGTGAGGCAGCCAAGATATGGAGTCGGGAGTGGCCTATCTGGCGGATAGTCAGTATGACCTTATTAGGAGCTTGGCTAAGAATATGGCCTCGGTGGTGCCGTTAGACCAATACGGGTCGGATCAGTACTAAATTTATTTTGTAGTTACAAAGAAAGAGGGGACCTTTCGGCCGATTCTCGATCTGAAGCGGCTCAGTTGCTGTCTCTGAGTACCGCGCTTTCAGATGGAAACGCTGAAGTCCGTGATTGTGGCCTTTCGTCAGGGTAAGTTTTTGACTTCCCTAGATCTGACAGAGGCATATTTGCATATTCCCATTCACAAGGCTCATCAGCAGTTTCTGAGATTTGCACTACCCAGGGGACATTTTCAATTTCAAGCCCTGTCTTTTGGCCTGGCAACGGCTCCGCGGACTTTCACCAAGGTGATGGTGGTAGTGGCCACAGTGCTGCGCAAGGAGGGGATTTTGCTCCATCCCTACTTGGACGACTGGGTGATCTGGGCGAAATCAGAGGCAGAAAGTCACAAGGCTATGGCCAGGGTGGTGTCCTTCGTGGAAGAGTTGGGTTGGGTTATCAATCGAGCAAAGAGCAGTTTGGTACCCACACAGGAGCTCAAGTACCTCGGAGCACGGTTCGACACCGCAAGAGAGTGTGTTCCTACCAACCCAGAGGATAGAACATCTCCAAAGCCTGGTGACACAGTTTTTGGGCAGGCAGGATCCTACGGCCTGGCATTACCTGCAGGTACTGGGAACCATGGCAGCGACTATAGAGTTGGTGCCATGGGCTAGAGCACAAATGAGGCTGCTTCAACGAGCTTTGCTTCAGCGATGGTCCCATCAGAGTCGGCCGTTGTCCATGAAGTTACCTTGTCCTCAGGAAACAAGGAGAGCTTTACAGTGGTGGCTCAACCTGAAAAACTTAGAAGCGGGAATGCCTCTCGAGCCTCCGCAGTGGGTGCAGCTGACGACGGATGCAAGCTTAGTAGGCTGGGGGGCCCATTGCGAAGGACAGTTTGCCCAAGGCTGCTAGAGTGCACTGGAGACCCAGTGATCCATCAACAGACTGGAAATGCGAGCAGTGTTTTAGGCGCTCAGAGCATTTGGGGCCTTGGTCCAGCGAAGGGCGATCCGGGTCCTATCCGACAATGTTACGACAGTGGCCTATATCAACCGCCAGGGGGGGACAAGCAGGAAGGAGGAAGTGGACGGCCTCCTGAGATGGGCCGAGGCCCAGCTAGTAGCACTATCAGCGCAACACGTGGCAGGGGTAGACAATGTCATGGCAGAGAGTGGGAACTAGCTCAGGAGGTATTCGACCAGGTAGTATCTCGGTGGGGGACTCCAGTTATGGATCTCATGGCAAGATGTGAATCAGCCAAGGCGAGTCGGTTTTTCAGTTGCAGAAAAGAGAGAATGTTGGAAGGCTTTGATGCGCTCATCCAGAGGTGGCCCTCAGAAGGGCTCCTGTATGTGTTCCCACCTTGGGCTCTCATAGGGAGAGTACTTCAGTGGGTGGAAACCCACCACGCATTGGTGATTCTCATAGCCCCGGACTGGCCGCGGCGGCCGTGGTATGCGGATCTAGTGAGGCTTCTGGCCAATCGGCCATGGCGGCTTCCCTGCCGGGAGGATCTTCTAGTGCAGGGTCCAGTGCGGATGCCCCAGGTGGATCGATTCTCGCTTACGGCCTGGCTATTGAAAGGGCGAGGCTTAGAAAACAGTGGTATTCAGGGGCGGTTATTTCTACCTTTTTGAGTGTGCGTAAGCGTTCGACCTGTGTCTCGTACGTGAGGATATGGTGTATTTTTGAGGCATGGTGTGATAGTCGGAGGAGAAAACCTTTTGGGGTCTCGGTGCCAGAGATTTTGGAGTTTTTGCAGGACAGGTTCGATGAGGGCCTTGCGGCAAGCTCCTTGCGGGTGCAGTTGGTGGCCATTTCCTGTTATATAGGGGTAAGGTCCGGGAAAAGGCCTTGGGAGACCACGTGGACATTAGTAGGTTTCTACGAGCTGTTAGGCGCCTGCGCCCTCAGTAAAGGTCAGTGATTCCTCCGTGGGATCTCAATTTGGTGTTGAATGCCTTAGCTGGAGAACCTTACGAGTTGGCAGGAGAGGCCTTGTTAAAGGACTTGACCCTTAAGACGGTGTTTCTGGTAGCTATCTGTTCCGCTAGGCGTATTTCGGAGCTTCAGGCTCTGTCTTCGCTTCCGCCTTTTCTTTCCTTCTTCAAGGAAAAAGTAGTCTTGCGTACAGTTCCTTCCTTTTTGCCGAAGGTGCTTTCTCCCTTTCATGTGAATCAGGTAGTTTCTCTTCCATCCTTTTCGGGGGCTGGAAGGAAGGCGGATGATGCGCAGTTGCGCCATCTGGATATTGCAGAGTACTTAAACGTTATTTGCATCACACAGCGCCCTTTTGGAAGTCCGATAGGTTGGTTGTCCTGTTCGGGGGACCACGTAAAGGGGAAGTGGCGGCCAAGGCCTCCATCTCTAGGTGGATTAGGGAGGCAATTGCTTCAACTTACATCCTGAAAGGAAGGCAGGTCCCGGTGGGGTTTCGAGCACATTCAACTCGAGCCCAGGCGGCTTCTTGGGCGGAATATAATTTATTTATTTTATTTACATTCTCTTATATACCGCGCTATTCTGCATCAGTGCGGTTTACATTGAACAAACTGAAATTACATTGAACAGGGCATTATAACTTGGTGATAACTATTTTACAGGGAACATGGGCTATGGAGGGTTAAGTGACTTGCCCAAGACCACAAGGAGCACCTGTGGGACTAGAAACCCTAGTCCTTCCGGCCCAAGATTGCTGTCCTTTAGTGGGATAATTTGGTTCCTCCGTTGGATATCTGCAGGGCGGCTACCTCGTCTCTGCACACCTTTGCTAAACACTACAGGTTGGATGTTCAGGCGGCAGCGGATGCTCGTTTTGGGTGGACGGTGCTTCGGTCCGGGATGGCAAACTCCTCCCAGGCTTGAACTGCTCTGTTACATCCCAGAAGATAAGGGATTGGACTGGAGAGACGATAAGGAAAGATTAATTAGACCTTACCTGCTAATTAGGGTTTCTGAAGGAACTCCAGTCCAGTCCCTGATCCCACCCGAGTTGGTTTCTTTTTCAGGATACGGATCCAGAGGACGGTTGCCGGACCGAAGGTCTGTTCAGGGACTGGAGAAGATATGAATGTTCCTCGCAATGGTGCCGGTGGCGAGGGGTGTCTTTTCAGGATTTTATTCGTGATATGGCCAAGGGCCTTTCAATCACGGTGGCTCCTGAAGAGGAACCCAGAGCAAAGGAATTGGAAATTCTCCAATATCCTAAAGCTCCAAAGGAGGCAGCCACTCTGCCCATCCATGAAATTCTGTATAACTTGATGCTCAGAATGTGGGAGACACCTCTGACTACATCTCCTCACTCTAGGAGACTTGATACTATGTATCGAGTTCCGCCATGTCTTGGATTTTAAAAGACTCGGCTGCCACACCATTCAATGGTGGTGGAGTCAGCCATGCGTAGGATGAAAAGTGTAAAGAGGCATGCATCCTATCCTCCAGGACTCTGGATGCTTTTGGGCGCCAAACTTTTCAGGCTTCCATGCTTTCAGCTAGGATCAGTTCATATATACTGTATATGGGAATGTTCCTCAAGGAAGTTACAGGAGATTTGGAGCTTATGAGCCCATTTCTCCCAGATGACAAGAGAAGACTTTCTTGCTCTAGTTAAGCATGCTCAAGATGTCTCCAAGTTTGTAAATCGTGCAGCCTTTGACTGCTTTGAATGCATTAGCAGAACCTCTGCTATTGCCACTGGCGCACGATGGATTGCCTGGCTTCAGGCATCAGACTTGGAGACTTGGGTGCAGGACAAGTTAGGCAACATTCCTTGTACGGGAGAGAATCTCTTCGGCAAGAACTGGCAGGAAAAGGCTAATGAGTTAGATGCTGACAATACTACTCTTGATAGATTGTCGAAATCTACAGCCACTCCAGCCAAAAAAGTCTTATAAAAAACCCTTTTTCAGCAAAAAGAGGAAATTTTATCCTTCCTATACCCAGCAGAGTCCATCTCAGGTTCAGGTTGCCCAAAAGGGACAAACTAGACAGCAAAAGAAGCCAAAAGGCCCCAGAGCCCAACCAGCTCTGCATGTTCAGACCCCTTCAAGGGCTTTGACTCCTTCCTAGAGAGCTTAGCCTTCCTGCCTCTGAGGGGTCCCCAACCCCCCAATATCCCAGGCAGGTTATGCCACTTTGCCAACAGATAGCATCAGATAACAGCAGAAGATTGGACTTTGTCCATTGTAGGAGAAGGGTACAAGCTTCATTTTCACAGCATGCCCCCTCCTACAATTCTAAAGCAATTCAATTCTCAAACCTTCGCAAACAATCTGTTAGGTCATGAGGTCTCAACACTTCTTGCCCAAAGGGCAATAGAGGAAGTACCCATTCTTCAACGGGGTGCAGGGTTCTACTCCCCCTATTTTCTTATTCCAAAGAAAACAGGAGGGGACAGACCCATTTTAGACCTCAGAGAATTGAAGAAATTGCTGTTTCGAGAGAGGTTCAAAATGATTTCTCTAGTAACTCTTCCTCCATACCTTCAAAGCCAGGATTGGCTTTGCTCTCTAGACTTAAAGGATGCATACATTCACATTCTGATCCATCCAGATCACAGGAAATTCTTACGATTCTTTTTCAGGGGAAAACATTTCCAGTACAAGGTTCTTCCCTTTGGTCTAGCTTCAGCAGCAAGGGTATTCACGAAATGCATGACAGCTGCATTTCTACGAACCCTGGGGATATTCGTCTTCCCTTACTTAGACGACTGGCTCATTCGAGCCCCTACAGTTGCAGAGGCCAGCACTGCACTGTCTCACACAATGCGAATCCTCCAATTCTTGGGGTTGGTAGTAAACTTCCCAAAATCCCAACTTGTTCCTTCCCAATGCCTGGAATTCATAGGAGCCTGTCTAGATACCAGACAGGCAAGGGCTTTCCTTCCACAGGCCCGGTGTCTTCACATAATGCAACTAGCTTCTCAAGTAGCAGGGAAATCCTCCCTAACTGCTCAAGAGCTACTACAGTTGCATGGCATCCACGGTTCATGTAGTCCCATATGCTCGCCTCCACATGTGAGCAGCTCAGTGGACCCTTTCCACACAGTGGACACAAGCCACAGTTCATTTATCGGACAAAATAATAAACTCTCAACGACTAATTTTGTCCTTCCAGTGGTGGCAATCCCTAGAAAATCTGACAATGGGGTCTCCTTTTCATCAACCCCTTTTTTAGGCCACCCTAACAGATGCATTGCAGGTGGGTTGGGGAGCACACCTGAATCATCTCTCTACCCAGGGAACCTGGACTCACAGGAGGCTGGTCTGCACATAAACCACCTGGAATTAAGAGCAATCTATATAGCTCTTCGAGTATTCCACGCCCAGCTCAGCTACAAAGACAGTCCTAGTCCAGACAGACAATCAAGTAGCAATGTTCTATGTGAACAAGCAAAGCGGGACAGGCTCTCTGTCATTATGTAACAAAGCTTTATGACTGTGGGCCCTCGCCAGAGAGTATCAAATTCACTTTCTAGTGGTATATCTTCCAGGCATTCAAAACCTTTGGGCAGTCAAACTCAGTCGGGTACTGCTGCCTCACGAGTGGTCCCTCCACCTGGCTCTCATCTAGTTCCTTCCAGTTATAAGGAAATGCTCTGTAACTCTCCATTTGTAATTCCTGACTAGAGCCACCCCCTGGCTCTCTGTTCCAGGTAGAGCTACTTAACCTCCCTGCTTTGGTGCTGGGTCTCCACTTGTGAAAACTCTGAAGCTTTTCCTCAGTCAGTAAGGACTGAAGGGCTCCCTGTTCTCTCTGCCCAGGTTGGTTCCTGGCAACAGGCTGTGCCTTCCCACCTTCTAGTCTGCCAGCTTCTCTCCCAGAACTGCAGGTAGGTTCTTTTCCAAATCTCCATTTCTCTAGGGTTCCTGAGCTTCTCCAACCATGTCTCCCAGGAGCTCTTTCCTCTTGCTCCCTCTCTGGCTTCCTTCCTTGCTTCTCTTGTTGTCCTCGCTACCCCTCCTTTGCTCCCAACCAGCGTTTATATTTCTGTTCCCTGAGGTTTGGCTCTGCCTTTCTGAACAGGTGTGAGTGATCAAGCTCCAGGCTTGCTGCTACGTCAGAGCTTGGGCGTGTCAGCTCAGCTCCTACCTCCCTCTGTCTTTCTCTTGTAAACTGAGCTATGTGTGCTGGCTGACTGTCAGTTTTAAAGGTAACCTTTTCCTTTCTTTCTATTTCCATGGGCTCTATAGGGGCTTCTACATCACAAGCATCAAAGAACCCAGACACCAGTGTCTGCCTGGCCGATATTGCTCTCAAGCGCTTTGGGGTCCGATACACTTTCATAGACTAGATGAGCATCAATGCATCATAGCTCCCGAAGGAGCTCCTGTTACCTGTGGATCAGGAGAGAGGTCCAGGTAGAGACTCTGAAATACTTTGATTTCCTCTCTGAGTCTGACTCAAAAGGCTGGGTCATCGATGTTGAGTCCACAGACTTGTCATAAGACAGGTCTCCTGAGCTCCCTTCAGATCCCCCTCTTCTTGAGCAGCTTAAGTCCCCTCCTCGGGACATGAACATCCAAATTTTGTCAGGGATATGGCCAAGACCATACCATTTTCTTTGGAAACTGAGAATGAGCGCAGGGCAGAAGAATTGGAGATCCTACAGTACTTTCAGCCACTAAGGAAGTGAAGACAGTGCCCATGCACTGCATCCTTCAAAGAATGCAGATGAGCATGTGGGAGAATTCCATCATTGTACCTTCCATCAGTAGAAGGCTTGACTCCATGTATATTCAGAAGGCTCCCAGATTCAAGAAGCCCCAGCTTTCGCTCCATTCCTTAATGGTTGAATCAGTCCTTAAAAGATCCGAGAGTTGCAAGACTCTTTCCTCGGCACCCCCAGGGAGGTAAGCTTGGACATTGGAATCTTTGGAGAAGGCATTTTCAGAATTCCATGCCTCTTATCAGCTCTACATGGGCACGTTTTTGAAGAACATGTGTGACCTCACTGATCTGTTCCAGTATCTCCTTCCACATAAATTGGAACATTCCTGTTCGGTAATCCAGTTTAGTCCTCCAACATCGGGTAGTGCCCCTCCTCCTGCAGCCGGGAGACTGGACCAATCAAATCTTCTGTAGTATATATGCAGCAGGAGCTCCCAGAAGTCCCCAGTGTGTCCAGTCTCCCTGCAGCTGGAGGACTTCTGTGCCCTTGCTGGGCACGCTAAGTGACATTTGAAGGAGCAACACTAGTTAGTTAGTTCTTTTGTGGTTTATTTCTGGTCCTTTATATTCTATTTCTTTTGCTAGGTAGCTGTATCTTTAAAAAAAGAAAAAGACACAGGAGACTTTCTGGGGAAAGCCAGACCTGCCTTGGGCTCCTGCCTTTCTGCCTGGGAATCTCTGAAGCCTGGGTTGAGCTCTCCCCAAGGCTGTTCGGGGAAGAGCCATACCGGCTGCAACATTGCCTGTCACTTGGAGAAGTGGGCTGAGTTCCTTGCTGTTCCCAGAGCTGGTAGGAATTTTCCTTGTTTTAAGCTCTCTGTTCTTTGCTTGGGCAGAGGCTCTGTCGGCTCCCCTGGCTTCCAAATTGCACTTTTTCCTACTTTTTTTCGCTTGCCCTGTATTAGAGGGTCGTTTTCTTTCTTTTCCATATTATTTGGGTACCTTTGTATTTTCGCGCCGTTTTTTACCGAGGGTGAAAAAGTGCGGCGGCCATTTTGGATTTCTAAAGTGTGCTTTTTAAGGGCACTTTTTAACACTTGCGCACGGGTTCCCCTGGTGTTTTTGGGGTTTCTTTTGCTGGCGATTTTGCTCAGGGCACCCCTAGGATTCTGGGGAGTATTTTGTTTACTGTAAAAAAAAAAAAAAAAAAAGGTTTTAAATTTAATACTGTGCTGAATTGAATAAGGTTAGTCCCCTTGGTGTGGGCTTCCCTGTTCCTGTTGCCTTATTTTTCCCTGAGAGCAGGTGGCCTTGGCATGGCTGCCAAACCTCAGTGTGTAATTTGTGGCTCCCGCAGAGGTACAATGACTGACTCTGGAATCTGTAAGAGCTGTGCTGCAGTTTCTTCAGAACTGGAGCTGCCTATTGAAATTAAGGAACAGCATGTGCCCGGGGACCCTTCCCTTTCGGGGGACAGTGTCCCTTCACCGAGCAGCCATCCTTCTGGTCTGGGCCCGGCGTCTAGTACGTCGGTCCCTGAGCTCCAGCAGGCGGCTATGGTAGCGTCGCCTATAGACTTTTCCCCGGATTTTGTTCTTCTCATGCATCAGGCCTTCTGCTTAAGCCGGTCTGGTCATTTGCCGGAGGCTTGGCCCGCCTCTCTCCCCCCAGCATCCGCGGGGGGGGGGGGGGGGGGGGTTCAGCGGTCGTCCCAACCCGCAGTCAAGCGGCCCAGGTTGGGGGACCAGGGTCAGGACGCCCTTTGCCTCCCGGATTCCGAGACTGAGGGGGATCCGGATATTGAGGCGGAGGAGTTAGAAGACGGAGAGCTTCCAGAACTGGAAGATCAGGCTCGCATCATTCGGGTGTTTCGAAGGGACGAGCTGGTACCTTTGGTCGCGGAGTCTCTCCAAGCACTTAACCTCTCTGCGGTGCGGCCGCTGGAGGAGGAGGGTCTCGAGGATCCTCTCATTCAGGCGGTCAGGGATGCCCAGGTAGTTTTTCCTGTGCACCGAGTAGTTGAGCAGATGATCCATGCGGAATGGGAGCAACCGGAATCCGCTTTGGAAGGGATTCGGACCATGAATCGTCTTTACCCCCTTGCAGACAAGGACAGGGACTTGTTTAAGTCTCCACGGGTGGATGCTGCCGTTTCGGCAGTGACTAAGAAAACCACTATCCCGGTTGAAGGGGCCGCGGCCCTGAGGGATGTTCAGGACAAAAAGGTTGATAATTTGTTGAAGCAAGCCTTCGAGACCAGCGCCTTATCGTTACAAGCTTCTATTTGTGGGGCGTGGGTAGCTCGAGCTTGTTTGCGATGGTCGCAGCACCTGCGCTCGGGGTCCGGTATGGACCAACAGGGGCTGTTGGACGTTACCCGCGTGGAGTCGGGATCGGCCTACTTGGCGGATCTGTGTTATGATTTAATACGCTCCCTAGCTAATAGCATGGCCTCCATGGTAGCGGCACGACGGTCCATCTGGTTGCGCAATTGGGCGGCCGACGGTTCTTCCAAGTCTCGCCTCAGTAAACTACCCTTTAAGGGCAGGTTGTTATTTGGTGAGGCTCTGGATAAGTTGGTGAAGGATCTCGGTGAGTCTAAGGGTGGTCGGCTTCCAGAGGATAAGCCTAAGCTTAATAGGTCGTCCACCTCAGCGCGCGGCCAGTTTCGGGATGCGCGCAGATTTCGTTCTTCCCGGCTGTGGACTTCGCAGCGCGGTCGTTTTGGAACCCGTCATCAAGGGTTTCGTGGTTTCAGAGGAGCGGGAAGGGGCTTCTCCGGAGCCGCCTCTTCCTCGGCCTCTTCCTTTAATCGCAAGCCACAATGAAACGAGGCGGGCTCTAGAGGAAGACCCGGTCATCGGGGGTCGTTTGCGCGACTTTCTTCCTTCTTGGGCCCAAATTACGTCAGATCGGTGGGTGCTGCAGATTATAGAAGGTTATGCCCTAGAGTTTGCGCACCCACTTCCGGATTCGTTTGTTCTGTCTCCCAGCAAGGGAGCTCAAAAGGCGCGGGACATCCGCGTGACCCTGGATCGGCTTCCCTCTCTGGAGGCCGTGGTTCCGGTCCCGCCCTTGGAAAGAGGCGCAGGTCGCTACTCCATCTATTTTGTGGTTCCCAAAAAGGGCGGTTCCCTTCGTCCGATCTTGGATCTCAAAGGCGTGAATCGCGCTCTCAGAGTACCGCACTTTCGCATGGAGACCCTGCGGTCAGTCATCGTAGCGGTGCGTCAAGGGGAATTTTTGACATCCCTCGATCTTACAGAGGCCTATTTACACATTCCCATCCGGCCCTCCCATCAACGGTTTCTCCGCTTTGCGCTCCCGTGGGGCCATTTTCAATTCCGGGCCATGCAGTTCGGACTCGCCACGGCTCCCCGCACCTTCACAAAGGTAATGGTTGTAGTCGCGGCGGCGTTGCGCAAGGAGGGCATCCTGGTCCATCCATATCTCGACGACTGGTTGATTCGAGCGAAGTCCAGTCGGGAGTGTGTGCAAGTCACGAGCAGGGTGGTGGATCTCCTTCGGTCCCTCGGATGGGTGGTGAACGAATGCAAGAGTTGTCTGTCTCCGTCACAGGATCTCGAGTATCTGGGAGTCCGCTTCGACACAGCAAGGGGCTTGGTGTGCCTTCCAGAGCGACGCGTGCTGGCGTTGCGGGCTCTGGTCCGTCTCTTCCGGGGGATGCCAGCTCCGTCGGCGTGGTGGTACCTGCGGCTCCTCGGCACGATGGCGGCGACCTTGGAGGTGGTGCCTTGGGCGCGCTTCCACATGCGTCCGCTGCAGAGTGCTCTTCTGCGACGTTGGTCCAACCAGTTCGACTCGCTGAACAAGAGATTGCCTTGCCCAAAGACGGTTCGCCGATCCCTCCGGTGGTGGCTCTCCGCCGAGAACCTGTCGCGAGGGATTCCCTTGGAGCCTCCTCTGTGGGTTCCGTTCACGACGGATGCGAGCTTAACCGGCTGGGGGGCTCACTGCGAGTCACGCTTTGCTCAGGGGGAATGGTCTCCCCTGGAGGCCTCTTGGTCGATCAACCATCTCGAATTGCGGGCAGTCCGGCTAGCCCTGGTGGACCCGGTGAGAGTCCTGTCGGACAATGCGTCCACTGTAGCTTACATCAATCGCCAAGGGGGTACCGGCAGCGTGGCCCTGGAGGCAGAAGCGGCGGCCTTGTTCAACTGGGTGCAAACTCGCCTTCCAGCAATCTCGGCGGCTCACATTGCAGGCGTAGACAATGTCCAGGCCGATTTTCTCAGCAGAGTGCGGGTGGACCCCGGAGAATGGGAGCTAAACCCACAGGTTTACGCACAAATCGTCCGGCGGTGGGGTCCACCCATCATGGATCTCATGGCGACCTTTCAATCAGCCAAGACAGGGCGCTTCTTCAGCAGGCGAAGGGAGTGCATGTCCGAGGGGCTCGACGCTCTCATTCAGCCGTGGCCAACGTCCGGTCTTCTTTATGTCTTTCCTCCGTGGGCTCTGATCGGCCGGGTCGTACAACGTATCGAGAGCCACCGGGGTCGCGTGTTACTGGTGGCCCCGGATTGGCCCCGGAGGCCCTGGTATGCCGATCTGGTCCGGTTGAGCGACGGCGTTCCTTGGCTCCTGCCCGCTCTACCGGATCTTCTTCTTCAGGGTCCCTTGCGGATGCCCCAAGTGGATCGATTCTCGCTTACGGTTTGGCCATTGAGAGGGCTCGGCTGAAAAGGAAGGGCTACTCCCCCGCGGTGATTTCTACCCTTCTGCGGGCGAGGAAAACGTCCACTTCTCTTACTTACGTTCGGATTTGGAGGATTTTTGAAGACTGGTGCTCCCGGCGGGGAGTCCGGGCGGCGACGGTTTCAGTGCCCGTCTTAAGTTTTCTTCAGGATGGTTTCGATAAGGGCCTTGCGGCTAGTTCCCTAAAAGTCCAGCTGGCGGCTATCTCGTGTTACCGCGGCAAGGTTTTGGGTCGTCTGCTCGGGGCTTCTCCTTCTACCTTAGCCTTCTTCAAGTCTACTCACTCTCACTACCGTATAAATGTCCACCAAGCTAAGCGTGCTTATTTTTCCAATGCAATCTTGACCGCCCCAAACCAAACTCGGCATCTCTATTCGACTTTACGCACTCTGACCTCTCTTCACTCCCCCACGCCTATAGCTCCTGTTTCTTCCGTCCCTTCTCCCTCCCTTCTGGCTTCCTTCTTTGACAATAAAATTTCCTCTCTACGAGCCTCCTTACCCGCCTGCCCTGATCCAATTCACTCTCCCCCGCCATTGGTTTCCCCTCCCCCTACTGCTCAGCTTTCCCACTCTTGGGCCTCTTTCTCCTTAATCACTTCTTCTGAGCTTTATCACCTTATTTCCTCTTCTAAAAAGACTTCTTGTCCTCAGGATCCCATCCCTTCCACATGGCTTCTTGACCCATCTCTTGCACTCTTGCCATATATCCTCACCATGTTTAACACTAGCTTGTCTACAGGTATCTTTCCCTCCTCCTGGAAGCATGCTCTAATTCGTCCCATCCTTAAAAACTCCTCTCTTGATCCTTCCGTTCTTTCTCACTATCGTCCTGTATCTAACCTTCCTTTTCTTTCCAAGCTACTTGAAAAGTTTGTCTTTGCTCAACTTTCACACTACCTTGATTCTATTAATTTTCTTCACCCCCGCCAATCGGGTTTCCGCACAGGTCACAGTGTCGACACCATTCTTCTTGCTTTCACTAACGCACTACACACGGCTCACGATCAGGGTGATACCTCGGTGGCGGTTGCCCTAGATCTCTCAGCAGCCTTTGATCTTGTTGACCACTCCCTTCTCCTCCTTCGTCTTCGGGAAGCTGGTTTATGTAGTACTGTGCATCACTGGTTTCACTCCTTTCTCTCTTCCCGCTCTTGTTCTGTGCTATCCCCCTCTTCTTCTGCCCCCTCGTCTAACTCTTTCCCTCTTACCTGTGGGGTACCCCAAGGTTCTGTTTTGGCTCCTCTTCTGTTTAACCTTTTCCTAGCACCCCTTGCACTCTTAATTCAACAATCAGGTATTTCTGCTTTTCTTTATGCAGACGACATTGTTCTGCTCCACCATACTTCTCCCTCTTGTCCCGATCTCACCGCGCTTAACTCATGTCTTTCCGCTGTAGCCAACTGGTTGACCCTTCATTGCTTGCACCTTAATCTCACTAAGACCGTTGCCATTTGGTTTTCCCATGGGTCTACACCCCCTACCCTTGCCCCCTCATTTTCTGGGTCCCCGGTTCCATTAGTTTCTACCTTTCGTTACCTTGGTGTCCACTTTGATTCTGATCTTTCTTTCCAGTCCCACCTCTCTCACATTACCAAATCCTGTTTCTTTTTCCTCCGACAAATACGTGCAATTCGCCCCTTTTTGTCCTCAGCAGCCCTCACTACCCTTGTGTTGTCTTTGGTTATCTCTCGTGTCGACTTTGCAAACTCAGTTCTTGTCGGTCTCCCTAAGTCTCGCTTATCCCGTTTACAACGCATACACCACACTGCTGCTCGTCTTATTTGTCATGCGTCTCCCCGCGACCACATCACTCCCCTCCTGTTTCACCTCCACTGGTTACCCCTCCCTTACCGTTCCCAATTTAAGCTTCTCACTCTGGTACACAAAGCACTTCATACTGGCTCCCCCCAATATCTTGCTGACTTACTCTCTATCCACTCCCCTCGTTATACTCCCCGCTCCTTTCATCTTCACCGTCTAGCCCTTCCCTCCCCTTCCCGTGCTCATTTACAGTCCACCCGCTCCTCTGCTTTCTTCTTCATCGGCCCCGCCCTCTGGAACTCACTACCTCCCGCTCTCCGTCTTGAACCACTCTTCTCAACCTTTAAACAAAACCTAAAAACACACCTTTTCTCTTTGGCTTTTGATGTGCCCTCTCCTTTTGTGTAATCTCCTCTTCCCCGTCCCTAACCTTCCCTTGTTGTTTCTTCCCCACCCTCTCCATGTCTCTCTTGTCTACTCTTTTTAAACAGAAACTGTACTTTTAATCAGATATTGTATTTCTTTTCTTTTCCAGGCTTCGGCCTTTTTTAAGACAATTGTTTTTATATTGTACATCGCTTTGATTTCTGGAGAAAGGCGATTTTATCAAAACTAATAAACATAAACATAAACATGTACGCTGATTCCTTACGGCTGTTTTTCATTTGCGGCCCTCCCGCAGAGTTTTCGTTCCTCCTTGGGACTTGAATTTAGTTCTGAGGGCCCTGGTTCGTGAACCTTTTGAGCCCCTGCGCAGGGCGTCTCTGAAAGATCTCACGCTGAAGGCGGTTTTTCTTGTAGCCATCTGTTCGGCACGGCGCATTTCAGATCTGCATGCATTGT
Organism: Ichthyophis bannanicus; assembly: GCA_033557465.1. Taxonomy (NCBI): domain Eukaryota; kingdom Metazoa; phylum Chordata; class Amphibia; order Gymnophiona; family Ichthyophiidae; genus Ichthyophis; species Ichthyophis bannanicus. The sequence goes on from CM066046.1 coordinate 49,424,611, forward strand.
CCTGTTGAGAGCCTTTCTTGTCTTTTTCCGCGGCTCGGATCGTTCTCCGTCCGGTTCCTCCCTTTCTGCCAAAGGTGGTGTCTCCCTTCACATGAATCAGGCAGTGTTTCTTCCAGTGCTTTCTTCGCAATCTGTCGGGTCAACGGACAAAGGTCTTCTCCGGCTCGATGTGGGTCGTACGCTCCATCGTTATTTAAAGGTTACCGAGTCTTTTCGGAAATCTGACCGGCTTTTCGTGCTCTTCGGGGGTGCGCGTAAAGGGGAAGCGGCGGCTAAAGCCTCCATTGCTAGATGGCTCAAAGAGGCGATCGCGTCCGCGTATCTGTTGCAACAGCGGTCTGTTCCGGAGGGTCTGAGGGCTCATTCTACTAGGGCTCAGGCGACCTCTTGGCGGAGTATAGCCTGGTTCCGCCGGCAGATATCTGTAGGGCGGCCACTTGGTCGTCTCTGCATGCTTTCAGTAGACACTATCGCTTAGATGTGTCAGCGGCTCGGGATTCCTGTTTTGGTTCGGCGGTTCTGCGCGCCGGATGGCAAGGTCCCGCCCGGTCTTAACTGCTCTGTTACATCCCGATGTTGGAGGACTAAACTGGATTACCGAACAGGAAATGGAAATTACACTAACCTGGTAATTGTAGTTCCTGGAGGGTCCAGTTTAGTCCTCCTTCCCTCCCGACTATCTGCTAATGTGGTGCGGCGCGCCTTTCCGAACGGTTGATATTAAGACGGTTCCTCTTGCCGTTCGGTCCCTCTGTGGCAGCCGCGTTTTTTGCAGAGGCTCTTCCCTGTCTCGGGGGTTCAGGCAGCTCCTGAACTTCTGGTGGGGAGCGGTGTTTTGATTCCTGAGGCGTCGGTGCCGGCGCAATGCAGTGTTCTGACTTCCTCGTTTGGGGAGGGGGTTGGATATTCCTTGGGGGGGAACAAATTGTTCTTTAATTAGGTCATTTTGTATATTAATCTAATGTGTTGCTTCGTTAAGTATGCTTTGTTACTAGTACACTGGGGACTTCTGGGAGCTCCTGCTGCATATATACTACAGAAGATTTGATTGGTCCAGTCTCCCGGCTGCAGGAGGAGGGGCACTACCCGATGTTGGAGGACTAAACTGGACCCTCCAGGAACTACAATTACCAGGTTAGTGTAATTTCCATGTATCATTCCCTAGTGGCTCACAGCAAAGACTGCTCAAAGTTCATGGTCCGTGTGACCTATAATACCTTCGAAATGGCACTAAAGCTTTTGCCTTGGGTATTGGTGTCCAGAGACTTGCCTGGCTCCAGTCTTCAGACCTAAAACAATCAGTTCAGGATAAACTTACTGACCTGCTGTGCCGTGGAGAGAATCTCTTCAGAGAACAGGTTGAAGAGAAGACTGCTTTTATGAAGGGTGACGTGCTGCTTTTTGATGATTTCTCAAGATGCACGTTCAAACCGACCCATTGCAGGAGGTACCAGGGAGGGGGCCACAAAAAGACCTATTACTGTGAGGCATAGGTACTTTCCTGGGTCCCAAACCTTCCAGTCCAAGCAGGCTCCTCGACCACAACCACGGCGGGAGAAGCCTCAGAAAGCTCAGCTTGCTCCTTAGGCAAAACCTGAGGTGGGGTTTTGACTGGTTCTTTCAGAACATATCTACTCTACCAGTAATTGTAGTGGAAAATCCTCAAATTGGGGGAAAGCTCACTCTTTTTTTACTAGGGTTCATCATAAATTACCCAAAATCTCACCTACAGCCCACCAAACAATTGGAATTCATAGGAGCCCTGTTCGATACGACTCAGGTGAGAGCCTTCCTCCTGCACAACAGACTCCACAGATAATCTCCTGAACTAGCGCAGTCAGTTGAATCAGCAGGTCATGACTCGCAAGATATTGAGTGTACTAGGTCATATGGCCTCTGATACACAACATCCTTGGCACATCTCCATATGAGACAGGCTCAATGGATTCTGAGGACTCGGTGGACCTAAGCCACAGGTCGACTCAGATCATCTGGATGTCACCAATCTACTTGTTCAGCCATTGCAATAGTGGGCAAGCCATCACAATTTGCTCAAAGTTCTTCCTTTCCAAACTGCTCCACCTCAAAAGATTTTGATGACACTCATCCATACTGGGTTGGGGAGCTCATCTCGATGGGTTTTATACTCAAGGCAATTGGTCCTTCCAAGAAAGTCTCGTCCAGATCAACTTCTTGGAGTTAAGAGCCATAGCAAACTCTCTAAAGGCTTTCAGGGAATGACTGGCCAATCAAGTGTTCTGATTCAGATTGACAATCAAGTGACAATGTTTTACATTAACAAGCAGGGAGGAATGGGCTCATACTTTCTGTGCTGGGAAATGGTCAGGTTGTAGAAATTTGTCATCACACATGGGATGGTCTTGAGGGCCACATACCTGCCAGGCAAGCAGAACACTCTGGCAGACAGTTGAGTCCTCCACTCACACGAATGGACACTAGACAGGGCAGTCGCAGATTGCATCTTTCGGGAGTGGAGACCCCCTCAATAGATCTGTTCGCAACTCCTCAGAATTCCCGTGGACTACTTCTCTTCCAAGGTAAGATCACATGGCAGGCTAGCCTCTGATGCTTTCCTCCTACATTGTGGGGAAGGTCTTCTATACATGTATCCTCCAATATTTCCCATTGTAAAGACCCTCTTGAAACTCAAAACAGACGGAGGTACAATGTTTCTCATTGCTCCTTACTGGCCCAGACAGCCTTAGTTTCCTGTCTTGCTACAGCTCTCCGGTCAGGAGCCACTCCGGCTGGGTCAGGTGCCAGATCCAATTTTGAAGTAGAATGGAATGATGTTGCATCCCAACAATCCAGTCCTTGACCCGCGCTGCGTGATTGTTGAGAGGCTAATGTCTGAGCTTCACCTCCTGGCCGGTATGACCGATGTCCTTTTAGCCTCCAAGAGGGCCTCAACTAGGAAATCTTATTCATACAAGTGGAAGAGGTTTGCTATCTGGTGCAAAGGCCATGCCCTAGATCCTTTTGCTTGTCGTATACAAAAACTGCTTGAGTATCTTCTACACATCCGAGTCTGGACTTTGACTCAGTCAGGGCCCGCCTCAGTGCAATTGGAGCTGCTTATTGAGGTGTAGAAGGGAAGTCAATCTCTGTACAGCCTTTAGTTGTTCACAATAGGTGGGGCTTGCCTACCTTGAAGCCTTCCTACCAGCTTCCCACAGTGTCATGGGACCTCAATGTGGTTCTTGCGCAACTGATGCAAACTCCTTTTGAGACACTCATTTCCTGCCTTTTGAGCTTTTGTCCTGGAAGGTTTTGGTTTTTGGTGGCAGGCACTTCAGCATGCAGAGTGAGTGAGCTTCAGGCTTTCGTAGTTCCATCATAATAGAGTGGTCCTCTGTACTCCTAAATTACTTGAAAGGTATTACCCGATTTCCATCTTAATCAGTCAATTGTTCTTCCAGCATTTTTCCCAAAGTCTCATGGCCACAAAGGGGAAACACTGTTGCACATGTTGGACTGCAAATGAGCCTTAGCCTGCCTTCTACTTGGAGCGGACTAAAGCCCATAGAAAGTCCATCCAGCTTTTTGTTTCTTAGGGGCTGCCATCTCCAAATGCTATTTCAATTTGGCCAGCAGACTGCATCTCTTTTGTTTATGCCCAGATGGGCCTAAGCCTTGATGGTCATGTCACAGCTCAGTGTCTGAACCATGGCTGCATCAGTGGCCAACTTGCACGCCGTCTCCATGGAAAACCTCTGCAGGGCTACAATATAGTTTTCTGTCTACACATTCACATCTCACGACTGTCTAGAAGGGGATTCCTGATGCGACAGCAGCTTCAGCCAGTCTGTACTTTGGAATCTGTTTGGGCATTAGAATCCAACTCCACACCCAGTCCCATCCTTTTCTGTTTAGGCTACCAAAAAAAAGGAAAAGGGCAACAACTTCTATTGTTACATAGTTATGTATCTCAAATTACTAAGGTCAGTTGCCAATAAGCGGACGGGCTTATTGGCCCTGTTGGCCTTGTCTGCATTTTTGTGGGCTTTTGGTAGCCTATAGCTAGGGAGTCCCAAATGTGAGGACTTCATTCCTGTTTGTCGACAGAGAAAAGGTAGTTACTCACCTGTAGCAGGTATTCTTTGTGGAGAGCATGATTAAGTCCTCTCAACCCTCCTGCCTCCCCTAGGAGTTGAATTCTACTATGGCTATAATATCACTGGCCTAAAATGGGATGCAATGTGTTTTTGTACTGATTATCTAAAATTTAGGAAGTCTGTTAAAACATGGCTTTTTTCAGCCAGTTAGAGAGCTCTATTGTGGGGAGATGTTCATATAGTGAAACTAGATGAGTGGAGTCTTTGGGAAAGGAATGTTATGTCTTTTATTGCTTGGTTGTAAATCCCTTCAGACTTTAGGAGAAGCAATATATAAATTGCAAAATAAAATGTATTTTAATTTAATTTAATTTTTTTATTTGCTTCATTTCAGCCTGACCTTAGGGTGTTTAACTAGGGCACAGTTTGCACTTTTGCTTATATGGGAGGAAAAGGCTTTGGATGAGGCCCCATAAGGATGTGACTATCCTGATTTTGCAGGCATTGAACTTTGTAAACTTATATCTCCAGGAACAAGCAGGAATGAGTCTTCACATATGGGTTTGTCGGTACCGACGGAGCCTGAGGGAACGCTTCCCAGTGTCCAATCAGAAAGCTTTTGGAAGCATGTCACCATGCCTGTGTGCTGCCTTCCCGCCTTTCCCAACTTCCTCTCCTCAGTTTTCGTTTTTCCGCAGAGCCGGCAGGATGACGTTCTGTCACCGCAGAAAAGTCTTCTTTTAATTCTTTAGTTTTCTTGTGGTCGCAGCTGTCTCCCCGATGCCACCGGTACCGCAGGTGTTTCTTTCTCTTTTCTTGTAAAATTTTTTCCTTTTAGGGAATATTTTTTCTTCTGAGTGTCTTATGGTTTTTCAGGCCTTCCAGGCCTCTCCATGTCCTTCATGGAACCGCCAGCCACTTTCTCCAAGAAATGTTCAAACTGTAGCGGTACAACTTTATTTTTAGACTCCCAAAATTGGTGTCTAAGCTGTTTGGGTCCTGACCTTTTTCCTCCGGAGCCCTCGGGCAACAGTATTGTGAGAAGAGGTTTTCAACATTGAGTTTCCCTCGATATGAGGTTCCCTTCCAACTTCAGGGCACCGACCATTTCTTCTACACAGGATCAGGTAACCCACAAACAGTCAGTTAAGACTAGCCAACCCTCGAGTGGTAGGTCTCATGCACGGCTCCGGCCTTGCCCTTGAGGGCCCATTGGCTTCAAAACCCCGGCGGGAATCTTCGTCCTCCAAAGCCTATGTGGGGTTTCAGGTTGTTCCTGGGGTTCACCCCCCACAGAACATACCTGAGCCGTGTCCGGTGGTGGCATCCGCTTCAAGCGGTACCGATACCCTGGCATCGGTACTGGTGTTGGACGAAACACTCCTCACCAGGGTTCGTCGTCTGGTGTCCTTGGTACCTACGGGACCGGTGCATACGTTCCAGACTGACTTTCCAGTATCAGTACCGGCACCGATACTACCTCCGACGTTGGTACCCTCCAGACATGCATCGATAAACTCGCTTCCTTCGATGCCGAGTCTGGAATCAATCTCCAGTCTGGAGGACTGGGTACCGACTCGCCTTGGTACTGGCTCCCGTCAGTACCGAAGGCTCGGTTCCGATGGTTCAGATCCACAACTCTCGGTTCCTCCGATGCCATTTGGGTTGCCACCGGCTGGGTTTCATCCATCGGTATCGGACACGGTACCAAAGTGGGTACCGATGTCTACATTATCCTCGATGCCCAGTTTGGAATCGATCTCTAGTCTGGAAGACACGGTTCCGACACGCCTTGGTACCACGACCTGTCGATACCGGAGGCTCGGTGCCGAGGTTGACTGCCGAAAGTTTTTGGTTACCTTGGTACCGATTGAGCTGTCACCGATGGCTGTTCCAATGTCTGTGTCTGGTTCGGTTCCGACATCGGTACCAGTATCGGTACCGGTATCCACTGTAGCATCGTGCCCAGCTCCTTCCATGCTTCTTTCAACAGGATCGCTCCCTTCTATACCAAGTTTGGAGTCGATACCTGGCATGGACGATGTGCTACTGACTGTCGCTGGTCCTGACCTCCAGTACCAGCGTTCATCCGTTAAGGATCCCATATTGCACCGTGCAGGATCCTATATTCCTATATACCCAGATAGATCCTTCGGTGCCCAGGCTAGTTCCTCAGATCTAACCTGTCCAAGGGAGGTTCTCTTTGGAGATCCTTCTTTTCAGAGTTTCCTCTGGGATATGGCAAGATCACTTGCCATTTCTATCTCTGGACATGATCCTACACAAGGCTCTGTTTCTACCGAAGCAAAGAAAACATAATGCTTCCTTTGCATCATTCCTTGCAGGATCTTCTTCTAGGAATGTGGGAAGCACCTTTAAGGGTACCCCCAACTTCCAGAGCAACTGATCTCCTATATCAGGTGCCCCCCTCTCCAGGGTTTCAAAAGACTCAACTTCCTCATCATTCCATTGTAATGGAATCAGCAATGAGGCGGGTGAAGAGTAAGAAAAAGCACTCTTCTTATCCGCCAGGTCGTGAGTCTAAGACACTAGATGCCTTTGGACGTCAAACCTTCCAGACATCCATGCTTTCAGCAAGAATTCTCTCATATATTTTTTATGAGTCTATCTCTTGAGGAGGTCACAAAGAAATTGCATCTTTTGACTCCCTTTCTTTCAGAACCCAAGAGTGCAGACTATTCCTCACTGCTTAGTCATATTCAAAATATCTCTTGGTTTCTTACTCGTGCTTCCCTAGACTTATTTGAGTCTGTTAGCAGGACTTCTGCCATAGCTATAGGGGCACGACGTAGAGCCTGGCTCCAGGCTTCAGACTTAGACAAATGAGCACAACAAAGACTGGGTAATACTCCTTGCACTGGAGAAAATCTCTTCAATAAGGAGTCTTTACGTCAGGTTACTCAGTGCTTCACTGACTTACCTGTTTCTAAGGGCTGTTCTACGCCCTCTTCTTTCCCAGGACATAGGAAATGTTCTACCAAACTTTCTTCCCCTAGGAGGAGAAGGTTTTATTCATCTTCTGCCCATCACACAGATGTTCCCAAACAGAGGAAACATCGCCCTGGTCTGAAGAATCCAAACTCTCACCGGGTTCAGCAAACCCAGCATCCGCAGGGTTTCTGATTAATCACATATTTTTTGTGCCTCTTTGGGTTTAGAACCTGCAGTTGGCCTCTTCTCAGTAGAAGCCTTCCACTGCTTCATTCTAAACTCTAGGCATGGATCTCTTTTCACAAGACATCCATTTTTCTCTGTTATACGAGCTCTTAGGATGTTCATGCCTATAGGTCACAGCTTCTCCTCTTCTTCCTGCTAGGGAAAGAGGTTTGACAACTATCAAACGATAGTTTTCTGTACCAGCATGAATTTTTCCTTTCTACAGACTTACCACATTGTAAGTCTCCATTCAGCTCCATCTTCTCTACCCTCTTATCAAGCATTTTCCCCTGTAAGAGTGGTACTATTACACTGGAGGGCTTCTCTTCAGCCCTTCTAGTTTTGTCTCTATTCCATTGTGGAGTTTTCCTCTCTGAGTTAACTCCTCCTTTTTTGCTTTGGGGCAGCTTTCAGACAGGTCCAGAGTTTTCTTACTCTCGTTCTGTCTGTTCTTTCTGTTTTTTAACAAAGTTTCTTTCTGATGTCTTACTAGCAACTGCCCATGCAGGAGCCCTAGTGATTGGACCACTGGTTCTTCCCCACAAGCATCCAGAGTTGTCCTTCACTATATTCTTTCTGGCCTTAGTAGTGACTCCAAGACAGTGGATTCATCTTTCTTGGCAAATCTTATCACTGCAGGCTTCTCAGATTTTTTTCTATTCTTGCCATCTCCAATTCCCTTGGGTTTGGCAGCATAATCGACCTAGGTACTGGGCAGCCAGTTCTATCTCCTAATTCTCCTGCATTATGCTCTCTGCAATCTTACAGAGAAGCTTTTCACTATGGGCCCTTGCTAGAGAGCATTAGGATTTCCTCAAACAGCTGTCCTAGATGGTTGGAAAAGGCTCCCTCAGTCATGCCCCTCATGACTGCAAGGGTTCTTCCTACCCTACTGTCTCCTTTCTAAAGCAAAGGACATGGGCTTTCTCTTACGTGAAAGCTTAAAGAGTTGTTCAATTCCCTAGTTTGGTCCTCAGGATTCCCACCGGGAATATGCTCTTTTCCTTGCAGCTCGTCCTCATGGTATCCTAATCCTTCATGGACAGCGCATATTTAGCTAAAGAACGCATGATACCTTTTTTGCCCCTCAAGTAGGTCAACATGGTATCTCATTCCTATGCGTCTCCTGTCCATTTACCATGCCAGAGTTCTGGAGGACTCGGGACTTGCTGCCTGCAGACTGATATTATCCTCTGCTTTTCACATAACCATCCTGGTTATTTCACTGACTAGCATTCTTGCAGCAATCTAGTCTGTTCTTTGTCAGGGAGATTTTTCCCCTGACTTCTTCAATCATAACCAGGGGGAATAGATTCTCTATATATCTTCTCAAGTAGGTTCCACCTTCTTGTTAGATGAATCTTTCCTCTTCACATCTCTTATGTGAATATGCTTTCTATAGGCATATCTCTGTCTGCTTAATTGCAGACACTTATGTAGGCCTATATTTTCATATCTCTCTCTATATATATCTATATAGATATGTCTGTCATACTTATCTATCTGACGGTCTATGCTCATATAGATATATATGTCTCTATATGATTCTGACAGTTGGGCTCTACCCATACCATGCTGTCCCAGCATGTTTGGGGTGCTACACACACAACCACTCCAGTGGTAGTTAACAACTTTTCTACCATAACCTTAAAGGTTTAGGTACCCCTGAAGCTCTCCATGTTCCAGTATCTTTCCTACCTGACATCAGTTAGGAAAGGCATTGCAGATCTTCAGTTATTCTGAGGCTAACGCCTCGGGCATCTGTCTTTTCTTTTGGGATATAAGGTTTTTCCATACTCCTTCTTCCCACAAGGACTAGGCCTGTTTGTCCAAATCAGTCAGCCTTTTCCTCTTTTTGCTCCTATGAGTGAGCCACTCTGTAGCAAAAAGAGTTTGGGCTTTTTTCATAAAGCCTTCCGCTGACTGCTTACAGTTTTTGTACTACCCCAGTTTACCCCTGGGGTTACCTCTTACCTTTCAGAATTTCTGACCTCCATTGTGTTTTCCTACAGGTTTATTACCTCTACTTTTGCAGTGAGGTCCTCCTTGAGGTTCCTCTACTGGATCCCCAGTAGATCTCATGAACCTCTATACTTTTGTACAATCCTGTTAGGGGAGGTCCATATTGCAATAGTTCATTTTCAATATATTTGATGATAATTGTCATCCACACAAGGACGACTTGTCTGCAGTCCTATGCTAGGTTAGCTGTCTTTTACAGCACCTTTCTGTTTCAACTCCTTCCCACCATCCTGAAGATGCCTGGTCATATGAGGTGTAGCATGTTCCAATCCATAACATGCTGGGACTCCAGGCATCTTAGCTTGGGAGTCCCCATATGTGAAGACTCATTCCTGCTTGTTCCTGGAGATAGCACAGTTACTTACCTGTAACAGGTGATCTCTGGGAACAGCAGGAATAAGTCTTCACAACCCACCCACCTCCCCTAGGAGTTGTATTCTCTATCTCTATCTTTCCCTTCTCTCTCTCTCTTTGCCTCAGCTTTAAAACTTAACTGAGGAGAGGCAGTTGGGAAAGGTGGGAAGGCAGCACGCAGGCATGGTGAGATGCTTCCAAAAGCTTTCTGATTGGACTCTGGGAAGCGTTCCCACGCAGGCTCCGTCGGTCCCGACGTACCCATATGTGAAGACTTATTCCTGCTGTTCCCAGAGATCACCTGTTACAGGTAAGTAACTGTGCTTTCAGGCATCAACATGGCCGCCATGCCAAGAAAATGAGTACAAGGGGAGGGGTGGAATGATCTGATTCTGTGCCCTTTTTAGTTACTGGCAGGTAACCTTTGTATATCTTGAGAGAGAATGAGACAAGTGGCCATCTTAATGTTAGAAGATTAGGATGCTTATACTTCTCTAGAGGAAAAGGGTCTCTGTACTGAAAAGTGAGTAAGTGTTGGGCTTCTAATTTTTAGGTGTTTATAAATTGTGGGGTCAGTTTTCAAAAGCCCTTAACCAGATAGCTGCAGAGGTTATCTGAATAGTACTGCTGAATGTCTTCACGGACCACCTTAGTACTATCCAGTTAATGCAGGGGTGGTCTGTGAGCAGAGCAAGGGTGCTGTAGTCACTATCGGGCTAATTGCAGCACTGATCTGAACTGTGATTAATTTCAGTCGCCCTCTGCTTAAGATATCAGGATAGCTTGTGCGACATAAAAAGCTGTCCTAAATTGCTATGGATAACTTAGCAAAGGAGCAGCAGAAAGTCGCTGCTGTCTGGATACTGCTGCTGAATATAAAGTAGACATTTAAATACCACGGCTAACATCCATGGCATTTAAATAGCCAACCTTTTAAAAATTGATCCCCCTATAAATTTAACTATTTATTTTTCCAACTAATTTAAAGGGTTTTTTTTGTGTACAAAAAACAGTGTGTGTTGATGCTTTTTGTGATACAGGAACTAATGTTGGATACCTTTTTTAACAGCTGTATCCAATAAATATGTTTATGCAGCTGAGGAAAAGGCACAAAAACAGAGCTGAGAGTGCAAAGCACACTAGGAGAGAGGTGGAAGAATATTATGGAAATGATGTATATTCAATAAACATCTATTTTATTGTCACCTTTTTAAAATAGAATGCTTGATAAGTGTTGACTGGTTAACCTAAAATCAGAAACTTTAGTTATAGGGTATACTGCCAACATAGATGTTCTGCACTGCTAAAAGTGAAGTTGAGAAATATCTGGCAGATTACTGATACTCCAGTGGATTCAGATATATTGAGATTGTATTATGTAGGTTCAGCTCCTGGAAGGAGAATTCTGCATGTCAGAACACAACTTTCCATAAGTTACCTTCAACTGGATAGCCACAGCGATCAGTTGTCCAGTTGTAAGCAGTTTGGATTGATCTTTCTTCATCCAACTTTGCCATTTGAGCAGGTATGCTTAAGTATATAGTTAGCTTATTTAAATATTAACTAAACCGTACAGCTTGCTTCATTCCATAAAGATGGTGATTCCAAAGTCCATGCAGCATTGGTTTTTAATCTGGATAACTGTTTAACACACAAACTGGAACGCACAAGGTGATGTGATGTGTCCTCTCTTCCTGGATATGAAAGTCTGCCAGCTAAAGTATAGTAGATCTCAGTATCGATGTTGCAGACAGGTAAATTCTTCGTCACAAACAGGGGAGATGCAGGCACACTGGTCACATCATCTGATGAATCCAGTGTGTAGGAGCTGTCCTCTATCTCAAGAGAGACCTTAAAGGTTTCCCCCTGAGCATGTGTGGGTATTCTTACACTTCATAGTGCTCCTCTTCCCTCAGTCCATGCTTTGTGCTCTCAGTAAGTCACAACTCTTTTGCAGATCTGTCACCAGACTGCTTACCACAAAAAAAAAATAGAGGAAAGAAAATTGAGACAAAAGGAAGAGCAGCAAGCTTGCAGAAGCAGCTTGTTAGGCAGCTCCCCCACCTCTTGGGGGACCAGGGGAGCACAGCAGAGGAGTCCATCACAGCCTTCCTGCTCACCTGATAAAGTGACTTCAGCTGGGGGGAGCACATGGCTGGCTGGCATAGGACTTTTGTTCCACTCCCATCTCTCCCAAGCATGCAGCAGGCCCTAATACGACTTGTCCATGCATGTCACAAAAAGCAGCCTCTACTTCCTCAGCAACACTCCATCCTTATAGCGAGCAGACGTCTGCCCTCAGAGGTTCCCAGTCCTTCAGCAAACACTGCCCCTCAGCTCCACAAGGCTGTTCAGCAATCAGCAGAGAGTGGGGAAGCCTGCAACCACTCTGATATTCCCCAAATGGATGCTGCAAGGCAAAGCAAAAATCGGAACACATTGTCTATACCAACTCTGTCACTGGCCATTGAAAGCGCTCCCTTCTCCTTATGGAGCAAACTGAGGCGCCCCCCCCACCTCCAAAAAAAAATTTCTCTACCTTACGGGTCATGCTTCATCTGTTGTCAGAGCCTGTTGCTTTGCCCACCCTTAGTTAATGATACCCAGGGAGCCATTATTCTTTTCCTGTAGTGGTTTGTGCAGAATAGCGCCATCCCCCTGTACTTACAGCAACAATCTTAGGGCCTTCTAAGTCATACCTCTGTGCCTCCATGCCACACTCTCCATTAGGATCATAGACATCCCCACACTCTGGTTTGATGCCTTGTGCCTCTGAACAGTGGTCTCCAACTCCTCTGGCCATATGTCCTCTCAGGACCCTTATTTGCATTTGGTTTCACCTTGCAGCCAAGTGTACATCTTCCACTGGAACAGCCCTGAGGACATCCTTTCTCTTAGTCCAGCTGGTCCTGCCTCTCCATCATGCAAATCCATGTGCAAGAGCCTGCACAAGACTACTCTTACCCAGAATTCTTTCAAAAAACTACTAAGGCTCTGGACCTTGCCACTGTGCAGGCTCTGAGCAACAAACACAATTTCCAATCCATTCTTGAGTCATATAGTGCAACCAAGGAAGTCTGAGCTCTTCCTGTCCACCAGGTCCTATAGGATCTCCATTTGAAATCTTGCAGACTCTACTGTTCACACTGCCAACCTCCTATTGGTCATAATCAGGCTCAGTTGCCTCACTATTCTGAGGTGTTAGGGGTGATTCTGAAAAATAGCCAAGAATGAAAGTCCTTGCCCTATTTGGCAAGGACGAAGAGATTCTTTATACGATTGGTAAGGTGGTGCATCAGCCATACTTACACTGAAAATAGTTACACAGCAGTTGCAGATCCTCAGTTACCACAGCTCTCTCCTCCAGGGGGCTCCAGGGATCTGCCAACTAGGCCTCACAGGACTCCCAGAATAGGGGTTTCCAGCTTCACATTTCCCTGCAGGAATTGATGTATCATCTTCTGTTTCATTTCTGATGTCCATGACACAGTGGCTCACAATATGGCACTGGCCATTGGAGCCTGAACAATGCTTGGCTTACTGCTGCTGGGCTGCAGGAGGCTCTGCATGCCAGTCTAACCAATGCCCCCCTGCCTGGGCACAGCCTCTTTTGGGACAAGGTTAAAGACATGGTCTCACAAATTAAGGACAATTGTTCCACTGAACCTCTAGCCAACCAATTAGTCTTCCCAATTCTGTGGACTGACTCAGTCTACTTGAAGTCCTTCCATCAGCAGTTCTGCCAACAGTTATACTCACACCGGCGCTACCCACTTTACTCAAGATCAGCTCAGTAATTTTAGACTCTGCAGCCTTACCCACAGAGACAAATGCCTCAGTAGCACAAGCAGCAGTTTACTTCTCCCTCAATTGTCCTCAAGCCTAGCCCCAATTTTTGACTGCTTGCCAGAGGGAGAGTGGGATCCAGAACTGCTTGGATTGAGATCACCAGAGACTACTGAGTCCTGAGCAGCATCACCCACTGCTACCGGCTAAATTTCATTCAGCACCATTCCAGCTCGGGGCCAGAATCTTCGTCCAGACTCTCCTTACACTGCATCCCCATCCTGAGAGCAGAACTCTACTCCTTGTTGCGCAACAACGTAGTTGAAGTACTACCCACTCGGCAGGAAGCAGATTCTACTTGAGACTCTTCCAGATTCCCAAAAACTCCAGAGAGCTTCAACCCATTCTTGATCTTTATGACCTCAATGCCTTCCTTAAAAAGGAGACATTAAAGACCAGTACCCCTGCAACATATTACTGCTGTTAAATCTGAACAGTGCTTACACTCGCATCCCTATTCATCCCCACTACTGGCATTTTCTTCTTTTCAATATTCTCTTAAGCTTCTGTGGCTAGTATCATGATCTTTGCAGTTTTTCGGGTCCTGCTGCATCTAAGTAAATGGAACAGAAGTTTTAGCCATCAGGCTGTGCTTAGTCACCTCTTAGGTGTTTCCTTGCCATTCTCCTAGATATAGCCTAGTCCCCCACTTGTGTTGTCTGTCTTGACTAGACTGTAAGCTGTAATGAGCAGGGAACATATCTGTGCAGCGCTGCATATGTCTTGTAGCAATACACAAATGATGAGGAGTAGTAGTGATGAAGTGGTTATGCAGTGGATCTCTGTTCTTATAGTTGTTCTCAAACTGGATTGGTGGTATTGAGGCAGGAAATTTTAAATTTTGGTAGGAAAGTTTGTTGAAGAAAAGGAGGGAAATTTTGAAACTTCTCCAACGAACTTTCCTGCCAAATTTCAAATTTCCTGCTTTTTCCAATGAATTTTCCCTCCCAAAATTCAAATTTCCCACCTCAATCCCACCCAATCTGGTTTGAGAACCACTATATATAAGAATAAACACTGCATAACCACTTCACCTTGCATAAAGCCACAGCATGATGGCTGAAACATCTGTTCCACTTACTACGACGCAACATGACCTGAAAAACTGCAAAGATCATGCTTGTCTTCGTTTCTCAAATAGCTCTACCAAGTACTGGGTGTTTAACTTTGGCCTTTCCTTGGCTCCTCAGGTACTCACAAAGTGCCTTGCTTACTCACTATAAAGGTATGCCCTCATTTCTCCTGTTTGTGTAGAAAACACAGTTGCTTACCTGTAATGGGAGTTCTCCATAGGCAACTGGAATGCAGCCACCCTTTCCCACCCTCCCTCCCTGCTAGATGCTCTTTCTAACTTGAGGCTAGCTAAGATAGACGGAGGGAGAAGGGGTACTACCAAGCATAGGAATGTCCACACATGCTCAGGGGCAACCTTTAAGGATATACTTTTAAGCTAGAGGAGAACTCTATTTAGAAACCTTCTTGCCATTGATCCTTTAGCTCTCTCCTCCTCTCTCTGCTTATCTCTTTCATCCACTCTGCTTTCCAATTCTATTGATGAGGCTGTGACCTCTTATAACACTGCACTCTCTTCCGCCCTTGATACTTTTGCCCCCTCATCCCCCATCCTGTTAGGCGTTCTTCTCCTCAGCCCTGGCTTTCCCCTATTGCCCGCTTTCTGCGCTCTTGTGCCCACTCTGAGCGTGCCTGGCTCAAATCCCGCTCTTAGACTGACTTTTTCCACTTTAAATTCATGCTCTCCTCCTCCTAATCAGCCATTGCGCTTTTTAAACAAATTTATTTCCTCAGACTAACTCTTTCCTCTAATCCTCGTCGTGGCTTTAGCACAATCAGTTCTCTCCTCAGTGTGCCTCCACCCCTGATTCCTCCCTCCCTTTCTCCCCAAACCTTGGCTAACTACTTCCATGACAAATCCACACAATCGCCCTCCAGTTCCTCTCCTCCCCTTCTTCCCCCCCCCTATTTCCCACTTCTCCCCTCCCCAAACTTCTGCCACCCTTTCTTCCTTCCCTATGGTCTCTGACGAGGAAACATCACTCCTTCTCTCTTCCTCCAAAGCTACTACCTGCTCTTCTGACCCCTTCCCCACCCACCTCCTTAGCTCCATCTTTTCATCTCTCGTCCCTTCTATTTCTCATATTCTTAACCTCTCTCTCTCCACTGCAACCTTCCCTTCTGTTTTCAAGCATGCTGTGGTTACACCCCTCCTCAAAAAACCTTCACTTGATCCCACTTGTCCTTCTATCGTCCCATCTCTCTCCCTTTCGTCTCTAAACTACTTGAGCGTGCAGTCTTATCACCGTTGTCTTGATTTCCTCTCCTCTCATACCCTCTTGGATCCTTTACAATCTGACTTCCGTCCCCTACACTCCACTGAAACTGCTCTTACTAAGGTCTGGAATGATTTGTTCTTGGCAAAGTCCAAAGGCTTTTACTCTGTCCTCATTCTTCTTGATCTCTCTGCTGCCTTCGACACTGTTGACCATAACCACCTTCTTATCACCCTATTCTCACTTGGATTCAAAGACTCTGTACTATCTTGGTTCTCTTCCTATCTATCCCATCGCTCTTTCAGTGTGTGCTTCGATGGCTCCTCCTCCTCTTCAACCCCACTACCTGTAGGAGTTCCTCAGGGTTCCGTCTTAGGTCCACTCATCTTCTCTCTCTATACCCAATCCCTTGGCACCCTTATCTCTTCCCATGGCTTTCATTATCCTCTCTATGCCGACGACTCTCAAATCTATCTTTCTGCACCTGTTATCTCCTCTGATATCCAGTCTAAGATCTCACTCTGCCTCTCTGACATTGCTGCCTGGATGTCCCACCGCCGCTTAAAACTGAACGTGGCTGGTCCAATGGATCGTTTTGTGCAGCTTAATGAGGAGCAGAGGGGAAATTCGGAGCGGGATGGTTGCGCCGGCGATGGAGGATTTGGCTGCTCCCGCACTGGAGATCTCGCTTTCCCCAGATGACCACTCCCCTCCTGCAGTTTCGGGACTGTTGGTTAGCGCCCCGCAGCGTGGCTCTGCAGCGATGCCTGAATTGGTGCCTTCTGTGTTGCCTGGGTGGGGTGCTCTGAAGGAGGCTGCCGATGGTCTGAAGACCGATACTGGGAGCCGGCCAGTAATCCCCGGTGATGAACAGCATTTGGAGGTGGATCGTACCTTTAGCCTGGAGGTTGAGGCTGATAAGCGGATGGTGGCTTCTGGAGCTCCTATGCCTGTGAGTTCCCCTGTGATTACGTTGGTCCGTCCTGTTAAGGTGACCCTGGACAGTATCTGGGAAGCTATAAGTCTACTTTTTCAGGTTATGAATCAACAATTGGCACTTTCTTTTTCAAATTTAACCTCAATTGAGGGTAATGTTAATACTTTGTCTACTGAATTGCTGGATACGAAAAATCAAGTTGTGGATATAGACCAGAGACTTTCACAAATATCGGGTTTAGCTGATTCGCTGATGAAAGATAATGTGTCTTTGAAAGCGAAGTTAGAGTCCCTGGAGAATGCTACCAGAGCTTCCAACTTACGGTTGTTGAATTTTCCTGTAATATCAGCAGTGGCCCCGGTGGAACCTTTTAAGAAGTATATGTAAGAGTCTCTAATGATTTCTCCTGAGTTGATTCCTCCTGTATCGAAGGCATATCTGCCTGATGGGGGAAAAAGGAGGGGAAGTGTGTAGTTGGTGGGCTGCAAATGGATTCGCTGGGTGTATCAGCGCTGCTCCGGTCTCCTCCAGATGAAGTGAAGGATTTTACATTATTGGTGACTCTAGCGCTTTCATCAGATAGAGATTGGCTTCTTAAAGTTTATTTTAAAAAGAGAGGGAATTTGTTTATGGGGAAGAAGATTTCTATCTTCCCTGATATTTCAAGGGACACCCAAAGAAGGCGTAAGGCCTTCCTTTTGTTAAAACCAGGGATCCTCAGGCTAGGGGCCACTTTTTTATTAAGATTTCCCTGTAAATGTGGTGTTTTGCATAATTCCCTTAAGTATGTATTCTTACAACCTGGAGATTTATCCACTTATATTGGTACTCATTTGGTAACTTCCTCCCCTGTATAAGGTACGATAGCATGCT
The DNA here is from genome assembly GCA_033557465.1 of Ichthyophis bannanicus. Lineage (NCBI taxonomy): Eukaryota > Metazoa > Chordata > Amphibia > Gymnophiona > Ichthyophiidae > Ichthyophis > Ichthyophis bannanicus. The sequence goes on from CM066046.1 coordinate 49,442,184, forward strand.
CTGTAGTTAAAGTACTCCTCTGCCTTTGTTGCTATCTTGTTGTTTTCCTATACCTATTCTTAGTGTGTATGATCTAGGGGGACCTTCCCCCCTAGGGATTATTGTTCTCACCCCTAAAGTTTTGGGGACTAAAGATGTATCACCTAAATTTTTTCCTTATCTGGATATTTTAATTTGTTTGTTCCTGGTGTATATCTTTTCTGTACAAGTGTATTACTTGATTCTATATGGATAATGCATAAATAAAAAACAAAACAAAACTGAACATAGCCAAAACTGAGCTTCTTATCTTTCCCCCGAATGCTTCCCCTTCTCTTTCCCCTTTCTCTCTCTCTGTTGATAACTCTGTACTCCTCCCTGTTTCTTCAGCACATAACCTTGGTGTTATCTTCGATTCCTCTCTCTTTCTCTTCACATATCCAGCTCATTGCTAAAACTTGTCGTTTCTTTCTATATACAATATTTCCAAAATTCTCTCCTTCCTCTCTGTTGACATCACTAAATTGATTGTCCACTCCTTAATCACCTCCCGTCTTGATTATTGTAACGTTCTCCTTGCCGGCCTCCCTGCAAGCCACCTTTTTCCTCTTCAGTCAGTTCAACACTCCGCTGCTCGACTCATTTTCCGCCAGTCTCGTTTTTCCCACATCACTCCTCTCCTCATGTCGCTTCATTGGCTTCCCATCCATCTCCGTATCCAATTTAAACTTCTCCTCCTGACCTATAAATGTGTTCACTCTTCTGTCCCCCAGTACCTTTCATCTCTTATCTCTCCTTACATCCCCTCTCGGTTTCTTCACTCTTCTAACAGTCTTTGTTTATCTGTGCCCTTTACTCGTACTGCCAATTCCAGACTTCTCTCCTTCCAACTGGCAGCACCCTTTGCTTGGAATAGTCTTCCTATCTCTGCGCCATGCGTCCTCCCTGGCCATTTTCAAGTCCAGACTAAAATACCATCTCTTCACTATTGCTTTCCGTTCCTGTCTTACCCTATCTTGATCTCTCTATCAACATTTGCTTACTTTGTCTTGTAAATTTTTGTTGTTTGTATTATGTAACTTATTTTGTTTTCTGTCTTATTAGATTGTGAGCTCTGATGAGCAGGGACTATCTCTTCTATGTTTGCACAGTGCCTCGTATGTTGTGGCGCTTTATAAGTCTTTAAATAATAATAATAATAACTTGGACATACTGCATCCATTGAATGATGCCATAACGTGGCATTATTCCCCTGTTATCTATGGAGAACTTATGTTAATATAAGAATATAAAATATGCCATACTAGGTCATATCAAGGGCATATCAAGCCCAGTATACTGTTCCAGCACTGGTCAATCCAGGTCACAAGTACTTGTCACTTTCCCAAAAGGTATACAGATTCCATACTGCTTGTCACAGGAGAAGGGGAGGTTGTAAGTAGTGGATTTCCCTGGTTCTTTTAAATGATTTATGGACTTTTTCTCCAGGAACTTGTCCAAACCTCTCTTAAACCTAGCTATACTAAAAGCTCCTACTACATCTGCTGGTAATGAATTCGAGTTTGATTACATGTTGACTAATTGGAGAAAATATATATACTTAAGTGTGCTACTTTTTGAAAGCGTAATTCCTATTCGCTTCTCCGGGCCAGTCCAGGGACAGGTAGGGTTGTCAATCCTCTATAACAACTGAGGACTGAGGACTTCAAGTTTTGATGAGAGGTGAAGCCACTCCCCCTGAGAGTTACCCAGCAGTCTTTCAGTCCTCAGCAGCTACAGAGGATCGATTCTATAGTTCTCCCTCATTTTTGTTTCTGCTGTTTAGTTTTATTTGTGATTTCTATATTATATATTAGCTCTAGCAGAGCTGATAGCTTTCTTCAGTCCTTGTGCCAAAACTTTGGGGTGCTGTAGCTTTAAAGTAATTGGAGATGTCGAGTGAGTCAGTCCCCCGGTGAGAGGCAGAGCCTGTCTCTATTCACCGACTCCGTCTCCGTCGGCAGAGTGATTTTCTGGGAGCCCCAGTTGTGCCTCTGCTGCAACCGCTACTAAGGTAGGCTGTTTCTCGCTAGCTGCGGGACTTCCTGCTCTACTCCGCGGGTGCTTGTGTTTTTCGGTGAGTCCCTGTTAATTTTTTTATTTCGCCCGTTCCGTTTTTTTCTCCAAGTCCTCCGGTTACCGTATAAATATTGCTGTGCAGTTCCGGCTTGAGCCGACATCATTTTTTTTCCACGGAGTTGATTTTTTCTTTTTGCTCACGTTTTCGGCATGACAGACAAGCAAGGGAATCCATTACAGGAGCCTTCTTTGCCTGCCGAAAAGGCGGGAAAGTCGGCCATTTTGTCAGCGCCAGTCAGCTCTCCCTCAGAGCAGCCTCGGCCGCACAAACGGAAAGCGAAGACATCTAAGGAACCTATGCCTTTCATTCAGCCTACACATCCCAGTGTACTGGCTCAGGGGGATATAGCTTCGTTTTTCTCGCCCGAATTTATTTTGGCAATGCACAGGGCGTTCTTGCTAAGGTCAGCTCAGCCTGAGCAGTCTGCGGCGTTTCCCGCTTTAGAAACCCTCTCTCCTGGGGTGCAGGGCGCAGAAGACCCTGGAGAGGGGCCTTCTAAGGCTAAAGAGGGTCTTGCAGATCCCTTAGGCCCTGTTCTACCCCAAGATGCTATACTCTTCGGTCAGGGGGACTCTGAGGTTCTAGCAGAACCCTCCTTGGATCAAGACAGTGAAGAGTTGGAGGAGGGGGAGATTGCCCCTGGGGAGAATCCGAATGTTTTCAGGGTTTTCCGTAAGGAGGAGCTCGCAGCTCTCATTGCACAATCTTTGGCGGCTCTCCATCTGCTTCCTCCTTCGTCCTCTCAGGAACCTTTGGAAGATCCCTTGTTGCAGGGCTTTAAATCTCAGCAACGCTGTTTTCCCATGCATCGGGTAATTAGGCAAATGATAGATTCGGAATGGGAGTGTCCCGAAGCTACCCTGCGTGGAGGACGCGCCTTAGCGCGCCTGTACCCTCTCCCGCAAGAAGAACGGGATTTATTGCGCATGCCTAAGGTAGATGCCCTAGTGTCAGCGGTCACTAAGAAAACTACCATCCCTGTGGAAGGCGCAGCGGCGCTTAAGGATCTCCAGGATAGAAAATTGGAAGTTCTCCTCAAGCAGGCTTTTGATTCTAGCGCTTTGGCGTTACAAGCTGCAGTTTGTGGAGCTTATGTATCTCCAGGATCAAGCAGTAATTAAGTCCTCACATATGGGTACGTCGGAACCGACGGAGCCTGCGCGGGAAAGCTCCCCAGCTTCCCAGAAAGGAAGCTTTTGGGGCCTCCCACTGCACATGCGCGCTGCCTTCCCGCCTTCCTGACCAGCTCTCCTCAGTTTCTCTTTTTCCGTGGAGCCAGCAGGTCGTGTTCCTGTCACCGCTGAAGAAATTCTTATTTTAGTTTGTTTCTTTAGACCGCGTACACCTGCCTTCCCCATACCGAAACCGGTACCGCCGGTCTCTCTTTTCTTTTCTTTCAAAAAAAACAAACAAACTTTTTTATTTAGCACAACTTGGTGACTTCGGTTAAGCCTCAGGCCTACACAAATTCTCCTCATGGAGAAACCAGCCCCTGGTTTCAAGAAGTGTACCAAGTGTAGTGCTGTTTCTGTTACAGACACCCATGACTGGTGTCTTAAATGTTTGGGGCCTGACCACTCCATTCCGGACTGCCCATCCTGCTCCCAGATGTCTAAACGTGGTTTGCAGAACCGGGCCAACAAATTCCATGTGCTGTTTGCTTCAGATAATCCAGCATCACAGTCATCCAGGTCTTCCTCTCCGGATGGATCTCAGGTAACCAAACCTTCTTCGGGCAGGTCCTCAAAAGGCAAATCTCCTTCAAAGTATCGAGAGGCCCTCAATCTTGAGTCAGAGGAACCTGCCCCAGCCAAACAACCCCGGCGGGAAGCTCTGGCTTCCAAAGCACCATCTATGGGGTTACAGGTTGACATCGATGGCACGGCCTCGACTGATCACCTGTTAGACTGCTCTGGGGTACCGGCCCATGCCGGTACCGACATCCAGGCAGCAGTGGCGTCTATGGGCAATACTGTCCAGACCATGCAGCAGGCCGTTCTGGCTTTCATTAAAGCTGCGACGCCCTCGGTACCGCATCTAGTGGGTCCGGGTCTGGTTCCGGTTCCGGTACTGTCTTCCATACCGGAACCGAGACCATCATCTTCCAAACGCAGATCGGTTCTGCATGCCGGATCCGGGTTTTCACCCGATACCGATCCCATACCCGGTACGCCCGATGTCGATACCGATCGGTATGCGTTTCGTGCGTTGGAAGCAAATAGAGGATTCTCTGATTCTTCTGAGGATTTTGACTCCTCTGATGACTCTGATGAGCTGTCTCTAGTTCTTCCTGAAGAGCCTTCTTCCCCAAAGAGGAGAATGTCTCCACCAGAGGATTTGTCCTTTCAAGACTTCATTATAGAAGTAGCTAAAGGACTTTCTATTACTACATCCTCTGAAAAAGAACCTAGATCAAAGAAATTGGATATTTTAGGATACCCTAAGGTTCCTAAAGAGGCAGTCACCCTGCCTATCCATGAAATCCTTCAAGAACACTTGATGGACTTATGGGAGGCTCCTCTAACGTTGTCTCCTCATTCTCGTAGGTTGGACACCATGTACCGGGTCCCCCCTCCTCCTGGTTTTCAAAAAACTCAGCTGCCTCACCATTCCATTGTGGTGAAGTCTGCGCTGAAAAAGATTAAGAGTACCAAAAGGCACTCTTCTACCCCTCCAGGGCGAGAATGTAAGACCCTAGACTCTTTTGGTAGGAAAATCTTCCAGGCTAGTATGCTTATAGCCAGGATTAATTCATACAGTGGAACTTGCCCTAAAGGTACGGCATTTTGCCTCATTTATCCCTGAGGATAGAAAGGAGGAGTTCATTTCTCTGGTGAAACAGCTTCTAGATGTTTCTAAGTTCTCCAACAGAGCAGCCTTTGATTCCTTTGAAGGTGCCGGTAGAGCTTCGGGCATTGCCATTGCAGCCCGACGACTTGCTTGGCTCCAGGCCTCTGACCTAGAACCCTGGGTCCTGGATGGCTTACGGAATCTGCCCTGTACAGGTGAGAACTTATTTGGTAAAGACTGGCAAATTAAAGCCACTCAAATGGACGCAGAAAATGCTACATTAGATAGACTTTCTAAGTCTACCTCTACTCCTGCCAAGAAAAAGTCTTTCAAGAGGCCTTACTACAAGAAGGCCAGATTTTCCACAAATACTGGCCAACAATCTTCTCAGCCTCGCTTTGCTGCTAAACGTCAGCAACCTAAACAGGCAAGGTCAAAGCCTGCAGCGTCTGCCACTCCTCAGCAGGCTCAACCCCCTCAGGGGTTTTGACTTGCCCCTAGAGAACTTAACATTTCTGGCTCTAGAACAACCAGAGCCCCTCACCATTCCCGGAAGGTTAGCTCACTTTGCTCCCAGATGGGGGCAAATTACATCAGAGCACTGGACCCTCTCTATCATTAGAGAGGGCTACAAACTTCATTTTTCCAACCTTCCTCCACATACCATGGTGAGACACTTCAATTCTCCCCCATCTCTCCTGGCCCTGTTGGGTCAGGAAGTCTCTTCCCTCCTTGCCCAAGGGGCAATAGAAGAGGTTCCTCTTCTCCAACAAGGGACAGGTTTCTACTCCCCTTATTTTCTCATACCAAAGAAGACAGGGGGATTCAGACCTATCCTAGATCTGAGAGAATTGAACAAATTTCTATACAAGGAGAAATTCAAAATGCTTTCTCTGGACATTCTCCTTCCATACCTTCAGAGTCAGGATTGGCTTTGTTCTCTAGATCTCAAGGATGCGTACACACATATACTCATCCACCCATCCCACAGAAAATATCTACGGTTTCTGTTCCAGGGAAAACATTTCCAGTACAGAGTACTTCCCTTCGGTCTAGCCTCTGCTCCAAGAGTATTCACCAAATGCATGGCAGTTGTAGCCGCATTTCTAAGAGGTCTGGGAATTTTTGTATTTCCATATCTGGATGACTGGCTCATCCGAGCTCCATCTCAGTCAGAGGCCCAGATTTCCCTGAACCGCACGAGACACATTCTGCAGTATCTGGGACTGGTGGTAAACCTTCCCAAGTCTCAACTCATCCCTACTCAGTCTCTGGAATTCATAGGGGCCCAGTTGGACACCACCACTGCAAGGGCCTATCTACCTCAAGTCCGAGGCCAACGTCTGGTGTGCTTGGCCTCCCAAGCTCAGTCCAGCAGTCACTTGACAGCCAGAGAAATGCTGCGACTTCTGGGCCACATGGCCTCCACGGTACACGTGGTGCCCTATGCTCGTCTTCATATGAGAGCAGCTCAATGGACCTTGGCCACCCAGTGGACTCAAGCATCAGGAGCGCTCTCCGACCAAATACTCACCTCAAAGCGTCTGTTTTGGTCCCTCCAATGGTGGATATCCACCAAGAATCTGTTGTTGGGGGCCCCCTTCCAACCTTTGTTGCCCCAAGCAACCCTCACAAAGATGCCTCCCAAACAGGGTGGGGAGCCCATCTACAACACCTCTCCACTCAGGGTACTTGGTCTCCACAGGAGACCACCCTTCACATCAACCTCCTGGAACTGCGAGCAATCTTCTTTGCCCTCAAAGTCTTCCATACCCTCCTTGTCAACCTGACCGTCCTAGTTCAAACGGACAATCAGGTGGCCATGTTCTACGTAAACAAACAAGGAGGGACAGGCTCTCTGTCGCTTTGCAACAAAGCTCTCAGATTATGGGCCTTCGCCAGAGAGCATCAAATTCATCTTCTGGCAGTGCATCTTCCAGGGGTTCAAAACTCTCGGGCAGACAGACTCAGTCGAGTTCTGCTTCCACACGAATGGTCCCTACATATGGACCAGATACGCAGAATCTTTCAGGAATGGGGAACCCCGGACATAGACCTCTTTGCAAGTCCGTGCAATGCCAAACTTCCTCGGTTCTGTTCCAGGACTCCGTGTCAGGGAGCTCAGGCCTACGACGTATTTCTCCTGCATTGGGGTCAGGACTTCCTATATGCCTTTCCACCCATTCCTTTGATTCCCAAGACTCTGTTCAAACTCCAGAGGGATCACGGATCGATGATCCTCATAGCTCCACGCTGGCCACGCCAAGTGTGGTTCCCTCTACTTCTGCATCTTTCCCAGGGACCCTCCCTGAACCTGGGAGCTGCGCCAGACCTTCTCTCTCAGGAGGACGGGACTTTGTGGCACCCAAACCCCAAGTCCCTACACCTCAGAGCTTGGTTACTGAAGGCCTAAGCCTTCATGACTTCAATCTTTCTCAACCAGTGCAAGTTATCCTTCATGCCTCTAGGAAACCCTCCACGAGGCGTTCCTGTGCTTTCAAATGGAAACGCTTTTCCATTTGGTGTGCTCAACAGGGTCTTGACCCTCTAGCACTTCCCTTGAATTCTCTACTAGACTATCTCCTGCATCTTTCTAATGCAGGCCTTAAGACGAATTCAGTCAGAGTCCATTTAAGTGCTATTACAGCATCCTTAAAACCTATAAATGGACAACCTGTCTCCTCTCATCCTCTTATTGCAAGGTTCATGAGAGGCCTGACTCTAAGCCTCCCATCCGACCTCCTCCGGTAGCATGGGATTTGAACCTAGTTCTAGGTCAGCTTATGAAGCCACCTTTTGAACCGTTGGTTTCTACCTCCTTGAAATTTCTTTCCTGGAAGGTCCTTTTCCTTATTGCAGTCACTTCGGCTCGCCGCATCAGTGAACTACAGGCCTTAGTGGCTCATCCACCTTATACTAGGTTTCATCATGATAAGGTGGTCCTCAGGACGAATCCCCACTTTATGCCCAAAGTGGTCTCGCCTTTTCATCTTAATCTAGAGGTATATCTACCTGTTCTCCAGGACCAAGCAGGAAGTCAGTCCTCACTTATGAGTGACGTCGGCGCCGACGGAGCCCTCGCGGAGCAATTTTCCCCAGCTTTCAAAGAAAGCCTTTGGGAATTGCAGCGCGCATGCGCGGTCGTCTTCCCGCCCGAAGGTGCCATCTTAGCCAGTCTTCTTTTTTCCGCGGAGCCCTGCAGACGTCCCCGTCTTGTCCCCGCGAAAAAGTTGATTTTCCTCTTTCTTTTATACTTTTTTCTTTCGGTTCGACGCCGATCGTTTTCCCGCCCGGACTCGCGACGCCGGTCTCGAGTCCTCTAGCGTTTTTTTTCGGTTTTTCTGACTTAGTCAGCTTTCATTTTCGTTTTCCCTGGCAGCCCGGTCCTTTGACCTCGCAGGGGCCCTTTTTCCCCCGATGGCTGCCAGTGGCTTTAAGCGGTGTGGTCGGTGTGACCGAAATATGTCACTAACCGACACACACGACTTTTGCCTCCGCTGCTTGGGCCCGGATCATGAGGAACTGATCTGTGGGCCCTGCAGCAAACTGTCCTCGAAGGCGTTGAGAAGTCGGCGGCATCAGCGCGAGAGAATCTTCGCTGACCCCAGCCGTACCCGGACCTCGTCGGAGGCCTCCGTGTCAAAGGGCTCCAGCTCGGACCGTCGCCGGAGCTCCTCCGACCGGGGTTCTCCCTCCGGGGACCATCGTCGGAAGGAAAAACCCGCGAGGGCGGCGTCGGTGGACGCTCCTGGCTCCGCGAGGGCCAGGTCGCATAGCCCCGACAGCCGCCCCGGGTCCTTGGAGAAGGAACATCTCCCGAAGTGACCTCGCCTGGAGTCGGAGATGCCTGCCCGGGTAAGTCCTGTAGTCCTTCTGGACTCGCCTCCGCGACAGCCGACGTCGGGCCCGACGCCGTCGGGGCCCGAGTCGGGGGCTGCTGGGTCACCTGAGCTCGGACTCAGGTTGACGGCCTTGGAGAGCAGACTGTCTGCCTTCATGGACCAGCAGCGGGCACTGCTCGCTGGCCTCGCTGGCGCCGCTGCCCCGACCGCCGGGACGTCGACGTCCAAGTCGACCCCGGAGACCGAGCCGATCCTCGAGTCAATGAGAACTCGAGTCGATCCTCGGTCGAGGTCACCCTCGGCCTCCCGTTCGGGACCGAGGTCGCCGACGCCGACTCCCTCGACGTCGGGGCGGCTGGCGCCGCACCCTGCCCGGGCCGACCCCACCGAGTCCTCGTCGGAGTCGGTCTGGGAGTCTGAGGAGGAAGAGTCACCTGATTCTTTCCGGACTTGGTGTGTCCCATCGGACTCACCGGGGTCCGAGCCTCGGAAGCAGTCCCCCCCGGAGGATGCCCGGTTCTCGGACTTCGTTAGGGATATGGCCAAGGCTTTGGCCTTCCCTGCGGATCCCGAGGAGGAGCCTCGAGCCGAAGAGCTCGACGCCCTCCAGTATGACTCTCCCGCGAGGGAGCACTTTACTGTGCCGGTTCCTCCTATGCTGGAACGACTACTCTTCCGCATGTGGGAGAGTCCGGCCTCCTCGCCGGTCCTGAGCAAGCGGGTCGATTCTATCTATCGGGTCCGCAAGAGCCCTGGCTTTCAGAAGGCACAGCTGCCACACCATTCCATGGTAGTGGAATCGGCCATGCATCGTCTTAAGAGCCAGAAGATGCACTCCTCGGTGCCTCCTGGAAGGGAGGCCCGTAACCTGGATGGCCTTGGCAAGAAGTGCTTCCAGGGCTCTATGCTCGCATGTCGTGTCCAGACTTACCAGCTCTACATGGGCATGTATCTCCGGGATCTGGCTAAAGAGCTAGCCGGATTTTCCGCTGGTCTCTCCGAGGAGCCCTTGCGGAGGTTCCTAGCCTTGTCCACGGGCATTCGGGAATGCTCAAAGTTCATGTCCCGAGCAGCCTATGATGGCTTTGAGGCCTCGGCTAGAGTGGCCGCAGCCGGCATCGGTGCCCGCCGACAGGCTTGGCTTCAGTCGTCGGACCTTGAGCCCTGGGTACAGGACAAGTTGGTCGATGTCCCCTGCCGAGGCGAAAACCTCTTTGGCAAGCCCATGGCGGAAAAGGCTGCACAAATTGAGACTGAGACTCTCACCAGGACCAGGCTTTCTAGGAAGACCTCCGCCCCTTCCCAGAAAAAGAAGGGCTCGGGAAAAAAGTCCTTTTACCCGAGGAAGGCGGCTGCCTACAAACAGTACCCCCATTATCAGGCCCCTGCAGCTCCCCAACAGGGCCAGCAGGCCAAGGGACGGGGTAACGGGTCCCGTAGGCAGCAAGCCCCCAAGCCTGCACCACCAGCCCCTGCTCAGCAGGGAGGGGGTTTTTGACTCGCTCAGCATAGCCTCTCCCCCCCTGCTGGTCCCTCCCAGCACCGGAGGCCGGCTGGTTCACTTCGCCCACAGGTGGTCCAGCATCACCGCAGATGCCTGGGTGCTTCAGGTCGTGCGAGAGGGCTACCTTCTCCACTTCCATCAGGTCCCTCCCTCCTATTTTCCGGGAGAACCTTCGCGCCCCCCTCTGCACAGGGAGTTGCTCCTTCAGGAGTTAGCAGGTCTTCTGCAGGAACAGGCGGTGGAACCGGTGCCCCACCACCTGAGAGGTCAAGGCTTTTATTCAAGGTATTTTCTGATACCAAAGAGAACAGGGGGCCTCAGACCCATCCTGGACTTGCGCAACCTCAACAAGTTCCTTGTGCGGGAGAAGTTCAAAATGCTTACCCTTGGAATCCTTCTGCCCTACCTCCAGCAGGGAGATTGGCTATGCTCCTTGGATCTAAAGGATGCCTACACGCACATCCTCATCCACCCAAGCCACCGCCAATACCTAAGGTTTGTGGTGGCAGGAAATCATTACCAGTACAGAGTACTGCCCTTTGGCCTATCCTCCGCACCGCGAGTCTTCACAAAATGTCTCGCGGTCGTGGCGGCCCATCTCCGGCTTCACGGCCTCTATGTCTTTCCGTACCTCGACGACTGGCTCATCAGAGCAGCGTCCGCTCAGGAGGTCACCAACGCCACGTGCCGCACGGTGACTCTGCTGCAGCACTTGGGCTTTGTCATAAACTTCGCAAAGTCCACTTTGCTCCCCTCACAGGATCTCGAGTTCATCGGCGCAAGGCTGCACACTCCTCGGGCACGAGCGTACCTACCGCTCGACAGGGCTCAACGGCTCATGGACCTAGCCGACCGCTTTCGCAGCCAGCCCCTGGTCTCCGCCAGGCGCTTCCTGAGACTGCTTGGCCATATGGCTTCCACCGTCCATGTGACCCCCAATGCCCGCCTGAACATGCGGTCTGCTCAATGGTGTCTCCGCCAGCAGTGGCGACAAGCCACAGGCGGCCTGGCAGACCTAGTGCGCGTCTCCGAGCCGCTGCTCTCGTCTCTCCGGTGGTGGCTCCGGCAGCCGAACCTGATATTCGGAATGCCTTTCCAGTCACCTCAGCCGACCCGGGTGCTGACCACCGATGCATCCCTCCTGGGCTGGGGAGCACATTGCCAAGAGGCACGTACTCAGGGCCTCTGGACCACGTGGGAGTCTGCTCAGCAGATCAACTTCCTGGAGCTCAGGGCGATCCGCCTCGCTCTCAAGGCCTTCTCCCACCTGACTTCCCAACAGTCCGTCCTTGTCCAGACGGACAATCAAGTTGCCATGTTCTACGTGAACAAGCAGGGGGGCACGGGCTCCTTCCTCCTCTGCCGGGAGGCACAGAAGCTCTACTCTTGGGCCGTCAGTCACGGCATTCTCCTCAGGGCAGTTTATCACCCGGGCCAAGAAAATTGCCTTGCAGACAAACTCAGCAGGGTCCTCCAGCCGCACGAGTGGCGTCTGGATCCCTTGGTAGTTCAGAAGCTCTTCCTCAAGTGGGGTCTCCCCACGGTGGATCTCTTTGCCAGTCCTCACAACCGGCAGCTTCCTCGCTTCTGCTCTCGTCAGCCACACCCCCTTCGGGTTGCGGCGGACGCCTTTCTGATCTCGTGGTCGGGGAGCCTTCTGTACGCTTTCCCTCCCATCCCGCTGGTCTCTCGGACTCTTTTCAAGGTTCTCCGAGACAAAGCCTTCATGATCCTGGTGGCCCCTCGCTGGCCCAGGCAGCCGTGGTTTCCTCTCCTGCTGCAACTGGCGGTGGAGGGCCCAATCCCTCTGGGGATACAACCGGATCTCCTCACTCAGGATCAGGGGTCCCTTCTGCACCCCAACCTCAGGTCTCTCAACCTTATGGCCTGGCTGCTGAGAGGGTAGTCCTTGCTCCCCTTCTCCTGCCGGCGGAGGTGGAGGAGGTCGTCTTAGCTTCGCGACGGCCTTCTACCCGCAAATGCTACGCCCTTAAATGGCGTCGCTTTGCAGTCTGGTGTACCCAACAGTCTCAGGATCCCTTCTCCTGCCCGGTGTCGGTGATCTTGCAGTACTTGCTGCACCTCTCTAATCTGGGACTTAAGTCCAACTCCGTCAAGGTTCACCTCAGTGCTCTTTCAGCACATCATGTGCCAGTGGACGGCAGACCTCTCTCCAATGACCCTCTCGTAGCGAGGTTTCTCCGAGGTCTCCTTCTACTTAAACCACCTCTGCGCCCGCCAGCGCCTGACTGGGACCTGAATGTGGTTTTGCAGCGGATCACCTGTCCGCCTTTTGAACCTATGGCTACCTGTTCTCTACGTTTTCTGTCTTGGAAAACACTGTTCTTGATAGCCCTCACTTCCGCTAGGCGCGTAAGTGAATTGCAGGCCCTCGTGTCTGATCCCCCCTACACTCGATTCTACAAGAATAGGGTAGTCCTACGGACTCACCCAAAGTTTTTGCCTAAAGTGGTCTCCCCTTTTCACATGAATCAGGAGGTGGTACTTCCAACCTTCTTTCCCAGACCACACTCCAGCCGAGCTGAGACGGTCCTCCATACCCTGGACTGTAGAAGGGCATTGAACTTCTACCTTGACCGTACGCGGGAGCACCGTAAAGCTGCTCAGCTTTTTGTGTCTTTTGACCCCAATAAATTGGGGCTCCCGGTCTCCAAGCGTACTCTGTCCATCTGGGTGGCGGACTGTATCTCTTGGGCTTATGGGGCAGCCGGACTCGCCTTAGAAAGTCGAGTCACGGCTCATTGCGTTCGGGCAAAGGCCACGTCAGTGGCTTACCTCCGCTCTGTTCCGCTGGCAGACATCTGCCGGGCCGCTACTTGGTCTTCGAGCCAGACTTTTGCGGTCCATTACTGTCTCGAGAGGGAGTCCCGTAGGGACAGTGCTTTCGGACAGGCAGTCCTCCGTAATCTCTTTGAGGTCTGAGCAACTCCTACCCTCCATCCCGGATGTGGGCTACCGGTGGGTGATAATTCAGCGAAGATTCTATCCTTCTGTGCTGCTGAGCTAGAGGGAGCTCGTTTTTGTGCTTAGGGTCTCCGGTAGCCTTGAGCTTGGGAGTCCCATAAGTGAGGACTGACTTCCTGCTTGGTCCTGCAGAAAGCGTAGTTACTCACCTGTAACAGGTGTTCTCCAGGAGCAGCAGGAATCAGTCCTCACTACCCTCCCTCCTCCCCTTGGAGTTGCAATCGTCTGCTTATGTTCTTTTTGCAAATTTTTATGCTGTCTTTTTTAGCTATGTCATCTGACTGGCTAAGATGGCACCTTCGGGCGGGAAGACGACCGCGCATGCGCGCTGCAATTCCCAAAGGCTTTCTTTGAAAGCTGGGGAAAATTGCTCCGCGAGGGCTCCGTTGGCGCCGACGTCACCCATAAGTGAGGACTGATTCCTGCTGCTCCTGGAGAACACCTGTTACAGGTGAGTAACTACGCTTTTTTTTCCCGGCTCCTCATGCATCCAGTGCAGAGAGGAACCTTCATACTCTAGATTGTAAAAGAGCTCTTGCCTTTTACCTCAACAGGACTCAGCCACATCGAAAGTCTTCCCTACTTTTTGTGGCTTTTGATCCTTCTCATTTGGGACTTCCAGTCTCCAAACGTACACTTTCCAATTGGATTGCTCAGTGTATTTCCTTTGCTTACCAGAGTAAAAACATTTCTCTGGAAGGCCATGTCACAGCTCACAATGTGAGAGCCATGGCCACTTCTATGGCTCATCTTCACTCTGTATCCATAGATCAGATCTGTCGAGCTGCCACCTGGGCCTCGGTTCATACCTTCACTGCCCATTACTGTTTGGACAAGGACTCCCGCCGGGATGCCTTGTTTGGTCAGGCTGTTCTCAAACACCTGTTCCATACTTGAACAACTCCTGCCCACCTTCCCAGAATGGATGCCTGAGATCCATACGAAGATGGCGAACCCTTGGAAGGGGATCTCCCATGCATCTTAGCTAGGGAGTCCCCATATGTGAGGACTTATTCCTGCTTGTTCCTGGAGATAGCACAGTTACTTACCTGTAACGGGTGATCTCTGGGAACAGCAGGAATTAGTCCTCACAACCCACCCACCTCCCCTAGGAGTTGTATCTTCTATCTATCTTCCTTTCCTCTCTCTATTGTCTCAGCTATAAACTCGAACTGAGGAGAGCTGGTCAGGAAGGCGGGAAGGCAGCGCGCATGTGCAGTGGGAGGCCCCAAAAGCTTCCTTTCTGGGAAGCTGGGGAGCTTTCCCGCGCAGGCTCCGTCGGTTCCGACGTACCCATATGTGAGGACTAATTCCTGCTGTTCCCAGAGATCACCCGTTACAGGTAAGTAACTGTGCTTTCTCGGGCATCCATTCGCTGGCTACAGGGGGACGTGGCGGGAGAGTCCGCTTCGGAGGTCCCAGATACGGCTAAGTTAGAATCAGCTTCAGCTTATGCTGCTGATGCCTTTTATGACTTGGTGCGGATTGCAGCGAAAACCATGGCCTCTATGGTAGCGGCCAGGCGTTTCCTCTGGTTGCGTAACTGGTCGGCGGATGTTTCCTCGAAGGTCTGTCTTAGTAAACTGCCTTTTAAGGGAAAGTTGCTGTTTGGAGAAGCCTTGGAGAAACTTGTGAAAGATTTAGGCGACTCCAAAGGCGGGCGTTTGCCTGAGGATAGGCCTAAGCCGCTGCGTGGTTCTGCACCTATTCGGGGCTCCGCTCGGGATTCCCGCAGGTTTCATGGAGCACGCTTTGCGCCATATTCTAGGGGGCGATCCAGTTTTCGTGGTCAGTCCTTTCGAGGAGCCAGAGGTTTTGGCCGGTCTTACGGAGCAGCCTCTCAACCTTCCATTAAAAAACCACAATGAAGGTCGGCTGGTCCAGCCGATAGTTCCGGTAGGCGGACGTCTGCAGAATTTTCTAGCGGCCTGGACCGCAGTCACTTCGGACAAAATGGGTTTTGGAAGTGGTTCAGAAAGGTTATGCCCTGGACTTCGCCTGCCCTTTGCAACCCGCCTTTGTAATGTCCCCTTGTGCGATCGGGGTGAAGATGCAAGCCATTTCCGACACGCTCGTTCGTCTTTTTCAACTACAGGCGATTGTTCCCGTGCCGTTGGACCAGTACGGCTGCTGTCGATACTCGATCTATTTTGTGGTTCCCAAAAAGGAGGGTTCTTTTCGTCCCGTGCTAGATCTCAAAGGTGTAAACCGTACTTTGTGGGTGCCACACTTTCGCATGGAAACCTTGCGCACAGTGATTCGGGCGGTGCAGCTGGGAGAATTTCTCTCGTCCATAGATCTCACAGAGGCTTATCTTCATATACCCCTCAGACAATCTCATCAGCACTATTTATGTTTCGCCCTTCCCATGGGACATTTCCAATTTCGCGCCTTGCCGTTCGGTCTTGCGACGGCTCTGCGTACATTCACGAAACTGATGGTGGTAGTAGCGGCGGCGCTTCGAAAAGAGGGTATTCGAGTCCATCCATATCTCGACGATTGGTTGATCCGAGCCGATTCTCGGGAGGCTTCTGTGACGGCGACAGCCCGCGTAGTTCAGCTTCTCGAACAACTAGGTTGGGTGATCAATCATTCCAAGACCATGTGATACCACGGCAGCAGCTCACTTATCTCGGAGCCTGCTTCGACACGGAGCGGGGGATAGTTTTTTTGCCCGATCTGCGGGTGGAGAAGCTTTTGCAACAAGTTCAAGCTTTCCTGTGTCTTTCAGCTCCGTCGGCATGGACCTATTTACAGCTTTTGGGGTCCATGGCGGCGGCTCTGGATCTGGTTCCGTGGGCCAAAGCCCACATGCGGCCTTTGCAGCAGGCGCTTCTCTCCCGATGGTCGCCGCAACTTCACCCTCTCTCGCAGCGCCTTCCCTGTCCAGATCAGGTGCGTCTCAGTCTGCAGTGGTGGTTACTTCCGGAACATCTGACGGCGGGAGTTCCTTTAGAGGAGCCCTCGTGGGTCTTGGTTACCACCGATGCCAGTCTCTCGGGCTGGGGAGCTCATTGTCAGACACAAGTTGCTCAAGGCTCCTGGTCTCCCGAGGAGAGTTCGTGGTCGATCAATCGGCTGGAGCTGCGCGCGGCTCGACCCGCCCTACTTCACTTCGCGGACATGCTCAGGGGCACGGCGGTCAAGATTTTCTCCGACAATGCGGTAACAGTCGCTTATATCAATCGTCAAGGCGGCACCAAGTCTCTCTCTCTCCTGTCCGAATGTCACGAGTTAATGGCTTGGGCAGAATCCAATCTCAAAGCTATCTCAGCAGCTCATGTCGCTGGCAAAGACAATGTCCAAGCCGATTATATCAGCTGCAATGTCCTCGATCCCAGGGAATGGGAACTGAACGCAGCAGTTTATCACGACCTGACTCTGCGTTGGGGGTCTCCAGTGATGGATCTGATGGCAACGTTTGCCAGTGCCAAAACCAGCCGTTTTTTCAGCAGACGCAAAGAACCCATGTCCGAAGGGCTCGATGCTCTCGTCCAGCCGTGGCCACAGGACTCCCTCTTGTACGTTTTCCCTCCTTGGCCAATGTTGAGTCAGGTCATTCAACGGATTGCGCATCACCGCGGCAGGGTGATTCTCATTGCACCAGATTGGCCGCGTCGTCCTTGGTATGCCGATCTCGTTCGGCTTCTCATAGCTCCGCCTTGGCCTCTTCCGGTTCGTCTAAATCTGTTGCATCAGGGTCCGATTCTCATGCCCAAGGTGGATCGATTCTTACTTACGGCTTGGCTCTTGAAAGGGCTCGCTTAAAGCGCAAGGGTTATGCAGATTCCGTAATAGACACCTTGCTTCAGTCTAAAAGGCCGACAACTTCTCTGGCTTATGTACGCGTCTGGCGTCTGAGTTATGGTGTGGACAACGTAATGTTCTGCCTATGTCGTCTACCTTGCCTCAGATTCTACTTTTCCTTCAGCATGGTTTCGACAAAGGTCTGGCTCTCAGTACCCTTAAGGTTCATGTAGCCGCGCTTGCTTGTTTTCGGGGATACGTTCAGCATCGCCGTCTTTCGGCGCTTCCCGATGTCCAACGTTTTTTACGAGCAACAAGGATTCTCTGTCCTCCTGTGCGTCCTATAGTTCCTCCCTGGGATTTAAACGTGGTTTTGGAGGCTTTTTCTCAGTCTTTAGCTTCACTCAGCTCTCGGGAGATCCGCGAGTGTTCCTGGAAAACGGCTTTTTTGGTCGCTTTGTGTTCGGCTCGCAGGATTTCCGACTTGCAGGCTTTGTCTTGCAGGGAGCCTTATCTTCAATTTCTGCCGGAACGTGTGTTACTACGAACCGTACCTTCCTATTTGCCTAAAGTTCTGTCTGTTTTCCATGTTAATCAAACGGTGGCCTTGCCCATGTTTGCAGATGCTTCCAGTTCTCCCATGGATCGGGCTCTCAAGCATTTGGATCTTGCACGGGTCTTACGCGCGTACTTGCGAATTTCCAAAACTTTTCGGAAAACGGATAGACTTTTTGTTCAATACGCCGGATCTTGTAAGGGTCAACCAGCCTCCAAAGCCACCATAGCGCGTTGGGTTCGCAGTGCTATTCTAGCAGCTTATGCTGCTAAGGGGCTTTCTCTGCCAGTTGGATTAAGGGCTCATTCTACTCGAGCTCTAGCCACTTCTTGGGCGGAGTTTGCGTTTGTACCACCAATAGATATTTGCAGAACGGCTACTTGGTCTTCCTTACATTCTTTTACTAAGCATTATAGATTGGATGTTCAAGCCCGAGACAATGCGAAAGTGGGGGCCGCGACTCTTATCGCAGGGCTCGTGGGTCCCTCCCAGATTTAGGTACTGCTTTGGTACTGCCCTACCTGTCCCTGGACTGGCCCGGAGAAGCGAATAGGAATAAGAAATTAGTTCTTACCTGCTAATTATCTTTCCTTGAGCTTTCTCCGGGCCAGTCCAGGGTCCCACCTCTTACTGTTTATAGAACTTTTTTTGTTGGTCTCCTACTCAGCTACACCGTTTCAGGCATTAGGCTGTGGCACAGCTCATTTTTGGGGCTTTTCAGATTTCATTCAGTGCAGACAAATGTTATTTTCTTATAGTTAAAAAAAAAAATAAATAAATAAAAAAAATAAATAAATAAAAAAATAGTATCGGAGCCCGTTTCATGGCTTCTGCATTTTGCAAGGACTATAGAACTTTATCAGTGTTTCAGAGTTCATCTGGTATTTTCAGTTCTTTCTTTTAGTTGCTTTGTCATACGAAGACTGCTGGGTAACTCTCAGGGGGAGTGACTTCACCTCTCATCAAAACTTGAAGTCTTCAGTCCTCAGTTGCTATAGAGGATTGACAACCCTACCTGTCCCTGGACTGGCCCGGAGAAAGCTCAAAGAAAGATAATTAGCAGGTAAGAACTAATTTCTTAATAATTGCTCTGCGTTTACCCATTACACTCAATTTGTTATTTTATAGACCTTTATCATATCTCCCCTCAGACTTCACTTTTTTAAGCTGAAGAGCCCTAACCTTTTAAGCCTTTCCTTGCAGGGATATCCTTCCATCTCCGTTATCATTTTGGTGGCTCTTCTCTGTACCTTTTCTGGTCTATCCTTTTTAAGATATGATAACCAGAATTGCACACAGTATTCAAGGTGTAGTCACATAATGGAACAATACAGGGTCATTATGATATCCTTGGTTTTAATCTCCATTGCTTTCCTTATGATTCCTAGCATACTGTTTGCTTTCTTGGCCACAGCTGCACACTGGGCAGAGGATTTCATCATATCATATCCACGATGACACCCAGATCCTTTTCTCAGGTGGTGCTTCCTAATGTGGAACCTTGCATCATTACACATAAGCAATTTGTCTAACCCACAACAGGCAATATAGGAGGGTACTGTTGTAAATCAATTTTAAATACAAAATATTTTCCATTGTATTGTATTGCCAACTTTGTGTATGTCTTAATCAGGCTTAACTACATACCCTTTTTTTTATTTATCTTAACCCTCATCAGTGTTAACTACAGTCTGTATAGGTATATGCAGACAGACACATACATTGAACAGTCCCTTTGGACTGTGGTTTTTTTTTTTGTTATTTTTATCACTCATTTGCTGTCTCTTGCCCTTGTCAGTTTTCCTTGGCTGCCAGCCCTGAAAGGGGAGAATTGCTGTCATTTCATTTTAACCAGCAGAGTCATGCACTACTCCCTAGGTGCCAGTAAGAGATGGAGGAGAGAAAGCATATGAGATAACATATAAACATAGAAAATGATAGTAGATATGACTATATGGCCTATCCAGTCTATCCATCTGTAAGAACTATTATGTTTTACAATCTCTTCCTCTCCCTCAAAGATCTTCTGTATTTGTCCCATGTTTTCTTGAATTCGGGTAGTTTCATCTCCACTGAGAGACTGTTCCGCACATCCACCACTTTTCTCTAAAGAAATATTTCTATTTCCTCAAATTACTCCTGAGTCTATTCCCTTTTACCTTCATCCTATGACTCCTTGTTCCAGAGCTTCCTTAGAACTGGAAGAGGGCCACCTCCTGTGCTTTATACAATGGAAGTGTTTAAATGTCTCTCTCCAAATCATCCCTCCAGTCCAGTCCAGATGCATGGTTGTCCCCCTACCAGCTGGTGGAGCCTGAGAATAACAGCTTTATCATACCATCCTATAAGGGCTCTGTGTGTCAGAAGGCTAGCCAGTAATGCTCAGTCTCCAGCAGGTGGTGGGGTCTTCTGTGCATCTGGATTGCACGTCAGAGATTAGAGAGAGGGAGAGGCCTAATTTGAGTGATTTCCCCCTGGATGGTAGTGGCTGGGGTCTAGCCTACAACAAAACAACAAAAAATAAAAAGGATATGCAATAAGAGGCATTTTTGATCAGTGGCAAAACCAAAATAAATTCAAGTGTAAGGCCTGCTTGTGAAGTGATTGGCAGCTAGCCTATATCATGGTGAGCACTGTGAACTATTCGGAATGGTGACAGGCTCACTCGTGCACTGGGTGAACATCTGGGTGCCCCAGGTCCCTCCCTACTATACTGCCACCCCTGCCGTTGCAGAATTGAGCGGGAGTTAGCTGTACTCGCACTTTTCCCACCTCATTGAAATTGATAAGTGCTTTCTTTCGGTTCTGCTTGTTTGGTTTTTTTTTTTTTAATCTGTGGTGTTTGCAGCTTAGTGTGACTTGTGGCTTGTGTTGCTTGGCAGTCTTCCAGCTCCTCCATGCACTTGGGAGTTAGGCAGGGATCTCAATGGAGTGCACGTTGTAGTTATGTCAGTGGGGAAAGGAGCCTGCATGGCCTGTGGAACATGCTGGGGGACCTTGTCGGGGGCTGGGTTCTGCCGGATCTGCTCGGAGGAGGGCAGATCGGTGGAGGCAGCCCTAGTTTCCAATAGCAGTTCCTTCGGGGCACCAGAGAAGGTTGCAACAACGGGGTACTCAGCATTGGGCCTAATGGGAAAATCGTGCAGTCTGAAGAGCACAGGAAAAGCATCCAGTTTGCTGGGCACAGCTGCAGGGGATGAGTCTGGGGCTGGAAAGCCCTCAGGGGTCCTTCTCTAAATCAAAAAGGCACCGGAGTCACTCAGTCTCAGGAAGAAGGCACAGAGATGCCTTTTTCACCAGAATTTGCTTTGCTTCACCAAGTCTTTCAGTTAAAGCAGAGCTGGGGAGTGAAGAGAGCCTTTGTCAGACGGGTCTGTTTCAGTTTCCAGCCTGCTATGCTTGCCCCTTCTGGAGGCAAGGGGGGAGCGCCTACAACCAAGAGACCTCTGGACCGGTTGGAGCAGCTGGGGGAGGGAATGCTCTGGAGGGGTACCTCTGGAGACTGCGGGGAGGCCCTAGAGGCTGAGATGGAGGAAGGGGAGATCTTCTCCACTGATGAGTAGACAGTAGTCTGCATATTTCACAAGGAGGAGCTTGTGTCTTTGATTTCAAAGTCTCTGGCGGCTTTGATTTTGTGGTCCCTGTCAGCTTTTGAATATGGCTGTGGGTCCTCCCCCAGAGGAATTTGACCTGGAGGATCCCCTGCTACAAGGCATACAAACACCTCAGGACTTCTTCCTGGTGCATAAAGCCATCAAGTAGATGGTCCATGCAGTGTGAGAACTCTGAGGTCAGCTTACAGGAAGGGTGGACTATAGTCCACTTGTACCTGCTCTCTCCAGATGAAAGGGAGGCTCTCGTACCCAAGATGGACATCTTGGTCACCGCCATGACAAAAAAGACCATCATTCCGGTATAGGGTGGTGCTGCCTTGAAGGACCCTTAGGTCAGGAGATTGAGATCATGCTGAAGCAGGCTTTTGAGGCTATGTGGCTCAGGCCTGCCTGTGTTGGGCCCAGGTTCTGTCCGGTTTGTGGGCTGAGCCAGCCTTGTTGAAGTCTGGAGTGGCTTAGCTGGCTGATGCCTTCTATGATCTGGTACACATCTCCTCTAAGAATATGGCCTTGGCAGTGGCAGCATGTCGTCTCCTATGGCTCTGTAATTGGTTTGCAGATTTGTAGACTAAGATAAGGCTGTCCAAGCTGCTGTGTTTAGGGGGAAGTTGCTTTTTTGGCGAGGCTCTGGAGAAGTTGGTTAAGGACCTGGAGGGACTCCAAGGGAGCTCACCTGCTGGAAGACAAGCCCAGAGAGTCTAAGGCCACATCCAGTGCGAGGGGTCAGTTCTGGGATTTTCGTAGATTCTGGGCAATGCGCTTTGCCCTCTTTCAAAGTAGTCGTTACCCTGCAAGGGGGAATTCCTCCTTTTGGGGAGAGTAGTGGGCAGGGGATATTTCCCCTCTGCCAGAGGCTCCGCAAAAGTCACAATGAGGCGAAGGGGACCCAAACAGGGCAGGAGGTTGGTGGGCTTCTGCGACGTTCTACTCTGCTTGGGTCCAGATTACACCTTCCTGATCTCTCCTTGCAAGTCCATGGAGAATGTGAGGCGGTACAGGCTACACTGGACAAGCTTGTCCACATGCGGGCAGTCTGGCCAGTGCTCACTGACCAGTGTGGGTCCAGTCATTACTTCATCTAGTTTGTGGTCCTGAAAAAGGAAGGGTCCTTCCACCTGATCCTTGATCTCAAGTACATCAACAGGGTGTTGTGTTTCCTGTTTTCACAAGGAAACCCTGTGATCTGTCATTTGTCTCAGTGCATGAGGGAGTTCTGACAACTTTGGATCTCCGAGGCAAGCCTTCATGTTCCAGTTCGAGTGCGGCATCAGCATTATTTCTGCTTCGCTGTGCCTATGGGGCCACTTCCAGTTTTGTACTCTTCCTTTTGGTGCATCTAATAGCATCAACAGCCAAATCCAATGCGAGCTGTGTTTTTCAGCTGACAGCGAGGGCATATGTCAGAGGGGCTTGACGCTGTAATACAGCCCTGGCTACAGGAGGGTCTGCTGTATGTGTCCCTGCTATGGCCTATGATAGGCCAGGGTACAAAGAGCAAGAGGTGTATGAAGTTCGCAGATGCTTTATTATCTGAAGAACCCCTTTGCGTTTCGGCTGTCGCCTTCCTCAGGGGGTACACATCCTCAAAAAACAATAATACAGTAAATAATAAATTGGACATAAAAATATATAAATAATGAATTAAATACATAACAAAACTGTTAAACGTGAAAAAAACCTACATTAAAAGCATATAAAAAACCTACAGTAAAAGCATATAAACTCCAAATGCGCAAGGCAGAATTAATATAACACCATTCAGATACATAAAAAAATGCATTTACAGAAAAAAGGGGGAGATGAGGAGCTATGTTTTTATTATGCGAGTGTAGTGCAGCATAGGCTACATTTGCAATGACTGTTGGGCTTCCCGTATAGTTTTTAACTAACTTTGTTTGTTCACCCTTGCTTTCTTGTTTTTACAGTTTTGCCTTTTGCTTTTACAGACCTGACTTTATACATTGTTTTCACAAACAGTGTCTACACAGTGTGCTATTGTGAGTAGTATTGTATTAGCTGAAGGCATACACCTTTTGTTATGTATTTAATTTGTTAATTATTTATATATTTTTGTCTTTTATTATTGTATTGTATTTTTTAACACTTTCAGACCTGAATTTTTTCAGGCACCATATAGTCAATGGATTAAATGACATCCATTATAGTGGACGTACGGTCTGAAAGGGATGCGTACCCCCCTGAGGAAGGCGACAGCCAAAACGCGAAGGGGTTCTTCAGATAATAAAGCACCTATGACCTCCACACACCGCTTGCTTTTTGTGTGTACTTTGTCCTGCTGTGAGGATGTTGGCTCTCCATGTGTTTCTTCCTTTGATAGGCCAGGTGCATGGTGGTCCTCATAGCTCCCGACTGGCCGGGGAGACCCTAGTACATGGATTTCCTACATCTGAGGGCGGAGACTCCTTGACGGCTACCGATGCATCAGGATATGTTACTCCAGGGCCCTCTGTGAATGTCTCGGATGGATTGGTTCTTGGTTGCAGCTGAGGCAGAGAGGATATTCGCCAGCAGTAGTGGCAACCCTCCTGAAGGTAAGGAAGCGTTCCACCTCGTTTCATGTTATCACGTCTGGAGTGTTTGAGAATTGGTGTGCGGGCAATGGTGCCATGGCGCTTTTGGCTTCGATCCCTTAAGTACTAGCCTTTCTGAAAGCTGAGATAGATAAGGGCTTGGCTCTGGGCTCCTTGTGGGTCCAAGTGCAGCATGTTACCATGAGAGGATCTGGGGCATTTCATTGGCAGTGCATCCAGACATGGTCTGGTTCCTATGGGCTGTTAAGCAGGTGTGTCCACTGCAGCGGCTGGTGATACCACCATGGGATTCAAGTATCGTGTTAGAGGCCTTGACAGGGCCGCCTTTTGAGCCCTTTTGGGGGGCTTCTGTGGAGGATCTTATGCTAAAATTGTTTCTGGTGGTGATTTGTTCAGCTTGCAGGATTTCTGGCCTTGTCTTGCCATGAGCCTTACTTGGTGTTCCACTCGGAGAAGGTGGTGGTGTGGATGGTGCCATCCTTCCTAAGGTGGTGTCCTTGCTCCATCTCAATCAGCTGGTCATGCTCCCGGTCCTTTGAACCGAGGGACTGGCAAATTGCACTTATTTGACACAAAGAGGGTGCTGTGGATGTACTTAAGGACAGAGCCTTTCCATTGCTCAGAGAAGCTTTGTGCTGTTTTGGTGGGGTGCGCCATGGGTAAGCGGCAGCTTAGGCATGCATTGCCCGGCAGCTAAAGGAGGCGATTGCCACTGCCTATTTGAGGCACAGAGCGATCCTATTGGGACTGTGAGCTCAACAAGAGCATAGGCTACCTTCTGGGCGAAGGCGTTTCTCGTTCTGCTGGGAGAGATCTGCAAGGTGGCCACTTGGGCGTCCTTGCATCAGTTTGCTAAGCACTATTGGCTGGATCTTCGGGTGAGGGAGGAAGTGCAGTTCGAAGTCTCAGTGCTCGCAGCGGGCCTCACCCTTTGGGGATACTGCTGTGGTGCTTATCATGCGTCTGGATAGGAGGGATGATTTGGAAGCTGAAATTAAGCCTTATCTGCTAATTACCTTTCAGTCCAGTCCAGACACACTTTCCTGCTCGGGAAGCGTGTCTGGGACCTGTTCAGAGTAGACTCTGGTGTGGTAGTGGTGAGGGTCTGTGTTCCTGTGCATTTTGAATGCACCCGTGAGGTGCGCCATCTTGGGGGTAGGAGCTTCTTTGGTGTGTTCCTTGCAGGTTCAGTTCCAAACAAAAAATAAGAGAGAAATGAAAACAAATGTTATGGCCCGTGTTGCTTCAGGGCATTCATCAGTTGAGGAGCTTGGGGGGATACGTTTTTTTGGTATGTGGAGGAGTCTACGCTGGCTTGCGGGGTGGACGCTCTGCTTGGCTAGGCATTACTGGCTAGCCTTCTGATGCATAGAGCCCTTATAGGATGGCATTATAAAGCTATCATGCTCAGTCTCTACCTGCTGGTTTGCGTGCACAACCATGAGCCTGGACTGAACGGATTCAAGGAAAGGTAATTAGCAGGTAAGGTGTAATTTCACCATAGTTTTCCCTCTTCTGCCTTTCCTCCAGGATATACAAATTGACATCTTTGTCGCCATATGCCTCATGATGACGATTTTTGACCATTTTAATAGCCACCCTCTGGACTGACGCCATCCTGTTATATTATCTTGAAGGTTTGGTCGCCAGAACTTTGCATGTTACTCCAAATTAGTTGTTATCTCTATCCCCAGCCTTCACTATTCTCTCATACCCCTCTTTTCAAGCAGTCCCTCTCACTCACCCATTCTTATCCCTGACTGCAGCACTTTGGCAATGCTGGGGTTCTCTAAATAGCAGAGTCATGCGGGGCAGGAATTTTGGTAGTTTCAAGTCCTGCAAGACTCCATCTTGTGAGATCAGCCCAAGCTCCCTGTACAGTGTGGCTCCACCATTCATACAACCGATCACAGTGAGGGAAGTCTGAACAGTGGTGTTGGCTTGCATGTGCATGCCTGTTATGCATATGAACAGATATTGATGAGGGTTCAGGTGGCAGAGAAACTAAGTGCTACACTTTAGCAAACATGCCTAAAAAGAACAGGACCAAGGACTGATCCCTGTGGCACATTATTGGTAAAGCCTCCTATCTTCAAAGTTGACTCCATTTACTGCTACCCTCTGCCACCTCCCACTCAGCCAGTTTCTTACCTAGTCAGTCACTTTAGGGTCCAGCCCAGGGGCACTCTATAAGTTGCCGATGCGGAATGGTGTCAGAGGCTTATCTGAAATCCTAAGTATACCACATAAGAAATAAAGCAAGAGAGATAAGGGGGTAGGGGGTTCAGAGAGAGAGGGACGTGAAAAGAGATGAGAAGGTTGAGGGGAAACGCAAAGAGGTGACAGTGGGAATGAATGGAGCAAAACAAATGTACTAAAGGAGATGTAAAGAGAACTACGGAGGAAGAGGCTGAAAGACTGAAGTGAGAGACAGAAATGGAGAAAATGTCTATTGAATTGATGCCATAGCAATATCTTAACGAAATAGCCCTTTGCTTCCATAAGAACATAAGATATGCCATACTGGGTCAGACCAAGGTC
Source organism: Ichthyophis bannanicus (assembly GCA_033557465.1). Taxonomy (NCBI): domain Eukaryota; kingdom Metazoa; phylum Chordata; class Amphibia; order Gymnophiona; family Ichthyophiidae; genus Ichthyophis; species Ichthyophis bannanicus. The sequence goes on from CM066046.1 coordinate 49,468,413, forward strand.
CATCAAGACCAGTATCCTGTTTCCAACAGTGGCCAATCTAGGTCATACGTACCAAGCAGTTTCCCCAAAAGACACAGGTTCCACAATGCTTGTACTGGTTCAAGCATTGATATCCTGGGTCCCTTCTTAATGATTTATGGACCTTTCCTCCAGGAACTTGTCCAAACGTTTTTTAAACCCAGCTACACTAACAGCCTTTACTACATCCTCCGGTAACAAATTCCAGAGTTTGATTACACGTTAAGTGAAAAAATATTTTCTTTTATTAGTCTTAAATAGTTTAACCTGTAGCTTCATTGCATGTCCCCTAGTCTTTCTATATTCTGATAACGTAAACAATCAATCTACGTTTACCCGTTCCACTCCGTTCATTAATTTATAGACTTCTATCATATCTCCCCTCAGCTCTCTCTTTTCCAGGTTAAAGAGCCCTAACCTTTTTAGCCTTTCTTCATAGGACTATCCTTCCATCCCCTTTACCATTTTGGTTGCTCTTCTCTGAACCTTCTCTAATATTGCACACAATATTCAAGGTGTGGTCTCCCCATGGAATGATATAGAGGCATTATATCTTTTGTTCTATTTTCCATTCCATTCCTTCTACCTAGCATTCTATTTGCTCTCTTGGCCGCCGCTGCACACTGGGCCGAGGGTTTTAACATGTTATCCACAATGACGCCTAAATCTCTTTCCTGGGTGGTGGTTCCTAATGTGGAACCTTGCATCGTGTAACCATAGTTTGGGTTGTTCTTCCCTAGGTGCATAACTTTGCACTTGTCCACATTAAATTTCATGTGCCATTTTGATGCCCAGCCTTCCAATTTATCAAGATCCTCTTGCAATTTTTCACAATCCTCTTGGGTTTTAACAACTTTAAATAGTTTTGTGTCATCTGCAAATTCGATAACCTCACTCGTTATTCCACTGTCCAAGTAATTTATGAAAGTCAAAAAGCAGCGGACCCAGCACAGATCCCTGGGGTACACCACTATTCACCTTTCTCAATTGGGAAAATTGGCCATTTAGCCCTACCCTCTGCTTTCTATCTTTTAAACAGTTCCTGATCCACAATAGTACACTACCTCCTATCCCATGACTCTTTTTAGTTTTGCCAAAAGTGTCTGATGAGGGACCTTGTCAAAGGCTTTCTGAAAGTCGATACACTATATCAACTACTCGCCTTTGTCCACCTGTTTATTCACACCTTCAAAAAAACATATCAGATTAGTAAGACAAGATCGTCCTGGTCTAAAGCCATGCTGGTTGTCTCCCATTCGGCCATGACTATCTACATGCTGAGTAATTTTATTCTTTATGATGGTTTCTACCATTTTTCTCGGTACTGACGTGAGGCTCACCGGTCTGTAGTTTCCCGGATCACCCTTGGAAACCTTTTTAAAAATTGGTGTTACATTGGCGATCCTCCAATTTTCAGGTGTTAGAAATGATTTTAATGATAGTTCACAGATTACTAATAGCAGGTCTGCAATCTCATATTTCAGTTCTTTCAACACACTTGGATGTATACCATCCGGCCCAGGTGATTTGCTGCTCTTCAGTTTATCTAATAGTTGTAATACATCTTCCCGGTGTATCGATATTTCCTTCAATTCTTCTGCACCTTTAAGTACCACTTCAGTCATGGGTAATATCCCTACATCTTCCTCAGTAAAGACCGAAGCAGAGAATTCATTCAGTCTCTCCGCTATCGCCTTGCTGCCTCTTAGTGCCTCTTTAACCTCTCCATCATCTAATGGACCAACTGACTCTCTCACAGGTTTTTTGCTACGAATGCACTTGAAAAAATCTTTATTTCGGGTTTTTGCTTCTGCAGCAAGCTTCTTCTCAAATTCTCCTTTTGCCTGCCTTATCAATGCCTTGCATTTGATTTGCCAGTGCTTGTGCGGTTTCCAGGTTTCGTCGTTTGGCTCTTTTTTTCATTTCCTGAAAGGTGCTTTTTTGGCAACAGCCTCTCTGACCTCACCTTTAAACCATGCTGGGAGTTTTTTGGACGACTTCCACTTTTCTTAAAGAGTGGAATACAGCTGGTCTGGGCTTCCAAGGTAGTATTTTTCAACACCCAAGCTTGATGTAAGTCTTTAACCTTTGCAACTGCTCCTTTTAGTTTTTTCTTAACTATTTTCCTCATTTTATCATAGTCTCCCTTTCGAAAGTTAAAAGGTAGTACTGTGGATTTCCTTACTATCCCTCCTCCACTAATTAAATCAAAGGCGATCATGCTATGATCACTATATCCAAGTGGCCCCAACACCCTTATCTCTTGCACTAGATCTGGTGTTCCACTAAGGACTAGGTCTAATATGGCTTCCCCTCTGGTCGGTTCATGAACCAGCTGCTCCAAGAAGCAGCTATTTATTTCATCTAGGAACTTTATCTCCCTAGCATGTCCTGCTGTGACACTGACCCAGTCAATACCGGGGTAATTGAAATCACCCATTATTACTGCGCTGTAACTTGTTTCCTGCAAAACTTTAATCCTTTCTGTCTCAATGCCCTCCCTAATAGAGCACAACCCCTCCACCAATTTGATCAGCTCTATCATTATAATATAGTTTGTACCCAGGTATCAGTATCCCACTGGTTGTCCTTCCACCATGTCTCTGAGATTCCAATCATATGTAACCTCTCATTTAGTGCTATATATTTTAACTTTCCCATCTTATTTTTTAGACTTCTAGCATTTGCATACAAGCATTTTAGAGACTGTGTTTTATTCATATTAATTTGGCTATTGGTGGACATGGGTAATTTGGGTTCTTTAAGCTCTGTCTGCTCCATACTCGAGGGCATTTGGGCTACTTTACTCTTTTTTCTTTTTTTTTTGGAACCTCTCTGCTTTTGGTAGTATCCTTCAAGGATACATTCTTCCGAACTATGCGCTCTTGGGCGATTGTCGGCTTTCCCCTATTATCTAGTTTAAAAGCTGCTCTATTTCTTTTTTAAAGGTTAATGTTAGCAGCCTGGTTCCATCCCGGTTAAGGTGAAGCCCATCCCTTCGGAAGAGCCCCTCCTTTCCCCAGAATGTTCCCCAGTTCCTAACAAATCCAAACCCCTCATCTCTGCACCATTGTCTCATCCATGCATTGAGACTCCGGAGCTCTGCCTGCCCTTTGGGTCCTGCGCGTGGAACAGGAAGCATTTCGGAGAATGCTACCCTGGAAGTTCTGGATTTCAACTTCCTGCCTAAATTTATCCTCCAGAACCTCCCTACCACATTTTCCTATGTCATTGGTACCGACATGTACCAAGATAGCAGACTCCTCCCCAGCACTATCTAAGATCTTATCTAGGTGGCACGTGAGGTCTGCTACCTTCGCACCAGGCAGGCATGTTACCAGGCGATCCTCACGTCCTCCAGCCACCCAGCTATCTACATGCCTAATGATCGAATCAGCAACTATAACTGTTGTCCTAACTCTTTCCTGATGGGCACATGGCCCTGGAGAAACCTCCTTGTTGCGAGAGGGTTATCTCCAGGAACAAGCAGGAATGAGTCCTCACATATGGGTACGTCGGTACCGACGGAGCCTGCGCGGGAAAGCTCCCCAGCTTCCCAGAAGGAAAGCTTTTGGGGCCTCCCACTGCGCATGCGCGCTGCCTTCCCGCCTTCCTGACCAACTCTCTTCAGTTCTTCTTTTTCCGCGGAGCCAGCAGGTCGTGTTCCTGTCCACTGAAGTTCTTATTTTAATTTGTTTCTTTGGCCGCGTGTCTGCCTTCCCCGATTCCGGACCGGTACCGCCGGTATTTTTTCTTTATTTCTTTAAAAAAAAAAAAAAAATCTTATTTTTCCCCACTTGGTGTGTTTGTCCTGTGAGGCCTCTAGGCCTTTACAGAATTCTCCCTCATGGAGAAACCAGCCTCTGGTTTTAAAAAATGCACCAAGTGTAGCGGTACTATTTCAGTCACAGACACCCATGAATGGTGTCTTAAATGTTTGGGGCCTGACCACTCCATTCCTGATTGCCCGTCCTGTTCTTTGATGTCTAAACGCGGCTTACAAAACCGAGCAGCCAAGTTTCACATGCTGTTTTCTACAGATACTCCAGCATCGACATCTTCCAGGTCTTCCTCTCCTGATGGATCTCAGGTAACCAAACATTCCTCTGGCAGGTCCTCAAAGGGCAAATCTCCCTCTAAGTATAGAGATGCCCCCGGGCTTGACCCTGAGGACCCTGCCCCAGCCAAACAACCCCGGCGGGAAGCTCCGGCTTCCAAAGCTCCTCCTATGGGGTTACAGGTTGACATCGATGGCACGGCCTTGACCGATCACCTGTTAGACTGCTCTGGGGTACCGGTTCAATCTTCCGGTACCGACATCGACAGTCGTGGCGTCTATGGACCATACAGTTCAATCCATGCAGCAGGCCATACTGGCTTTTATTAGAGCTGCGACACCCTCGGTACCGCAGCCAGTGGTACCGACTCCGGTTCCGGTACCACAACCGATACCGGTACCCAGGGCATCCACATCGACCAGGATACCGATTCCGGTTCCCGGTTCCGGGGTTTTTCCCGATACCGATCCGGTACCGGGTACCCCCGATGTGGATACCGGTCAATACGCTTATCGATCCCTGGAAGCAAACAGACGATACTTCGAGTCTTCTGATGATTCTGATTCATCAGATGACTCCGCTGAAGTATCTCTTACTCTTCCTGAAGAGCCCTCTTCTCCAAAGAGGAGAATGTCTCTTCCAGAGGATTTGTGCTTTCAAGACTTCATCATTGAAGTAGCTAAAGGTCTCTCTATTTCAGTGACCTCTGAAAAAGAACCTAGAGCAAAAAAATTAGATATTTTAGGATACTCTAAGGTTCCCAAAGAGGCAGTCACCTTGCCCATTCATGAAATTCTTCAAGAACACATGATGGACTTATGGGAGACTCCTCTCACCCTATCTCCACATTCTCGTCGTTTGGACACCATGTATCGTGTCCCTCCTTCTCCTGGTTTTCAAAAAACTCAGCTCCCTCTCCACTCTATTGTGATGCAGTCAGCTATGAAAAGGATAGAGTACCAAAAGACACTCTTCTACTCCTCTAGGAAGAGAATGTAGGACTTTGGATGCTTTTGGTAGAAAAATCTTCCAAGCAAGTATGCTTATTGCCAGAATCAATTCATACAGTCTCTATATGGGCATGTTTCTGAAGGAGATTGCATTGAAAATACGCCATTTTCTCCCCTTTATCCCAGAGGATAGAAAGGAGGAGTTCCTTCTTTTGCTAAAGCATACCCAAGATATTTCAAAGTTCTCCAACAGAGCAGCCTTTGACTCCTTTGAGGATGCTAGCAGAGCCTCAGGTATTGCCATAGCGGCTCGCAGAATTGCTTGGCTCCAGGCCTCTGACCTAGAACCCTGGGTCCAGGATGGGTTGGGAAATCTGCCCTGTACAGGTGAGAATCTGTTTGGTAAGGAGTGGCAAATCAAAGCCACCCAAATGGATGCAGAAAATGCTGCTTTAGATAGACTTTCTAAGTCTACCTCTGCCCCTGTCAAGAAAAAATCTTTCAAGAAGCCTTTCTATAAGAAGGTCAGATTTGCTACAAATACTGGCCAACAATCTTCTGCAGCTCGCTTTGCTCCTAAGCGTCAGCAGCCTAAACAGGCCAGGGCAAAACCTGCAGGGGCTGCTACAGCCCAGCAGTCCCAACCCCCTCAGGGTTTTTGACTTAATACTAGAGAACTTAACCTTTCTGGCTCTAAAACATCCAGAGCCTCTCACCATTCCAGGAAGGTTATCTCATTTTGCTCCCAGATGGGAGCAAATCACATCAGAACAGTGGACCCTCTCTATCATCAGAGAGGGCTACAAACTCCATTTCTCCAGCCTTCCTCCCCATACCAATGTGAGATGTTTCAATTCTCCCCCATATCTCCTAGACCTGTTGGGTCAGGAGGTGACCACTCTTCTCGCCCAAAGGGCAATAGAGGTTCCTCTTCTTCAACAGGGGTCAGGGTTTTACTCCCCTTATTTTCTCATTCCCAAGAAAACAGGGGGGTACAGACCCATTCTAGATCTGAGAGAATTGAACAAATTCCTATGCAAGGAGAAATTCATGATGCTTTCTCTAGGTACTCTCCTTCCATACCTACAGAGTCAGGATTGGCTTTGTTCTCTAGATCTCAAGGATGCGTACACGCATATACTCATCCATCCATCACACAGAAAATTCCTACGGTTTCTGTTCCAGGGAAAACATTTCCAATACAGAGTACTTCCCTTCGGTCTAGCCTCTGCTCCAAGAGTATTTACCAAATGCATGGCAATAGTGGCTGCATTTCTACGTGCCCTGGGAATTTTTGTCTTCCCATACCTGGACGACTGGCTCATCCGAGCTCCATCTCAGTCCGAGGCTCAAACTTCCCTGGATCGCACCAGACGCATCCTGCAGTATCTGGGACTTGTGATCAATCTGCCAAAGTCTCAACTCACCCCTACTCAGTCCCTGGAATTCATAGGGGCCTGGTTGGATACCACCACTGCAAGGGCCTATCTTCCTCAGGCCCGTTGCCAACGTCTAGTGCACTTGGCCTCCCAGACTCAGTCCAGAAGCCACTTGACTGCCAGGGATATGCTACAACTATTAGGCCACATGGCCTCCACAGTACATGTGGTGCCTTATGCTCGCCTACATATGAGAGCAGCTCAATGGACTTTGTCCACCCAGTGGACTCGAGCATCAGGAGCTCTCTCAGACCAAATAGCAAACTCCAAACGTCTCTTTTGGTCTCTCCAATGATGGATGTCCACTCAAAATCTGTTGTTGGGGGCCCCCTTTCAACCATTGTTGCCCCAAGCAACCCTCACAACAGATGCCTCCCAAACAGGTTGGGGAGCTCATCTTCAAGATCTCTCCACTCAGGGCACTTGGTCTTCACAGGAGACCACCCTTCATATCAACCACTTGGAACTTCGAGCAATCTTTCTAGCTCTCAGTTTTTCATACCCTCCTCAACAACATGACAGTCCTTATTCATACGGACAATCAAGTAGCCATGTTTTACATAAACAAGGAGGGACTGGCTCTCTGTCGCTTTGCAACGAAGCTCTAAGATTATGGGCCTTCGCCAGAGAGCATCAAATCCATCTCCTGGCAGTATATCTTCCAGGAATCCAAAACTCTTGGGCAGACAGACTCAGTCGAGTTCTGCTTCCACACGAATGGTCCTTGCACATGGATCAGGTACTCAGAATCTTCCAGAAATGGGGAACCCCAGACATAGACCTCTTTGCAAGTCCGTGGAATGCCAAACTTCCCCGGTTCTGTTCCAGAATTCCGTGTCAGGGAGTGCAGACCAAGGATGCCTTCCTCTTTCATTGGGGTCGGGGCTTCCTGTATGCCTTTCCACCCATTCCTTTGATTTCCAAAACTCTGTTCAAACTTCAAAGGGATCAAGGGTCCATGATCCTCATAGCTCCACGCTGGCCACGCCAAGTGTGGTACCCTCTACTTCTGCATCTCTCCCAAGCCCCCTCCCTGGACTTGGGAGCAGCTCCAGACCTTCTGTCTCAGGAGGAGGGGACTTTGTGGCACCCAAACCCCAAGTCCCTTCACCTCAGAGCTTGGTTACTGAAGGCCTAGACCTTCAACACTTCAATCTTTCGCAGCAAGTGAAGGATATCCTCCATGCCTCTAGGAAACCTTCCATTAGGCGTTCTTACGCTTTTAAATGGAAAAGATTTTCCATTTGGTGTGCTCAAAAGGGTCTTAACCCTCTAGCACTCCCTTTGAATTCTCTTTTGGAATATCTCCTGCATCTCTCCAATGCAGGACTCAAAACGAATTCAGTAAGAGTCCATTTGAGTGCTATTGCAGCATCCCTTAAGCCCATCAATGGACAACCTGTTTCCTCTCATCCTCTTATTGCAAGATTCATGAGAGGCCTAACCTTAACTAAACTTCCCATTCGACCTCCTCCGGTGGCATGGGACTTAAACTTGGTTCTTGGTCAGCTTATGAAGCCACCCTTTGAACCCTTAGCCACTACCTCCTTGAAATTTCTTTCCTGGAAGGTTATTTTTCTTATTGCAGTCACCTCAGCTCGTTGTATCAGTGAACTGCAAGCTCTAGTGGCTAATCCACCTTATACAAGGTTCCATCATGATAAGGTGGTCCTTAGGACCAATTCCCACTTTATGCCTAAAGTGGTCTCCCCTTTTCATCTTAATCAAGAGGTATATTTACCTGGCTTTTTTCCAGCTCCTCATGCATCCAGTGCAGAGAGGAACCTTCATATTCTAGATTGTAAAAGAGCTCTTGCCTTTTACCTCCACAGGACACAGCAACATCGAAAGTCTTCTCAGCTTTTTGTTGCTTTTGATCCTTCTCATTTAGGACTTCCAGTCTCTAAAAGAACACTCTCCAATTGGATTGCTCAGTGATCTCTTTTGCTTACCAGAGTAAGAACCTTTCTCTGGAGGGCCATGTCACCGCTCACAATGTGAGGGCCATGGCCACCTCTATGGCTCATCTAAACTCTGTGTCCATTGACCAGATCTGTTGAGCAGCCACCTGGGCCTCGGTTCATACCTTTACAGCCCATTACTGTTTGGACAAGGACTCCCGCCGGGATGCCTTGTTTGGTCAGGCTGTCCTCAGACACCTGTTCCATTCTTGAACAACTCCAGCCCACCTTCCCTGAATGGATGCCTGAGATCCATAGGAAGATGAGGAACCTTTCAGGGCCTCATACCCTTGAGGGGATCTCCCGGGCTTCTTAGCTAGGGAGTCCCCATATGTGAGGACTCATTCCTGCTTGTTCCTGGAGATAGCACAGTTACTTACCTGTAACAGGTGATCTCTGGGAACAGCAGGAATTAGTCCTCACAACCCACCCACCTCCCCTAGGAGTTGTATCTCTCTCTCTTTCCTTTCCTCTCTCTATTATCTCAGTTTTAAACTCGAACTGAGGAGAGTTGGTCAGGAAGGCGGGAAGGCAGCGCGCATGCGCAGTGGGAGGCCCCAAAAGCTTTCCTTCTGGGAAGCTGGGGAGCTTTCCCGCGCAGGCTCCGTCGGTACCGACGTACCCATATGTGAGGACTAATTCCTGCTGTTCCCAGAGATCACCTGTTACAGGAAAGTAACTGTGCTTTACATCACCTGGAGGACAGGTCCTAGTTACAGGATCACTTCCTGCCACACCAGGGTGATGCTCTCCTGTCACGTGATCTCTCTCCTCCATGGCAACAGGGATGCTGCCAGACTGGAGGTGGGACTTCAGGACTATATCCACTCTGGCAGCATCCCTGTTGCCATCTCCAATTGTACTCCCAGAGATGCCTAAGATGCAAGTGAAACAAGATCACCCTTTTCCTTTCCTAAAGTTTCTTTCATGAGAGTTCAAAGTGAGCTGTGCTGAACAGAGTAGCCTCTTCTCTCTTGTTTTTCTTTACTGGGGTTTGAGGAGAAAAAGAAAAACAGTTACAAGTGGGTTGACAGGGGAGGTGGTAGGAATTTAAAATTCAGGGACAGGGTGAACAGGAAAGGTATTCTGTGTCTGTGAGGCAGAGGAGATACTCCAGACTCACCTAATCCAAAGTAAAGTAAATATGGGAAGACAGGAGAAGGAGTGAGAGAGGAGCTGAGAGCAAAGATGAATCGGTGGCAGGAGATGGAGGGTTAAAATGATACACAGCTAATGAGAACAGGAATAATGGGAGAGAATGCCAAATTTGGTTCTTTATTTAATTACCAACTATCAAGTCAGTAAACACAAATGCTTTTTCCTCCACCCCCACCCCTTCTGTGAAGGCTTCACATTATCAGCTGGTGGTCTTCATCAACGCACCATTCATTCCCGGAATTATCGCTCGTAGGTGTTCTGCAGTACTGCCTTGAGTTTCAGGAGAAGGGAATAGGTATAATTGTATTGGTTCAAGATCACTATTCTCCTAACAAATTAAATAAGTAAACAACTTAAACAGCTAAACAAATCTTTAATACTAAGATGCAGACTGCAGTCCAGCAGTGAGATGGGGGCTATCCAGTCTTATGCACCGAGTGTCACATGTATGATTTTCTCCCAATTGGTGAGAGGTCTTAAATGTGAACTAGGTTCAGAGCTCTTTGCTCTCAGGCAATGAGTACAAACTCGACTAGAATAGCAGACTTGGAGCTGAAGCAGACAGAGTATATTGATGAGACTTAACAGGGACATAGTAGAGAAGTCGCACCTCTACTCTGGCAGTCTCTCTGTTGCCATGGAGGAGAGATGTCCCTTGAAAGGAGAGCATCACCTTGTTGTGGCAATAAACGTTCCTATAACTAGGACATCGAGTATGTGTCTCCAGGGCATGTGCCCATGAGGAAAGGGTTAGGACATCTGTTATAGTTAGTGAGTCGATCATTAGGCATGTAGATTGCTGGATGGCTCGTGGATATGAGAATCACTTGGTAACTTGCCCGCCAGGTGTGAAGGTAGCAGACCTCACAAGCCATTTAGATAAGGTTTTAGATAGTGCTGGGTGGGGAGGGGGGAGCCTTCTATCTTGATACATATTGGTACCAACAACATAGGAAAGTGTTGGAAGGAGGTTTGATAAACCAAATTTAGGCTTTTAGTTAGAAAGTTGAAATATAGAACTTCCAGGGTACAATGCTCAGAAATGCTTCCCATTCCACACGCAGGACCCAAGAAGCAGGCAGAGTTCCAGTGTCTCAATGTGTGGATGAGATAATGATGCAAGGAAGAGGACTGGGATTTGTTAGGAACTGGGCAACATTCCGTGGGAAAAGGGGGGGGGGCTTTTCTCAAAGGAGGACTCCACCTTAATTGGGGTGGAATCAGGCTGCTGGCATTAACCTTTAAAAAGGAGAAATCTGCAGTAGTTTAAAAGCTGTTCTAATAGGAGAAAGCTGACAGTTGTCCAAGAGCGCATGGTTTAGAAAGATACTGGCAGAACAGGGAAGGTAGGCAATCCCACCAGAGTGGTTCCAATAAAGGTAAAAGTAACTGAGATGCCTTTAAATAAAGAGCAGAATGAGTTGAAAGATTCCAAATTACCCCTGACAACTGATAACCAGATTAATATGGGTAAAATACAACCTTTGAAATGCCTATACGCAAATGCTAGAAGTTTAAAAGTGTTATCTAACATTTCATTTAGAGTTATATATTCTTGGTATCTCAAAGATCTCCAGGAACAAGCAGGAATGAGTCTTCTCATATATGGGTACGTCGGTACGGATGCAGCCTGCACGGGAATGCTCCCCAGCATCCAATCAGAAAGCTTTTGGGAGCATCCCTGGCGCCTGCGCGCTGACTTCCCGCCTTTCCCACTGCCTCTCCTCAGTTTTCATTTTTCCGCGGAGCCAACAGGACGTCCTCCTGTCACCGCAGAAACTTTTTTTCTTTAAAATTCTTATTTACTTGTTTTCTTGTGGTCGCAGCTGTTTTTCCCGCCGATACTGGTACCGCTGGTGCTTTATTCTTTTCTTTTCTAAAATTAGAGATTTTTCTCCTCAGTTTTTGTCTTAACTTTTTGGGCCTACCAGGCCTCTCCAACATGGAGCCTTCTTCCCCTAAGAAGTGCCTTCACTGTGGAAACATAGTTTTCTTTTTAGACTCCAGTGCTTGTTGTCTAACCTGTTTGGGTCTTGCCCCTTTTTCCCCTGAACCATCAGGCTGTACTATTGGGAGAAGACCTTCCCTTTTTCGAGTTGCCCTCGATGCCGTTTTTCCTCCTGAGGTGAGGACACCGGTTTATTCTTCTCTCCAGGATCAGGTAACCCACAAACAGTCTGTTAAGACTAGCCAATCCTTGAGTGGTAAGTCTCATGCCAAGCATGACGACGGCTCCGGCCTTGCCCTCAAGACCCCATTGGCAATAAAACCCCGGCGGGAGTCTTCGGGCTCCAAAGCATTTTCGGGGTTTCAGGTTGTTCCTGGGGCTCAACCCTCACAGAACATACCTGAGCCATGCTCGGGGGTGGTATCCGCTTCGAGCGGTACTGATACCCCGGCATCGGCACCGGTGTCGAGTGTTCCACTCTTCACCAGGGATCGTCATCTGCTATCCTCTGTACCTTCGGGACCGATCGATACGACCCAGATTGGCTTTCCTGTATCTCCGCCATGCTCGGTGTTGGTATCGGCTTCGAGCAGTACCGATACCCCGGCATCGGCACCGGTGTCGAGTGTTCCACTCTTCACCAGGAATCGTCATCAGACATCCTCGGTACCTTCGGAACCGATTGATACAACCCTGATTGACTTTCCTGTATCGATATTGCCGATACCACCACCAACGTCGGTACCGTCTAGGCATGCATCGATAGACTCGCTTCCTTCAATGCAGAGTCTAGAATCGATATCCAGTCTAGATGACTTGGTACCGACGCGTTTCGGAACCGACCCATATCGTTCCCGATTATGCAGTACCGTGGATATGTTTCAAGTCTCTCTGGCTACCTCGGTTCTGCTTCAGCAGCCCCCGATAACTGCTTCGATGGCATTACCGTTCCCGATACCGGTATCGGTATCGATGTCAATTCCTGCACTTCCATCGGTGCCATCGATCCTTTCTATGCCTAGCTTGGAATCGATACCAGGCACTGATGATGCAGTACTAACTGTCTCGAATCTGGACTGTCAGTATCACTGTCAATCTAGCAGGATTTCTTTTCTGCACCAGTCTAGTATGTCTTCTGGTGCTCAAGCTGCTGCTTCAACCTCAGCTTACCCAGGAATAGTTTCCACTGGAGATCCTTCTTTTCAGAAATTTCTCCTTGACATGGCAACCTTTCTTGCCATTCCTACCCCTGGCTCTACTCTTAACCAAGATCCTGCAGAAAAGGAAAATATAATGCTTCCTTTACATCATTCTTTGCAGGATCTTCTGAGGATTTGGGAATCACCTTTAAAGGTTCCTTCGCCTTCTACAGCCACTGATGTTCTGTATCAGGTGCCTCCCTCTCCGGGGTTTCAAAAAAAACAACTTTCACATCATTCCATTGTAGTGGAATCAGCAATGAGGAAGGTAAGAAGCAAGAAGAAGCATTCTTCTTATCCGCCAGGTCGTGCATCTAAAGCACTTGATGCCTTTGGATGTCAAACCTTCCAAACATCTATGCTGGCAGCAAGGATTATCTCTTATATTTTTTATGAGTCTGACACTTCAGGAGGTCACAGAGAAATTATCTTTTTCCCCTTTTTTGTCAGAGCCTAAGGCCACTGACTATTCCTTGCTTCTTAATCATAGCAGGAATATCTCTTGGTTTCTTTTTCGTGCTTCTCTAGACTCTTTTGAGTCTGTTAGCAGATCCTCTGCTTATTGCCATTGGAGCATGTCGTAAAGCCTGGCTGCAAGCTTCAGACTTGAGCAGATGGGCACAACATAAACTGGGTAATTCTCCTTGTACTGGAGAAAATCTCTTCAATAGAGAGGCTTTACGTCAGGTTGCTCATTGCTCCACTGACTTCCCTGGTTCTGGAAACCATCCTAAGCCTCCTTCCCCAGGACATAGGAAATGTCCTACCAAACCTTTTTTTCCTAAGAAAAGGTTTCACCCTTCTCCTGCCCATCCTCCAGATGTACCCAAGCAAGGGACATCTCATCCTAGTCTGAAGTTTTCAGACTCTAACCAGTCTAAGCATAACCAGCAACCATAGGTTCCTGTATGTTGCAATCTACAGTTAACTTCTTCTTAACAGAAGTTTATTCTTAAAACTCTACACTTTTCTTTTTTTCTTTTTCAGTATGTTGAGCTGTTAGGATACCTTTGTCCATGGGTTACAGAATTCTCCCCTTCTTACTACTAGGAAGGGAGGTTACAACTATCCCATGATAGTTTCTGTCCCCACATGGACATCTTTTCCTGCAGCTGACTTACTGTTATGGTAAGTCACCTTCTAACCCCCTCTCTTCCAGGGTTTCCTCTGCTTGAGTTGGTACCATACTGAAACACTTTTCCTGTGTAGACTTTTTGTTATCCTTGATTACATGCTTTGCACAACTCATCAGACAGGGACAGGAATATCTCCGCTCCCTTTGTCTGTTGTCTCCCTGTTTTTTACACAGGAGAATCCCCTCTGCTGCTTTGTTCATTTGCTGTGCATGCAGGAATTCCAGTGATTACTCACCTTAGTAGTCATTGCAAGCTACTTTCAACTATCTTGCATAATACTACTCACTTCAGGTTATCTTCTTCTGGCCATATCCTTTTCCAGGATGTGGCAACACACCTGTCTTCAGTCTTAATTCTCCTGCACAATGCTCTCTGCAATCTTCAGAGAAGCTTTCTACTATGGGCCTTTGCTGCAGAGCATTGCACTTTATCTCTGAGGTCTTTTCCATATAGTAGAAAAAGCTTATATAATCATTCCATGACTATAGGGGTTCTTATACCCTCTTGTCTCCTTCTGTGATACAGAAGACAAGATTTTTCTGCGTGAATGTCCAAGGAGTTTCCAATTCTGCAGGAATCTACCCCCTTTTTTCCTTACAGCTTGGCATTATGCTCTTCTGCTCCACTTGGACTACGCATACTCTTAGTATACATGATAGCCCTGTGTCCCTTGGCTGGGTCCTCCTGGTATCTTTCTCTATGCGTTTTCTGTCTATTGGACATGTCAGTGTCCTATAGTACTCCTGACGTGCTCTTGCCAGACTGCTATTATCCTCTGTTTCTTCACGCAACCATACTGGTTATTTCACTGAACTACATTCCTGCACCGCAGAAATAGATTCTCTATATATCTTCAGGTGGTCTTCACCCCCTTTATTAATAGATGAATCTTTTCCCATCACATTCCCCATGTGAATGTGTTTGTGGGGCTCAGTTGCAGGCATGTGTCCTCACTTATATTCATTTATTTATTTATTTAACTGTATTTATATACCGCCTTATCATACAATCAAGGCGGTGTAAGAAACAAAATAGACAAAACTTAATGAGAGTGAAAGATATACATGGAATGAGTTAATTGAATTGTAAGAAAAATATAATCATTAAAACACATAATCATTAAAACATTGCGCATTAATCATTACAACATGACGTAATACAGAATAAAAATATTATGACAATATAAACTACTTAAAGAGCTTTGAAGAGGTGGGTAGGTATATCAGACGATTACGTGATAGGTCCATAATGCTCAGTGAAAAGCAATGTTTTTAATAGCTTACGGAAGTCTTTAAGTTCCGTTGCTGATCTCAATTCGTCTGGGAGTGAATTCCAGATTATTGGTGCAGCCATAGAAAATGCTCTCTCTGTAGTATGCTTTCGCAAAGTTCTGAAATTAATAGAAGAGCTTACTCTGTGAGAAGTTCCCTTTCTTCTTGGTCGGGAGCTGGGGTCTGGAAGAATGAGGGAGTGGAGACTGTTAGCTGAGATATGATGTTTTATTTTGAATATGTTAATTATTGTTTTATATTTTATGCGTAAACGGATTGGGAGCCAATGAAGATCCTTCATAACTGGAGTAATGTGGTCATGAATAGATGTTCCAGATATAATACGGGCTGCGGTATTCTGTGCTAATTGAAGAGGTTTGAGAGCTTGCAACGCTAGACCAAGGAAGATGGGATTGCAAAAATCCAGTAAAGGAGTGATTAGCGCTTGACAAACAGTACGAAAAAGATCAGAGGCAAGAAGTGGTTTTAGTCTTCTTAAAATTCTCATCCTAAAATACGCATTCTTGATTGTTTTATTAATGTGAGCTTTAAGGTTTAATTCACTATCCAGAGTAACACCAAGGTATTTAACTTCTGTTTTAATTGGAATGGTTGTGCCAGCAACTCTGATGTTCGGTGGATGTAAGAATTCAGAGTTACGAGTGATTATAAGGGCCTCAGTTTTGCTATAATTGAAAAATTATTTTCCTTACACCATCTTGTCATTTCAGTTAAGCAGACTGAGATATTGGAATATACAGGGTTGTCAATAGAAAAAGGCATAAAAATCAAAATGTCATCTGCATAAATAGTGTATTGGATGTTATGAGCCTTCATGATATCACAAATTGGTTGTATGTAAATATTAAAAAGAAGAGATGAGAGGGCGGACCCTTGAGGGACTCCTTGCAGTACATTAAATGATTGGGAAGTATACCCTACTTTTACTCTAATCTGCCTGTCAGAAAGGTAAGATTGAAACCATTTGAGAGTATTACCATAAATACCAATCTTCTGTAATCTTTCCAGGAGAATTCGGTGGTCAACTGTGTCAAAAGCTGAGGAAATGTCTACAAAGATCATTAGAATCCCTTTTTTGTTGTTGTCTATAACACGGAGGATATTGTCAGAGATATATCAAAAGAGTTTCAACTCCATGATTAGGACGAAAACCATGTTGGTTATCATCTAGGGGGGCATGATTGTCAATGTGCTCCTGTAATTGCTGTTGGACTGATTTTTCTATGATTTTTGCTAGAAATGGTATACTAGAAATTGGTCTGTATGCAGCAGGATTACTTTTGTTGAGAGTTGTTTTCTTTGGTATTGGTCTAACAGTAGCTTGCTTTAGTTGTATTGGCATAATACCTTGGGAAAGTGAATTAAGCACAATCTTGTTTATATAAGGTATCAAGCTAGATTTGGTAGCTTTAATCCATGAAACTGGGCAAGGGTCCGTAGGAGCAGTGCTTGTATTAGTTACTGAGATAATATGAGAAAGTTGTTCATTTGAGGGAGAGCAAAACTTATCCCATGTTTTAGGCTGAGAGACTTGTGAGCTTATAAAGCTGTGCATAGTTGTCTTTGTGGAGTGAAAATTTTCCTTGATGTAGTCAGCAAATTTTTGTGGATCAATTTGGACAATCTCATCTGTACTTTTCTCTTTTGTGAGTATCTTAACTATATCGAATAATTCTCTTGGCTTGTTTAAGGATGTGTTTATAATATTTGTATGGAATTCCTTTTTGGCATGATTGATAAGATCCATGTACTGTTTTTGCATTTCTATATATAACTTCTGTATATTTGTTGCCTTATATTTCCGCCATTTCCGTTCTGTCTTTCTGAGGTTTCTTTTTAATTTCCGTAGGTAAGCAGAGAACTAAGGTTTGTTTTGTCTCTTTGTAATGGAAATTCTTTGGGCTGCTAGGTGGTGCTGAGGCAGCATTAGATAGTGGTGTTCCAGTTGAGAATTTGAGCCTCAAGATTGTTCGACTCAGTATTCAGATGTTGTATAGTATCCAGTAAGAAGGTGTCTCTGTCAAATTTCTTGAAGCGCCTTTGTGCAAGAGCGTTAACAGAATGCATGTTGAACATATTTTTCTGTAAAAGTAGCCTTATCTTAAGTAGTGATCTGACTAAGGTACTGGTATAACTGTAGGAGTTGATAAAGAGCCATTAGAAATTAGGTCGCTGTTTGCAAAGATAAGATCAGGTGTAGAGCCGTGAATGTGCGTTGGGACATCAATGATTTGGGTGAAATTAAGAGAGGACATTGCTTGGAGGAAGGCTTCTGCATCTTTAAGGTTAGTGGACTTAAGGTTAAAGTCACCTAACAGAAGTGTGGGTTTATTTAGAGCAGAAATGTCACAAACAGTTTCAAGTGTTGAAGCTAGTTCCTCAGGCGGGGCTCTTGGCGCTCTATAAGTCAGGCAAAGTGACATATATTTGTTCACGATGCTAATCATCCTTCATGGCCTCCCTCAATCAACTTTAAATCCCCTCCGCCTAGCCATGAATACAGCCGCCAGAGTCCTCTCCGGCTCATCAAGATCTGACCATATAACACCCATCATGAAAGAACTGCATTGGTTACCTTTACATGCCAGAATCCAATATAAGTCTTTAGTCCTTACTTTTAAGGCTCTAAATAACTACCCCCCTATGCCAATCAGCAAGCTTATCCATGGCACCCTGGAAAACAGAAAAAGGAGAACCACATCAATGAACACCTTAATAGTCCCAAAAATAATAACGAAGTGCACTAAGGCCACCTCCAACAGGGCCTTCTCCTTATTTGCACCTCTAAACTGGAATGCTCTACCTCACGAAATCCGTGCTATCAAAAACCTAATCCTATTCAGAAAAGCACTGAAATATCACTTGTTCACAAAATGCTACCCAGAAGTCAACCTAGACATTAACAAAACTAGCACCTCAATACAACCTGAAAAGGGCTAGTTGATCAACCTTCTCTCTAGTCCTATTAGCGAACCACATTGCAATATCCAAACGAGTTTTATTACTGTATATACCATTAAGTTAATCTGTACATAGTTCCCCCGGTTGTCCTATTGTTGAAGTTCCCTGTTCAATGTAAAACTCAATGTTACTTGTATGCATTGTAGTATGTTTCTTGTTCAATGTACACCGCACTGATTGTAATAGCGCGGTATAAAAGAATTGTTAAATAAATAAATAAATAATTGCGTTGCCATGAGGAGTGTCTGAGATGCTATGCATTTTGAAATTTAGGAACTTCTTTGCAATTATCAAAACTCCTCTTCCACGCTTATGAGATCGTGGGCAGTTGTAAGCTATGTAGCTGTCTGAAACGAGTTGATTAATTAGCACATTGTCAGTTGCATGGAGCCAAGATTCTGTGATGCAAAGAATATCTGAATGATGGTCTTCTATGAGATCAACTATTGTGTGAATCTTGTTACAAACAGATCTTGCATTAATAAGTTCAATAGTTACATGCTCAAAAGGCATTGAGATTTGTTAGTGTTGTTTTTTCTTGAATTATAAATGATGTGAGAGGAAGAATGAGAGCATTGTGGTTGTAAACAATAATAGGTTGGAGGTATCCAAGGTGGGAAAACGTAAGGGAAGGGGAAGTGAGGGTTTATAGGAAAGAAGTAAATGAGTAGGAGGCCGTACGGAATAACCAATGTTAAGAACATATTGACTTGTTGAAAGGGTTTTGTATAACAGACGAAATTACCTTATTTTCTGATATGTGGAGTTTTTATTGCTGAATTTATCTTCCAAACGCGGTTTAAATGCCTACTCAATCAGCTGTGCAGTGATGTCACAGAGGCTCGGGGAAACAAGGGGGAGCTCCTGCTCTGACCGTGTCTAAAAAGCAGCTTTTCTTCTGCCCCGGCAATGGCGGTTTAAATGCCTACTCAATCAATCAATACCTACATATTTCTCTAAGCTGTATGGACATAAGTCATGTCTATATATAGATAGATAGATATATCTATATCTATCTATATCTCTATCTCTGTCTATCTCTGTCTATATATCACACATATCTATCCACATATGTATATATATATATATGTATATATATAATATGTCCATTGGGAGATGTCTATAAGACAATATGTATCACCTACTGTCTCCCTTACTGTCTGTGCTATAAAGCTTTTACCACCTTAAAGGGTCCAGTCACCTTGCCTATTCTCATATGGCACAGTAAGTGGGAGCGGTTATACACTCAATTACTGCTGTGATGTCAACAGCTTCTATTTTTTGTTATAGGTCTCCCTATCTGTGACGTCTCAATCTTCAATGTCTTCCTATCTCTTACGAGCTAGGAACGACAGTGTACATCTTCAGTATTTCTGAGTACACTTCTGTTCTCCTTGGGAATAGGGGCCTTTTTTCCATACCCCCTCTTCCTTTCAGGACTGGGCTAATTATCCAGATCGGTCAGTCTTCTTCTTTTAGTCCTCATGATAATAACTCTGTACCTAAAAGAGTTTCAGCTTTTTCCCATAAAGCTTTCCATTGAAGACCTGCCGTTCTTATCCTACCCCAGTAGACACCTGGGTCACCTGCCCATTCCAGGTTTCGAACTTCATCCTCACTGCTGTGAAGTTGCTTTGTGGATTCTGTTACTGCATCTACAGTACACTCCATCACAGTTCTACTTCCTACAATCCAGTAGGTAAGCTCTATATTGTGCTAGTTCATTAATTTTTTTAATGATACTTGACATACATTCTAAAGACTCATTTTTTCTGTAGTCTTTAGATTTGCTGTTCCTCTACAGCTCTTCTCTGTTCAACTCCTACCCCCCATCCCTCATGGGATGCCGGAGATCCAGATTTGGGAAATGCCGTCCTGTTCCAGGGATACGCATTTTATAGGATCTCCCTGGCACCCACAGCTAGGGAGTCCCCATATGTGAAGACTCATTCCTGCTTGTTCCTGGAGATAGCACAGTTACTTACCTGTAACAGGTGATCTCTGGGAACAGCAGGAATTAGTCTTCACAACCCACCCACCTCCCCTAGGAGTTATCTATCTTCCTTTCCTCTTTCTCTCCTTCTGTCTCAGCTATGAAACTCAACTGAGGAGAGGCAGTGGGAAAGGCGGGAAGTCAGCGCGCAGGCGCGAGGGATGCTCCCAAAAGCTTTCTGATTGGATGCTGGGGAGCATTCCCGTGCAGGCTCCGTCGGTACAGACATACCCATATATGTGAAGACTAATTCCTGCTGTTCCCAGAGATCACCTGTTACAGGTAAGTAACTGTGCTATCTGGTGGAAGGAGGACATCCAATGGGACACTGATACCTGTGTACAAATTATATTGTAATGATCAGGTAGATGAAATTGGAGGTGTTGCGCTCTGTTAGAGGGAGGATTGAGTCACATAGGATTAAAACTTTTCAGGAAACAAAACACACTATAGAATAAGGATAGAAATTCCATGTAAAAAGGGGAAGACAATGGCAATGGGGATGTAGTACTGTCTGCCTCGCTAGAATGAACAGATGGATGATGAAATGCTAAAAGATCAGGGAAGCTAATAAATGTTACAACACAGTAATGGTGATTTTCATTAGCCGGAATCAACTGTATCCATATCATATCACGACATGCGAGGGAGATGAGGTTTCTACATGAAATAAACGACTGTTTCATGGAGCAACAGGTTCATGAACCAATATGAGAGGAAGCTGTTTTAGACATATTCCTTACTGGAACACAGAATCTGGTGCGAGAAATAAGTGTTGGGGCCACTTGGCAATAGCGATCATAACATGATTGCATTTGATTTAATAAATGGAAGGAGGACAGCAAGGAAATCCACAGCACTAGCTTTTAACTTTCAAAAGGGAGACTATGATAAAATGAAAAAAATGGTTAAGAAAAACTAAAACTAGCAGCTGCAAAGGTTAGATGTTTACATCAAGTAAGGACATTGTTTAAAAATATCATCTTGGAAGCCCAGACCACATGTATTCCACACTTTAAGAATGATGGAAGGAAGGTCTTATAACTGCTGGCATGTTTTAAATGTGAGGTCTCTGTGGCTGTTGTAGCCAAAAATGCATCTTTTAGGAAATGGAAAAAGGACCCAAATGAAGCAACAGGAAACGTAAACACTGGCAAGTTAGATGAAAGCATTAATAAGGTAGGCATAGAGAATTTGAAAAGAAGCTTGCCGTGGAAGCAAAAACGCATAATAAAAACATTTTCAAGTACATCAGTATCAAAAAAAACCCCTGTCAATTGGACCATTAGATGAAAGAGGGGTAAAAATGGGGCTATGGGAGGACAAGGCCATAGTGGAGAGACTGAATGAATTTTTTGCTTCGGTCTTTACTGAAGAAGATGTAGAGAAGTTAAGCCAGCTTGTATCTGACCCTGCTGTGAATTGCTGTGTACAAGGACCAGGGTTCAATCCCTGATTCAAGTCCTCTGTTCCTTATCTTTCCTCCAGTCCAGTCCTCCACCTCTGGATTGTGTATCTCCTCCTGCAGCATGGAGACTGGACAAGTCAAACTCGTGACATCACTGGATATACACTGCTGGTCTTCTCCCATCATCCCCCAGTGTGTCCAGTCTCCATGAAGCAGGAGGACGTAGTGAGCCTAGGTGCTGGGCTCACTCGAGAAACAGATAGGGAGCAGTTAGAGTAGATTGAGATTAGTGTTAGTTTTGGTTTTTACTTTCATGCTAATATTTTAGTTCCTGTCTTTTTAAATTGGGGGGTGGGGGGGGAAGCTGACAGTCGGGTTTGAGCCGGCCATGCCTCTCTCTACCTTTCTCCTTTCTTTTATCTGCACTTTTGTCTTCCCTAGCAGCTCTCTCCTCTTTGCCCGTATGGAGGAGAGCTCTGCACAGTACACAGCAATCTTCCGCTGGTCCTGGGATGGCGATCTTCAGAAAGTGGGACAGAAGAGAAATGCGCTCGCTCCGCAGCCGGCTGCTCGCTCCAGCGCTGAGCGGGGTCACGTGGGCTTCAGCAGCACAGAGCACAAAGGAGTGAATCGTGGTAAGAGGAAAGTGTGGGGGAGCCATGCGGGGAACGAGCCGGAGAAGCTCAGCGCTCACTGTTTAAGCGGGAGGTGTTTGGCGCCATTTCGGGGCATTTTGCTGCGGCGGCCATTTTGTCTGCATGCGTTGCTGCGTGGTGGTTCCCAGCGGCGTGGCTCCTAGCGGAGTTTAAATTTAAGATTTATGTTTTTAAAATTAAGGTAGTTAAGTTAGTTTAAATGTAAGGAACTGGGACTCCCGTGTACGTGCCCTTTTTCGTTTGTTTTTATTTGACTCATTTTCTGACAGCTAGGCTTTGGAAGAATATAGTTGGAGTTTTTCCTTTCAAGTTGATTTAATCTTCTCCACTTCAATCATGGGCGTTTTGGCGGTGAAACAGGCCGGCTGAAGCGCGCGCCGTTGTTTCCCGCGCTTCTGTGAGCGCGAGGCAGCCTGAATTTTTAATTTTTTACCACGGCCACAGTCTCGGTCCTTTTTGAATTGCCAAGCCTAGCGATTTAAATTATTTCCTTAATTAGTTTTTACTTTCAAGTTAATTTAATGTAATTTATCTTAGTTATTTTGGTTTAAAATAAAAGGGGGGGGGTTATATTTTAGGAGTTGGTTCCTTCATTCCTGGGGGAGATTAATTGTTTTTGGGAGCTAATGGGAGACAGCAGTTCCTTATGTGTTTTGTTTAATCAATTTCCACTTTCATCCCCTGGATTTCCTGGCAAGTGACGAAGGAAGAATATTCCTACGATCTTCAGCATCAGTGCTGTGGAGTGTTTCCCACCCGGATGCCGGCCAGCCTTGACACTGCTTGGCTTCATAGCTCAGCTGCACTGTGGATTACTGGGGGACTCTACCCCCAAAACGGACCCCTTAGACTTTACGGAGTTAATTTAATTTGCATTAATTTCAAACCTGTTTTCTAGTTGTTACCTTCTTCTCTGGATTAGTATCCTTTGCTTAGCAGGGGCACTAGATAATAGCAGTGGGGGAAACAGTTCCATTATTTGAGAAATGGCTAGGGCATTTAGAATGGAGTTCTTTTGCTCCGGCAGGGTGCTTATCCATTCTCTGAGAGGAGAAGTACAAATATTTAAAAACAAAAAAAAAACTTTGCCCCCAAACTCAGGGAGATACACACATCCATTGTGCTCTTTGGGGCTCTTTCTCTGAGTGAGATTCCGCCTCATAGCTGTTACTTCAGGTATATATTCAAACCTTTCTGTTCATGTCTTTCCCTTAGCCCGGGGTTCATAAGTTTCCGGTAGGATTGAAACAGGGCAGCATTTGAATGGGAAACTCCCCCGCTGCATTTAAGCGTGATTTCTTCTTATTCAGGTCTGCATGTGTTTAAACCCCGGCTGTGTTTTGGGTGCCGGGGGGAGGCAGCCACCGGAGAGTGAAGCGGTACAGAGCAGTTTCCTCCTAGGGGTCATTTGCAGTTTCCTTTTTAGTTGCAGTTAGATTTTATTTTAATTACTTCAAAGGCTATGTGACGGAGCCTGTAGAGGTGCACTGTGCTGGGGATCCGATTACATACACAGGTCCAGAGGGAGTTTCTGGGGAGTGTTCCCAACCCTTCTCACCATGCCGGCCAGACCACAGTGCCTGGTATGGAATGGTATCAAGGGATGTGGCTCCTACCTAATCCTTAAGCATTCCTGGGGTTATGCAGCTCAAAACTTACTCGGTGCACAATAGCTTGATGCAGGCAGGTGGGGAAAGGCCTAATCCGATAGGCCATGGTTGTTACCGTGCACATTTCAGAGTGCTGCGTGCCTGTTCAGGTGATCTAAACGGTTGCTACTTAGTTGCTTTCTCCTGAGAAGGATCTGATAGAGACAGGAATAAAGATGTGTTTAAAAGAAAAAAGAAAAATTGCATATAGGTTTGTAGCAGCTTCAGTTCTGTGGAAAACAGGAGGCGCCTACATACAAGAAATGTATCTAGTTAGAAAGATAGTGGATAGAAAGCAATAAGATTCTCCCATCTGTCTATGGTCAGTAAGTAACCGCTCGTTTGGGAGTGCCTCAGTGAGGTACATATGCTTCCAGAGCTCAAGGGTTTCAGGACTTTCAAAGTGCATGAAGGGGATCCTCGGCTACCTCTTTCGCGACTGCCCGAAAACCACAATGAAGCAAGGCGGGCCCAGGTGGCAGTTCAGTCGATAGGAAGAAGTCTTCAGGAGTTTCTTCATGCCGGGGTCCGGTTAACGGCAGGGCAATGGGTGTTGAAGGTATTACGCGGAGGGTATACCCTAGAATTTGCTCGCCCGGTGTTAGATCTCAAGGAATTAAATCGCTGTCTCCGAGCGTTCTCTTTTGAATGGAACTGTTGCGATTGATAGTCCCGCAGGGGGAGGTTTTTAACATACCTAGGTCGTACGGAGGCATACTTACACATTTCAATACGGGCAGCACATCAGAGGATTCTAAGGTTTGCCTTCCTGTGAGGGCATTTTCAGTTTCAAGCCTTACCCTTTGTTTTGGCGACGGCCCCGTGTACCTTCACCAAGGTTATGGTGGTGGTGGCGGCGGCTTCGCGGAAAGAAGGAATTTTAGTTCACCCTTGTCTCGACGATTGGCTGATTCGACCACAGTCCTGGGCCGAGAGTGTCCGGGTTACGGACAGTGTTAAAAAAAAAAAAAAAAAAAAAATTCTTTAGGCTCTCGGCTGGGTAGTCAATGTGGTCAAAAGTCGTTTAGTCGGTCTCAAGTCCTAGAGTACTTGGGGGTTACGGTTCGACTACCAATAGGGAACAGGGTTTCAGCCGGAGCAGAGAGGTCAGGCCCTTCAACAGCTAGTATGCAGGTTTTCTGGCGGATCCGCTATTGCTGGATTGGAGCTATCTTCCACCACTGTTCCGTCTAAGCTGTGTGCGCGCGCTCTCATACTTTATAACAGAGCGCACAAAAATTACGGTTCTGATTCTGATAGAAAACACCGACATCTTAAAATTTAAAAGTTGTTTTGTATTTATGGTTTTCACAAGTTCTACAATATTATCTAGTGCAATCAATGTGGTGTACATACTGTATTCTGATGTGTAGTCAAATTTTAAAGTATAGAACTCCGAATGTCGTTATGTGACGCACAAAAATGTAACCTTCCTTCAAAAGCTGATATTTTATGCGCACACAGCCTACAGAAAATTAGAGGGAACATTGGTCAGTGGCAGCAACGCTGGAGGTAGTTCCGTAGGCCAGCTCGCATGCACTCCTCACAAAGGTCCTTATTAAGACGATTGTCACACCAGATCTATTCTCTGAACAAACGTCTCCCATGTTCCATGCAGGTCAGGCGATCCCTTCATTGGGGGACTTGTCCCAAGAGATCTTGCAGCGTGCATGCTGCTGGAATATCCGCTGTTTCTTCCGATGTTGACAGATGCGAGTCTCGCAGGCTAGGGAGATCATTGCAAAAAATTTTTTCGCACGTGTTTGGAGCGAACAGGAGCTCCATTGGTCAGTCAACCAGTTTGGAGCTGAGGGCAGTAGCTCTGGTGCTTCAAGTGTTGGATTCCGAATTGAAGGATCGGGCAGGGCGAGTGCTGTCCAACAATTCCGAAACAGTGGCTTACCTAGACCGGCAGGGGGGCACAGGCAGTGCGGCCATGGAAGAGGAATCAGAGGCTCTGTTCGTCTTGATGGAGCCTCGGCTGTAGGCACTTTTGGCGGTGCACTTTGCAGGATCAGACAAGGTGATAGTGAATTTTCTCAGAGGAGTCCAGGTGGATGCCGGACAGTGGGAGCGTCATCCGGCAGTGTTCGCACAAATAGTCATCAGATGGGGTCCTCCGATCATGGTTCTCATGGTGAACTTTCATTCGGCCAAGGAGAATCATTTTCACATTAGAATACGAGAGAGGATGTCTGAGGGCGTCGATACTCTGATGCAACCATGCCCGTTGCCCAGTCTTTTCTAGGGCCTTCCTTTGTGATGCTGATAGGACAAGTGATTCAGTGCATCGAGGCACTTCAGGGGAGAGTGGTGTTGCTGATGCCAGATTGGCCGAGGTGTCCATGGTGTGCTGACCCGGTCAGGTTGCTGGATAGGAAGCCTTGGCAATTGCCCGCCATGGCGAATCTGTTGACCTGGGGTTCTCTTCGTAGGTCTCAGGAGGGTCAATTCTCATTTTTATCCTTTGTTGCAGGCTGCGGCCTTCTTGCAGTATGGGGATCCCTTCCGTGGAGCTCAATTTTTGCCCTGAGGGCGTTGACTAGAGAACCTTTCGAGCCTTGTATCAGTTTTCGGTCTAGGATTTGATTTTAGAAGCATAAGAACATAAGATATGCCATACTGGGTCTGACCAAGGTCCATCAAGCCCAGTATCCTGTTTCCAACAGTGGCCAATCTAGGTCATACGTACCTAGCAGTTTCCCCAAAAGAGACAGGTTCGGCAATGCTGGCACTAGGTCAAGCATTGATATCCTGGGTCCCTTCTTAATAATGGTTTATGGACCTTTCCTCAAGGAACTTGTCCAAATCTTTTTTAAACCCAGCTACACTAACAGCCTTTACTACATCCTCCGGTAACAGATTCCAGAGTTTGATTACACGTTGAGTGAAAAAATATTTTCTTTTATTAGTCTTAAATAGTTTACCCTGTAGCTTCATTGCATGTCCCCTAGTCTTCCTATATTCTGATAACGTAAATAGTTGATCTACGTTTACCTGTTCCACTCCGTTCATTAATTTATAGACTTCTATCATATCTGCCCTCAGCCGTCTCTTTTCAAGGTTAAAGAGCCCTAACCTTTTTAGCCTTTCTTCATAGGAGTATCCTTCCATCCCCTTTATCATTTTGGTGGCTCTTCTCTGAACCTTTTCTAATAACGCTATATCCTGTTTAAGATACGATGACCAGAATTGCACGCAATATTCAAGGTGCGGTCTCACCATGGAACGGTATAGAGGCATTATAATATTTTTTGTTTTATTTTCCATTCCTTTCCTTATGATACCTAGCGTTCTATTTGCTCTCTTGGCTGCCGCTGCACACTGCGCCAAGGGTTTTAACATGCTATCCACAATGACGCCTAAATCTTTTTCCTGGGTGGTGGTTCCTAAAGTGGAACCTTGCATCGTGTAACCATCGTTTGGGTTGTTCTTCCCTAGGTGCTTAACTTTGCACTTGTCCACATTAAATTTCATCTGCCATTTTGATGCCCAGTCTTCCAATTTATCAAGATCTTCTTGCAATTTTCCACAATCCTCTTGGGTTTTAACAACTTTAAATAGTTTTGTGTCATCTGCAGATTTGATAACCTCACTCGTTATTCCACTTTCCAGGTCATTTATGAATGTCAAAAAGCAGCGGACCCAGCACAGATCCCTGGGGTACACCACTATTCACCTTTCTCCATTGAGAAAATTGGCCATTTAGCCCAACCCCCTGCTTTCTATCTTTTAACCAGTTCTTGATCCACAGTAGTACACTGCCTCCTATCCCATGACTCGTTAGTTTTGCCAAAGGTCTCTGAGGGACCTTGTCAAAGGCTTTCTGAAAGTCCAGATACACTATATCAACTGACTCAACTTTATCCACCTGTTTATTCACTCCTTCAAAGAAACATAACAGATTAGTAAGACAAGATCTTCCTTGTCTAAAGCCATGTTGGCTGTCTCCCATTAGGCCATGACTATCTACATGCTGAGCAATTTTATTCTTTATGATGATTTCTACCATTTTTCCCGGTACCGACGTGGGGCTCACCGGTCTGTAGTTTCCCGGATCATCCCTCGAACCCTTTTTAAAAATTGGTGTTACATTGGCGATCCGCCAATCTTCAGGTATTAGAGATGATTTTAATGATAGTTCACAGATTACTAATAGCAGGTATGCAATCTCATATGTCAGTTCTTTCAACACCCTTGGATGTATACCATCCGGCCCTGGTGACTTGCTAGTCTTCAGTTTATCTAATAGTTGTAATGCATCTTCCCGATGTATCGATATTTCCTTCAATTCTTCCGCACCTTTAAATACCACTTCAGTCATGAGTAACGTCCCTAAATCTTTCTCAGTAAAGACCGAAGCAAAGAATTCATTCAGTCTCTCCGCTATCGCCCTGTCGTCTCTTAGTGTCCCTTTAACTCTTCTGTCATCTAATGGTCCAACTGACTCTCTCACAGGTTTTTTGCTACGAATGTACTTGAAAAAAGCTTTATTTTGCGTTTTTACTTCCGCAGCAAGCTTCTTCTCAAATTCTCTTTGCCTTCATTATCAATGCCTTGCATTTGACCTGCCAGTGCTTGTGCTGTTTCCAGGTTTCATCGTTTGGCTCTTTTTTCCATTTCCTGAAAGATGCTTTCTTGGCAACAACAGCCTCTCTGACCTCACCTTTAAACCATGCTGGCAGTTTTTTGGACTTCCTTCCACTTTTCTTAAAGCGTGGAATACAGCTGCTCTGGACTTCCAAGATAGTATTTTTCAACAGCACCCAAGCTTGATGTAAGTCTTTAACCTTTGCAACTGCTCCTTTTAGTTTTTTCTTAACTATTTCCCACATTTTATCATAGTCTCCCTTTTGAAAGTTAAAAGGTAGTACTGTGGATTTCCTTACTATCCCTCCTCCACTAATTAAATCAAAGGCGATCATGCTATGATCACTATTGCCAAGTGGCCCCATCAACCTTATCTCTTGCACTAGATCTGGTGTTCCACTAAGGACTAGGTCTAATATGGCTTCCCCTCTGGTCGGTTCTTGGACCAGCTGCTCCAAGAAGTAGTCATTTATGTCATCTAGGAACTTTATCTCCCTAGCATGTACTACCGTGACACTGACCCAGTCGATACCGGGGTAATTGAAATCGCCCATTATTATTACCGCGTTGTAACTTTTGTTAGCTTCCTTGATTTCTTTGAGCATTTCATCATCCATTAGTTCATTCTGGCAAGGCGGTCAATAGTACACCCCCACCGCCTTCCCCTTTTTACATGGAATTTCAATCATAGAGATTCTACAGCAAATTTTGTTTCCTGCAAAACTTTAATCCTTTCTGACTCAATGCCCTTTCTAGCATAGAGCGCAACCCATCCACCAATTTGTTCAGCTCTATCATTACGATATAGTTTGTACCCAGGTATCGGTGTCCCACTGGTTGTCCTCCTTCCACCATGTCTCTGATATTCCAATCACATCTAACCTCTCATTTAGTGCTATATATTCTAACTCTCCCATCTTATTTTATAGACTTCTAGCATTTGCATACAAGCATTTTAGAGACTATATTTTATTCATATTAATTTGGCTATTGGTAGGCATGGGTAATTTGGGATCTTTAAGCTCTGTCTGCTCCATACTTGAGGGAATTTGGGCTACTTTACTCTTTTTTGGAACCTCTCTGCTTTTGGTAGTATCCTTAAAGGATACATTTTATCGAACCATCTGCTCTTGGGCGACTGTCTGCTTTCCCCTATTATCTAGTTTAAAAGCTGCTCTATCATTGAGTCAGGAACTTGAGTACAGTACATAAAAGCAAAGATTAACAAACAATTCACCAGTATTTGCATTGCATGTATGTTCTTTCAAAAGAATATATGAATGCATTTTGAATATCTGTAGATATTTTCATTATTTTCCACAACACAAACTTTGATATTGCAAGCTGAACTCCAGCAAATTATTTACCTGAAAAGGAAGCACTTTCAAGCAGTCTCTTAGTGGCTATTTGTTCGGCTCGCCGAGGGTCGGGTTTATAGACCTGGTCTTGTCTAGAACCATTCTTCTCCTTTTCTAGGGAAAAGGTGGTTTTGCAGGCAGTTCCGTTCTTTTTGCTCAAAGTAGTTCTCCTTTCTTATGAATCAGTCGGTCTCGTTACCAATTCTGTGATCCTCGGAGGAGGATGCTTCGGTTCGCAGTCTGCGTCGGTTGGTCATAAAAAGGGCTCTGTGACCATACTTATAAGTTTTGAGGGCCTTTCGAAAATCAGATTGTTTGTTCTTTCAGGGGTTTGCGGAGAGGTGAAACAGCAGCCAAAGCTCCAATATCCATTTGGATCTGGGAGGCAATAGCATTGGCATATCCTTGCTGGACCGTCCGGTGCCTGTGGGGCACGTGACTTCCTGGGTGGAGCATAGCTTGGTTCCGCCGGTGGAGATTTGCAGAGCGGCAACATGGTCGTTCCTCCATATCTTCAGTAAGTACTATCGTCTGGATGTTCAGATAGCGAGCGATGCCTGTTTCGGGTTGACTGTGCTGCGATCCGGCTGGAAAGGTCCCTCCCAATGATTACTGCTCTGTTACATCCCAGAGGTGGAGGACTGAACTGGAGGAACAATAAGGAAATGGAAATTACACTTACCTGGTAATTGTTCCTTGAGGAACTCCAGTTCAGCCCTCAATCCTGCCCGGGGATGAGCTAGTCAGACGTGGTTCTTCAGTTTGGAGAGGGTTTTCAATCACTAAGAGTGTGATAGGTCTTATATGCTGGAGATCATGGTGGTATCTTTTCTTTCTCTGACCTCTTTTGGTCTTCCTTCCTTCTTTCTGGCTGTCTTTCTCCTTATCTGGGGGGAAGAGGACGGGGCAAGAAGGAGGTGGTTGCTTTCCCCTTTATTTTAGGGGATTTTAGTTTTTAAAACTTAAAAGTTAAGTGTTAGAGTTTTATTTAATTCTTTAGCTACTTATTTGTTGCTCCTTTGAGTTTGCTTTGTCAATAGTTCACTGAGGGATGATGGGAGAAGACCAGCAATGTATATCCAGTGATGTCACGAGTTTGACTTGTCCAGTCTCCATGCTGCAGGAGGAGGTACACAACCCAGAGGTGGAGGACTGAACTGGAGTTCCTCAAGGAACAACAATTACCAGGCAAGTGTAATTTCCATTTTCTTGCAGTTTGGGGTTGCTGTTGAGGTGGTTTTAGAAGTGTTAGATTGCCATTCGCATGCATTTATAGGAGTGCAGGAATAGCCTAGTGATTAGAGTACTGTTTTTGGTAACCAAGAGAGCAGGGTTTGATTCCCACTAGCACTTGTGGCTTGGCAATCTACTTCTGGTCACACTGCCAAGAAAATCAAGGAGCTGCTACACGGACTCGCAGGCACATATCAAATTTGTTATTTTAAACTGGGAAGATGTATTACAACTATTTGATAAACTAAAGAGTAGCAAATCACCTGGACCAACTAGTGTACATCTGATGGTGTTGAAAGAACTGAAATATGAGATTGCAGACCTACTATCAGTAATCCGGTACTACAGATGATTTTAATGATAGTTCACAGAAGATTGGAGAATGGCCAATGTAATGCCAATTTTTACAAAGGTTTCCAGGGATGATCAGGGAAACTACAGACCAATGAGCCTGATGCCAGTACCGGGCAAAATGTTAGAAACCATTATAAAGAATAAAATTACTGAACATGTAGATAGTCGTGGGTTAATGGGAGAAAGCCATCATGGTTTTAACCAAGGAATGTCTTGTCTTACTAATCTGGTATTTTTTTGAAGGTGTGAATAAACAAAGGTGTCTTTTATGTTCTTACCCATGCCTGAAATGGTATTTAAATGAGAGGTATCTGAGGAATCCTGGAAACTACAAGCTGGTGAGCCTGACATCAGTAATGGGCAAAATACTAGGAACTATTACAAAGAACAAAATTACTCAACATGTAGATGCAATTGCAATGTGTGCCTTCGACTCAGTGCTGACTCCTGGTGGCCCAACAGTTCTTCATTTTTCTTGGCAGTGTGACCGTGTGTACATTGTCAGGCCTTTCTTCCGAGGTAATGGAGGGTTAAGTGACTTACTTGCCCAAGGTCACAAGGAGTGCTAGTGGGAATCAAACCCTGGTCTCTTGGTTACCAAACCTCTGCTCTAATCATTAGACTTCTCTGATCACTAGACTACTCTGCTCCTCAAACATGTAGATTGTCACGCCCTTAGCCCCTTACCTTGGTATGGGGGCGTGGATTTGTTTTTGTCACTGTGGTGCTTCAACTTCTGGCCTTCTTCTAACAGGATGCCTTTACATGCATTCTGGGAAAGGTAGTTCAGTTAGATATCACTTGGGCTCAGATGAAAAAAAACACCTTCTTTGTAGTTGGGTTTGAGTGAGTGCAATGTATTCATTAGCATAAAATAAGACACACTAGGTTCACAGATCCACCTTTTAAATACATTTTCAGCCAGGAACTCTTGCAACTTATAACAGGATAACTTGAACTGAAACAAAACAGCTTCCCTCAGCCTTAATTAGCAACACCTGCCTTCAGCAGAGCTTGCCGTGAAGATCAAAACAAACAAACATTTAAACCAGGTTTCTTTTCCCTTTCCAGTCCAGAGCAAATACCTGGCTATCTTGTATGCTTAAACTCAGCACTTCATACAGATAGTCCAATTCATAGAAGCAATAAAACTCTTTTCCAGGTTTTCTCAACAGTTAGACAAACCAAAAGTATTTCTTACTTCCTTCAGTTGAAACGGCATCCAAAACTGAGCTCTGCACTGCTCACAGCTGTTTCTCAAAAGACAATCAGGAAGCTTCAGCTTTTCACTGCGTAACACTTTTCCTGAGCTTAGAACTTTAACAAGCCAACACAGCTCTCAAGGCTTTGGACACTGTAGACTTCTCTTTATGGTTGACATCCCTAGCAACCATTCTTTAATTGGCAGACTGGCATGCAGAGCAGTCCATGTATGAGACCCCTTCTTCACAAGGTAAATCTGGCTTCCCCAATTCCATGGGTTCACTCTCCAGCTCACATTCAGATAGCTTACTTGACTGCTTTCTATTAGGGTTAAAGCTGTCTCTGGCAAATACGTATTGCTCCTTTTTAGCTAAGCTTCTGGGACTCATACCTTGATCAAAGCCTGTAGTAGCTTCGCTTCTTACATGCTCTGGCCACCATCTAGCACGTCCTGTTCTCCAATTAGTGCTTCTGGCTCTCACTGCTCCATTCCTTGAGTAGGCAAAACTTCTGCTCCCTCTTTCCCTCTGGCTAGCAGTTACCGCACTCTCCGGTCTCAGGAGTCCTTCCAATTCCTCTCCATGTGTCCTGCTTGTCCCACTTCATCTTCCTCCTGCTGCTCTCTGACCTGGTCTCTCACCTGGTCTCTCTGACCTAACTGAGCTAAACCTAAACCCCTCAGGCTCCTGCTCCACCCTCTCCCCTCTCAGGTGAGAAAGATCAAACTCCCTCGTGGCAGCTGTGTGATTAGAGGATGCAATGACATAAGGGTTTCTTACCCTGAGCCTGTATTCCCTATCCTTTCTACCACTAGGGGCACTCTGTTCCTCATTGTAGCCAGGAATTACTGGCTTTCTAGGAGCAAATGGAGTTTTAAGTCCTGGACCTTTTAAAATGGGTCTCTTTTTATTATGGTAAATTCCTTCTTTTTACCTCTCTCTTCTAGGTCCTGATAAGCTTCCTTATCGCAAGATGTTATAGTTTAATGGGAGAAAGTCAACATAGATTTAGCTAAGTCTTGTCTCACTAATTAGTTATAGGGTTTTTTTTGAAAGTGTGAAGAAATGGATAGGTAAAAGAGCCGGTTGATATAGTGTATCTGGATTTTCAGAAAGCCTTTGACAAGGTTCTTCTTAAGACTTTTGGGGAAGTTTGAAAAGTCATGAGATAGGAGGCGGTGTACTATTGTAGATTACAAACTAGTTAAGAGAAAACAGAGTAAAGCTAAAAAAAAAGCAATTTTCTCAACAGACAAGTGAATAGTAGAGTACCCTAGGGATCTGTACTCGGCCCTGTGTTTAACCTTTTCATAAATGACCTAGAAATGGGACTAGAGTGAGATGATCAAACTTACAGATGAGACAAAATTATTCAAAGTTGTTAAAACACCCATAGAATTGTGGAAAAGTGCAAGAGGGCCATGACAAATTGGGAGACGGCATCAAATGGCAGATGAAATTTAATGTGGCCAAGTGCAAACTTATGCACTTGGGGGAACCCACCATCCAGGAGAAGGATCTAGATGATATCGTGGATATGTTGAAACCTTCTTCCCAGTGTGCAGTAGCGGCTAAGAAAGCAAATAGAATGCTAGGAATCATAAGGAAAGGAATGGAGAATAAAACCAAGGATAGAATAATGCCTCTGTATCACTTCATAGTGCGACTGCACTTTGAATATTGTGTGCAATTCTGGTTGCCATATTTGAAAAAGAATATAGCAGATTTAGAAAGGGTACAGAGAAGAGCTATCAAAAAATGAAAGAGAATGGAAGGAAACCCCTGTGAGCGAAAGTTTAAAAGGTTAAGACTCTTCAACTTGGAAAAGAGAAAGCTGAGGGGAGATATGATAAAGGTCTATAAAATAATGAATGGAGTGAACATAGATTGTTTACTCCTTCAAAACGTAGAGAGACTAGAACACACAATGAAGCTACAATATAGCACATTTAGGACTAATAAGAGAAAAAATATATTTTTCACTCAACACAGAATCAAACTGACATTCATTACCAGAGGATGTGGTAAATGCTTATCTCCAGGAACAAGTAGGAATGTACACATATGGGTATCATCGGTACCGACTGAGCCCGCACGGGAATGCTCCCCAACGTCCAATAGGAAAGCTTTTGGGATCATCCCACAGCGCATGCGTGCTGCCTTCATGCCTCTGTACCTCTCTCACTTCAGTTCTTTGTTTTCCGCGGAGCCGACAGGACACGGTACCCTGTCACTGCAGAAAATCTACCTTTATTTCTTAATTTTTGTGGTCGCGTTTGCCTGCATTCGACACCTACCAATACCGCCAGTTCTCTTCTTTTAAAAAAAAAAAAAAAAAGAAAAACTTATATTTTTCTTCAGGGACTTTTCCCTGTTTCTGGTGCTAGGCACCATTTTGGGCACTAGGCCCACTTTTCTTCAAGCATGGAGAAACCAACTAGTGGTTTCAAAAAATACTCAAAATGTGGCGGTACCATTTCCGTCACTGACACCCATGATTGGTGTCTAAAATGTTTGGGTCCTGAACATTGTCCAACGGAGTATCTCTCCTGCACGAGGATGACCAAAAGAAGCCTGCAGAATAGAGCTGCAAAACTCTGTACCCTTTTTTCTGCCGACACAATGTCATTTGCATCGACTTCCAGGGCTTCATCTTCCTCCCATGGATCTCAGGTAACCAAAAGTAAAACTAGCCGGTCCTTGAAGGGAAAATCTCCTTTGAAGTATCGAGATGCCTTGGGCATGTCCCTCGAGGATACTTCACCAGCAAAACAGCCCCGGCGGGAGTCTTCAGGCTCCAAAGCATTAACGGGGCTCCAGGATGTTCCAGAGGCCTCGACCTCTGTGGAACTACTGGTGCCATGCTCTGGGGTTGTGGCCACATCCACTGGTACCGGCACCCAGGCATCGTCAGGAGCGATGGATCATAGAATCCTCACTATCGAACGCAGTCTAGCGGCCCTCTTGGCAGCCTCGATTGATTGATTCAAGGAAGACATTTACAGTACAGAGTTCTTCCTTTCGGACTTGCCTCTGCTCTGAGAGTCTTCACTAAATGCATGGCAGTGGTAGCAGCATTTGAGGACTCTGGGGAATATTCGTCGTCCCTTACTTAGGCGATTGGCTCATTCGAGCATCGACAGCTCCAGAGGGCAGCTTCGCGCGCTCTCGAGCAATGACAGTTCTTCAATACTTGGGGTTGGTCATAAACCTCCCAAAATCTCATTTCACCCCCTCTATCTCTAGAATTCATAGTGGCCCGTCTAGACACACGGCAGTCAAAGGCTTTCCTACCCCAGCCACGCTGTCTACGTATAATACAACTGGCATCTCAAGCATCTATGAAGGTATTCCTTACTGCTTGGGAGATGCTTCAACTGCTGGGACACATGGCATCCACTTTCCATGTGGTTCCCTAAGCTCGCCTGCACATGCGAGCAGCCCAGTGGACCCTTTC
Source organism: Ichthyophis bannanicus (assembly GCA_033557465.1). Taxonomy (NCBI): domain Eukaryota; kingdom Metazoa; phylum Chordata; class Amphibia; order Gymnophiona; family Ichthyophiidae; genus Ichthyophis; species Ichthyophis bannanicus. Next base: position 49,504,433 of record CM066046.1, read on the forward strand.
CTCTGTGGTCACAAGCCTCAGGTCAACTAACAGACAAAATCAGAACTAACACATGTCTGATTTCGTCCCTGCAATGGTGGCAATCCCTGGAAAAACTCCTTCTAGGCTCTCCTTTCCAGCACCCTCTATGCCAAACCACTCTGACCACAGATGCGTCCAAGATGGGTTGGGGGGGCCCACTTGCACGATCACTCAGGGTCTTTGGACCTCACAGGAGGTTTCCCTTCACATAAACCTAGAGCTGAGAGCCAGTTTCAATTCTATTCAAGTCTTTCAGGGCCATCTCAGCAAAGAACAGTTCTGGTCCACACCGACAATCAGGTAGCTATGTTCTATGTGAACAAGCAAGGCGGAACAGGCTCTCTGTCACTATGCAACGAAGCTTTGCAAATATGGGCCCTCGCCAGAGAGTTACAAATTCACCTGTTTGCGGTATACCTTACAGGCATTCAAAACTTGTGGGCAGACAAACTCAGTTGAATACTGCTGCCACATGAGTGGTCGCTCCACTCATACCAGCTTGCTCGAGTCTTTCGAATCTCGAACACAAGATATAGACCTCTTTGCAAGTCCACAGAATGCCAAACTTCCCCGATTCTGTTCCAGAATTCTGGCTCAAAACTGTCAGGCAAGAGATGCTTTCCTACTCCATTGGGGACAGGACGTCCTCTATGCCTTCCCACCCATTCCTCTCATTCCCAAGATTTTATTCAAACTTCATAGAGACAGAGGTCATATGATACTCATAGCCCCACGTTGGCCACGGCAGACATGGTATCATCTTCTGCGTCTCTCTCAAACCACTCCTCTGGAGTTGGGGAATGCCCCAGATCTCCTGTCTCAGGAGGACAGATCTTTACTGCATCCCAATTCTCAGTCCCTACATCTCAGGGCCTGGTTACTGAAAGCCTAGAATTCCAAGAGGTTAACCTTTCTCAACAAGTAAAGGATATCCTCCTGGCTTCCAGAAAACCTTCCACAAGATGTTCCTATGCTTTCAAGTGGAAAAGGTTCTCTATCTGGTGTTCACAAAAGGGTCTTAACCCCCTTTTACTACCTGTAGAGTTGCTACTAGTGTATCTTCTACAATTATCATCTTCTGGCCTGAAGACCAATTCAGTTAGGGTCCATCTTAATGCTATTCCTGCTTTTCATAAACCTTTCGATGGACAACCTATTTCCTCTCATCTACTTATATCAAGATTTGAGAGGCCTACTTTTAACAAAACCTCCCATCAAACCACCACTGGTGGCATGGGATCTAAATCTTGTTCTTGGTCAGCTTATGAAACCGCCCTTTGAACCTTTAGCCTCTTCAGACCTAAAGTTTTTCATGGAAAGTTATTTTCCTTATTGCCATCACTTCTGCAAGACGCATTAGTGAACTACATGCGTTAGTAGCTGACCCTCCTTTATACAAGGTTTCATCATGATAAAGTAGTCCTCAGGACTCATCCTCACTTTCTGCCAAAAGTGGTATCGTCTTTTCATTTAAACCAGTCGGTTTATCTTGCTATATTCTTCCCTAGGCCTCATTCCTCCAGTGCAGAAAAATCTTCACACATTGGATTGTAAAAGAGCCTTGGCTTTTTATCTCCAAAGCTTTTTGTGGTTTTTGACTCTAGTCATTTGGGACTTCCAGTTTCTAAAAGAACTCTGTCAAATTGGATTGAAGATTGCATATCCTATACATATCAGAGTAAGGGACTTTCTCTCGAAGGCCATGTCACAGCTCACAATGTGAGAGCAATGGCAGCCTCAACGGCTAACCTTCGTTCTGTCTCCTATTGATGACATCTGCAAAGCAGCCACTTGGACTTCGGTACATACCTTCACAGCCCACTATTGCTTAGACAAGGTCTCCCGTTGGGATGCCTCATTTGGCCAGGCTGTTCTACAACATCTCTTCCATACTTAATACAACTCCTACCCACCATCCACAGTTTGGATGCCTAAGGTCCACGGGAGGAAGCATGACCCATCTCGCCTGTGTTCGCAGCTAGCTGTGGTCACCCCTTGGCATCTTTCAGCTGGGGAGTCCCCATATGTGAAGACTACATTCTCCAGGACCAAGCAGGAAGTCAGTCCTCATTTATGGGTGACGTCGGCGCCGACGGAGCTCTCGCGGAGCAATTTTCCCCAGCTTTCAAAGAAAGCCTTTGGGAATTGCAGCGCGCATGCGCGGTCCTCTTCCCGCCCAAGGGTGCCATCTTAGCCAGTCTTCTTTTTTCCGCGGAGCCCTACAGACGTCCCCGTCTTGTCCCCGCGAAAAAGTTGATATTTCTTCATTATTTTATTCTTTTTCCTTCGGTTCGACGCCGGTCTTTTTCCCGCCCGGACTCGCGACGCCGGTCACGAGTCCTCTTCCTTTTTTCGGTTTTTCTGACTTAGTCAGCTTTCGTTTTCGATTTTTCCCTGGCAGCCCGGTCCTTTGACCTCGCAGGGGCCCTTTTTCCCCCGATGGCTGCCAGTGGTTTTAAGCGGTGTGGTCAGTGTGACCGAAATATGTCACTGACACACATGACTTTTGCCTCCGCTGCCTGGGCCCGGATCATGAGGAATTGATCTGTGGGCCCTGCGGCAAAATGTCCTCCAAAGCGTTGAGAAGTCGGCGGCATCAGCGTGATAGGATCTTCGCTGACCCCAGCCGTACCCGGACCTCGTCGGAGGCCTCCGCGTCCAAAGGGTCCAGCTCGGACCGTCGCCGGAGTTCCTCCGACAGGTGTTCTCCCTCCGGGGACCATCGTCGGAAGGTGAAACCCGCGAGGGCGGCGTCGGTGGACGCTCTTGGTTCCGCGAGGGCCAGGTCGCATAGCCCCGACAGCCGCCCCGGGTCCTTGGAGAAGGAGCACCTCACGAAGCGACCTCGCCTGGAGTCGGAGATGCCTGCTCGGGTAAGTCCTGTGGTCCTTCTGGACTCGCCTCCGCGACAGCCGACGTCGGGCCCGACGCCGTCGGGGCCCGAGTCGGGGGCTGCTGGGTCACCTGAGCTCGGACTCAGGTTGACGGCCTTGGAGAGCAGACTGTCTGCCTTCATGGACCAGCAGCGGGCACTGCTCGCTGGCCTCGCTGGCGCCGCTGCCCCGACCGCCGGGACGTCGACGTCCAAGTCGATCCTCGAGTCGATGCGAACTCGAGTCGATCCTCGGTCGAGGTCACCCTCGGCCTCCCGTTCGGGACCGAGGTCGCCGACGCCGACTCCCTCGGCGTCGGGGCGGCAGGCGCCGCGCCCTGCCCGGGCCGACCCCACCGAGTCCTCGTCGGAGTCGGTCTGGGAGTCTGAAGAGGAAGAGTCGCCTGATTCTTTCCGGACTCGGTGTGTCCCCTCGGACTCACCGGAGTCCGAGCCTCGGAAGCAGTCCCCCCCGGAGGATGCCCGGTTCTCGGACTTCGTCAGGGATATGGCCAAGGCTTTGGCCTTCCCTGCGGACCCCGAGGAGGAGCCTCGAGCCGAAGAGCTCGACGCCCTCCAGTATGACTCTCCCGCAAGGGAACACTTTACTGTACCGGTTCCTCCTATGCTGGAACGACTACTCTTCCGCATGTGGGAGAGTCCGGCCTCCTCGCCGGTCCTGAGCAAGCGGGTCGATTCTATCTATCGAGTCCGCAAGAGCCCTGGCTTTCAAAAGGCACAGCTACCACACCATTCCATGGTAGTGGAATCGGCCATGCATCGTCTTAAGAGCCAGAAGATGCACTCCTCGGTGCCTCCTGGCAGGGAGGCCCGTAACCTGGATGGCCTTGGTAAGAAGTGTTTCCAGGGCTCTATACTCGCATGTCGTGTCCAGACCTACCAGCTATACATGGGCATGTATCTCCGAGATCTGGCTAAAGAACTAGCCGGATTCTCCGCTGGTTTGTCCGAGGAACCCTTGCGGAGGTTCCTGGCCTTGTCCACTGGCATTCGGGAATGCTCAAAGTTCATGTCCCGAGCAGCCTATGATGGCTTTGAAGCATCGGCTCGAGTGGCCGCAGCCGGCATCGGTGCCCGCCGACAGGCTTGGCTTCAGTCGTCAGACCTTGAGCCCTGGGTGCAGGACAAGTTGGTCGATGTCCCCTGCCGAGGCGAAAACCTCTTTGGCAAGCCCATGGCTGAAAAGGCTGCACAAATTGAGACTGAGACTCTCACCAGGACCAGGCTTTCTAGGAAGACCTCTGCCCCTTCCCAGAAAAAGAAGGGCTCGGGGAAAAAGTCCTTTTACCCGAGGAAGGCGGCTGCCTACAAACAATACCCCCATTATCAGGCCCCTGCAGCTCCCCAACAGGGCCAGCAGGCCAAGGGACGGGGTAACGGGTCCCGTAGGCAGCAAGCCCCCAAGCCTGCACCACCAGCCCCTGCTCCGCAGGGTGGGGGTTTTTGACTCACCAAGCATAGCCTCTCCCCCCCCGCTGGTTCCTCCCAGCACCGGAGGCCGGCTGGTTCACTTCGCCCACAGGTGGTCCAGCATCACCGCGGATGCCTGGGTGCTTCAAGTAGTGCGAGAAGGCTATCTTCTCCACTTCCACCAGGTCCCTCCCTCCTATTTTCCGGGAGAACCTCCACGACCCCCTCTACACAGGGAATTACTCCTTCAGGAGTTAGCAGGTCTTCTGCAGGAACAGGCGGTGGAACCGGTGCCACACCACCTGAGAGGTCAAGGCTTTTATTCCAGGTATTTTCTAATACCAAAGAGAACAGGAGGCCTCAGACCCATCCTGGACTTGCGCAACCTCAAGTTCCTTGTGCGGGAGAAGTTCAAGATGCTTACCCTTGGAATCCTTCTGCCCTACCTCCAGCAGGGAGATTGGCTATGCTCCTTGGATCTAAAGGATGCCTATACGCACATCCTCATCCACCCCAGCCACCGCCAATACCTAAGGTTTGTGGTGGCAGGAAATCATTACCAGTACAGAGTACTGCCCTTTGGCCTGTCCTCGGCACCGCGAGTCTTCACAAAATGTCTCGCGGTGGTGGCGGCCCATCTCCGGCTTCACGGCCTGTATGTCTTTCCGTACCTCGACGACTGGCTCATCAGAGCGGCGTCCGCTCCGGAGGTCACCAGCGCCACACACGCCGCACGGTGACTCTTCTGCAATACTTGGGCTTTGTTATAAATTTCGCAAAGTCCACTTTGCTCCCCTCACAGGATCTCGAGTTCATCGGCGCAAGGCTGCACACTCCTCAGGCACGAGCGTACCTACCGCTCGACAGGGCTCAACGGCTCATGGACCTAGCCGACCGTTTTCGCAGCCAGCCCCTGGTCTCCGCCAGGCGCTTCCTGAGACTACTCGGCCATATGTCTTCCACCGTCCATGTGACCCCCAATGCCCGCCTGAATATGCGGCCTGCTCAATGGTGTCTCCGCCAGCAGTGGCGACAAGCCACAGGCGGCCTAGCAGACCTAGTGCGCGTCTCCGAGCCGCTGATCTCGTCTCTCCGGTGGTGGCTTCAGCAGCCGAACCTGATATTCGGAATGCCTTTCCAGTCACCCCAGCCGACCCGGGTGCTGACCACGGATGCATCCCTCCTGGGCTGGGGAGCACATTGCCAAGGGGCACGTACTCAGGGCCTCTGGACCACGTGGGAGTCTGCTCAGCAGATCAACTTCCTGGAGCTCAGGGCGATCCGCCTGGCTCTCAAGGCTTTCTCCCACCTGACTTCCCACCAGTCCGTCCTTGTCCAGACGGACAATCAAGTTGCCATGTTCTACGTGAACAAGCAGGGGGGCACGGGCTCCTTCCTCCTCTGCCGGGAGGCACAGAAGCTCTGCTCTTGGGCCGTCAGTCACGGCATTCTCCTCAAGGCAGTTTATCTCTCGGGCCAAGAGAATTGCCTGGCGGACAAACTCAGCAGGATCCTCCAGCCGCACGAGTGGCGGCTGGATCCCTTGGTAATTCAGAAGCTCTTCCTAAAGTGGGGCCTCCCCATGGTGGATCTCTTTGCCAGTCCTCACAACCGGCAGCTTCCTCGCTTCTGCTCTCGTCAGCCACACCCCCTCCGGGTTGCGGCGGACGCGTTTCTAATTTCATGGTCGGGGAGCCTTCTGTACGCTTTCCCTCCCATCCCGCTAGTCTCTCGGACTCTTTTCAAGGTCCTCTGAGACAAAGCCTTCATGATCCTGGTGGCCCCTCGTTGGCCCAGACAGCCGTGGTTTCCGCTCCTGCTGCAATTAGCGGTGGAGGATCCATTCCCTCTGGGGGTACAACCGGATCTCCTCACTCAGGATCAGGGGTCTCTACTACACCCCAACCTCAGGTCTCTCAACCTCATGGCCTGGCTGCTGAGAGGGTAGTCCTTGCTCCCCTTCTCCTGCCGGCAGAGGTGGAGGAGGTCGTCTTGGCTTCGCGACGCCCTTCTACCCGCAAATGCTACGCCCTTAAATGGCGTCGCTTCGCCGTCTGGTGTACCCAACAGTCTCAGGATCCCTTCTCCTGCCCGGTGTCGGTGATCTTGCAGTACTTGCTACACCTCTCTAATCTGGGGCTTAAGTCCAACTCCGTCAAAGTTCACCTCAGTGCTCTTTCGGCCCATCATGTGCCAGTGGACGGTAGACCTCTCTCCAGCGACCCTCTCGTAGCGAGGTTCCTCCGAGGTCTCCTTCTACTTAAACCACCTCTGCGCCCGCCAGCGCCTGACTGGGACCTGAATGTGGTTTTGCAGCGGATCACCTGTCCGCCTTTTGAACCTATGGCTACCTGTTCTCTCCGTTTTCTGTCTTGGAAAACACTGTTCTTGATAGCCCTCACTTCCGCTAGACGCGTAAGTGAATTGCAGGCCCTCGTGTCTGATCCCCCTTACACTCGGTTCTACAAAAATAGGGTAGTCCTACGGACTCACCCAAAATTTCTTCCAAAAGTGGTCTCCCCTTTTCACATCAATCAGGAGGTGGTACTTCCAACCTTCTTTCCCAGACCACACTCCAGCCGAGCTGAAACGGTCCTCCATACCCTGGACTGTAGAAGGGCTTTGAACTTCTACCTTGACCGTACGCGGGAGCACCATAAAGCTGCTCAGCTTTTTGTGTCTTTTGACCCCAATAAATTGGGGCTCCCGGTCTCCAAGCGTACTCTGTCCATCTGGGTTGCGGACTGTATCTCTTGGGCTTATGGGGCAGCCGGACTCTCCTTAGAAAGTCGAGTCACGGCTCATTGCGTTCGGGCAAAGGCTACGTCAGTGGCTTACCTCCGCTCTGTTCCGCTGGCAGACATCTGCCGGGCCGCTACTTGGTCTTCGAGCCAGACTTTTGTGGTCCATTACTGTCTCGAGAGGGAGTCCCGCAGGGACAGTGCTTTCGGACAGGCAGTCCTCCGTAATCTCTTTGAGGTCTGAGCAACTCCTACCCTCCATCCCGGATGTGGGCTACCGGTGGGTGATAATTCAGCGAAGATTCTTTCCTTCTGTGCTGCTGAGCTAGAGGGAGCTCATTTTTGTGCTTAGGGTCTCCGGTAGCCTTGAGCTTGGGAGTCCCATAAGTGAGGACTGACTTCCTGCTTGGTCCTGGAGAAAGCGTAGTTACTCACCTGTAACAGGTGTTCTCCAGGAGCAGCAGGAATCAGTCCTCACTACCCTCCCTCCTCCCCTTGGAGTTGCAATCGTCTGCTTTAGTTTTTTGCAAATTTTTATGCTGTCTTTTTTAGCTATGTCATCTGACTGGCTAAGATGGCACCCTTGGGCGGGAAGAGGACCGCGCATGCGCGCTGCAATTCCCAAAGGCTTTCTTTGAAAGCTGGGGAAAATTGCTCCGCGAGGGCTCCGTCGGCGCCGACGTCACCCATAAGTGAGGACTGATTCCTGCTGCTCCTGGAGAACACCTGTTACAGGTGAGTAACTACGCTTTCCTGCTTGTTCCTGGAGTTAGCGTAGTTACTCACATTTAACAGGTGATTTCTGGGAACAGCAGGAATTTAGTCTTCACAACCCACCCACCTCCCCTAGGAGTTGTCTCTATCTCTTTCTCTCTCTCCTTTGGTCTCAGCTAAAAACTCAATTGAAGTGAGAGTGGTACAGAGGTGGGAAGGCAGCACGCATGCGCTGTGGGATGCTCCCAAAAGCTTTCCTATTGGACGCTAGGGAGCGTTCCCGCGCAGGCTCCGTCGGTACCGACGATACCCATATGTGAAGACTAAATTCCTGCTGTTTCCGGAGATCACGTTACAGGTGAGTAACTACGCTTTCTCTGGGACCAAGCAGGAAATTAGTCCTCACTTATGGGTGATGTCACTGACTGAGCCCATGCAGTAACTCTCCCTAGCTTTCAAAGAAAGCCTTGGAAGATCCACCACGGATGCATGGTTGCCTCCCTGCCCAAGTGAACCATCTTATCTCGGTCTTCATTTTAAAACAGAGCCCTTCAGACGTTGATCTGTATTCTCTCCCCCTACACCCTTCTTCTGGAACTTTGCTCTTCTGGCAAATCACTTCTATCTGTGCCCTTCTCTTCTATTGCTAACTCCAGACTTGCTCCTTTCACTTTGCTGCTCCTTTGTGCTTGTAATGACTACCTGAGTCTGTACGTTAGGCTTCGTTTCTGGACCTTTTCAAATCCATGCTGAAAACTCATCTCTTCGGATCTTGACTCACCTGATCTCCTTTGTGTTTCCTTACCATTCCCCCTAGCTGTATCCCATATCTACAGCTGCTATGTTTGTCCTGACTAGATTGTAAGCTCTGATGAGCAGGGGCCATCTTTTACATGTCTATGCGGCGCTGTGTACACCTTGTAGCGCTATACAAATGTTCGGTAGTAGTAGTAGCATTACCTCTTCTACCAGGTCCTGCAATTTACTAGTAAAGGCTAGATGTAAAGTAATTGCTCTTATCAGTTCCAGGACTAATTGCTCCATGAAGCATGTTCAATGAGGCCTTTGCGCAGTCGATACATTTGTGCCAATAGAATAAGCAGATGAAAAAAGGACAGGCCCTTCTGAAAAGTTCAAGATAGTCTCTCTCCCATAAAATTGTCATTGTAAAATTCTGAGTGGTCACATAGGGAACTAGAGCTACTGTATATTGTGCATTCCTATAATGAAATGGTAATTTGTGGAGCTTTATGTACCTCCCTTAACTTGTGCACCAACTTTGTCATAACCCAGGGAAACAGATAGCTCTATCCATTAGTTCGATTAGCTCTCTAAACCCCACAAGATCTTGCACAGCTATACTGAAGATTTATTTTAAGACTTTGCTGGGGATATTTTAATTTTTGCTGGAGACTCAAATATATGTGGATTCTCAAGAGGCAAACATGGAGGATACTCCATCAGCAAGCTGGTATTTTAGAAGATAGTCAGGGTTTCCAACTTACTGCAATCCTGAGACTGCAGTAATTGCCACAAAATTGGTTTCTGCAAGCATAGATATCTCCTGCTCCTCACCTAGTCAATATGCTCTCCATCCTGCCTTTCCCGTTTCCTCCTTCTGATAACTGGGAAAGCCTTCTACCTAATTCTGTCATTTGTGCTGTTGTCTCAGCGCTACCTCACTGCCACTCCTGCTGGCTTCCTTTGTAGGCAATGCCCTAAACTACATGGGTCTGGAATGGTAGGGGTAGGGGTATCTTGCAGGCACGTTCAGAGGGAATTATAAGGGAAGGAGAAGGGACTGATCAGAAGGGGGAGAGGGATTGTAGTAGTGTGATGGCTGTAAATAACATTTTGGTAACTTTATAGCTACTTGTCCTGTGGTTCAGCAGATTCTTTGTTTGTAATTTTTATTTTTAGAGTTCCCTTGTTCCTTATGATGATTTCCAGCTCGTGTGAAATGGACCTCTTGGGCAACAGCATCCTGGGTATTTTCATCTGTTTTTCTGGTATCTCCTAGCTAAACCATTGTAGTAATGGATCATGGTTGGCAGCCACAGATCTCAATACCTTATACAACCCAATATGCATATACCTACCCTTGTTATAGCCAGTAAATGCCACTGTCGAGCAGTGAGGCTATGATTCCTGTCTCTGCAGCATTTCTAGTTGGACTAGGAAGTTATATGGGTTCTATGGGTACTTTTCACCAATTGCCACATCCAGTTTGTGTAAACTGGATAATTATATATTTAATACTGTTTTGGGCTCCTTTTAGGGTCAAATTGTCCATCTTTGTGTTGTGACTTTTACATAAGTACGTCTGTTGCTGCCTTTTCTGTTACTTTTGTTTAATTTATCACATGCAAATATTGTGATCATCAAGTTGAAATCTGCATTTAATTCACATGGTAATTATGATAATGTGACTATCTGACATTATTTAATTAACATAACTTTGAAATAGTGTTAAAAGGGACAGAATAGTCATTTGAGTTGAACATGGGCAAACAGCCTCATATCTAGCAATTAACCTTCAAGACTGAAAGCATGCATTTATAGCATGGATCCTATCCTCGGAGAATGCATTAGAGGCAGAAGAAGATCAGACACAAAAAACTAACATGGTAATCTGCTTTTCTAATATAAATCTGGCCTGAACTTCAGCACTGACTGTTAGTTAAATACTGAGTCCCACACACCGCTCTGACAGTGCACCCCAATCCTGACTTGCAAAAACACTTACTATTCCAGTATCGAGAGCCCCACACAACTTTGCCAATATATCTCAATTATCATCTGCAGTATGCTCGCTTTTCCAACCCCATCCTTAAGGAAGTAACATAATACAATATATGACAGCAGATAAAGACTCCATGCAGGTCACTGCTGTTTGTTGAGATATAAGAAATAGTTGCGTTTATTTTGATTTTATCCTGTTGCTATAAAGGGATCCACTGTCTGTCCCATTCCATTTTGAATTCCACCACTGTATCTTCCCCCACCACCTCCATCAGGAGGGCATTCCAAGCCTGGCCCGTCTTTTGCCAGTGTGAGGCCCCTGGCACCTGGCGGCCTGCAGGGGTCCCGGATGGGCCAGATCTCAAATGCTGAGCCCAGCTGCCCATGTCATGGACTCCTCAAGTCACTCATGACATTTGGTTACAAATCATTGAAATCAACTTTAATCAATTACTGACAAACTGATCGACAAAGCCGACAAACATATGTCCACATCACAATTCACAAACGGCTGTCAGCCTGTCAAACACTTAACAGTTGAATTGGAAATTTACAGTGTCAAGCATTCTAACTTTGCAATGCATTAATGCACATTCCACGGGCTGAATGCTGACAGTTAGCTAAGTATCAACATGTCGAAGTTCGAACATCTGTTAATGCAAAGTCACGTATAATGCACTCGGTCAACTTCTCTCAGAAGGTCCTGCTTGATACTCAAAAAGCTAAGCATGTTCATACACTCAGGCAACATCGTTGACCTGAGTTGATTCCTAATCAGCTTCAGCTTGCTGAATGACCGCTCACCTGAGCAGTTCGTCACCATGAGGCAGAGGAAAATGCACAGTGCAATCTCTGTTTGCAAATATGTTAGAGGCCATTATCAACGATGAAGCGATGCAACTGAATTTTGATCTTGCTGCAGATTGTAGCATTATCTGGATCGTCATTCTCATCTTCCTCTAGGTCGTCCAACTCCGCCTGCAATGCTTCCTTGCCCAACTTTGTTTGCAGAGCTGCCTTAAATTGTAATAACTCTTCCGCTAGTTCAGGCTGCAGATCGGAGGCATAGCGATTAACTAATTTGCTTGCACCTTCTCGAATTTCTGCATCAGAAAGTGATTAAATTTTACGCAAGAAAGCAAATTGGTCGGCTAATTCAGCATATGCTTCCTTGCTCTTCGACAGTGCAGCAGCAAGGCTGTCAGTGATAACGATGAATGTGTCAGTATGGAATTTATCACCTGGTTGCAAGTGAATATTATTGTCCACGCTGGATTTGTCGTATCTGCGATTTCGTCTGTGTACTTGCTTGCTGAGATCAGCCCAATAGTTTTCACAGCGTGACAGGTCTTTGCTGTGTGCTTCAAAGTGGTCGTACTGTTCACGAAGGCTTTGGACGTACATCTGCAGTGAGTCATAAATCGCAGCAACAGAATTCAAGTTTTGATCAGCTGACTGCAACGACACGCTGTTCGCTTGGAATCTTGTGAGAACCTTCTGACAGAAAGCAGCCATTATGCCCGTCTTAAGGCACTGCATTCGATCTTACGGTAACCAGTAAAACTAACCACACAGACACGGTTAAATTAAACCAGCAAAACTTAGTAATAGCAGACGACCGTGACAAAACTTGTTTACATTGCTATTCTTTGTAATGTAAATGTTAACATATATACAGTATTATATTATATAACATATCAGACCTTCAGATGTCTTTGTAGTTTAATATTATTTAATATTTAAATTAAATGTTACGCTGTCAGGTGACGTGTCAGCATCCTTCAGTGTTTACAAGTTAAACCGGAAGTACATTATGATAGCCTGGTTCCCAGTCTACAGTCTACTGTCTACTGTTCAGGAACACCGAACAAGCTGAACGAAGGACCAAAACATTTTAAAATGACTTTAAAAAAACTTTACAAGTGTAAAATAAAAATGTAAAAAAATAAATTGAAACTAGAATAAGTAAAGAAATAACATAATAAAATATTAAACTTTAAATGTCTTAAACACAAAACATTACAACAAGCAGCTGCTGGAGTGCTTGGGTCTCCTGGCACAGTGCCATAGTGCTAACCCATAAAGACTGGTCAGTTCCAAGCATCTACCACCCTTTCAGTGAAAAAGTACATCTCCAGGGACAAGCAGTCTTCACATATGGGTATAGTCAGTACCGACAGAGCCTTTGTGGGAATACTCCCCAGGGTCCAATAGGAAAGCTTTTGCGAAATCTCCTCTGCACCTGTGTCTGCCTTCCCAACTGCTCTCCTCTCGCTTCTTCGTTTTCCATGGAGCAAACAGGAAACACCTTTCTTGTCACCGCCAAAAAGCTTTTATCTTCTTTTTTGGTATCTCTGCTCTGCCTTTCCGTTGATGCTGGTACCTCTACTGATGCTGGCCCCTATTATTAATTTTTCCTTTTTCCTTTTCAGTTTTTTCTTTTCTTTCAAATGATTCACTGCCACCTTAGGCCTTGGTCTAAACTTTTCAGTTGTCACGATGGACAAACACATCGGTGGCTTTAAAAAAAAAAAAAAAAAAATGTTCCAAGTGCTCTGGCACTGTCAGTCACTGATTCTCGTGACTAGTGTCTAAAATGTTTGGGTCCAGACCATATACCAGACAATAATTTCCTCCCCCCCCCCCATTCCTAATTTTATTCCCACCATTCCTTCATCCCCTCACCCCACCACACCTAATCCAAAAAGCAATGGAGCTCTGTCATTAAAAATGTAAATAAGTTAAGTTGAATATGTAAACTTATTTTGTTACAGCACCAGTTTTACTGTTTATGTACATGTTGTTCATTTGTAAACCGCTATGATTACCTGAAATAGCAGTATAAAAACACACAAATAAATAATTGTGTAAACAAATGATCAAACGAAGCCTAAAGAACAGGGCCCAACAGTATGACTCATGGTTTGCCCCAGACTCTTTCAGTGGCATCGGCATTGTTGAGGACATCTGCATGTTCAGCTGGTTCAGGTCTCTAAAAAGTCCAAGAATAAACTAAAGATTAAGTCCTCTGCATCAAAAACTGATACTGAGCATAGAGGTAAGTCCCTTCATTCACAAGATGCACCGAAAGGGGCATCCGATGCTGATCGGCAGGAGGATCAATCCTCCAAAGCCACACGGGCTCCAGGATGCTCCTGAGGCATCGACTTCTGGAGATCTACTAGTACCGTACTCTGGGATGATGAAACACAGCCCCCTACTCTAATCCACCTAGGTATGTGGCAGACAGGATTTGTACTTACGCCCACAGGTGGCATTTCATTACATCAGAGAAAGTGGACTCTCAATATTGTCCAAGGGGGGTTATCTGCTTCACTTTCAGAGCTTACCCTCAACCACCTCCACAAGAGATTATCCTGCAAATCTTTTGCAGGCCAATCTCCTGTCCTCAGGTGGCCACCCTTTCTTAGTCCAAGGGGCAATCGAAAGAGTTCCCCCTGCTCAAGAAAGCAACGGGCTTCTACTCTCCTTACTTTCTTATCCCCAAGAAAAAAGGAAGGTTCAGATCAATTCTAGATCTGAGGGATCTCAACAAATTCCTCATTCGAGGAAAAGTTCAAAACGATTTCCCTCGTCACTCTTCTGCCATACCTTTAGAGGTAAGACTAGCTATGTTCTCTAGACCTCAAGGAGGCTTACACACATTTGCTGATGCACCCTCACCACAGACAGTATCTGCGCTTTAGAGTTCAGTAAATCCACTACCAGTATTGGGTGCTCCTTTTCGGGCTAGCGTCCAGAGTATTCACAAAATGCATGGCAGTAGTCGCAGCATATCTACGTATTTTGGGGGTTTTTGTCTTTCCCTACTTAGACGACTAGCTGATAAGGGGAGAATCCCCAGAAATCATAAAACAGTCGCTTTCTTAAAGTCTAGGCTTTGTGCTAAACTTTGCAAAGTCGCACCTGGTTCCATCCCAGCAACTCAAGTGTTTTTAGACACGCATCAGGACAGAGCTTTCCTTCCTCAATATCACTCTGCTCATCTCGTCAAGCTGACCCTCACCTTACAAGGTCAAAGTGACGTGACAGCTCAAGACATGCTGCATATTCTGGGACACATGGCCTCCATGGTCCACATAGTCCCATATGCCCGCCTGCACATGAGACAAACCCAATAGAGCCTTTCGTGCCAATGGACTTAGGTGACAGAACATGTCTCAGACAAGATTTGCATCACTCCTCCTCTTGTCAATTCCCTTCACTGGGGGTGCTCCTCCACCCCCCCCCCCCCAAAAAAAAAAACCCTTTTTCTCGGAAGGTCACCTTTTCAGATGCCTCCTCAGTGTACCCTAATGATGGATGCTGCCAAACTAGGATGGGGGAGTGCATCTGGACAGTCTCATTACACAGGGGCAGTGGACAGAGCAGGAATCTCAAATGCAGATCAATCTCCTAGAGCTTCATGCTTTCATGAATGCCCTTTGGGTTTCTTAACCCCAACTTTCGGGCAAACACATCTTAGTTCAGATAGACAACCAAGTTGCCATGTTCTATGTGAATAAGTAGGGAGGAACGGATTCTTATCCCCTCTGCCAAGAAGCCCTTTGCCTCTGGTCCTTTGCCATTGCACACCGCATCCACCTCCAAGTGGTGAATCTCCCAGGCAAACTCTGTCCTGGCAGACAGACTTAGCTGTATCCTGCATCCACACAAGTGGACACTGCATCTTGGATCTTCAATTTGTGTGGGACCCCCAAAATCTGTTCGCCACTCCAGAGAATGCGTGTTCTGTTTTGCTCAAGGATTCTCTCCCCACACAGTCTGGCAGTGGATGCCTTTCTCCTTCATTGGGGCATGGGCGCGCTTTATGCATTCCTGCCGCCACCTGATACTCAAAACTGCAGGCCAACAGGGGCTCCATAATTCTGTTAGCCCTTTATTGGCCCAGTCAGCCATGGTTTCCTTTACTGCTTCGTTGAGCATAGATGCCATCTCTCAATTTGGGTCATGCCCCTGATCATCTCTCTCAGGGTCAGGGGCAACTCCTCCACTCCAATCCACAAGCCTTCTGTCTCATGGCGTGACTGCTGAAGGCATGATCTTTGACATCTTTGACCTCTCTCTACTGGTCAGGGGCATCTTTATTTTTTCCTGGAAGTTTTCTACCAGATGTTCTTATACCTTCAAATGGTGACTGTTCACCTTTTGGTACACCCAAAAGATTAATCCTTCTAATTGCCCAGTGGAGCATCTTTTACAATATCTTCTCCACTTGTCTTCCACAGGACTTAAGACTAATTCTGTTAGGTTGCAATGGCACTGAGATGAACTCTATCACTGCCCACTGGATAGGTATTCCATCTCCACGTACCCTTTGGCACAACGATTCATGTGGGGTCTTCTGCTTTCCAAGCCACTGATCATACCTCCGCCGGTGGCTTAAGACCTCAATGTGGTCCTAGCACAGCTTCTCAAAGCCCCGTTTGAGCCTTTGGCAACCACTTCTCTAAAACTCTTATCTTGGAAAGTCATCTTCCTCATTGCCCTCATCTCAGCTCATTGCATCAGCGAACTACAAGCTTAGGTAGTGGATCCCCTATTCCCCCAAAGCCAGCTCCACAACAAACATGGTCACACATACACAAACTCCCTTAATCCCCTAACCCAACAATGTAACCTCAAGACTTTCCCCCCCCCCCCTCACACCTGAAGACGAAAACGAAAAAAGGAACTAAATTCCAGCACCTACACCAATTCCTGCCCCACACACCACACACACCACACACTGTAAATATTCATTTGTATAAAGTTTAATATCTTTGCTTTATTACCTATAAATGTTTATATTTACTGTTTAATGTAAATAGTTGATTTCTATTGTTCTATGTTCTATGTAAACTGTATACAAACTGTGTACATGACTGTTAACTTGTTATATGTAAACCGCCCTTGATCTCTGGAAGGGGCGGTATAAAAGAAATAGTTAAATAAATAAATAAATAAATAAATACACTCAATTCCACCATGACAGGTTTGTTCTCCATATTCATCTGCATTTCCTTCCAAAAGTAGTATCAACTTTTCATTTCAACCAATCTGTGATGCTGCCGGTGATCTTTCCCTGACCATATGCCACAAGAGCTGAGACAGAGTTGCATACCTTGGATTGTAAGTGTGCTCTTGCTTACTACTTGGACAGGACCAAGTTTTTTAGGAAATCATCTCAATTATTTCCTTTGACCCAAGCCACTTAAGTCTTTCCATGTCAAAACGCACCCTATCGAATTGGATTGCAGACTTCATTTCTTTTGACTATGCTCAAGCGGGACTCTTTCGAGGGTCACATTACAACTCACAACATAAGGGCCATGGCAATGTTGGTCACCAATCTCTGTTCTGTTTCCTTAGAGGAGATCTTCTGGGCAGCTACCTGGTCCTCTTTTCACACCTTGTTCACTATTGCCTTGACAGGGACTCCCGTTGCGATGCTGCCTTTGGCCAGGTGGTTCTTCGGCATCTTTTTGGGACTTGATCACAACTCTCCTACCATTACACTTCTTTGGTACCGGACTCCTTGCTCCATGCTCTTTCTTGCTGCAGTCGAGTCTGCTGTGGCCAATTTGTGTCCATACCACCTTGGCTCTATTTCTTAACCTCAAAGATGTATTTTCTGTCTGCTGCCCAGGAGTTAGAGTCCCATATGTGAAGACTGCATTCCTGCCTGTTCCTGGAGATAATGTAGTTACTTACCTATAACAGGTGATCTCCGGGAACAGCAGGAATCAGTCTTCACAACCCATCCTCCTCCCTAGGAGGAGTTGGGTATTCTTTTCCTCTATTCTCAGCTACAAACTCAACTGAAGAGAGGAGTTGGGAAGGCAGATGCACAGGCTCCCAGTGCTCCCAAAAGCTTTCCTATTGGATGCTGGGAAACGTTCCTGCATGGGCTCTATTGGTACTGACGATACCCATTTGTGAAGGCTGATTCCTGATCCTGGATATCACCTGTTATAGGTGAGTACACTTTCCTGACGTTGCCTTTCAGTTTATCCCCTTGCAGCTTCATGTTATGCCCTCTAGTTCTATAGCTTCCCTGTCTTTGAAAAAGGTTTGTTTGCTCATTAATATCCTTTAAGTATTTAAAGCTCTGTATCATATCTCCCCTGTCCCGCCTCTCCTCTAGCGTATACATATTTAGGTCTTCAAGTCTCTTTTCATATGTCTTCTGGTGCAGGCTCTAAATCTTTTTGGTCGCCTTCCTCTGAACAGTTTTAAGTCTCTTTATTGAGTAATTAAAAGAACGGAAAATAAAATGTGTAAAGGAAAAAAGCCTAGTCATAAGAAATGAAAAATGTCCCGAAGAAAAGCTGTAGTTGTAATCTTGCAGAGAACTCCTAACATTCAACTTGATTGAATGGTACCACTCTTAACTTTCTGGTTTTGGCAGTGACATTGGTTTATTCCAGCGCACAGATCAACTTGAGAGGAATTATGTGAATCTGAGAAACTCCTTTTGAGAATCAAGCCTTTTTTCAGGTCTACCAGTTTGTAGTCTCACACTTTCTCTCCAGAGGTAGAAAATGCTTTCTCTGGGTATTGCCTCTTTATTCAAACAAATATATATCCTGCTTGTAAACATTCCTAAGCAACTTTATAAGCAGGGCTTCTGATTTTAGGTTTTAATCGGTAACACCGCACCCCCCCCCCCCCCAATTGCAAAAGAACTAACATACGTGTTTGTTAAAATGCATCTCCTGGTACTCTAGCACCCTTTGCCTGACATCTCTTACAGCCTCCTTGCAATGTTAGTGCCTTTTCTGCACTGGTGTTTCTAGGTATACAAACACATATTTGATTGCATTGGAAAAGTTATCTAGCAATAGTACTTTTGGAGCAAAAACACCAATAAGCACGTATTTTAGGACACAACACCCCCTCCCCCAATCTAGCTAGAAAATACCTAAATTTTATAATTCATGAATGCTTAAGAATAGAAGCCCTAATTATGCGTATAGCAGTAAGTTTCTTCATTCAGCACTGACATCCTGTGATTTGCGTAAGAAATCGCTGCAGTATGTACTTCGGCATATGTTTTCATTTCTTATGAGGAGGCGCTTTTCTCATTTTCCTTTACACATTTTATTTTCCGTTCTTTTACTTATCAGTATCACTGTCGTCATGTCTGCCACAATGCAGGCAGGTGGCAAAGGGAACAGCCAGAGAGGCTACTTGGGAATCTTCGCCAAGTCCTTTTCCATATTTTGCCAAGAGGTTTGTCAACAGCTGGCACTGAGGATGACTTGTATGGGAGCGGCTTGCTCTGTGATACAGGTGTTAAGTGCTTTATATGAAAGCACAATTCTAAGTGTTGAATTTGGGAACAGTGTACATTGTCACAGTATCACTAAACAGCATTGCAGATTTTTCTTTATAGTTAGTGTCATGAATATATGAGCCTGTTGTCTAATGCAGCATAAATATGCCTTTGAGTTTTCCAACACCTGTTTAATACACAAAAAATATAGATAATGAGGAACTCACAATGGTGTCAGAGGCAATAGGTGCATTGAGTTCTGGAGGCATCTTGTTTTGTTGGGGTGTGGTTTTTTCCCTCTTCAACTTATTTACCTAACTATAGTGAAACCTGAGGGAGATAAATAATGCTCACCTCTACACCAACACAAATGAGTGGATCACTTTGCAACCTGGTGATGTGGTAGTGGGAGATGAGCTTTGTTGCCCTGCTGGTAAGGGGGTATAGCCTTCCGGCTACAGTGTGAGCTATCACTGAACCTCTCCCTCCAACAGAGAACCTTCCTCTTTATGTAGCCCAATGCAGTGCACAATGTCAGTAGGTGTGCCATTATCTGCAGAAGATATGGCAACTAGGGAGGCCATTGAGGGAGCTGTAGCCACATTCATCTTAGCTACTGGCAGCTTTGACATGGGCTCAGTTGTGTGCTGCTGTTCAGGCAGAAGCACTGAGAGAAGAGTTGGCTCTTGTGCAGCCTGAAAAGTGTGGGCCTGTTGCTGGGAGGTCTGTTCGTGCAACAAGCACTTCCATATTGTCCTGTTAGACCAGACCAGACCAGACAAGTGAGTTGTTACCCTACTAGCAGATTGGAGACAAAGAACCATTGAAAAGCCTAGGTTTTAATAACATCACTCCCATTCCTTTATTTGCCTCAGCCACCAGAGGCCCCTTCAGTATTGTATTTCTTAGTCTCCAGCAGATGGTGGGTGGATTTTCTCCTCTCTGAAGAAAATTCTGAAGATTTGAGAGAAAAGATTGATTTAAAATGCTCATGAATGACAGCCTGCGGGCAGGGGCGGCCCAAGGTGGGTGCGGGGCCATGTGCGGAGACTCGGTGCGGGGCCTCATTTGCATAAGGGGCCTCATTTGCATAAATATTTGCATAATGTTGCCATACACAAACTTTTAGTAATTTCCTGTCATGATTTGACAATTTCCAATCTGTAATCAAACTGCTGCTGATCGTTGGAAGTAGCGGTATACAAAATGTATACTAAATAAATAAAATAAATAAATAAAAATAAAAGACTTCTACATTACTATAATCCAGTGCCAACCGCCAGACACATTAGGAACTACTACAAACACTGCCCTTTTAGAACCCATAGCAAACCCGCCGTATCCTAACAGCACTACCAGGACTCATAAAGCACCATACCCTAACTATCAAAAGGAAACGCTGCAAATATTAAACCAATACATTTCAGAGAACAACAATACATGACCTACTGGGGAAAGAGAACAAGTGGCAATGTCAAATAGGAATTACATAAACAGAATACCTCAGCTCAGTTACACATGCAGAACATAGACCAGCGATGGCGAACCTATGGCACGCGTGCCAGCTGTGGCACGCGAAGGCCTTGCAGCTGGCACGCGGGAAGGTCCGCAAAAAAAGAAAAAGCTGGCTCTGACTGCTGCCGCGGACGCGGCAAGGGCAGAATGCAGCGTCCTGCGGGGCCCCCTCCGCCCGCTAAGCCCCTCTGCAAGAGCTTTCAGATTCGCGAGGGAGAGCGTCTCCCTCGCGTCTGTTAAGCCCGCAGGGGCTAATGGGAAATTTCCCATCAGCCCCTTTAGACGCGAGGGACTGATGGGAAATTTCCCATTAGCCCCTGCGGGCTTAACAGAGACGCGAGGGAGATGCTCTCCCTCGCGAATCTGAAAGCCCTTGCAGAGGGGCTTAGCGGGCGGAGGGGGCCCCGCGGGCCATTGCAATCTGCCGCGGCAGCAGCCAGAGCCTGCTTTTTTTTTTTTTAAATTTGCCAAGGGGGGGGGGGGTAGGTCTGCTAATGGGCCGGGAGGGGGGGTAGGGCGGCGAATGGGGGGGGGGGGGGGTTAGGACTGCTAATGGGCAGGCAGGGCAGGGAGGGAGGCAGGGGGGGGTTAGGACTGCTAATGGGCAGGGGGGGGGGTTAGGACTGCTAATGGGCAGGGAGGGAGGCAGGGAGGGGGGGGTTAGGACTGCTAATGGGCAGGGGGGGTTAGGACTGCTAATGGGCAGGGAGGGAGGCAGGGAGGGGGGGGGTTAGGACTGCTAATGGGCAGGGAGGGAGGCAGGGAGGGGGGGGGGTTAGGACTGCTAATGGGCTGGGGGGGTAGGACTGCTAATGGGCTGTGGGCTGATGGGGGCTGTCTGGAAATGGGGTGATGGGGGTTTAGGACTGGAAGTGGGTTGATGGGGGGGGGGGGGCTAGGACTGGTATTGGGTTGGGGGGTTGCTAGGACTGGAAATGGGCTGATGGGGGGCTAGGACTGGAAATGGGCTGATGCAGGGACTAGAAGGGAATGGATGCTGGGTGAGGCTGGAACTAGAAGGGAGCTGATGTTGGGGGAGGATTAGAATGGGATGGGGCTGGGAGAGTAAAATGGAGAGGGGAAAATATTTTGTGTGGGAGGGATAAAAATCTACAATTGGCCGGGTATTGGGAGAGTAAGTGGGGATTGAGGATGGAGGGGTAAAATTTGAGTGGATGAAATAGGAATGAGGAAAGAGCAAAAGGAGAAAGATTAGTATGTTAAAGCGGATGTAGAGAGAGAGAATGGAAAAAAAAACTAGAAGAGAGAAGAAAGGACAAATGGACAGCAGATGATGGAGAGTTAGCAGAAAACATGAAGAAACCAGAAGTAAGTGGCTGGAGCAATTGCAACTGTGTAACTGAGCTGAGGTATTCTGTTTATGTAATTCCTTTTTGACATTGCCACTTGTTCTCTTTCCCCAGTAGGTCATGTATTGTTATTGTCTGAAATGTATTGGTTTAATATTTGCAGTGTTGCCTTTTGATAGGTATGGTGTGGTGCTTTGTGAGTCCTGGTAGTGCTGTTAGGATACGGCGGGTTTGCTATTGGTTCTAAATGGGCAGTGTTTGTAGTAGTTCCTAATGTGCCTGGCGGTTAGCACTGGATTATAGTAATGTAGAAATCTTTTAGTCTGTCTTTATCCATACACTCATTAAGAGACATGTTTACTAAAAGTTAGTGTATGTTAGCATTATGCAAATATTTATGCAAATTGACGTGCTGGCACTTTGAGGAAATTCTTTGGTTTTGTGCGGCAGTTTGGGCACTCGGGCTCAAAAAGGTTAGCCATCACTGACATAGACCATCACCAAACAAGGAATCACAATTTAGAAACAGGAAGACAGTAATTAAACTGGGAATCCCAAAAGCCAAACTTGGAATGTACAACACTGTAGAAATAAAACTATACATTAATTTGCTCTTGTACTAAACAAAGCGCAGACGTTAATGATGCACATTTCCCAGAGCTGACATATTCCAATTAATAAATTCAAAATAAAGAGATATTTTTCTACCTTTTGTGCATTTTTTTTTTCAGCTGCAATTGCTCCAGCCACTTTCTTCTGGTTTCTTCGTGTCTTCCGCTAACTCTTCATCGTCTGCTGTCCATTTGTCTTTTCTTCTCTCTTCTAGTTTTTTTCCATTCTCTCTCTACATCTGCTTTAACATACTAATCTTTCTCCTTTTGCTCTTTCCTCATTCCTATTTCATCTATTTCACTCTCCCAGCTCCATCCCATTCTAATCCTCCCCCAACATCAGCTCCATTCTAGTTCCAGCCTCACCCAGCATCCGCTCCCTTCTAGTCCCCGCATCAGCCCATTTCCAGTCCTAGCCCCCCATAAGCCCATTTCCAGTCCTAGCTCCCCCATCTATTTGCAGTCCCATCCGAGTCCCTCCATCAGCTCATTTCCAATCCCAGCCCCCCATGAGCCCATTTCTAGTCCTTTCCTAGCCCCACCATCAGCCCATGTCAAATCCTAGCTCCCCTCCACTTAGCCCATTTCCAATCCAAGCCCCCCATGAGCCTACTTCCAGTTCTAGCCCCTTCATGAGTCCATTTCAATCCAAACCCCCACCACAGCCCATTTCCAATCTTAGCACCCCCCAACAGCCAATTTCCAGTCCTATTCTAGCCCCTCCATCAGCCCATTTCCTGTCCTAGCCCCCCCCACTCACCCATTTCCAGTCCTAGCTCCCTCCCCCTCACAACCCTTCCATTCCAAGCCCCCTTCCCCATCAGCAATTTGCAGTTCAAGCCCTCCTTCCACTCAGCCCATTTCCAGTCCTAGCCTCCTCATAGCCCATTATTAGTCCTAACCCCCCATCAGCCCATTACGTCCTCACCCCCCATCACCCTATTTCCAGTCCTAGCCCCCCCATCACCCTATTTCCAGTCTTAGCCCCCACATAGCCAATTTAATTTCCTACCCCCCCATCAGCCCATTTCAATTCTTAGCACCCACATAGCCCATTTCCATTCCTACCCCCCCATCACCCTATTTCCAGTCCTAGCCCCCCATCAGCCTATTTCCAGTCTTAGCCCCCCCCATAGCCAATTACCAGTCCTACCCCCCCATCAGCCCATTTCCAGTCTTAGCCCCCCCATAGCCCATTACCAGTCCTAACCCCCCCATCAGCCCATTTCCAATCCTAACCCCCCCCATCAGCCCATTTCCAGTCCTAACCCCCCCCACCACCACCACCACCAGCCCACTTCCAGCCTTAGCCCCCTCCCCATAGCCCATTACCAGTCCTAACCCCCCCATCAGCCCTCTTCCAGTCTTAGCCTCCCCCCCATGGCCCATTACCAGTCTTAGCCTCCCCCCCATGGCCCATTACCAGTCCTAACCACCCCCCCATCAGCCCACTTCCAGTCCTAGCCTCCCCCCATGGCCCCTTACCTGACCTAACCCCCCCCCATTGCCGATTAACAGTCCTAACCACCACCCCCCTTGGCCCTTTACCACCCCCCCATGGCCCATTACCAGTCCTAACCACCCCCCCATCAGCCCACTTCCAGTCCTAACCACCCCCCCATCAGCCCACTTCCAGTTTAGCCTCCCCCCTCCCATAGCCCATTACCAGTCCTAAACCCCCTTCCCCCCTATCATCCCAAATTAAAACAAAAAAACCCCCAAACCGGCTGCTTCTGCCGCGGCAGCATCAAGAGCTCTGCCGCGGCAGCATCAAGAGCTCTGCCGCGGGGCCCCCCCCCCTGCCCGGCAGAGCCTCCCTGCATCAGCTTTCTTCAAGTCCCAAAACGCGGGCTTCTTTCAGAGCCGCGAGAGTTTCCTTTCTCGCGGCTCTGTTAATCCCGCCTTTTATAGTTTCCCCCGTTATCCAAGTTGATTGCTCCTGTTCATTGTAATGACCTGACTCTTGTTCATTGTCGGATTCTGTTTTGTTTTATGTAAACCGCGCTGATCGTAAATAGTGCGGTATATAAGAAATGTAAAATAAATAAATAAATAAATAAAATACCGCACTCTTTAAAATCAGTACGGTTTACATATAACATTTTGTACAGAGCAGGAAGACCTCTCACTATCATTCGCTTCCCCTGCCCCCAAAGATGTTCTCCCATGTCATGGTGGTGGTAGCTGCGATGCCAAGGGATCTGTCCTTCTTAGAAAGCCTCAGCTGGGTGATCAATTGGAGAAGAGCCAGCTGTGGTCGTCCCAGTCCCTGGAGTTTCTGGGAGTACATTTTGGCTCTTGAACGGGTAGAGTTTTTCTGCCAAAGTCTGTTGGATTGTCTGGCACTGTTCTGTATGCAGCAGGTTCAGTGTCTGGAATTCTCTAAAGCTCCTCAGATTGATGACGGAGACCATAGAGATGGTGCCATGGGCATGTATTCATAAATGACTGCTGCAGCGTTCCTTGTTGACTCTGTTCCCTCAGGAGTTTGAGTACAGGTTTCCACTCCCGTTGATGGTGAAGTCCAGCCTGCAGTGGTGGCAGTAGCCCTGTCATCTGAGGAAAGGCATGCCACTGGATGATTTTTCCTGGAGCCTCCTGATGACAGATGCCAGCTCTTGGTCTAAGAAGCCTATTGCCAAGACTATACAGCCTAGGTCTGTTTAAACTGCAGTGGAGCAGTGTGGTCCATCAACCATGTTGAGGTGCACTACTTTAAAGTATTTGCTCAAGATGGTTATCTTGGTTGTGATTTGTTTTACAAGGCAGATTTCCCAGCTGCAGGCTCTGTCTTGCTGAGATCCTTATCTGTCTTTTTCATGGAAGCTGTTTCCATTTGGCCTGTGTCTTACTTACCTAAGGCACTTTCTCCCTTTCACATGAACCAGGTGGTAGCCTGCCCCCCTCTTCTAAGGTGTAGTGTCAGGGGAAGGTTAAGGACCTTCACCTTGTTCAGAGGGTGCTTCTTCTGTACTTCGCGGTTACAAGTTCCTTTCCCAGTTCGACCATCTTTTTGTGCTATTTGCTGGCCTGTGCAAGGATGATGCTGTGGGGTGCTGTATTATGGAGGCCCTTGCCTTGGTATATTTGTTACACAACTGGCTGGTTTCAAAGGGTTTGTGTGCCCATTCCATCTGAGCACAGGAGCCCTCATGGGTGGGGTGGGGCGTAACAGAGCTCAGTAGCCCCTGCAGACATTTGTTACATTAGTGTTACTTTTTGGAAATTAAGGACTGACAAGGGATTGGCAAGGAAATTAGTTTAAGAACAGTAATCTGAGAGTAGAGCCGTTGGATGTCTGAGACCCAATGTTCTAAATCACCCTTGCATAATCCAATAATTACTTATTAGTGTGAAAGGAGGGATAATTGGAAATCATAATCTCAGAAATTAATTAGAGGGAGATGATTGTTCTAGTTGGACATTTGTCAGGTAGCAACATTTATTTATTTATTTTATTTATTTATTTATTTATTACATTTTCTTTTATACCGCGCTATTTAAGATCAGTGCGGTTTACAATAAATATTGAATCTACACATCTCAGTTTAGTGATTTGTGCTTACAATAAACAGGTAAAAATAACTCGGATGTACAATGAACAAGTTTCTTAACAGGGAGAACAATAACTATATACAGGCCAGTTAATGTAACTATATACATGGTTACGTGCACAGCACGAGCTTCTCAGAGTAAGTTAAGTATGGAGGCGGTTAAGGTGTGGTTGCAGGTATTCAGACTAGGAGTGTATGATGTATGGGCTTCAGGAGCTACCATGAGGTGTGGAAGTAGGTGACTGAAGGGGGGGCTGCGGCATCGTAGTAAAGGAGAAAAAGGTGATGCTTCAGTTCCTTCTTGAATTGGGAGAGATCGCTGATGGTTCTGATAGGCGCCGGGAGTGCGTTCCAGCAAGATGGTGCAAAAAAGGCAAAGGCTCTAGATCTGGTAGCTTGAGAGCACTTAGTACTTGCCTTAGGTAGAATGAGGGTGTTGGCAGCATTCGATCTCCTTAGCCGGTTAGGAGGTGTGATGGATACTAGGTCGGTGATAGCAGTAGCCGGGAATTTCTTGATGGCTTTATGGGTCATTGTTAGAACCTTGTAGGAGATCCTGGCCTGTATGGGCAGCCAGTGCAACTGTTTTAGTATTGGAGTGATGTGGGATCTTCTGGAAGCTCCATGAAGGATTCTTGCAGCAGAATTCATAGCAAGTTGTAAGGGGTTGGTCGTATTCTTTGGTAGGCCATGTAATATCGCATTAGCATAGTCAAGGTGGGGCATTATTAGGGCCTGAAAAACAGTTCGGAAGTCTTCAGGTTCTAACAGCTGACGAAGATGGCGAAGGGACCGGATTTTGTGATAGACAGATTTTGTTATGTTATTGATGTGAGCCTTCATATTAAGCTGCTGATCAAGTATAACTCCGAGGTATCTTACTGTAGTCTTGCATGTGAGCTCATGGGCATCACTTTCCACTTCTGTTAGGCATTACCACTTGGTTGTTCATGTGAGGGCAGAAATGGCCTTTGACTCAAGGGTTTTGCGAACTGTTAGTCTTCTTGCCCAGTGAAGTTGTAGCTTTGGTACATCCCACTTGTCTGGACTGCTCTAGCAGGACGATATGGAAGGTGACATTTTACTTATCATTTAATGTCCTTTTCCTTGAAAAGACAAAATACCACCAAAAGGAAATCCATATGTGTTATTGACTAAGCAAGATTTTTGACTGTGTAAACTACGAGAAACTCTGGGCCACATTAAGAAGCATGGGTATACCAGAACACCTGATGCTGCTTAATCAATATAAAGGTTGTGCAAGAGAACAAACAGTTCAAATAGAACTAGGAGAAACAGAATGGTTTAAAATCAGCAAAGGTGTATGACAAGACTGCATACTTTCCCCCGACCTCTTTAATTTATATGCAGAATAAATTATCTAAGAAGCAGGACTGTATGAAGACAACGGAGGTGTGAAGATTGGTGGAAGACTCATCAACAGTCTTTGCTGTGCTGAAAATGAAGACTCTGAAACATTTGCTTCTCAAGATCAAGGAACATAGTCTTAAACTGGGCCTGCACATTAACGTTAAGACAACAATCCTGACAACTGGAAAAAGCAATAAATTCAACATTAATGGAGAAGAAATTGAAATAGCTGACAACTTTAACCTATTTGGATCAACAATAGAGAAAAGACAAACAGTCGAAATTCAACGATGTATTGAACATAAGAACATAACACAAGATATGCCATACTGGGTCAGACCAAGGTCCATCAAGCCCAGTATCCTGTTTCCAACAGTGGCCAATCTAGGTCATACATACCTAGCAGTTTCCCCAAAAGACACAGGTTCCGCAATGCTTGTACTGAGTCAAGCATTGATATCCTGGGTCCCTTCTTAATAATGGTTTATGGACCTTTCCTCCAGGAACTTGTCCAAACCTTTTTGAAACCCAGCTACACTAACAGCCTTTACTACATCCTCCGGTAACAAATTCCAGAGTTTGATTACACGTTGAGTGAAAAAATATTTTCTTTTATTAGTCTTAAATTGTTTACCCTGTAGCTTCATTGCATGTCCCCTAGTCTTTCTATATTCTGATAACGTAAACAATCGATCTACATTTACCCGTTCCACTCCATTCATTAATTTATAGACTTCTATCATATCTCCCCTCAGCCGTCTCTTTTCCAGGTTAAAGAGCCCTAACCTTTTTAGCCTTTCTTCATATGGGTATCCTTCCATCCCCTTTACCATTTTGGTGGCTCTTCTCTGAACTTTTTCTAATAACGCTATATCCTTTTTAAGATATGGCGACCAGAATTGCACACAATATTCAAGGTGCGGTCTCACCATGGAACGATATAGAGGCATAATATCTTTTGTTTTATTTTCCATTCCTTTCCTTATGATACCTAGCATTCTATTTGCTGTCTTGGCTGCCGCTGCACACTGGGCCGAGGGTTTTAACATGTTATCCACAATGACACCTAAATCTTTTTCCTGAGTGGTGGTTCCTAATGTGGAACCTGGCATCGTGTAACCATAGTTTGGGTTGTTCTTCCCTAGGTGCATAACTTTGCACTTGTCCACATTAAATTTCATCTGCCATTTTGATGCCCAGTCTTCCAATTTATCAAGATCCTCTTGCAATTTTCCACAATCCTCTTGGGTTTTAACAACTTTAAATAGTTTTGTGTCATCTGCAAATTTGATAACTTCACTCGTCGTTCCACTTTCCAGGTCATTTATGAATATGTCAAAAAGCAGCGGAGCCAGCACAGATCCCTGGTGTACACCACTATTCACCTTTCTCTGTTGGGGAAAATTGGCCATTTAGCCCAACCCTCTGCTTTCTATCTTTTAACCAGTTCCTGATCCACAGTAGTACACTGCCTCCTATCCCATGACTCTTTAGTTTTGCCAAAAGTGTCTGATGAGGGACCTTGTCAAAGGCTTTCTGAAAGTCCAGATACACTATATCAACCGACTCACCTTTGTCCACCTGTTTATTCACACTTTCAAAAAAACATAACAGATTAGTAAGACAAGATCTTCCTAGTCTAAAGCCATGTTGGCTGTCTCCCATTAGGCCATGACTATCTACATGCTGAGTAATTTTATTCTTTGATGCTTTCTACCATTTTTCCCGGTACTGACGTGAGTCTCACTGGTCTGTAGTTTCCCGGATCACCCCTGGAACCCTTTTTAAAAATTGGTGTTACATTGGCGATCCTCCAATCTTCAGGCAGAATGGCTATGAAGGACCTAGACAAGATTCTCAAGAGCAGTGATGTGTCTGTCCATATAAAGACTCGAATTGTCCAAGCCATGGTATTTTCACTAACATATGGATGCAAAAGTCAGACAGTGAAAAAGACAGGAAGAAAGTTGATGTCTTTGAATTATGGTGCTGGCGAAGAATACTGTGTATATCATGGACTGCCCGAAGAACAAACCAGTCAGTACTAGGAGATCAAACCTAAGCTTTCTTTGAATCTCAGACGACAAGACTTCGACTTTCTTGCTTTGGAAAATCATGCGAAAAGAGAGAGAGAGAGAAAGACACAATGCTTGACAAGGTAGGTCAACACAAAAGAGGAAGGCCAGCAATGAGATGGATCAATAGGATAGCAGCAGCTATGGGTGCCACTTTATCAACAGTGAGCTGCCTGACTGAAGACTGAACACAGTTTAGCTCAACTATCCAGAGGGTCACCATGATTCGACACAGACTCAATGACACTTAACATCAGGACTCTACAACTGCTGCAGTGAATATCATTTTGATTATTGAGTTTGATATAGAGCAGTTGAAGCAAAGATATGCTTTATACTTAGAGGACAACTAACTATAAGGCACATTTTACAAGTGATGTCCAGGTACATTCTGGGACGTCCAAACCAGAACGTCTGAGTTAAAAAAAAAAAAAAAAAAAAGCATGTCCATGTTATGGTATAACTTCCCAAATGTGGATGTGCCCAGTATGGATGTCTACAGGGCCATCTACATATCTCTGGAATAGCATTCAGGACGGCGGACATCTAATAGCCTAAAGTTAGAATAGTGAGCTAGTGCCAGGGAAGCCAGGGTTCAAATTCCATTTCTCCTTGTAATATTGGGCAAGTCACTTAATTCTCTATCTTCTCTCCACCCTCGGGATATTTTACAGCCAGAACAAGCACTTTCCCAATATCTGTTTGTGCCTGGAGCAGGT
Organism: Ichthyophis bannanicus; assembly: GCA_033557465.1. NCBI lineage: Eukaryota > Metazoa > Chordata > Amphibia > Gymnophiona > Ichthyophiidae > Ichthyophis > Ichthyophis bannanicus. The sequence goes on from CM066046.1 coordinate 49,534,387, forward strand.
CTCAACTTGGATGGGATCTCAGACATGTTTCTGAAATTGAGCAGGGATGTCTAAGTTCATTGCACCGCCCCAGACATACCTCTGCCATGCCCCCCTACCCCCCTGCCCCCCTACCCCCCTACCTAAATTTTTAATACCATATAAAGTAGGACCCTATCATAAACATAAGCATTCCAGACTCATTAACATAAATTTATCACCACAAAGTAATACTCCTCAACCACTTAATACACCCATACTCACAACTCTCTCATGTCAACTTATTAATGCAAGATCAGTGAGAAACTAACTACCTATATTCACTGACATCCTCAATGACCAGAAGCCAGACTTAATCTGCATAACAGAAACCTGGCTTACAGAATCAGACTCAGTTTGCATTAACCAACTAAAAACATATGAATGAGATTTTCCACACACACAGAACACACAAAGGTGGTGGTGTCCTCATAATAATAAAGAAAAAACTCAATGCAAAACTAATAAATTCTTGCTACTCTAACAATATTGATACCCTCACAATAAAAATTAAAAACCTGAGGATATGTCTAATATATAAACCACCAGAACATAACATAGATATCACTGATACATTAATTGAAATTATGTCATCTTCTACCGACACAAATCCTGTAATTCTAATGGGTGACTTTAATCTTCCTTCAACACATAACACATACTCATCTCACTTACTAGACACCGCTACTAACATGGACTTCAACCAAATTATACTGGATCAAACACACACCAAAGGTAAAACACTAGCTCTTGTTTTCCTACCGACCTCCCTCTACAATCTATTTGACTCTGCAACCCTTAAATACCTACCTGTCCCTTGGTCAGATCATTACCTCCTCAAATTTGTAATAAAGTACACTGTCAACATCCAAACAAATAGCCCACGACCCTCACTAATAAATAGATTCAGAAAATTTAATGAAGAGGAATTTCTCGATAATATAATCCCACAACTATCCCCAATTACAACAAACCTTGATGAATCAGTGGATAACTGGAACAATATAATCTCTAAGGCAGCAGAACGCAAACCAATCGCAACACAATGTAATAATAAAAACAACAAGACCAAAAATGGCAACGCAGCCTGGTATAATAACACAATCAAACAAATTAAAAGAAAACTGAGAAAACACGAACGCGAATGGAGAAATTCCAAAACGACACCCAACCATGAAAAATATTTAAACACACTCAACAATTACAGAAAAGCAATTGACACAGCTAAGAGAAACCATTACTCTAACATACTAGTTAATTCTATGAATCGTCCAAGAGAACTGTTTAGTATAGTTCAGAATTTGACCAACAAAAGCCATAACACACATGAAACATCTATTGACATTTCCCCACAAGAACTAGCACAATACTATATAAACAAAACTAAACCACAAATGGCGCCTCAAAAATTATACACCGAGTTGATCCCTAACATCTCCGATACCTGGTCAAACTTCAACCTAGTAACAAAATCCACTCTCAAAACCATCATATCTAATATAAATACAACAACCTCTCATCTCAATCCCTGCCCAGTAAAATGGATAAAGAAGACTCTCCCTACACTCTCATCCTTCATCCTCCCCATAGTTAACTTTTCATTAGAAAAAGGCTATTTACCCCCTTCCCTAAAGCACGTCCAAATAAGACCAATTCTCAAAAATAAGACCCTCGACAAGACATCCCCAACCTCTTACAGACCCATTTCAAGTATCCCTTTCATGACCAAACTCACTGAAAAAATAGTCCAAACCCAATTACAAGATACAATAGATCTCCTTGATGAACATCAATATGGCTTCCGTCCATATCACGGAGTGGAAACTCTACTGACAGTACTCATTGACACACTAATAAGAGGAATTGACGACCCAAAACAAGCATTTATATTAATCTTTCTAGACATCTCCGCAGCGTTTGACAGTGTTAACCACGCAACAATGCTAAGCAGACTCCAACAAATTGGAATAACATCCACAGTATATAATTGGTTTAAGTCTTACCTAACAAACAGAACCCAAACAGTGAGAATTGACAATCAAACATCAAATATCTTTAATCAAACCCAAGGCCTTCCACAAGGATCTGCGCTGTCAGCACTTCTATTTAATATTTACCTCCAACCAGTCTGCAACATCTTTAAACGCCACGGTGTACATTACCACATTTATGCAGACGATATTATGTTTTACCTACCATTTAAAATCCCACACCCACTAATACAACAAATAAGATTGCTTTAATGACCTAACATCTTGGCTCATTGACCACAACCTATACATCAATTTTACAAAAACTGATATCCTCTGTCACAAAAAACCAAACATATATACCTCCAAATTCCATCACCCTAAATAACCACGAGATTAAAGCAAAAAAAGAAATAAAATACCTAGGCATAATACTTGATGATAAACTTAATATGGACTCACACATAAAAAACCTTACAAAAACTATGCGTTTTAAAATTAAGACACTGAAATACGCCCATTAATTCATTTACACGACTTCATATCAATAATACAAGCAATCACCCCACACTTCGATTTTGCAAACTTAATTCTCCAGGGAATCACGCGGCGAAACATTAATAACCTAATCAACATAGAACCAAATAAGAGATCTCAAAGAAGTAGAAATACAAACACAATATCATTACCTAGAGATTATAAAAAAGCTAGAAAACTAACCAGTAACAGGGCCTTCTATCACTGTGCACCGTCTCTCTGGAATAACCTACCTGACAATATCCGCCTCCTAACTGAACTCAAAGAATTTAGAAAAAAACTAAAACCACATCTATTCACCTTACATTATACACCTCTGGCCTGCCAAACCATACAAGTTGACACAGGATAATAATCCCTACAAGGCATACACCCACTTAATCAAAATAAATGCATAATCTGATACTAAAAGATGGTTTTCATGTAATTCAAATTTTATAAAATTAATGTAAATATGTAAAAAGTTTGATTACATCCACTCAATACCACCGGATGAAATCAGTTTGTATGTCTTTAATTATACTGTTAAATGTAAAAAGTAAAATCTGTTCCCTGTAAAATGACTAGGACATGATTAACCATGTACCTTGAATTTTCTCTGTTCACTGTAACCGCACTTGATACTTGGGAAAGAGCGGTATATAAATGTGTGCTAAATAAATAAATAAAATAAATAAATTTGGACATCCATGCACTGGAGGCTTCTTTAAAAAAAACCATTTGTGAAATTGCTCAAGGGACATCTCCATAGTTTGGATGTCTGCATGCATGTTTTCAGATGTCCAAATTGCGATTAAAACTTTTTAAATGATCTCCTATGTGCCTTAGACTACATAGGAAAATCTAGCCCTGGGGTGGGTCGGTGGGATTTTAATTGCCCAGACCTGTAGACCTTGTCTGAACTGAGAGTAATTTCAGCGTCTTATTTATAAAGGCTAGGCAAGGAATACAAATGAGCTAGATTTTCCAAAGTGTATAGCCAAAAATTTGTTTGCACATACATATGTCCATATTTGTGTTTTTTAATGCTGATCAGTATGTATTAAGGCTGATATTAGAGTCCACTTTGGTGTGTATAGCTAAAGGCGGTATATCAAGTTTGGAAATAAAGAGCTAGTGGGTGATAGTTTGGGCTTGCATTTATCACTGAAACTAGGTTTTTGGTGAATAATGGTCCTCTTGTAAGCACTTTGCCCTTCAAAATATGCTTTTCATCAAGTCCTGGAATAGGAAGAAAAGGGCACGGGGTATTGACGTTTTTTTATAATGCCATCCTGGAAGTGACAGTTGTAAATAAAGTTTCATTGATTGGGAAGGAAGGGATGCCACTGAAGTTAAAATTCTTATTCTTACTTGCAGCAATTGGGATTTTGTTCTATAGGCCTTCAGATCAATTGTTTACAATTGTGGATGATCCACAAGTATTGATTATGCATGTGATGAAATTTCTTTTAGCAGTGACTTTAGAGGATGTGAATTTGCATTTAGAAAGTTAGTCTGTCCCAGTTTCCTATTTTTTGACTTTTTTGGAAGAATTAGATCTTCAATGGGTAAATAATGGAAGTATCCATGTAAGCGAACATCACCTGGCTTAGATTACTTTGAGTGGATGAGTGATTCTGTTGAGAATTGTTCCTCCTCCACCTTGATTTGGTCAGACCATCACTACTTAATCCATTATAAGGGTAAGGGCATAGTGGGCAGGTGTCCACTAAAATGCATACGTGATGACCAAGAGGTGCCATGTGGATCGCCTCTGGGATATAGTAGTCAAGAGATTGGAGGTTCTGGATATTGATTCAGTAGTGGGTTTGGTGGAAAATTTTAGAATGGGATTACTAGGGAGGCTCTAGATACTATAGCCCCTTTTAGGCTATTAAGAGCTCCTCTATTCTAGAAGCTCTCCTTGGTATACTGATCTGTTAGAGAAAAAAAGTGTAGGTGACTGAAACAGTTTTTGGGGAGACTCGGCTGCTATAACTGTTAGATTTGCTTGGGGTGTCAGATAAATTGTTAGGCTGTGATTTAAAACTGTTGTTACCACTGGTGAGTCAGAGTGGACAGGAGGACCCCATGGGCAGGAGGGTTAGTAAGCCTGGGCCCAGGCCCCCTCTCTTCTCTCTGTCCTTTCTGCATGTTTGGCTTATTTTTCTGTATTTTGTATTTTGTCTTGTTTAATTGGCTCTGTTTGCTGCTTGAATAAAACACCTTAAAAAAAAAAAAGCTCCTTTCAGGCTGCTAGGTCTTCCTAGGCCTGTGTGGGTGGCTAGGGAGAGATCCTTCTTGGGTTTCTCTGGCCAGCTTGGAGGTTTTTATTGTCAGTGTGGTGATTTTTTTTTTCTCTCAAGGTTTGTCCTTTGTGGTTTGTTTGGTTTTTTTTAAATGTGACCGCCTTTGAGCTCTGCTGCAATGTCAGTTGCACAGAGATGTACTACTTGCAACTTCCTATAGAGCGAGCTCTACAGCTGGCTCTTTTTGCCCAGAGTGTGATTGAGAAGCCTTGGTGCACATTTTTTCTGCGGTGTTGGGAGCCTCCACACAGGGCCTGGGGCCTGATACGATTTTGCTGCCTCTGCCACATTTCCCATTGGCGGAAGCAGTGGAGGCCTTGGAACACCACAGGGTTTTGACTGGTTCCTTCGGAGTATAGCCAATCTACCAGTGACCAAGAGGGGAACCCTCTGGTGGGGGAGGGGGGGGGCTCGCTCATCCTTTTCGCCTACTTTGTGGCCTCTCATAACCTCTGACTAGTGGGCTCCAAAGCGGCTACATGCTGCACTTCTTTGAACTGACGGCTCCTTTCCCCTCTGAGGGCTGATCCCTTCGACCTTCTGCATATCAACCTCCTACATCTCAACCTCCTACAAAGAGAGATCCCTGTCCTGTTCGACCTCGCCATAGAGCCTGCCTCTCCGACTCAGGTCGGGTGGGGGTTTTATTCCAGGTGCTTTCTGGTCCCCAAGAAGACAGGGGAGTTTCAGCCCATTCTGGACCTCAGAAGCCTCACCTTCCTGGTGTGAGAATTCAAGATGACCTCTCTGGGGGGCCATGCTGCCTTATCTTTAAAGTAACAATTGGCTATGCTCCCTGTATTTCAATGATGCATATACTCATACCGACCCATCCCGCCTATAGGAAATATCTTAGCTTCATCCTGGGGGAACAGCACTTCTGGTACCTTTTGGATTGGCCTCAGCGCTCCGTGTTTTCACAAAGTTCCTCGTGGTAGTGGCTGCCTCTCTTAGGACACTTTGGATCTTTGTTTTCCCTTATCTGGATGACTAGCTCAAAAAAGCACCACTCCAGATAGTCCTGCAATCAACGTGACTGACCATTCAGGTGCTAGAGTTGGGGTTTGTGATCAATTACCCAGTCCCACGTTCTGCCCTCCCAGCATCTGGAGTTTATAGGGGCCCTCATCAACACAACACAAGCTCAGGTCTTTCTTCCACTTAATCATCTGCAGCGGTTGCTGACCTTGGTCCATGACCTCCATAGTGCACATCATTCCCCTGGCTTGTCTGTCAATGAGACAAGCGCAGTAGACTCTGAGTACTTTATTTAATTTATTTACAGTCTCTTATATACCGCACTATTAAGCATCAGAGCGGTTTACATGGAACAAAAATGCTCAGTACAGTTAACACGTATGAGTTTACAGATAACAGGGCAAAAAACTTGGATAACAGGGGTAAACTATTTACAAAACTTGCTACATAGTCATATGAACAGGAATTTCATAGAAACATATGCACCACTAAGGGTTAGAGTATCTTTCTTGGTATGTTGTTGGGATACCATATATATACTTAGCTGAAGCAAACCACTGGCTGCCTCTGGGATCGAGTGGCAGTCATCGTACCCCTTATCCAGTCGCTGAACTTTTGGTTGGATCTTTAGAACCTGCTCAAGGGTCTCCCCTTTCAGAAGGTGGCCAAGCTAGATTGGGGAGTGCATCTGGATGGCCTTCTCATGCAAGAAGTTTGGTCATAAGAACATAAGATATGCCATACTGGGTCAGACCAAGGTCCAAGCCCAGTATTCTGTTTCCAACAGTGGCCAATCTAGGTCACATGTACCTAGCAGTTTCCCCAAGAGACACAAGTTCCACAATGCTTGTACTGGGTCAAGCATTGATATCTTCGGTCACTTCTTAATAATGGTTTATGGACCTTTCCTCCAGGAACTTGTCCAAACCTTTTTTAAACCCAGCTACACTAATAGCCTTTACTACATCCTCCGGTAACAAATTCCAGAGTTTGATTACACGTTGAGTGATAAAATATTTTCTTTTATTAGTCTTAAATAGTTTACCCTGTAGCTTCATTGCATGTCCCCTAGTCTTTCTATATTCTGATAATGTAAACAAACGATCTATGATTACCCGTTGCACTCCGTTCATTAATTTATAGACTTCTGTCATATCTCCCCTCAGCCGTCTCTATTCCAGGTTAAAGAGCCCTAACCTTTTTAGCCTTTATTCATAGGAGTATCCTTCCATCCCCTTTACCATTTTGGTGTCTCTTCTCTGTACCTTTTCTAAAATCGCTATATCCTTTTTAAGATACGGCGACCAGAATTGCACACAATATTCAAGGTGCGGTCTCACCATGGAACGATATAGAGGCATTATAATATCTTTTGTTTTATTTTCCATTCCTTTCCTTATCATACCTAGCATTCTATTTGCTCCCTTGGCCGCCGCTGCACACTGGGCCGAGGGTTTTAGCATGGTATCCACAATGACACCTAAATCGTTTTCCTGGGTGGTAGTTCCTAATGCGGAACCTTGCATCGTGTAACCATAGTTTGGGTTGTTCCCTAGGTGCATAACCTTGCACTTGTCCACATTAAATTTCATCTGCCATTTGGATGCCCAGTCTTCCAATTTATCAAGATCCTCTTGCAATTTTTCACAATCCTCTTGGGTTTTAACAACTTTAAATAGTTTTGTGTCATCTGCAAATTTGATAACCTCACTCGTTATTCCACTTTCCAGGTCATTTATGAATGTCAAAAAGCAGCGGACCCAGCACAGATTCCTGGGGTACTCCACTATTCACCTTTCTCCATTGGGAAAATTGTCCATTTAGCCCTACCCTCTGCTTTCTATCTTTTAACCAGTTCCTGATCCACCATAGTACACTGCCTCCTATCCCATGACTCTTTAGTTTTGCCAAAAGTCTCTGATGAGGGACCTTGTCAAAGGCTTTCTGAAAGTCCAGATACACAATATCAACCGACTCACCTTTGTCCACCTGTTTATTCACTCCTTCAAAAAAACATAACAGATTAGTAAGACAAGATCTTCCTTGTCTAAAGCCATGTTGGCTGTCTCCCATTAGGTTGTGACTATCTACATGCTGAGTAATTTTATTCTTTATGATTGTTTCTACCATTTTTCCCGGTACTGACGTGAGTCTCACCGGTCTGTAGTTTCCCGGATCACCCCTGGAACCCTTTTTAAAAATTGGTGTTACATTGGCGATCCTCCAATCTTCAGGTATTAGAGATGATTTTAATGATAGTTCAGATTACTGATAGCAGTTCTGCAATCTCATATATTTCAGTTCTTTCAACACCCTTGGATGTATACCATCCGGCCCAGGTGATTTGCTACTCTTCAGTTTATCTAATAGTTGTAAGACATCTTCCCGATGTATCGGTATTTCCTTCAATTCTTCCACACCTTTAAATACCACTTCAGTCATGGGTAACATCCCTACATCTTCCTCAGTAAAGACAGAAGCAAAGAATTCATTCAGTCTCTCCGCTATCACCTTGTCGCCTCTTAGTGCTCCTTTAACCCCTTTATCATCTAATGGACCAACTGACTCTCTCTCACAGGTTTTTTGCTACGAATGTACTTGAAAAGGTCGTTTTTGCTTCCGCAGCAAGCTTCTTCTCAAATTCTCTCTTTGCCTGCCTTATCAATGCCTTGCATTTGACTTGCCAGTGCTTGTGCTGTTTCCAGGTTTCGTCGTTTGGCTCTTTTTTTTCCATTTCCTGAAAGATGCTTTTTTGGCAACAGCCTCTCTGACCTCACCTTTAAACCATGCTGGCAGTTTTTTGGACTTCCTTCCACTTTTCTTAAAGCGTGGAATACACCTAGTCTGGGCTTCCAAGATAGTATTTTTCAACAACACCCAAGCTTGATGCACGTCTTTAACCTTCGCAACTGCTCCTTTTAGTTTTTTCTTAACTGTTTTCCTCATTTTATCATAGTCTCCCTTTCGAAAGTTAAAAGGTAGTACTGTGGATTTCCTTACTATCCCTCCTCCACTAATTAAATCAAAGGCGATCATGCTATGATCACTATTGCCAAGTGGCCCCAACACCCTTATCTCTTGCACTAGATCTGGTGTTCCACTAAGGACTAGGTCTAATATGGCTTCCCCTCTGGTCGGTTCATGAAACAGCTGCTCCAAGAAGCAGTCATTTATTTCATCTAGGAACTTTATCTCCCTAGCATGTCCTAACGTGACACTGACCCAGTCGATTCCGGGGTAATTGAAATCACCCATTATTATTACTGCGCTGTAACTTTTGTTAGCTTCCTTGATTTCTTTGAGCATTTCATCATCCATTTGGTCATTCTGGCCAGGTGCTCGATAGTACACCCCCACTGCCATCGCCTTCCCCCTTTTATATGGAATTTCAATCCATATAGATTCTACAGCAGATTTTGTTTCCTGCAAAACTTTAATCCTTTCTGAGTCAATGCCCTCTCTAACATAGAGCGCAACCCCTCCACCAATTTGATCAGCTCTATCATTATGATATAGTTTGTACCCAAGTATCAGTGTCCCACTGGTTGTCCTCCTTCCACCATGTCTCTGATAATTCCAATCATATCTAACCTTTCATTTAGTGCTATATGTTCTAACTCTCCCATCTTATTTTTTAGACTTCTAGCATTTGCATACAAGCATTTTAGAGAATGTATTTTATTCATGTTAATTTGGCTAATGTTAGACATGGGTAAATTGGGATCTTTAAGCTCTGTCTGATCCATGCTTGAGGGCATTTGGGCTACTTTACTCTTTTGTGGAGCCTCTCTGCTTTTGGTAGTATCCTTCAAGGATACATTCTTCCAAACCATCCCCAATCTCCATCAAATCAATTTCTCGGAATTGCAGACCATAACAAACACCCTCGCTTTCTTGGATCTTCTTGCCAACCAGATTGTTCTGATTCAGACCGACAATCAGGTGGAGATGTACTACATGAACAAGCAGGGCGGCAGACGTTTTATGGAAGTTTGCTATTGCTCACAGTATGGTATTATAGCACACAATGTATAGAAGAATGCATAATAGCCCACAATGTATTATAGTGCACAATGTACATAGCTCAACCTAATCTCACAACACATCAGACACACCAAACACGATATACCCTTCACTGCATGAAAACACATGATCACTCCTTTGATTGTTTGCTGTGAAACCGCTTTGATTGTAGGAGTAGGCGGTATAGAAATACTGTTAAGTGGCTCTCAATTTATTTATTTATTTTTATCTGTCCAGGGAGAAGAACTCCCTGGCAGACCAGCTGAGCTGCATCCTTTAGCCGCATGAGTGGACTGTGAAGCAGATGTCACAGCTTGGATCTTTCAGAAGTGGGATGCCCCCTTGTTCTGTTTGTCGCTCCACACAATGTCCAGGTGCATCAGTTCTGCTCCAGGTTGAGTGGCTAGTTCTGTTGGAGCTTAACCTACTCGCAGGAATGATAGAGGTTCTGTTGGTCTCTAGGAAGACTTTGATGAGATGGTCTTACGTTTTCACATGGTGGAGATTCACCTCCTGGTGTGCTGACTGAGCCATGCATCCCTTTTCCTGCTCTGTCAACAGGCTGCTCAAATACCTCCTGCACCTCTCTTAGTTGAGTCTTAGGTCCAATTCTATCCAGGTCCACCTGAGCGTGATTGGGACCTACCATCACAGCTCAGAACAGAAGCCCATATCTGCTCAGCTTTTGGTTGTCGCTTTATGCGGAGCTTGCTCCTTTTTTTTTTTTTTATTAGCAAATTATTTTATTTTCATACCAAGCATATTAGATAAACCCAACCTCCTTTCAAGCCTCCAGCAGTGATATGGGACCTCAATGCAGTCTTGGCGCATCTCATGTTAGTTTCCTTTGAGCCCCTCGTTTCCTGCCCTTTGAAGCTCCTGACCTGGAAGGTCTGGTTCTTGGAGGCGGTTACCTCAGCACATTATGTTAGTAAACTCTAAACTCTGGTGGCTCACCTGCCATATACCAGGTTCCATCATAATAGAGTGGTATCTGCTTTCCACCTTAATCAGTCTGTGGTTCTCCCAACTTTCTTTCCCATGCCTCACTCCCATAAAGGAGAAGCTGTGCTGCACATGCTAGACTGCAAGCGAGCCTTGGCCTTCTACCTAGAACAGACGAAAGCCTGCTGACAGTCCACCCAGCAGTTTGTCTCTCTTGACCCCAGCAAGCTAGGGCTGCCATTTCCAAATGCACTCTAACGATCTGTCTAGCAGTCTGCATATCTTTTCGTGAATGCCTAGGCTGGCCTGAACCTTGATGGTCATGCCAGGGCTCACAAAGTCAGAGCCATGGCTGCTTTGGCCAACTTACTCTTGGTCTCTGTGGAAGAGATCTGCAAGGCGTGGTCTTCAGTCCACACATTCACATCACTTTACTGTCTAGATGGGGATTCCTGACATGACAGCAACTTCGGCCAGTCTGTATTCTGGCATCTGTTTGGGGATTAAATTCCAGCTCCATGCCACCAAGGTGCTACTGTCCATTCAGGCTACCAAAAAGAAACTTTACACAACATGTGTGATGAGTGAAACTGTATGATGAAGATTCTGAATCAGTTGAGTTCTCCCTGGGGACTACCTTGCAGTTCATGGTTGATTCTCCAGTTCTTGTTTTGTTGCCCCGTTGGGCTCTTTGACCACTCTGTTTTTGGTACCATGTAGTTTGGTAGTCCAATATGTCTGGACTTACTTCCTGCTTGTCCATGGAGAAAGCATAATTAACTCACCAATAGCAGGTGTTCTTCGTGGATAGTAGGATTAAGTTCTCACTACCCTCCCACCTCCCTGAGTAGTTGTATTCTGTTAAAGATTTATCATACTGGAGAAAACTGTGCCGTGGCAGGCAGGAAGCATTGGGCATGGTTCTCAGAGATGAGGCTGGTAACAATAACCCTCTATCCCCCCCCCAATACATTTCCGCAACACCTAACCTTTGGAGTGGGAGGTGGGTAGATGGGTGGGGGGCTTTTTCACTTCCACTCATTCCGCTCAATACTCTCCTTTCCTTTTCCCTCATTTCCTCACGCCCCCTTTTTTAATACCCCACCCCTCTCCTCTTACTCCCTTTTTCTTCCTCTCATGCTACTCTTGTCCCCTCTTTCCTATCCTTCTCCCCTCGATCCTCTTACTCCTTTCTCTCACCTCCACTCCCTTCTCTTGGTTTTGCAGTCCTGGAGTGAGAGGCACCTATGTGTACACATCCTCTGTTCCTGCAGCTCTAGCAGCCGAAAGAATTCATATACATTCCCAGTGCTGTATTCCTCAAGCATGGAGCCATCACATACCCCTAGCTCTGCATCACCAAGAGCAGGAAGCATCTCCTCCTACTGGACTTTTCGCCACTTTCCCGGTAGAAGAAATGAAGAGGAGGTTCCTCCTCATCCCTCCAGTCCAGTCCAAACGTGTAGGTTTATGCATCCCCACCAACAGATGGAAATGGAGAACCACTGGTTTGATATCACTTTATAAGGGTCCTGTGCAGCCACCTCATGCTGGTATTTCTCAGTCTCCAGCAGATGGAGGTGACATAGAAACATGATGGCAGAAAGACCACGTGGCCTAACTAGTCTGCCCTTCCATATCAACTACAATAGTCCCCTTTCTTCCTTTAGAGATCTTCTGTTTGTCCCATGCTTTCTTGAATTCAAATACTGTCTTAGTCTCTACTACTTCCACTGGGAGTCTATTCCACGCATCTACCACTCTTTCCATAAAGAAATATTTCTGTATATTACTCCTGACTCTATCCCCTTTCACTCTCATCCTATGCCCTCTCATAGCAGAGCTTGCTTTGTTGAAAGAGGCTCTCCTCTTGTGAATTTATGCCATGGAGATATTTAAACGTGTCTCATATCTCCTCTATTCTGCCTTTCCTCTGATGCATACATATTAAGATCTTTAAGTCTGACCTCATATGCTTTATAACAGACACCTAACTATTTTAGTAGCTACCCTCTGCACAGACTCCACACCTTCAAAAGGATGTAAACAGGAAGGTCTCCAGAATTGCACACAATAATCCAAATAAGGTTGCACCATAGACTTATATATCGCCTCCTTTATTTTTATTTTATTTTTTTTTTCTGTTGGTCATTCCTCTCCCTATGCACCCAATCATCTTTCTGGCTTTTGCTGTTGCCTTTTCTACCTGTTTAGCCAATTTAAGATCATCAGCAACAATCACGCCCAGGTCCTGCTCTTCTTTCGTGGAGAGAAGTACTTCACCCCCTCCCCCCCCCACACACACACTATATCGCTTCCTTGGATTTTTGCAGCCCAAATGCATGACCCTGCATTTTTTGGCATTAAATCTCAATTGCCAAATTCTAGACCACCTTCATGCTTAACTAGATTCCCTCCTTATGTTATCTACTCCTTCCTGGGTGTTTTCTCTGTGGATGATACCAAAATCTGCAATAAAGAGGCAAACCATACCAGACAGCCCTTCTGCAATATCACTAACAAAGATGTTAAAAATCAAACCAAGGACTCATACCTGCAGCACACCACTGGTAACCACCTCCTCAGTGAGCTCAGTTTACCTGTACCCTTTGTCACCTCCCACTCAACAAATTTCTAACCCAGTCAGTCACTTTGAGCACCCTAGGTATGGACCTTGTGCGGAACGGTGTCAGACTTAACTGAAATCTAAGTACACCACGTCTAGGGCTCTCACTCAGTCAAACTCCCTGGTCACCCAGTCAATTCAATCAGATTTATCTGACAAGACTTTCCTCTGGTAAACCCATGCTGCCTCAGATCCTGCAGTCCATTGGACTCCAGAAACCTCACTGTCCTCCCTTGTAGCAGTGTTTCCAATAATTTACTCACTACATTGGTTAGACTAACTGGTCTGTAGTTAACCTCATCCTTGCTTCTGCTTTTGTGTAAAGGGACCACATGTGCCTTTCTCCAGTCCTCTGGGAATCCTCCCAACTCTAAAGAAGCATTGAAAAGTTCAGTCAGTGGAGCAAGCTGCTAGAACGTCTTCAAGCTCCTTCAGTATTCTCGGACATGTTCTATTGCTTTGCCTATTTTTAGTTTAGCTAGTTCCTCATGAACAGTGTCTTCTCAAAATCATTCAAGATCCCCCATCACTTCTGTTCCTATTTGTGGGTGTTTTCTGAGGTCCAGCTCCTGACCCTTCATCTGCGAACATAGAACAGAAATATTTGCCTACATATTCCTCCTATTCACCCTTGAGTCTGACAACACCACTTTTGCACTTCTCTCACTAACATCTGAAAAATGTCTTATCCCCCCCCATTTTATTGCATTGGCTATTTCTTTTTCTTTTTTTTGTATCTTTGCTTTCCTGATTACTTTGCTAGCTTTTTTTGTTTTACCAAATACAGATGCTTGTCTTCTCTCACTGTGATCTCTTGTATTTTATGAAGGTCACCTCTTTTTCTTCACCTTTTCAGTTACTACTTTTGAGATCCATAGTGGCCTCCTTTTTCCTTATACATTGATTTACCTTTCTAACAAAAAGGTTTGTTGCCTTTAAAATTTCCCCTTTCAGTTTTGCCTATTGCTTTTCTACATTCCCCAGCTGTTCCCATCCTGCAAACGACTCCTTGAGGCATTGTCCCATCTTGGCAAAGTTAGTCTTCCTAAAATCTAAAACCCTGTTTTGAATGGATTTTATCAGCCTTTGTCCTAATACTGAACCACACCATCTGGTGACCACTGGATGCGAGATGATATCCCACTATGATGTCAGAAACACTTTCCCATTGGTGAGCACCAAGTCCAGTATGGCCCCTTAATGTGTGGGTTCTGTCACCAGTTGCCGGAATAGTTGTCCCTGTAGAGAATCCAGGATCTCTTTACTTCTAGATGACTCCGCTGCAGGGATGTGCCAATCAACAATCGGCATATTGAAATCTCCTTTCAATAGCACTTCTCCTTTCATAACGATACTACATATGTTTTCTATTAAATCCCTGTCCTCTTCTCCCTGTGATGGAGATCTGTATATCACACCAATGTAAATGGATTTCCCTTTCCCTCTTTCTGGTTTAACCCACAGTACCTCCTCGCTCCCTTTTAAGCCCTGTAATTCTATAGCTTTATTTTTTACATATAGTGCCGCTCCTCCTCCCCTTCTTCCTTCCTTGTCCTTCCTGAATAAAGTATAGGCTGTGCAGTCTAGACTCCACTGGATGGAGAGAGAAAAAATAACCTTGAAATTAAAACAGGAAAAGAGGCAGAGCAGATAAAGCATTTCTTTGTTTTGGGCTATGCTCTGCAGGAGGTGAGGCAGGGGTCTAGGGGTACAGAACTCGGTGAATCCAGGATGCTTCCCCATTATTCCATTTCCCCACCTTCTGACAGTGATAGCAGAGGTCCCTAAGTAGGGGCTCTGCTCAGATCTCCTCTTTAGCTCCTTCCCAATACTTAGGGGAACCTCAGAGTGGAGTTGAGGTTGGAAAGACACATGCTCTTTAAGGTCCCAAAGCAGAGCAATCAGCGAGGCTCAGACAGCAGAACCATGGCTTCTCCTGAGACCAGATAGCCATTGGTTGCAGTCTTGGATGTGGCAGAGGTAAGAGGCAGTTTGTTTGCTGGCACACCTGACTGCAGGGAGGAAGCTCTACAGTGATTCTGATGTCAATGGCTTGGGTAACACTGGTCAACAAATTTTTACAAAAGTCATGTTACTGAAATAAAAAGTCATTTTTTATCAATTTTTATATGCTGAACACGAATATGACAGTAAAATTGCAAAGTTGGCTCTAGTTTTTTTGTAATCTACAAGAATTAATGTTTACATCACGAAATGCATGTCAATAGTAAATATAATAGGCCTTCGGTTAATACCTGTAAAAAAAACAAATCATAGATTACTACTTAGATTTTTTCGCCTGTCTCTTGTACAGCTGTTCGGGAGCTTCTCTGGGGAGTGTCCAGCAGTAGTCAGCCAGCATTGTAGTGGACCATTTTCCCTGGTATCTTAGCTCCATCGTTGCAATATCCTGGTGAAAACGTTCGCCCTGTTCATCACTAACCATACCACAGTTGTCAGGAAAGAAATTGAGATGGGAATCAAGGAAATGGATCTTTAGAGACGTATTGCAGCCAAGTTTCTGATACTGCATCAGCATGTCGTCTTCTAGTTCCTTGTAGTTTTCTGCCCTAACATTCCAAAGAAAGCTTGACACTAGGCGAAAAGCATTCCATGCTTGTTTTGCATCACCCTGCAGCAAGTTGTTGAACCGGTCATCTTTGAAGAGCTCTCGAATCTGAGGATCCACAAAAACTCCCTCTTTAATCTTTGCTTCGCTGAGTCAAGGGAAATTTTCATGCAGGTATTGGAAAGCTGGCGAAGTGCGGTCCATGGCTTTCACGAAGTTTTTCATCAAACCTAGTTTGATGTGAAGGGGTGGTAGCAGGATTTTGTGAGCCTCAACCAGAGCTGGGTGCTGGATATTCTTCTCTCTAACTGTTACATTTTGTCTGCGATTCCATTCCTTCCGCAAGTAGTGCCAATCCCTTGCTCGGCTATCCCACTCACATAAGAAACACATGTATTTTATATATCCCTGCTGCAGTCCCATTAAAAGGGGCAACTACCTTCAAGTCACCACAGAGGTGCCAGCTGTACTTGTTATAGTTAATGGAAGTCAGTAGATGCTTTAAGTTATCGTATGTCTTTCATGTGGACGGCATGCGCTACTGGAATAGATGGAAGACTGTTTCCATTGTTCCAAAGCACAGCCTTCAGACTCAGTTTCAAAGAGTCTATAAATAGTCTCCAGTCTTGTAGGTCATGAGTGATTTTTAAGGCATTCATGAGGCTTTCAATATTGGAACAGAATACCAGATTACTTTCCTTTCTGAAGAAAGGCTCCAACTGCTGAAGGCGCTTTCGATATAAAGTAATGTTGACATCTTCTAGAAGATTCCATTGTTGGAGTCTTGATCCTAGCAATTCTGCCTTGTTCTTGGATAAGTCCAAATCATGAACCAGGTCATTTAGTTCTTCCTTTGTTATTCTGTGTGGAGTTGATATGCATCCCAGTGAAAATCTGGGTCACTGCATGCTGACGGACCAGGAGAAGAATAGGTTGGCTCACCCTAGTCTTCATCAGGTGAATCAGTAGAATATTCTGATGGAGGTTTGGGAATAGGAAGTCCCTCACCATGTGGAACTGGTCTCAATGCAGACGGAATGTTTGGGTAGACTATGCTCGACTTCTTTTGCTTCGTTATTCCGCTGGAAAGAGGAGGAACCAAGCAGAAGTAACAGTCATTTATGTGGTTGCTTGGCTCTCTCCACAGCATGGGGACTGCAAATGGCATTGATGATCTTTTGCAATTCAACCACTGTGAAAGCTGTGTTGTACATGTAGCGCAGCATATATGCGGGGCCCAAGGCTTGTCTTGGTCACCAATCTTGTATCCGAAGTAAAGATGATATGCCGCCTTCAGTTGAGAAGTGATACTTTTCTTTTGGCAAATGGCACTTCCCCACAAATATAACAGAAATTGTCAACGGTATTAACGCACTTTCGCGGTTTTACTGTTCTGTATTGTACCTAAATGGCTAAAATTATATGATTAATAAAAGTTACATGTAACAGTAGCTTAAACTGTCTCGCATACAGTCTGAAATATTTTAAATGCTCAACCTTTCTGACTGCGTATAGTACACTGCTGACATCAGATGGCTTCAGCAGCCGTCTGGCAGTAGTATTGCATTGCATCAGAAAATGATGCAATCAACTCTGGAAGATGTGTGCATGTTGGTATTATGCAATGTGATGCAATATTACATCATTCAAGGCTTATTTGGGATGTTGATGTCCTACTGGATAAATTTACATGGTGAAATGTCAAAAATGAACTACATGCAATATCTTCAAAATGAGAGCCAATAAAAATTTTTAATGTTATATTCGTGTTCAGCTCACCAAGATACTACTTTTAA
Source organism: Ichthyophis bannanicus (assembly GCA_033557465.1). Classification (NCBI taxonomy): domain Eukaryota; kingdom Metazoa; phylum Chordata; class Amphibia; order Gymnophiona; family Ichthyophiidae; genus Ichthyophis; species Ichthyophis bannanicus. The sequence goes on from CM066046.1 coordinate 49,552,140, forward strand.
AGTCAGTAACGATTTCAATGTTAACCAGTGTAATCTGTGTGACCTGCAGAAGCTGCCAGAGTTGTCTGGCTCTGGTTTCTGCTGTGGTGGTGAAATACAGCTGAATTATTGAAAAGAGCCTTTTTGGTATATGAAGCATGGGAAAGCATCAGTGGCATCTGTGGGGACTGTGGATCAGGTCATTCCTCTACTCATGATCTGGGCGGTTAATTTTTCATAGGAACAACTGCTATTACTGACAGTGCCACTTTGAATGTCCAGTAGGGTCCAGAGGCCTCGACCTGGCGGGAAGAGTCCAGTCCTGGGCGTTAAGGAGGGGGGGGGGGCGCCTGTTCTTCCAGCCCAGGTCTCCATTTTGTTTCTAAATTTACGCGTCTCCTGCACCAGACGTGTCTTAAGCAGGGCCTGGTGCAGGGGCAGTAGCACTGTGCTCTTAGCACTCTTGGTCTGCTGTAGTCTGAGGATGCTGCTACAGGGGTCAGACTTTCACATCTGAAAGAGGAGGATTTGGAGGGCTGGGTCTCATTGGATTCAGTGCACTCTGGGGATCCCTTTGAAGGGACTTTGACTAGATCGCAGAAAACACAGGATGAGGATCTCAAGAAAGGGGAAATTCCCTTCCTGGTGAGGATCCCCATGATGTTTAGAGTCTTCCCTAGGGGTAAGACCTCCTCCCTGATTTCTTAGTCTCTCACAGCATTGAGAATAGCAGAGGAGTCCTTAGCATACTGTAAGTGGACACTGGGACAGATCCTTTGTCCCTAAGCTACCTCAAGTCCTTTCCGTTACGTAGGGCAATTAAGAATATGATCTTGGCAGAGTGTGACTTGCTTGATGCCAGCCTGAGGGTTAGTCAGGCTATTGCATCCTAAGTAACAGCAGTCACAAAGGCAACAATACCAGTGGAAGAGGATGCTGCACTGAAGGATGCTCAAGACTGTAAGTTAGAAGCTTTGCCGAAGCAGTCCTTTGAGATGTCTGTCCTAGCTTTGCTTATGGTGGTCTGCGGAGCATATGTTGCATAAGTGTGTTTGTGGTGGTCCTGAAACTGCTGGATGTTCTTACAGAGATCTCTGGATTGATGTCTAAGGTGGCAAGGTTGGAGTCTGGTTCAGCCTTTTTGTCCAATGTGTTGTACAACTTGGTAAGAACCTCTGCAAAGAATATGGCCTCGGTGTTTACAGCTTGCCACCCTCTGTTTGTGTAACTGGTCATCAGACATGGCTGCCAAGTCACGGCTGAGCAAGCTCCCCTTCAAGGGTAAAACAGTTTGGTAAGGCAGAGAAGCTGGTGAAGGATTTTAGGGAAGTCTAAGGTATCTAGACTTTCAGAAGGCAGGCCACAAGGGCCTAAGGCTTTTGCATCTGTGTGAGGCTACTATTGGGAGTGGCAGAAATATTGGCTGATGAGGTTTCTCCTTCTCAACATTGGAGGTTCCCTTCCTCAGGGCTAGTCCTTTTGAGGTGGCTGTAGGGGAGGTAGAGATGGGTTGTTGGGAGCCTCCAGAGAATCTAAGGCAGTCCATTGAAGGTGCTAGGGGTCCAGGCAGGGATATTCCCCATGAGAGGTTGGCTGCAGACTTTTTTGCCCTGCCTGGACTCGCTTCAGATCAGAAGGTTATAGAAGTAATTTGCGAGGACTATGCCCTCAACCTGGCACAGCCCCTCTCAGCTTTTGTGGAGTCTTTGCCATACCCCCGAAAAGGCACAGGCAGTGGTGGACTCTGAGTGACTGCTCCAGCTCAAAGCTGTGGTGAGAGTGCCTTCAAAGGAATAGGGCCATGGCATTATTCCATTTACTTTGTGGTACCCAAGAAGGAAGGAACTTTTCAGACTATTGGATTCCAAACAGGTCAGCTGGGCCTTGTGTGTGCCTCATTTCCACATGGAAACCTTGCAGTTAGTCAGTGTGACATGAGGCATGGAGAGATTTTGACTCCTTGGATCTCTTGGAGGCCTACTTGCATATTCCCATTTGGTGGGGGAATCAATGGTTCCTGTGGTTCATGTTGCTCATGAGACATTTTCAGCTTCAAGTGCTTCCCTTAAGGTTGGCAATGACTCCCAGGACATTCACCAAAGTCATGGTGGTAGAGGTGTTAGTGTTCTGCAAAGAAGTGGTGTTTGTTCACCCCTGTTTTCAACAATTGGCTCAAACAAGCAGCATTTGCTCCAGAGAGTTGCTTGGCCACATATTGCATAGTGTAGCTTTTTCAGTATTAGGGCTGTTTTTTGCCTTGACAGGGTGCGAAATAAAGACTAATACACTTCAGAATAAAGATAATTAGTTTATTTATGAAATATAAAAAAAAGGTAATTTGAAAGCAAGTAATTCACTTAATCCACATATGATTAGTTAAGCAGTGCATAAAAGTAAGATAAAAGAAAACGATACATCACCAAAAGAGTTGTAAGTGTCATCTCATGCCAACACTTTTTCTACTGAAAGCCCCAAATTCAGCCAGGTAGGAGAGACCCTCAACCGGGAAGACCCGAGGCAGTGTGTGCGTTCACCTTATGGGTGCTGAACTCCACCGATAAATGACTTTCAATTAATTTTTGTATACTGTTGCTATGTGAAAAGTTTTCCTTATCTCATGTACCAGTACCTCTTCGTACCAAGACTCTCTATCATAAGTTTCACATGCTTCCTACCAGAATAGCTATGCAAGATGTTTTTCACAAAATTGCAAAGGAATCTCTTTTCTGCAGAACTGAGGTTTAATTAACCCATGGCTTACTGCTGATGCATAATCAGTAGTCAACTTTAACTTTCGCCACAGGCTTGGTCATCAATTTTGCCAAGAACAGATTGGAACCAACTCGGTCGCTGGACTATCTGAGGGCTCTGTTTAACCTCAAAACAGGCAAGGTGTTGCTGATGGACAGACTGCAAAAGCTGCAGAACCAGATTGGCAGATGAGATTTCCTCAGGCATGGGGCTATCTGCAGGTACCAGGCTCCATGGCAACGATGATGTACTCTGTCCCGTGGACCTGAGTGCACATGCGTCTGCTTTAGCAGGCACAGTTGGGAAAACCAGGGAGAGTCAACATTGATGGTTGACCTCTAACAAGCTGATAGCAGGAATGTTGCTTGAAATGCTGGAATGGATGGCGATTACAACAGATGCCAACCTGAGAGTCTGGGGAGCACACTGTCATGCCCAGGTGACTTGGGCAGTGGTCCCTGGAGGAGAGCACTTGGCCCATCAATTGATGGGAGATATGTGTAGCCTTCTTGGAGCTCAAAGCCTTCCCACCATTAGTCCGGCACAAGGCTGTGCAGATCCTTTTGGATGATGTGACTGTAGTGACATGCATCAGTCTGTAGGGGAGGCGCTGACAGCCTCACTCTAGCTGAAGATTTGGCTGTGATGCTAGAGTAGGCAGAGACCCATTTGCTGGTGCTGTTTGCAGTTCATGTGACTGGAAAGGAAAACATGCATGCTGATTATCTCAGAGTTTCTTTGATCCAGGAGAATGGTCACTTGTGTAGCTGGTGTTTCAGCTAGTCCATGGACTGCTGGGGTTCCCTTTACTAGATCTCATGGTGACAGCACTTAATGCCAATCATGGCCAGATATTTCATTTGGCAGCGAGAGAGGATGTCATATGGCTGGACGCCTTGGTCTAGAGGTAGCCTTGGGAGGGGTTATTGTATGTTCCCCCGTGGCCCCTTATAGATTGAGTGGTGCGGAAAGTGGAGGCACATTAGTTTGATGATCATGGTGGCACCAGACTGGCCACAGATGCACAAAACTAGTATGCTTGGTGGTGGAAAACCCATTTCCGTTACTGGCAGTACCCATTCTCTTATCTCAAGGTCCAGTTTTCATGCCAGATATACTCATCAGTTCTCGCTTACAGCTTTGCTGTTGGAAGGGCTACACTCCTCAGGTGATAGCAATGCTGCTTAGGATGTAGCATTCTTTTCCTCCTCCTACAGCATTGACCTGTTTATTGTAAACCGCCCTAATGTCTTGACGTGGGCGGTATATCAAGTGTACAGATAAAGATAAAGATGTGCAAAATTCCACCTCTCTGGCGAATGTGTTTGAAAGCTGTTTGAGAGCTGGTGTGAGAACAGGAGCTTGTGCCCCTTAAGAACCTTTCTGCCTGACATCTTAGCTTTTTTACAAACACGGCTGAAGAGGGTCCAAGTAGCAGCATTAGGCCGTTCTAGGGAAGAGTCAGGGGGTGTATCTGGTGCTCATCCTGATGTCATCTGTTTTTTGCAAGGGGTGAAACACATGCCTCCTCTGGCATGTGCAGTAGTCTCATGGGATTTTAATTTGATGCTAGCAGCAGCACTGACAAGGGTTCTGTTTGAGCCCATTCCTCAGTCCTCGATAAAAGACTTGACATTGAAAGTGGTGCTCTTAGTGGCTATCTGTTCAGCATGTAGGATCTCGGAGCTTCAGGCATTATGCTGTAGGGAACTTTCTATTGATTTCAAAGAAGAAGGTGGTTCTTAGGCTGGTGCCTTTTGTTTCTTCCCAAAGTGGTGTCTTTTCATCTTGGTCAGTTGGTGACTGCCAGTCCTTGTCTTTGGATAAGGATGTGGAGTCTCAAGTCTTACATAGGTTAAACTTTTGCCATGCTCTCAGGCAGTATTTAAAAAGAACACAAGACTTTCAGAAGACAATCTGTATTTTTCAAAGGACCATGAAAGGGTGAAATGGTCTTTAAGAATACTGTTGCCCATTGATTGAAGGAAGCTGTTGCAATAGCCTTTCTGCTAAAAGGGCAAATGACCCATTCCACTCGAGCTCGTATCTTTGTGGGCAGAGCATGGCTTTATGCTGCTGTTGAAAATCTGTAAAGCAGCAATGTGTTCTTCAATGCATTCTTTCGCTCACCATTATTATTTTGATGTGCAGGCACAGGGAGACATGCTATTTGGAGCAGCAGTTTTGTGGACCAGGCTCTTTTGTCTCCCCCCCCCCCCCATCCTGTTATCAGGCATTACTTTTGGTAAGTCCCAAGCATCTGGACTGGAGGGACAATGAGGAAGGTGAAATTAGATCTTACCTGCTAATTTTCTTTCTTTGAGCCTGTCCAGTCCAGAACCCACCCTCTGTTCTGTTTGTTTCAAACCCAGCTGGAAGACGTTTTGAATAATGTCCTCTGAAAGACACTGCCCGGTTCTGCTGTGTGATGCAGTGTCGTCTTTGCTGTATATTACTTGGGGTCTGGAGCCCAGTGGAATTTCCTCTGGTTCTGGACTCTCCTTGGAACAAGTGTATATGGTTGGTATTGACTATTCCTGTTGATTTATTGAACTATTCCGCATAGTTTTTACATACACTTTGTTGTTCAAGTTAAGATGTTCATTGTAAAAAGTTATAACTGTTCTATGTAAAACAAGATCTGCATTGTTAATTGTTGTTAAATGTACACCGCAACTGATCGCTGGAAGATGCGGTATATAAATAAGTGTTAAATAAAATAATCGATTGTGGGTGGAGTCTGCTTTGTTACAGAAATACTGGTGTGAGGTGGCTGCGCAAAGGGCCCTTATAGGGTGACATCAAACCAGTAGTTCTCGCTCTCCATCTGCTGGTGGGGATGCATAAACCCATGCAGCTACTGGACTGGAGAGACTCAAAGAAAGTGAAATTAGAGCTGAGTTGGGCTAAATGGCCAATTTTTTCAATGGAGAAAGGTGAATAGTGGTGTACCCCAAGGATCTGTGCTGGGTCCGCTGCTTTTTGACATATTCATAAATGACCTGGAAAGTGGAATAACGAGTGAGGTTATCAAATTTGCAGATGACACAAAACTATTTAAAGTTGTTAAAACACAAGAGGATTGTAGAAAATTGTAAGAGGATCTTGATAAATTGGAAGACTGGGCATCAAAATGGCAGATGAAATTTAATGTGGACAAGTGCAAAGTTATGCACCTAGGGAAGAACAACCCAAACTATGGTTACACAATGCAAGGTTCCACATTAGGAACCACCACCCAGGAAAAATATTTAGGCGTCATTGTGGATAACATGTTAAAACCTTCTGCCCAGTGTGCAGCGGCAGCCAAGAGAGCAAATAGAATGCTAGATATCATAAGGAAAGGAATGTAAAATAAAACAAGATATTATAATGCCTCTATACCGTTCCATGGTGAGACCGCACCTTGAATATTGTTTGCAATTCTGGTCACCGTATCTTAAAAAGGATATAGCGTTATTAGAAAAGGTTCAGAGAAGAGCCACCAAAATGGTAAAGGGGATGGAAGGATACTCCTATGAAGAAAGGCTAAAAAGGTTGGGGCTCTTTAACCTGGAAAAGAGACGGCTGAGGAGAGATATGATAGAAGTCTATAAATTAATGAACGGAGTGGAACGGGTAAACGTAGATCGATTGTTTACCTTATCAGAATATAGAAAGACTAGGACATACAATGAAGCTACAGGGTAAACTATTTAAGACGAGTGAAAAAATATTTTCTTTTATTAAACGTGTAATCAAACTCTGGAATTTGTTACCAGAGGATGTAGTAAAGACTGTTCCTTATTGTCACTCCAGTCCAGTCCCTTACTTCTGGGTTGCGCAACCCTTCCAGCAGCTTGGAGGCTGAGCTCATCCTTTTTGAGGATGGGGCGGTATAAATACCGCTGGCACCACCCCCAGAACCCAGTATTCTCAGCCTCCAAGCAGCTGGAGGGTTCCGTAAGCCAAGGGCTTACTGGAGTCTTCCTTAATAGTTTATTACACCTATTTTATTCCTTTATTTCAATTTCTTACATTTATTTTCCTTTATTTCCTTTGGGGAATCCCTTTTGGTTCTGTGCCTTTAAGTCTCTCTCCTCCCCCCCCCCCCCCATCCGTTCTCGCTGGTATCTGGCTGGGGAGGAGGTTGATCTGGAGTAGCAGCAAGCGTCCGGAGCCCAGGAAATCCTACCGGCAACGGAGGCAAGAAACCACCACCTTCCCCTCCTGCTGATTCTACCGGCTCCACGGAATTGTACTCAGTCCTGCCTGACCTCGTGCCGAAGCCCTCAGGCGGCTGAGCGCTTGAGGCGGCAGCGCTCCACTCCCCTGCTTCTCCGGCTTCACGCAGCAGATTCGGAGCGCTCGGGGTTGTTGGACTCCACTCGCTACCAGCCCCGTTCAGGCCCGCGGGCCGGGGGGAAAGACTTCCGGCGATATCGCCGACCGGTAGTGCTCCACGTGGCTGAGGCCTTCCACGTGGGAGCCTCCGGAGTGCGGCGATCGGCCGCGGAGCAGCGCGTCTACAAGGACCTCTTAACCGCAAGTACTGGGGCACACACATTTTAGCCAGTTTTTAGATGTAGTTTTAATTTTGAGTTTCTTAAGTTTGATTTTAAGTTTGTTTTTTATTTGATTTCATTTACCTTGATGTCTGCCATCTTATAGCCCAGCAAAGAAGAGGAGAGGAAGCATTTCTTTTCCCTTTATTGCCCTTCCTGCCTGGTACTTCGGCAAGTGATTATTGTTTAGGCCACATTTTTACAGGCTACAATTGGCTACTGTTTTGCAGATCCCTTCAAGCTCGCCATAAGGCCATGACTGGCAAGACGCGGTGTCCGTCCTGTGGCACACGTAGGGGGACGGCCTCAGAGTCAGGAATCTGCAAGGGTTGTGCTGCAGAAGCTGCCTCTGTGGAGCAGGGCATTCTATTGGCCATGTCCCAACCAGTGCAAGGGTCAGGGGACCCTCTGGAAGGAGCTAGGGAACCCCTCCCCCCTCCACCTTTGACCTCGGACTTACCTGCCTCACCTCCCTCCCTGCCCCCTACCCTGGGGGAGGAGAGTGCCAGCGACCTTTTCTCCCCCGATTTCGTCGTCCTACTGCACAAGGCCTACTGTATGCGCAAGAGGGGTCTTGAGCCAGTGGAGCCGAGCACAGCCAAGGAAGGCCTAGGATCCAGGCCATTGAAAACCAGTTCCCAGGTTTCCGTGATACCACCCAAGCGCACGAGGCGGGTGAGTGACGAGCCTCTCTTGGCCTTCTCACACGATACCCAGGAAGAGGAGGCCTCAGACAAGGATCTAGCGGAAGATGAGGAGGAGCTCGAAGAAGGAGATCCCTGAGGAGGACCAATCGCGCATAGTGCGGGTCTTTAGGTGGGAGGAGCTTCCGGCGTTGATTAATGACTCTCTCAAGGTACTCAACGTGACCTCAGACGCACCAATTGAGGAGGAAGCGTTGGAGGATCCTTTAATCCAAGCAGTGAGGAGATCTCAAAAGGTCTTTCCCGTGCACAGGGTGGTGCGTCAGATGATCCAAGAGGAGTGGGACCAACCGGAATCTAGTTTGAGGGGGGTCCGCTCAATGACCAGACTTTACCCATTGCCGGAACCGGACAAGGAGCTGCTGAAGTCGCCCAGGGTAGATGCGGCGGTCTCTGCAGTGACAAAGAAGACTACAATCCCGGTCGAGGGTAGCGCGGCCTTGCGAGATTCTCAAGACAGAAAATTAGACACACTACTGAAGCAAGCCTTTGATATCAGTGCTCTTGCCCTCCAGGCCTCGGTTTCGGGAGCTTGGGTGGCTCGGGCCTGCTTGAGATGGTCACAACTCCTCCAACTGGCAGAGACTCCCGTGGGAGACGCCCAGTCTATTGCTGCCAGATTGGAGTCAGGCTCGGCCTACTTAGCGGATAGCCAATATGACCTCATCAGGAGCCTGGCTAAGAATATGGCCTCGGTAGTAGCAGCTCGGCGATACCTATGGCTGCGGAATTGGGCAGCTGACGCTTCTTCAAAAACGCGCCTAAGTCGTCTCCCCTTTAAGGGTAAATTGTTGTTTGGGGAAGACTTGGATAAGTTGGTTAAAGATCTTGGTGAGTCGAAAGGCGGCAGGCTTCCGGAGGACAGACCAAAACAGGGTCGACCCCTAGCTCCGGTTCGGAGCCAACCTAGGGACCCCCGGAGGTTTCGTTCAGTCAGGTCGAATTCCTTTCCTAGGGGCCGTTTTCCCTCGAGGACCCAAAGCTTCAGAGGCTGCCGGGGTGCAGGGAGAGGTTTTGGATCCTCCTCCTCCTCCTCCTCCGCTGGACCTAGAAAACCACAATGAGAAAGCGGGGGTCCAGGTGGGGGGCCTGCTGATTGGAGGGCGTCTAAAGCAGTTCCTCTCCGCCTGGTCCCGAGTCACGTCCGATCAATGGGTCCTAGAGGTCATCCGGGATTTAAAGCAGGTCAATCGCTGCCTCAAAGTGCCTCACTTCCGGATGGAAACCCTAAAGTCGGTCATAGTGTCAGTAAGGAAAGGAGCGTTCCTGACTGCATTAGATCTGACGGAAGCATATCTACATATCCCGGTTCGAAGGTCCCACCAACAGTTCCTGAGATTCGCGGTTCCGAGAAGTCACTTTCAGTTCCAAGCGCTGCCCTTCGGGTTAGCTACAGCTCCGCGGACTTTCACCAAGATAATGGTAGTGGTCGCAGCTGCCCTGAGGAAGGAGGGAATCCATGGTTCACCCCTACCTAGACGATTGGCTGATCCGGGCGAAGTCGGAGAAGGAGAGTCGCACAGCCACAACCAGGGTCGTAGAAGTACTAGAGGAGCTGGGCTGGGTCATCAATCGGGCAAAGAGCAAGTTGACCCCCTCTCAAGAACTCGTGTATCTCGGAGCGAGGTTCAACACCAGAAGAGGAAGAGTTTTTCTGTCCAAGAAGAGAGCAAGGGGCTTAAGGACCCTGGTGTCACAGTTCTTGAACAGACGAATTCCTACGGCATGGCATTACCTTCAATTGCTAGGAACCATGGCAGCAACAATAGAGGTAGTCCCGTGGGCTAGAGCACACATGCATCCCCTGCAGAGGGCCCTGTTGCGTCGGTGGTCCCCTCAGCTTCACCTGTTGACCACGCGGTTGCCCTGTGCTCCCCGAACCAGGAATGCCCTGCACTGGTGGCGCTGCCCAGGGACCCTGGAATGCGGAATCTCTCTCGAGCCCCCACAGTGGTCTCTCCTGACGACAGACGCCAGCCTGACAGGCTGCGGAGCGCATTGCGAGGACCAGTTCGTCCAGGGTCGGTGGTCCCTAATGGAATCTCAGTGGTCCATCAACAGGTTGGAACTCCGAGCGGTAGCCTTGGCGCTCAGGTCTCTCGAGCCCCTAGTTTGTCGAAAGGCAATCCGCGTGTTCTCAGACAATGTCACAGCGGTGGCTTACATCAACCGCCAGGGGGGGACATCCAGCCCCTCCTTGGAAAAGGAAGCGGACAGCCTGTTCCAGTGGGCCGAAGTCCACTTAGAGGCCCTATCAGCTTAACACGTAGCAGGTACGGACAACTCCATGGCCGATTACCTCAGCAGGGTCAGCATCGACCAGGGGGAGTGGGAGCTGGATCAGGAGATCTTCTATCAGATTATAGCTCGTTGTAGCCCAGTCATGGACCTCATGGCACGATATGCCTCAGCCAAAGCAAGCAGATTTTTCAGCCGAAGGAAGGAAAGGATGTCCGAGGGCCTAGACGCATTAGCCCAGAGATGGCCCGCGGAGGGTCTCCTATATGTATTTCCCCCGTGGGCCCTCATTGGAAAGGTTCTACAACGGATAGAAGCCCACCGAGGTTTGGTTATCCTCATAGCTCCGGACTGGCCGCGCCGACCCTGGTACGCGGACCTAATAAGACTATCGATCGACCGACCCTGGCGGCTCCCCTGCCGGAAGGGTCTGTTGAGGCAGGGGCCGGTTCTGATGCCTCACGTGGATCGATTCTCGCTTACGGCCTGGCTATTTAAAGGGCACGGCTCCTGAAACGAGGGTATTCAGTTTCAGTAATCTCTACTCTATTGAATGCTCGAAAGCGCTCGACCTGTCTGTCCTATATTAGGGTCTGGCGCATCTTCGAGGCATGGTGTGCGGATCACCGGAAGAAACCCCTGTCGGCTTGTGTTCCGGAGGTCCTGGAATTCTTACAAGCTGGATTCGAGAAGGGCCTTTCTCCCAGCTCCTTACGAGTACAGTTAGCTGCTATCTCTTGTTATCGAGGTAGGATTCGTGGTAAGCCCTTAGGGGAGCACGCGGATGTGGCCAGATTCCTAAGAGCGGTTAGACGCCTGAGGCCACAGCTAAGATTGGTTTTAGCCCCTTGGGATCTCAATCTGGTGCTCAATGCCCTAACCAGGGAGCCTTTCGAACCGGCAAAGAGAGCCTCCCTAAAGGATCTCACTCTGAAGACAGTCTTCCTGGTGGCCATTTGCTCGGCCAGACGCGTCTCCGAACTTCAAGCTCTGTCCTCCCAGACCCCCTTTATTACCTTTTTCAGGGAGAAGGTGGTCTTGCGGACAGTCCCCTCTTTCTTACCCAAGGTCATCTCCCCTTTTCATGTGAACCAGACGGTTTCGCTTCCGTCCTTCCCGGCAGAAATGCAAGGAGAACATGGGGGGAAACTACGTCTCCTGGACGTCCGCAGAGTTCTGAAGATTTATCTCTCCCGCATGGCATCCTTTCGGAAGTCCGAACGTCTGTTCGTTCAGTTTGGAGGACCTCACAAAGGGGAGGCGGTGGCCAAGGCCTCTATCTCTAGGTGGATCAGGGAAGCTATTGCTTCGGCTTATACCCTGAAGGGAAAGCAGGTTCCAGGGGGTCTGCGCGCGCAATCAACGCGGGCGCAGGCCACTTCTTGGGCGGAGTATAGCCTAGTTCCGCCGCTGGACATTTGCAGAGCGGCCACTTGGTCCACTCTGCATACCTTTACCAAACATTACAGGCTGGATATTCAGGGTTCTGCCGATTCTCGGTTTGGTGAAGCGGTTCTTCGGTCCGGGATAGCGGATTCCTCCCAGGCCTGAACTGCTCTGTTACATCCCAGAAGTAAGGGACTGGACTGGAGTGACGGTAAGGAAGAAGTAATTAGGTCTTACCTGCTAATTATTGTTCCTGAAGGAACGACAGTCCAGTCCCTGTTCACTCCCAGATCTGTTTTTTGGTCCCAATAGGTAGGTAAAGCACAGCGGACCGAAGGCAGGGCCGAACCAGCACAGAAGGACCATTGGACCAGGAGCGGAGGCCCAGGGGAAGAAGCATTCTAGCAAACTCAGTCAAACTTCCTCCCTCCCCTCCCTCCTTCCTGCCTGTTTTTCTTACCCCCTACCTGTTACAAGTTTAAAAAAAAAAAAAAAAAAAAGTTACTTTGGGTTCTCGTGTGTTTCTTTGGACTTAGGTTTAATATGTTGGTTTCAGTTTAAGCCTACTTTTGCATTAGAATACTGGGTTCTGGGGGTGGTGCCAGCGGTATTTATACCGCCCCATCCTCAAAAAGGATGAGCTCAGCCTCCAAGCTGCTGGAAGGATTGCGCAACCCAGAAGTAAGGGACTGGACTGTCGTTCCTTCAGGAACAATAATTAGCAGGTAAGACCTAATTACTTCTTAGTGTAGCTGGGTTTAAAAAAGGTTTGGCAAGTTCCTGGAGGAAAGGTCCATAAACCATTATTAAGAAGGGACCCAGGATATCAATGCTTGACCCAATACAAGCATTGCGGAACCTGTGTCTTTTGGGGTAACTGCTAGGTACGTATGACCTAGATTGGCCACTGTTGGAAACAGGATACTGGGCTTGATGGACCTTGGTCTGACCCAGTATGGCATATCTTATGACCTTACCTACTAATTTTCTATCTCAGCAGTGGAACACCCAAGTGGAGGGGAATAGCGGGCAGGACTACTGAGACTGAAGCCGAGCTGCAGAAGGGAAGGGAGGAAGAGAGAAGCTGGATGGAATGCATAGGTGGAACCCCCCTTCCAAAACAAAAATTGTTCTGGGCCAGACCTGATCTGGGGACAAGAAAAGCATGCTGCAAAGGCTGGATCCTGCTTTCAAACTTTAGTTTGGGGACACCTGATATAATCGGTCTCCTGAAGATCATTAGCTGCCTTTCGAATGGACCTAGATAGTTTGAGGGCTGGACTTGCATAAGAGAAATTCCTTTTACAAATGCTGCAATGTAACATCCTTCAAAGAGGGCAAGCAAAGATTCATGTGTTTTATCTTAAAACTCTAGAAGCAAGGAAAGAAAATGATTTTCTTCAAATAAGCCAGTGGCATTCCTTGCCAACATCTCAAAGCCTGGAGAGAGACTATTAAATTTGATTCAGATTCTACTAAAAACCAGTGGAGTGCTTGCAAGGTTGTGAAATATGGTCCTTCAAATTTAAAGCATCTAGCCAAACAATAAATGGCGTTAACTTGAATAAACTGTAATCTAGCTACTTATTTTGCAGGTATCCAATAGTCTACCCTGGTAGGATTTTCTCATTTTAATTCAAGCAATAATTATTTCTGGACAAAAACTGACAAAGATATAATAACTTCCAGAGGTGAAAAGATGATTGCTTCAGTAGTGCTTAAATTTGCTTATTCATTTACAAAAAAGCATCAGTGATTACATACAGGATATGAACCACCTTGGGCAGAAACTGAGCTTCCTTTAGTATAAGCAGAAGCAGAAAGAGGCAGGACTAGCCTGTCTACTAGGCGAGCTAGGCAGCCACCTAGGGCAGCCACGCTGCTCCTTCCCCCCACAGCTGCCACCAATTCAGTTTGGAAGTGGAGGTAGGCAGCGGTAGTAACCGCTGCTTTTGGAAATACTGCTGCTGTCTGCCTCCCCTTCTGGAGATTTAATTGGTGGTAACTGGGGGACCACCAAGCACCCTCTGAAGCAGTTTTCCTTCTTGCCTGTCTGTTCCTCTTGGTGCCCAGCTTTTCCCTTATAGGAAGCACTGGGGTGATGAGGATTCCTTCTGTCTAGTAGGTGAATTGGTGGAGCAGAGGGAGCTTTCCCCGGTGGAGGGAGAAGATGGTCAGCGATTTGCTTTTTCACGTGGAGGAATGGCTACCCTTATTCAGGATGTCATGGCACCCTTGTGTATTGCAGTCTGCTTCTGGTACAGGTTTCTCAAGCAGATCTTATCCAGGAGTGGCATCAGCCCTCCAGCCTCTCCCTTCCCCTTTCTTGAACTCTTGCAAAAGCACCAGAGCCTGGGGCTGAGGGACATTATGGTCCTGACTTGGCTGTATTCTCAAGAATGTCTTTACGGCTTCAGCTTTGCACACTCAAGTAACGTTTTGTGCAGGTGTGGTAACCTGAGCACTCTTATGTTGAATCTAGCAATTGCCAGACAGTTCAGAGGTTGTAAAATTGGAGCATCGTTTAGGGTGTATGCCCTGTATAACTTGATATTAGGATTTACTTTCAGGTCATAGCGGCAAGCAGTGATAGCCTGGGGTTGGCTCTACTTAAGAATTGGTTTGCTGATGCAGTATCAAAGCTGTGGCCAACCAAACTTCTCCCTTAAGGGCAAGTTGCTCTTTAGGGCAGGCCTAAAAAAACTGGTGAGAGGCCTGTCCTATCAGCTCAGGGACTTTTCATCCTGCTGACATTACATGTTTCCATTTCCCCTTTAAATAGAAATATAGAAACATGATGACAGAAAAAGACCACATGGCCTATCTAGTCTCTTTCCATATCAACAACTACAACAGTCCCATTTTTACCTTTAGAGATCCTCTGTGTTTGTCCCATGCTTTTTTGAATTCAGTTACTGTCCTCATCTCTACCACCTCCACTGGGAGACTATTCCATGGATCCACTACTCTTTCCGTAAAGAAATATTTCCGCATATCACTCCTGAATCTATCTCCCTTCACCCTCATCCCATGTCCCCTCATAGCAGAACTTGCTTTCAATTGAAAGAGGCTCTCTCCCTGAACATTTATGCCACGGAGGTATTTAAACATCTCAATCGTATCACCTCTATCCCGCCTTTCCTCTAAGGTGTACATATTAAGATCCTTCAGTCTGTCCTCATGCTTTATAATGAAGACCACTAATCATTTTAGTAGCCACCCTCTGCACCGACTCCATCCTGTTCACGTCCTTTTGAAGGTGCGGTCTCCAGAATTGCACACTATACTCCAAATGAGGTCACACCAAAGACTTATACAGAGGCACTATCACCTCCTTTTTTCTGCTAGCCATTACTTTCTGTATGCACCCAAGCATCCTTCTAGCTTTTGCCGTTGCCTTTTCTACCTGTTTAGCTACTTTAAGATCATCAGACACAACCACGCCTAGGTCCCGCTCTTCTTTAGTGGACAAAAGTACTTCACCCCCTGTATTATATTGCTCCCTTGGATTGCTGCAGCCCAAATGCATGACCTTACATTTTTTAACATTAAATCCCAGCTGCCAAATTCTAGACCATTCTTCAAGCTTAGCTAGATCCCTCCTCATGCTATCTACACCTTCCTGGGTGTCTACTCTATTGTAGATTTTGGTATCATCCGCAAAGAGGCAAACCTTACCCGACAGCCCTTCCGCTATATCACTAACAAAGATGTTAAAAATAAAAGGCTAGGGATTCCCACTCATGAGGACTATCATTCGGTTTGTCCTCAGAAAAAGCAAAGTTGCTTACATGTGACAAGTGTTCTCTGAGGACAGTAGGTTATCAGTCCTCATGAAAACCCCCTCATATTCCCTAGGAAGAGTGTGTGTGTTTTTTCTGACTAGTAGTTTTATCTGGAACTGGGTCTCTCGCCATGATGCTGATGCAGGGTCTCTGGAAAGTGCTTATTCTAGAAAGTTCTACAGCTTTGTTTACATTCTCTAGCCCCAGCTTCAGTCAGGTGGCATCACCCACTTGAGAGGACTGATATCCTGCTGTCAGAAAATACTTATTCAAAGTTTGGAAAGGCATTCAGGCATCTCCATTTCTGGGGGAAATGATGGACACAAAATGGTGATCAGATTCCAAAAGGTGTAGGATAAAAACAGAGATTCCCTTAATGGCAAGAGTTTGGAAGCCAAATACTGGATACAGCAGCTCAAAATAGTAATGAAATATGCTTTTTTATACTTCTAAGAAAGCATTGGAGGGTAACCTGCATGGGATAAGTCAATCCTAACTACCCGACTGGATGGGTCTTTTTCTGCCTTTCTTTAACTGTGGTACTATGGAGGAAAATGCAACTTTGCCTAGCCTCATGATTTAGGAACACAAGATATGCCATACTGGGTGAGACCAAAGGTCCATCAAGCCCAGTATCCTGCTTCCAACAGTGGCCAATCCAGGTCATGAGTACATGACAGACCCAAAAGGTACACAGATTCCATGCTGCTTATCCCAGGGGTAAGCAGTGGATTTTCCTGGTCCCCTTTAATTATGCTCTCTTCCTCCCGGAACGTCTCCAAATCTTTTTTTTAAACCCAACTACGCTAACAGCTTTTACAACATCCTCTGGTAAAGAATTCAGAGCTTAATTATGCATTGAGTGAAAAGATTTTTTCCAATTAGTCTTAAATGTGTTACATTGTAGCTTCATTGCAATACCCCTAGCCTTTCTAATTTTTTAAGGAGTAAACATCTTAACCTACTATGAGGGGGGAGAGAAATGGGATAAGAGGCCTCAGAATCACATTAGTAGCAAAAAAATAAGCACAAAATGTCTCATTTCCAGAGGCATTAGATACTGAAGTCAGAAGGCAAACCTGCTCTTGTATGCCTTAGTATAGAACAAAAAGGCAAAAGTGAACCAGGCTAGACTAGACCCAGTTATAAAGTGGTTTGCGCAATAAGTAAAGAAACATGAAAGATGCTTATATTTAACCTCACTCCTCTATAACTGGATATTTATAGTAGTCAGTTCAGTGCGTCTGAGTTATGGTAAATACTTTTTAAAGATTCTTTGTACTTTTAATCTTGGTTCAATACATCAAGCATATAAGAGATGAGACTCATTCAAAAAATGTCTTCTCAAATTATTCAGTAATTGATTAACAAAAACAGCCTACATGAACCATTTCTGTAGGCAGTGCTTACTCATGGAAAACCCAACATGGTTCACGCAGATAAAACAGCGCTTTTATGGTATACTCAATGAGGTATCTATTGGAAACAACTTCTTTCTTCTTTAATCCTTAGCTGGAGTTTGGGGAGCAGGTCGTCTTTCAACCAATATGCTGCTGTAGGTGCCGCTGGATTCTGTGTGGTGGTCACAATACACTTCAAACTTTGGCGATCGGTGGTGATATTTCTGGGCTCGTCGATGGTCAGTTGCTGGTTCCTTAGGTCTTCCTCTGTGTTTTTCTTTGGTGCTGCTCATTGAACCCTGCAGTGGACAGATCGCTCTCGCCCGAGACGTACGTATAACAGCTGACATGCTCATTCTGCAAACATGGCCAAACCATCGCGGGTCTGCATTTTTGGACGGAAAGTTGATGGTCACACCTTGTCCGAATTGTCTCGTTTTGATGGCAGCCATGAAGGAAGACACCCAAAATCTGTCTTAGGCATCGCATTTGAAAGACCTTGAGCTTGTTCATGTCATAGTAACATAGTATATGATGGCAGATAAAGACCAGCATGGTCCATCTAGTCTGCCCAGCAAGGTGGCAAGAGTAGTAGAATATTATCCATCAATACTCTTAACAAGGTTTCAGTTTTACCAAACTGGTGAAAACCAGATTGATGTTCCTCCATAATTCAAGTTTGCCCAAAAAGGACAGATTAGAAATTGTCAGGTTTGAGTAGAGTCCACGTTTCCAATTCTGTACAGATCAGAAACATCAGTAAAATAACACAGTGCAAACTAACTTTCAACAATGGAACAGGTTGTTTTTTTTTCTAGTTTTGCGTACTTCCAACTTGGGTTAAAAGATCCAGTGTGTGCTATTGGAGGATAAAGCAGATCTTAATTTTAACAGAAGCTATGGATGTTCCTGGATTATCTTGATCTCAGGGCTGGCCCAACTGAAAGGAAAAACTAGGCAGTTGCCTTGGGTGGCAGCTTCTTGGGGGCAGCAAGGAGTAGGGCATTCAAAGCTAAATAGATTGCTAGCCATGGGTGGACTATGAATTAAGGTTTGCCTAAGGCGCCAACTCTGGGGCCAGCCCTGCTTGAGCTGTGTTAGTATTTTTGCATTGATAAAGGTTGGCAGACATGTTAGCTAAGATAGGTAACTGACTCTATTGGGCAGCATTTTAGTCTGCCTCTTATTCTAAGAAGACATGAACAATGATTTCGTGGCTAGAAAGAAGCTGAGAATCAGCGTGCTCTAAATTTCCCCACACGAATTTTGGCCCAGCTCAATAAGCACAATCTCTTTTGAGACCGCCTTTGTCAAAACTGGGTAACCAGATTTCTCCTGCCTCCTTTTGTAAACCACAAAGTAAATGGTTATCGGTATTTTCCGTAACCTATGCATGGCAGGGCAATACCTATGCTCCCCTCTTGTGAAGCCGCCTCACCCTCAAGGATCTCAAGCTATTGCAGGTTCCCAGCTGGCAGAGTTAATAAGATCATTCATTATTCATACCAGTTCAAAATGCCTGGTGCATCAATGTGATAAGAGAGCTGCGAAAACAAAACACTTTGTGTTTGTAAAAATAAATGACTACATGTATATATTAACAGCACAGTTCTTGTGTTAAGATGGTGAATGATTCAAAAGGAGAAAGTTTATACTTGTCCTAAAAACACCATTGCCCACCTTCCCTTCACTATCTCCCAAACGCTCTGCAGCATAGCTGGGGGGGTCGCTGCACACTCTCCCAGGGGAGTCTCATTACATCTGTGCAGAGAAAGGACTCTTGCTGAGGGCTTCCTGCTTCATTGCTGAGTGGCAGGCGAGCCAATTACTGGCCTTGTGCTGTCAGGTAATAAAAGACACAGAAAAAGAGAAGAGCAGAAAGGGAAGCGTAGAGACAAAACATGCTGCTAGAAAATGTTAAAAGAAGCTGCAGTTAAACAGGAATGCCAGGGTAACAGGAAGGTTAGCAGCTGTTTTCTGCGACCTTTGCCGCCCGCCTTTCTTTTAACAAGCTGAGTAAAACTGTTCCCCAAAGCAGAGATCAACATGGGAATAAGATCTCCTGGTACTAAGCAATCAAAAGTACCAACTACAGTATCTACCTACCCTTTAACATCCTCCTCCTCATCCTGCTAGCACAGTCCAGATGAATGGGATATGCTTCCTAGCCAGTAGGTGGAGGCAGACTAGAGTCAACTTTGTGATGACCTCATTAGCACACATGTACACTGGTCCAGCACTGCGAGTAGGTAGTATTGTGCTACCAACAGAGGCTCCATTACCAATGCGAAAAGGAAGGACGATAGGGGGCACCCTTGTCATGTCCCCATCTCAAAGGGAAGAACTCTGAATAATGACTCTTAATCTTTACTGTGGCTTCTGGAATTGTGTATAGTGCTTGAATCCATGCCTGCAAACCAGGCCCTATCCCAACTTTCCTCAGCACTGCAAACATGAGCACCCACTCGACTATTGAATGCTTTCTCAGCATCATTTGCAAAAAGCATCCTGTCTTGCTCTTCCTTGTCAGCTGCCCAAATAAGCTGGAGCAGATACTCTGCCACTGAATGATCCCGGTCTGGTCCAGCTACACCAGTCTCAGCAAGACCACTTCTAAACAATTAGCCAAGATTTTTGCCAAAATCTTCCCATCAGTGTTTGAGTGAAATAGGACAGTACGATCCACACACCGTAAGATCTCGCCCAGCCTTAGCTGTAACCGAAATAGCAGCCTGTCTCATCGAGTACCCTGTTGAACAATCTCTCTAGCAATGGGGTTATCTAAAGTGCCATGGTCTTATAGAAGTGTAAGCTGTCCAGTCCCGGTGATTTGAGGGGCCAAGCCTTTAATAACCCTAGCAATCTCCTCTACACTGATCACTTTGTCTAATACCCTTCACGTAGGCGTCCTAGTCCGCTGCCCCCTCCTAAATATTCATCCACTGCTTCCTCCGAGACTAAACCACCTTGGCCATAGAGGTCCTGGTAATATTGCCAGAATTTCTCCCAGATCTCCATGCTGCAGAATAAGTAACAGTCCCCCCTTTCTAGTCTTGAAGGACTAGAAAGGGGGGACTGTTACTTCTGGAGAGAAATCTGCAACTGTGAGTATACTTCTGGTAATTTTCTAAAAAGAATTCTTTGTATTAAAGCTACTTAATCTGTGAACCCACTGTTTTTTGTTGGATCAGTTGGGGCCTAGTAGCAGCAATTAAAGTTTGAATTTAAAACACAGAGGAGAGCTTTCTGGTTACATTTCATACCCAGCAGAGAACTTGTAGTTTAAATTTAATAGTCACTCAGGGCCAAGTAACAGCAAAGTATTTTTAGTTTAAATTTAACACACAGAAGAGAGCTTTCTGGTTAAATTTAGTACCCAGCAGAGAGCTTGTAGTTTAAATTTCATAAGAAGATAGAGCCTAGCAGCAGCTAAGAGCTATAATTTAAATCAAATCAGAATTTAGCTTACCTCAGCAGCACAAGACAGGGTACTGTGTAGCAGCCCTCTTTTAATAAGTGTTATTTCCCTCCCCTCACCCACCCACCCCTGGGATAATCATAGCTTTATAGGTACTTACACATCTTAAAAGACAGGAGGTGCTTTCAGGTGAAGCTCATTACCCAAATCAGTCATACACTAAGGACCTGAGATTAATTAAGCTTCAGGTGAACAAGGTATATTAAACGTATTAGGTACAGTTTTATTGGTATAAATACCCATAGCAACCCCTAGTAAGTAAGAACTTAAAGATCTAGATACAAACTTAAAACTAAGATGCAGACAGCAGTCCAGCAGCGGGATGGGGGCTTTTCCAGTCTTTTGCATTGAGTGTCACATGTATGATTTTCTCCCAGTTGGTGAGAGGTCTTACGTGTGCACTAGGTGCAAGGAGCTCTTTTCTCTCAGGGAACAAGTCCGTTCTCTAGAGGCTAAAGTAGCAGACTTGGAAAGCATAAGACAGAGAGGTACATAGACGAGACCTACAGGGATATAGTCCTGAAGTCCCACCTCCAGTCTGGCAGCACCCCTGTTGCCATGGAGGAGAGAGGTCACGTGACAGGAGAGCATCACCCTGGTGTGGCAGGAAGTGATCCTGTAACTAGGACCTGTCCTCCAGGTGATGTAAAACCCTCTCGCACCGAGGAAGTTTCTCCAGGGCCATGTGCCCATGAGGGAAGGGTTAGGACAGCCGTTATAGTTGGTGATTCGATCATTAGGCATGTAGATAGCTGGGTGGCTGGTGGACGTGAGGATTGCCTGGTAATATGCCTGCCTGGTGCGAAGGTAGCGGACCTCACGCGCCACCTAGATAAGGTCTTAGATAGTGCTGGGGAGGAGTCTGCTCTCTTGGTACATGTCGGTACCAATGACATAGGAAAACGTGGTAGGGAGGTTCTGGAGGCTAAGTTTAGGCTTTTCGGTAGGAAATTAAAATCCAGAACTTCCAGGGTAGCATTCTCCGAAATGCTTCCTGTTCCACGCGCAGGACCCAAAAGGCAGGCAGAGCTCCGGAGTCTCAATGCATGGATGAGACAATGGTACAGAGATGAGGGTTTTGGATTTGTTAGGAACTGGGGAACATTCTGGGGAAAGGAGGGGCTCTTCCGAAGGGATGGGCTTCACCTTAACTGGGATGGAACCAGGCTGCTGGCATTAACCTTTAACAAGGAGATGGAGCAGCTTTTAAACTAGATATTAGGGGAAAGCCGACAGCCGCCCAAGAGTGGATGGTTCGGAAGAATGTATCCTTGAAGGATACTACCAAAAGCAGAGAGGTTCCACAAAAGAGTAAAGTAGCCCAAATGCCCTCAAGTATGGAGCAGACAGAGCTTAAAGATCCCAATTTACCCATGTCTAACAATAGCCAAATTAACATGAATAAAATACATTCTCTAAAATGCTTGTATGCAAATGCTAGAAGTCTAAAGAATAAGATGGGAGAGTTAGAATATATAGCACTAAATGGAAGGTTAGATATGATTGGAATATCAGAGACATGGTGGAAGGACAACCAGTGGGACACTGTGATACCTGGGTACAAACTATTCCGTAATGATAGAGCTGATCAAATTGGTGGAGGGGTTGCGCTCTATGTTAGAGAGGGCATTGAGTCAGAAAGGATTAAAGTTTTGCAGGAAACAAAATCTGCTGTAGAATCTATATGGATTGAAATTCCATATAAAAGGGGGAAGGCGATGGCAGTGGGGGTGTACTATCGAGCACCTGGCCAGAATGACCAAATGGATGATGAAATGCTCAAAGAAATCAAGGAAGCTAACAAAAGTTACAGCGCAGTAATAATGGGTGATTTCAATTACCCCGGTATCGACTGGGTCAGTGTCACGTCAGGACATGCTAGGGAGATAAAGTTCCTAGATGAAATAAATGACTGCTTTTTGGAGCAGCTGGTTCATGAACCGACCAGAGGGGAAGCCATATTAGACCTAGTCCTTAGTGGAACACCAGATCTAGTGCAAGAGATAAGGGTGTTGGGGCCACTTGGCAATAGTGATCATAGCATGATCGCCTTTGATTTAATTAGTGGAGGAGGGGATAGTAAGGAAATCCACAGTACTGGAGACCCGAGCAATCCACCTGGCTCTGGAAAGATATCTTTCCTGGAAAGCAAATATGTCAGGTTGTTCTTGGAGAAAGCCATGAATAGTGAAGCTGGTCTGCAGAGGTGCCCAGAGATACAACGGGGGTATCTTGGGTAGAGCGCATCAGGAAGTGTAGAAGCGGTCTAGGACCAGAAAGAGCTCAGGTACAGCCTGTTCTTTCTATGGGTCTAAATTCAAGAAAGGTAAGCCCATTTGAGGATCCCAGCATTCTAGCTGCTCTGCAACAACCTTCTTGGGAGCTGTTAAACCCTCACAGGAGATATGGCGGGTGCCTTCTGGGAGAAGCCAGTCAGAAGGCAGCTCTAGCTGTTTTACTTGGAATGGGCCCATATTATATTAGATCAAATGTGTCTTCAAGCCCTAGAAAAAGGAGTACATGTTTGTCAAGTCTCTTCGAGGAGACGTCTTGTATTATATCTCCCTGCAGATTTTCAGTTAAGAGGGTGGCTGTAGAGGATACTCTCCAGTGCCTCCTGCATAAGAACTTAAGATCATAAGATATGCCATATTGGGTCAGACCAAGGTCCATCAAGCCCAGTATCCTGTTTCCAACAGTGGCCAATCTAGGTCAAAAGTACCTAGCAGTTTCCCCAAAAGATGCAGGTTCCATAATTATCAGGAACCAAGGTGAGACTGGAGGAAATGCACTTTCAAACTCATCAGGCAACCTAAAGCTTGAAATGCTTTCAGCATTCGTCCGACGATCTTTTTGTAGTGAGGATCTTTGTTATTGCCTAAAACTTTCTGTACGACTTCTTTAAATGCAATCCACCCTTCTTTTTGAGGATCCGTCATGGTATTGACAAACTCTTGATCAACTATAAGCCTTCTAATGTCTGGTCCGACGAACACACCTTCCTTCAATTTTGCCTCCGACAGGCCTGGAAACTTGGTGACCAAGTATTTGAAGCATTCTCCATCTCTTGGAAGTGATTTTACGAATTGCTTCATCAATCCCAATTTTATGTGGAGAGGTGGTAGAAAAACTTTATGGGAAGGTACCAAAGTTTCTCTGAGGACATTTTTTTCACCGACTGTTAGCACCCTCGGCTGCCAACTCTTCTTGGTCCAGTGATTTTATCGGTCTCGACTGTCCCATAGACACAGAAAACAAGGATATTTGGTATACCCAGCTTGTTGCCCCCGAGCAGCATGCACAAGACCTTCAAGTCCCCACACACTTGCCAACCATGGTCTTCATATTTAAGTTTACGAAGAACCAATTCCAAGTTCTCGTAGGTTTCCTTCAAGTGTACGGAATGACCTACAGGTATGGAAGCTTAAAAACTGTTGTGGAGTAAAACTGCTTTGAGACGACTTTTTGAAGAATCTATAAAAAGACGCCATTGCTCTGAATCATATTGGATTTTAAATTGACCCATCAGACCTTCGACATCGATGAAGTAAACCAACTTGTCTTCCTGGGCGAAGTAAGGAACGAACTCCTTTTCACGATGTCTGAACCATGAAGATGACACTCCTGGCAACAATAAATTCCTGCTTTTCAGCCTTGATCCGAGTAACTCAGCAGCATCTTTGGGAAGATTCAAGTCTCTTACCAAATCATTCATCTCCTCCTAAGAAAACAATTTTGGTCCTGTATCCTCTTCAAAGTCAGAACTTGATTCGTCATCTGGTTCAGGTATGACTTCACCTTCATCGAAGCTAGGTATCTCTTCCAGGGTAGCAGGGGGCTTGGATACTGGTATATCTGTGCCATGGGGGATGGGATGAATTGCCGAGTGAAGATTGGGGTATGAAATGGAATGCTTCCATTTGGAATTAAACCCTTTCACATCGCATGAACAAAAGTAACAGTCGTCACTGGTTCTTTTGCTCTCGCCATACCATAGGAATCCCATATCGGAAAGATTTTTTTCTTAACCTTGAACCAGTTTCGGAGGTCCTTAACACACTGTTTGCACACTTTGAGGTGCCCAGACTTTATCTTGATCTCCAATTTTTAGTCCAAAGTATGCAAAGTATACTTTTTTCACAAAGTCTGTAATATTCTGCTGTTGCTTCAACACTGTATGTTCACCACAGATGAAACAGAAACTGTCTGGCGAATTAATACACTTTCGCGGAGCCATAACGGTTGAAGAATGACGAGCTAACACGAATTGCGATGAAAAAGTGTGAACAGCCTAGAACCAAGAACCTGATTCGTGCACAAGTGTGGCATGCAGGAGAGAGCAGCACTGTGTCTGTACACGAGACGTCACAGTGCTGGCCATGCCCCCCTTCACTGACTGGAGCTGCTGCTATCTGCTCTGTCTCCCTCCCACTGGATTCTTCAGGAAAGATTAACCCCTTCTACCATTAGAAGCACGGACTTAAAACTTGCTTAGCTTATGTATATATTGCTGACCATCAGATTTACGGTGCTATATATTTTTTTTTACATAACTCGGACAACCCCTTTAAGGGTTTTTTTTGGCATTTTATATCTTAAATGCACTTATGTGAATTAATTAATAGTAATTTGAATTAATAGTAATGTGAAAAAATTTGATAAATTTGAAGACAATTTTGCATGTTGTGGCAAATCATGATGTCTAGGAGTTTTTTCAATATTTTATTTGTTTTCAGCACACCACATGGAAATTAGATGAAAATAATCAAACAGCTTTTTAGTCGCAGACCTGTGTAATGCTTGTATTGGGTCAAGCAGTTATATCCCAGGTCCCTTTTAATAATAGTTTATGGACCTTTCCTCCAGGAACTTGCCCAAACCCTTTTTTAAACCCAGCTACACTAACAGCATTTACTACATCCTCCGGTAACAATTCCAGAGTTTGATTACACATTGAGTGAAAAAAATTTTCTCTTATTAGTCTTAAATAGGTTACCCTGTAGCTTCATTGCATGTCCCCTAGTCTTTCTATATTCTGATGATGTAAACAGTCGATCTACATTTACACGTTCCACTCCCTCCATTAATTTATAGACCTCTATTATATCTTCCCCTCAGTCATCTCTTTTCCAGGTTGAAGAGCCTTAACCTTTTTAGCCTCTCTTCATAAGGGTATCCTTCCATCTCCTTTACCATTTTGGTGGTTCTTCTCTGTACCTTTTCTAATAACGCTATATCCTTTTTAATATACAGTGACCAGAATTGCACACAATATTCAAGGTGTGGTCACACCATGGAATGATACAAAGGCATTATAATATCCTTTGTTTTATTTTCCATTCCTTTCCTTATGATACCTAGCATTCTGTTTGCTCTCTTGGCTGCCGCTGCACACTGGGCAGAGGGTTTTAGCATGTTATCCACGATGACGCCTAAATCTTTTCTTCAGTGGTGGTGGTTCCTAACGTGGAGCCATCATGGAACCATAGTTTGGGTGGTTCTATCCTAGGTGCATAACTTTGCAGTTGTCCACATTAAATTTCATTTGCCATTTTGATGCCCAGTCTTCCAATTTATCAAGATCCTCTTGCAATCTTCCACAATCCTCATGGGTTTTAACAACTTTAAATATTTGTGTTATCTGCAAATTTGATTACCTCACTCGTTTATTCTCATTTCCAGGTCATTTACGAATAAGTCAAAAAGCAGCGGACCCAGCACAGATCCCTGGGGTACTCCACTATTCACCTTTCTCCATTGGAAAAATTGGCCATTTAGCCCTAACCTCTGCTTTCTATATTTTAACCAGTTCCTGATCCACAATAGCGCACTGCCTCCTATCCCATGACTTTTTAGTTTTGCCAAAAGTCTGAGGGACCTTGTCAAAGGCTTTCTGAAAGTCCAGATACACTATATCAACCGACTCACCTTTGTCTACCTGTTTGTTCACACCTTCAAAAAAACACAGCAGATTAGTAAGACAAGATCTTCCTTGTCTAAAGCCATGTTGGCTGTCTCCCATTAAGCCATGACTATCTACGTGTTCAGTAATTTTGTTCTTTATGATGATTTCTACCATTTTTCACAGTACTGATGTCTGGCATAGTTTTCCTGATCACCCCTGGAACTCTTTTTAAAAATTGGTGTTACATTGGCATATTACAAATGGTTTTAATGATATTTCACAGATTACTGATAGCGGGTCTGCAATCTCATATTTCAGTTCTTTCAGCACCCTAGGATATATACCTTCTGGTCAAGGTGATTTGCTGCTCTTCAGTTTTTCAAATAGTTGTAATGCATCTTCCCAGTGTGTCAATATTTCTTTCAATTCTTCTGCAGCATCTCCTTTAAATACCATTTGCAGTTGCAGTCTATTGTATCCATGTCCTTCGCAGAGCAGAATCAGGTCCTTTCAGCCCATTATGATTCTGAGGGCAGTCCCTGCCAGGCTACGAGTGTCCCACTTCCCACATGGAGACCATCGGGTCATTCATTGCACTGGTCTGGCAAGGGGTGTTTATCTCCCTGGACCTTTCCAAGGCATACTTCCATATTCCCATCTGGGAGCAACACCAAAGGTTCCTTGGTTTGTGTCCAGGGCTACCATTTTCATTTCCATGCTCATCCCTTTTTTCTGGCCACATCACCTCACACCTTAAAGGTCATAATGCTTGTGGCAATGTTCTTCACAAGCAGGGAATCTAGTTTCTTCCATATCAGCACACAACTGACTGATTTGGTCACTCCATGGAGAGGTCCAGAGCTGACAGTAACACAAGTGATTTACTCAGGGCCAGCCCAAGAGTTTCTACTGCCCTAGGATAGAGGCCTGCCTGCACTGCGCTGTCCCTCTCCTCATGCCACCCTCCCTCTGCTGAGCTAAGCCATACCACACCCTCTCACCACTGCCGATTCCATTTTCTCATTTTGGGGGGTAGGGGAATGGCGGCACAGGATCAATCCTCTCTCTCTGCCAAAGCTTTGGCACACCAGTAGGCCATGCACTGGGGCACCCCCGTGCACACTCATGGCCTTCTGTTCCTGTCCCCCTCCATCAGTAAGCTGTGTCAGAAGGGGGTCAGAAGTGGCAGGCCATGGTTTTCATGCCACAGGCACCAAAGTGGCACAAAGTGGTTGGTCTGGCCCTGGATTTACTAGCTTGAGAGCTTTGGTCTGTTGATCAATTTTCCCAAGAGCAGCCTCAGTCCTGCGACATGGAGTATCTCTGGGCTCGCTTAGACACTCGGGCTGTTTCCCACTCCGGAGAGGCTGGACAAGCTGCAGTGGGAGTGATTTTTGCTCTTAAGCAGTTGCCAGGGCTTGGGACTACTTAAAGCTCATGGGGTCCATGGCATCAAAGCTGAAACTGGTACCTTTGCCTCCTGCAGATTCATTTTCTGACTCATTGGTCTTCCTGCTCCCAGTTGTTCAACCAGTGCCTTCCTTTTCCCCTAGTGATCAAGGAGCAATTGGGTTGTTGTAGATTCACCCTCCAATGGACAGGATTCCTCTGGAAGCTCCAGATATGGTGATAGTCATAATGGATACAAGCCTGCAGAGCCAGGGAGCGCACTCTGGGTCAGTTTGCTCACGGGTATTGGTCATCCCAGGAAGCCTCCTGACTGATCAACAGACTGGAGACTCGAGCAATCCACCTGGCTCTGGAAAGATATCTTTCCTGGAAAGCAAATATGTCAGGTTGTTCTTGGAGAAAGCCATGATTAGTGGCTTAAATCAACAAGCTAGGTGGTGGTGCTTTTAGCACCACAGTGGCCATCAATGTGGCAGAGCTCTGTAGTTGTGTGGAGGATCATCTGATTTGCACGGTCAGTGGCCAACATAGGTGTGGACAATGTGCAGTCTGACTTTTTGAGTATGAACACAGTGAATCCCTATGAGTGTGAACTCTGCCCCCACATGTTTGACCTCATGGTTCAGAGATGGGGCCTGCTAGTGTTCAACCTGATGGCCACCCAGGGGAATGTCAAGATTTGTTTTTTCAGCTGCTGCAAGGATTCATGGGCAGTGAGCTTGGGCACTCTACTTTGTGTCCTCTATCGTCTTTGAGGCATTTTCTGTGCAGAATTTTGTCTCCCTCAGGCTTGGGCATTCTGGCAGCACTGGACTTGGCTGCACAGTCCCTGATATGCAGACTTAAGTCTGCTGATGGGGGACAACTGTTACCTCAGGAGAGGAGTCGTTTGCAGCAGAGCCCCTTTGATCATGGGAGAATTCTGTTCCCTTTTTTTAATGGCCTGGTCCTTAAGAGGAATAAACTGTTCAAGAAGGGTTAATTTGGAGCAGCAATTGACACCCTTTTCTGGGTCAAGAGAGCTGCTACATCCTTGGTCTATGGTAAGAGTCTGGAGGATCTTCAAGAAGTGGTGTTCTTCTCAGGCCCTGGACTCCAGGAAACAGACAGTTGCTGTTTTGTCCTCCTTACGGTCTGGCTTGGATCAGAGAGAGGCTATGAAATCCCTTAAGGTCCAGATGGTGGCTCTTACATGTTACCCTTGGGCATATTAATGGAATGTCCTTGGCTATGCTTCCTTAAGGGGGTGAAGCGGCTTCATTGTTCTATGTGGCCAGTTCCACAGTGGAGTTTTCCTCTGTTGAAGGTATTGAAAGGATCCCTTTTTTGAGCTCCTTCGGAAAGCTTTTCTTAATGATCTTACCTTTTATGGTGGTATATGTTGTAGCATTGCTTCTGCTTAGATGAGCGTCAGAGTTAGACCTTGTCCTATAAGGGGCCTTTTCTGGTTCTGGCTATGAACTTGGTGCCCTTTTCTCCCAAAGGTGCTTTCTTCCTTTCATCTTAATCAATGATTGTCTTTCTCTTTAGAGGAGGGACCTTTGGTCAGATCCCTTGCTGTGTTAGTGGGATTTAAGGCGGGCCTTGAGATATTTGAAGGTGACTAATTCATTCTGGTGTTGGATCATCTCTTTGCCCTTTTTCAGTGCTTCAAGGAAAAGACAGGCTGCAGCTAAGTCCTTCATGGTCTACTGTATTAAAGAGGCTATTAGTTTGGTCTGCCTTCTGTGTGGAAAACATGTTAGAGGTTGTCAGAATGCACTCCTCTTGGGCACAAGTCTCATCCTGTGCAGAATCCACCTTGATGTCACCAGAGGATATCTGTAGGAACATAATAAGGACATACGATATGCCATACTGGGTCAGACCAAGTGTCCATCAAGCCCAGTATTCTGTTTCCAACAGTGGCCAATTCAAGTCACAAGTACCTGTCAGGTTCCCAAAAGGTATACCAGGTTTCATGCTGCTTGTCCCAGGGGTAAGCAGTGAATTGCCTCGGTCCTTTTTAATAATGACTTACAGACTTTTCCCCCAGGAGCTCCTCCAGACCTCTCTTAAATCCATCTCCGCTAACAACTTTTACTACATTCTCTGGTAACAAATTCCAGAGTTTAATTACACATTGAGTGAAAAAATATTCTTAAATGTTACATTGTAGCTTCATTGCATGTCCCCTAGTCTTTCTACTTTTAGAAGGAATAAACCAATCTGCATTTACCCATTCCGCTTCATTCATTATTTTATAGACCTCTTTCATATCTTCCTTCAGCTGTCTCTCCTCCAAGTTGAAGAGCCCTAACCTTTGAAGCCTTTTCTCGTAAGGATATCCTTCATCCCCTTTATTTTGGTCACTCTTCTCCCTACCTTTTCTAATTCTGCTACATCCTTTTTAAGTATGTTGACCAGAATTGCACACAATATTCAAGGTGCGGTCGCACCATGAAATGATAGAGGCATTATAATATCCTTGGTTTTGTTCTCCATTCCTTTCCTTATGAATCCTAGCATTCCATTAGCCTTCTTGATCGTAGTTGCAGGATGCCAAATGAGGTCATATCAGTGGATGGGGTCACAGAAATATGGCCATTTCCCCTTCTTTCTGGACTTTCAATGTGACCTATGCCAAGTAGTGGCAGTCACCAGTCAATGTGGCCTGTGAGCCAGTGAAAACTCAGGCCCTTGCCACCTCCTGGGTAAGCTTTCTATTAGACTGGAAACTTATGCTGAATACTGGAGTCTGTAAGTACACACTACACACTGACAAAACGGACTCTTTGACTGCCTCTGGCTTAGATGAGTAGAGGGAGAGGAAGGAGGCTGGAGACCTATTTTGGTTTCATCATCTGGGGTCATGTAAATTTTCAGTTATAAAATGGGGTTATATAGAATAAAAATTTGGAAAGCGCTGGCTTAGTGTGTCTGGGCTATGCTTTAGCTTTTATATCAAATACCATGTGGTGATCACTGCTGCTTAAGTGGGCATCCCAATTTCACAAATGACGTACTCCAATCCGCATCTGGGAAATTAGTCTCGCAGTATCATAACCTCTCCCATATCCACATTTTCAGTATCTTTTAAAATCTCTGTCCAGTTCTTCCATTTTTGTTTGTTTTTAGGTGGATGTAAGTGCAAATCCAGATGTAAGTGCAAGTCTTTCCAAGATGATCAACAGCAGTTCTTGCTATCTTCTCCACTCATCTATATGTTAAGTGCCGTCGAGTCGGAGTCGACTCATGGCGACCCTCTGGATAGCTATCCTAAATTGTGCTTGATGCTTTTATATTGTTTGACAAAAAAAAACAGCTACTACTCCTTCCTTATGGTCCCTCCTGTCCAATCCTATCCTGCACCTCTGGGTAGTGTACCTCTTTCAGCAGCATGCCATCTTTTGATGACACCACAGCTACTATGCCCTTTCTGCCATCCCTCTCTCTCTTAAACAGATGATAGCCAGTTAAGGTGATATCACATTCATGGGGCTCATTGAACCATGTCTCTATCATGGCACAATGTTTGTTTCCACCATTAGGCCTTCGATTAGGAACTTTATTGCCTATACTCCGAGCATTTTGGCTCATAGCCGCCTAGGAATGTTAGATTGGCTTGCTTGTATTTGTAGTTTATTCTGTCGTCGTCTTCACCTTGGTTACTAATGAGTGAGTTAAGATAATGTCTCTGTTCTGCACTACTCGTAATGTTTTGCTGTGGGTGACATCCT
Organism: Ichthyophis bannanicus; assembly: GCA_033557465.1. NCBI lineage: Eukaryota > Metazoa > Chordata > Amphibia > Gymnophiona > Ichthyophiidae > Ichthyophis > Ichthyophis bannanicus. The sequence goes on from CM066046.1 coordinate 49,583,439, forward strand.
GAACTTGTTCACTTTCTTCTACCACCCCCTTCTAGTTAAAATGCCTGTTTACATATTTTAATTTTTCACTTAGGATCCTTTTTCCTGCCATAGAGATATCTAGTCCATTACTGTATAACCTCTTGTTTCATCTATTGCCCCAACTGTCTCTAAAACCTAAAGGATGTATGCCAGTGACCTAGGTTATCACAGGTTGAGAGAGTTCCCCAGCCCTTCCATTTCAGGGTTATCAGTATAGGCTGATGTTGGGTGTCAATGGATCTCACTAGGGACATATAAAACAGCAGCTAAAGTGGGAAATTGCCCAGGACACTGAAGCAGTAACAGGAACTTTCTGGAATGGTAATGCTACCAGCATGTGGCATTTATTTATCCTATTTTATTTTTTATTTATATTTAGCTCACGCCTTTCCAATGGTAGTCAAAGGCAAGTAACGTTCAGGTACATAGGTATTTCTCTGTCCCCAGAGGGCTTACGATCTAAGTTTTTGTACCAGAGGCAATAGAGGGTTAAATGACTTGCCCAAGATTGCAAGGAGCACCAGTGGAAATTGAACATAGATCTCTTGGGTACTAGGTTTTTGAAGAGAGCTGTGGACTGTGGGTTCCCCCCCCCCCCCCCGTCAAGGATTGTCCCTGTAATGGCTGATCTAGATTGGGTTTTACAACTACAGATTTGTATAGTACTGGAAAGCATAAGCAGCACCATAAACATACTTGCAAGAGACCGTTCCTGTTCATAGGACTTAGTCTTTTCGAGAGAAAATCACAGCACATAAGGGACTAGGGTAGACATAAGGGGAAATGGTTATAAGTTATAACACAAGGGTGGTAAACAGGAGAATAAGGAGCCGGGATTCAAAAACAGCCTTGAAGAGGTGCATTTTTAGCTTGGTTTTCCCCTATTTTTTTCATCTACATATTTGTGTTTAAAGGCTCATGCTGCTGTTACCTAGTAGAGGCCTAGCTATGTAAGCTAGAAACACAAATGAACAGAAGGAAACTATTGGGCCATAAAATATATATGAATTATTTGAACCCGTCCATTGATTTAATGATAGTGTTGTCATGCAGGAAGTCAGTAATTCCCAAGTCCAGCTTTTGCTGCTGGAGTTGTCCAGGGCTTGTAGAGGCAGCTTTCATGGCCCTGGGGGGAAGGATAACTCGAGCATTGTATCATGATGACACCCAGTAAGGGAGCAGCTGTTGAAAAAATGAGGACCATCAAATGAGTACCTCTAACATATCTTCCCTCAGCCATCTTTTCTTCAAGTTGAAGAGCTGCAACTCTTTACAGTCCCTTTTTTCCCCTTAGAGATCCTTTGTGTTTGTCCCATGCCTTCTTGAAATCCTGAAAGGTCTGAAACGGTCGGATACAGCTTACTAGTTGGTATGAAAGGGCAGACTGGATAGGCCATATGGACTTTATCTGCTGTCATTTTATGTTTGTTTTTTCTTTAGTTTTTCCTCATAGCAGTCATTCCATCCCCTTTATTGTTTTGGTTGCCCTTCTCTGTACTTGTTCTAATTGTTTTCTATCTTTTTTGTGATGTGACCAGGACGGCACACTGTACTAAAAAAGATTGTACCATGGAGCAATAGAGGCATTATTGGTAGATAAAGACCATATAGCTTATCCAATCTGCCGATCCATATCAACTAAGCTCTACAAACCCCTCTCCTCTCCTTTAGAGATCCTCTGTGCTTGTCCCTAATCTTCCCTCATTCTAACGATCTCATGCCCCTACCCCTTACCACACCCCTTACCACACCTCCCCTTAACCACCTCCCCAAACATCCTCGCGTCTCCTGCTGTCTTGTCTTCTACCCTTCAGCTTCACCATTTTCTTCTTCTCATTGCTATCGTCCTTGTCTCTGAAAGAACCTCACTCTCATTACTGTTATGCTCCCTCCTTTCTCCCCCCACTCCTGCTCCTTTTTCTGTCATCAGGGAATATCAAGCCTAACCCTGGCCCCCTTGACTTTTTTCACACTTTCAGGGCAGATAAACACACATCCTCTTAAATGTTATTCCTATCCCTTTCCTTTCTCCCTTTCTCATGCACGTCATCTTCATTTACAACCTCTTTATCTCTAATACTCTGTATCTTGCTCTGAGACCTGGCTTTTCCCTCGAAGACTCTACTTCAGCTGCACTTTACTTCAGCTGCTGCCCTGTCATGTAGGCTACCAATTCTCCCATACGCCTCGCTTTGTTGGGCATGGTGGTGGCGGTGGTGCTGGGTTTCTCATTCCTGCCATTTTCAACCCCTCCTGCCTCAGTCTCACTCATTTCCTTTCTTTGAAGTCCACACCATTCTCCTCTTTACTTCACTACCTCTCTGGATTGCTGTCATTTATCAACCCCCTGATAAATCCACCTCTACCTTTCACACTGGCTGAGAAATGGCTTTTCCTCTTTCTGGATGCATCTTCCTCCTCTTATTCGTGAGGATTTTAACATTCATGTTAACCCCTCTGACCCTCATGCCTTAAAGCTCCTCTCCCTTACCACTTCATTCAATTTCCAGCTGTGCTAGACTGTCCCTACTCACCAGCTGGGCCAGTGTCTTGACCTTGTCTTCTCTAACTGCATGCCATCAGAGCTTACAATCTACAGTGGTGTGCAAAAGTCTGGAATCACTTGTGAGTTTTGCATTTTTGGTACTTTCTAACTTTTTTTTTTTTTTAATTTTTGAGTTAGCTCAGCATATTCATCTTTCTACCATGTTAAAAGGGATACATTTGGCTATTAGAGTTGACTTTTTTGCATTCCTTGCTTCCAATTTAAATACTTTGCAGACACTGGGAGATAGCTACTGCGATTTTTGTGGATCCTGCGTCAAAACTGGATCGAGATTGGTCAGAAATATGTGCATGTTGGATAATCGGGAGGCTGGTTTCACTAACCAATCACAATGCAGATATCTAGCCAACAGTGCAACTATAAAAACCCGCGGAATTTTTGAATTTCATACCCTTTCTGGTTCGACCATGAAGATGACTTGGACCCTGACATTGGAGGAGCATGTTCGTGTGTCTTTTATGAGCGAGGAAGGATTTTCAAGCCGTCAGCCTGGAAAGTTGGCTGCAGTCAGAGCGCTGTTAAGATTGTACAGAAGAAGAAACAAATGAGTTCAGTGGTGGACAAGCCTCGTTCAGGTCGTCCACGTGCATCAACATCACGCAAGGACCGCGCACTACGACGCATTTCACGGACTCATCGCAAGTTGACCTCTCCTCAGCTACTTCGAGAGTGGTCAGACAAGAGTGAGGTCAGTGTCAGCTCATCAACAGTTCGTCGCTGGGGCCTGCAGTTTGGTCTCCGGGGCTGCAAAGCACGGAATAAGCCACTGATGACTGACATACAAAGGCGCAACCGGATCGTGTGGGCGAGAAAGCACTCAACCTGGTTGACTGAAATGTGGGAAAAGGTGCTATTCAGCGATAAAAGCACCTTCTGCCTGTTTGGTAAGCAGGCCCACACCTATGTGAGGAGATTTCCTGGAGAGAAATTCAAGCCTGAGTGTCTCAACCTCACTGTGAAGCATCCTTTGAAGGTCATGGTCTGGGACTGCATGGCTGCCAGTGGCGTTGGATGTCTTCACATCATCGATGGAATGGTCAGCGGGGCCAAGTACATCACCATACTGCAAAAGTGCATGGTGCCATCAGCACACCAGCTATTTCCTGGCCAGTTCCTGTTCCAAGATGACAATGCACCCTGCCATTGTTCCAGACAGGTGATCAGCTGGAAGCAGCGGAACAACATCAAGTCAATGGACTGGCCTGCCCAGTCTTCAGATCTGAATCCTTCAAGAACCTGTGGCACAAGGTGTCCTTGGAAATATCCAAGAGGAATCCGACATCAAAGCGTGAGCTGATTGAGTCACTCATTGCAGCTTGGAACCGCGTTGTCACAAATGATCACCTTGTCAGACATCATTCAATTCTGACAAGGTGCAGTCAGGTGATCAAGAACAAAGGGTGGCCCATAAAATACTGAGCCATCACTGACACATAAAAATGGCCTTTTTCAAGGCCACATACATTAATTTGAAGGGAACCTGGCATGCATCCATAACATTTTAAAGCATACTTAGAATAATATATCGTTGGCCAACGATGTACATTACGCGATTTTCACAAAAAATCTATCAACAGGACAACTATGGTGAACAAACTCAGAAAATAAGGGCCAAACCAATACTAAAAGTTGGCCCTAATAGCCAAATCTATCACTTATCATGAGATAACACAGAAAAAGCCACTGGGAGGAAAAAAAAATTGATATAAGGTCACGAAGTTGAAAAAACGTCAAATTTATAAGTGATTCCAGACGCTTGCGCACCACTGTAGTCAAGACAGACAGCATAGTAGGTGTAGACAGGATTATATCTAGGGAGAGTGGTAAGGAAGCACAAAGGAGATCAGGTGAGACAAGATCTGAAAGCTTGCTGTAGTTGCACACCTCCTTGAAGCCATCACTTGATCCTACCTGTCCTAATTATCAACTCGTCTATCTCCCCTTTATTTCTGTGCTATTCAAATGTGTGGTTTACCACTGCTGTTTTGACTTTCTCGCCACTCTGTCCTTTCTGGATCCACTTCAATCTGGCTTTCAACCTTTACGTTCTACTGAGACAGCTCTTGCCAAAGTCTCTAATGACCTCTTCCTCGCCAAATCTAAGAGCCTTTACTTGATCCTCATCCTTCTTGACCTTTATGCTGCTTTTGTCACTGTTGATCACCACCACCACCTCCTCGATACCCTGTCCTTGCTTGGATTTAAGGGTTCTGTCCTGATTTTCTTCCTATCTCTCCAACCACACTTTTGGTGGATCCTCTTCTACTGCTATCCCCCTTTCAGTCAGTGTACTCCAAAGCTCTGTGGTACCTCCCCTTTTCTCTCTACACTTAATCCCTTGGTGAATTCATCTCCTCCTGTAGTTTGCAGTACCATATCTATGCTGATGACTTAGATGTACCTCTTTGCACCTGAAATCTCTCCAGGAATCCAAGCCCAGACCCATGCCTGCTTATCTGACATGGATGTCTCGCCACCATCTGAAACTGAACATGACCAAAAATGAACTCCTCATCTTTCCCTCTAAGTTCACCCCCCCCCCTTCCTCCTTTCTCTATTTCTGTGGATAACTCTACTTCTCCCTGTTTCCTCGGCTTGTAACCTTGGGGGTCACCTTTTATTCCTCCTCCTCCTCCTCCTCCTCCTCCACACACATCCAACAGATAGTTAAAATCTGTCACTTCTTTCTCTTATAAATTGACAAAATTCACTCCTTTGTTTCTGAACGCACTATAAGACCCCTTTTCCATTCTCTTGTCACCTCCCATCTAGACTATTGTAGTTTCTTTGCTGGTCTTACTCTGAATCATTTCTCCCCACTTCAATCTGTTGAAAACCTCAGCTGCATGGCTAGTTTTCTGCCAGTTTTGCTATGCTCATGTCACCCCACTTCTCAAGTCACTTCATTGGCTCCCTATCCATTTCCGCATCCAGTTCAAATTTCTACTACTGACCTATAAGTGCTTCTCATCCCCTTTCCTCTCTTCTCTTATCTCTTCTACACCCCTCCACGGAAACTCCACTCTTCTGGCAGATCCCTTCTATCTGTGTCCTCTTCCACTGCCAACTCAAGACTTCGATCTTTCTTTCTACCTTATTGCTCCTTATGCCTAGAACAAACTACCTGAGTCAGTACACCAGACTCCATCAGTGGCCCTGTTCAGGTCCAGGCTAAAAACTCACTACTTTGAGACTGCTTTTGCATCCTTATTCCCCTAATCGCCTGTTCACCTCCTATGTATTTCTTTACCATTCCCCTAGATTTATCCTAATCCCCTGTTGTGTTGTCTGTCTTGACTGTTGTGTTATTTGAATAGCTTGTAAGCTCTTATGAATAGGGATTCTCTTACATGTCTGTACGGCACTGCTTACACATGCCTTGTAGTGCTATACAAATGGTTAGTAGTAGTAGTGGTGGTTCCTTAATCTCTGTTGGCTAGCATATTCGTCAAACATTGTGAACCCAGAATGGGTACAGGTTAGATGGGTAAAATGAATAAGCGAAAATAGCACAGTTAACTGTTAACCAAGTATTCTAAGCGGACAGGAAGCACAGTTACGGAGTACTATTATTGCTGCTACTACTTATTTGTATAGCGCTACAAGGCATATACTACACTGTACATATAAATGTAAGAGAGTTTCTGCTTATCAGAGTTTACAACTAATCAAGACTGACAACACAACAAACTGGGGGCAAGGGTAAATCTAGGGGAATGGTAAAGATACTCATAGGTGGTAAACAGGAGAATAAGGGGATTATGATCCAAAAGCAGCCTTAAGTAGGTGTTTAGCCTGGATTTGAATAAGGCCGGGAGATGGAGCCAGACATAATGATTCTTGGGTAGTTTGTTCAGAACAAATGGAGTTGCAAGGTGGAATGAACAAAGTCTTGAGTTAGCCGTGACAGAGAAGGGCACAGATAAGTGATCTGCTAGACAAGCAGAGTTCCCAAGGAGGGGGTATAGGGTGAGATAAGAGGAAAGGTAGTGCCGGAGGTTCAGGGGTTCAAATCCCACTAGAGGGCAGCAACCTTGGGCCAGAAGGACTGGGGTTTCTAGTCCCACAGGTGCTCCTTGTGGTCTTGGGCAAGCCACTTAACCCTCCATTGCCCATGTTCCCTGTAAGTATTAGTGTATGTTTCTCATATCCCCTTGTGTTAAATGTATCCCCCAATTGTGTTGTGACCACTTTGAAGGATAAGGTGGTATACAAAACTGTCTAAATAAAATAAATAAATAAATGTAGAGCCACAGTATTAATACACTTATAGGTCAGTAGGAGAAGTTTAGACTGGATGCGGAAACAGATAGGGAGCCAATGAAATTATTTGAGAAGAGGGGTTATGTGAGCATAGTAGCACTGGTGGAAGACTAGCCGTGTAGCTGAGTTTTGATCAGATTGAAGGGGAGAGAGATGATTCAGAGGGAGACCAGCAAGGACCAGGTTGCAATAATCTAGACTGGGAAGTGGCTAGAGTAATGCTTCCCAAACGTTTTGTGGATGTGACCCTATTTTAGCAGGTGAAAGGTCATGTGACCCCAGATGGTAACCAAATCAGATTATCACACAAACATAACTATAAACACATCTTTACTTATTTAATCCTTATCTGGCGTTTGGGGAGCAGGTTGTCCTCTCAATCAATTTGCTGCTGGATTCCATGTTCACAGTACTATTCCAACCTTGGCGATCAGTGGCAATATTTCTGGCCTCATTGATGGTCAGTCGCTGCTTCCTTAGGCCTTCCTCGATGTGTTTGAGCCACGTTTTCTTCAGTGCTGCTCGTTGAACTCTCCAGTGGACAGGTTGTTATGGCCAGAGGAGTTTGTATGGCAGTAGACTGGTGTTTCTGCAAACGTGGCCAAACCATTGCAGTCTGTATTTTTGGATTTGTTCTTCGACTGAAGGTTGATGGTTGCACCTTATCCAAATGGTCTTGTTTTGATGGTGATCATGAAGAGACACCCCCAAAATCTGTCTCGGGCATCGCATTTGAAAGACCTTGAGTTTGTTCGCCAGGTTTGAGCAGAGTCCATGTTTCCGATCCCTACAGGAGAGTTGGCAGGATCAATGTTTGAAAGAGGTGAATTTTGGACTTGGTGGAAATATTGGCTGCCCTTCTAGAGGCACCATTTGAATGAGGCGCGTGCTATTGTTGCCTGGCTAATCCTGCTGTGGACTTTGGTGGATGCCACCTTTTCCTACACCAGCGATCCCAGGTATTTGAATTCTTGGACCTGCTCGATTTGGATTACATCAAGGTGAACATTGGATGTGATCCATCTGAGGTCATAACTTTAGTCTTGTCTGCATTGATTCTTACGCCATAAGATTTAGACAATGTGGTAAAGGATGTCTAGGGCCTCTGCTTCCATCGTCTATGAACATCCAAGTCATCAGGAAGTTGTTCACATTGCACTGGACCCCACATCTGTCCTTGAATGTTTTCCTCTTAATGGTGTCGATCACGATGTTTTCCTCTTAATGGTGTCTTAATGGTGTCTTAATGGTGTCGATCACGATGTTTTCCTCTTAATGGTGTCGAAACCCTCTCGCACTGAGGACGTTTCTCCAGAGCCATGTCCCCATGAGGGGAGGGTCAGGACAGCTGTTATAGTTGGTGATTCAATCATTAGGAATGTAGATAGCTGGGTGGCTGGTGGACGTGAGGATCGCCTGGTAACATGCCTGCCTGGTGCGAAGGTAGCGGACCTCATGCACCGCCTAGATAGGATCACAGATAGTGCTGGGGAGGAGTCTGCTGTCTTGGTACATGTTGGTACCAATGACATAGGAAAATGTGGTAGGGAAGTTCTGGAGGCTAAATTTAAGCTTTTAGGTAGGAAGTTGAAATCCAGAACTTCCAGGATAGCGTTCTCCAAAATGCTTCCTGTTCCATGTGCAGGACCCAAAAGACAGGCAGAGCTCCGGAGTCTCAATGCGTGGATGAGACAATGGTGCAAGGATGAGGGTTTTGGATTTGTTAGGAACTGGGGAACATTCTGGGGAAAGGGGGGGCTCTTCCGAAGGGATGGGCTTCACCTTAATCAGGATGGGACCAGACTGCTGGCATTAACCTTTAAAAAAGAGAGAGAGAAGCTTTTAAACTAGAAATTAGGGAAAAGCCGACAGTCACCCAGTAGTGCATGGTTCGGACGAAGGTATCCTTGAAGGATACTACCAAAAGCAGTGAGGTTCCAAAAGGGAGTATAGTAGCCCAAATGCCCTTGAGTAAGGAGCAGACAGAGCATAAAGATTCCAAATTACCCCTGCCTACCAATAGCCAGATTAATATGAATAAAATACAGTCTCTAAAATGCTTGTATGCCAATGCTAGAAGTCTAAACAATAAGATGGGAGAGTTAGAATATATAGCACTAAATGAGAGGTTAGATATGATTGCACTCTCAGAGACATGGTGGAAGGAGGATAACCAGTGGGACACTGTGATACCTGGATACACACTATATCGTAATGATAGAGCTGATCAAATTGGTGGAGGGGTTGTGCTCTATGTTAGAGAGGGCATTGAGTCAGAAAGGATTAAAGTTTTGCAGGGAACAAAATTTGCTGTAGAATCTCTATGGATTGAAATTCCATTTATGAAGGGGAAGGTGATGGCAGTTGGAGTATACTATCGACCGCCTGGCCAGAATGAACAAATGGATGATGAAATGCTCAAAGAAATCAAGGAAGCAAACAAAAGTCACAACAGAATAGTAATAATGGGTGATTTCAATTACCCCGGTATCGACTGGGTCAGTGTCACAGCAGGACAAGCTAAAGAGATAAAGTTTCTAGATGGAATAAATGACTGCTTCTTGGAGCAGTTGGTTCATGAACCGACCAGAGGGGAAGCCATACTGGACATTGTCCTTAGTGGAACGCCAGATCTGGTGCAAGAAATAAGGGTGTTGGGACCACTTGGCAATAGTGATCATAGTATGATCATGTTTGATTTAATTAGTGGAGGACAGATAGTAAAGGCATCCACAGTACTACCTTTCAACTTTCAAAAGGGAGACTATGATAGAATGAGGAATATAGTTAGGAAAAAACTAAAAGGAGCGGTTCCAAAGGTTAAAGACTTACAGCAAGCTTGGGTGTTATTTAAAAATACTATCCTCGAAGCCCAGACCAGCTGTATTCCATGCATTAGGAAAAGTGGACAAAAGTCCAAAAAACTGCCAGCATGGTTTAAAGGTGAGGTCAGAGAGGCTGTTGCTGCCAAAAAAGCAACCTTCAGGAAATGGAAAAAAAGAGCCAAATGATGAAAACTGGAAACAGCACAAGCACTGGCAAGTTTAAATGCAAAGCATTGATAAGGCAGGCAAAGCGGGAATTTGAGAAGAAACTTGCTACGGAAGCAAAAACACGAAATAAAGACTTTTTCAAGTACATTCGTAGCAAAAGGCCTGTGAGAGAGTCAATTGGACCATTAGATGATAGAGGAGTAAAAGGGGCAGTAAGAGGAAACGAGGCTATAGCAGAGAGACTGAATGAATTCTTTGCTTCGGTCTTTACTGAGGAAGATGTAGGGATGTTACCCAAGACTGAAGTGGTATTTAAAGGTGATACTGCAGAGGAATTGAGAGAAATATCGCTACACCGGGAAGATATATTACAACTATTTGATAAACTGAATAGTAGCAAATCACCTGGACCGGATGGTATACATCCCAGAGTGTTGAAAGAACTGAAATATGAGATTGCAGACCTGCTATTGGTAATCTGTGAACTTTCATTAAAATCATCTGTAATACCTGAAGATTGGAGGGTCGCCAACGTAACACCAATTTTTAAAAAGGGTTCCAGGGGTGACCCAGGAAATTACAGACCGGTGAGCCTGACGTCAGTACTGGGAAAATGGTAGAAACCATCATAAAGAACAAACTTACACAGCATGTAGATAGTCATGGCCTAATGGGAGATAGCCAACATGGCTTTAGACAAGGAAGATCTTGTCTTACTAATCTGATATGTTTTTTTGAAGGTGTGCATAAACAGGTAGACAAAGGTGAGTCGGTTGATATAGTGTATCTGGACTTTCAGAAAGCTTTTGACAAAGTCCCCCATCAGACTTTTGGCGAAGCTAAAAAGTCATGGGATAGGAGGCAGTATACTATCGTGGATCGGGAACTGGTTAAAAGATAGAAAGCAGAGGGTAGGGCTAAATGGCCAATATTCCCAATGGAAAAAGGTGAATAGTGGAGTACCCCAGGGATCTGTACTGGGTCCGCTGCTTTTTGACATATTCATAAATGACCTGTAAAAGGGAATAACTAGTGAGGTTATCAAATTTGCAGATGACACAAAACTGTTTAAAGTTGTTAAAACCCAAGAGGATTGTGGAAAACTGCAGGAGGATCTGGATAAATTGGAAGACTGGGCATCCAAATGGCAGATGAAATTTAATGTGGACAAGTGCAAAGTTATGCACCTAGGAAAAAACAACCCACACTATAGTTACACGATGCAAGGCTCCACATTAGAAACCACCACCCAGGAAAAAGATTTAGGAGTCATCGTGGATTAACATGTTAAAACCCTCCGCCCAGTGTGCAGCGACAGCCAAGAAAGCAAATAGAATGCTAGGTATCATAAGGAAAGGGATGGAGAATAAAACAAAGGATGTTATAATGCCTCTGTATCGCTCCATGGTACGACCGCACCTTGAATATTGTGTGCAATTCTGGTCACCGTATCTTAAAAAGGACATAGCGTTATTAGAAAGTACAGAGAAGAGCCACCAAATTGGTGAAGGGGATGGAAGGCTACTCCTATGAAGAGAGGCTAAGAAGGTTAGGGCTCTTTAGCCTGGAGAAGAGACGGCTGAGGGGAGATATGATTGAGGTCTATAAATTAATGAATGGAGTGGAACGGATAAACGTGGATCAATTGTTTACGCTATCAGAGTATAGAAAGACTAGGGGACATGTAATGAAGCTACAGGGTAAACTATTTAAGACACATAAGAGAAAATATTTTGTCACTCAACGTGTAATCAAACTCTGGAATCTGTTACTGGAGGATGTAGTAAGGGCTGTTAGTATAGCTGGGTTTAAAAAAGGTTTGGACAAGTTCCTGGAGGAAAGGTCCATAAACCACTATTAAAAAGGGACCCAGGATATCAATGCTTGACCCAGTACAAGCATTGTGGAACCTGTGTCTTTTGGGGATATTGCTAGGTACGTATGACCTAGATTGGCCACTGTTGGAAACAGGATACTGGGCTTGATGGACCTCGGTCTGACCCAGTATGGCATGTCTTATGTTCTTACGATATTGAAAAGCAGGGGTGAGCTGACATCTTCCTGGCGGACACAAGTTTTGATAGGAAATTCCTTGAATAGTTCATTTCAGATCCACACGCTGCTAGTTGAGCCATTGTATGATGCTTGGAGAAGGTGGATGATCTTCAGCAGCACATGCTCCGTTCTCCAATGCCCTCAACAGGATGGGCCAGTGAACACAGTCAAATGTGGATTTTAAGTCCATGAAGATGATGGTTTGCTTTCCACACCTGATCCTTTCCTTCGCTAGTTGACGTATGGTGAATATTTGATCAGTGCAGCCCCGATGTAGCCTAAATCCTGCTTGCTCTTCATGGCTGGTCTGTTTACAGTGTTTCTGAAGCTTTGATTGTATGATCTGCATGAACACCTTGCCAACAACTGAAAGGAGGCTGATGCCATGGTAGTTCTTGCATTCCCGGCTATCGCCTTTCTTTAGGATGGCACAATGATGGCTTTCTTCCATGCTGATGAGTGTTAAAAGGACATGAAGCCATTGCAGCAGGATATCTCCCCCAGCTTTGAGAATTTTGTCAGTGATTTGGTCCACTATGGGCATCTTTCTGATCTTCAATGATCTTATCGCACTCTTCACTTCATCAATTCTTAGCTCACTATTGGGGAAAGGGTTCTCCAGCAGGTTGATGGGTTGTGGCTCTGCTGGTGGTCTCTGAGACAGATCGTGGTTGTATGGCAGTTTGAAGAAATCTTTCCTCCATTGCAGGCATTCACCAGGGGAGTTCACGAAGGTGCCATACGCATTGTTGACTATTGACATCAAAGTGGATGGCACCTTCGTGAGCTCCCCTGGTGAATACCTGCAATGGTGAAAAGAATTCTTCCAACTTCTATACAACCATGATCCGTCCCAGGGACCACCACCCATTGATCTGCCAGTGAAGAGTGCGATAAGATTATTGAAGAAAGGAGATGCCCGGAGTGGACCAAGTACATAAATATGTACATCTATGCTTTTTAACCTAATTACTTGATGTCTGTGACACACAGGCTTTGAAGTTACAACACAGCTTCACAAATATTTGCAGTGTAGTTTATATTACACATCAAATCTGCCTGAGATTGAAACCCATGGTGGGCCGATTCAAGAGTACAACTTGAAGACCTTCAATGAGCTGTTCAGTTTCAGCTGGTGGTTAACACGGGCCTTCACATGAGGTGCTGGTAAATCCAAGTTCTCAGGATGTCAATGAAAAGGGGTCTGAATCCAGGATGTATCCTACATCAAAATCTGTGAATAAAACAGTGCAGTGTGCCAGGATGTTCAGTTATCAATCCCACTTATACACTGGTCAATTCTGTTTTTAGCCAAACTTGGAAAGTTGATGGCATGATTTGTAGTTCAACATCAATCTATTCTCTGCTTAAAGTAATTTTTAATCTCCAGGAACAAGCAGGAATGAGTCTTCACATATGGGTACGTCGGTACTGATGGAGCCTGCAGAGGAACGCTCCCCAGCGTCCAAAAAGAAAGCCTTTGGGAGCATCCCACACACATGCATGCTGCCTTCCCGCCTAAACACTTCCCTCTCATCAGTTTTCCGTTTTCCACGGAGCCGGCAGGACGTACTCCTGTCACCGCAGAAAATTCTTCTTTTTATTCTTTTTTGTGGTCGCGTCTGCCTTCCCTCGACGCCACTGGTACCGCCGGTGCTTTTCTTTTGTTTTTCTAAATTTCTTCTTTCCAACAGAATTTTTTTCCTGTTAGTGTCTGTCAGTTTCTAGGCCACTAGGCCTCCATTTTTTCCGCTATGGAAAAGCCAGCCACTACCCTTAAGAAATGCTCTAAGTGTGGCGGTACAAATATTCTTTTAGACACCCATACTTGGTGTCTAAAATGTTTTGGTCCTGACCATTGCTCACTGGAGTGTCTTTCCTGCTGGACTTCAAACAAAAGAAATCTTCAGAATCGAGCACAGCTTGATACCCGTTCACATCGCACTCAATGTCACCAAATAGAATATCGCCACAGAATCGGGTAACCAAACAAGTCTGTAAAGACTAGCCAGTCCTCGAGTGGTAGATCTCCTTTCCAGTATCGAGATTGCTCCGGCTTTGCCCTCGAGGACATTTTGTCAATAAAGCCCCAGCGGGAGTCTTCAGGCTCCAAAGCATTAACGGGGCTTCAGTTTGTTCCCGGGGTTCTCACCTTGGCGAACATACCTGGGCCATGCTCGGTGGTTGTGGCCTCTTCGAGTGGTACCAACACCCCGGCATCGGCTACGGTGATGGATGAAACACTCCTCACCAATGAACGTAGTCTAGCGCTCTCGGTTACTTCGGTACCGTCAGAGTGGCTGCAGACCGTTCCTCCAGTATTGGTATCGCCTTCGGTACCGGTATCGACATGCTTGCTTTGACAGACTCGATTCCTTCGATGCCGAGCCTGGAATCGATCCCCAGCATGGATGATTCGGTACCGACTCATCTCAGTACCAGCTTCGGGTGGTACGGAAGACATCGATTTAGGGAGAATCCGATGCTTCATCCTTTCAAGTCTTCCAATACCGATGACTGGGATGAGCCCATCGGTACTAAGACTGAATCTTTAACAAGTCTAGCCTTTACCCCTCATTTTAGAGGGTCCTCAGGGGAGATTTCTTTTCAAGCTTTTCTGCTTGATATGGCGAGGTTACTTGCCATTTCTATACCTGGTGAAGAGTCCTTACCAGGGGATTCAGAGACCCTGCAATCCCCCTGGTTGCCAAAGGAGCTAATCATGCTTCCTTTGCATCAGATCTTACGAGATCTACTTTTAAAGATGTGGGAAACTCCTTTAACGGTATCACCACATTTTCAGACACTTGAAACTAGGTACAAAGTGCCACCTTCTCCAGGTTTTCAAAAGACTCAACTTCCTCATCATTCTATTGTTGTAGAATCAGCAATGAGGCGTATTAAGAGTGCAAAGAAGCACTCCTCTTATCCGCCAGGTTGTGAGTCTAGAACTTTAGATGCCTTTGGACGTCGATGCTTCCAGGCATCCATGCTTTCAGCAAGGATTATCTCATATATTTTCTATATGGGATTGTCTCTTGAAGAGGTCACAAAGAGCTTAAAGCTTTTGAACCCGTTCATTCAAGAGCATAAGAGAGCAAACTATTTCTTACTAGTCAATCATGCTCAAAATATCTCTAAGTTCCTTAATCGTGCTTCCCTAGACTGTTTTGAGTCTATTAGCAGAACGTCTGCTATAGCCATAGGAGCACGATGCTTGGCCTGGCTCCAAGCTTCAGACTTGGACAGATGGGTACAAGAAAGGCTGGGAAATACTCCTTCTACTGGTGAAAATCTCTTTAACAAGGATGCTTTATTTCAAGCTACTCAGTTAAACACTGATGCTTTTACTGTCAGAGGATTGTCAAAAATTTCCTCTATCCCAGCCAATAAAAAGCTTTATCCCCCTAGGGGAAAAAAGTTTTATCCATGTCCTACCCATCATGCAGATGTTTCCAAAGACAGGCAACATCAAACCAGGCTGAGAAAATCAAGACCTCAACAGCCTCAGCAAGCCCAGCAGTCGCAGGGTTTCTGATATTTCTGTGTGAGGCTTAGAAACTCTAAGCCTACTTCATTTTAACAGAAGTATCTCAGGTTCATCTCATCCATGCTGAGATACCAGTCATACATTGATTCAATCCTCGACTCTGGGCATGAATCTCTTACTACAAGAGAAATCCAACTTTTTAGCTCCAAGAGCTATTAAGGACCATCATACCCTAGAGATAACAGGTTTCTCCTTTTAAAAGAAAGGGAGACCTAACAACTAACAACAAGGTGAGCTATATCCTTCACCTTGACAGTTTTCTGTACGAGGATATCTTATACTTTTAACCGCAAGGGACCCTTCCTCTTCAAAGACTTACCATATTGTAAGTCCTCTCAACTCTGTATTACTTTCTATCCCTCTTAGTCCAGACTTTCAGTCTCTAAGAGTACTACTAATCAACTGGAGGGCTTATCTTCTAAGCCCATAGGATTTTCTTCAATACCTACTCCAGTAAGTAGTTTCCATACAAAGTTTTCTTCCCCTTTGCGGTCCATCTTCTTCTCTGTGTATCTTGAGCTAACCTTCTCAGATACTACTTTAAGGCAGCTTATCAGACAGAAATTGAGTTTTACCACTCCAAATTGTTTGTTGGTTTTCTCCAACCTATAGGACCTAACTTTTTTCTGCTACCTTAACAGATAACTCCAAGAGAGGTTCCAGAACCCATTTGGACAATTTATTGTTGCAGGCATCAGGCCTGTCTACTACTCTTAGCCATCTTCAATTCTTTTTGGCTCCAACAGAATAGATTAGGTTGCACACTGGCAATTAAACAGCCAGATCTAAGCAACCTACAACATGCTCTCTGCAATTATACAAGAAAGCTCTGCAACTATGGGCCTTTGCCAGAGAGCCTCAGAGCTACTTCTAGTAGGTAGCTTTCCAGATGGTTAAAAAGGGCTTCAGCTGGTAGACTCTGCCCAGTCATGCTCCTACATGACTGTTTTTTTTCTAATCTTACCATCTTCCTTAAAAATTTCTTTTTAAGGAAAAGTAACCAGGGCTTAGACCACGTGAAAGCGTAGAGAATTGCACAATTCCCTGGGTTGTTCCACATTTCAGTGGAACTTCTACAACAGGGATGCATTCCTTTCACTGCAGTCGGTCCTTATTCACTACTTTCCTTCTAATTCCCTATACTTCATTGTAGCTTATGATGAACAAGAGAGTGCATGATACTCATATTGACCTCATAGAGAGGTGAACATGGTATCCCCTTATATTGCGTCTTTCTCTCCAGCTACTACTTGAAGTTATAGAAGGATCCAGACTTCCTGTCTTAAGACTAAGGATCTCCTCTGCACTCCTTCACGTACGTCTCGAGACCTGGTTATTCAGGGGCTAGATCTTTTTTAAAGTAATCTAGTCCTCTCCTTGTAAGTGAAGAACATAAGTTTCCATGAAACTTTTCTCTATAGTTCTTCCATTTTTCACTATAGATTCTCCATCAATATTCTCAAGTAGGTCTTAATCCTTCTTATTATTGGGTCAATCTCTATACAATATCTGACTTTGAAAGATTTGTTTACTGTCCATATTAATGCTGTCCCCGCATATCATAAAACTTAATGGACAACCAATTTCTATGGTAAATTAGGAAATACCTTCTTTACCGTTACCTTTTCGGTTACGTCACATCTGAAGCTCTCCATGTAAAGTAATTCTCATAAGTGACATCACTTTCGAAAGACTTTACTGATCTTCAAGAAATTGGAGGCCCAATGCCTAGTATAAATATCTTTGTCTTTCATTTGGATAAAGGGGGTCTTAAAGACCTATCCTTTTTTCTGCAAAGGGTATTTCTACCTTTTCATCCAAACCAGTCAGATTTATCTCCACTCTTTCCTAGGGCCCTATTCTGCTCCAAGGACAAGGAGTTCAAACTTTGGACTTTACAGAAGCTTTAGCTATTTCTCCAAAGTCCAACCTCATTAAACTCCCCCACTGTTTTCTTCTGGGGTTAGTTCTAGCCATTAAGGCTTCTTATCTCTTCCTGTATTGCAAATGTACTGGCTCTCAGCTACAGACCCATATTAGCCTCAGCAAATATTTTCGCAATACTTTTGAGTAAGATCCACATTAGAAAATTGGGATTGTAACAATTATGATCTACACAAGGACTCCCCCTGGATACCTTGTTTAGTAAAACTGTTCCACAGCACCCTTTTTTCTTTTCTAATTCAACTCCTACCCTCCATCCCTTGGATGCCTGCGGTTCTGAGGAATAAGCATGGTCCATCCATTAGATTTGCAACATGCTGGGGCCTCCTCCAGGCATCTTAGCTTGGGAGTCCCCATATGTGAAGACTCATTCCTGCTTGTTCCTGGAAATAGCACAGTTACTTACCTGTAACAGGTGATCTCTGGGAATAGCAGGAATAAGTCTTCACAGCCCACCCACCTCCCCTAGGAGTTGCTCTCTCGCTTTCTAATTTGTCTACTTCCCTCCTTCTGTCTCAGCTACAAACCCAACTGATGAGAGGGAAGTGTTTAGGCGGGAAGGCAGCGCGCATGTGTGTGGGATGCTCCCAAAGGCTTTCTTTTTGTATGCTGGGGAGCGTTCCCGCGCAGGCTCCGTCGGTACTGACGTACCCATATGTGAAGACTTATTTCTGCTGTTCCCAGAGATCACCTGTTACAGGTAAGTAACTGCTTTAATGTTGATGGTGTTCTTGCTATGACTAATAAAGACATACAGGTTTGGAAGTTATGGCACAGCTTCTCAAAATCTGGCCCTGGGGCTGAAACTGCACACCTAATTTCTGATGTGACATTCAGGGTAGATACTGAGGTTGATGCAAACGAGCACTAAAGCCTGCTTCATCAATTATGTGCTTGGAAATGGCACTAACAATTTAAAGGCACACACTGAAACATTGGGTTAATCTTTCTTGATACTGCAGCAGAATTTTGAAAGAGAAGTTCAGAAATATGTTACTTGGAAAGTTGATACATTTAATTTCAGAGAGCTGTTCAGTTTCAGTTGTTGGCAAATCCAGGCCTTCAGGTAGTTTCCAAAAAGGGTTTTGAACCCAGGGGAAAACTCACATTTAAATCAGAAAAATAGGATGTGAAAGTGTCTGTAGGCAGTAGATATGTTTAATCATCACCTGAGTTGGACACTCCTTAATGTTGTCTGACGGAACTTTGACAATTGAAGGAGAGAACTGTAGTTTGACTTAAAGAAAATATTCTTCCAGAAAGCAATTTTTTCCATGAGTGCTGCAATTTGATTACTGAGCTGAATGATGTTACTGTTCTTTTCTTGCTTGCTTGCATTTAGCTCATTGAGTTTCCCCAGATATTTCTGTGAGAAGCTGAGACATCTGATTACAGAGAAAATCGATGAATTCTATTTTTTGAAAGTCCATTGCAAATGTGAGCAGTTTTTCTTCAGTTCAGTTCAAAAAATCTTCCCAGCACCTTTCCTCTTGAAACAAGGGATCTCTGTGTGAAACGGCACAACATGATCAGAACCCATGCCTTCACACAATCTTGCAAATAAAGGTGCTCTAAGTGGGTGAGGCATGATGCAGAAAGTCATAATATTTTACCCAGTTCAACACTCAATTGTTGAATTACTAGCTGTTCACTGTTATGTAGTGAGTCCAAACAGCAGAAGGTACAACTCTGTTTACCAATATGCGCAGGCCTGCTCTATAATAGGCCTGCCATGGATGGAGCAGCATCTGTACAAAAGTCAACCATGCGATCCCAAGTAATGTTTTTGTCCTCTACGTAGCTTTGCAACACATTGAATATTCCCTGTGCTAGCTCATGAAGTAGGAGGCATCACAGAATATCTTCAAAATAGTCTCGTCCCACATGTAGTGCACAAAAGCCAACCTGTGCAGCAAGGGGGGGGGTGCATGTCAGTCATGCCACCAGTGTGTTTTTCTTGATCATTTCCAATGGGTTGAATTCATTGTTTCACAATATTGTCTGAGAAAGGTACAGTTTAAGTTTATTTGCCTGTTTCTCCACACACTATTTTCACCATATCGATTGCAGCGGGTAAAGTCAAAGTTTCTTCAATTGTATGAGGCTTCCTTGCCTGTGCAACTTGATAGCTCCCTTCAAAGATGCTCTTGGAGTCTGCAGGACGAGAACCATATAAGTGAAATAGTTTTAAAACTAAGTTCCTTATGAGTGAGAAAAGATAAAGGGGCAGAGAGATTAGTAGAGAGACAGCACCCCGAAGCAGAATGAGGGTGAGACAGCACGGAGGAAAGCTGCCCAAATTTGAGAAGAGTAAATTACAAGATAGATATAAATGAATAACTAGATATATACAAGCACAAACAGCAAAGATAAGTGCAACAAAAACTGACTACTCACAGAGCTAAAATGTGTGGCGCTCGCAAGCAAGGTTTGCCCAGAAAGAAAGAAGAACCTGGATAACCACCTTCCTACAAGATCAATCATAGAATTTCAACAGGGAGCCTGCTTCACTTTTCCAGCACCAACAGTTACACAGCAAATGCCTGAGAACCAGCCAGGTAAAGTTCCTAACCATGTAGTATAAACTAGATTTTAAAATGGAAAAAAAAAGTGAACAATCCAATTACTAGTCAATCGGAGACAGAAGCAGAGTCAGGATATATAGAGAGAGTTTGAGTGAAGCAGAGAAACAGCAAGGTAAACTTCCCAACTATTTAGTTCAGAGTATAGATGTCTGTAGAGCATTGTTGGCCTAGCATCTGTAAGACATTACAGGAATGGGGGAATAATGGCAACTAAGCACTGAGGGGAAAAAAACCACATCTCATTATGACGTGTTGAATTTCCACAAATTGTTCAGCGCTCTGTTAGATCATTGAACACCCAGGCGTACGGAGCCTTGCAATATGATTTGGGTAGATCATAGAAATTAGCTACCATATCTAGCAAGTGAAGTGAAAAATTAATTTGTGTGTGGTCGAGTTGCTGCTGACTCCTGGTGACCCTGCTCCTGGATTTTCTTGGCAAGGTGTGGCTGGAAGTAGATTGCCCGGCCTTTCTTCTGTGCAGGTGGTCTCCCATTCATATACTAGCCAGGTCCAACCTGCTTAAATTCTGAGACCAGCCAAAAACCGTGTCATTCAGGGTGACAGTCATAGTTAATCAGCAGTGCATTTAGTGACTCTGCAAAAGAAAGAAATGGCCAGAGACCGTTCTACTACTACTACTGCTAATCATGGCATACACACATTGCTGTACGTATAGATGTAAGACACAGTCCCTGCTCATCAGAACTAATCAAGACAAAAAACATTGCAAAATTGGGGACTAGAGTATGGCAAGATATAAGCAGTGGACAAGAGAATGAGGAGCATCAGGATCCAAAGGCAGCCTCAAAGAGGTGGGTCTTCAGCCTGGACTTGAATAGGGCCAGAGAAGGAACCCGATGCACCGACTCAGGTAGCTTGTTCCGGGCATATGGAGCAGCAGAGAAGGGCACAGATAAAAGGGATCTGCTGCAGGAGCAGAGTTCCTGAGGAGCCTGTGCTTCTAACCAGCCTGTGTTATTAAGAGGGGGATAAATGAATCCCAGATTGATAATTCTCCTGAGGGCAGTTTCTCCAAATGGGTTAGTTTTGCTCATCCTATGACGATCATCAACCTCTCTCCTAAGCCCCAGGGATGTAAAGTATGATCTCAAATTCTGAAATCTACTGCTAACACTTGCCATAGTATTTGCATTGTGCCAAAGAGCCACCTCCTTGAGTTCATGAGATGTAACACATATGGGTAGTTTCTCAAGGTATGATTGGAAATTCCGCTTAATTAATTCCCTGTGGCTCCCAATACAATGGGAATTATTTCTGTATCTGCCATATTTTCTTGATCTTCTCTCTCTCTGTGCGATTCACGAAAAATCGCTTGGAACAGACACCTTTATTATCATTGCCATTCTGGTGTTTTTCTCCTTTACCACTGTCTGGTTTCCTTGCATTTGTTGGATTGGGAGTGTCCCAAATTATCAGAAGTTCTGCATTCTAGTAATTCTGTGATGTAGAGCAGGGGTGTCAAACTCCAGTCCTGGAGGGCTACAAACCAGTCAAGTTTTCAAGGTATCCCTAATGAATATGCATGCAAATATATCTAATGAATATTCATTAGGGGGCATCCTGAAAACCAGGCTGGTTTGTGGCCCTCCAGGACTGGAGTTTGACACCGCTGATGTAGAGAATGCCATGAACTGCTTAAAAATTACATGGTCTTGTCCTATGAACTTCATTGGGTGCTCATTATGATGCTAACACTGAAATGGAGCGTAGACCCAGAGTGCACTATGAAAGGAAGAAAATGCATGGAGCTTAGCTAGTACTGGATATTGTACAACTTCTACCTTATAGTATTTTGGCTATCTGAAAGTTGTTCAGTTTAATTTATACATCTCTTAAGCAAAAAATAGCTTTCTGTAAATGAAGGAAAATTTAGGTAAACGAAACAAAGCGGTTAACAATATAAAATATTAAACAGAGAAAATAATTCCAGTCATCAATTTAAGGCAAAGGTTACAAAAACTTAGCCAGATCAAGGGGGGGAGGGAGCCAGGAAGGGTAATGGGGATACCAGGCAAAAGCTAGAGGATATAGGTGCATTTTCAGAGCTGTACAAAAAAACATGTGTGACAGCTCACCACAGACAGAGAGGAGAATATTCCATGGCATTAAAGGCCCTAAAGTAAAGACAGCCGCTGCCATGCTGGTGGATTCCAGTCTAGCACAGTAAACTGGAGGAATAGTCAAATGATTCTTCTGCGACGAGTGACTTGAGCATCTGGGGTGAAAGGGATAATTAGCAAGGAAAGATAAGAGGGGCTACTTGTAATCAGTGCCTTATGGGCTAGCACCACGAACTTGAACTGAACCTGGTAAAGGATAGGGACCAAGTGGTGGTATATACATAATGGGGTTACATGGTCGAATTTCTAATGACACAGTTTCAGGTTGTTTGGAGTCATTTCATCACAGTTAGGCTAATACCCGCATAAATGATATTGCGGTAATCAAGGTGTGGTGTGACAATGGCATGAATCCAAGCATATTTGGCTGCTGTATCAAGAACAGATCTCAGCATCCAAAACCAACAGAAGGCCAGGAATGTGGATTTTACAACTGCGGATACTTGGAGTTTGAAAAGAAATTTTGGAGTCAATAACGAAGAATTTGAATGAGACAGTGAGTCTTGGCTAGCCTGTAAGCTCTTATTAGCAGAGACTGTCTCTTACATATCTCTGTTCTCCAGGAACAAGCAGGAAGTCAGCCCTCACATATGGGTGATGTCGATGTCGACGGAGCCCCCATGCAGAGTAAATCCCCAGCTTTCAAAGAAAGCCTTTGGGACTGCATCACGCAAGCGCGGTCCCCTTCCCGCCCTAGGGTGCCATCTTGCTCAGTCTCCTTTTTTCCGCGGAGCCCAATGGACGTCGTCCTAGTTTCCCTGTGGAAAAAGTGATAAAAGTTGAAAAATTGTGTTTTTCTGCTTGCCGGTTCGACTCCGGTTCCTCTTCCCGCCTCAGCTTGGTACACCGGTATCGAGTCCAGTCTAATTTTTTTGGTTTTGTCCTTAGTGACTAACGTTCATGCTGTTTTTTTTTTTTTCTTTTTAGCTGGCACCCCGGTCCTTCGACCTTGCAGGGGCCCTTTTTCCCCCAATGGCTGCCAGCGGGTTTAAAAAGTGTGATCAGTACATAAAACTAATGTCTCTCACCGACACACATGACTGCTGTCTCCGATGCCTCGGGCCCAACCATGACCCTGTGGTCTGTGGCCTGTGCAAAAAGATGTCTTCCAAGTCATTGAGGAGCAGGCAGCAGCAACATGACAGGATTTTTCCAGAGTCCGCAACTGCCCGGGCCCGGACCTCGTCAGAGGCCTCGTCCTCTCAGGAGCTGTCTGATCCTGAGCAGCGTCTGGGGTCCTCTGAACGGGGGTTTTCCTCGCAGGAACACCGGAGGAAGAAAGTCTGTGGAGGGCGGTGTCGTCTGAGATCTCCGAATGGCCTGGTCCCTCACGGGCTCGGTTGCGGAGCCCGGCTCACCGCCCCGGATCCTCTGAGTTGGAGAGGCCTGCCAAACTCCCTCAAAAGGACCCGGAGATGCAGAGGAAGGTAAGCACTGTCCTTGTTGACTCTCCCCCGGGAGAGCTGGCGTCGGGCCTGACGGTGTCATAGACCCGAGCCGGGGGCTGCGGAGCCTCCTGAGCTCAGTCTCAGGTTGGCAACCTTGGAGTGCAGCATGTCTACCTTCATGGACCAGCAGTGGGTGCTGATGGCCGGTCTCACATGTCCGTCCGCCCCAACCACCGGGACTTCGACCTCCAAGTCGACCCCGGAGGCCGAGCCGATCCTCGAGACAAAGTCTCACGTCGATCCTTGGCGAAGGTCCCCCTTGACCTCCCGTTTGGGACTGATGTTGTCGACGCAGATTCCGAAGCCCTCGAGGCCGGAGCGGATCGACGACTCGGAGTCCGATTGGGAGACGGAGGACGAGGAGTCCCCGGGCACCCACCGTACCAACCTCGTCCTGTCAGACTCCCTGGGATCTGAACCTCGGAGACAGTCACCCCGGAGGACACCCAGTTCTTGGACTTCATCTGGGACATGGCAAAGGCTTTGTCATTCCCGGAAGATGCTGAGGAGGAACCGCTAGCTGAGGAGCTCGAGGTCCTCCTGTATGACTTTCCTCCAAAGGAAGCCCTTACTGTACTGTTGCCCCCTATTCTGGAACGGCTGCTGCTCCAAATGTGGGAGACACCGACCTCGATGCCAGTCCTCAGCAGGCAAATAGATTCTATCTATCGAGTTCACAAGAGCCCTGGGATCCAATAGGCACAGCTGCCGTACAACTCCATGGTTGTGGAATCGGCCATGTACCGGCTCAAGAGCCAGAAGACGCACTCCTCGGTGCCTCTTGGCCAGGAGGCCCGCAGCATGGATGCTCTTGGCAGAAAATGCTACCAGGGTTCGAAGCTGTCATGCCGAATCCAGACGTACCAGCTGTACATGGGCATGTACCTGCAAGACCTGGCAAAGGAGATTGCCGGGTTCTCCGCTGGTCTCTCCGAGGGACCTTTGCAGCGCTTCCAGGTTTTGTCCATTGGGATCCGAGTGTGTCCAAGTTTGACTCGAGCAGCCTATGATGGCTTCGAGGCTTTGTCCTGGGTAGTGGGGGCTGGCATGGATGCATGACGCCAGGCATGGCTACAGTCAGACCTGGAACCATGGGTTCAGGACAAGTTGGTCGATGTCCCTTGCCAAGGTGAAAACCTTTTTGGCAAGCCCATGACTGAGAAGGCTGCCGAGATAGAGTCCGAGTACCTGACCCGGACAAGACTCAAAGAAGACTTCTGCCCCTTCTAAGAAGAAGGGCTCGGGTAAGGAGCCCTTTTTCCCGAGGAAAGGATCAGCTTACCGAAACTACCCCACGTATCAGGCCTTCTCAGCTCCCCAGCAGGGGCAGCAGGTCAAGGGATGGGGGCAAGGCCTGCGTAAGCAAAAGGCCCCCAAGTCCCAGGCACCGGCTCCGGCCCAGCCTGGAGGGGGCTTTTGACTCCCAGAGCATAGTCTCTCTCTCAAAGGATGCGAGGCCCTGCACAGGAGGAAGGCTGACTCTGTATACCCACAGGTGGCCAGCTATTACAACAGACACCTGGGTTCTCCAGATAGTCCAAATGGGCTATCGGTTACATCTCAGCCAGATGCCTCCCTCTTACTTTCCAGGGGAGCGCCTCATACCCCCTCTTCACAGGAACTTCCTCTTGCAGGAGTTAACAGGTGTTCTCGATGATCAGGCGGTAGAACCGGTGCCTCACCACCTACAGGGCACAGGCTTCTACTCCAGGTACTTTCTGATACCAAAGAGAACTGGAGGCCTAAGACCTATCCTCGACCTGCGAAGCCTAAACAAGTTCCGGGTGAGGGAAAAGTTCAAGGTGCTTTCCCTTGGAATATTGCTGCCTTACCTCTGCCAGGGAGACTGGCTATGCTCCTTAGATCTCAGATGCATATACACATATCTCGGCACCCAGGGTATTCACAAAGTGCCTTGCAGTCGTGGCGGCCTTTCTAAGGACTCAAGGGGTATTTGTCTTCCCCTTCTTAGATGACTGGTACATCAGAGCCCAGTCAGCTCTAGAAGCCCAACAGGCGACGTCCTGCACTATCCAGTTGCTTCAGCACCTGGGTTTTGTGATCAACTACACAAAGTCCACTCTGGTTCCCACTCAGGGACTGGAGTCCATAGGGGCAAGGTTAGGCACCCGTCAGGCAAGGGCTGATCTACCAGAGGAAAGGGCTCAAAGACTGGTAGCCCTGGTTCAGAAAGTGAGTTGCAGATCCCGCATCTCAGCAATACACTTTCTGTGCCTTTTGGGTCACATGGCCTCCACAGTACATGTGACACCCAGTGCTCAACTTCATATGAGAACAGCTCAGTGGTGCCTCAGGGACCAGTGGACACAAGCCACAGGCAGACTCGGACAACATCAAGGTGTCCCATCGCCTGATACAGTCTTTAAAATGGTGGCTTCAACCTCACAACCTTCTGGAGGGTGTGCCTTTTCAGCCTCCCATGCACTCAAGGGTGATGACTACAGATGCATCCCTGCTGGGATGGGATGCGCATTGCCAACAGGTGTGTGGTCCTCATGGGAGAGTATACAACAAATCAATCTCCTAGAGCTTTGAGTGATCCACCTAGCTCTTCTGACTTTCTGCCAAACCCCGGCTCATCAATCTGTCTTGATTCAGACAGACAACCAAGTAGCGATGTTCTATGTGAACAAACAGGGGGGCACAGGCTCTCACATCCTGTATCAGGAAACCCTGGACCTATGCTCCTTCGCAGTCAGCCAGGGTATGTTCCTCAAGGCGGTTTACTTACCAAGTCAGGAGAACTTCCTAGCAGACAAGCTAAGCAGAATTCTCCAACTGCACGAGTGGCAACTGGATCCCAATGTAGCCCAGCAACTCTTCCAGTGTTGGGGGCTACCATTCATAGATTTGTTTGCGAGCCCTCAAAATCACCAGTTGCCCCGTTTCTGTTCCAGACAGCCGCACCCACACAGGGTAGCTGCAGATGCTTTCCTAATATTATGGTCTGTGGGCCTCCTATGTGCGTTTCTTCCCATGCTACTGGTAGTTCGGACCTTATTCAAGATCCTTCAGGACAAGGCCTCGGTCATCTTGATGGCCCCTAGGTGGCCGAGACAGCCTTGGTTTCCACTCCTCCTGCAGCTGGCGGAGGAGACTTCAATTCCTCTGGGATTTTCACCCAGTCTCCTGTTGCAGGATGGGGGTTCACTTCTGCATCCCAACTTCAGGTCCCTCAACCTGATGGCATGGCTGCTGAAAGGGTAGTCCTTGCACCACTTCTCCTCCCAAAAAAGATAGAGGGTGTGCTGCTAGCCTCTAGAACCACTAAACCCCACTATATTTCCCATATATATACATCCAAACCAAAAAGGGAAACACCTCTATATGATCTTTTTTGTTGGAACTCACACCATGAGGGGAAAACCCCTCTCGTTGTGTGCTGTTCCGTTTTTCTCTGTATTTAAATTAGGGATTCAACCCTAAAAAAAGGGATCAGAGGGAATAATTACCCTCCTACACCAACTGAAAGTATGAGTAGCCAAAAGGGGGTTAACCAAAGTCACTTAGCTTAGAACCGAAACATGTCTACCAGGAAGCAGCAGGAATTTTTGATGAAACTAACGGTCCCAGCAGTAGCAGCGATCACAACGCTGAAGTCCATGTCTTAAAATTCTGACCGGAATACACTGCTTCGGGATCATAAGTAAAAATACCTCCTTCTAGCAGACAAACCGTGTTCCAGGAATCCCCAGTTCCCAAGCAACTGTATGAGGGGAGCCTCCCATTCCAAGTAACCCAACGTTGTAGCTGTTTCGAGTCCCTGAAACTCTCGACTCTTTTTCAAACTCTGTTGCTCCTTTGCCATGTCCCAGATGAAGTCCAAGGAGCAACAGAGTTTGAAAAAGAGTCGAGAGTTTCAGGGACTCGAAACAGCTACAACATTGGGTTACTTGGAAGGGGAGGCTCCCCTCATACAGTTGCTTGGGAACTGGGGATTCCTGGAACACGGTTTGTCTGCTAGAAGGAGGTATTTTTACTTATGATCCCGAAGCGGTGTATTCCGGTCAGAATTTTAAGACATGGACTTCAGCGTTGTGATCGCTGCTACTGCTGGGACCGTTAGTTTCATCAAAAATTCCTGCTGCCTCCTGGTAGACATGTTCCGGTTCTAAGCTAAGTGACTTTGGTTAACCCCCTTTTGGCTATTCATACTTTCAGTTGGTGTAGGAGGGTAATTATTCCCTCTGATCCCTTTTTTTAGGGTTGAATCCCTAATTTAAATACAGAGAAAAACGAAACAGCACACGACGAGAGGGGTTTTCCCCTCATGGTGTGAGTTCCAACAAAAAAGATCATATAGAGGTGTGCTAGCCTCTAGAAGGCAATCAACTAGGGAAACCTACGCATTTAAGTGGCGTAGGTTTGAGGTATGGTGTACTCAGCAGTGAGAACCCATTCTCCTGCCAGGTGACTGTGGTGCTGCAGTACCTGCTTCACCTTTCCGATTTATTTATTTTATTTATTTATTTATATTCTCTTATATACCGCGCTATTCTGCATCAGTGCGGTTTACATTGAACAAACTGAAATTACATTGAACAGGGTATTATAACTTGGAGAAAACTATTTTACAGGGAACATGGGCTATAGAGGGTTAAGTGGCTTGCCCAAGACCACAAGGAGCACCTGTGGGACTAGAAACCCCAGTCCTTCCAGCCCAAAATTGCTGTCCTCTAGTGGGATTTGAACCCCCGACCTTCCGGCCTGAAGTACCTTGCCCCAACCACTAGGCGGCTACTCCACTCCATTTAGGCCTCAAGTCAAACTCGGTCCGAGTTCACCTTAGTGCTTTATCAGCACAGTACTCTCCAGTGGAAGGGCAACCTTTCTGTACACCCCTTGGTTTCCAGGTTCCTGAGAGGTCTGCTTCTGCTGAAACCCCCAGTTCGCCCCCCGGCGATCGAATGGGATCTGAATGTGGTCTTGCAGCAGCTTACTCACCCACCCTTTCAGACAATGGCTATTTGCCATCTTCGCTTTCTTTCTTGGAAGACGCTTTTCTTGGTGGCACTCACATTGGCTAGATGAGTGAGTGAGCTGCAAGCTCTGGTGTCCGATAGACCGTTCACACGGTTCTATAGGAACAAGGTGGTACTTCACACGCATCCCAAGTTCCTGCCGAAAGTGGTCTCTTTCCACCTCAACCAGGAGGTGGTGCTTCAGACCTTCTTTCCCAGGCCCCATGCCAGTCGGGCAGAAGCAGTTCTGCATACCCTGGACTGTAAGAGGGTGTGGGCTTTCTACTTGGAGTGTACATGGGGACATCGAAGAGCTCCTCAGCTCTTTATCTCTTATGACCCCAGTAAGCTGGGGATGCCGGTCTCCAAGCGTATGTTGTCCACCTGGGTGGCAGATTGCATCGCCTGGGCATAGAGGGTGGCCGATCTCCTGTTGCAGGGTTGTGTCACGGCCCACCGGGTCAGGGCTAAGGCTGCATCAGTGGCTCACTTCCACTCTGTTCTGCTGGCGGACATCTGCCGAGCCGCAACCTGCTCTTCAAGCCAGACTTTTGCAGCCCATTACTGCCTGGATAGGGAGCCCCAACGGGACAGTGCTTTTGGCCAGGCTGTACTCCATAATCTGTTCGAGGTTTAGGCAACACCTACCCTCCGACCCTTTGGTATCAGGCAACTGGAGTGTTACATTCTCGGTTGAACTCCTATCATGGCTGCTGCAGCTCTTCTAGCCTATTTTTTCAGTTATGGGTTGTCGGTAGCCTATAGCTAGGGAGTCCCATATGTGAGGAATGACTTCCTGCTTGTTCCTGGAGAAAGCGTAGTTACTCACCTGTAACAGGTGTTCTCCAGGGACAGCAGGAATCTGTCCTCATGACCCTCCCTCCTCCCCTGGAGTTGCAGTCCTTTGATTAATTTTTATCCTTTTGCCGTCTTTTTAGCTATGTCATTTGACTGAGCAAGATGGCACCCTTGGGCGGGAAGGGGACCACGCATGTATGATGCAGTCCCAAAGGCTTTCTTTGAAAGCTGGGGATTTGCTCCACATGGGGGCTCCGTCGACCTCACCCATATGTGAGGACTGATTCCTGCTGTCCCTGGAGAACACCTGTTATAGGTGTGTGACTACGCTTACACCGTTTTGTATGTCTTGTAGCGCTATACAAATAAGTAGTAGAAGTAGTGAGGGTAATAGAGCCAGCCAGCAGACAGGCAGAGGTGGACTTACCTGTAATCCAGGTAGCTAAGCATTTATGATGTATTTGCTTTATATGTATATTTAATCTCATGCATATACAGTATGTATTTTTTTAAGATAACCTTTTTTTGTTCTGATTTTCTGTTGAAAGATTTCAAATTATGGTTCCAGAGCGTGCGTAATATTACTGAAAGCTCCAAACTCCTCTGTAGAAGCAGTTTGCATTTCCCACTCCAAGCAGAGGAATTCACCTCTGAGAGTCTTCAAGCATACTAGTACATCTAAGCAAATGTCTGTCTTATGCCCAGTGACTGTCTGGCATGAGTCTGTCTGTGTGCACACTTGGGAGAAAGGGAGGGGGAGAATGATTTTTCATTTTTTTCTTTTTCTTTTTCCTGAGAAGTGTAAGGAAGGCAGGCGAGGTGTAAATTACATGACAGGCCGCCTCAGCGCAGGTGAAAATGAAAAGCGCTCCCGCCTTTCTACCAGTGGGTTCCAAGTTTCAGCTGCCACTAGTTACAAAATGCTGTATTTTGCTTTTTATCTTTTATCTGTTTCATTCTGTCCCCCTCCCTCCTTCCCTTTTCTTTCCTGTCTTTTTTTTTTCTTTGTTTTCTTTAATTCTCCCATTTAATTTTTTTTCATTTTACTCTGTATATTTGGTTTTTTCTCCCTTTCTTTTGTCTTCTTTACTTCCCTCTTTCTCTTCCCTTTTTATCTTTTTTCTTCATGATTTTTTCTTTTCACTTCATGGTATTATCATTGGAAGAAGATAAGTACAGCCAGAGAATACAAATTGATAATGCTCTCTGCCTATTTATAGCCTACTAGGAATGGATAGCCATTTAGATTTTAATTGGGGTGGATGGTGGCAGGTAGGTAGGGTTACCGACTGGCTAGATAGACTGGCTGTCATTAAAAGTTAAGAAACAACTTTAATAAAAGCTGATAATTGGGCCTTCATAGGGTTACCAACTTTTTAAATAGAAAACTATCATTCATATGCATTCCCAAAAGCACCCCTCTCCCATAAACATTCCTCAGTTCACAGAGCCCCCATCTTACATACATATCCCTTAGAGTCCACCTTTTCTCATATGCATCCCTAAGTTGCCAGAGCACCATCACTACTACTACTAATTGTTTGTATAGTGCATACAAGACATACGCAGCACTGTACATGTACATGAGACGGTCCCTGCTCATCAGAGTTTATTAAAACCTGATATACCATCTTTCAGGGTGGGATCAGAGCAGTTTACAATAAAATAACATAAATACAATATTAAAAATGAATAATAAACTCAATAAAATAATAGGAACGTTAATAGAGTGCACATACATGGGGGGAAGGATAAACGGGGAGGGGAGGACAGACAGGAGGGGGAGTGGAGAAGGGTGAGAGTGGTTAGGGCAGTAGATCAAAAGCTAATCAAGATAGACCATACAACACCTGGGGACTAAGGTAATTCAAGGGGATTGGCAAGGTGTACAGGATGTGATCAAAAAGTATCGAGACTTATTGTGTAGCTAGCACACATTGCATTGCATATAACAATACGTCGCACCCCGATGCTATTAAGCATTCAGTGACCTAGTTACAGTGGTGTGCAAAAGTCTGGAATCGCTTGTAAATTTGACGTTTTTTCAACTTCGTGACCTTATATCTTAATTTCTTTTTCCTCCCAGTGGCATTTTCTGTGTATCTCATGATAAGTGATAGATTTGGCTATTAAGGCCAACTTTTAGTATTGGTTTGACCCTTATTTTCTGAGTTTGTTCCCCATAGTTGTCCTGTTGATAGATTTTCTGTGAAAATCACGTAATGTACATTGTTGGCCAACAATATATTATTGTAAGTATGCTTTAAAATATTATAGACTCACGCCAGGTTTCCTTCAAATTAATGTACGTGGCCTTGAAAAAGGCCATTTTTATGTGTCAGTGATGGCTCAGTATTTGATAGGCCACCCTTTGTTCTTGATCACCTGACTGCACCTTGTCGGCATTGAATGAACCAGTCTGACAAGGTGATCGTTGGTGACAACGCGGTTCCAAGCTGCAATGAGTGACTCAATCAGCTCACGCTTTGATGTCAGATGCCTCTTGGATATTTCCAAGGCCACCTTGTGCCACAGGTTCGCGATTGGATTCAGATCTGGAGACTGGGCAGGCCAGTCCATTGACTTGATGTTCCGCTGCTTCCAGCTGATCACCTGTCTGGAGCGATGGCAGGGTGCATTGTCATCTTGGAACAGGAACTGGCCAGGAAACAGCTGGTGTGCTGATGGCACCATGCACTTTTGCAGTATGGTGATGTACTTGGCCCCGTTGACCATTCCATCGATGATGAGAAGACGTCCAACGCCACTGGCAGCCATGCAGCCCCAGACCATGACCTTCAAAGGATGCTTCACAGTGAGGTTGAGACACTCAGGCTTGAATTCCTTTCCAGGAAATCTCCTCACATAGATGTGGGCCTGGTTACCAAACAGGCAGAAGGTGCTTTCATCACTGAATAGCACCTTTTCCCACATTTCACTCGACAAGGTTGAGTGCTTTCTCGCCCACATGATCCGGTTGTGCCTTTGTATGTCAGTCATCAGTGGTTTATTCCGTGCTTTGCAGCCCCGGAGAACAAACTGCAGGCACTGGCGACGAACTGTTGATGAGCTGACACTGACCTCACTCTTGTCTGACCACTCTTGAAGTAGCTGAGGAGAGGTCAACTTGCATTTAGTTAGTGAAATGCGTTGTAGTGCTTGGTCGTGGCGTGATGTTGATACACGTGGACGACCTGAGCGAGGCTTGTCCACCACTGAACCCGTTTGTTGTTTCTTCTGTACAAGCTTAACAGCTCTCTGACTGCAGCCAACTTTCCTGGCTATCTGATGGCTTGAAAATCCTTTCTCGCTCATAAAGGACACACGAACATGCTCCTCCAACGTCAGGGTCCGAGTCATCTTCATGGTCGATCCAGAAAGCGTATGAAATTCAAAATTTCTGTGCGTTTTTATAGCTGTGCTGTTGGCTAGATATCTGCATTGTGATTGGTTAGTGAAACCAGCCTCTTGATTGGTCAGAAATAACATGTGCATATTGGATAATCTCGATCCAGTTTTGACGCAGGATCCAAAAATATCGCAGTAGCTATCACCCAGTGTCTGTAAAGTATTTAAATTGGAAGCAAGGAATGCAAAAACGTCAACTCTAGTAGAAAGATGAATATGTTGGGCTAATGCAAAATTTAAAAAAAAAGTTAGAAAGTACGAAAAACGCAAAACTAACAAGTAATTCCAGACTTTTGCACACCACTGTATATGCTCTGCATATGCAGAGTGTAGCATGGCTGCAGCACATCTGTATATTTTTAAATCATGTGATTGGTATCATGTAAAAGCAGTTCGTCAGATTTACAGTGAGTGAAAAAATTGAACAGCGAATTTGCATTAAATTCTGCTAGAAACCTGAAGATTCGTGCAGAGACTTTTATGACAAGTTACAGCAAGTCTATGGCAATGAATGTATGAGTCATGCTCGAGTTTGACTGGTACAATGATTTCCAAGAGGGCTGCCAAAGTGTTGACAGTGACGAATGTTCTCGAAGGCCATCCACGAGTAGGAATTAAGACAAAGTTGAAGCAGTGTGTGCCGCAATATGCTGAAATTGTCAATTAACTATCAGGGAGCTTGCTGAGAACATGGACATCAGTTTCGGTTTGGTACAGTCTATTCTTGTCGATTTGAAGATGAGACGTGTGTCTGCAAAATTCGTGCAGAAACTCCTGACCAAAAAGAAGATGGATTGTCTGCAGCTGGGCATTGTTGGAATGCATTGAAAATGATTCAGATTTCATCAAAAGGATTACTGGTGTTGAATCATGGGTTTATGGTTATGACCTGGAAACTAAGGCTCAATCCTCAAAATGGAAGGCTCCAAACTCTCCCAGACCAAGAAAGCCAGTCAGATGAGGAGCAATGTTAGTCATGCTCACAGTTTTCTTTGATTACCAGGGTATTGTTCATCATGAGTATGCTCCAAAAGGCCAAACCATCAATGAGTGCTACGTCCAAGTTCTGACTTGTTTGAGAGATGCAGTGCGTCATAAGAAGCCAGAGTTGCATGTGAATGGTTGCTTCATCACGATAACGCCCCAGCTCATGCATCACATCTTGTCCAGGGGACTACTTTGAAGGGGACTGAATGCAATAACTGTCAGTGTTATACTTCTTGTTTTTTATACAAGCCTTGATACTTTTTGATCGCACTTTGTACAGACAGGTGATGAGCAGGAGAATAAGGAGATTAGGATCCAAACTCCAGCCTCAAGGAAGTGGATTTTTAGCCTGGATTTGAATAGGGCCAGTGAAGGTTCCTGGAATACCAACTCAGTAGTTCGTTCCAAGCATATGGAGCTGCAAGATGGAATGAGCGAAGTCTGAAGCTGGCAGTGGCAGTGAAGGGCACAGATAAAAGGGATCTTCCAAACAGGAGCATTGCCTATGGGCTGACTGTGCTGTCTGCTGGTAGGATAACTAGTCAACAGTGGTTTCTTCTCTTCATTGATTAGGACTGGGAGGCAGAAGGCAGGTAAGGTGAGACTAAGGAAGAAAGATGGGAGAGGTCCCTGATTCTGGGTCCTTACACAGGGTCCTCTACCTGCATTATAGCTCTTCTCTCCTATGGCCCCTTCCCATTTCCTCATGGTTACTCCACATTCTATGGCCCCTTTCCCTTCTATGTCATTTGAAGCAGCGGGCTTGGTGCAATTATTAGTACTTCTACTATTCTAGCCACCTTACTGGTCTTTATCTGCCGTCATACACTACGTTACTCATCAAGGTGGACATATCTTAGATTTGATATTTGTTGCATGCATCTTTTAACAGATTGGAGATTTGTGATTAGGGATAAATTTATTTATGATAGAATAATGTCTCGGTCTGGAAATCATTTTGTGACTTTTAGGGAGGGAGGGCTGGAGTTGTGGTAGGGGGTAGTGAAGAAAGTGAGGAATGTGAGAGGGACGCTTGATATAGGGAAACGGGAGAATGTAGCATTGCAAGATGGAAGGATGAATAGGGAAGATAATATTGTATTGCAGTTGGAAGAATGGCAGGTGGTGGTAAATGGTGCACTGGATTAGGTGGTCCCTGAGAAAACAAATAAATGTAGATGATATAATAGACAATGAGGCTCTAGGTCCTTGAGGGATTTGAAACAAACTGCACTCTTTAGAGCATTGTTGGAGAAAAACTGGTTCAAAGTTAGATAAGAGGTTGGGGGAACGAGGCCATTAATTGTTTGAATGAGATTTGGAAAGCAAAGAAGTAAGCATTCTCCCAAGTAATCGAAAAAGCAAAAAATGTACACAAAGAAATGGTTAGAATGGTGAAAAATCTTTTGGACCTAAAGTTTTTACTTTAAAGAAGAGAGGAGGATTAAGTGCTGGGCAATTAAGGGTTTTTTATGTTGACAAGAGACTCCTTGAAATGTAGTTTCGGCAAAGGATTTATGGAAGCGTTGATTGTAGTTAATTGGTGGTCTTCTGGTCTTATAATAAATTAAATTTCCCCTATTTCTTTGGATAGGATCAGTTGGCTCATTAAGGAACCACTTTTTCTATATAAGACCCTCACAAATTTATTTCTTTAAGGAATGTACTGACCCTCTTGGTATGGACTTTGTGAATGTTTCATTGGATCCGTGTTAATTCCTGAGTACTCTTAAAGAAGCAACAGTTTCTCCTTTCTTAAAAGGTGCTACAACACAAGATGGAAGTAGAGGTTATGGATACATTTCTAACTTCCTATTTATTATGAAATTGATTAATAATAAGGTGTTGGCACAGTTGAGGTTGTTTTTGGAGGACTGTGTCTTAATGGATCAAGGTCTGATCAGTTTTTGATGCAGAGTTTTTGTTAGCAATGTTAGTCTTGGTATGTGGATATCCGGATGAAAATGTTCCATTTTTTTCTGATTGTATTAGTTGGTTCATCTGCCTTTGGATCCCACTTTGGTAATTGCAAGATGTTCTCTACCGGGTATTGCAGGGAAAGTTTTTTATAGTGGATCAATTCTTTTCTTACAGATCATTCATTCATCTTTTTTTTGGTATGGCCTGATCTTGGATCAGGTCGGTGAAATGGGGAGTGACTCGAGGCTTTCTGTTAACACTTTTACTATTTAACATCTTTCTGCAATCACTGGGGACCGCTGTTCCCTCTAAGCTGTGCGCGTGCGCACCTCGCCGAGCGAGCGCACGCACATACTTTACAACAGAGCGCACAAAAATTACGGTTCGGATTCTGATAGAAAACACAGATATTTTAAAATTTAATATTTGTTGTGTATTTATGGTTTCCACAAGTTCCACACTATTTTCTAGTGCAATCAATGTGGTGTACATACTGTATTCTGACGTGTAGTCAAATTTTAAAGTATGTAACTCCGAGTGTCGTTATGTGGCGCACAAAAATTTAACCTTCCTTCAAAAGCTGCACAGCTGATATTTTATGCGCACACAGCCTACAGAAAATTAGAGGGAACATTGCTGGGGACCATTGCCCTATCCTTTGGTAGGTAGTTTTTTACATGTATGTAGACGATTCACGGCTGCTAGTCCCATTAAGGATTGATCAAAAGCAGACAACTGAAAATCTAAAGTGTTTGGGGGATTATGAACCGGATTGAAGGCAAGTGATATGGCCATTAATACACAAAACAATGTTTGTGCTTTGGATTGAGACTAGCTTACTGTCTATTGACAACTGGGCTATTCCAGTAAGGGAATCTATTAAATCCTTAGGTGAGTGGCTTGGGATAGGAAGGAAAGGAAGAAGAAAAATGATCTCTGGTAACTAAAATTGCCTTTACTAGACTGCATATGATTAAGGGATTTAAACCTTATATAGATTAACAGCCTTTCAGTACAGTTATATAAGCTATGATCCTCAGCATCTTTTCTTGCCTATGGGCGCAAAATGATTAAATCCAGCCCTTCATAACGCACAAAGGAGGAATATTTAAATAGGCAGCCTTCAGGCAAGTGCAGCTGCCTATTAGGGACGTATCCACTGCAAGCGCTCAGACAATAGTTTAGGTTGTTAAAAGCGCAAAGCCTTAAATGTCAATACTACTACTACTGATCATTTGTATAGTGCTACAAGGCGTATGCAGCACTGTACAGAAACATGTAAGACATGCCAGGGAAGATGTGCATGCTCTTCTCCTCTTGTTTACTGTACTTGTAAATTTGTGCTGCAGCTCATTGTAACAGTAGAAGTTCCATATCATCCTGCTGGACCAATCCAGACAAGTGGGTTATGTCCCCCTACCAGCAGAGGTGGAGAGAGTAAATATTTAAGAGGTTTCTTATGATCTCATTTTGCTTTTATCGGTTGATGTAACTAGGGACACACCTTAGTAATTCTGTCTCCAGCAGAGAGTGGATGCTTCTAAGCAGCTCTGATGAAAGTTGGAAGAAATTTTATTTCCCTCATAAGTAACCACCACCCTTAGGGATGGCTTTCTCACTTGGAGCCCGACGCTGGGAGCTCCACTAGAGTCACCCTTAAAAGCGGTGCTCTTTTAGGTATTGCTTTTTCTACCTGGAGTGGGCTTGGATCACTGGTTGCTAGACACCATTCAGCAAGACTATGTTCTAGAATGCAAGGAGCCTATGTCGGACTCCACAGTCATCTCCCCATGTGGCTCTGCGAACAAGAGGGCTGCCATTCAGGTTATGCTGGAAAGATTATTCACTCTACAGGCAGTCACCCTAGTCCCTTCTGCCAAGCAGGGCAAGGGCCTGTACTCTCTATTTCATGATGCCGAAGGACGGGTCCTTTCATTCAATCCTCAACTTCAAGGGGATTAACGTCCACCTGCAGACTTTGTATTTTCGCATGGAGACTCTATGATCAGTGATCCAGGCGGTGCAGTGTGGGTAGATTCTCATGTCCCTGGGCTTGGCTGAGGACTATTTCCACATTCCTATCTGTGAGAATCAGCAGCATTTCCTCGGTTTGGCCTTTCTCAGCTCTCATTTTCAGTTCGCTGCTCTTTCCTTTGTCCTCAGGTGAAGAGGCCATTCTCCAGGACCAAGGAGGAAGTCTGTCCTCACATATGGGTGATGTTGGCGCCGACAGAGCCCTCGTGTGGAGCATTTCCCCCGCTTTCAAGGAAAGCCTTTAGGAATGCAGTGCACATGCACGGTCCCCTTCGGCCCAAGGGTGCCATCTTGCTCAGTCTTTCTTTTTCCGCGTAGCCCAACGGACGTGAGTTTGTGTCACCTGGGAAAAGTAGATTTTTTTTTTCTGCGATTTTTGCTTTTTTTTTCTTATCTGGTTCGACGCCGGTTCCCCTTCCCGCCTGGGCTCGGTACACCGGTATCGAGTCTGGAATTTCTTTTTTCGTTTTTTGTCCTTCGTGACTAGCGTTCATGCCTTTTTTGTTTTGTTGTTTTCACTGGCAGCCCGGTCTTTTGACCTTGCAGGGGCCCTTTTTCCCCCCATGGCTGCCAGCGGGTTTAAAAAATGTGATCGGTGCAAGAAACCTATGTCTCTCACCGACACACATAACTGCTTCCTCCGATGCCTCGGGCCCGACTATGACCCGCTGGTCTGTGGCCCGTGCTGCAAAATGTCGTCGAAGGCACTTCGGAGCCGTCAGCATCAACGTGAAAGAATTTTCTCAAAGTCCGCGTCCAGCCAGGCCCGGAATTCGTCAGAGGCCTCGACATCTCGGGAGTCTGACCCCGAGCGCCGTCTTGGTTTCACTGAGAAGGGGTCTCCCACCCGAGAGCACAAAATGAAGAAGCTCGTGAAGGCGGCATCGGTGGAGATCCCTGGGTCCTTGAGGGCCAGGTCGCATAGCCCTGACCGCCGCCCCAGGCTCTCAGAGTCGGAGAGGCCATCCAAACTACCTCACATGGAGCCGGAGTCCCCGAGTCACGTAAGTTCTGTTGTCCTCGTGGACTCTTCTCCGGGAGAACAGACGTCAAGTCGGGGGCTGCTGAGTCTCCTGAGCTTGGACTCAGGCTGACGGCCTTGGAGAGCAGCTTGGCTGCCTTCATGGAACAGCAGCGGGTGCTGATCGCCAGTCTGACCGGTGCATCTGTCCCGCCCACTGGAACCTCGACGTCTAAGTCAACCCCAGAGGCCGAGCCAATCCTCGGTCAAGGTCCCCCTCGACCTCCCGTGCGGGGCCGAGGTTGACGACACCGGTGCCCTCAGCGTAGGGGTGAGTGGCACCGATGCCCACATGGCCAGAGCCGCTCAACTCCTCGGAGGAGTCGGCGTGGGAGGCGGAGGATGAGGAGTCTCCAGACACCTTCCAGACCCAGTGCATCCCTTTGGACTCCCCGGAGTCCGAGCCTTGGAGAAGGTCCCCCCCCAGAGGATACCCGGTTCTTGGACTTCGTGAGGGACATGGCCAAGGCTTTGGCATTCCCTGCGGACGCCGAGGAGGAGCATTGAGCCGAGGAGCTCGATACCCTCCAGTATGATTTTCCTCCGAAGGAAGCCTTTACTGTACCGGTTCCTCCGATGCTGGAATGGCTGCTCTTCCGTATGTGGGAGGCACCAGCCTCAGCTCTGGTTCTTAGCAAATGGGTTGATTCCATTTATCGAGTCTGTAAGAGCCCTGGGTTCCAAAAGGCGCAGCTACCGCACAATTCTGTGGTTGTGGAATCGGCCATGCACTGCCTGAAGAGTCAGAAGATGCACTCCTTGGTGCCCCCCAGCCAGGAGGCCCAGAACCTGGATGCCCTCAGTAGAAAGTGCTTACAGGGCTCTATGCTATCTTGCCGTGTCCAGACTTACCAGCTGTACATGGGCATGTACCTACGAGACCTGGCAAAGGAGTTTGTCGGGTTCTCAACTGGCCTCTCCGAGGAACCCTTGCAGAGGTTCAAGGCCTTGTCGACAGGGATCCAAGAGTGCTTGAAGTTTCTCTTGAGCAGCCTATGATTTCTTTATTTACATTCTCTTATATACCGCGCTATTCTGCATCAGTGCGGTTTATATTGAACAAACTGAAATTACATTGAACAGGGCATTATAACTTGGAGATAACTATTTTACAGGGAACATGGGCTATGGAGGGTTAAGTGGTTTGCCCAAGACCACAAGGAGCACCTGTGGGACTAGAAACCCCAGTCCTTCCAGCCCAAGGTTGCTGTCCTCTAGTGGGATTTGAACCCCCGACCTTCCGGCCTGAAGTACCTTGCCCCAACCACTAGGCCACTCCAAAGCTTCGAGGCTTTGGCCTGGGTAGCCGCAGACGGCCGGCATCGGTGCATGCCGTCAGGCCTGGCTACAGTCATCGGACCTGGAGTCATGGGTGCAGGACAAGTTGGTTGATGTCCCCTGCCGAGGTGATAACCTATTAGGTAAGCCCATGACTGAAAAGGCTGCAGAAATCGAGACTGACTCTCACCAGGACAAGGCTGTCCAGAAAGACTTCTGCCCCGTCTCAAAAAAAGAAGGGCTCGGGAAAGAAGCCCTTTTTCACGAGGAAGGGAGCTGCCTACAAATCCTACCCTCAATATCAGGCCTCTCCAGCTCCCCAACAGGGCCAGCAGGCCAAGGGGCAGGGGCATGGGCGCCGTAGGCAGAAGACCCCTAAGTCGCCAGCTCCGGCTCCTGCATAGCAGGGGGCAGGGTTTTGACTCCCACAGCATAGCCTCTTCTCTGCCGGTGGCTCCACTCAGCACAGGAGGTCGGCTGACCCTGTACGCCTACAGGTGGCCAACCATCACAGGGGATACCTGGGTACTGAGCATAGTCCAAAAGGGCTACATGCTCCACTTCCACCAGCTACCCCCCTCCTACTTTCCAGGGGAGCCTCCAAGACTCCCTCTACACAGGAACCTCCTCCTTCAGGAGTTGACAAGTCTTCTAAAGGAACAGGCAGTGGAACCGGTGCCTCACCACCTGGAAGGGCAAGGCTTCTACTTCAGGTACTTCCTGGTACCAAAAAGGACAGGAGGCCTCCGGTCTATCCTAGACTTGCGAAACCTAAACAAGTTTCTGGAGAGGGGAAAGTTCAAGATGCTTACCCTTCGGATACTGCTGCCCTACCTCCAGCAGGGAGACTGGCTATGCTCCTTAAACCTAAAGGATGCTTATACTCACATCCTCATTCATCCAGACCACAGACAATATCTCAGATTTGTGGTGAGAGGAAATCATTTTCAGTACAGGGTACTCCCCTTTGGCCTAACCTCTGCCCCCAGGGTTTTCACCAAATGCCTGGCGGTGGTGGCGGCTTATCTCAGGAATCAGGGAATTTTTGTCTTCCCATACCTGGACAACTGGCTCATCAGGGGCCAGTCTCTCCAGGAGGCCCGACAAGCCACTCTTCGCACTGTCTCTCTTCTAAAGCATCTGGGCTTTGTCATAAACTATGCAAAGTCCACTTTGCTCCCCTCTCAGAACCTAGAGTTTATAGGGGCAAGATTAGACACCCTTCAGGCAAGAGCCTACTTGCCAGAGGACAGGGCCCACAGACTGATGGACTTGGCCAACCAGTTCCAAAGCAGTTCTCTTGTTTTCGCCAGGCACTACCTGCGGCTCCTGGGCCACATGGCATCCACTGTACATGTGACTCCCAACACCCGTCTGCACATGCGGGCTGCTCAATGGTGCCTCAAAGCTTGGTGGACGCAGGCCACAGGTGACCTCCGAGACAGAGTAGAGGTGTCCAAACCACTTTTGGACTCCTTACAGTGGTGGTTACATCTCCCAAACCTTCTCAGGGGGGTACCTTTTCAGGCTCCAACACACACAAGGGTGCTGACGACCAATGCTTCCTTAAAGGGCTGGGGTGCACATTGCCAGTGCATGTGCACTCAAGGCCTGTGGTCTCCTCGGGAGGCCACACAGCAAATCAATCTTTTGGAGCTGCTAGCAATCCACTTAGCTCTGCAAACATTTTCTCATGCCCTCTCTCACCAGTCTGCCACTTGATTGTCCATCTGAACTAGGACAATGTTCTACGTGAACAAACAAGGGGGCACGGGATCCTATGTCAGGAGGCACTAGATTTCTGCTCCTTTTTGGTCAAACAGGGTATGTTTCTCAAAGCAGTTTACCTACCTGGTCAGGAGCATTTCCTGGCAGACAAAGCTAAGCAGGATTCTCCAGCCTCATGAATGGCAGTTGAATCCACTAGTGGCCCAGCAGATCTTCCTCCGCTGGGGACTTCCATCCATCGATCTCTTTGCCAGTCCACTGAACCGTCAGCTGCTCAGGTTCTGCTCCGGACAGCCGCATCCCCTGCGGATGGCAGCAGATGTTTTTCTGATCTCTTGGTCTACGGGCCTCCTGTATGCGTTTCTTCCCACGCCCCTGGTGGCCCGAACTCTGTTCAAGATCCTCCGGGACAAGGCCTTGGTGATTCTGGTAGCCCCCATTTGGCCGAGGCAGCAGTGGTTTCCACTTCTTCTGCAGTTGGCGGTGGAAACTCCATTCCCTCTGGGATTGCCACACGATCTCCTGTCTCAAGAGCAAGGTTCCCTTCTGCACCCCAATCTCAGGGCCCTCAATTTGATGGCCTGGCTGCTGAAAGGATAGTGCTAGCTCCCTTACTTCTAGCTAAGGAAGTTGAGGAGGTGGTCTTGGCCTCTAGGAGGCAGTCCACCAGAAAATCCTATGCCCTCAAGTGGTATAGGTTTACAGTATGGTGTGCTCAGCGCAATGAAGATCCTTTCTCTTACCTTGTGCCAGTAGTACTGCAGTATCTACTTCACCTGTCAGACCTAGGCCTTAAGTCTAACTCTGTTCGGGTCCACCTCAGTGCTCTGTCAGTGCACCACTCACCGGTGGAAGGACAGTCTGTCAGTTCACCCCTTGGTGTTCAGATTTCTCAGAGATCTGCTTCTACTCAAGCCTCCGGTTCATCCACCGGAAACTGAGTGGGATTTGAACGTGATCTTGCAGCAACCTACTCGCCCACCGTTTGAGCCGATGGCTACTTGCCATTTGCGCTTCCTCTCTAGGAAAGCGCTCTTCCTGGTGGCTCTTACCTCGGCCAGACGTGTGAGTGAACTACAAGCTCTGGTTTCTGATAGGCCTTACACACGGTTCTATAGGAAGAGGGTGGTCCTGCGGACTTATCCCAAGTTCCTTCCAAAAGTGGTCTCCTCTTTCCACCTCAACCAGGAGGTGGTTCTTCTGACCTTTTTTCCCAGGCCGCATACCAGCCAGGCTGAAACAGTCTTGGATACCCTGGACTGTAAGAGGGCGCAAGACTGCAGGGCCGCAATTTGGTCTTCAAGCCAGACTTTTGCAGCCCATTACTGCCTCGAGAGAGAGTCCCAAAGGGACAGTGCTTTCAGACAGACGTTACTCCGTAATCTCTTTGAGGTTTAGGCAACTCCTACCCTCCGGCCCTTGTGTTGGGCTACCGTATGGGGGCGTTCTCCGAGGATATTCTTATGAATGCTGAGGCTCTTGAGAGGGAGCCATTATTTCAGCTTAGGGTTTCCCGGTAGCCTAGAACTGGGGAGTCCCATATGTGAGGACTGACTTCCTGCTTAGTCCTGGAGAAAGAGTAGTTACTCGAGGAGCAGCAGGAATCAGTCCTCATGACCCTCCCTCCTTCCCTGGAGTTGCAGTTATATACTTCATTTTGTTTTTTGCTGTCTTTTAGCTATGTCATCAGACTGAGCAAGATGGCACCCTTGGGCAGGAAGAGGACCGTGCATGCGTGCTGCATTTCCAAAGGCTTTCCTTGAAAGCTGGAGAAATGCTTCGCACGAGGGCTCCATCGGCGCCAACGTCACCCATATGTGAGGACTGATTCCTGCTGCTCCTGGAGAACACCTGTTACAGGTGAGTAACTACTCTTTCTCTCTAAGG
Organism: Ichthyophis bannanicus; assembly: GCA_033557465.1. Classification (NCBI taxonomy): domain Eukaryota; kingdom Metazoa; phylum Chordata; class Amphibia; order Gymnophiona; family Ichthyophiidae; genus Ichthyophis; species Ichthyophis bannanicus. The sequence goes on from CM066046.1 coordinate 49,627,051, forward strand.
TCATGGTAGTGGCAGCCATGGCGCTGAGATGAGAGGAGATCTGTATTCACTGATGTCTGGAGGATTGGCTCATGTAAGCCAGGTTGCAGTCGGAGACATCGTGGGTGTTGGCCCGAGTGGTACAGTTCCTGAGTCTCAGCTGGGTGAGCCAGGGGAGTTTGCTGGTGGTTCCTGATAGTCGAGAGGTGAGGCAGCAGAAATGGAGATGAAGTGCCTTTAGGATGGCTGCACCGATGCGGTGGAATAAGCTTCCCATTGCAGTGCAGCAGGAATTACAAGGGCCACTTTTGCAAATGTCTGAAGACCTTTTTGTTCCCCAGTTAGGTTGTAGCCGAGGGAAGGGATGAGTGGATGGCTGGGGGCCAGAGTCTGTTTTGTTGTGTATTTTCACTGTTATGTTTTATTTAGCATGTTCTTATTGTAAACAGCTTAGAATGTTATAAATTGTAGCAGTATATAAATGTTCTTAACTATTAGACTGCTCCTCTACCTTTCCTCCCTTATCTTTCCCTACACCCCTGCTCTGAACTTTGCTCTTATGGCAGATCCATTATATCTGTGCACTTCACTTCCACTGCCAACTCCAGATTTCAGTTTTTCTACCTTGCTGCTCCGTATGCCTGGAACAAACTGAATCAGCATGTCATGCTCCATCTCTGATCCTGGTCAAATCCAAGCTAAAAACTTGCTACTTTGAGACTGCTTTTGGATCCTGATCTCCTAGCCTCCTGTTCACTTCCTAGGTATTTCCTTACCATTCTCCTAGATATAGCTTAGTATCCAGATGTATTGTCTGTCTTGACTAGACTGTATGTTTGTTGTTGCTTGATTGACTGCCCTTCATAGGGCACAGCAGGGTGGTTTACAAAAACATAAATAAATTAAAAGAAACAAGGAGAAAAAAAACTCCACATTAAAAAAGGTTGAAAAGCAATCATACCCAGGGAGAATAAGAGGTGGGGGAGAGAGATGAGGGAATAGGATTAAAACAGGGTTAAGGAGGTGGTTAGGGAGCCCGGGGATTGAAGGCAATGGAGAACAGGTGGGTTTAGGTCTTTGAATTTTGAGTAGGAGGGTTCAAGTCTGAGGGCCGAGGGTAGGGAGTTCCAAGAAGTTGGGGCCAAAAAATAAAAGGCTGAGGAACGGGTGGAAACAAGGTGAGCCTGGGAAGGGGGAGGGAAGATGTAACCGGTTGACATGTATCTCACGGAGGACATAAGGTGAGGAATGGAGAAGCAAGTGGTCCAAGAGGTGTAGTGGATGGAGCCAGTATATAGTGCCACAGTTATTACCAGGGACTGCCTCTTTCATGTCTCTGTACAGTGTTGCGTACGCCTTGTAGCACGATACACATTTATTTATTTTATTTAAAAGTATTTCTATACTGCCTTCTCCTTCAATCAAGGCGGTCTCCACAGCAAACAATCATAAGAGTGGTTCAAGTGTGCATGCAGTGATATAGGAAGTGTGTTTGTGGTGGTGTATATTAGATTCTTGTTGAGCTATTTACATCATGCGCTATTATACATTCTTATGTACAAGGGTCAGGGGAGGGGGGTTGGTCTTTTGTTCTTGTTTGGTGAGTGGATCATGTGATGTGTCCATAGTGTTCAATGAATAGTGTTGTCTTAAGCTGCTTCCGAAAGTCTTTGAGGTCTGTTAGTCTTAGTTCGTCTGGGAGGGTGTTCCAAATTGCTGGTGCAGCCAGGGAAAGAGCTCATTCCGCGGTGTCCTTGCAGGCCTTGGTGAGGTCTTTTGGGGTGTTAACATGATTGGAAGTGCCTCTCCTCCTTGGTTGTGTGCTTCTCTCAGGTTGTATGAGTGTTTGTAGGCTGAGGGCTAATTGTTTGATCTTGAAGATGTTTGACTGTCTTATATTTGATGCGTGAGCTGATTGGGAGCCAGTGTAGATCTTTCAGTATGGGTGTGATGTGTTCTTGTCTTGTTGTACCAGTTATGTGAGCCGCTGTGTTTTGTGCAACTTGCAGCGGTCTGAGTGTTTGTTTTGATAGACCAAGGTAGATTGGGTTGCAGAAGTCTAGTAGTTGGGTTATTAGTGCCTGGCAGACTGTACGGAAGTGCTCTGGGGCGAGGAGGGGCTTGAGGCGTCGGATAAATCTCATCCTGTGGTATGCGTTTTTGGTGGTTCTGCTTGTGTGATTGTAGATTTAGTTCCTTGTCCAGGGTTACGCCGAGGTACTTTACTCCCGGTTTTATGGGTATGGTTGTGTCTTTTATCTTGATTGGTGGAGGGATGAAGTCAGTGTTTCGAGTGATAATTAGTGCCTCAGTCTTGCTATAGTTTATGGTGAGATGGTTGTTTTGAAACCAGCTGGTCATGTGTATGAGACAGTTTGTTATTTTGGAGTAGTCCGGGTTGTCGACACATGATAAATAGCAATAATAGTAGTAACCTTGGTAAGTCACTTGCAGCCTTCTATGTTGCTAGGTATCTGGGAGTGTAGCATGCTCTCCTGTAGGCAGGGACTTCCTAACCAAGGAGAGTGCAAGAAAGCTGTTGTCCCAGCTGGTAGCCTTCCTGACACCGTGTGCTCCCAGAGTTTCTGGAATTACTTAGTTTCTCAGCTTGTTGGCAGAAGCAGTCAAAATAGTCCCTTGGGTGTGAACTTATATGAGGCTGTCGCAGAGGTTCTTGTTGTCTTGCTGGTCTCCAAGCTCTCAGGATTTCAGCCTTTCCCTCCCTCCTTCGGTGTCCAGCTTGCATTTGTGAGGACAGTCCCAGCATCTCAGGATGATCCCCCTAGTAGCTCATCCAATCAACAAATGACAGCCTGTTTAGCTGGGGAGCTCATTGCAAAAGCTGAATTGCTCAGGGTTGTTGGAACAACCAGAAAGTGGCATAGTCCATCAACCGCCACGAGGCAACGGTCATTCCTTTGGCCTTACTGTGCCTCCAGTCATTGGTCCAAGGCAGAGCATTCTTGGTGTTCACTGACAATGCCATATTGGTGGCATATGTTAACCATCAAGGAGGTATGAGGAGTGCCAGAGAGCTTTGGAGATGGCCACCTTGTTCACCTGGGCAGTAAGGAATCTCCTAGCTCTCTGTGCAACACATTGCAGGCATGGACAATGTGGAGGCAGACTTAACTCCCTCTCCCAAAGATCGAGAGAGTGCTGAGCCATTCTGGACCTCTGGGGTCATCCCATGATGGACCTGATTGTAATCCAGTACACTGCTAGTGTGCAGGATCTTCAGTCACTGCAAGGAAATGAGCTTTGAGGACGTTGATGCCCTAATTTTGCCCTTTCCAAAGCCATGCCTGCTGTATGTGTTCCCTCCATGGCCATTTGTGGAGCTCCTACTTTGCTGCGTAGAACATCCTTTACTGGATTGTCCTGGTAGCACTGGATTGGCCATGGAGACTGTGATTTGGGGACCTGATGCTTTTCCTGTGGACCCCTCCTCTGACTTATTACAGCCTGGGGGCTGTTGCGGCTAGCATTGGTCTTTTTGGATGACCAGGCTCCCACCCTTGTTTATGGCTCGGCTCTTGAAGATGACAATGCATACGAGCTATTTTCCTACTATGGTTTCCACACTTTTGAAAGTGAGGATAGGTTCAGCCAGCTTTGCCTATGTGCATATCTGGTGCCTATCTGAGCATTGGTGCCATGAGTCAGGTTGGGTCTAGTAGGACAGACTTGCCTTTCTTCAGGATGGCCTTGACAAGGGGCCTCTCCCTTAGTTCCCTGAACGTTCAGGTAGCTGCCATGTCATGCTTCGGGGGGGGGGGGGGGGGAATGTGGTGAGGCATCTATAGACTCACACCTGAATATGGCATGTTTCATTCAAGGATTACAACAGTTCCATCCTCCCCTGCATTCAGTAATTTCCTCTTGGGATCTCTGCTTAGTTCTCATGTCCTTAATGTCAGAGCCCTTTGAGCCCCTGAAGTGGCCCACACTTAAAGATCTATCCCTTAAGATTGTCTTTTTGGTCACTATCTGCTTGGCGAGATGGATCTCAGTTATGAGCATTGCCATGCGGGGATCTTGTCTTTCTCTGAAGAGTCCGGGTACATTTGAAATGTTCTCTTTGCCCAAGGTGGTGTCATCCTTTCATGTTAATCAGGTGTGGTCTCTGCTCTCCTTTTCTAAGGAATAGTGCCAAGGGAAGGACAGGGACCTTTGTCTGTTGAATGCCAAGATAATGCTTCTCCAGTATCTCAAGCTTACTAACTCCGTTTGCAAATCAGACTATTTGTGCTGTTTGCAGGCCCTCATAAGGGTAACATGGCCATAGGCCACTGCTTCAGCATATCTGTTGTAGAACCAGTCGGTTCTGGAGGGTTTGCATATGCATTCCACTCTGGTGCAAGTATCCTCATGGGCTGAGTGCAGCTCAGTCATCCCCTCAGATGTCTGTTGGGCAGCAGCATGAGCATCACTTTCTGCTTCTGTCAAGTGGCACTGACCCATGGTATGTAGCTTGGGATGCACAATGTGGGGTCAGTATCACTATAAGTCATGAAGAGCGCCACAAACACGCAAGGGCATAACAAGGGCAAAGGGCATATACGGTGGCAGGGTGAGTAGCAGAAACCACCATCAGAAGGGCAACATGGTGCAAAGAGCACAATGAACACCTCAAAAATAGTGGAAGAGAACAAAGAAGCACCATAATTGATTTAAGCAGACCAAGGAGACCAGCAAGACACCGAGATCAGCTTCTAAGTCCTAAATTCTGCCAGGAGGATCAGCACAGCACCCAGATCGCCTGAAAGTCCCTAAATTCTACCAGGAAAATAGCTTCCACCATAGACTTTAATGGGGATGAATGGGAGGAATACATGAATAGTCCAATTCCTGAAGACTAACAGAATGAGTGTATTCGAAACAAAAATGAGCCCAAAAATCTTTTGGCGTGCACATGCCTATCTGTTAGCGGTGGATGAGTTTTAAACATGTTTTTTTAGTTATGTAGTTCTCTATGAATTGCATTTAGCAAAATTGGCTGTATATACATTTTAATAAATGAAAAGAAATAAGCCACAAACCCACTATAAAAGCCTGACTTGGACCAGAAAATTCTTTGTCGTCCTTCGCTAGAATAACAGGACAAACCCAAGGAGAAAACTTGTTGGTCCAGCAGGGAACCAACCTTGGTTTGCCATTTTATGTGAGCCCAGTTGCTTCATGAGACCATTGCTTGCTCAATAGTATGCTAGAGTTTGGTTCTTGGGATTCTCTTGCTTGCCAAGCTGTCTTAATTTCTGAAAATGTTGGACACATGCCGCCTTCCTCATCCATTTCCAGTCTGTCTTGCATTTTAGGATTACATTCTGAAGTCTGATTTTCTGGCTCTCCTGGAACCTGCTGCATTTTGCCATACTCTTACCTACTGCTACTGCCTCTGCCTAGACTCTAGTACCTGTGTGCAGTATCTTCCTATTTGTCTCTCCGGGCCAGTCCAGGCACTGTAGGGTTGTCAATCTTCTCCAACAGCTGAGGACTGAAAACCTCAGTCTTGCTGACAAGCCTATCCAGCTCCCTCTGATGTCAGACACTCAGTCTTTCAGTCCTCAGCAGCTGGATAGGACGTGGCTGACAGGCTCCCTGAGAGACAAATAAGAATTTGGTGTTAGTTTAGTGTAGTAGCAGCAGGACAGTGTGGCTTTCACTGGTTTGCCCTAGCAGGGCTATTATAACCAGAGCAGGGGGAATTGACTGTGGTAAAAAAAACAAAAAATAAATAAATAAATAAAAACCCGAGTGAATGGTGCTAGAGGCAGAGCCTGTCTCACATAGCCCCTCCAGTCATCCCCGAAGGGACAGGTAGGATCTGGGAGCCCCAGAATGCAGTCCTCGTTCCCAGGGCCAGAACTGACTCACCAGAGAGGTGAGCAGCATTCAGCAAGTTTTCACAGCAGCTGGTCAGGTAGGACTTCGGGATTGTTGATTGGCGTCACGGTGCTGTTCGGCTGGAGGTAAACCGGCGGAGAAACAAGACGTGTTTTTTTTTTTCTTGCGATCAAGTGCATGCTGCCCAGAGCAGTAACGTGCACGCAGTGCGGGAGTCGGCGAGGTCTTTCTGGGCCAGGTATCTGCTAGATTTGCTTTCGCACTGCTAGTTCTGTAGAAAGGCTTTTTGGAGAGACAATGGAAGCTCAGGCGATGTCCTCAGATGCAGCGGAGCTACTTCACGGCACGGAGGAGAAGGTGGGAACGGCGGCCATTTTTTCTGTAGCAGCCGTTTCTCCCGCTTTCCAGAGCAAGTCGGGGGAAAAGAAAACAAAATCCAAGAGGCCTTCCCTGGAGCTAATTCAGCCACAAGGGCTATTGCCTGAGCCACAAGAAACCGTAGGAGCAGTGTTCTCGGCGGATTTTATTCTATCGTTGCACAAGGCATACTGGTTAAAATTAGAACAGGCCTCAAACAAGCCATTTTCCTCAAATGGGGGCAGCGTGCCTCTGGGGGAGATGTTGGTGGCAGATCCTGGAGAAGGGACTTCCGCTAAAGCTCTAGCGGCAGATGTGGGTTTTGAGGTTTTTGGACCACATCTTGGTACGCCTCAGGAGACAGAAGAGGGTGAAATTCTCTCTGAGGGGGTGCTGGATTCTTGGGCACTAGGTGATTTGGAAGAAGTAGTTGTGCCTGGTGAGGATCCTAATATTTTCAGGGTTTTTCGCAAAGAGGAGCTGGCGGCTCTGATTACCCAGTCCCTGTGGGCTCTAAACATTGCTCTTCCAAAGGTGCCAGAGGAGCCATTAGAAGATCTGCTTCTCCAGGGGTTTAAACCAGAACAGCGTTGTTTTCCTGTTCATAGGGTTGTTAAGCAAATGGTTGATTTGGAATGGGAGTATCCCGAGGCTTCTCTGAGGGGTAGCAGGGCCATTGGAAGGCTTTACCCTGTGCCGCAGGAGGACAAGGAGTTGCTGTGTATGCCTAAGGTGGATGTGCTGGTGGCAGTGGTGACGAAGACTACAATTCCAATGGAAGGGCGGGGCGGCTTTAAAGGATATTCAAGACCGTAAGCTAGAGACTCTGCTTAAGCAGGCATTTGATTCCAGTGCGCTGGCACTTCAGGCATCCATTTGTGTAGCCTATATCTCTCGGGCTAACATTCGATGGCTCCAGGGAGACTCTGTTTCTGACAAAGAAGAGAGGTCTTCATCCAAGGCAGCACGGTTAGTCAGCAGCAGCTTATCTGGCAGTCGCTTTTTATGATCTGGTCAGAATTTCGGCAAAGCCATGGCTTTGCTGATTGCCGCTCAGCGATTTATTTGGCTGCGGAATTGGGCAGCAGATGCATCCTCAAAGATGCGCCTCAGTAAACTCCCTTATAAGGGTAAGCTTCTCTTTGGGAAGGTCCTGCAAAAGATACTGAAGGACTTGGGGGATTCCAAGGGAGGCCGGCTCCCGGAGGATCAACCTAGGGGGGGTGCGTCCTGTCTCGCTGGCTAGAGGACAAGGTAGGGACGGTCGTAGGTTCCGAGGCTCTGTTTGCTCCTTATCAGAGAGGCCATTTTCCTTTGCGAGGGCAGTCCTTTCGAGGGGCGCGAGGCTTCGACAGGGGATATTTCAGTTCTCTGCAGAATCCTCCTAAAAAATCCCAATGAAAGGCGGCCGGCTCAGGTGGAGCCTCTGGTGGGTGGACTGTTACAGGCGTTTTACTCCGTCTGGGCCGACGAGGGTGCTGCATTTTCGGATGGAGACTCTCCGGTCCGTGATTCGCTCAGTAAAGCCGGGAGAGTTTCTGTCCTCCATAGATCTAACGGAAGCCTATCTGCACATTCCGATCAGGCCAGATCATCAAAAATTCTTGTGGTTTGCTGTGCTGATGGGACATTTTCAGTTCTGAGCTTTGCTGTTTGGGCTGGTGACAGCTCCACGCACTTTCACAAAGGTGATGGTGGTGGTGGCGGCAGCGGCCTTGCGGAAAAAAGGAATTCAGGTGCATCCTTATCTGGACGATTGGTTGATTCGAGCGGGGTCGCAGGAGGAGTCAGTCGCAGCGACCGACCAGGGGGTTCAGTTTCTAGAACAGTTAGGTTGGGTGATAAACCAGGCCAAGAGTCGGTTGCATCCTGTCCAGTGGCTGGTCTACCTCAGTGCCTTGTTCGATACCAAGAAAGGGGCAGTGTTTCTGCCCGAAGACAGGATATAAAAGCTGTGGAGGCAGGTGAAGGGTTTTTTGCGGCTGCAGGCGCCGACGGCGTGGAGATACTTGCAACTGCTGGGGTCCATGGCGGCAACGTTGGACTTGGTCCCGTGAGCCAGAGCGTATATGCATCCCCTTCTGCAGGCTCTGCTATCCAGGTGGTCTCCACAGCATCAGACCCTGACTCAGAAGCTCGTATGTCCAGAGAATGTGCGTATCAGTCTGCAGTGGTAGTTCGATCCTTGCCGTATGTAAGCAGGGGTTTCGTTGGTGGAGCCAGAGTGGATGTTGGTTACCACGGATGCCAGTCTGTCGGGCTGGGGGGCTCATTGTTTGTCCCAGGTCACGCAAGGAGTCTGGACCGCCAAAGAGTCCGGGTGGTCGATCAATCGCTTGGAGATGAGAGCGGTGAGCCTGGCACTGCAGCAGTTTGCCGATCTAGTCAAAGGGACAGCAGTTCGTATTTTCTCCGACAACGCGGTGACGGTTTCCTATATCAACAGACAGGGGGGCACGGGGTGTACAGCCCTACTAGAAGAGAGTCAGCGATTGATGCAGTGGGCGGAGGACCATCTACTAGCCATATCAGCGCATGTAGCAGGACGAGACAACGAGGCCACTCACTTGATATGCCAAAATCATTCACGAAGACCAAAAAATCCTCAAGTGACAGAGCCTTCACGTTCACTGCCCCCATGCTATGGAATGATCTCCCACTAGACCTCCGCACCATAAAAGACCTCTCCCAATTTCAGAAGGAACTTAAAACATACCTATTCTCCGAATATTTCCAAATTTCCTACCCCCATGCCCTGTCCCACAACATCCACAGACACACCAACTCAGAACCCCCAAAACCACAATTAAATAACCCCACACAGTCCCCCTTCACACACACAAAACCTATGATAATAATGGAAATAAATTCCACCACCTACACATGACACCATTATTCTGAAACACATTGTACGATTACTCTAACACATTTGTATAGAACCACTTGTAAATAACTTATGTAAATAGTTTGGATAGTTTTTATTTCTACATCTGTTGTTATATGTAAAAAGTTGGAAAGTTTCTTTCTGTTCAATGTAATGTATACGGAAGTATACTTATTGTTAACTTGTTCCATGTAAACCGCCCTTGATCACTGGAAGGGGCGGTATAGAAGAAATAAATAAATAAATAAATAAAACGTGCAGGCCGACTATCTCAGTCGACATGACTTAGATCCTGGAGAGTGGGAGCTAAACGCGGCTGTCTTTCACAACATAACAATGTGCTGGGGTCAGCCAGTCATGGACCTCATGGCTACCCTTGAACGCCAAAGCGGCACGCTTCTACAGCAGATACAGGGTTCACATGTTGGAGGGTCTCAACGGGCTAGTCCAGCCCTGGCCGTTGGAGCACCTGCTGTATGTGTTTCTGTGGCCTTTGATTGGACGAGTGGTACGGAGAATTGCGGGGCACGGGGGAGAAGTGATTCTCATTGCTCCCGATTGGCCCAGAAGGCCGTGGTATGCGGATCTCGTTTGTTTGCTTGTCGATTGTCCCTGGAGGCTCCCCAGCCGGATCAACCTGTTGAATCAGGGACCAGTTCTGATGCCCCAGGTGGATCAGTTCTTGCTTACGGCTTGGCTATTGAGAAGGAGTGCCTCCGGCGGCGGGGCTACTCGCCGGTGGTGATTACCACCTTACTGAATTCCAGGCATAGGTCGACGTCTGTAGCGTTTGTCTGTGTGTGGCATATCTTTGAAAACTGGTGTGCGGAATGGGACGTATGGCCGTTCTCCGCATCGTTACCAGTTATTTTGGCTTCTCTGCAAGGCGGTCTGGAAAAAGGGCTAGCCGTCAGTATTCTGAAGGTTCAACTGGCTGCTTTAGCTTGCTATAGAGGAAAGGGTTTGGGCAGCGCCTTGTCCGCACATCCCAATGTACAGCGTTTTCTGAGGGCAACTAGAATTATCCGGCCTCCAGTATGATCGATGGAACCCACTTGGGATTTGAATTTAGTTTTGGAGGCATTGACGCAGCCTCCTTTCAAACCGCAGTCCACGGTGAGTCTAAGAGAACTGTCTTGGAAGACGGCGTTTCTTGTCACTCTGTGTTCGGCTAGAAGAGTCTCTGATCTTCAAGCTCTTTCATGTAGGGCTCCTTACCTGCAGTTTACAAAGGAGAAGGTGGTGTTGTGGCCAGTTCCGTCTTTTCTGCCCAAGGTGGTTTCCGCCTTTCATTTGAATCGGACGGTTTCGTGTCCGACTTTTCGGCATATAGAGGGGAGTGACGGATCTCCGGCTCTTTGGAAGTTGGATTTGGGAAGAGTGCTCCATAGATATCTCCGGAAGACAGAACCGTTTCTGAAGTCGGACAGGTTATTTGTGATTTTTGGGGGGCCTCGTAGAGGTTAGGCAGCTTCTAAGGCCTCCATTGCCCGATGGGTGAAGCGGGCGATTGGGGCTGCTTATCATGCGAAGGGCAGAGTGCCTCCTCCAGGCCTCGGGGCGCATTCTACTAGAGCACAAGCGACATCTTGGGCAGAATTGGCTTTGGTTCCGCCGGTGGATATCTGTCGGGCGGCGATTTGGTCGTTGCTTCATTCTTTTTCTAAACATTACCAGTTGGATGTGCAGGCCAGGGAGGATGCGAAGGTTGGGGTCTCGACTGTATTAGCGGGGCTCGCAGGACCCTCCCGTTTTTAGGGACTGCTTTGGTATTTCCCTACAGTGCCTGGACTGGCCCGGAGAGACGAATAGGAAGGAGAAATTAGACCTTACCTGCTAATTGTCTTTCCTTGAGTTCTCTCTGGGCCAGTCCAGGGCCCACCCTGGTTAGTCTGTGAGTATCTGGTTCTGGGCAGGAAATATTGGTTTTGGGGGAGTAGTTTCTTGTGGCTGCAGTTTGGGGCTCCCGCTATGGGGCGGGAGGAGAATGCTAGGGACCGCTCTGGTTTGGTTAAATGGGATCAGTAGGCGCATAAAAAAAAAAAAAAAGCGTACCAGGGGATACTAACGAAACTCAACATTGTATTTGGTATGAAAGCCAAGTGCCAAGGAAGCAAAAACAGGTTTTTCTTTTCAAGGTTTCTAGACAGGTTTTTGTGTTGCTGTTTTTTAGTTGTAGACTGCTTTGACAATAGGAGACTGAGTCTCTGACACCAGAGGGAGCTGGATAGGCTGTTAGCAAGACTTTGAGGTTTTCAGTCCTCAGCTGCTGGAGAAGATTGACAACCCTACAGTGCATGGACTGGCCCGGAGAGAACTCAAGGAAAGACAATTAGCAGGTAAGGTCTAATTTCTCCTTGTCAGTTGCCTGTGACCCAACTGGCACTTGACAGGAATATGACAGTAAGTTTGTTAATACTTAGTGTAACCTAGCAGGGCATAGATATGTTCCAGTACAATAGGATACTCTAATGTTGCTCTAACAATTCCCTGATATTTTTAGTTCAAACACATGATTTAAAGTAATTGTGCCTGCAATGCTATCTTATAGCAAGTCCATCTCCAGCAGGGGTGCATATTTGCAGTAACCCGTTTCATGTCTAGATGTGCTACATGTTGTGTTCTTATTTTTTTCTTTATTTTCTTCTCTTCTTTTATTTCTCTCTGCTGTACTCCCATTTTTCTTTCCTCCTACAGATTTAGTTCCTCTGGTCTTCCATTCCCTTTTTTGTTCCCTTAGTAATCCCATTTGTAGCTCTGTCCATCACAGCAGAAACAATGAGTAGGGTTTTGTGGGGTGTGGGTTTTTTTTGCTTGAGCAAAAAAAAAAAAGGAAATCTCTTAAAATTGCAGCTTTTGTTGTTGAGAAAGCTGTGCCCTCTGGACTAGAGAGGTGGTTCAGCAGTAAGTGTATTTGTGAAAGTAAGTTTACAGCAATTGGCAACAAGGCTTTCTGCACAGGAAACTCTAGCTGCATTTCCACAAAATTGCTTCCCTGTCTGCATCTGTGTGCATACATAGATACAAATACATAAAAAGGACAATTTTCAAAATCATTTACCCAGATTGGTAACCTTCAGCCAAGCTACCTCCCTGTACTCGGGGTGTGCATTAGTTTAGTGCATCTTCAGTTCGTTAAAGCGCATTAAAAATGTAATGTGCACTAAATTGTTTTCCATATCATCCTGCTAGAACAGTCTAAGACAGGTGGGCTATGTCCCCTATCAGCAGAGGCAAAGAAAAGATCCCATAAGCCTCCTATGACCTCATCCTGCTATAAAATGCAGCTAGGGACACACCTCAGAATTTCCCTCTCCAGCAGATGGTGGATGCATCAAATCAACTCTAATAAAAATTCTGGGAAAGATTTGATTTGGCTTGTGAGTAACCACCCTTAGAAACATGATGGCAGAAAGACTGGATGGCCTATCCAGTCTGCCCTTCCATACAACTACTATAGTCCCTTTTTTCCTTTAGAGATCTTCTGTATCTGCCCCATGCTTTCCTGAATTCAGATACTGTCGTGGTTTCTACTACCTCCACTGTGCTTCTACCACTCTTTCTATAAAGAAATATTTCCACACATTACTCCTGAGTCTATCCCCTTTCACCTTCATCCTATGGCCCCTTGTTGCAGAACGTTTTTAAATTAATAGGCTCTCCTCCTGTGCATTTATGCCACAGAGGTGTGTGTTTAGACAGATTTGTATACCACCTTATCCTTCAATCAAAGTGGTCACAAAACGTTTAGACAATACATTTGGAGGGTTATATTTGTTATAGGGGTGTTTAAATACATTGTATAATAGACTCGTGTGTCTGGTTAGGTTAAGTGGGTGTGTAGTTGGTGGAGGTATTTAGTTGTCAGAGGTTTTTTATTACTGTGTGGTGTTGTATTGTTTGGGTAGGAAATATTGTTGGTATGTTCATATGTTTCAATAAAGAGCAGGGCTTTAAGGGCTTTGAGGAACTCTGTGATGTCATCCATTGCCCTCAGGCTTGTTGGGAGGGAGTTCCATAGAGTGGGCGCCAAAAGAGATGGGGCTCTTTGAAGTTATTTGTTTAGTCTTCTCTATTGTTTAAACTTCTCTATCATATTTCCTCTCTCTCACCTTTCCTTCAAAGTATGCATATTGAGATCTTTGTCTGTCCCCATATGCCTTATGGTAAACTCCACTGATCATTTTGGTAGCCACCATCTGTACTGACTCCATCCTGTTTATATCCTTTAGAAGGTGTGATCTTCAGAATTGCCCAAAATACTCCAAATGATGTCTCACTAAAGAGTTATTCAGAGGCACTATCACCATGTTGCTGCTCATTCCTCTCTCACTATGCACCCAAGCATCCTTCTGGCTTATGCTTTCGCCTTTTCTACCTGTTTGGCTACCTTAAGATCAGCAGAAATGATCATGCCTATATCTTGCTCTTCTTTCATGGACCCTTAAAGGTGACTTCCTCACTAGAGCTCTATGCTGGAGGCTCCACTAGAGTTGCCCTTAAAACCAGTGCTCTTTTGGCTATTGCCATATGGAGGAAGGGAATTGGTTATGCTCGTTGTCCTTTATCTGATTAAGGGTAGTTGAGCAGCCAGGAGTTTAGAAAAGGATTCTGTGACAGGGGCTGGTCCTTCTAGATGACAAAATTTCCTTCTCTCTTATGGCTTGGCTCTTATTTTATTTATTTTTTATACCGCGCTCTTTTAGAATCAGTGTGGTTTACATGTATACTAACAAGTATTTTTTATTCCCTTGTCCCCGAAGAGCTCACAATCTAAGTGTACCTGAGGCAATGAAGGGTTGACTTGCTTGCCCAAGGCCACAAGGAGTGGCCATGGGACTAGAGACCACAGTCCCTCCAGCCTGAAGTTGCTTGTCCCCATGCAGGAATTGAACCCCTGGCCTTTCGGCCTGAGGTAACCTGTCCAACCACTAAGCCACGCCTCCCTCCTTGAGAAGCAACATTCAGCATGTAATGATTACTCTCTGGCTGTGGTTTCCACACTCCTAAACATGAGGAGAGGTTCTTTCAGCCTTACCTATGTGCACTTCTGGTGCCTCTTTAAGTGGTGGTGCCGTGAGCATCGGGTTGATACTAGTATGGTAGACTTGCCTTCCTTGCTGGCCTTTTTTCATGATGACCTTGACAAGGGCCTATCCCTTAGTTCCCCAAAGATTCAGGTGACAGCCTTTTAATGCCTTAGGGGGCCTGTGGTGTGGTGTACTATAGCCTCGCATCTAGATACGACATTTCCTTCAGGGGCTATGACACTTGCACCTGCAGCTAGTCATTCCCTCTTGGGATCTCTGCTTAATTCTCTAGGCCTCGATGTCTGAGCTCTTTGAACCCTGAAGCATGCCACACTTAAAGATTTGTCCCTTAAGACAGTCTTCGTGGTCGCAGTCTGCTCAGTGAGACGTATCTTGAGTTGCATACATTATTATGCAGTGATCCTTAATCCTCATTCTCAGAGGAGGTCGTGTACATTCAGCCTTTCTCCTTCTTGCCCAAATTGGTGTCCTTTCATGTTAATTAGATGGTCTGTATGCCTTCTTTTTCTAAGGAACTATGCAAAGGGGTAGGATAAGGATCTTTGCCTGGTGGATGTCGGGTGAATGCCTCTCTGGTATCTCAAGGTTGCTAAGTCCTTTTATAAGTTGGACCATCTGTGCTGTTTGCAGGCCCCCACGTAAGGGTGGCGCAGTCACCAAGTCTACCTTGGGGTTGCGGATCCAAGGAAGCTAATTGCTTCAGTGTATCTGCTGTGGAATCAGTTGGTCCAAAGGTGGTGTGTGCGCACTCCACTTGGGTGCAGGCATCCTCTGGGTTTGATCGCCCATTAGACATTTTTTGGGCAGCAATGTCCACTTTTGTCAAGCCTTGCTGCTTGGATGTCTACATTTGGGAGGACATGGCCTTTGATTCAGGGGTCTTGAAAGCTGATGTTTCTTCCTGCCTAGTGGAGTTGTCGCTTTGGTACATTCCAGTTGTCTGGAATGGTCTAGCGCAGGGGTCTGCAACCTTTAAGACATAAAGAGCCACTTGGACCCGTTTCCGAAGGGAAAAAAAAAACTGGGAGCCGCAAAACCATTGCGACATTTAAAACAAATCTAACACTGCATATATTGTTTCTTACCTTAATGCTATATACGACCCCCTACTTTTCCTGTTAAAATATAGGTGTTTGGCCTATACTCGCCGTATAAGACTACCCCTCTTCCGTCGCACACCAAAAAAAATACGCCAGAAAATATAACAACAAGAAGTAACAATATTTGATTTCAAAATTATGATTTTGTAGTCAAATCACTAATATGAAATAAAATTATTTTTTCTACCTTTGTTGTCTGACCAATTTATTCTTTGATCATGCTGGTCCCGATCTGAGGCTTCTGCTTTCCTGTCTTCTCTTAGCTCTCTTTCTGTGGTCTATGGTCCATCTGCCAGTTCTTATCTCTTCTTTCGTTTTCTTCACTTCTTTCCATCAGCCTATTTCCAGTCCCAGTAACCCTCCCCAATATCAGCCCCTTTCCAGTCCTCACTCCCAGTACCTTCCAATGTCAACTTGCATTCCCATGATTGCCACTGGTGTCCATTTCCTTCCAGTCCCCCTCCTTCCCCACTGACCAATCCCTTCTAGTACAAATACCATGGCAGCCCCTCTCAGATCCAGTTCCATTCTCCCATCCCCTTATATCAGCCCATTTGTAGCCTTAGCCCCCAGTTATCTTCCAGGGCCAGCAGCTCTATCCTCCCCTCCCCACAATCAGCCCATGCCCAGTCAAAGCCCCCCAATCAGCTCGCTTCCAGTGCTAATCCCCCCTCAACCCCATTACCAGTGCTAGCCTCCCCTAATCAGCCCAATACCAGTCCTACCCCCCATCAGCTCATTACCAGTCCTAGCCTCCCCTAATCAGCTCATTTCCAGTGCTCGTCCCCTCAACCCCATTACCAGTGCTCCATCCCTCCATGTCAGCTCCCTCCCTCCCTCCCTCCCTCCCTCCATATCAGCTCCCTCCCTCCATGTCAGCCCGCCTCCCCAATCCCTCCATGTCAGCCCCCCTCCCTCCATCCATATCAGCTCCCTCCCTCCATGTCAGCCCCCCTCCCTCCATCCATCCATCCATATCAGCTCCCTCCCTCCATGTCAGCCCCCTCCCTCCATGTCAGCCCCCTCCATCCCTCCATGTCAGCCCCCCTCCCTCCATCCATTCATATCTGCTCCCTCCCTCCATGTCAGCCCCCTCCATCCCTCCATGTCAGCCCCCCTCCCTCCCTCCCTCCCTCCATCCATTCATATCAGCTCCCTCCCTCCATGTCAGCCCCCTCCATCCCTCCATGTCAGCCCCCCTCCCTCCATCCATTCATATCTGCTCCCTCCCTCCATGTCAGCCCCCTCCATCCCTCCATGTCAGCCCCCCTCGATCCATCCCTGCATGTCAGCCCCCCGCCCGCCATGTCAGCCCCCGCCATCCCACCATGTCAGCCCCCCTCCCTCCATTCATTCATATCTGCTCCCTCCCTCCATGTCAGCCCCCTCCATCCCTCCATGTCAGCTCCCTCCCTCCATGTCAGCCCCCTCCATCCCTCCATGTCAGACCCCCTCCCTCCATCCAATCATATCTGCTCCCTCCCTCCATGTCCGCCCCCCTCCCTCCATGTCAGCCCCCTCCATCCCTCCATGTCAGCCCCCCTCCCTCCATCCATTCATATCAGCTCCCTCCCTTCATGTCAGCCCCCCTCCCTCCATGTCAGCCCCCTCCATACCTCCATGTCAGCCCCCCTCCCTCCATCCATTCATATCTGCTCCCTCCCTCCATGTCAGCCCCCCCCCTCCATCCATCCATTCATTCATATCTGCTCCCTCCCTCCATGTCAGCTCCCTCCCTTCTTCTGCAGCCACGGCTCCCTGCCTCTTACGGAACCGCGGCTGTGCTTTTAAAATCATCTCGGAGCCCTTCCTGTCTTGACGGGCTCCGTGCAGCATTGTCCCGCCTCCAAAACTTCCTTTAGAGGCGGGACAATGCTGCACGGAGCCCGTCAAGACAGGAAGGGCTCCGAGATGATTTTAAAAGCACAGCCGCGGTTCCCTAAGAGACAGGGAACCGCGGCTGCAGAAGAAGGGAGGGAGCTGACATGGAGGGAGCCCATAACGCGACGTTTAAAGCGGGCAGTGTGCTCCGGAGCCGCGGCAAAGGTGAGAAAGAGCCGCATGCGGCTCCGGAGCCGCGGGTTGCCGACCCCTGGTCTAGCGGGACAATATGGAAGGTGATATTTTACTTACTTGATGATGCTCTTTCCTTGAGTACTGCTAGACCAGTCCAGGACCCATCCCCTTGGCCTGTTATGTTTTGCTGTGCTTTTCTACAGTTGGCCCTGCGGGCCCATATCTCTTTGACAGGCCTGTCTAATGATTATCTTGTACATAATTATGGTTGTTTATTCTGTTGAACCTTGTAATCCTCACTGAGGTTGTGTGCAGAGATTCTTCACCATGTGCTTTGATACAAATACTGAGGTGTGCCCCAGCTGCATCTGTGATTATAGGAAAATGAGGTCATAGCCTTTGGAATTTTTTTTTCTGTCTCAGCCTCTGTTGGTAGGGGGACATGGTCCCCTCATCAGGACTGGTCTAGCAGGACTCAACAAAAGGACATTATCTGGTAAATTTCTCCTTATGCACCTTATTCAAATTAGCTCTCCTTAGTTCGTTAGTGCATGTTAATTAAGCATGCATTAAAATTCCCTGTTAAAAATGTGTGAAACTAAACAAAAAAAATCTGAAAATTGGGAAAAATTAGTGAAAAAAAAGGATAACAAAATTAAATTTTCTTAAACGTGCACGCCTTCCCCCTATCCATTTAACTATGTGCAAGATTTCACTGCATGTGTACGTTTAGCAAGATAGAAGCTTTCTTTGTGTGTTTTAGTATGTTCAAGGAAAACAATATGTATCTGATTTACGAATGTACACATGCTATTTTGTTCTGTTGGCTTCTTGCATAAGTAGTGAGTGCAAAGTGCATGTGCCATTTATACACACCTTTGTTGTTTTTCACACAATTTTCTGGATTGTTTTCCCTTTGAAAATTAGCTGCAAGGTGCATATCTGACATTTGAACAGGCTATTAAAATTGTTCCCTATACAATAGTCATATAGACATGTAAAAACAGCATTCCTACACGCTGGTAAATATAAGCACACTAGGGATATGCATGCTTTTGCAGGCATTTGATTTGTGTTAAATTGATTTTAATGCTCATCAGCCTATGACCGAATGCACATTATGTCAATGTGTGTTAAATGTGTGAAATGAACAAAAAAAATGCCAGATAATCAAAGTCTGAAAATGGCCCAAAACTGAATTTTTACATGCTTGTCCCTAAAACACACACATGCATGTACAGAGATATACATCCCTGTGGATAAATATATGTAGATAACACTTAGACAAGACAAACACGCAGATATAAATTGATGCACAATTGTATGCCTATAGACGGCAGTCATGCCATCATGTACAGACAGCTGCACTGTAAGAAACCAAGCACAGCACATGATAAAAGCAGGATGGTTTAGGGGAGAAAGGCTTGGTGCTGTTTTACTGGAGAATACTTGGAGGACATAGCTTTGTAGCAATAGTGTGAATAGAATGTGATATAGACTGAATGGTGGGATATATTTAGATTGTTACTCTAGTAGTAACAGCATTAATGTTGATCTGTAACCACCCAGAGCTGTTTATTGTAGGCAGTAAATAGAATAAATTAGGTATTGCTTCTCATTAAGACTGTCACTGTGTACAGATTCTTGCCATGCGGACTGAACAGTAATTCTGGCAAGACAATCATTGAGTGTTAAATAGTGACAGACCAACAAAATCTGATTATCTTATTATAAATCACAAACAATTTTAATATTTGTTGATGTCTTATGACAAGTAGTGTGGTATCTTTATTTTAACGAGCTCCATGGAGAAAGGTTCACTGGTAGCCTGCAGTCCAGTGTGCTGATACCATA
This sequence comes from Ichthyophis bannanicus, assembly GCA_033557465.1. Lineage (NCBI taxonomy): Eukaryota > Metazoa > Chordata > Amphibia > Gymnophiona > Ichthyophiidae > Ichthyophis > Ichthyophis bannanicus. The sequence continues at coordinate 49,646,139 of CM066046.1, forward strand.
CCAGTTAGCTCTATAGGTTGGCAAACTTCTTATGTCGATCTGATTAGCAGAATACTTAATACTGTTGTATAATTTGAGATTTGTCCACACTTCCCAAGACCTGGAAAATTCAGTGGCAACGTTTCTGAATTTCAATGACAATCATGTAGTACCGATTGCATAGGTTTGCTTATTAAATATACATTTGTCTTATTAAAATTATTGAATAGTTTATGAATGTAAACAGCAAACACTTTCAGTTCAGTCTGGTTAATTTTTGGAGTTAAAATTATTTGGATCGTTTTCAGGTCTATTAAAGTTAATAGGGCAAGCAATTTTACATTCTAACAGTGGGGTTTTCCATCCCTTTTTTATCAAGTTTGTTAACTTTTAGCAGTTATCTGTCACAGAGACAACAGTGCTCCAAGACATAGAAAATGGCATGAAGATCACATGGCATTGACAACTAAAGGCACCAACGTTGGTATGAAGACTCCAAGGCACCATGAGGGGGGGGACATTTTGGTGCGGACATTGGCATGGAGACCCAAGACACAGGAAGAGGGGCAAAACAGCACATACATTAACAGGAAAACCCCAAGGCACTAAGAAGGGGGAGGGGTAAAGCAACACTAGCATTGGCATGGAGACCCCAAATCTTCTGGGCATAGGGTGAAAAGAAGTAAGAATTGGATCAGCAGCAGTTCTGTGGGAAAATGAGCCCATTTGAGGGCGTGCATGAAGGTGTATCCGAGCATTTCCATAGATAAATTTGTCCAGAAGAATTTGACAGCAAGAGTGTAGTTCTTGTTGATCTGCCAAAAAAGATCATTTATTTAACACTTTTTGTATACCGCTTTTATATTAGTCAAATCGGTTTACAAGGAACAATTAACTTATGAATTAGGGTTTACATTAAACTATGTAGAGTACAGTCAACTTGGAGAGGGTTTAGTAAAGGTTAAAACAGCAAAATACTTTGACTTGGGTGTGGAACAATCAATTTGGATTTAATTCAGCAAGGTTTAGATGACATATAAGCATCTAAACTTATGTGTCATAGGGTTTGTTAGCTAATCATTTGTGTCTGCCCAGAAGTGTTCAATGAAAAGGTGTGTTTTAAATCTTTCTGAGATCTTGTAATGTTTCTGCCATTTATAGGTGTTCAGGTAGGGAGTTCTAAATTGAAAGTGCGAGAAGGGTGAAAGCTCTATTGCACGTTTGTTGATTACATTTTGTTTTGAGTACAGAAATAGTAGGTTCAGATTTTAGGATCTTCTTGATCTGGATTCTGGAACTTTTAGTGTTTCAAGACAGGTGGCTGACTAATTTTGAAGTATTTTGAAGATTATTGTAACGACTTTGTATTTTATTCGTAGTGTTATTGGTAGCCAGTGTAAGTTGTTTAGAATAGGTGTAATGTAGTCCTGTCTTGGTGCCCCGGAGGTTATTCTGGCTATCGTGGTGTATAGGCAGTATAGTGAGTATTTTGGAAGCCCCTGATATAGCATATTGCAAAAGTCTAGATGGGGTGTTTGCTTGGAATACTGATTTGAAGTCTGAGGAGTTGAGAAGTGGACAAAGGTTTTATAATATTTTCATCTTGAGATAAGCTGTGTAGGTGGTTCTTTTGATGTGCAATAGCATGTTTAGGTTTTGGTCAGTCATGTTCCCAGGTATTTGACCTCTGTTTTCACTGTTAGATCTGGCTGGAAGGGTGAAATGTAGGTCCTTCATAATGTGGAACACGTCTGTCTTTTTGAGGTTCACAGAGAGGCTCGTGTTTTTGAGGAATTGTGTGAGTGTGTCAAAACAGGTTGTGATAGTTGTGTAGTCAGGGAATCTTGTAGTAATTAAGGTGTTCTTGGGGATTTTGGCAGACTAAGGCTGCTCTGTTGTACCCCAAAGATATGATTGACCTTGCACTGCTCAAAACAGACTCAGATGCTTAGAAAGAAATGAGATCTTTATTTTGCCCAATCAGTTACAATCTTAGCCAAAAAGCAAACTGCAGCATTACTTTTTTAAAATAACAGTTTGCCTGAGTGCTGGGAGGTTAGGGGACAAAGAGAACAGAAGCTGAGCTACTAAGCACAGACCCTCTGTATGGATCCTGTTTGTCTCCTCCCCCCATGAATGATACTGAATGCCATTCTTATATACATTAATTGAGCCAGTCATCTATTTGCAATTGGGGACTTTTTACTGTACTATATTCCTATTGGCCAAGTTTTAACTCTGTTTCCTGTGCAAGCCCTTCCGCAGATTTCCAGACTTCTGCAAATAAGCTGGAGGAGAATTGATAACACATATTCCAGTTATCTTCCTTGTTTCTACCCACTTTTCCCTCCCCCTTTCTAGTCTGTAGTGGGCATATTTCTTGTTTCTACATATCTTGTACTTGGCCTACTGCCACCAGTTCTGTGCAAACAGTCTGTGCTCTCTGAAATCTGCCCAGCAACAAGATAATGGCCACATTTAGTGCGGCTCTTGCTACAGATCTACTTCCAGTCACTCTGTTAAGCCACAGGATTGCTTTAGGATATGGTATGAAGTGGGCTTCAACCTGCTTCATTTCAACCGTGTATATCATGATGTCTGCGTATATGTGGAATAGAATTTGGTGTATTCTCAAGATGTTGCAGATAGGTTGTATGTAGTACCTGAAGAGTGGAGAATGGACACTGTAACACCAATTTTTAAAAAGGGTATCGGGGGTGATCCGGAAACCTACATACCGATGATCTTGATGTCCATTCCAGCCAAAACGGTAGAAACCATTATAAGAATAAAATTACTGAACATGAAGATAGTCAAGGTTTAATGGCAGAAAGCCAACATGGATTTAGCCAAGGAAAGTCTTGTCTTACTAATCTGTTATATATTTTTGAAGGTGTAAAACAGGTAGACCAAGGTGAGCTGGTTGATGTATAGTGTATCTGGATTTTCAGAAAGCCTTTGACAAGATCCCTCATGAGACTCTTGGCCAAATTAGTAAGTCATGGGATTTGAGGTAGTGTATTATTGTGGGTCAGAAACTGGTTAAAAGATAGAAAGTAGAGAGTAGGACTAAAATGGCCAAATTTCTCAATGGCGAAAGGTGATTACCCCAGGGATCTGTGCTGAGCATGCTGCCTTTTAACATATTCATAAATGACCTGGAAATGGGAATAAAGAGTAAGGTGATCAAATTTGCAGATGAGACAAAATTATAAGAACATACAGTAAGATATGCCATACTGTGTCAAACCAAGGTCCATCAATCCCAGTATCCTGTTTCCAACAGTGGCCAATCTAGGTCATCAGTACTTAGCAGTTTCCCCAAAAGAGATGGGTTCCTCAATGCTTGTATTGGTTCAAGCAGCGATGTCCTAGGTCCCTTTTAATAATGGTTTATGAACCTTTCCTCCAGGAACTTTTCCAAACCTTTTTTAAACCCAGCTACACTAACGGCTCTTACTACATCCTCCGGTAACAAATTCCAGAGTTTGGTTACATGTTGAGTGAAAAAATATTTTCTCTTATTAATATTAAATAGGTTATCCTGTAGCTTCATTGCATGTCCCTTAGTCCTTTTGTATTGTGATGACATAAACAATCGACCTACGTTTACCCATTCCACTCCATTAATTTATAGACCTCTATCAAATCTCCCCTCAGCCATCTCTTTTCCAGGTTGAAGAGCCCTAACCTTTTTAGCCTCTCTGCATAGGAGTATCCTTCCATCCCCTTTACCATTTTGGTGGCTCTTCTCTGTACCTTTTCTAATAACGCTATATCTTTTTTTAAGATACGGCAACCAGAATTGCACACAATATTCAAGGTGCGGTTGCACCATGGAACGATACAGAGGCATTATAATATCCTTTGTTTTTTTCCATTCCTTTCCTTATGATACCTAGCATTCTATTTGCTCTCTTGGCTGTCGCTGCACACTGGACGGAGGGTTTTGACGTGTTATCCACTATGACGCCTAAATCTTTTTCCTGGGTGGTGGTTCCCAATGTGCAACCTTACATCGTGTAGCCATAGTTTGGGTTGTTCTTTCCTAGGTGCATAACTTTGCATTTGTCCACATTAAATTTCATCTGGCATTTGGATGCCCAATCTTCCAATTTATCAAGATCCTCTTGCAAGTTTCCAAAATTCTTTTGGGTTTTAACAATTTTAAATAGTTTTGTCATCTGCAAATTTGATAACGTCACTCGTTATTCCCTTTTCCATGTCATTTATGAATGTCAAAAAGCAGCGGACCCAGCACAGATCCCTGGGGTACTCCACTATTCACCTTTCTCCATTGGGAAAATTGGCCATTTAACCCTACCCTCTGCTTTCTATCTCTTAACCAGTTCCTGATCCACAATAGTACGTCATCTCCTATCCCATGACTTTTTAGTTTTGCCAAAAGTCTCTGATGAGGGACCTTGCCCAAAGGCTTTCTGAAAGTCCGGATACACTATATCAACCGACTCACCTTTGTCTACCTGTTTATTCACACCTTCAAAAAAGCATAACGGATTAGTAAGACAAGATCTTCCTTGTCTAAACCCATGTTGGCTGTCTCCCATTAAGCCATGACTATCTACATGCTGAGTAATTTTGTTCTTTATTATGGTTTCTACCATTTTTCCCAGTACTGATGTCAGGCTCACCGGTCTGTAGTTTTCCAGATCACCCCTGGAACTCTTTTTAAAAATTGGCGTTACATTGGTCATCTTCAGATATTACAGATGATTTTAATGATAGTTCACAGATTACTAATAGCAGGTCTGCAATCTCATATTTCAGTTCTTTCAACACCCTTGGATGTATACCATCCAGTCAAGGTGATGTGCTACTCTTCAGTTTATCAAATAGTTGTAATACATCTTCCCGGTGTAGCGATATTTCTTTCAATTCTTCCGCAGTATCACCTTTAAATACCACCTCAGTCTTGGGTAACATCCCTACATCTTCCTCAGTAAAGACCGAAGCAAAGAATTCATTCAGTCTCTCCGCTATAGCCTTGTCCCCATTTACTGCACTTTTTACCAATCTATCATCTAATGGTCCAACTGACTCTATCACAGTGTTTTTTTTGCTACGAATGTACTTGAAAAAGTCTTTATTATACATTTTTGCTTCCACAGCAAGTTTCTTAATTTGCTAAAATGCTAGAGGATTGTGAAAAATTGCAGTAGGACCTTGATAAATTGGAAGACTGGATGTCCAAGTAGCAGAGGAAATTGAATGGAGAAGTGTAAAGTTATGCACCTAGGAAAGAACAACCCAAATTATAGTTACATGGTGTAAGGTTCCATATTAGGTACCACCACCCAGGAAAAAGATTTAGACATCATGGATGATACATTGAAACCCTCTTCCCAGTCTACAGTGTCAGCCAAGAAACAAATAGATTGCTAGGAATCATAAAGAAAGGAATGGAGAATAAAACTAAGGATATTATAATGCCTCTGTATTGTTACATGGTGCGACCGCACCTTGAATATTGTGTGCAATTCCAGTTGCTGTATTTTAAAAAGGATATAGTGTTATTAGAAAAGGTACAGAGAAGAGCCACCAAAATGGTAAAGGGATGGAAGGATACTCTTCTGAGGAAAGGGTTACAAGGTTAGGGCTTTTCAGCTTGGAAAAAAAATGGCTGAGGGGAGATATGATAGAGGTTTATAAATTAATGAATGGAATGGAACGGGTAAACATAGATTAGTTTAATCCATCAAAAAGTAGAAAAACTAAGGGACATACCATGAAGCTACAATGTAACCCATTTAAGACTAATAAGAGTAAATATTTTTTCACTCAATGAGTAATCAGACTCTGGAGTTCATTGTTGGAGGATGTAGTGAAGTCTGTTAGTAGAGCTGGGTTTAAAAAAGGTTTGGACAAGTTCCTAGAGGAAAGATCATAAACGATGATTAAAGAAGACCCTGGAAATTCACTGCTTGCCCTGAGACAAGCATTGTGGAACCTGTGTGCCTTTTTGGGAACCTTCCACTGTTGGAAACAGGATACTGGGCTTGGTGGACCTCTATCTGACCCAGTATGGCATTTATGTTCTTAGATATTGAAAAGGAGTGCAGATCCCTGTGGTACTCTTTGCCATTTTGTGAATGGGTGAGATGTGAGGGTGGTGATTTTGACTTGTTGGCAGTGGTTGAGGTAGGATTTAAACCAGGCTAGGGTAGTGTCATGTAGGGCAATTTCCTGTAACCTTGTAATGAAGGCTTGGTAATGAATGGAGTCAAATGCAGTGGAGATATCTAGGAATAATATGATGGATCCTTGTCCTGGTTTTGAGATTCCTCTGATTAGTGTCGAATAGTGTTGTCTCAACGCTATTGTAGATGGAAGCCATGCTGTTGGTGATCTAGTGGTGTGTGAGTATATGTTCATGAAGTTGATACTGTACCACTTTTTTGTTTATCTTGGCTAAGAACGGGATGCTTGAGAGGAGCAGGGTTCTGTTGGGTCAAGTGATGGTTCTCTGTAGTGTTGGACAGATCGATGTCGTCTTAAGAGCTGAAGGCAGTGAGGCTCAGACGGTTCTTTGTATTGTTGGCAATAATCCAGCTCTTGTGATTTTGATCCATGACACCGGACATGGGTCTAATGGGGAGGTGGTGGCATTAATACTAAAGATGATGCTGTCGAGTTCTTCTGTTGATATCATATTGAATATCAACACGCCTCTGACTTCAGTAAAAATGGTCAAGTGTTTGAAGGAGAAGTTGGCAGGGTGGGAGGGGATCAGGGAAATGGAATTGCAGTGGGCTAAACTAAAGGAGGCAATAAAAGGGGTAACAGATACATATACTGTATAAGGACAGTAAATAAAAACAAGAGGAGAAGGAAGGAATTCTAGTTGGTTCTCCAAAGAAGTGGCTGCACAAAGGCAAAAAACACAGCTTTCACAAAATTCAGAAAATTTGCAAACAAACATAGAAAAGGATACAGGATAAAACTAAGAGACAAAAAGAGAAATAAGGATAGCAAAATCAAAGGCAGAAGAAAAGATGGCTAAAGATGTAAAATGTGGCGACAACCTTTTTCAGGTATAATGGGGAGAGGAGGAAAATCAGAGGTGGAATTGCAGGACTCAAAAAGTGCTGGGAACAGATTTGTGGAAAGTGACTTTGAAAAAGCGAAAATGCTAAACAAATTGTGTTCTGTTTTTACTAAAGAAAATCCCGGAGACGGACCACCTGTGATTGACAAATATCAAACTGATTGATATTTAACCACCTGTGATTGAAGCAATATCAAACTGGAATGCTATAATTGGCTCTGCAGCGAAGCCTTTTCCTTCACTAAGACGCTACAAGCCCAGAATAAATGAAAAATGGTATACTGCCGAATTAGCAACATTGAGGAAAGGTCTCAGGAAAACGGAAAGTATCTGGAGGAAGAAAACTACTGAACTCAGAATACAATATTTTTCACAGCTCAAAGCCTATAAAGAGGCAATTAATACCACCAAAAAACAATACCACTCCAAAGTATTATCTAAAGCCATAAACCGTCCTAGGGAATTCGAGATTGTTAAATCTCTAACCAAATCTCTGTTAATGATACAGGCAAGCTTTCTATTAACCCCCAAGTTCTAGCCGATCATTTCGCAAATAAACATAAGCAAAACTGCCATTTCATGCCAGCCCCTCTTTCACTCCAAGATGACTTCCACCACGAATGGAAAGCCTTCCAGCCTAAACAACTGCTTCAAACAATCTCCAATCTAAATACTACAACATCACTGCTAGATCCTTGCCCAGTGGCTTGGATAAAGACGACAAAAGCAGAACTTGCACCAGACTTATTAAATATAGTGAATCAATCACTTCACCAAGGATATATAGCCGAAGCCCTTATAAAGTCAGCAATACGTCCACTACTAAAGAACAAAGAACTTGACAGCAATGACCCAACTTCCTACCGTCCCATTGCAAGCATTCCATTTCTTGCTAAAATTATTGAAAAGGTTGTACAGATTCAATTGCAGGACTACATAGATTCATTTGCACCACTAGACGAACATCAATATGGATTCCGTCCTCACCACGGTGTTGAAACCCTGCTACTAGCACTATTTGATACCATCATCAGAGGTATAGACAACACAAAGCAAGCCTTTATTCTCATATTCCTTGATATCTCATCTGCTTTCGACAATGTAAACCATGCCACCCTTATCTCTAGACTCACCCAAATTGGCATTAAAGAAAAAACACTCGATTGGTTTAAATCGTACTTCTCTAACAGAACCCAATATGTACAAATAGATCAAGTGGCATCAGCACCTTTCCCACAAGAACAGGGCATCCCTCAAGGCTCTGCCCTCTCAGCTCTATTGTTTAATCTGTACCTGCAACCCATCTGTTCGATTTTTAAACGCCACAAGATTAATTATCACATATATGCGGACGATATTATGTTATATTCACCTTTTGATGTGTCCAACCCTAACTACAGCAATATATATCAATACCTATCGGAAGTAGAACTTTGGCTTAAAACAATGAACATGAACATTAACTTTAAGAAAACAGAAGCAATATTTATAACAAGAAACATGAACTTTACCCCACCGTCTGAAATCAACACTGGAAAGACTCTCATACCAGTTAAAGATGAGATTAAATATTTAGGAATCACACTCGATAGGACACTCACCCTTTCACAACAAATAAAACAGACTGTGAAAGCCATATACTTTAAGTTAAGAACTATCCAACAGTTGCGACCATTAACTGATAGCTCCGACTTCAGATCAGTAGTCCAAACTCTGATAATGCCCCATCTAGATTACTGCAATGGCATTCTACAAGAAACCACTAAAAAAAACCTACATACTTTACAATTAGCGCAAAATGTTACAGCAAGAATCATTTTCAAAGCAAAAATATCTGACCACATATCTCCTATTCTCTACTCCCTTCACTGGCTTCCTGTGTCTTGTAGAATGGTGCTATTCTATTATAAAATCTTAGTTACCACGTTCAAGATTTTTTAATAGAATAGCACCATCCTTTCTGTCCACGCTCATCAATGTCTCACATGAAAACAGATTAAGAAGAAGAGCAAACTTACACATGCTACTAGTCCCGGATTCCTTTCGAAAAACAAATCAGAAGACAAGTAACTCTGCTTTTTCTTTCTCTGCACCAACGCTGTGGAACAACCTTCCAATAGAACTCAGAGAGATCAAAGACCTCCAACTATTTAGAAAGGAATTAAAAACTCACCTATTCACTTTACACTATCACAAGCTCCAACATGATGATAATGCTCAGATTCCACAGATTAACACTGATCAAAAACCATTTTTTGATCCTACTTAGATATATTCCTACAAAGCACAGCCATAATTCCATCTCGAGCAGCTAAATGAATTCAGTCGATCATTCTGATATGTAAATAACCATATTTAATTCTCAATGTATATAGTTCTGGGTTTTCGGAACGTTATTTTGCCGCATTTCTAATTTTATTCTGATGTTTATGGGTTAAATGTTAAAAATGCTCTACAATTTATATGTAAAATAATAATGGATTTCTATTAAGTTTTTATTTTCTTTGTTTTTTTTTTTTTTTTTTTTTAGTGCCATCAAGTCAGTGTTGACTCATAGCGACCCAGCTACCTCTGGGTTTTCTTGGCAATGTATCACCGGAAGTAGATTGCCAGCCTTTTCTTCCGAGGCAATGGAGGGTAAAGTGACTTGCCCAAAGTCACAAGGAGTGCCAGTGGGAATTGAACCCTTGATCTTCTGGGTACGAGGCAGTTGCTCTAACCACTAGGCTACTCCTCCACTTTCTTTGTTACATGTTCTGAAATTTGTTATATGTAAAATAATAGTTTTCTGTTAAGTTATAATGTTCATTGTAAACCGCCTCTGATCTCTGGAAGAGGCGGTATAGAAAAATGTTTAAATAAATAAAAATAAATAAAATATACAAATGGGGATGGAGTAGATACCACACCATTCACAGAAGATGTGTTAGGACAGCTTGAAAAAGTGAAAGTGGACAAGGCCATGGGACCAGATAGGATACATTCCAGGATACTGAAAGAACTCAGAGGTTCTGGCAGGGCCGTTAAAGGATGTTTTAATAGATCCTTGGAGACAGAAGTTCCACAGGACTGGAGAAGGGCTGATGTACCTTTTCACAGATGTGGTAATAAAGAAGAACTTACAAACTACAGGCCAGTGAGCCTTACCTCAGTGGTGGGAAGAGTAATGGAGGCGCTCCTGGAAGAGCGAATAGTGGACTTCTTCAAAACCAACAGGTTGCATGATCCGAGGCAACACGGTTTTACCAAAGGACGATCTTGCCAAACAAATCTGATTGAGTTCTTTGACTGGGTGACCAGAGAACCTAGATCAAGGGCATGTGATGTATGTTATCTACCTATATTTCATCAAAGCCTTTGATACTGTTCTTCATAGGAGGCTTGTCAATAAACTCAACAGCATGGGGAAGGGTCCCAAGGTGTTGAACTGAATCAGAAATTGGTTGACTGACAGACAACAGAAGGTGATGGTAAACTGAACTCCCTCTGATGAAAGGAAGATGATTAGCAGTGTGCCCCAGGGTTCGGTTCAATGTATTTGTGAGTAATATTGCTGAAGGATTGAATGGAAGTCTGTCTTTTTGCAGATGACATGAAAATTTGCAACAGAGTGGACTCCCCTGAGAGTGGAGAACATGAGGAAAGATCTACAAAAGCTGGAAGAATGGTCTAATGCTTGACATTTGAGATTTAATGTGAAGAAGTGCAGTGTCTTGCACTTGAGAAGCAGAAATCCAATGGAATTGTATGCAATAAGGGGCAAGAGGTTGGTGTGCACGGACCAGGAGAAGGAGCTCGGAGTGATTGAGGATCTCAAGGTGGCGAAACAATGTGACAAGGTGCTGGCAAAAGCCAGAAAGATGCTGGGTTGCATACAGAGGAATTACCAGCAGAAAGTTAGAGGTACTAATGCTACTGTACAAGTAGCTGGTGAGCCCTCACTTGGAATATTGAGGAAGTCATTAATCTCTTAAGATAGACCTAGGGATTCTGTAAGCTTCTTGTGATCAAGATCAGCCATGATTGGAAACTGGATACTCTGCTTGATGGACCTTTTGGTCTGGCCCAATATGGCAATTTATGTTCCTTATCGGTCCGCCAGTTTAGTCTCCCACCTCTGGGTTGTGCACCACCTCCTGCAGCTTGGAGACTAGCATGTCACAAAAAAGTGACATTACTGGATATAGCCTGCTGTACTCTCCCATCATCCCCAGTGTGTCCAGTCCCCATGCAGCAGGACGACGTATTGAGCCTAAGTGTTGGGCTCACTGGAGAGCATGTAAGGAGCAGTTAGATTGGGTTTCCTTTATTTTTGGGGTGTATTGGCCCTAGTTGGTATTTGTTACTTTTTTTGGGGGGAACTGTAGCTTTAAATAAAAAAAAAATAAAAAAGGAAGAGTGCTGCCTCTTGTGCCTGGCCCTGCTTCTCCCTCTGCCTTCTTTAGTCCTATTCAGTCTTTCTGCCAGCATTGATCTCTCCCCCCTGATTGGTATGGGGAGAGCTCAGCAGCGCGAAGAGCCAGCTGGGGTTCCAGCAGTACGGAGATGCCGCGCTTCTGCTGCTGGACTTAAATTTAATATCAGAAGTCTGCCTGTCGTCTCCCTGCTCGCAAGCAGCGTGGAGCCGCGTGCTTTGAAGCCCCGCGGTGCCGGGAGCGCGCATGTTGGAGCGCCCTGTAAGTAGGGGTGAAGGAGCTGGCTGTTGGAGAAGGGGGACGGTGCAGTTGCGCTGTGCAGGCTCCGGCGGTTTTTGGCCCCTTTTTTTCTGCTTCTCTTAGGCAGCGGCAGCCATTTTAGCAGCGTGTATTTTTTTTCATGCGGTCAGCTTGCCGCGGTGCTCCATGCCTTTCAAGGGCAGTCACTTCATTTTTGGATGTTTATTTCTTTTGTTTAATTTATTCTTTCAGTTCCTTTGCTGTTTATTTGAGATTTTATAGCAATTTAAACAGTTCTGATTTGCTGACTGGATCGGAGGACAGAACCCTCTTAGTTATTTTCCTGGTCAAGGGCCTTGGCTGCCTTGGCTGCTTAAAAAAAAGAAAAAAAGGAAAAACGTTTTTTTTGTTTGCAACAGTTTGATTAAAAAAAAAAAAGGGAAGAGGGACAAATGAACAAGTCGGTTACAGGCAATGGCATCGTGCCCGTAATGTGTAGTGTGCGGTACCCATAGAGGAGCTATCACCAACTCGGGCATTTGCCGTGGCTGTACACAGGTGTCTGCCAGTGGGGAACAGCAAATGGAGGTTAAGGTAGGTCAGGATTGTCAAGGGGCCTTGACCGGATTGGACATGGAGGAGCTACAGGTCCCAATGCCAGCGGTTGTGTTAGTGGCAACGACAGGTCCGACGGGGGGTCCTTTGACGGTGGGACCACAGCCCGGGGATTTTTGTCCGGACTTTGTGTTAATTATGCATCAGGCATTCTGTTTGAGATGGCAAGGTAAGGTGCCATAGGGCCTGTCGCTATCGGTGGCGCCGCAACAGCCAGGTCAGGCTGTGCCGAGTGCCAGTTCTTCGTGACCACCAAAGCGGGCAAGGACTCGTGAGTCCTCAATTTCTGAGTTGGAGGAGCATGAGTCCGAGGAGAATGCGGTCGACCTGTAAGACGGAGAGGAAGAGTTGGAGGAAGGGAGAGATCCCGGAGCCAGAGGATCAGGCGAAAATTATTCGGGTGTTCCAAAGGGAGGAATTGACAGCGCTTATCACAGAGTCCCTTCAGACGCTTAAGCTCGCCATGGAGCAGCCTGTGGGCAATGACAATGGTGAAGACCCGATTATTCAGGCAGTGCGTCAAACGCAGGTGGTGGTTCCCATTCACAAGGTCGTTGACAGAATGATACAGGATGAGTGGGATCAGCCGGAGGCAGGGCTCAGGAGTGTTCGCATTATGAATAGACTGTACCCGTTGGCAGATTAAGAGCAAGGAGAGATTTTGGTCTCCGCGGATTGATGCAGTGGTGTCAGCAGTGACCAAGAAGACTACTATTCCGGTGGAAGGCAGCTCGGCCTTGAAGGATGCGCAGGATAGGAAGTTGGATGGTTTGCTGAAGCAATCCTTTGAAGCCAACGTGGTGTTACAAGCCTCCATTTCTGGGGCATGGGTAGTACGAGCTTGTCTTCAATGGTCACAGCGTTTTAAGACAGTCTGACCGGTTGGAACAAGAAGGTCTGAGAGAGCTGGACCACTTGGAGTCGGGATCGGCTTATCTTTCAGATGTTTATTATGACTTGATTAGAGCCCTAGCTAATAGTATGGCGTCTCTTGTTGCTGCCCGCAGATCCTTGTGGTTGCGGAATTGGGTAGCTGACGGTTCCTCCAAGGCACGTCTCGGTAAGCTCCCTTTCAAAGGAAATTTGTTCGGAGAGAATCTCAATAAGTTGGTCAAGGTTTTAGGGGAGTCTAAAGGTGGCTGGTTGCCGGAGGATAAGCCCAAACAGGGAAAGTCTGCATCGACCTTTTGAGGTTCTTTTAGAGATTTTCGGAGATTTCGGAGTTCTCGCTTGGGCGGATTCTAAAGAGGAAGATTTGCTCCTCAGGCCCAGGGGTTTCGGGGAGCTGGTAGAGGTTTTGCAGCAGCAGCCTCAACAGCTAATCGAAAATCTCAATGAAGTGAGGGGGACCCTGGCAGGAAGTTTGCCGATAGGCAGGCGGCTTTGGAACTTTCTTCCTGCCTGGGTCCAAATAACGTCCGATCAGTGGATGTTAGAAATGATCCGAGAGGGCTATGTGCTGGATTCATTTGTCCAGTCGCCCTGCAGGGGGCTGCAAAAAGCGCAGGCAGTCCATTGCACGCTGAATCGACTGTTGCGGTTGGGTGCGGTCATCCTGGTGCCCAAGGAAGATTACGGCAGGGGTCGATACTCAATTTATTCTGTGGTGCCAAAGGAGGATGGGTTGCTTCATCCGATTTTAGATCTCAAAGGGGTGAACCGCTGCCTTCGGGTACCGCATTTCAGAATGGAAACGTGATCCGTCATTGTGGCAGTGCGCCAAGGGGAGTACTTGACATCCCTTGATCTCACGGAGGCCTATTTGCACGTGTCAGAGTGGGTCATCAAAGGTTTCTCCGCTTTGCTCTGCCGTGGGGCCACTATCAGTTTCAGGCATTGCCATTCGGTCTCGCGACAGCACCGCAAACATTCACCAAGATTATGGTGGTGGTTGCGGCGGCGCTGCGGAAGGAAGGCATTTTGGTTCATCCCTATCTCGACGATTGGTTGATTTGAGCAAAGTCCAGAGCCGAGAGCGTGAAAGTTACGAACAAGGTGGTGAGATTCTTGGAGAAGCTCGGCTGGGTAGTCAATGCGAGCAAAAGTCATCTTACTTCGTCCCAGAGCCTCGAGTACCTCGGGGTATGCTTCGACACTCAGAGGGGACTGGTGTTTCTGCCCGAGCGCAGGGTCCTCACCCTACAGCAAGTGGTTCGCCAGTTCAGGACTACTCCGGTTCCTTCGGCCTTGAATTATCTCCGGGTGTTAGGTATGATGGCGGCATCCCTGGAAGTGGTGCCCTGGGCCAGAGCTCATATGCGGCCGTTGCAGACGTCGCTGCTTCACCGCTGGTCCCATCAAGTTGACCCGCTGAGCAGATGGTTAACCTGTCCTGTCGGGGTGTGACGAGCATTGAAGTGGTGGCTACATCCAGAGGCGTTGAAGGCTGGGATGCACTGGAGCAGCCAGAGTGGATTCCGTTGTTGACAGATGCAAGTCTCGCGGGAGCACATTGACAGATGCAAGTCTCGCGGGGAGCACATTGCGGGGAGCTCTTCACGCAGGGTCTGTGGTCAGCTCGGGAGAGTACTTGGTCAGTCAACAGATTGGAACTCAGAGCGGTAGCGTTGGCATTGCGAGCATTCGAGGGGACGGTGCAGGGCCGTGCAGTAAGGATTCTATCGGATAACTCCGCGACGGTAGCCTACATCAATCATCAAGGTGGTACATGAAGTACGGCCATGGAAATAGCGGCAGAGGAGCTCTTTGCTTGGGTCGAGCTTCGGCTGCTGGCAATTTCGGCGGCACACATTGCTGGGAAGGACAATGTGACGGTGGATTTTCTCAGCAGAGTCCAGGAGGATGCTGGCAAATTGAAATTGCATCCTGAGATTTTTGCACAGGTGGTGCGCAGATGGGGGCCGCCGATCATGGATCTCATGGCGACCTTCCACTCAACAAAGGCCAGTCTGTTCTTCAGCAGGCGTCAAGAAAGGATGTCGGAAGGGATCGACGCTCTGCTGCAACGCTGGCCGGTGTTGGGTCTCCTCTGTGTTCCCTCCGTGGGCTCTCATAGGTCGGCTGGTACAGCGGATCGAGGCCCATCCGGGACGAGTGCTGTTGGTGGCTCCGGACTGGCCGCTGCATCCGTGGTATGCTGATCTCATGCGCCTTCTCGACGGCGATCCGTGGAGCTTGCTGGCATCAGACAGTCGGCTAATTCAAGGGCTGCTGCGGATGCCTCAAGTGGATCGGTTCTCGCTTACGGTCTGGCCATTGAAAGGGCGCCTTTAAGGAAAAGAGGTTATTCAGGAGCAGTCATTGTGACTTTGGTTAAGGCATGGAAGGCGTCTACGTCTCTGACTTATGTTCGCATTTGGCACATATTTGAGGGTTGGTGTTTCAGGAGGCAAGTGCGCACGGCAACCGCGTCCGTGGCAGTGATTATGAGCTTCTTGCAGGATGGTTTCGAAAAGGGCCTGCCTGCCAGCTCCTTGAGGATTGTCGGCCGCGCTGGCTTGCTATAGAGGCAAAGTGCAGGGAATAGCCATAGGGACACATGCTGATATGTTGCATTTTCTCAGGGCAGTATCGAGATTACGTCCTTCGCGTAGGATTGTGGTTCCTCCGTGAGATCTCAACTTGGTGTTGGCAGCTCTGGCTAGGGAGCCTTTTGAGCCCTTACAGCAAGCGTCCGTGAAGGATTTAACCCTGAAGACGGTGTTTTTGGTGGCCATTTGTTCAGCGAGGCAAATTTCTGAGTTGCAGGCGTTGTCATGTAGAGAACCGTTTCTATCGTTTTCTAAGGAGAAGGTGGCACTTCGCCTGGTTCCCTCCTTTTTGCCCAAAGTGGTTTCTCCATTTCATATGAACCAGACTGTTTCTCTCCTGGTACTGGATTTGTTAGACGTCGTGACGGACCAGGGGTTGCATCAGTTGGACTTAAAGTGAGTGTTACACCGGTATTTGAAGGTCTCAGAGGAGTCTCGCAAGTCCAACCGCTTGTTTTGTTCGGTGGAGTCCGTAAGGGGGAGGCGGTGGCGAAGGCCTCCATTTCTCGGTGGATTAGAGAGGTGATTGCTTCGGCTTATCTGTTGTGAGGACGACAGGTACCAGCTGGTTTGCGGGCTCATTCTACCAGTGCACAAGCGGTGTCGTGGGCAGAGCACAGTTTGGTGTCGCCTGTGGAAATTTGTAGGGCGGCTACTTGGGCCTCTCTTCCCACTTTCAGTAAACATTACCTCCTGGATGCCTTGGCAGCAAACGATGCTGCATTTGGGGCGGTGGTGTTGCAGGCCGGCTGGAAGGGTCCCTCCCGATGAGTACTGCTCTGTCACATCCCAGAGGTGGAGGACTAAACTGGAGGACCAATAAGGAAATGGTAATTACACTTACCTGCTAATTGTTCTTCCTTGAGGGACGACAGTTTAGTCCTCATTCCCACCCGGGGTAGTATGGAGCTAAGCGGAGGAGCTTCAGCCAGCCGAAGGTCAAGATTACTGGTAGGTAGATGGTTTTGTTTTTTTTGCCTAAAAGAGTCTTCGTATTTTTCTGATTCTTTCTGATCTGTTTTTTGGCATGGGCAGAAAGCGAGGGCACAAGAAGAAAAGTCTTCCTTCCAAACTGACAATGTTCCTTTTATAATGTGGTGGTTATACATTCTCTGAGAATGTTTTATTAGCTACTTATTTGTTGCCCCTTTAAGTGTGCTTTGTCAATAGTTCACTGGGGATGATGGGAGAGTACAGCAGGCTATATCCAGTGATGTCACTTTTTGTGATATGCCAGTCTCCAAGCTGCAGGAGGAGGTGCACACCCAGAGGTGGAGGACTAAACTGTCATCCCTCAAAGAACAACAATTACCAGGTAAGCGTAATTACCACTTCTGATGGTAAGGTGAACACATTTCAGTGACAGAACATGCAAATAATCAAATCTATGAGACTATAGAGCCAGGGCTGGTGCTACCATTAGGAGAACTAGGCGGTTGCCTAGAGTGCTGGCCCTCCAGGGGTGGCTGCTACCACTATTCTCCAAGGCCTGCAGCAGCGGCAATGGCTCAGAAACATGACGTGACACTTACCTAAAGCTTTGGCGCAATGTTGCAGTTTGTCTTCTATCTGTTGCTTTCACCCCTTTCTGATGGCAGATTTCCAGTTTGCATAAACTGGAGGTCTGTGTCGGAGGGGAATAAAAGAGGCAAATAGGAGAAGACAGAAGTCGTGCTGCAATGCCATAGTATTTACTGTAGGTAATTGTAACATTGCAGTTTGAGGCATTGCTGCCGCTACAGCCCCCAGAGAGGGGGGTGGCAGATGGAAGGCCCACCAAAGGCACTTTCAATCCTTGCGCCGGCTCCTCGTAGAGCTCATCATGAAGGCAGGTATTGGATCAAAGGGAATTTCAGCTCTACTGGGTGCATTTAGACACACCATTAAACACCAGCCAAAAGATATTAAATTGAACAGGTAGCCACTGGTATAATGAAGCAAAGATGACACATGGTCATGCATCTTTGTCTTTGTTAGCCTTGCCTCCACATTCTGAAGAGCTTTCAAAGAACAGAAAGGTACGCCCACATGCATTGTATTAGTCTACATGAGTCAGAATCAACTAGGACAAAATTGTATGAATGTTATTGTATTGCCAAAAAACAGCTTAAACGGATGTTTGACAGCTTGCTTTATGTGGGGCTTCAAAGAAAGTGTCTCATCCAGTAAGATATCTAAATGCCAAACCTCATGATGGATCTTAATACACTGATCGTTGATGCAGGCCATTTCAGGCAATGTTTTCTGCCTATGCAAAAACAATCTAGCTTCTCTAGGCTTAAAGTTAAGCCACCATTACTAAGCCATTCGGATAATGGCCCTTAATCTGAAACAAATTTCTATTGCAAGATACGAACAACATCGCCTCGTAGATGCGATATCCATAGCCTAACAATTTGCGTACATCACATACTGGGCAAACATACTGATTGAATAGCATTGTGAACAGTGTATAACACTGCTATGCGCTCTGCATCATAGGGACTATCTGAGAACAAAGTTCCAACTCGTATCTGTAATGCGTATTGGATAAATATGAAGCAAACCACTTAAGCACTGTAGAGCCAATACCATAGTGTATTTTGGGGTATCAAAAGCAGGTCTTCTAAAACTGTGTACCACTGCCCATCATAAGAATACAAACCAGTCTGTTGTACTTAGATGGGCAAATCACATCTGTAGTAATCCAGAATTTTTTTTGAATTAGCAATTTAAGTAGACACACTGTAAGGGTATTTGTTGCCTCTTAGGTGAACCTTTAGCTTTTGCTGTCTTAAGCAGACCTCTAGGCCCATGTTCCTCCCCTCCCCCACTTAGAATTTGACCATAAAGCACAACCATATCTCTGTAGCAGCTTCCCATAATGAACAAGATAGTCCAGTGGAAAAGAGGAGCAGCACACCTGAGCAGTTAGAGTGGCATGAAAAGGCCAAGGCATTAAAAAGTGGGGTAGAGCACACAACAGTGACATTTACAGTCCAAGACATTAACGATAGCAGAGGAAAATATTTTTTTCCTTATGCCTTTTTGTATCCTTTTCTTTTTTTTTGTGAGGCTTTTTTTCCCTTTTGGGGGGGGGCAGATCACCCCAGTGGAATCAAGCAGGTAGCTGTTTACTCCTGGCCGCAGCAGCTAGAATGGCATTAACAACAAACAGCAGGGTGGCGGTACGGACAGGTAGCAATAAACAGAAGCAGACAGGTGCAGTACTTTAACAATGTTCCTGCTGTCTGTTACAAAACAGCCAGAAAACTGTTATCTCTTTCCAGCCTATCCTCCGGCCTTCCATCCTTGTCCTTATTTCTACTAACACATGGGCCGAGGCATGGCTATCATCCATCGCCTTTTGTATGCAGCACAACCCACCTGTACCATGTTACTTATGCACCCCTACTCTACCTCTAATCTGCTCCTGCCTTGTCCAGCTGCCACCAATACTCTGTCAGTGAGAATTAGGCTGACCAGGGAGTTGGACCGAGGGAGAGCCCTATCTTTATCTTTATCTCACAGTTTATATACCGCCCTTGCCGAAGCCTGAGAGCGGTTTACAATAAAATAAAATATACTAATGCTGCAGAAAAAGAAAAGAACTCCATTATGTGACAGGAAAGAGAAGAATACCCAAAAGAACTTAAGAGCAGACAGAAAACAAACAAATCAGGCGGAGGAAGGGGAAGGGAGATCGAAAGCCTGGTGGAATAAGTGTGTCTTTAGCGACGCCTTGAATTGCTGGAATGAGGGTTCCAACCGAAGGGAAGATGGTAAGGCATTCCACAATGATGGTCCAATAAAAAAAGAAGGCAGCATGGCGTGTTTGCTCTAGATGAGCTTGCGAAGGGGATGGTAAAGAAAGTCTGTTTGCATACAGCGAGCAGTAGGGGGTGTGAAAGGAAATAAGATTGGATAAATAGAGCGGGTTGGATGTGTAAATGACTTTGAGTTAAAATGAGCAGCTTGTATTTGAATCTATAACGAAGTGGGAGCCAATGAAGATGCAGGAGAAGAGGTGTTACATGATCCGATTTCCGAGCATTGGTAATCGGTCAAGCAGCAGTGTTTTGAATTAATTGAAGAAGCTGGAGCTGATAAGATGGTAAATTAGCAAAAATAGCATGACAGTAGTCTAGTCTGGACATAACCAGAGCTAATAACAGGGTGATGAGAGAGTCAGAAGACAGAAAGGAGCAGACTGCTCTAATTTGGCGTAGAGCAAAAAAACAACGGCGAGAGAGGTTTGAGACATGGTCATGAAAAGAGAGTGAAGAATCTAGATGTGGTATATTTAGATTTCAGTAAAGCCTTTGACACTGTTCCTCACAGGTGACTTATAAACAAACTGAGCACCCTAGGGATGGACCCTAAAGTTACTGCTTGGGTTAGAAATTGGTTGGGTGGGAGGCGACAAAGAGTTCAGGTAAATGGAGCTCGCTCTGAGGAGAAGGATGTTACCAGTGGTGTGCCCCAGGGATATGTCCTTGGTCCAATTCTTTTTAACATCTTTGTTAGGGATATAGCGGAAGGGCTGTCGGGTAAGGTTTGCCTCTTTGCGGATGATACCAAAATCTGCAATAGAGTAGACACCCAGGAAGGTTTAGATAACATGAGGAGGGATCTAGCTAAGCTTGAAGAATGGTCTAGAATTTGGCAGCTGGGATTTAATGTTAAAAAATGTAAGGTCATGCATTTGAGCTGCAGCAATCCAAGGGAGTAATATAATATAGGGGGTAAAGTACTTTTGTCCACTAAAGAAGAGCAGGACCTAGGTGTGGTTGTGTCGGATGATCTTAAAGTAGCTAAACAGGTAGAAAAGGTGACGGCAAAAGCTAGAAGGATGCTTGGGTGCATACGGAGAGGAATGGCTAGCAGAAAAAAGGAGGTGATAATGCCTTTGTATAAGAATTTGGTGCGACGTCATTTGGAGTATAGTGTGCAATTCTGGAGACCACACCTTCAAAAGGATGTGAACAGGATGGAGTTGGTGCAAAGGGTGGCTACTAAAATGATTAGTGGTCTTCATTATAAAGCATATGAGGACAGACTTAAGGATCTTAATAGGTACACCTTAGAGGAAAGGCAGGATAGAGGTGATATGATTGAGATGTTTAAATACCTCCATGGCATAAATGTTCAGGGGGAGACTCTTTCAATTGAAAGCAAGTTCTGCTATGAGGGGACATCAGATGAGGGTGAAGGGAGATAGATTCAGGAGTGATATGCGGAAATATTTCTTTACGGAAAGAGTAGTGGATCTGTGGAATAGTCTCCCAGTGGAGGTGGTAGAGATGAGGACAGTAACTGAATTCAAAAAAGCATGGGACAAACAGAGGATCTCTAAAGGTAAAAAGGAGACTGTTGTAGTTGATATGGAAGGACAGACTAGATAGGTCATGTGGTCTTTTTTTGTCGTCATATTTCTATGTTTCTAGGCATGTTTAACATTGACTACTTCAGATGTTGCTGGTGAAGTGCATGCTACTACTCTCTGCCTTGGGCAGCTGGACATGGAGCAGATTGTGCAGGCTGGAAATCCACTACCTAAGTTGTCCTCCAATTAGAATAGCCAACTCAGCACCCCCAGAAGGGGAAGATGCTTTCTTCCAAAAAGGATGACACCTCCATAAAGGAGGATAAAATGGGTAAAAATTTACATTGAATTTGCATATACAATTTATATTCACTGAAAGGATGGTGGATGTTTGGAATGCCCTTCCGATGGAAGTGGTGGGGGCAAATACAGTGACAGAATTCAAAATGGCATGGGACAGACACAGTGGCTCCTTTTATAGCAACAGGATAAAATCAAAATAAACTTAACTATCTAATTTCTCAACAAATAGGGGTTTTCTACACAGAGCGATGGGTTCACCCCTAAAAGTCATTGGGAGGGGTGACCTGCATGGAGTGGCAGGTGCATCTACTCTTGCCGCCTTGCTGGGCAGACTAGATGGACTAGACTGGTCTTTATATTTGCATATATATAGTAACATAGAACATTGGCAGATATTTATGTAGCTAGAACATTATAAGTAGTTACTATAATTTTAACAGAAATACAGCTCACCATAGTAGAAAACCCACCAGCCTCTTTCCCCTCCTTATCTTATTGTTGCAGTCACTGCATGGGAATCCTGTCAAGTCAATACTTCAGTTTTTGGCTCTGTTTCTTTGGATGAGGAGGCCGTAAATCCTGCAATCCCACTTTTCAGATCCTCTTTCTTCCTCCCACCCTCTTCTTCTAGCCCCTCTCTCCCCGAGCATGCTCCCAGCAATGTTCCTGCTAAGCTGCGCTGGGTCTGCCACCAACATTCCAGCTGGTGAGGAGAGATGCAGAGCGATCAATCACTCTGCCCCTTCCCCCACCAGCGGGAATGCCGGTGGAGGAGCCAGCGCAGATTAAAGAGAACATTGTGAGGGTGCTGCGGCGTGTGTTAGACCCTGTGTGCCCCCTACCTCTCCTATCCCTCTGCCTCCAGCATCTTCCCTGTTTCTTTGCCTCCCCACCCCCAGTCACGTTCACTCTTTCATTGACCTCTCCTCTCCCCCCCCCTCCCCCGGCTCAAAGCTATCACATTTCACCTCTGCAGAAGTAGCATGGGTAAAACTGCAGGGCCTAGTTTTGGGTGGTTCAGTAGTAGCAGGCTGTGAGTGAGCATGGGGTCTGCCCAGGCACATGCTGTGAATGGAGTGGCACTGTGGTTAGAGCAGTGGGTTGAGAACAAGGGAAACTTGGCAAGTCATTTTCAAACTGTTACCTCTGGCACAAATCGGAGATGCCGTGGACTGCCCCCATAATAGACATTTAGAACGTTTTAAGTGTCAAAAGGTGTTTGCAAATGGTGTTTAGCTTTGATGCCCTTGATAAGAGAGAGGCAGAGTGGAGGCAGTATTAGGACAGTCTTCAAAGGAATTTGCTGGGTAACTAAATGGCTGAATAAATCCCACAGACTGAAGTTTCTTTTCTGCTCATTATGTGCACAGATATTTGTACCACTGGATTTTTCCACTCCAGCCCACGTTTTCAAAGGGAAGCTATTTATATGACGCTCCTCACCAGCGGAATATACAAAAATATACACACATGCGCTTACTCTCGCACACACGATCATTCTTTCACTCTTCAGACACATGCACGCACAGTCTCGCTCTGCAGATGCACGCTCACACACATGCACCGAGACGCTCTGAGAAACACACACACACACGTACTCTTACTCTACCAATGAGCTAGTTCAAAACTCCCAGCGCAGACAAAAAAGCGGCAGAGCGGTGGCACAGGCCCCTAGTACTCTGGCAGCACTGTCTCTTCCGGCTCTATGGCTGGCAGGACTTGGGGGCACTGCCAGTATTGCCGTTTGGCTCCAAGCTCTGGCAGCACTTGGGAAGCACAGGAAGCCGGTTGCAGTGCTTGAGAAGGAGAGCTGTAATGTGTGTGTGATTTCCCTTCAATTGTATGTCTGTTATTTTGCAGGCAGGGGGAGGGGTTGAAAGCAGTACACTCTGGCCACCTACCTTCAGTGCCCACTCTTATTCACACATGCAATCCTTTCTTTTTAAACTGCATTTCCTTTCCCCACCAAGGTTGGCTTTGTATGAGATGAGGACAGCAATAGGAAGGAATTTTGGGCCGTGTCTTCCTCCTCCTCCTGCTGCCAAGGGTCTGCATGTCACGGTTTGAGCCATTACCCTGCAGCTCCGGATAGCAGAGGACAACGCAGCCTGGGGAGCAGCAATGGCATTTTCTTTTATCAAGCTGGGATCAGCACAGGGTAGGGAGAGGTATAGGCTACTTCCACAGCTCCCTGGTCTCCTGCATGATTCAGCTGGGAATGGGGTGTTTCATGCAGGGCTGGTTTTTGCAGCTCTTGCCCTGGCCATGGAATTGTGGGAGACCAGGGACACTGTCACAGCTGTAAAAATACTGGGACAATATCATAAATCTTCAATATTAAAATTTAAAAAAAAAAATTCAAGACAAACCCATCTTATAATAGAGGACCCTAGGTCATGCTTTACCTGTACATTGCAACATTTCTCAGGGGTTTCTCAGCTTTCAGTCTAACTCCTACTTTAGTCACATATTTAATAGTGCTGTTAGTATCATAGCCCAATGCACGGGGAGGCTAAGTAATGTATTCCAGATGGTGTCACGTATGGTATTAGACATGAAGTCTTAACATTATATCTCTTCATACCATCTCTCTTCCAATGAGCTATACTTCTAATTTGATCCTATTACAAGAAATCTTTATCTTTATTACATTTGATATACCTCCCAGGCGGGTGCATCAGAGCAGTTTACATAGATAACATAGGTTGGCTGCAGAGTAAAGAGATGAAAGGATTTCCATTGATTAAAGGACAGAAAATAAGGGAAGGATGGGGACGGAGATGGGGAAAGGTGGGCTAAGGAGAGGTAGAAAAGTAGAGGTTAGGACTCAGGAAGGGGGAGGTCGAAGGCAATGTGGAATAAGTGGATCTTTAACTTACCCTTGAATTTCTGGTAGGAGACCTCTGTACAGACTGTTGCAGGTAGTAAGTTCCCAAGTACTGGTCCCAGAAAGAAAAAGGCGGAGTGACGGGTGAGTTCAAGATGGGTGTGTATGGCAGAGGGAAGGAATAAGTGATTAGCATGAACAGATCGCAACAAGTGATGAGGAGCAATGCAGGTGGATGTCAGCAAGGTATTGGGGAGTGCATTGTGTATGACCTTATGGATGAGGGTGAGTATCTTGTAGTTCTGTATATGAGGGGGAGCTAATGGAGGTTCATAAGCAGAAGAATGATGTGATTGTGCAGGATGAGTGAGAGAGAATGCGGACTGCTGTGTTTTGGAGAAGTTGTAAGCGGTGAAGTTGATATTAGGAAAGGTCTGCTAGTGTGACACAATAATCAAGTCTCGACATGACCAGAGTTAGCAGGCGCATGGTCAGGGAGGGGAGGGACAGGAAGGGCCAGACTGTGAATCTCATGTAAAGAGGCGAAGGAATGGCAGATGAGAAAAGAGTTGTTGTGAAAGGAGGAATCCAGGGTTACCCTGAGGTAGCTGAGTGAGGCTACGAGTGTACAGGGGAGCATGCAAGCAGTGTGGGGCAAGGATTTTTCCACATTACATTTGATAGGGTAGTATAAATTTTAATAGACCAGGTGTGAATTTCTTTGACAGGACGTTTGTCTGCCCACATTAGAGTATCTTACATTTAACCACCAGTCTATCAAACCAATATCTTATCTGTCCAAAAGAAGTTTGTATGCACTATACTCCAGATTCCCAGCAATAAGATTATATTTTGAAATATAAACAGGAATTCATTCTGGTTTGTATATTCTAAAAACAAGATACAATACAGAGTGAAGAATTGGGATTGTTGGCAGAGTCTTCATTGAATTATTCTCTGAAATGAATGTTTGGAACACCATGTCCATGCAGTATTCTATTTCAACAGGGACCATGGAGGTAGAAGCAGGCAGATTTCAAATGCAGCACTGGACTTGCTTTCTGGATCATCTCCATCAGCCCTAACTTCCTTAAGAAGCTAGTTGACAGCATTTTATTTTTTTCTCTCATTGAAGTTGCTCATCCATTAGTTAAATGTGTATATATGTTAATACGGTTGATATCTTGGCAGTTTTATGGTGGCGCTAACGGTGTTATTGAACCACCATGCAGAGCTTATTGTGGGTGAGACTGTATTGTCTGTTTTGTTCATTCTTGGCTAGTTTTGAGCAAAGGATTTATTTGGCATATAAGACTTCATCTTGGTATAGGTTACATGTATCAGCAATTTTTTTGTTTATTCCTTTTTAATATATTTTTGCATATTTACAAATACAAGCAACAATATACTTGCATAGGAAATGAGGATTGCCTGGGGTAAGAACATTTTCCTGAAAATTAGAAAATACGCACAGGAAAACAAAATACAGACAGCCTTACCTCTAGCCCACAAGTGGGAACCCATGATGAAAAGAAATCAATTAAGCTTACGATACTCTTGTAGGAAAGCTGAGATTAACACAACTGCTCTAACAGTAACATGGGGAAGGAGAACCATCTACCTCAGAACCCAAAGACCCACAAGCATGTTAGAAGGAAATCAAATGAAAAGAGAAAAGGAAAATATAGGATACACCCTGGAGTTTCACAAGGCACTTACAAGGATATTTCAGAAAGAGAGCCCTCCCTGCAGCTGCAGAACCCGAGGGTGCAAAATGAGAAATTCCCATTTGCGACGCTGCATTTCTTTGGCTAGGATGGGGAAAATCCTGACCAGACAGCCCTTAAAGGTAACATCCTTCTAACTAAAAACATCTTGAGTAGCTACTCCCTATCAGAAATAAGGGCTGAGGTAATCAAACAGGTAGCCAGGGTAATCATTTCAGTGTTAGAAATAGCTAATAACTCTTGAGACATTCAAAATATCTGCCATTTGAGGGCCAGAGATCTTGGCAGCCTCTGGGACTTTTTGGCCAGTCGAAAGATGGTAAGCCTTCACCAAAGAAGGACAAGAGTCAGAAGAGACCTCAAGACTTCCAATAGACATAATTTTAACTTTGCTTTAGCTGAGACATTGGGAGAGACTTAGGGAAATTTGTCTGAGATTGGCAAGCCTACTATGATTGTCCAGCTAAGTTATCAGCTTTGTTTTATGAAAGCTTCAGAATGAAGCTCCACATGATCCATACACAAGGACAAAGCCTGAATCGAGGTCTTGAGAGCATCAATTGTTTCAGTATTCTTAGTTCAAGTCTGAGTTCCTTTATACCTGAACCTGCAACCTCTGAACTTGAGGGGTAATGGCTTCTCCAAGATGCTTAACAGCAGTCCTTATTGATTCCAAGGTAAACTGAGCTGCCTGTTGAAGCTCAAAGGAAAAGGAGAAATTAGCCTGCTCAGTGTCTGTAGCCGTGGGATTCATGGGGTGAGACCTGGCATCTAATCCAGCCACTGCTGAACTCCCTCTCTCTGGGAAGGCTCCGAGCTGCTGACCCTGCAGAGGAAGACTAAGACAAACCTTCACCTCACTTCTGACTAGCGTCCCCAACGAGGAGGCAGAAGCTCCTACACAGGGAGATCAGACACCCCCCCCCCCAACCCAACCGGACTTAAACTGGAGCAAACCAGTTTAGAGGGTTTCTGGGGGCGTGAGATCGCTGCCCAATGGGGACTGAGAGCCACTCTGCTCTAACAGACCCAGAGCCAGGCCAACCAAACCAAGCTCTGTTCTCAGCGAAAGTCCAAAGGACCAATTAAAATCTGAGGTGGTAAGCACAGCAGCCTGGAGTGGCTTAACCTTCTTCACTTTCTTCTCCCCCCCCCCCCCCCATTGTGGAAAGATGCTGGAGCTAGTAACTGTGTGCCACCATCTTGGATTCCCTGGGAGGCACACATGAAGGTTTCTGAAGTGTTTCCCCCTGCTGCAGGTGGATCTTGTTTAATCTTTTTGACTCCCCTCTGCACCATATTGCGCAGTTTGGTCCTTGACATTCGTCTTTATGCAGATTTGATTTTTAAACAAGCTTTTTTCCTTGAACTTAATTGTCCAGTTTCAGCAAATTGTGGATTGGTTAAACGATAATGGATTGATGATCAACATAAAAAAACAAAACAAAAAAATCTGAGGCAATGGTTGTATGCACTGATAAAAAAATCTTATTTTTCTGTCCATGGTACTTTTATTCCATTAAGGAGACAGTTTTTTATTTAGGTGTAATGTTAGATTTGCACCTTTCTTTTTGTAGTCAAGTTGTGAGGGTTGTTAGTGTCAGTTTGTTAGCACAGGTTTGATGACTTAGAACGTTTCTGGAACTATCTGATTTTTCCGACCATCTTGATAAATGCTCAAATAAAGATAAAGAAGATTACAATAAATATACTGCTCTGCTAACAGGCAATAGAGCAATTTACAGTAACAAAAATAAGTTAATTGCAGAAAACAAAAGGAGGAAAGGCACACCAAATTTTGACAGGGCAGGACAGGATAGTTCAGCCATACAGCAGGAGAGCAGGGTATAGGGACAGTGAAGAGAGTGGGAGAGAAGAGCAGGAGGGAGAGGGGCTATATGATGGGTAGTGAAATGTTTAAAGCGAAGTGGAATAAATGAGTCTTCAATTGGAATTTCAATTTATGGAGATCGGAGGGGAGGGAATTTCAGAGGGACCGAGGAAAAAGAAAGTGGAGTTGCGTGTGGATTCTGAATGGGCCTCTGAAGCAGAGGGAAGGTAAAGTTGATTGGCGTGGAATAAACGGAGGGCATAGTGAGGAGCATGGAGGTGAAGAAAGTCTGAAAGATAGAGGAGTGCCAGAGTAGATGACCCTGTAAACCAAAATGACTATCTTGTACCGGATACGATATTTAATAGGGAGCCAGTGGAGTCA
Organism: Ichthyophis bannanicus; assembly: GCA_033557465.1. NCBI lineage: Eukaryota > Metazoa > Chordata > Amphibia > Gymnophiona > Ichthyophiidae > Ichthyophis > Ichthyophis bannanicus. The sequence goes on from CM066046.1 coordinate 49,674,322, forward strand.
TGTCATAGCAGGGGTGTAATGTGGTCTGTGTGGGAGGCATGAAAGATTGTGGGCAGCAGTGTTCTGAAGGAGTAGGAAACAGTGAAGTTGGTACTGGGGGACCAGCAAGTGCAACATTACAGTAATCGAGACGTGAGGTGACAAAGGATGAGTAGTCAGTGAGGGGGAAGGCAGAAAAGGGTGAATAGCACTGATTTGTTGCAGTGAGAAGAAAGGGTGGAGGATAAGTGCAGAGAGGTGCTCCAGAAAGAACAAGGAGGAATCCAGCTTGATGCCTAGGTATCGAAGGGAGGAAAACACTTGGATGGGGGTGTCCGAGAGAATGGGAGCAAGGGAGGGACAAGGCCCACTGAACATGAACAAAATGGCTGCATTTTTCACAGGGTTAAGGTGTAAGAAGTTGGAGGACAACCAGGAACTGACCTCTGCAAGGAAAGAGTTAAGGGGGAAATAGATCGGGAGCTTTATGCAGATTTATTTGGCTTGCACAAAATGCTGCTGCCGGGATGATATCAAGAGTTTGAAGATATGATCATATTATCCTATTCTCACATAATACAATTAGTTGCCTGCCCAGTTTCGTATGTGATTTAAATGTTTGTGTCGTATTCAAATTGCTATGTTAGATTCCAAAAATCGATCTGCCTCATTGAGATATACGCCAACCCACAATGTGCTGTAGCGCTCAGTGTTTAATAATACGGCATGTAGATAGTCATGGCCTAATGGGAGACAGCCAACATGGCTTTAGACAAGGAAGATCTTGTCTTAATAATCTGATATATTTTTTTGGAGGTGTGAATAAACAGACAAAGGTGAGTCGGTTGATATAGTGTATCTGGACTTTCAGGAAGCCTTTGACAAGGTCCCTCATCAGAGACTTTTGGCAAAACTAAAAAGTCATGGGTAGGGCTAAATGGCCAATTTTCCCAATGGAAAACGGTGAATAGTGGAGTACCCCAGGGATCTGTACTGGGTCCGCTACTTTTTGACATATTCATAAATGACCTGGAAAAGGGAATAACTAGTGAGGTTATCAAATTTACAAACAACACAAAACTGTTTAAAGTTGTTAAAACCCAAGAGGATTATGGAAAACTGCAGGAGGATCTGGATATATTGGAAGACTGAGCATCCAAATGGCAGATGAAATTTAATGTGGACAAGTGCAAAGTTATGCACCTAGGAAAGAACAACCCACACTATGGTTACACAATGCAAGGTTCCACATTGGGAACCACCACCCAGGAAAAAGATTTAGGAGTCATCGTGGATAACATGTTAAAACCCTCCGCTCAGTGTGCAGCAGCGGCCAAGAAAGCAAACAGAATGCTAGGTATCATAAGGAAAGGAATGGAAAATAAAACAAAGGATATTATAATGCCTCTGTATCGTTCCATGGTGAGACCACACCTTGAATATTGTGTGAAATTCTGGTCGCCTTATCTTAAAGATATAGCGTTATTAGAAAAGGTATAGAGAAGAGCCACCAAAATGGTAAAGGGGATGGAAGGCTACTCCTATGAAGAGAGGCTACAAAGGTTAGGGCTCTTCAACCTGGAAAAGAGACGGCTGAGGGGAGATTTGATAGAGGTCTATAAATTAATGAATGGAGTGGAATGGGTAAACGTAGATCGATTGTTTACGTTATCAGAATATAGAAAGACTAGGGGACATGTAATGAAGCTACAGGGTAAACTATTTAAGACAAATAAGAGAAAATATTTTTTCACTTAACGTGTAATCAAACTCTGGAATTTGTTACCGGAGGATGTAGTAAGGGCTGTTAGTGTAGCTGGGTTTAAAAAAGGTTTGGACAAGTTCCTGGAGGAAAGGTCCATAAACCATTATTAAAAAGGGACCCAGGATATCAATGCTTGACCCAATACAAGCAATGTGGAACCTGTGTCTCTTGGGGATACTGCTAGGTATGTATGACCTAGATTGGCCACTGTTGGAAACAGGATACTGGGCTTGATGGACCTTGGTCTGACCCAGTATGGCATATCTTATGTTCTTATTTGTTCCACTGGTGACTATTGTGCATAAAGTACTTATGTACACGTGTGCTTTTTCTGTCTTTGGTCCTGTATTATGGAATGGTTCACCTAAACAGTTAATATAGTGGCTATGATTTGGTAGCTTTTAGACATGGAGTGAAGATTCTCTCTTTTTTCAAGAAGCTTTTTCTTGATTATTAATGTCTGTCCTCTGTATTTGCTTTTAATGTTACAAATGTTTTATTGGAATGTCGCATCCATAGCGTCCTGTTAGACCAGTCCAGACAAGTGAGTCACCTGCAGATGGTCGTTCACAAGCAAGATCAATTTTTCTTTCTTCAAACTTTGTTTTGTTCAGATCTCACCAGATCTGAGGAACTTCCATACGTTATCTGCTGTAGACAGAGAATTACTGAATACGCCCCTAAATGCTCAGACTGATAATGGCATGATGTCATAAGAAACCTCTGGAACATTTTCTCCGTCTCCACATCTGCTGGTTGGGGGACACAATCCACTTGTTTGGACTGGTCTAGCAGGATTCAAGGGAAGGACATTATCTGGTAAGTAAAATGTCATCTTCGTATCATTGATAGGTGACTAATAAATGGAGGTAAATAAATAAATATGAGGAGTTAGCATAATATTACAGATGACAAATCTTTGCAAGATCCAAAATGTGAAGGCACATTTTAGATAATACATGGAGATCGGAATTGAGATGTTGAGGTTACGGCATATACAGTTCCAGCAGTACTTTAGCAAAGGTTCTACTAAGCTTGCAGCCAGTTCTCCATGCTGGCCAGAATAAAATTTAAAATCATCACACTAATACACAGTCATACACAATGAATCTGCCCTCTGTCTGCTCTCCCTTCTCTCCAAACCGAACAACTCCAGACGTAGACCAAACTGCAAACACCCTAATACCACCTCAGAAGAAAAAGTGTAAACAATCCACCTGCAACCGAGCTTTCTCCCTCTACGCCCCCTCCATTTGGAATGTACTCCCACCTGACCTGAGGATGCTCTGACCACTCCAAATTCTGGAAAAAGCTCAAAACCTTCCTCTTTCAAGAATACTTTTCCCCGTCCCTAAACCTCAGGCATCCTATTCTAACATAAAACCCAGTACCCTTTAATCCCCCCCTCACCATATACTCCTCCTCCCCCCCCACACCCCTGACTTGTAAAGATGTAAAATATTAACTGTTAAATTTTGACAGTTCATTGTTCATTGAAGGACTAGAAAAAGGGACTGTTACTTCTGGAGAGAGATCTGCAACTGTGAGTATATACTTCTGGTAATTTTCTAAAAGGAATTCTTTGTATTAAAGCTAATTAATCTGTGAATCCACTATTTTTGTTAAATCAATCAGGGCCTAGTAGCAGCAGTTTAAATTTAAAACACAGAGGAGAACTTTCTGGTTACATTTCATACCCAGCAGAGAGCTTGTAGTTTAAAATGTCATAAGAAGTTAGAGCCTAGCAGCAGCTAAGAGCTATAATTTAAATCAAATCAGAATATAGCTTACCTCAGCAGCACAAGACAGGGTACTGTGTAGCAGCCCTCTTTTAATAAGTGTTATTTCCCTCCCCACACCCACCCCTGGGATAATCGTAGCTTTATAGGTACTTACACATCTTAAAAGACAGGAGGTGCTCTCAGGTGAAGCTCGTTACCCAAATCAGTCATATACTAAGGACCTGAGATTAGTTAAGCTTCAGGTGAACAAGGTATATTACACGTATTAGGTACAGTTTTATTAGTATAAATATCCATGGCAACCCTTAGTAAGTAAAGAACTTAGATCTAAACACAAACTTAAAACTAAGATGCAGACAGCAGTCCAGCAGCGGGATGGGGGCTTTCCAGTCTTTTGCATTGAGTGTCACATGTATGATTTTCTCCCAGTTGGTGAGAGGTCTTGTGTGCACTAGGTGCAAGGAGCTCTTTGCTCTCAGGGAACAAGTCCATTCTCTGGAGGCTAAAGTAGCAGACTTGGAAAGCATAAGACAGAAAGAGAGGTACATAGACGAGACCTACAGGGATATAGTCCTGAAGTCCCACCTCCAGTCTGGCAGCATCCCTGTTGTCATGGAGGAGAGAGGTCAGTGACAGGAGAGCATCACCCTGGTGTGGCAGGAAGTGATCCTGTAACTAGGACCTGACCTCCAGGTGATGTAAAACCCTCTCGCACCGAGGAAGTTTCTCCAGGGCCATGTGCCCATGAGGGAAGGGTTAGGACAGCCGTTATAGTTGGTGATTTGATCATTAGGCATGTAGATAGTTGGGTGGCTGGTGGACGTGAGGATCGCCTGGTAACATGCCTGCCTGGTGCGAAGGTAGTGGACCTCACGCGCCACCTAGATAAGGTCTTAGATAGTGCTGGGGAGGAGTCTGCTGTCTTGGTACATGTCGGTACCAATGACATAGGAAAATGTGGTAGGGAGGTTCTGGAGGCTAAATTTAGGCTTTTAGGTAGAAAGTTGAAATCCAGAACTTCCAGGGTAGCATTCTCCGAAATGCTTCCTGTTCCACGCGCAGGACCCAAAAGGCAGGCAGAGCTCCGGAGTCTCAATGCGTGGATGAGACAGTGGTGCAGAGATGAGGGTTTTGGATTTGTTAGGAACTGGGGAACATTCTGGGGAAAGGGAGGGGCTCTTTCGAAGGGATGGGCTTCACCTTAACCGGGATGGAACCAGGCTGCTGGCATTAACCTTTAAAAAGGAGATAGAGCAGCTTTTAAACTAGATATTAGGGGAAAGCCGACAGTCACCCAAGAGCGGATGGTTCGGAAGAATGTATCTTTGAAGGATACTACTGTGGGCTTTCTACCAAAAGCAGAGATTTTCCACAAAAGAGTAAAGTAGCCCAAATGCCCTCAAGTATGGAGCAGACAGAGCTTAAAGATCCCAAATTACCCATGTCTAACAACAGCCAAATTAATATGAATAAAATACATTCTCTAAAATGCTTGTATGCAAATGCTAGAAATCTAAAAAATAAGATGGGAGAGTTAGAATATATAGCACTAAATGAAAGGTTAGATATGATTGGAATATCAGAGACATGGTGGAAGGAGGACAACCAGTGGGACACTGTGATACCTGGGTACAAACTATATCGTAATGATAGAGCTGATCAAATTGGTGGAGGGGTTGCTCTCTGTTAGAGAGGGCATTGAGTCAGAAAGGATTAAAGTTTTGCAGGAAACAAAATCTGCTGTAGAATCTATATGGATTGAAATTCCATGTAAAAGGGGGAAGGCAATGGCAGTGGGGGTGTACTATAGACCGCCTGGCCAGAATGACCAAATGGATGATGAAATGCTCAAAGAAATCAAGGAAGCTAACAAAAGTTACAGCACAGTAATAATAATGGGTGATTTCAACTACCCCGGTATCGACTGGGTCAGTGTCACGTCAGGACATGCTAGGGAGATAAAGTTCCTAGATGAAATAAATGACTGCTTCTTTGAGCAGCTGGTTCATGAACCGACCAGAGGGGAAGCCATATTAGACCTAGTCCTTAGTGGAACACCAAATCTAGTGCAAGAGAGAAGGTTGTTGGGGCCACTTGGCAATAGTGATCATAGCATGATCGCCTTTGATTTAATTAGTGGAGGAGGGATAGTAAGGAAATCCACAGTACTACATTTTAACTTTCGAAAGGGAGACTATGATAAAATGAGGAAAACAGTTAAGAAAAAACTAAAAGGAGCAGTTGCAAAGGTTAAAGACGTACATCAGGCTTATCTGTTGTTGAAAAATACTATCTTGGAAGCCCAGACCAGCTGTATTCCACGCTTTAAGAAAAGTGGAAGGAAGTCCAAAAAACTGGCAGCATGGTTTAAAGGTGAGGTCAGAGAGGCTGTTGCCAAAAAAGCATCTTTCAGGAAATGGAAAAAAGAGCCAAACGACGAAATCTGGAAACAGCACAAGCACTGGCAAGTCAAATACAAGGCATTGATAAGACAGGCAAAGGGAGAATTTGAGAAGAAGCATGCTGCGGAAGCAAAAACGCGAAGTAAAGACCTTTTCAAGTACATTTGTAGCAAAAAACCTGTGAGAGAGTCAGTTGGTCCATTAGAGATGATAAAGGGGTTAAAGGAGCACTAAGAGGCGACAAGGCGATAGCGGAGAGACTGAATGAATTCTTTGCTTCAGTCTTTACTGAGGAAGATGTAGGGATGTTACCCATGACTGAAGTGGTATTTAAAGGTGCGGAAGAATTGAAGGAAATATCGATACATCGGGAAGATGTATTACAACTATTAGATAAGCTGAAGAGTAGCAAATCACCTGGGCCGGATGGTATACATCCAAGGGTGTTGAAAGAACTGAAACACGAGATTGCAGACCTGCTATTAGTAATCTGTGAACTATCATTAAAATCATATCTAATACCTGAAGACTGGAGGATCGCCAATGTAACGCCAATTTTTAAAATGGGTTCCAGGGGTGATCCAGGAAACTACAGACCGGTGAGCCTGACATCAGTACCGGGAAAAATGGTAGAAACCATCATAAAGAATAAAATTACTCAGCATGTAGATAGTCATGACCTAATGGGAGACAGCCAACATGGCTTTAGACAAGGAAGATCTTGTCTTACTAATCTGTTATGTTTTTTTGAAGGAGTGAATAATCAGGTGGACAAAGGTGAGTCGGTTGATATTGTGTATCTGGACTTTCAAAAAGCCTTTGACAAGGTCCCTCATGAGAGACTTTTGGCAAAACTAAAGAGTCATCTGATAAGAGGCAGTGTACTACTGTGGATCAGGAACTGGTTAAAAGATAGAAAGCAGAGGGTAGGGCTAAATGGCCAATTTTCCCAATGGAGAAAGGTGAATAGTGGTGTACCCCAGGGATCTGTGCTGGGTCCGCTGCTTTTTGACATATTCATAAATGACCTGGAAAGTGGAATAACGAGTGAGGTTATCAAATTTGCTGATGACACAAAACTATTTAAAGTTGTTAAAACCCAAGAGGATTGTGGAAAATTGCAGGAGGATCTTGATAAATTGGAAGACTGGGCATCAAAATGGCAGATGAAATTTAATGTGGACAAGTGCAAGGTTATGCACCTAGGGAAGAACAACCCAAACTATGGTTACACGATGCAAGGTTCCACATTAGGAACCACCACCCAGGAAACAGATTTAGGCGTCATTGTGGATACCATGTTTAAACCCTCGGCCCAGTGTGCAGCGGCGGCCAAGAAAGCAAATAGAATGCTAGGTATGATAAGGAAAGGAATGGAAAATAAAACAAAAGATATTATAATGCCTCTATATCGTTTCATGGTGAAACCGCACCTTGAATATTGTGTGCAATTCTGGTCGCCATATCTTAAAAAGGATATAGCGATTTTAGAAAAGGTTCAGAGAAGAGCCACCAAAATGGTAAAGGGGATGGAAGGATACTCCTATGAAGAAAGGCTAAAAAGGTTAGGGCTCTTTAACCTGGAAAAGAGACGGCTGAGGGGAGATATGATAGAAGTCTATAAATTAATGAACGGAGTGGAACTGGTAAACGTAGATCGATTTTTTGCCTGATCAGAATATAGAAAGACCCAGGATATCAATGCTTGAACCAATACAAGCATTGCGGAAGCTGTGTCTCTTGGGGAAACTGCTAGGTACGTATGACCTAGATTGGCCACTTTTGGAAACAGGATACTGGGCTTGATGGACCTTGGTCTGACCCACTATGGCATATCTTATGTTCTTATGTTCATTCTTTGTAAAACAGCTGTACCAACACTGTTACCTTCTGTTCCATGTAAACCATCTTGAATTAGTAGAAAGACAGTGTATAAAAAGCGTTAAATCAACAAAATAATGCTGAAATGCATCCTGCATCTGCCAGTATATGGCGAAAGAGGACCCATTTCACAAATCTACATGTGGGAAAAGTGCTGGCACTTAAATTTATTTTATTTGGCTGGTTTTATTTACCGCCTTATCTTAGTGCAAAGCTGTTTACAGGAAACAGATTGAATGAAACGTGACGCTAGAAATTACATGGAACAAGAGAAGATATGAATGTAACATTAAAAAAAACATCATGAAAGCAGCTAGGTTTGAGTACGCCACTCCCATATTACTCTAGTTGCACTGGCTACCTCTCTCAAGTAGTATCAAATATAAAAACCGTGTCATTACATTCAGACTACTGCATAACATATCACCCTCTCATCTTATCACTCGAATTAATGGAACCCTAGATAATAGGCAGGGGAGAGGATGCACTCAAAGTTCCCTAGTTCGCACAGCTGACTTCCACAAGACCAACCAATCAATGAGAAATAGAGCCTTCTCTTACTATGCTCCAATCCTATGGAACTCTCTTCCACCCTGAATACAAGATGTGACCTTTCTGACTTCTGAAAACTTCAAGACCCTACTCTTTACAGAGTACTTTGGAATGCAACAAGTTGATTCAGGTACCTACCCAACATAAGCCACCCTTGCACTCGACACCTGCTACACTATCCTGACCTGCTATCCACAATATTGATATTCTTCACTCCTATCCCATATGTAAATAGTTCAATGAATGTTATCAAGTTGCAGTTGATTACTCTGTACATATGTTACTTATGTTTATCATTTTGATGTAAATGTTGATCTCCAGGAACAAGCAGGAATAAGTCCTCACATATGGGTACGTCGGAACCGACGGAGCCTGCGCGGGAAAGCTCCCCAGCTTCCTAGAATGGAAGCTTTTGGGACCTCCCACTGCACATGCGCGCTGCCTTCCCGCCTTCCTGAACAGCTCTCCTCAGTTTCTCTTTTTCCGCGGAGCCAGCAGGTCGTGTATCCTGTCACCGCTGAAGAAATTGTAGTTTTTTGTTTTGTTTCTTTAGACCGCGTACCTGCCTTCCCATACCGATACCGGTATCGCCGGTCTTCCTTTTTCTTTCTTGAAAAATTATTTTCTTTTCTTTTATTATTTTTCAGCACTTGGTCACTTCAGTTAGGCCTTCAGGCCTACTTGAATTCTCCACATGGAGAAGCCAGCCCCTGGATTTAAGAAGTGTACCAAGTGTACTGCTGTAATATCAGTCACAGACACCCATGAATGGTGTCTTAAATGTTTGGGGCCTGACCACTCCATTCCGGACTGCCCTTCCTGCTCCCAAATGTCTAAGCGTGGGCTGCAGAACCGGGCCAACAAATTCCATGTGCTGTTTGCTTCAGAGAATCCAACATCACAGTCATCCAGGTCATCATCTCCGGATGGATCTCAGGTAACCAAACCTTCTGTGGGCAAGTCCTCAAAGGGCAAATCTCCTTCAAAGCATCGAGAGGCTCTTAGTTTTGAGGACCCTGCCCCAGCCAAACAGCCCCGGCGGGAAGCTCTGCCTTCCAAAACGCCAATTCAGGGGCTACAGGTTGACATCGATGGCACGGCCTCGACAGATCACCTGTTGGACTGCTCTGGGGTACCGGCCCATACCGGTACCGACATCCAGGCAGCCGTGGCGTCTATGGGCAATACTGTCCAATCCATGCAGCAGGCCGTCATGGCTTTCATTAAAGCTGCAACGCCATCGGTACCGCTTCCAGCGGTTCCGGGCCCGGTTCCGGTATCGTCCGCCATGCCGGAACCCAGGCCTTCCTCTTCTAAACGCAAATCGGTACCGTATGGGCTTTTGCTCCATACCGCGTCGATACCGATCGGTATGCGTATCGTGCGTTGGAGGAAACTAGAGAATACACCGATTCCTCTGAGGATTTTGGCTCCTCTGAGTCTGCAGAGCTCTCCCTTGACCTTCCTGAGGAACCTTCTTCTCCAAAAAGGAGAATGTCTCCTCCAGAGGATTTGTCCTTTCAGGACTTTATTTTAGAAATGGCTAAAGGCCTTTCTATCACTACCTCCTCTGAAAGGGAACCAAGGTCAAAAAGGTTGGATATTTTAGGATACTCTAAGTCTCCTAAAGAAGCAGTTACCCTGCCTATCCATGAAATCCTTCAGGAACAATTGATGGATTTCTGGGAGAACCCTTTAACTCTGTCTCCTTATTCCCGTAGGTTGGACACCATGTATCGGGTCCCTCCTTCTCCTGGTTTTCAGAAAACTCAATTGCCTCACCACTCCATTGTGGTAAAGTCTGCAATGAAAAAGATCAAGAGTACTAAAAGGCACTCTTCTACACCTCCAGGAAGGGAATGTAAGACACTGGACTCTTTTGGTAGGAAAATCTTCCAGGCTAGTATTCTTATAGCCAGGATTAATTCCTACAGCCTCTATATGGGCATGTTCCTAGGGGAACTTGCCAAGAAAGTGCGGCATTTTGCCCCCTTTATCCCTGAGGATAAACAGGAGGACTTCCTTTCTGTAGTGAAACAACTTTCAGATGTTTCTAAGTTCTCCAACAGAGCTGCCTTTGATTCCTTCGAGGGAGCCAGCAGAGCTTCTGGCATTGCTATTGCAGCCAGACGTCTGGCTTGGCTCCAGGCTTCTGATCTGGAACCCTGGGTTCTAGATGGCTTACGGAATCTGCCCTGTACAGGTGAGAACTTATTCGGTGCAGAGTGGCAAGTTAAAGCCACTCAAATGGACGCTGAAAATGCCACCTTAGAGAGACTTTCTAAGTCCACTTCTACTCCCACTAAGAAGAAGTCTTTCAAGAGGCCTTATTATAAGAAGGCCAGATATGCTTCCAATACTGGCCAGCAATCTTCTCAACCTCGTTTTGCGGCTAAACGTCAGCAAACGAAACAAGCAAGAGCAAAGCCTGCAGCAGCTACTGCAGCTCAACAGGCTCCACCCCCTCAGGGGTTTTGACTTGCCCCTAGAGAACTTGCCATTCCTGGTTCTGGACCAACCAGAACCTCTCACCATACCTGGAAGGTTAGCTCACTTTGCTCCCAGATGGGAACAAATCACAACAGAGCAATGGACCCTCTCTATCATCCGAGAGGGTTACAAACTTCATTTCTCCAACCTTCCTCCTCATCACATGGTGAGACCCTTCAATTCTCCATCTCCTCTCCTAGCCCTGTTGGATCGGGAGATCTCTTCTCTGCTTGCCCAAGGGGCCATAGAAGAGGTTCCTCTTCATCAACAAGGGTCAGGTTTCTACTCCCCCTATTTTCTCATTCCAAAGAAGACAGGGGGATTCAGACCAATCCTAGATCTGAGAGAATTAAACAAATTTCTGTACAAGGAGAAATTCAAAATGCTCTCTTTGGGCATTCTCCTTCCATACCTTCAGAGTCAGGACTGGCTTTGTTCTCTAGACCTGCAGGATGCGTATACACATCTACTCATCCATCCATCCCACAGAAAATATCTTCGCTTTCTGTTCAGGGGAAGTCATTACCAATACAGAGTACTTCCCTTCGGTCTCGCCTCTGCCCCAAGAGTCTTTACCAAATGCATGGCAGTCGTAGCCGCATTTCTCAGAAGCATGGGGATTTTCGTATTCCCATATCTGGACGACTGGCTCATTCGAGCTCCAACTCAGTCGCAGGCCCAGATTTCCCTAGACCGCACAAGGAGCCTTCTGCAGTATCTGGGACTGGTGGTAAACCTTCCCAAGTCTCAACTCAGCCCTACTCAGTCTCTAGAATTCATAGGGGCCCAGTTGGACACCACCACTGCAAGAGCCTACCTTCCACTGGTTCGGGGTCAGCGTCTGCTGAGCTTGGCCTCCCAAGCCCAGTCCAGTACTCACTTGACAGCCAGGGAAATGCTACGCCTCCTGGGCCATATGGCCTCCACAGTACATGTGGTGCCCTATGCTCGTCTTCATATGAGAGCAGCTCAATGGACCCTGGCCACCCAGTGGACTCAGGCGTCGGGAGCACTCTCAGACCAAATACAAACCTCAAACCGTCTGTCTTGGTCCCTCCATTGGTGGATATCCACCAAGAATCTGTTGTTGGGGGCTCCCTTTCAGCCCTTGCTACCCCAAGCAACCCTCACAACAGATGCCTCCCAATTGGGGTGGGGAGCCCATCTGCTAACTCTCTCCACTCAGGGCACTTGGTCTCCACAGGAGGCCACCCTTCATATCAACCTCCTGGAACTGCGAGCAATTTACCTTGCCCTCAAGGTCTTCTTATACCCTCCTTGCCAACCTGACTGTCCTGGTTCAGACAGACAATCAGGTGGCCATGTTTTACATAAACAAACAAGGAGGGACGGGCTCTCTGTCGCTTTGCAACGAAGCTCTCAGATTATGGGCCTTCGCCAGAGAGCACCAAATTCATCTGCTAGCAGTGTATCTTCCAGGAGTTCAAAACTCTCGAGCAGACAGGCTCAGTCGAGTTCTGCTGCCACACGAGTGGTCCCTACACGTGGACCAGATAAGCAGAATCTTTCAGGAATGGGGGACCCCTGACATAGACCTCTTTGCAAGTCCGTGGAATGCCAAACTTCCCCGGTTCTGTTCCAGGACTCCGTGTCAGGAAGCTCAGGCCACGGACGCCTTTCTCCTCCATTGGGGTCAGGCGTTCCTATATGCCTTTCCACCCATTCCGCTGATTCCCAAGACTCTATTCAAACTCCAGAGAGATCACGGCTCTATGATCCTCATAGCTCCACGCTGGCCACGCCAAGTGTGGTTCCCTCTGCTTCTACAGCTCTCCCAGGGATCCTCCCTGGACTTAGGAGCTGCACCAGACCTTCTGTCTCAGGAGGAGGGGACTTTGTGGCACCCAAACCCCAAATCCCTACATCTCCGAGCTTGGTTACTGAAGGCTTAAGTCTTCAAGACTTTAATCTTTCTCAACCTGTGAAAGATATCCTTCATGCCTCTAGGAAACCTTCCACGAGGCGGTCTTATGCTTTCAAATGGAAACGTTTTTCCATTTGGTGTGCTCAGCAGGGCCTTGACCCTCTGGCACTTCCTTTGAATTCCCTCTTAGACTATCTCCTGCATCTTTCCAATGCAGGCCTTAAGACGAATTCTGTAAGAGTCCATTTAAGTGCTATTTCAGCATCCCTGAAACCTATAAATGGACAACCTATCTCCTCTCATCCTCTTGTTGCAAGATTCATGAGAGGCCTGACTCTCACTAAACCTCCCATCAGACCCCCCCCGGTCGCATGGGATTTGAATCTAGTGCTTGGTCAGCTTATGAAGCCACCTTTTGAGCCGTTATTTTCTACCTCCTTGAAATTTCTTTCCTGGAAGGTACTATTCCTAATTGCAGTCACTTCCGCTCGCCGCATCAGCGAACTGCAGGCTCTAGTGGCTAATCCACCTTATACAAGATTTCATCATGACAAGGTGGTCCTTAGGACGAATCCCCACTTTATGCCCAAAGTGGTCTCGCCTTTTCATCTTAATCAAGAGGTATATCTACCTGTCTTTTTTTCCGGCTCCTCATGCATCCAGTGCAGAGAGGAACCTTCATACTCTGGATTGTAAAAGAGCTCTAGCCTTTTACCTTAATAGGACTCAGCCACATCGAAAGTCTTCTCAACTTTTCGTGGCTTTTGATCCTTCACATTTGGGACTTCCAGTCTCCAAGCGTACACTTTCCAATTGGATTGCTCAGTGTATTTCCTTTGCTTACCAGAGTAAAAACATTTCTCTGGAAGGCCATGTCACAGCTCACAATGTGAGAGCCATGGCAACTTCTATGGCTCATCTGCACTCTGTTTCTATTGATCAGATCTGTCGAGCCGCTACCTGGGCCTCGGTTCATACCTTTACAGCCCATTACTGTTTGGACAAGGACTCCCGCCGGGATGCCTTGTTTGGCCAGGCTGTCCTCAAACACCTGTTCCATTCTTAGACAACTCCTGCCCACCTTCCCAGGATGGATGCCTGAGATCCATACGAAGATGGCGAACCCTTGGAGGGGGATCTCCCAGGCATCTCAGCTAGGGAGTCCCCATATGTGAGGACTTATTCCTGCTTGTTCCTGGAGATAGCACAGTTACTTACCTGTAACAGGTGATCTCTGGGAACAGCAGGAATTAGTCCTCACAACCCACCCACCTCCCCTAGGAGTTGTATCTTCTATCTATCTGTCTTCCTGTCCTCTCTCTATTGTCTCAGCTATAAACTCGAAACTGAGGAGAGCTGTTCAGGAAGGCGGGAAGGCAGCGCGCATGTGCAGTGGGAGGTCCCAAAAGCTTCCATTCTAGGAAGCTGGGGAGCTTTCCCGCGCAGGCTCCGTCGGTTCTGACGTACCCATATGTGAGGACTAATTCCTGCTGTTCCCAGAGATCACCTGTTACAGGTAAGTAACTGTGCTTTATTTGTAAGCCACTTTGATCACCTGATAAAGCGGTATAAAAAAACCCCCTCTTAAATAAAATAAATAAACATAAGCCTAAGTCTATAGAAACATGTGAACAAAAAGCTCAGGGGAGGAGATGTACTATCATTTAATAGACCTTGTAAGTCGGCCGGCCGGCGAGGAGGGATTGGGGGAGGCAGGGAAGAAGTGGAGTAATGAAAAACAAGAGGGAAGGCGAGAGAGAGTCAGAGGAAAGCGAGATCTACAGGGAGTTTGTGGCAGACAGGTGGAAGTCCAGGAAGATAGTATCCTCTTTTTAGAAGTTATTTCATATCTGTTATGTGTAAGTAATGGTATTTACTCGTGTGTGGGCCATTTTGCCAGCCTACATGTATAAATGCTGCCAGTTAACTAGACACGTCGCTATCTTTAACTAATTTAATTTGGAGGGGAGAAATAAACAACGAAGATTAAGGAGGATTAACGGGGATTAAGGAGTCCAGCCCTCCTATAAAGGACTGGCCAAAATCAGCATGTAGCCAGGGAGCAGTTGAAAATCTCAATGTGGACAATTGCAGTCATACACTTGTATTCCTTTGTGAAATGAGGAATAAGCATGTAGATTTTTGACCCGCCCAAACCATTCCCTAACCATGTCTCCTTGTAATTTCTACATAGCAAGGACATCAGGCCTCTCTAAACTGTTCATTTATACATGTAAATGTCTGATTTTACACATGGAAATTGCAAATAAGCCGCCTAAAATCCTGAGTGATAACAGAATAATAGAGGGAAAAGCAAACCATAGCAGAGCGAGAGAAAATTGCTCATGCTGGTATCAAGTGCACCAATTAATGAAAAAGTCAACAGGAGCAAGAATAAACATAGGAAATATATATCGCTACTAAATATAGCAAATGCTAGACAGTCTACACAATAGAGGTTAAAAAAAACCCCACACATTCGACACAAACACAGAGATCAGAGATGAATCAGTGTCTTCCTTTTTCCCAGGGCCTGAACTTAACCTGTGCCTGGCCAAAAATGGATCTAAATTTTTGGGCTCAAAGTAAATATATTTTACATCTTTATATATGACAGAGATAATTTTGTAAAGATCTCTGTGATAGTTCTTTACAGCCTGTTTAATGTTGGACTTAGTAACTTTGTAAAGCATTTTCCATGAGTATAACATATTTTACATTGAAAATGGTGGTTATATAATTATGTGACGGAGTAAACCACCAAGATGATACATGTAGGTGTTTTTGGGGTGTAATCTGGAACAGAGCTGGGATGGAGTTGCAGTATATGTGTATTTTATAAAATGTATGCATAGAATAAGTGCATACATTTACACTTTTGGAGCAGATGTAAATTGGTATAGGAGAATTTGTGTGCTATTAGAAATATTTCTGACAGCCTATTTTCTAAATACACATAGACACCTATGTTGCTTTTGTAAAATAAGCATTAAATAGGCACTTTTCTGGAAATTTTACATAGGCACCACTTTGTGAAATTGTTCCTGAAGAGACATGAGCATGCAAAATAGCATTTTCTGCACCTAAGTGGACTTTTATAAAATTACCCGGGGTGTATGCATGTACAAAGCAGATGCACAAACACAAGCCCATTTTTGTGATGCCTATGCAGGCGTTTCTGGGAATGGAAAATAAGTGGAGCAGGGGTGGGATTAGCACTTATATGCATACATAATGCATGCATGGTTATTCTTTTTGCACATACACTATTATGCCTGCCTCAGAGCACGTGTAACTTTTTACAGGAACTTTCAGAGAGGCAATGTTCTATAAAACAGAGGCGTCTATAAAATAGGTGCATCTGTTGTATAGAAGGCAACGTTTGCATCTGTGACTTTCTATAAAATTGCCGCTCCAAAGCAGATATAAGTTTACGCCTGTATGTGCCAATAAGAATTGGTACTTAAGTGCATGTTATAAAATATGCACATAAGTGACAACCTTGCCTTTGTTCTGCCCATTTCTCCACCCTTGGGATGCCCCAGCTGTGTTTGCACACATGCATGCACACATGCAATTTTGTAAGTGCCACCGTTAATGCATAAAATGCTGTTTTATATGCTCTAGTCGCCTTTAAAATTACCCCTGTGTAAAATTAGACAGATGGGGGGGTGGGGGGGGACAACTCCCAAATTTCACATCTGTTTTGCTTGGTGTTTCTTTTTCCTGGCTGTTGTCACCCAGGCCACGTTTGGGAACGTGAACATAGAGAAATGCAATTTCTACAAGAATACAAATCTATAAGAATAGATCTGAAGGTGAAAGGGTTTTAGATACGTACAAGAAACAGAGTAGCAGAAGAAAGATAATGATATACCACCACCATAATTTGAACTTTTGTCCTCCACTCTTCACAAATCTAATTTTCTTTGGTCCACAAGATAGAAACCTTTGATGGAGTAATGAGTCTTTAGGTATTTTTAGCACTTCTATCAAGTATGTACAAAGTACTTCTCATGGACCAATCATTTGTATTGTAAGAAAATTTAATAAGTCTAGGTCTAGCATTTCTGTTTGTAATTTGATTTTCTAAATTCCCTGTCTCCAAGCATTGCACGTTCCTTGTAGAAGAACATTTTTTTTTCTTCAAGTCTGACAGCCAATCATCATAATGTCCTATAGGCATTAAATTTGTAAATCCAAAATCCACTTGGAAAGTATTGCATCATGGAGGGCTGTATGGCTGCTCCTTATGGTGGTTTTGATATCTATTTGCAGTCCTTAGTGGCTGTAATATATAGTTAAAATTGGAATTTCCACATTTATGAAGATGACATTCAATTGATTCAAGTTCAGAATAATGTGAATCGTACACTCATCTTAGACATGGTGCCTGCCTAGTGTGGGCGATTGGATGAGGGAAAGTAAGCTAGGATTGAATGTAAGGAAGACTGAATTATTGTGGATTAGAAAATTAAGATCCCTAATTGGCATTTTAATAGTGACCATTGCAGTCTGGTTATATATTTAGAGGCGATTGAAACCAAGAAGGCATACCTCCGCAAGTGCTGGAAGACATACACAGCAAGTAAGAGAAATCCCTGCTCCTCAGAGCTTAGTCTAATCATTACAGACCACACAACAACTGGGGACTAGGGTCATTCAAAGGGGAATGGCAAGATACAGATAGGTGATAAGCAGAAGAATAAGGGGATCAGTGCACCAAGGGACTGAGTGTAGAGAAAGAAAAGAAGTCACAAGACAGAGCCTGAGGTATACCGGCTGAGAGTGGGTTGGGGGTAGAGGAGGATCCACCAGAACATATACTAAAAGTGCGGTGGGAGAGAGAAGGAAACCAGGCAAGAACAGGGTCCTTAAAATTAAGGGAGGACAGGATATCGACAAGGTTATGATCAACTGTGCCAAAAGCAGCAGAAAGGTCAAGAAGGATGAGGATTGAGTAAAAGCCCTTTGATTTAGTGAGGAACAACTCATTGGACACTTTGGCAAGAGCAGTTTCTGTGGAATGTAGAGGATGAAAGCCAGATTGCAGTGGATCCAGAAGGCTTTGAGAGGACAAAGTCCAGGCAATGGCAGTGAGTTTAGAAGCAAAGGGAGGAGGGATATAGGCTGATAACAGCATGTTTGAAGGCTGCTGCAACAGCTGCAGTGGAAAGGGAGAAGTTAAGGATGTGATAGTTGGAAGGGATGACGGTGGAAGAGAGAGTTTAGTAGGCAGGTGCGAAGGGGATCAGAGGAGCGGGTAGTAAGTTTGGAGGAGAGACTATGAGCAGTTTCCTCCTCTGATTTTAGAAAAGGAAGAGAGTGAAAGAGGCTGAGGGAAGGATTTGGGAGTGCAGAAGGATAAGGAGGGGTGGAAGTGACCTTGTGGGGTACTCAAGACTAATCTTGAAGACTTTATCATGGAAATAGTCAGAGTCTGGGTGGAACGGGAAGGAGGGATTGGAGTTGGAGGCCCCTTGAGAAGAGAATTAGGTGTAGCAAAGAGGTGACGAGTGTCGGAGGAAAATGAATTAGTCAGGTGAACATAGAAGTTGAGGAGGGAGGATACAAAGTCAGGTAATGCAGAGAGAAAGAAATTGCAGTACTGTAATAAAAGATGGACAAGACTACAGCAAGCCAAATCCAATTAAGTAATAACGGCACGTTCACACATGCAAGAATAAATAAATACTGGCAATCTTAAAGCTCTGAACGAGCAGAGTGGGGGGGGGGGGGAGGTGGATAAAGAGACTGGTATAGTCTAGGCCACTGTAATAGATGAAGCCAAGAGGCATATGCCTGAGGTACAGCTCGCGTTGGTCAGGTGGGTGTAGGGGCTGTTTGTTTCGTCAGCACTGTGCAGTAGCACACTAAGGACATGCCATCACAGAAAGACACTCTTACTGTCTGCACTACATAGTTTAGTGCTCAGGTAGTTTGAGTTACCTGTGGCAGGAACAAACTGCTGATCTTATTGTCAAGTCTCAAGAGATGGCAACATCAGCAAGCTGTTCCTGCACTGCACATATCATTGAGAGTCCAGGTGCACTGTACACACCAAAAAAGCAGATTTGTGGCTGAGGTGGCCAGAGCTACGAAAACAATTTTGGTGGACACACAATCCCAGATATCAAGGACCAATTTTTAGGTGCCGTGGTGACCTGGCACCTGGAAGTTTAGTCCTATGTTTGTTAAAAAAATTTTATATCACCCAATACCATGGGCATCTGAGTGGTTAACTTTTGGCCAGAATACTCACTGTATGTCCAAAATTAGCTGCTTTCAATTTGCACAGATTTGGGGTGGGTTGGCCTGGAGACAAAGGCAAACCCTTATACAAATAGCGCCAATGTTACCCACTATCCATATGCTATCTATTTAAATGGCAATGTGTAAGCAGCAGGTTATCCTGTACAGTAGGTGTGTGTATATTCAGCAGTGGCACTGACAGCATTGAGAAGGCTGTGAACACCCTAGGAGGATGCATATATTATGCTCGAACAGAAGAGTGTGCTGCCATTAGCCCAGTCCTCTGCACAGTCTTTAGGCAGAGGTTTCTATGCTAGTGTGGGCAGAGAATGCAGGAAGGAATCTAATACAAGTATTAACGGGCAAATGCTTATGTTAACAGCAGCACACTGTGTATGCAAATGATAGTAATGAATCAATCAGTTATGCTGCTCAGGTAGAGAAGTACACAGAAGACCAGAAGGAAGAGCTCAATGCAAGATTATCTTGAGGTTTGAGGCAGTGTTAGGGGTTAGCTCATAGGACTGCAGGAAGTGCTGGTGAAGAATTTATACCTGTTTGTTTGGCATACAGCACCCAAAACCTTTCTCTGGCTTTGCTGACGAGCGTGCTGAAAAAAGAAGCAAGATAAAATAGGGGCACTGTACTGGGACAATGTTATGTGCAACTGCTGGATGTTTATCTGGTGCCTATTAACACCATTATTAACGTTGATAATTCGGAGAGGAACTTCTGTTCAGAATACTATCACTGTTAATGTGGCAGACAGCAATCCAGCACATGTGCACGAGTTTCATACTTTTGTTTTATGTGAGCCGGATGGAGGTGCTGCTAATCAGACCTCTGTGCACATGAGCCTGACTTGCTCTCCTTGTTTAGTGCAAACATTTTGCGCACGGCTTGTTTTTAGTATTACTACAACTTATTTGTATAACGCTACAAGGTGTGTGCAGCACTGTCCTGACTCATATACAAGATGGTCTCTGCTCATCAAAGCTTACAATCTAGCCAAGACAGACAACACAACGGCTGAGGAAAAGGATATACCTAGAGGAATGGTAAGAAAACATATAGGAGACTAGGCAGATCAGGATCCAAAAGTGGCCTCGAAGCAGTGAGTTTTCATCCTGGCTTTAAAAAGGGCCAGAGATGAAGCCTGACACACAGACTCGGGTAGTTTGTTCCAGGCATAATGAGCAGCAAGGTGGAAGGATCAAAGTCTGGAGTAGAAGAGAAGGGCACATATAGAAGGGATCTGCCAGAAGAGCGGAGCTCCCAAGAAGGGGTGTAGGGAGAGATAAGAGAGGAAAGGTAATGAGAAGTAGCAGAATGAGTGCACTTATAGGTCAGTAAGAGAAATTTGAACTGGATACGGAAACAGATGGGGAGTCAGTGAAGTGACTTGAGAAGAGGGGTTCTAGGAGTATATTGAGGCTGATGAAAGATTAGCCGCACAACTGAGTTTTCAAAAGATTGAAGGGGAGAGTGATTCAGAGGGAGACCAGCAAGGAGATTGCAGTAATCTAGATTGGAAGTGACAAAAGAGTGGATATGTGTCTTAGTAGCGTGTGTAGAAAGGAAGGGACAAATTTTGCCAATGTTATAGAGAAAGAAATGACAGGTTTTAGCTGTCAGTTGGATGTGTGCAGAGAGAGAGCTGAGGCAAATGTGACTCCAAGGTTGTGAGCTGAGAAAACAGGGAAGAGTATAGTGTTATCCACAGAAATAGAGAAGGTAGGAAGGGGGGAGGTGGGCTTAGGGAGAAAGATAAGGAGCTCAATTTCAGCCATACTGTTTCAGACGGCGGTGACATCCAGGTAGTAATGTTGGATAAGCAGGCAGAGATCTGGGCCTGGATTCCTGGAGAGACTTCAGGTACACAAAGGTAGATCTGAGAGTCATCAGCTTAATGATGCTGTTTGCTTATAGCATTGCTGAACAAAACTTCTACACTAAACTTGCTTATGAAACCCTGTACTAGAGCTTTAGCACTGGGCTCTACTGCAGGGTTTATGCAATGAACTGTAAGTTTGTACCTGAGGTAAGGGAGAGTTAAGTGAATTGCCGAAGATCAGAAAGAGCGGCTGTGGGATTCTGACCTTGGCTTCCCTTGATCTCCAGGAACAAGCAGGAATGAGTCTTCACATATGGGTACGTCGGTACCGACGGAGCCTGCACGGGAATTCTCCCCAGCATCCAATCAGAAAGCCTTTGGGAGCATCCCTCGCGCCTGCGTGCTGACTTCCCACCTTTCCCACTGCCTCTCCTCAGTTTTCGTTTTTCCGCGGAGCCAACAGGACGTCCTCCTATCACCGCAGAAAATTTTTCTTTAAAATTCTTATTTTCCTTGTTTTCTTGTGGTCGCGGCTGTATTTCCCGCCGATACCGGTACCGCCGGTGCTTTATTCTTTTCTTTTCTAAACTTAGAGAATTTTTCTCCTCAGTTTTTGTTTTTTTAACTTTTTGGGCCTACCAGGCCTCTCCAACATGGAGCCTTCTTCCCCCAAAAAGTGCCTTCACTGTGGAAACATTGTTTTCTTTTTAGACTCCAATGCTTGGTGTCTAACCTGTTTGGGTCCTGACCCTTTTTCCCCTGATCCATCAGGCTGTATTATTGGGAGAAGACCTTCCCTTTTTCGAGTTTCCCTCGATGCCGTTTTTCCTCCTGAGGTGAGGACACCGGTTTATTCTTCTCTCCAGGATCAGGTAACCCACAAACAGTCTGTTAAGACTAGCCAATTCTTGAAGGGTAAGTCTCATGCCCAGCATGATGACTGCTCCGGCCTTGCCCTCAAGACCCCATTGGCAATAAAACCCCGGCGGGAGTCTTCGGGCTCCAAAGCATTTACGGGGTTTCAGGTTGTTCCTGGGGCTCACCCCTCACAGAACATACCTGAGCCATGCTCGGGGGTGGTATCTGCTTCGAGCGGTACCGATACCCCGGCATCGGCACCGGTGTTGAGTGTTCCACTCTTCACCAGGGATCGTCATCTGGTGTCCTCGGTACCTTTGGGGCCGATCGATACGACCCAGATTGGCTTTCCTGTATCTCCGCCATGCTCGGGGTTGGTATCGCCTTCGAGGGGTACCGATACCCCGACATCGGCGCCGGTGTCGAGTGTTCCTCTCTTCACCGGACATCGTCTTCGGACGTCCTCGGTACCTTTGGAACCGATCGATACGACTCTGACTTTCCTGTATCGGCATCGCCGATACCACCACCAACGTCGGTACCTTCTAGACATGCATCGATAGACTCGCTCCCTTCGATGCCGAGTCTAGAATCGATATCCAGTCTAGATGATTTGGTACCGATGCATTTTGGAACCGATCCATATCGTTCCCGATTTACGCAGTACCGAGGATATTCACCAGGGTTCTCTGGCTACCTCGGTACCGCTTCAGCAGCCCCCGATTACTGCTTCAATGACATTATCGTCTCCGATACCGGTATCGGTATCGATGTCGGTTCCTGCAGTTCCATCGGTGCCATCGATCCTTTCTATGCCTAGCTTGGAATCGATACCGGGCACTGACGATGCAGTACTAACTGCCTCGAATCAGAACTGTCAGTATCACTGTCCATCTAGCAGGATTCTTTTTCTGCACCAGTCCACTATGTCTTCTGGTGCTCAAGCTGCTCCTTCAACCTCAGCCTACCCAGGAATAGTTCCTGTTGGAGATCCTTCTTTTCAGAAATTTCTCCTTGACATGGCAACCTTTCTTGCCATTCCTATTCCTGGCTCTACTCTTAGCCAAGATCCTGCAGAAAAGGAAAATATAATGCTTCCTTTACATCATTCTTTGCAGGATCTTCTTCTGAGGATGTGGGAATCACCTTTAAAGGTTCCTTCCCCTTCTACAACCATTAATGTTCTGTATCAGGTGCCTCCCTCTCCGGGATTTCAGAAAAACCAACTTCCACATCATTCCATTGTAGTGGAATCAGCAATGAGGAAGGTAAGAAGCAAGAAGCATTCTTCTTATCCGCCAGGTCGTGCATCTAAAGCACTTGATGTCTTTGGACGTCAAACCTTCCATACTTCTATGCTGGCTTCAAGAATTATTTCATATATTTTTTATATGAGTCTGACACTTCAGGAGGTCACAGAGAAATTATCTCTTTTGTCCCCTTTTTTGTCAGAACCTAAGGCCACTGACTATTCCTTGCTTCTTAATCATAGCAGGAATATCTCTTGGTTTCTTTCTCATGCTTCTCTAGACTCTTTTCAGTCTGTTAGCAGATCCTCTGCTATTGCCATTGGAGCACGTCGTACAGCCTGGCTGCAAGCTTCAGACTTGAGCAGATGGGCACAACATGCACTGGGTAATTCTCCCTGTACTGGAGAAAATCTCTTCAATAAAGAGGCTTTACGTCAGGTTGCTCATTGCTCCACTGACTTTCCTGGTTCTGGAAACCATCCTAAGCCTTCTTTTAACCCAGGACGTAGGAAATGTCCTACCAAACCTTCTTTCCCTAAGAAAAGAAGGTTTCACCCTTCTCCTGCCCATCCTCCAGATGTACCCAAGCAAGGGACATCTCATCCCAGTCTGAAGTCTCCAGACTCTAGCCAGTCTAATCATAACCAGCAACCATAGGTTCCTGTATGTTGCAATCTACAGTTAACTTCTTCTTAGCATAAGTTTATTCTCACACCCTACACTGGTTCTTTCTTTTTCAGTATGCTAAGCTGTTAGGATACTTTTTGTCCATGGGTTACAGAATTCTCCCCTTCTTACTACTACGAAGGGAGGTTACAACTATCCCATGATAGTTTCTGTCCCCACATGGACATTTTTTCCTTCAGCTGACTTACCATATGGTAAGTCACTTTCCAACCCCCTCTCTTCCAGGGTTTCCCCTGCTTGGGTTGGTACCATACTGAAACACTTCTCTTTCTTCCAGTGTAGACTTTTTGTTATCCTTCAATGCATGCTCTGAACAACTCATCAGACAGGGACGGGAATATCTCCGCTCCCTTTGTCTGTTTTCTCTCTGTTTTATACAGGAGAATCCCCTCTGCTGTTTTGTTCAGTTGCTGTGTATGCAGGAGTTCCAGTGATTACTTTAATACTCATTGCAAGCTACTGGAGTGGAGGAGTGGCCTAGTGGTTGGGGCAAGGTACTTCGGGCCGGAAGGTCGGGGGTTCAAATCCCACTAGAGGACAGCAACCTTGGGCCAGAAGGACTGGGGTTTCTAGTCCCACAGGTGCTCCTTGTGGTCTTGGGTAAGCCACTTAACCCTCCATAGCCCATGTTCCCTGTAAAATAGTTCTCTGTGTGCTGTGCTTTCCTGTCTAATCAATATGTTTATACCTCAAAAAAAAATTTCCTGTCATGATTTGACAATTTCCAATCTGTAATCAAAACCGCTGCTGATCGCTGGAAGTAGCGGTATACTAAATAAATAAATAAAAATACTTTCAACTATCTTGCATAATACTACTCACTGCAAGTTATCTTCTAGCCATATCCTTTCCTAGGATGTGGCAACACACCTGACTTCTGTCAGTTTTTATTTTATAATTCTCCTGCACAATGCTCTCTGCAATCTTCAGAGAAGCTTTCTACTATGGGCCCTTGCTACAGAGCATTGAACCTTGTCTCTGAGGGTTTTTCCCATATAGTAGAAAAAGTTTATATAATCATTCCATGGCGTGAATGTCCAAGGAGTTCCCAATCTTGCAGGAATCTACCCCTTTTTTCCTTGCAGCTTGGCATTATGCTTTTCTGCTCCACTTGGACAACGCATACTCCTTTAGTGTACATGATACCCCTGTGTCCCTTGGCTGGGTCATCCTGGTATCTTAGTCTATGCGTTTTTTTGTCCTTTGGACATGTCAGAGTCCTAAAGTACTCCTGACGTGCTCTTGCCAGACTGCTATTATCCTCTGTTTTTTCACGCAACCATACTGCTTATTCCACTGAACTACATTCCTGCACCGCAGAAATAGATTCTCTATATATCTTCAGGTGGTTTTTACCCACTCATTATTAGATGAATCTTTTCCCCTCACATTCCCCATGTGAATGTTTTTCTGGGGCTCAGTTGCAGGCATGTATCCTCAGACTTATATTCATGTATGTATATGTCCTATACATACATATTTCTGTAGTCTGTGTGGGCATAAGTCATTCCCATATATATATATATATATATATCACACATATCTAGACATATATGCACATATATATAGCTAGGTATGTCTCTCCATATATATATATATATATATATATATATATATATATATATATATATATAATATAGAGAGAGAGAGAGACATATCTATATGACCATTGGGAGATGTCCATAGGACGCTAAGTATTACCTGCTATCTCCCTCACTGTCTGTGCTATAACGTTTTTCCCTCCTTAAGGGGTCCAGACAGTCCACTTGCCTACTCCCATACGGTTTGGTAAGTGGAAGCGGTTATACATACAATTATTGCTGTGATGTCAACAGCTTCTATTTTTGTTATAGATCTCCCTATCTATGAAGTATCAAACTTCAATGTCTTCCTATCTCTTACCAGCTAGGAAAGACAGTGTACATCTTCAGTATTTCTGAGTACACTTCTGTTCTCCTTGGGAATAGGGGCTTTTTTCCATACCCCCTCTTCCCTTCAGGACTGGGCTAATTCTCCAGATCGGTCAGTCGTCGTCTTTTAGTCCTCAATGTTAACTCTGTACCTAAAAGAGTTTTCAGCTTTTTCCCATAAAGCTTTCCATTGAAGACCTGCCGTTCTTCTCCTACCCCAGTTGACTCCTGGGTCACCTGCCCATTCCAGGTTTGGAACTTCATCCTCACTGCTGTGAAGTTCCCTTGAGGATTCCGCTACTGCATCTACAGTACACTCCATCACAGTTCTACTTCCTACAATCCAGTAGGTAAGCTCTATATTGTACTAGTTCATTAAATATTTTAATGATACGTGACATACATTCTAAAGACTCTTTTTCTCTGTAGTCTTTAGATTCGCTGTTCCTCTACTGCTCTTCTCTATTCAACTCCTACCCCCCATCCCTCAGGGGATGCCGGGGATCCAGGTTTGGGAAATGCCGTCCTGTTCCAGGGATACGCATTTTATGGGATCTCCCCTGGCACCCATAGCTAGGGAGTCCCCATATGTGAAGACTCATTCCTGCTTGTTCCTGGAGATAGCACAGTTACTTACCTGTAACAGGTGATCTCTGGGAACAGCAGGAATTAGTCTTCACAACCCACCCACCTCCCCTAGTAGTTGTACCTATCTATCTCCTTTCCTCTTTCTCTCCTTCTGTCTCAGCTATGAAACTCAACTGAGGAGAGGCAGTGGGAAAGGCGGGAAGTCAGCGCGCAGACGCGAGGGATGCTCCCAAAGGCTTTCTGATTGGATGCTGGGGAGCATTCCCGTGCAGGCTCCGTCGGTACCGACGTACCCATATGTGAAGACTAATTTCTGCTTTTCCCAGAGACACCTGTTACAGGTAAGTAACTGCTTTATCAGCCATTAGATGACTTCTGTAGTTCCACTTTTCCATACAGAATGTGTAGTATTAAATCTTTTTGTTCTATAATAGAAAAAAAATCTTTTCTGTCTGATTTGTTTAATGGGGCTATTTTACTATCAAGGTTTAGATGAGGATCTAAGCATGTTCTGATCATGCCAAAATTAGAGACCCATCCTTGTTAAGTCACAAACCACCTCAGCACTACAGATGGCTACTGACACAGACTATACACAGTGTCATATTGCTACCTTATCTGTATACAGTTATGCATTAAGCCTGGCATGGAAAGTGTCTAATTGTGTGCAGATAAACAAGAGGTCTAACGGAGGAGTTCTACATGGTCCCAGTAACCTATTGAATTCTGTTCCTACCAAAGGAGTTTTACCATATCCCTCTAACATCCTACTCCTGTCTCACCCATATCTGAGACGAGGAATGGCCTTATTGGTTTTCATTTTATTTAGTTCTTCAAATAACAAATGTTTAATGTCCATGGTTCCAAGCCATGGATTTACTGGACTAATCAGTATTTGCTGATTGCTCTCATGGGTCCTACTTTTGGTATCTGACAGTCATAAACACAGCAGTATCGTCACAAGATTTTGTTAACAAGGATCTGAAAACAAATTCCATCTGGAGGTAAATAGCCATGAAATGGCAGATGCCAGATAATATTTTAGGCTAACCAAGGTGTGAGTAAACTAAGGACAGTCTATGTGCATTTACAGAAGTTCAGTCCATCCAGTCTGCCCTTCGGAAATGCCTTCCAGCTGCCA
Source organism: Ichthyophis bannanicus (assembly GCA_033557465.1). Classification (NCBI taxonomy): domain Eukaryota; kingdom Metazoa; phylum Chordata; class Amphibia; order Gymnophiona; family Ichthyophiidae; genus Ichthyophis; species Ichthyophis bannanicus. The sequence goes on from CM066046.1 coordinate 49,701,538, forward strand.
GACAAAGACCATGCCAACTTGCAGGATTTCTCCTTATCCAGGATAGTTTGTTTTACTCGTTTAAACTCTATAAAGTTGCACAGAAGGGCATGCATGTTCTCCATGCCTCAACACAGGGCTCTGTAATCTGAATAGCCAGCAGCATCTGGTTTCCTGGGTCCCCTGTGTAATTGCTAGAAAGGCCCAACTCATAGAGCTTCTGCTTAATTACAGTAGCTTAAGAGACCCCTCAGATCACTGAACCTTGAACACAGATATTTCCAAGGCACTCCGAAATGCTGAAACTACTTCAGATAGGACAAAGGGAAAAAACTATACTGGATGCTGTGTATGTTGGACTCATCCTAAGCAAACAAACCATTTTCTGCTCATCTACACAAGGCTATTTGCACATAACAGGGTGGACAATAGTTTGACTGGGGCAGCATCACCTTAATGCGGAAAGGTGTTTGTATGATCAAGCTTAGCTATACTTCAAATTCAAGGTAAAAAGCTTTTCATACTGCTAAAACACATTTGATTAGATTATTATAGATACAATCTCAGCTGATAAGGTGCAGGAAAGAGCCAAAACGATGGGTACTACAAACTGAAATCTGATGGGAAAAAAGCTGCATTTTTAATTGCAAAATATTTAGCTCTTCCAATTCATATTCAGGACATGGTGAGTATGATTTTGAAAAATTAAAAAATACATAAATAATTGTGATAGCACTTCATTTTCCTTGTATAATTCAAAAATTCATCATGAATTTATAGCACTATTTAACATTCAAAATTTCAAATGCTCAGTGTTCAAATAAATCAGTTAACTCTGTTTCCAAATAAAGTTCCATATCATCTCTCTGAAAATTCATTTGTATAACAAAACAGAGCTTAGTACATTTGTAGCAAAAAAACCTGTGAGTGTGTCAGTTGGACCATTAGACGATAAAGGGGTAAAAGGGGCACAAAGTGTCGACAAGGCCATAGTGGAGAGACTGAATGAGTTCTTTGCTTCAGTCTTTATGAAGAAGATGTAGGGAAGTTACCCATGGCTGAAATGATATTTAAAGATGATGCATCAGAAGAATTGAAAGACATATCAATAAATGAGGAAGATGTATTTACAACTATTTGATAAGCTAAAGGCTAGATGGTATACATCTGAGGGTGTTGAAAACTGAAATCTGAGATTGCAGATCTATTAGTAATCTCTGATCTATCATTAAAATCATCTGTAATACCTGAAGTGGCGAATGGCCAGTGTAATGCCAATTTTTAAAAAGGGTTCCAAGGATGATTTGGTAAACTACAGACTGGTGAGCCTGACGTCTATACTGGGCAAAATGGTAGAAACCATTATGAAGAACAAAATTATTGAATATGTAGATAGTCATGGTTTAATGCAATGGTTCCCAATCCAGTCCTTGGGTTACCCACAGGCCAGTCAGGTTTTCAGGGTATCCACAATGAATGTGCATGAGAAATCTGCATGCATTGCTTCCATTGTGTGCAGATCTATCTCATGCATATTCATTGCAGATATCCTGAAAACCTGAGTGGCCTGGGGGTATCAGAGGACTGGATTGGGAACCACTGATTTAATGGGAGAAAGCCAACATGGCTTTAGCTAAGGAAGATCTCATCTTACTAATCTGTTATGTTTTTGAAGGTGTGAATAAATGGGTAGAGGTGAGCTGGTCGATATGGTGTATCTGGATTTTCAAAAAGCCTTTGACAAGGGCCCTCATGAGAGATTTGGCAGAATTAAAAAGTCATGGGATATTGTTGTGGACCAGGAGCTGATTAAAAGATAGAAAGCAGAGGATAGGACTAAATGGTCATTTTTCCCAATGGAGAAAGGTGAATAATGGAGTCCCCCAGAGATCTGTGCTGGGTCCACTGCTTTTTAACATTCATAAATGACCTGGAATGGGAATAATGCGTGAGGTGATCAAATTTAAATGACACACAATTACTGTATTCAAAGTTGTTACAATTTTTCGCAATCCTCTTGGGTTTTAAGAGAACCTTAATAAATTAGAAGATTGGCATTTCAAATGGCAGATGAAATTTAATGTGGATATGTGTAAAGTTGTGCACATAGGAAAGAACAACCCAAACAATGATTACACAAAGCAAAGTTCCACCTTAGGAACCGCTACCCAGGAAAAAGATTTAGGTGTCATGTTGATAACACGTTTGAAGCCCACCGCCCAATGTACAGCGGCGGCCAAGAAGGCAAATAGAATGCTAGGAATCATAAGGAAAGGAATGGAGAATAAACCCAAGATTATTATAATGTCTCTATCGTTCCATGGTGCAACTGCACCTTGAATATTGTGTGCAGTTCTGGTTGCCATATCTTAAAAAGGATATAGCAGAATTAGAAAAGAACGAGCCACCAAAGTGGTATATGGGATGGAAGGATACCCCTATGAGGAGAGGCTTAAAAGGCTATGGCTCTTCAACCTGGAAAAAGGACATTGTATTTATTTATATCTCTTATATACCGTGCTATTGTAATCAGTGCGGTTTACAGTTAAACAAAACATACAGCAATGCAACAGGTCACATTGAGTTTACATTGAACAGGGGTAGTAAACTTGGATGAACCGGGAAAACTATATACAAATTATGGACATTCTTACAGGACATAAGAGGATCGTAAGCAGATGCCTAGGCTCATGGGTAAGGGAGAGAGGGGAAAGGAGATTAACCATTCTCTAAGGGAGGCTGGTCAATGGGGCGGGCTATGTAGGAGGGTAAGGTGATGGTTGTGTGTTTTCCAGAGTTATTCTCTGGGTAGTGTAGCAGGAACAAATGGTGTTTGAGAGCTTTTCGGAATAACGGGAGATTGGAGATAGCTCGGATTTCTGCTGGGAGGGTGTTCTAAGCTGTGGGTGTGAACATGGAGAAGACTCTATTGGCTGTTGTCTTTGTACATTTAGTAACTGACTTAGGGACTTCAAGGGTATTCATCAATGTATGTCTCCTTAATCTATTGGCTGGAGTGCTATGGAGAAGTTTACTGATGGGCGTGAGTGGCTGGGTCTTGAGGGCTTTGAATGTCAAGACTAAAGTCTTATAGTGGTTTCTGGCCTGCAGAGGTAGCCAGTGTAGATTCTTCAGGACTGGTGTTATATGGTCTGACCTTGAAAGACCTACCAGAACCCTCGCAGCAGAGTTTATGGCAAGTCGGAGAGGGCTTAGAGTCAACTGTGGGAGTCCCTGAAGGATGATGATAGCAAAGTCGAGGTGAGGAATAACTAGAGCCTGGAAGATTGATCGGAAATCAGGGAAGTCCAGTAGTGGTCGGAGATGGCGTAGTGATCTGATTTTGTGATAAATTGCTTTTGAGGTGTGTTTGATATGTGCTGACATGTCTAGCCTCTGGTCAAGGGTAATACCTAGGTAGCGAATTGTGGGTTTTGCCTTAAGTTCTGTGTTGTTGACTTGTAGTGAGGAAGGTGGAGTGAACGTCTAGTTTCTCGTGATGAAGAGAACATCTGTTTTGGTGTGGTTAATTCGTAGATTTTGAGAGAGAAGCCAGTCTGCCACTGCTTCAAAGCATCTTAATTGGGAGAAGTCAGGATGATCACTCTGGAAGGGTATGTAAATGAGGATGTCTGCATAGGCTAGGCATTGGACATTGAATGATCGAATTAATGCACAGATGGGCTGCATGTAGATGTTGAACATCAGTGCAGATAGGGATGAGCCTTGGGGTACGCCTTGATTCAGTGGAAATGGTTCTGAGGTCGTGGATCCAGTTCTGACTTGTTGCCATCTATTGCACAGATAAGATTTACACCAGGCTAGTGCTGAGCCTAGTATTCCTTTTTCTTCGAGACAAAGTAAGAGTGTTTTGTGGTTCACCGAATCAAAAGCGGCTGCTATGTCCAAGAAGATGAGGGCATATCGTTGGTGGATGTTGTCAAAACCAATGATGAGATTGTTAAAGAGGGTTGTAAGGATGGTATCAACACCGTGTGCTTCTCTAAAGCCATGCTGGGATGAGTTCAAGGGTGCTTCTATGTCGACGTGGTGTTGAATCTGTTGCTGGACTACCTTCTCGAAGATTTTGGCTAGTAGCGGGATGCTCGAAATTGGTCTGAAGGACTCAACTTTAGATGGATCGAGTTTACTATTTTTTAACAGAGGGCGGATGGATGTATAAGCTTTGGGGGAAGGACCCTGTTGATAGGGATTGGTTAAGGATTCTGCATATTGTTGGACTGAGGTCATGGCACAACTCTCTAATCCAGCTTGCAGGGCATGGATCGTTAGGAGCAGTAGTGAGGTTAATAGTGGAAATAAAATCTACAATCTCTTCACAAGATACCTCAGAGAATTTCGTTAGGGAGGTTGGTTGTGAGGACACGTGGGGTGGAGAAGGATGAGATGGTTGCGACCGTATTGGTCTGGATCGACTTTGATTGTAGGTAATTGGCATAATCTTGTGGCTGGGGCGTAGGTGATTGGGCTAGAGCTGGGTCGCCTGTCAAAGACTTGACAATAGTGAATAGGTCATGAGGTTTCCAACTGAGGTACAGAAATTAGAGGGTAAACAATTAGAAAAGAAAACAAGGCCAAAGCAGTGACTGTGCTGATGAGTGGGGGCAGTAGGTTGAATGAGGAGGTAAGGGAAAGGAACTTAGCAGTATAGGGGTCAGAAAGGTTATCAATATGAATATTAAACCAAGAATAAGGGAGGGGGAAGAAGAATCCTGAAATAAGGAAAACCATGAGTCAGTCTGAGAAAGGTAGAGGTAGACATGTCAGGGGGTCTATAAATAGCAGCTATCCAGAAAGTTAAGAGACTAAAAAGGCTGATGGAATGGACTTCAAAGAGGAAAAAGAGTGAAACTGAGGTAAGAGGCTAGAGGCTGAAATTGGCAGGAAGGAGAAAGAAGAAACACAACACCACCAACATGGCCTGTGGGTTGAGGAGTGTGGGAGAATTGCAGCTACCATGACAGGGCAGCGACTGAAGCAGTGTCATCAAGGATGAGCCAAGTTTCAGTAAAAGCTAGAAGATGGGAAAGCATTAGAGATAGAGATCATGAGTGAAGGGCAGTTTTAGATATGGAATGAGCATTCCATAAGACACATGAAAAGGGAAAAGGAAAGGAATGTGAATGAGGTTGGAGTGGTTCTTCTATTAATCTGTCTATCTATGCCCTTCACTCGTATTGCTAATTCCAGACTTTGCTCCTTCCTGGCTGCACCCTTCGCCTGGAACAATCTACCTGTGTCAGTGCGCCGGGCGCCATCCCTGGCCCTCTTCAAGTCCAGGTTGAAATCTCACCTCTTCACTGTTGCTTTCAGATCCTGACTTCTGTGTTGTGACTTAACTAGGTTTTAAATGCCGTGTTTGTGTTTGTGCTTTTTGCCCTGTCTAGATTTCTCCCTGAATATTTGTTACTTTGTCTTACTAGATTGTTAGGCCCAATTTGTATTTTGTCTTAACTAGATTGTAAGCTCTGATGAGCAGGGACTGTCTCTCCTACTTGTCTGTACAGTGCTTCGTATGTTTGCAGCGCTATATAAATGCTCAATAGATAGTGGTTGAGCGAGGGACTATTATGGGAGTGAGAAAATCTAGGGGCCAGGGTTGGGAAGAATATCACTGGAAAATAGAAGAGTGCGAGGTGCAGAGGAGACGGCACGGCAGAAATGAGGATGAGGTTGTTTCAGAGAGAAAGTAGAGGGATGAATAAGAGGAAGGAAGAGATGAAGCTCAAGAGCTGAAGAAAGGTTGGAAGACTAGATGGGGAGGAAATGGGGAAGATAGAGGGTGATAAGGAAGGGGGTGGTTAAGTTGATGGTATGAGGGTAGAATGTTAGGAAGTGTCAGAAAAAGGAAGAAAAAATGGTGTGGAACCATAAGAAAATGGAGGTAAAAATCCAACCTAAGAAGTGGCAGTGTAGGAGGGTGAAGTTCTGTCAGGAGAAAGGAGAGGGATAAAAGCCAATTAAGTAGTGAATGAAATAAAATACAGTTAAGTAACTAATCAAACTAGCCTAAAATTAGGAAAGATCAAAAAGTCAGTGTCCATTCAGTCAGGACAGGTGGTGAAGCCAGTGGCACTGACACTGTCTATTTAATCAGGCCAGGTGGAGTGGGAAAGCCATACCACAGTACAACTAGTTGTCTGTTTCTTTATAAAATGGTGCCTTAAGTTTTCAGAAATGGAGTAGGTGGTCGTGCAGGTCCTCGGGGATGAGGGAGACCATAGAGAGGTGAAGCTTCGATGACACCACACCCATGGGACCCCGTCCAGTGCTGTTCTCCTCTAGGCTGGTGGTGCTAACACAACATTTCTTATTGGAAGTCATGCATGTGGTTCATGGATCTGGCATAGGAGACCACCAATACAGTTCTGCTGGTGCTGGACACCCATTGCCTGTGAGCAGTAGTACTGAGCCATTCCCAAAGGCTCCCCTTGTCAGTTCCCTCACCGATTGGTGCAGATCTTGTCATCCCCCACCATTACAATTGAAGTATGGTAAGAACAAAAAGGTAAAATACATACTGGCCACACATTGCCCAGGATAAAAAGGTGCCTACCTGCAGCTTTTGCACTAGAGCTAACGGTGGTTGCGATAGTGCAAGCACTGCAGATGTAGATAACATCCTTCAATAAATAAAGGCCATGATGCACATATTCATGGACCCACTGTGACAGGAGATAAACCACAGAAATTAATGAAAAAGTCAAGATTAACTACAGTTAAGTGGATTTCTGCAGATAAAGAGGAGATAATGTACTGCTTCACCTGGGTTAGAAGTGAGGTTCATGACCCTTGTGGTATGCACAACACTCACCCTTTTGGAGAAACTGCTTCAAAACCTTCAGAATGAATTACAGAAAGTCCCTGACTTACATAAGTGGATAGTTCCGCAATCCTATGTGTAAGTTGATATTTACATAACTGAGCCTTGTTATAGTATACACAATAATAAGTAACAAAATAATAAATCATATTTTTATTCAAAATAAACATAATAGTAGTGCTGTGGGTGAATAATCAACACTGTAATAACTTTCTTAGGCAGAGATAGTGGCACAAGAAGTAGACGATGGCTCTCCTCCAAATGCAGGGTCACTGCTGGTACTCTGTTCTTCTTGTCTCACGATAAATTGGTCAAGAGAAGTTTGAACAGTTGCCCTTTTCTTCTCTTCGTACATCTCTTTATAATATGAGAAGGCATCGTTGACAATGTGTTGAAACAGTAGAAACCGGGATACATCAGGGTCCTGTCTTTTTATAACTTCATAGAGGTTACTCAGTGATTGCACAGCTACGTGCATATCTTCGTGAAATGTTTGGGCTGCACTTCTAGTTCTTCAGTGTCATGCTGCTCGTTATCAGCTAACTTAGCTGCCTCATGCTCGATTAACTTCTCGTTCGATAACTCAGCTTAGGAAATGATGGTTCTTTCAGGCCAACACCAGGGTTGTTTGTTGATAGAACAGTGGATGTGTAAGTAAGAGTAAATTCTGGTTGAATGGGTGTAGTGGCTGGCTGTCATATCAATGTTAACTCATGGTGACCCTGTGGATAGTTGTCCTAAACTGTGTTTGGTCTTCAGTCAGGTGGCTAATATGATAGTGACATTCATAGCTGCTGTTATTGTATTGATCCATCGCATTACTGATCTTCCTCTTTTGCATTGACTTTCAACCTTGCCAAGCATATTGTCTTTAATGATCTTTCACTTTGCATGATGTGTCCAAAGTATGAAAGTCAGTTTTGTCAATGTGTTTCTAAGGCAGGTTTAGGTTTGATCTCTTCTAGCACCAATTGATTTGTTCTTCAGCAGTCCATGGTATACACAGTATTCTTCACCAGCACCATAATTGGAAGGCATCAGTTTTCTTCTTGTTTTTCTTCTTTATTGTCCAACTTTCACATCCATATGACTTTATTAAAAATGCCATAGCTTGGTCAAGTTGAATCTCTAGACAGAAATACATCTCTGCACTTGAAAACTTGTCCTTCATAGCCATTCTGTTAAGAACAATGCATCATTGACTTTCTTGATTCCTTGTTCTTTAATCCAAGCAGTTTAGAGTTGTCTATTTCTATTGCTTCTCCATCAAAGATGAAAGTGTTTGTTTTGTCAGTTGTCAGGATCTTTGTCATCTTCATGTTTAGGTTCAGGCCCATTTTAGGACTGTTCCCTGATCTTGATCAGCAGATGTTTCACTTTCAGGAGGTAGTAATGTGCTATCGTCAGCATAGCGAAGGCTGTTAGTGGAAGACTCATTAACCTTCACACCTTGGTTGTCTTCATACAGTCCTGCTTCTGTGATTTGTTCTGCATATTAATTGAGCAGGTATAGGGAAAGTGTGCGGCTCTGTAGTGCAGCTTAGCCAATTTTAAACCATTCTGTTTTTCCTTTTTCCATTCGAACAGTTCCTGCTTGATCAATGCACATTCAGGTGTTCTGGTATACTCATGCTTCTTAATTTTGACCGAAGATTTTCATGATTTATACTATCAAAGGTCTTGCTATAGTCAATAGAACAAATATAGATATCCTTTTGGTATTCTTTTGTCTCTTCAAGCATCCATCTCATATCTGCAATGTCTCTTCCTGAATCCTGCTTTAGTGGCTTGTTTTTCAATTTTAGCGAGTTTGCATAATAGTAGCTGGCAATCTGTATCACAGGCGGCTCCAAGTTTGGTCTTTGTTGTTGAACTTTTCCATTGTTGACTTCCATAGATGTAGTCCATTTACTTTTTGTACAATCTAATTTGGGAAGTCCATGTGTATAGTTGCCACTTGTGGTGTTTGAGATGAATAGGCTGGTCTTGCAGAATCCCATCAGCTTTGTTTGTTGTCCAGGGCATATTTTCCAACCACTTTACCTTCTTTGTTCCCAACTTCTGCATTCCAGTTGTCCATGACTATCAGGATATCTCATTTCTATACTGTCTATTTCAGCTTGTTCATGTTCATAGAACTCTTCTGCATCTGGTATTGCTGCATATACCTGAATAATGTGCTGATGGGAGTTCTTCATAGATCAATAAAAATTAAGCGTTCACTGACTGCAATGTATTTCATTACAGTTTTGAAAATGTTTTCTTAATTATAAATGCAACACCATTTATTCTTTAATTTCCAGTATAGTATACCCTATAACTATCAGATTCAAAATGCCGGATACCAGTCCAGTCAGTCTGCTGACAGCCAAAAGATTCTCATGTTTCATTTCATCCTTAACCATCCCTAACTTTCTTTTGTTCATGCTTCGTATTTTCCTGTTTCCCAGTAATGCAAGACATCTTTGCAGCATCTGACTCATTTCATGCACATCAGCAATCACACGTCCCAAGAGATGAATACCTATTGAGATTGAACTATTTTATTCCCTTAGTAAAGGAATATGGGATCTTTCAGAACAGGACTGGTTTGTTGATCATTGGAGTAGAATTAAATGAATATGGAGGAAAAAAGTACTCATTTTTGGGCAGAACAGACCTCTCTTCGTGAAGCACAGTTTGCAGGGGCAAAGCCTAGGACAACATAAGCAAGGAATTGCATTTATGTTTCTTAGCAGAGACTGGTCCCTCAAGATCTTTCTACCTTCTCTTCTTTCCTTCTCATCCTTCTGTTTTAGTTATTGAAAAGATTCAAGAGGCCAGTATTAAGGTGCAGGGAACTGCCCTTAGTGATCCAAAGTGCTGAGTTCTTGCCATGTCGTCATACTCATACCATGTTACTTTATCAAAATGCAGCGTGTGCCATTGAGTCAATGCCGAGTCATAGCTACCCACCCCCTGGATTTCCTTGGTCAGGTGTGACGAAGTAGATTGCCAGATTTTTCTTCCATGCAGTCAGGTTATAGCTCCTGGTATTCCAAGGTGGTCACCCATTCAAGTACTAGCCACAGGCCCGACTGTTTTATCATGTGTTGACAAATGTTTCTTGCTGGAATCACTCGTGTTGTGCAGTGTCGCTTTGGTGTGCTCTTGCATGGGTAAGCCAATGAGTTTGACCGAAGTGACTTACTGCATTCCAGCCAGCTTTCTGTTTTAGATGTACTTGGAGGGAACAATGAGCATGAAGAACACAAATTTGTTTATTTACTTGTCCTGTTGACAGGATCAAACATGTATTTTAATGACCCAGATTGAGCTGTAAATTAAATTTTAATTAGTTTGGTCCCTTATGCTGACATTTCTGGCAATTAAGAGCAGCCCTGCAGTTGCAAGAATGGCAGTGGCTGTGCTGTGATTTTTATTTAGGTAAGGCTGAAAATGAAAAACACGACTGGAGTTGTTCATAAGATGCACAGTGATGCTTGCTTCTCAATTCTCCTGCAACAGAGTTAATAGCATAGCAGGAGCAGTGGCTCACAGCAGCACAAAAGGTTCAGTTCTCCAGTGGACAGCAGGGTGGTTTGTTTCCAGCTCACAGAAACAATCTGTTAGAATTTATACAGGCTTCTCTATTTCCAAAACCCATCTTAGTGCCAGATATTTGATAGGTTTTTCCCATTGTGTCTACTGGGAAAACACTGAAATAGAGATCTCTAAGCAAAACCAAAATGAAAGCAGGCTCTAAACCAGTGGTTTTCAGCCTTTTTTGTACCGTGACCCCTTTTACCATTGGTCAACTTGTGATGACCCCAATGATATAAAATCAAATGCGTCTCTTCCTTTACTGTTAACGCATTGTCGCTGTAATCATTTGTTGAATTAATATATTATAGGCCTTTGCAATATGTTTTTATTTATAAAATGTGCTTATTTAAACCACAATAATTAATCACAGTAACAAGTAACAATATTTGATTTCAAAATTATGATGATTTTGTAGTCAAATCACTAATATGAAATAAAATTATTTTTTCTACCTTTGTTGTCTGACCAATTTATTCTGTGATCATGTTGGTCCCAAACTGAGGCTTCTGCTTTCCTGTCTTCTCTTAGCTCTCTTTCTGTGGTCTATGGTCCATCTACCATTTCTTATCTCTTCTTTTGTTTTCTTCACTTATTTCCATCAGCCTGTTTCCAGTCCCCTTCTAGTTCATATACCATGGCAGCCCCTCTCAGCATCCACTCCCTTCCAGTCCCATTCTCCCATCCCCTTGCATCAGCCCATTTGTAGCCCTAGCCCCCAGTTTTCTTCCAAGGCCAGCAGCTCTATCCTCCCCTCCCCCCATCAACCCATTTCCAGTAAAAGCCCCCCCCCAATCAGCTCACTTCCAGTGCTAGTCCCCCCTCAACCCCGTTACCAGTGCTAGGCTCCCCTAATCAGCCCATTACCAGTCCTACCCCCCATCAGTCCATTACCAGTCCTAACCTCCCCGATCAGCTCATTTCCAGTGCTAGCCCCCATCAGTCCATTACCAGTCCCAACCCTCCCATTGATCAGTCCATTCCCAGTCCTAGCCTTCCCTAATCAACCCATTACCAGTCCTAGCCCCCCACCCGATCTGCCCATTACCAGTGCTAGGACCCCCCCATCAACCCATTATAATCCTAACCCGCACTGTCTCCCCCCTCTGTCCAGCATTTATCCCCTGTCTCTCCCCTCCATCCATGTCAGCCCCCCTCCCTCCATCCATCCATCCATCCATGTCAGCCCTCCCTCCCTCCATGTCAGCCCTCCCTCCCTCCATGTCGGCCCCGTCCCTCCCCCATATCAGCCCTGTTGCAAGTTCCCTGCCCCCTCCTCCCCTCTAGTCTTGAAGGACTAGAAAGGGGGACTGTTACTAATGGAGAGAAATATGCAACTGTGAGTATATACTTCTGGTAATTTTCTAAAAAGAATTCTTTGTATTAAAGCTACTTAATCTGTGAACCCACTGTTTTTTGTTGGGTCAGTTAGGGCCTAGTAGCAGTAATTAAAGTTTGAATTTAAAACACAGAGGAGAACTTTCTGGTTACATTTCATACCCAGCAGAGAGCTTGTAGTTTAAATTTAATAGTCACTCAGGGCCAAGTAACAGCAAAGTACTTTTAGTTTAAATTTAACACACAGAAGAGAGCTTTCTGGTTAAATTTAGAACCCAGCAGAGAGCTTGTAGTTTAAATTTCATAAGAAGTTAGAGCCTAGCAGCAGCTAAGAGCTATAATTTAAATCAAATCAGAATTTAGCTTACCTCAGCAGCACAAGACAGGGTACTGTGTAGCAGCCCTCTTTTAATAAGTGTTATTTCCCTCCCAACCCACACCCACCCACCCCTGGGATAATCATAGCTTTATAGGTACTTACACATCTTAAACGACAGGAGGTGCTTTCAGGTGAAGCTCATTACCAAAATCAGTCATACATTAAGGACCTGAGATTAATTAAGCTTCAGGTGAACAAGGTATATTAAATGTATTAGGTACAGTTTTATTGGTATAAATACCCATAGCAACCCCTAGTAAGTAAGAACTTAAAGGTCTAGACACAAACTTAAAACTAAGATGCAGACAGCAGTCCAGCAGCGGGATGGGGGCTTTCCAGTCTTTTGCATTGAGTGTCACATGTATGATTTTCTCCCAGTTGGTGAGAGGTCTTACGTGTGCACTAGGTGCAAGGAGCTCTTTGCTCTCAGGGAACAAGTCCGTTCTCTAGAGGCTAAAGTAGCAGACATGGAAAACATAAAACAGACAGAGGTACATAGACGAGACCTACAGGGATATAGTCCTGAAGTCCAACCTCCAGTCTGGCAGCACCCCTGTTGCCATGGAGGAGAGAGGTCACGTGACAGGAGAGCATCACCCTGGTGTGGCAGGAAGTGATCCTGTAACTAGGACCTGTCCTCCAGGTGATGTAAAACCCTCTCGCACCGAGGAAGTTTCTCCAGGGCCATGTGCCCATGAGGGAAGGGTTAGGACAGCCGTTATAGTTGGTGATTCGATCATTAGGCATGTAGATAGCTGGGTGGCTGGTGGACGTGAGGATCGCCTGGTAACATGCCTGCCTGGTGCGAAGGTAGCGGACCTCACGCGCCACCTAGATAAGGTCTTAGATAGTGCTGGGGAGGAGTCTGCTGTCTTGGTACATGTCGATACCAATGACATAGGAAAATGTGGTAGGGAGGTTCTGGAGGCAAAATTTAGGCTTTTAGGTAGGAAGTTGAAATCCAGAACTTCCATGGTAGCATTCTCCAAAATGCTTCCTGTTCCACGCGCAGGACCCAAAAGGCAGGCAGAGCTCCGGAGTCTCAATGCGTGGATGAGACAATGGTGCAGAGATGAAGGTTTTGGATTTGTTAGGAACTGGGGAACATTCTGGGGAAAGGAGGGGCTCTTCCGAAGGGATGGGCTTCACCTTAACCGGGATGGAACCAGGCTGCTGGCATTAACGTTTAAAAAGGAGATAGAGCAGCTTTTAAACTAGATATTACGGGAAAGCCGACAGTCGCCCAAGAGCGGATGGTTCGGAAGAATGTATCCTTGAAGGATACTACCAAAAGCAGAGAGATTCCACAAAAGAGTAAAGTAGCCCAAATGCCCTCCAGTATGGAGCAGACAGAGCTTAAAGATCCCAATTTACCCATGTCTAACAATAGCCAAATTAACATGAATAAAATACATTCTCTAAAATGCTTGTATGCAAATGCTAGAAGTCTAAAGAATAAGATGGGAGAGTTAGAATATATAGCACTAAAAGGTTAGATATGATTGGAATATCAGAGACATGGTGGAAGGAGGACAACCAGTGGGACACTGTGATACCTGGGTACAAACTATATCGTAATGATAGAGCTGATCAAATTGGTGGAGGGGTTGCGCTCTGTTAGAGAGGGCATTGACTCAGAAAGGATTAAAGTTTTGCAGGAAACAAAATCTGCTGTAGAATCTATATGGATTGAAATGCCATATAAAAGGGGGAAGGCAATGGCAGTGGGGGTGTACTATCGAGCACCTGGCCAGAATGACCAAATGGATGATGAAATGCTCAAAGAAATCAAGGAAGCTAACAAAAGTTACAGCGCAGTAATAATAATGGGTGATTTCAATTACCCCGGTATCGACTGGGTCAGTGTCACGTCAGGACATACTAGGGAGATAAAGTTCCTAGATGAAATAAATGACTGCTTCTTGGAGCAGCTGGTTCATGAACCGACCAGAGGGGAAGCCATATTAGACCTAGTCCTTAGTGGAACACCAGATCTAGTGCAAGAGATAAGGGTGTTGGGGCCACTTGGCAATAGTGATCATAGCATGATCGCCTTTGATTTAATTAATGGAGGAGGGATAGTAAGGAAATCCACAGTACTACCTTTTAACTTTCGAAAGGGAGACTATGATAAAATGAGGAAAACAGTTAAGAAAAAACTAAAAGGAGCAGTTGCAAAGGTTAAAGACGTACATCAAGCTTGGGTGGTGTTGAAAAAATACTATCTTGGAAGCCCAGACCACCTGTATTCCACGCTTTAAGAAAAGTGGAAGGAAGTCCAAAAAACTGCCAGCATGGTTTAAAGGTGAGGTCAGAGAGGCTGTTGCCAAAAAAGCATCTTTCAGGAAATGGAAAAAAGAGCCAAACGACGAAACCTGGAAACAGCACAAGCACAGGCAAGTCAAATGCAAGGCATTTATAAGGCAGGCAAAGAGAGAATTTGAGCAGAAGCTTGCTGCGGAAGCAAAAATGCGAAATAAAGACCTTTTCAAGTACATTCGTAGCAAAAAACCAGTGAGAGAGTCAGTTGGTCCATTAGATGATAGAGGGGTTAAAGGAGCACTAAGAGGCGACAAGGCGATAGCGGAGAGACTGAATGAATTCTTTGCTTCGGTCTTTACTGAGGAAGATGTAGGGATGTTACCCATGACTGAAGTGGTATTTAAAGGTGCGGAAGAATTGAAGGAAATATCGATACATCGGGAAGATGTCTTACAACTATTAGATAAACTGAAGAGTAGCAAATCACCTGGGCCGGATGGTATACATCCAAGGGTGTTGAAAGAACTGAAATATGAGATTGCAGACCTGCTATCAGTAATATGTGAACTATCATTAAAATCATCTCTAATACCTGAAGATTGGAGGATCGCCAATGTAACACCAATTTTTAAAAAGGGTTCCAGGGGTGATCCGGGAAACTACAGACCGGTGAGCCTGACGTCAGTACCAGGAAAATGGTAGAAACCATCATAAAGAATAAAATTACTCAGCATGTAGATAGTCACAACCTAATGGGAGACAGCCAACATGGCTTTAGACAAGGAAGATCTTGTCTTACTAATCTGTTATGTTTTATTGAAGGAGTGAATAAACAGGTGGACAAAGGTGAGTCGGTTGATATTGTGTATCTGGACTTTCAGAAAGCCTTTGACAAGGTCCCTCATCAGAGACTTTTGGCAAAACGAAAGAGTCATGGGATAGGAGGCAGTGTACTATTGTGGATCAGGAACTGGTTAAAAGATAGAAAGCAGAGGGTAGGGCTAAATGGCCAATTTTCCCAATGGAGAAAGGTGAATAGTGGTGTACCCCAGGGATCTGTGCTGGGTCCGCTGCTTTTTGATATATTCATAAATGACCTGGAAAGTGGAATAACGAGTGAGGTTATCAAATTTGCAGATGACACAAAACTATTTAAAGTTGTTAAAACCCAAGAGGATTGTGAAAAATTGCAAGAGGATCTTGATAAATTGGAAGACTGGGCATCAAAATGGCAGATGAAATTTAATGTGGACAAGTGCAAGGTTATGCACCTAGGGAAGAACAACCCAAACTATGGTTACACGATGCAAGGTTCCACATTAGGGACCACCACCCAGGAAAAAGATTTAGGTGTCATTGTGGATACCATGTTAAAACCCTCGGCCCAGTGTGCGGCGACGGCCAAGAGAGCAAATAGAATGCTAGGTATGATAAGGAAAGGAATGGAAAATAAAACAAAAGATAATATAATGCCTCTATATCGTTCCATGGTGAGACCGCACCTTGAATATTGTGTGCAATTCTGGTCGCCGTATCTTAAAAAGGATATAGCGATTTTAGAAAAGGTTCAGAGAAGAGCCACCAAAATGGTAAGGGGGATGGAAGGATACTCCTATGAAGAAAGGCTAAAAAGGTTAGGGCTCTTTAACCTGGAAAAGAGACGGCTGAGGGGAGATATGATAGAAGTCTATAAATTAATGAACGGAGTGGAACGGGTAAACGTAGATCGATTGTTTACCTTATCAGAATATAGAAATACTAGGGGACATGCAATGAAGCTACAGGGTAAACTATTTAAGACTAATAAAAGAAAATATTTTTTCACTCAACGTGTAATCAAACTCTGGAATTTGTTACCGGAGGATGTAGTAAAGGCTGTTAGTGTAGCTGGGTTTAAAAAAGGTTTGGACAAGTTCCTGGAGGAAAGGTCCATAAACCATTATTAAGAAGTGACCGAAGATATCAATGCTTGACCCAGTACAAGCATTGTGGAAGTTGTCTCTTGGGGAAACTGCTAGGTACATATGACCTAGATTGGCCACTGTTGGGAACGGAATACTGGGCTTGATGGACCTTGGTCTGACCCAGTATGGCATATCTTATGTTATGTTCTTATGTTCTGCCTATATCTGCCTGCTACTGCCCTGTTCTTCTGCAGCCGCGGTTCCCTGTCTCTTAAGGAACCGCGGCTGTGCCGGTAAGCTGTTGCTAAGCCTTCCTGTCTCTCAACGGGCTCCGTGCAGTATTGTCCTGCTCCAAAGGAAGTTGTTTACCTGTCGAGAGACGGGAAGGCTCTGCAACATTTTCACAGGCACAGCCGTGGTTCCCTAAGAGACAGGGAGCTGCGGCTGCAGAAGAAGGGAGGCGGTGAGTTGGCCACTGCCGAGAAGCGGACTCGGCAGCGGCAACTTTTTAAAAAATTCTTTTTAACTGGAATGAGGAGACTCCTGCTAAATCCTGTGGGGGTCACGACACACAGGTTGAGAACCGCTGCTCTAAACTGTCTTTTCATCTTTTCCCTACTTTTTTTTTTCTGTCCACATCTCATAACTCTCACCCATTTCCTAGTTTTCATGTTTTCTCTTGCCTTTTTTGCCTCCTTTTTTTCTTTCTCCCCCTTTAAGTCTCTTTATCCTATCCCTTTTCCCTCCTGTCTGTATTTAATCATTAGCATTTTTGGGAGTTACTGTTTTTGCAGATTTCCATCTTTCTGCCAAATGCCTGTTTGTGTGCAACTTTATGACCCTAAAGTGTGTTCGTTTTTAAACTGAGAGCTCTGGTAAAGCTTACTAACACACTCTGCTTTCATTTATGAACCACAGTTACACCACAGGTGGCATTTCCTGGGAAAAGTATAAAAATAGGATGAATTTGATTTCCAGTATAACTTGAAGCTCATCTTAATTTTATTAATGATAGAGCCCAGTATGAATTTCAGCCATCTGGTTTTCTTTCTGTGTGGTATATATGGTTCCTGCTGCAGGAAATACCATTTTTACAATTGTGATCAACATTATTGGCACCCTTGCATTTTAAGTATGTTATGTACAATATCTTGAGAAATAATCAGAAATATTATGACAACATACAATTGGAATATTTTAATAGTATGTTTAAAGGTTCACAACAAAAAAATTTGTCTGTGCAACTTACTGTAGATGTCGTAATTTCACTAATGTTTGGTTGCACAATCCTACTACTTGTCATTTGTATAGCACTTCAAGGCATACGCAGCGCTGTACAGACACGTGTAAAAGATGGCCCCTGCTCATCAGAGCTTACAGTCTAGTCAAGACAGACAGCACAACAGCTGAGAGCAAGGAAATACATAGAGCAAGAGGTCAGGATCCAAAAGCAGACTTGAAGAGGTGAGTTTTCAGTCTGGATTTGAAAAGGGCCAGAGATGAAGCCTGATTGAGATGCAAGTAAGTTGGTCAGCCAGGAGTGAATTTGGCGTAAACATGCGTTCAATGTGGAGAGGTCAGGTGCTAGGGAAGGAGTGCGGTGCAGGAGGAGTATGTCGTCTGTGTAGAAATAGCCCAAAATACCTGACTGCTGAATCAGAAGGCAGAGGGGGGGGAGCTAAGAAAGCATTAAACGAGGAGTGACAGAACTGAACCCTGGGGGATGCCACAAGATAAGGGAACTGCAGAAGCTGAGGTGCCGGAAAGGACAGAGAAGGAGCGAGCAGCAAGAAAAGAACAGAACCATTTGGGGGGGAGTATCCACAACACCTAAGTCTGACAGACGAGAAAGAAGAGTGCAATGATCCATGAGGTCGAATGCAGACGAGAGGTCCAGAGAAACCACAGTAGTGAGATCACTCTGTTCATGTGCAACATGGAGTTCATTTAACAGTGAGAGGAGAATTGACTTAACACTGACCTTCTCAGAAACCGGATTGGTGTGGGTGAAGTGCATTAATGGCTGGATAATTGGGAGAAAACAAAGCGCTTGAGGACTTTAGATAAAAAGGGGAGAATGGACACTGAATGCCAATTGGCAGGAAGGGAAGGGTCGAGGGAGGGCTTCTTAAGGATGGAGTGGACAAGTGCATGCTTCCAAAGAGTTGGGAAACAATCACATGATAGACTAGCATTAAGCATAGAGGGAAAAGGAAGGAGGAGACAGACAGCTTGAGGAGCCAAGCGGAGGAAATGGGGTCAAGAGAGCAAGTGGTCTTACTGGCAGCTGACAGGCAGGTGACTAGATCAGGCTAAAGGATGATCAAGAATGCATCAAAGAGGAGGACAGAGAGGGCGATGACACAGGGGGAGACAAGTGGACAGGAGAGAGAGGACCAGGGCAGGAAGGGAAGGAGGAGCAGAGGGACTGGACCTTGTCCGAAAAATTTTTTTGCCAGGACAATAGGGTCTGGGACCGCTGAAGCAAGGGGGGATGAAAATGCAGGAAGAGACCCCCACTGCTCAGTGGAGGAGTAGCTTAGTGGTTAGAGCTCTGGCTTGGGAACCAAGAGACCAGGGTTCGATTCCCACTAGCACTCCTTGAGGCCTTGGGCAAGTCACTTAATCCTCCATTGCTAGAAGGGTTCTTATTTTTTAAAGCAAGGTTACTTTCATTTTTTGCTGTTTTAGGGGAACTTTTCTTGAGCACAGTAGGTTGCTGAACTCCAGTAACCTCCTCAGGTTTAGAAACTGCTAGCACCTAATCAGGTGTTAGTTCCCTCCCTACCCACCCTGACTCCCACCCACCCCTAGTGAGCAGTCTTGCTTTATAGGGCACTTCCCCCTTTAACAAATCACAGTGAATTGGACCAGCACATTTGTATATAATTAAAGAGATTTAACTGCTTTTTCTCTGAAAGGACAGCTGCGAAACCGGCTGGTACTTGGTAGATCTCTCTCTCTTGCTTTAACAGATACCTAAGCTCCACGAACAGAACAATGGCTGGGAAAAATTGTATTGCTAAAGCTGTTGCCCCCGTTACAGCTTCTGCCTCGGTCCAGACAGAGATCCTAATGCCAGTTGAAGGACCGGTTCCATGTGCAGGGTGCCTTCATGCTGAAGCTCTGAGGAAACAAGTGGAGGAACTCAGAGAGGAGGTGGCGAGGCTGAGGAGCATTCAAGACAGTGAGAAGTACATTGATGAGATGCTTCTTGCAGCAACCATGCTCTCCAGCACAGGAGAAGATGGGTGCCAACAGAATGTCGATGGTTGGACACAAGTCACCAGGGCCTGCAAAATCACCAATCCAACTTCTCCAGCCCTTGAATTGAAGAACCATTATGCAGCCCTGGAAGTGGAGGAGGTGAAAGCATCCCTGGAAAGGGAAGAACCAGAGTTCAAGTACCCCAAAGTTGCAGAATCAGTGACCAGAAGGAAACGAAGGGTAGTGGTGGTTGGAGACTCTCTTCTGAGGGGTACTGAGGCGTCCATCTGCCGAGCAGACTTGATGTCCAGAGAGGTATGCTGTCTGCCTGGTGCCAAAATCCAAGATGTTACGGAGAGTTTGCCGAGACTCATCAAGCCCACTGACTATTACCCAATGTTGCTAATCCATGTTGGAACAAATGATACTGCCCGGTATACCTCAGAACGTATCAAAAGTGACTTCATGGCTCTGGGACAGAGGGTGAAACAGTTAGGTGCACAGGTGGTGTTCTCTTCAATCCTCCCTGTTGAGGGTAAAGGCCAAGGCAGAGAGGCTCGCATCCTGGAGATGAATGCATGGCTGCGTGGATGGTGTCATCGAGAGCGTTTTGGTTTCCTAGACCATGGGATGCTGTTCCAAGGGTTGCAGAGCAGAGATGGCATCCATCTGTCCAAGAAAGGTCAACGCATCTTTGGTAGTAGACTGGCTAATCTACTGAAGAGGGCTTTAAAGTAGATTCGTTGGGGATGGGTGAGGAAAGCCCCCAGGTAAGTGAAAGCCCCCAGGTAGGTGATACATTAAATACCTTTATGGAAATGGGTAACAGGGGTAACATATGGAAAGCAGTGTGTATTAATGCCCATAGCATGGGAAATAAGATCCCTGATGTTGAAGCTTTGGTGGGAGTGGCTGACTTGGATTTAGTGGCAGTTACAGAAACATGGTTCACAGAAAACCATGACTGGGATGTAACTATACCTGGCTATACTTTATTCAGAAAGGACAGGGTAGGAAGAAGGGGAGGAGGAGTGGCACTATATGTAAAAACTACTATTAAAGCTTTGGAATTACAGAGCTTAAAAGGGAGAGAGGAGGCCTTGTGGGTTAAACTAGAAAGAGGGAAAGAGAAATCTATTTGCATTGGTGTGATATACAGACCTCCCTCACAAGAGGAAGAGGTGGACAGAGAGTTAATTGAAGACATACGCAGCATTGCTAGGAAAGGGGAAGTGCTACTGATAGATTTCAATATGCCAGATGTTGATTGGCACATTTCTGCTGCAGTATCTAGAAGTAAGGAGATCCTGGATTCTCTACAGGGAGAACTATTCAGGCAATTGGTAACAGACCCCACACGTGAAGGGGCCATACACGGAATTAAACATGCTAACAGTTCCAAAAGAGTCCTTAAGATACATTTCCGCAATTGTAAACCGATCCTTCAGTTTATGCGCTCCAAAACTGTGGAACACCCTCCCACCACACATTAGGGCCATCGCTGATCTCTCCCAGTTTAAAAAGGCCTTGAAGCATCACCTTTTCATCAAATATTTCCCAGAGAACACAATAACACAAGCTCACTCAAATAGCACCAATTCCGTTCTTAACACGCAACCTCTTCTAACCCAGTAACACTTCATACCCCTCTCTCATAATAACAAGGTTCTTTTCATACAATATTCCGTTCATATGTAAATAGTCAATGACTATTATTCATTGTAAATAATTTACCCCGGTTACCCAAGTTTTTGTTCCTGTTCTATGTAAAAAAAAAACAGATAATATGTATCTTATCTGATGTTTTATTGTTCTATGTAAACCGCGCTGATTATAAATAGTGCGGTATATAAAAGATGTTAAATAAATAAATAAATACTGGACTTGGTGCTTACCAATGATGAAAGTGTTTCTGATGTTGTAGTGGGAGATCATTTTGCATCCAGTGATCACCAGATGGTGTGGTTCAGTATTAGGACTAGGGCTGTTAGAATCCATTCCAAGGTGAGGATCTTAGACTTTAGGAAGACTAACTTTGCGAAGATGGGCCAATACCTCAGGGAGTCGTTAGTGGGATGGGAACAGCTGGGGATGTAGAAAAACAGTGGGCAAAACTGAAAGGGGGTATTTTAAAGGCAACCAACCTTTTTGTTAAAATGGTAAATAAAGGCAAAAGGTACAGGAGACCACTATGGTTTTCGAAGGAAGTAGCTGAAAAAGTGAAGAAAAAGAGGGAGGCCTTCATGAAATACAAGAGATCACAGAGAGAGGAAGACAGGCATCTGTATTCGGAAAAACTTAGAGAAGCTAGCAAAGTAGTCAAGAAGGCAAAGATTCAAAAGGAGGAGGAAATAGTCAATGCAATAAAATGGGGGGATAAGACATTTTTCAGATATATTAGTGAGAAGAGGAAGGGCAAAAGTGGTATTGTCAGACTCAAGGGTGCAGGGGGGGAATATGTAGAAGCTGATAAGGATAAAGCGGAATTGCTTAACAAATATTTTTGTTCTGTGTTCACAGATGAAGAACCAGGAGCAGGACCTCAGAAAACACCCACAAATAAGAACAGAAGCGAGGGACATCTTGAACAATTTTCAGAAGACTGTGTTTGTGAGAAACTAGCTCAACTTAAAGTAGACAAAGCGATGGGACCGGATGGGATACACCCTAGAATACTGAGGGAACTTGGGATGTTCTAGCAACTCCACTGACTGACCTTTTCAATGCCTCGTTGGAGTCGGGAGTGGTGCCAAAGGACTGGAGAGAGGCTCATGTGGTGCCTTTACACAAAAGCGGAAGTAAGGATGTGGTTGAAAACTACAGGCCGGTTAGTTTAACTTCGGTGGTGAGTAAATTATTGGAAACGCTGCTGAAAGAGAAAATAGTGAGGTTTCTGGAGTCCAGCGGATTACAGGATCCGAGGCAGCATGGATTCACCAGAGGCAGGTCTTGTCAGACAAATCTGATTGATTTCTTTGACTGGGTGACCAGGGAGTTGGACCGAGGGAGAGCTCTAGATGTGGTGTATTTAGATTTCAGTAAAGCCTTTGACACTGTTCCTCACAGGCGACTTATAAATAAACTGAGCACCCTAGGGATGGACCGTAAAGTTACTTCTTGGGTTAGAAATTGGTTGGGTGGGAGGCGACAAAGAGTACAGGTAAATGGAGCTCACTCTGAGGAGAAGGATGTTACCAGTGGTGTGCCCCAGGGATCTGTCCTTGGTCCGATTCTTTTTAACATCTTTGTTAGTGATATAGCGGAAGGGCTGTCGGGTAAGGTTTGCCTCTTTGCGGATGATACCAAAATCTGCAATAGACACCCAGGAAGGTGTAGATAACATGAGGAGGGATCTAGCTAAGCTTGAAGAATGGTCTAGAATTTGGCAGCTGGGATTTAATGTTAAAAAATGTAAGGTCATGCATTTGGGCTGCAGCAATCCAAGGGAGCAATACAGTATAGGAGGTGAAGTACTTTTGTCCACTAAAGAAGAGCGGGACCTAGGCGTGGTTGTGTCTGATGATCTTAAAGTAGCTAAACAGGTAGAAAAGGCGACGGCAAAAGCTAGAAGGATGCTTGGGTGCATACGGAGAGGAATGGCTAGCAGAAAAAAGGAGGTGGTGATGCCTCTGTATAAGTCTTTGGTGCGACCTCATTTGGAGTATGGTGTGCAATTCTGGAGACCGCACCTTCAAAAGGATGTGAACAGGATGGAGTCGGTGCAGAGGGTTGCTACTAAAATGATTAATGGGCTTCATTATAAAGCATATGAGGACAGACTTATGGATCTTAATATGTACACCTTAGAGGAAAGGCGGGATAGAGGTGATATGATTGAGATGTTTAAATACCTCCGTGGCATAAATGTTCAGGGAGAGAGCCTCTTTCAATTGAAAGCAAGTTCTGCTACGAGCGGAAATGGGATGAGGGTGAAGGGAGATAGATTCAGGAGTGATATGCGGAAATATTTCTTTACGGAAAGAGGAGTGATATGCGGAAATATTTCTTTACGGAAAGAGGAGTGGATCCGTGGAATAGTCTCTCAGTGGAGGTGGTAGAGATGAGGACAGTAACTGAATTCAAAAAAGCATGGGACCAACACAGAGGATCTCTAAAGGAAAAAGGGGGACTGTTGTAGTTATGGAAGGACAGACTAGATAGGCCATGTGGTCTTTTTCTGTCATCATGTTTCTATGTTTCTATGCTCAGAAAAATCCAAGTTATCAATGTCCCTGTTTAATATACGTTTACCAAGTTTAAGTTACAATGTAAACCGCTTTGATTGAAATGATAAAGCAGTATAAAAAAACTGTTTAAATAAATAAAATACACCTCCTCTGACTTCTTATCAAATTCCAGATTCCATTTAAAATATTCATTTTGGTCCACAAAGTCATTCACTCTGGCGCTCCCCAATACTATTTCCGATCTCATACACCTTCATGCTCCCCCCCCCCCCCCCAATCTTTCGCTCTCTTCACACTAATCGTTTGCATCTTCCCTCCACATCTCAAACTCATCTGAAAACATAACTCTGCGTTCTTCTTTCTTGCCCCCGCCCTCTGGAATGCCTTCTCAAATTCTTGTAGGTGTCTGTATCAGGTCCTTAAATCCCTTTCCTCCTCCTCCCCCGCCGCCTTACCTGTCTACTACCCTCAGTTCAACCACCCTCACCTCTTTCTTTACGAACAAAGTCCAGTCTTTGTTCTTTTTTTCCCACTTCCCCTCCTCCTCTTTCCCCTCCCTCTAGCCCCTCTACCTTCCCTGCGCTGGACTCTCCCCCTCCTTCCCGCACCTTCCCTCATACTTGGTGCACCTTCTGTCCTGTTACCTCCGCCGAACTCATCAAAGCCATTTCCTCCTCCCACCAGACCTTCTGCCCTCTTGATCCCCTCCCTTCTTCCTGGTTCCTGAACCCGTCATTTGTCCTTAACCATGATTAATTCCAGCCTTGCCTCCAGTCGTTTCCCCACCAGTTGGAAACACGCCATTGTTCGCCCTCTCCTAAAAAAGGCTACTCTTGATCCTGTTGTTCCTGGTAACTGGTGCCCAGTAGCTAACCTATCCTTTCTCTCTCAAATTCTTGAAGCTTGTTTTTCAGCAACTCGCTATTCATCTTGACTCCACCCTTTCACTCCACCCAGGCTAATCCGGTTTCCGGGCCGGCCACAGCACTGAAACTCTTCTCCTAGCTCTTCTTTCAGAAATCCATCATTCTCACGACCGCGGTGATCTTTCTCTTATCTTTTCACTGGACCTTTCCTCTGCCTTTGACGTCATTGATCACCGTACTCTCCTCTCACACCTATCCGATTTGGGTATCTATGGCACAGTTCTGCAGTGGTTCCGGTCTTTTCTGTCTTCTCGCACTTTTGCCATTCACTCCTCTTGCTTTACTCATACAACAAGCTGGAATTTCTGCCTATATCTATGCAGACAATATTCTTCTGGTCCACCACACTTCATACTCCACTCCGGATCTTACCCCGCTTAATGACTGTCTCTTTCATTGCCTCCTGGTTTGATCAAAATGTCCTTCACGTCAACCCATCCAAATCTTCTGCTATCTGGTTTTCATTCAATAACCCCCCCCCCTCCCCCCCCGTGCTTTCTCCTATCATGTCCACCTGCCCTGTTCCCCTTGTCTCTATTCTACGGTACCTGGGTGTCACCCTCGACTCCTCACTCTCCTTCCATCATCACATTTCCTCAGTGGTCCGCTCTTTTTTCCACCTTCTCAGGATTAGGGCTATCCGACCATTTCTCTCCATTTCTGCTATTACTACTGTCATCTTATCACTCATGATCACCCATCTGGATTACTGCAATTCCGTTTTCGCAGGTCTCCCTCACTGTCAGCTTCGCCGCCTCCAGCTAGTCCAAAACACTGCCACCCGTCTCATTACTCATTCATCTGCTTACACTCATGTCACTCGCTGTCTCCTTTCTCTTCACTGGCTCCCGGTTAATGTCAGATTCATCTACAAACTTCTTATCACCACCCACAAGGTCTTACACACCAGCACCCCACAGTACTTGGCTGATCTCATTCACTCCCAACCAGCCCCGCATCTTCTCCACTCTGCTCATGGCAATCGTCTATTTCTCCCTTCCCCTTCCCAGGCTCGTCTTGAACTTACCCGTCACTCTGCGTTCTTCTTCCTTAGTCCTGCTTTATGGAACTCCCTTCCACACTCTCTCCGCACTGAGTTATCTTCCCCCGCTTCAAAGCACTTCTCAAGACACACCTTTATTGTCAGGCTTATGATCTCCCTGTCCCTGCCAGTGATCTCGCCCCCTCCACATCATGCTCCCTTCCCGTTGCAACTCACTAATGCTACATCCTCCCCTCCCCTCCTACAGTTCCCCTCCCCCCACCCCTCTGTCCCTTTTAGTTCCCTGGTTAGTCCTGTTCTTGTTCTGTCTCTCGTTTGGTTTCTCTCTTTTTTTTTTCTTTTACTTTCCTATCTGTTAATGGCGTTCCTTTTCTTGCTTTATTTTCGATAGCCAATTAGTCTTTTTATTGTACACCGCCCTGACACTTCGGCAAGGGCGGTATATCAAACTTCGCAGATAAAGATAAAGCCCTTCCATACGCACTTCGCCTGGAACCTTCTTACCATAATTTCAAATCCATGTTAAAGGATTTAACCATGTTCCACCATGCCTTTGATCTCCCTCCTCCTGAGCTATAGTCCATGTTTCTTTTCTCTTTTCTCTTTTCTCTCTCTCCCTTCCTCTCATTTCTCCCTCTCTGTCCTCCTTTCCGATGTGATTTTGTGCCTCTGTCCTATCAATAATTGTCATTCCTTTCCTCCTTTTTCTACAGCAAATTTTTCTGTCTTATAAACTGCCCTGATATATCAAGTATGCAAATAAAGATAAAAATATTTTTGCTTTTTTAATTGGTCTTGTTATAGTTGATTATTTTATGTATCAAATATGTGTGCTTAATGTCCAAAGCTATTTCACTGGCCACTTTATTTTTAGGAGATATTGGCTGACATTAAGGAGTTGAACTGCAAGGGTGCCAATAATGTTGACCACAGGTGTATGCTTTCCAGTGTATGGAACACGAAGGAATTATGCAAAAGTGATCAATGGCTGGCTGTAACTCACTAAAAAAGGATAGAAATTCAGCAAAATGGATGTGCAAGAAAAAATGTGACCATCTCAGATGAGTAAAAAAAACAAATCTGGAGGCATCGAGCCAGTGTTTTCAGAGAACTAAACCTTTGAACATTGTTTTCTCTGGTAAGTGGTTACAGGCTGCAGAATGTTCATGTGCACGCCATTTCAAAAGCTTCATCATGCTTCCAGCAATTGGGCCCAGTTGGCAACACAGAAACGGAGTAATAACTGAATTATCTGACACAGGATGGAATGGGGAGACACATTCATAGCCTGCTCTGTTTCTTCCAAAATCACATCAGCCTAGAAACACACATACACAAACTCACACACAAACCATAACCTATACACACACTACCCTATACATGCCTGCTTCTTATAAAACATCTCTTCACATACTCCCATCCACATATATATCCCATACCTCTTCATGCCTTGCTCAGCAGTGATTAATCCCACATTCCTGTGTGCACGCACAAACTTCATTGTATTGTTTAAAAAAATAAAATTGAGACATGCCTAATGCGGAGGCATTGTGGTGTATACAAAACCCAATTAGCTTCATGTTGGTGTGGGTGTGTAAGGGCAGCACATAACACACCGACCTACATGTGGTCCGCTCGCAGCAGGGTGTGGTATGGCTGGATGGAAGCCCAAGTCTTGAGGCAAAAGCCCTAGCCCACTGAATTAGATCCCCCCCCACTTCACCTCCAATCATTCAAATACTCTTATGCATCCACCCCTGCTGAAACACGTGCCCCCTACCCACCCTCTCACTCCTCCCTCACACAATACTTCCCACTCATATCATGTGCACACAGACATCTGCCCAATCGAAGATGTACCCTTCCATCCCCTGACATAATTCATTAATGCAGTCGTATCAGCTAGTAAGCCCCATGTGGAGATATATTACAAATTGGGGGTTTAACCAGGAGGGAAGCAGATCTTTCTGTAGCCTCTAAGGTTGCATATCAAGGCACGTCAATCAATTAAACGCAAATATGTTCTTGCCTGTAGTAGGGTATCTTAGAGGATTCTATAGGCAGAAACCAGGAAGCCAAGGTTGAAATCTTACTGATGTTCCTCCTTGTGACCTTGGATAAGTCATTTTATCCTCCATTTTCTCAGGTACAAACAGATTGGAAGCCCTCTGGGGCAGGGAAATACCTACTGTACCTGAAGGTAATTACTACTACTGGAAAGGCATGAGCTAAATAAAAACAGATATATCTCACCCAGTTAAAGAATGCATACTTCTTTATTTAACCAACTTTTTAAATTGCCTTCCCGAATCCAAAGGTTTCACCGAAAATGAGGTACAAGCAAATAAAAATGTATAAAACAGTAAATACAGTAATATAAATAAATTAAAATGAAGAACACTATTACAATCAGAATTCATGTTAGCAGGAAAGAGTGGAGAATTTGGTGGGGGGAGGGGCAAGGGGGGAAATATTTTACCAAGGTGGAAGAGGGGAGTAAGAAAATTGATTTCATAAGAACATAAGATATGCCATACTGGGTCAGACCAAGGTCCATCAAGCCCAGTTTCCAGCAGTGGCCAATCAAGGTCATATGTAGCTAGCAGTTTTCGCAAAAGACACAGGTTCCACAATGCTTGTACTAGGTCAAGCATTGATATCCTGGGTCCCTTCTTAATAATGGTTTATGGACCTTTCCACCAGGAACTTGTCCAAACCTTTTTTTAAACCCAGCTACACTAACAGCCCTTACTACATCCTCCGGTAACAAATTCCAGAGTTTGATTACACATTGAGTAAAAAAATATTTTCTCTTATTTGTCTTAAATAGTTTACCCTGTAGCTTCATTGCATGTCCCCTAGTCTTTCTATATTCTGATAACGTAAACAATCGATCTACGTTTACCTGTTCCACTCCATTCATTAACTTATAGACCTCTATTATATCTCCCCTCAGCAGTCTCTTTTCCAGGTTGAAGAGCCCTAACCTTTGTAGCCTCTCCTCAGAGGAGTAGCCTTCCATCCCCTTTACCATTTTGGTGGCTCTTCTCTGTAACTTTTCTAATAACGCTATATCCTTTTTAAGATAAGGCAACCAGAACTGCACGCAATATTCAAGGTGCGGTCGCACCATGGAACAATACAGAAGCATTATATATTTTGTTTTATTTTCCATTTCTTTCCTTATGATACCTAGAATTCTATTTGCTCTCCTGGCTGCCGCTGCACACTGGGTGGAGGGTTTTAACATGTTATCCACGATGGCGCCTAAATATTTTTCCTGGGTGGTGGTTCCCAATGTGGAACCTTGCATTGTGGAACCAAAGTTTGGGTTGTTCTTTCCTAGGTGCATAACTTTGCACTTGTCCACATTAAATTTCATCTGCCATTGGGATGCCCAGTCTTCCAATTTATCAAGATCCTTCTGCAATTTTCCACAATCCTCTTGGGTTTTAATTACTAAATAGTTTTGTGTCATCTGCAAATTTGATAACCTCACTCGTTATTCCCTTTTCCAGGTCATTTATGAATATGTCAAATCGGTGGCCCCAGTACAGATCCCTGGGGTAGTCCACTATTCACCTTTATCCATTGGGAAATTTGGCCATTTAGCCCTACCCTCTGCTTTCTATCTTTTAACCAGTTCCTGATCCACAATAGTACACTGCCTCCTATCCCATGACTTTTTAGTTTTGCCAAAAGTCTCTGACGAGGGACCTTGTCAAAGGCTTTCTGAAAGTCCAGATACACTGTATCAACTGACTCACCTTTGTCTACCTGTTTATTCACACCTTCAAAAAAACATAACAGATTAGTAAGACAAGATCTTCCTTGGCTAAAGTCATGTTGGCTGTCTCCCATTCGGCCATGACTATCTACATGCTAAGTAATTTTGTTCTTTATGATGATTTCTACCATTTTTCCTGGTACTGATGTCCGGCTCTCCGGTCTGTAGTTTCCCGGATCACCCCTGGAACACTTTTTAAAAACTAGCATTACATTGGCGATCCTCCAATCTTCAGGTATTATAGATGATTTTAATGAAAGTTCACAGATTACTAATAGCAGGTCTGCAATCTCATATTTCAGTTCTTTCAATGCCCTTGGATGTATACCATCCAGTCCAGGTGATTTGCTACTTTTCAGTTTATCAAATAGTTCTAATACGTCTTCCCGGTGTAGCAATATTTCTCTCAATTCCTCTGCAGTATCACCTTTAAATACCACTTCAGTCATGGGTAACATCGCTACATCTTCCTCAGTAAAGACCGAAGCAAAGAATTCATTCAGTCTCTTCACTATAGCCTTGTCCCCTCTTACTGCCCCTTTTACCCCTCTATCATCTAACGGTCCAATTGACACTCACAGATTTTTTGCTACGAATGTACTTGAAAAAGTCTTTTTCGCGTTTTTGCTTCCATAGCAAGTTTCTTCTCAAATTCTCGCTTTGCCTGCCGTATCAATGCTTTGCATTTAACTTGCCAGTGCTTGTTCTGTTTCCAGTTTTCGTCATTTGGCTCTTTTTTTATTTCCTAAAACACCCAAGCTTGATGTAAGTCTTTAACCTTTGCAACTGCTCCTTTTAGTTTTTTTCTTAACTATTTTCCTCATTTTATCATAGTCTCCCTTTCGAAAGTTAAAAGGTAGTACTGTGGGTTTCCTTATCCCTCTACTAATTAAATCAAACGCGATCATGCTATGATCACTATTGCCAAGTGGCCCCAACACCCTTATCTCTTGCACCAGATCTGGTGTTCCACTAAGGACTTGGTCCAATATGGCTTCCCCTCTGGTCGGTTCATGAACCAGACCTCCAAGAAGCAGTCATTTATTTCATCTAGGAACTTTATCTCCCTAGCATGTCATGCCGTGACACTGACCCAGTCGATACCGGGGTAATTGAAATCACCCATTATTACTGTGTCGTAACTTTTGTTAGCTTCCTTGATTTCTTTGAGCATTTCATCATCCATTTGTTCATTCTGGCCAGGCGGTCAATAGTACACCTCCCACTCTCATCACCTTCCCCTTCTTACATGGAATTTCAATCCATATAGATTCTACAGCAAATTTTGTTTCCTGCGAAATTTTAATCCTTTCTGACTCAATGCCCTCTCTAACATAAAGTGCAACCCTTCCACCAGTTTGATCGGTTCTATCATTATGATATAGTTTGTACCCAGGTATCAGTGTCCCACTGGTTGTCCTTCTTCCACCATGTGTCTGAGATTCCAATCATATCTAACTTCTCATTTAGTGCTATATATTCTAACTCTCCCATCTTATTTTTTAGACTTCTAGCATTTGCATGCAAGCATTTAAGAGACTGTATTTTAATAGCCAGATTAATATTAATAAAATACAATCTGGCTATTAAAATACAGTCTCTAAAATGCCTGTATGCAAATGCTAGAAGTCTTAAAAACTAAAATGGGAGAGTTAGAATATATAGCACTAAATGAGAGGTTAGATTGGAATATCAGAGTCATGGTGGAAGGAGGACAACCTATTGTTATGGTCATCTGTTTATGGTATTGAATTACACCATACAAACTCCTTTCTCATTCCTCACTCATTTAAACTGGACCTTCTGCTGGAAATTAATACTAATTAGGTTGGTCTTCTGTACTGCCTTGTCCAGTACCAATGTTCATAGCAATGGCTTATCTCTGTAAACAATCAATGGGAGTGGGATATCTTGGCAACTGATTTTACATAGAGCTTAAACAAAAGAGAACAGTCTTTGGAGAAAACATTATGATGTTTATTTCCTTAACCTAAAGCTGGATATCAAGTGTTCAGTGAGCATCAAAACTTTTTTTTTCCCCTTTGTGAACTCCATTTCAGAAACTTCTTTCTCTACGGAATGAGTCTACCCTTTCCCATCTTGTGTTTTTTTCCGCACTATATCCTCAGTCATAATGGTTCAGCCCAGGAGCAGAGTGCTATTCTTTCAGCCTACTCAAAGATGTATTTTTTGAAAGCTTCAGGGTACACAGGAGGAGTCTGGGTTTTGTTTGTGTGTTTTTAAATAACCCTTTTTAGGCTGAAAGAGTGTTGTTCTGCTGAAAGACTTGGCATGACCGCGGGCAACAATTAATCCATCGTACAAGGAGAGGCACTTTACTTATAAAGGCACTGTTCTTATAAAGACAAGATTAAGGAATGGATACAATACGGCACTCTAAGCTAATGTTAAAAATGGAAACGCTCTAGGAGAATGTTTTCCTGATTTTCTTCTCCCCTGTATCCCTGCCTGGTCTTCATTCCTTTCCTTACATACATTCCCTCCCCTGCTCTCCCACGACTTCCCTCCTCTTCCCCCTCCATTCTTTATCCCTTTTGTACTGTCCCATTTCTCCTCCCCCCCCCTTCTCTCACACCCTTCCACATTATTCAGTCTTTGTATTATTTCTTGGATTTCCAAAGTGGTAATTGTGTCTCTGAGCAGCTAAATCGGGTGAGCCGTGGCCGCCACCTCCATTCTAGGGATGACCTTGCCTCCGCTGCATCCTCCTTTAACTTGGTGGAGCAGGTAACTGTTGCTGCCCATCCTATGAATTATTGCTACTCTGGCTGCTTTCTCCCGTGTTAGGTCCACATTGCCTTCTTTCATTCTGCCACTGACCCCACTGATCAGATGTGCATCTCGTGCTCCCCTCCTACTGACTGATATTTTTAGTCCCGCAGGGCAGACTTATTGCTGACACACTCCTCCTCCCCCCCCCCCCCCCCCCCCCTTTGTGGAGCAGGCTGCTACCTTAGACTTACACTGCTGTCACTTTGGTCTGATCTTTTTCAAGCCCATTTTTATTCTTTCCAACTCAAAAGAAGTTGGAAAGAATTATGTAAAAGGGGTAGTGAATGTCTCTTCTGGGGCCAGAATAGCTCTTAAAATTGTATGTAACTGAATTAAATTTGGCATGTGGGAAAAAACTGGTTAAAGAGAGACATTGAGTTGGAGAAGCTGGGTAGGTTCCAGAGAGAAAAGCTCCCACCCCCAAAACCCCCCTCTCCCTATGTATTTCTAAGAGACAAGGAGTACCAACTTCAGTGACATAGAAACTTTCACTGAAACATAGCAGTTAGAGAATAGGTCCTTTCAAACTCTCTCTCCTTGTTCTCTACTCTTCTGATCCCCCAAACTGACCCTGCCACCAAAAATTACCCACTACCCCATACAGTGCTCCCACTCCCAAAAAATATACCCTTGCAGATGCCCTACTAACTTGCCAGGTGCTGCTAAAAATGATATCCCTCAAAACAGCCTTACCACTCTGCAGAGTGCCCCACTTCCAAAAACTATACCCCCACAACTGCTCCACCACACTGCAGAATGTTCCTCTCCCATAAACAACATCCCACAGCTGTCCCACCACCTTGAAAACTAGCTCTCCAAAAATACCCCCATCTAAAACTGCTACTTATTTGTAAAGTGCTACAAGGTACATGCAGCGCTGTACAGAGGCATGTACGAGACATTATCCAGGAACAAGCAGGAAGTCAGTCCTCACATATGGTGAACATCTGCACCAATGGAGCCGGTGTGGAGCATTTCCACAGCTTTCAAAGAAAGCCTTTGGGATATGCTACCACACATACATGGTCCCCTCCCTGCCCAAGAGTACAATCTTGCTCAGTCTCCTTTTTTCTGCGGAGCCCAATGGACATCCGTCCAGTTTCCCCACAAAAAAATCCTTGCTATATCTAAGAATTAGCTGTTCCTGGTTTACATACCGGTTCCTCTTAGTGCCTCGAGCTGGTGCCGGGCTCGGATCTTTTCCTTATTTTTGTTTGAAGCTTGCCTCGACTGGCATTCATGCCCTTTTTCTCCTGGGGGTTGTCATCCCCAGCTGGGTGTTTCCCACCATGTCCCTCAGTGGGTTCAAAAAATGTGACTGCTGCAGTCAAACCATGTTTTTCACAGACAGCCATGACTGCTGCTTACGCTGCCTGGGACCAAACCAT
Organism: Ichthyophis bannanicus; assembly: GCA_033557465.1. Lineage (NCBI taxonomy): Eukaryota > Metazoa > Chordata > Amphibia > Gymnophiona > Ichthyophiidae > Ichthyophis > Ichthyophis bannanicus. The sequence continues at coordinate 49,735,117 of CM066046.1, forward strand.
GACAGCACCTCATGTGACCTGTGCCAGGCCATGACTCCTAAAACCAATAAAAAGAGGTCGGAGTTGCAAGAGAAACCGTTCCCAAGGCCTGACTTGGCACCAGCCTCCTCGATGCCAAGCTCCACGCCCACCACTTCCAGTGAGGCCCGAGCATCCTCGGAGTCCCACAGAGACGGCTCCTTCGAAAAGACCTCTGACCCCGAGTGAAAAAAGAAAAAATCCTCAGTCTGTCGATCTTACCAGAGAAACCCAGTAACACTGCTCAGAGGGACTCGGGCAACTCCAAGAAACATCCCACCAAGATCCTCAAAAAGGATTCCTTAGCTGGCAGAGACTGTGCAAGGTTCCTTGAGACAGTAGTCCTCGTCGAGGATGTACTTGTGAGAGTGCCGGGTGCCAGCCCTGAGATCCTCAGTACCTGCGCTGAAAGCTGTGGGGGAGTCCCCAGTCAAGCTGAGCTTCGAGTGCCACCGGTCTCTGGTAAGTCCTCTGCCCCGGTCAAGGTCCCAATCCTCCCCGGCCAGTTTCCGAGACTCGGACCCCAGGTCCTCCAGAGGCCCCCGGCCCTTCGGCGCAGGCCTTTGAGGCAAGGAGTTGCAAGGCCTCGGACTCATCTCCCCTTGACTCAGAGTGGGAGACCAACAACGAGGCCTCCCCAGAAACCAGAAGGCACGGAGATGTCCCTTTGGACCTGCCTTCCCCAGTGCCCCAGCACCATATTCCTCCAGAGGACATGGCCTTTTACAACTTTGTTAGAGATATGGCCAGGGCCCTCTCGGTGCAAACTGAGGCAGAGGAGGACCCACACACTGAAGAATGGAGATTCTCCAGTTTGAGTCTCCACCCAAGGAAACTCTCACGGTGCTGGTGCAGCCGATCCTAGAGCGGCTACTGTTGCGAATGTTGGAGACTCTGGCATTGGTACCGGTGGTCAGCAGATGCCTCAACACCATATACCGCGTCAAGAAGAGGCCAGTGTTTCACAAGTCCCAACTCCCACATAACTCCATGGTTGTCGAGTCAACCATGCAAAAGCTTAAGAGCCAGAAGACTTACTCTTCTGTCCCCCCTGGAAAGGATGTTAGTGCCCTCGATGCCATTGGGCACAGTGCTACCAGGGCTCAATGCTGGAGTTTCAAATCCAGGCCTGTGAGCTATACATAGATATGTTTAGCTTACAGGTCCTGACCCAAGAGTTGTCCAGGTTTTCAGCAGGGCTGGTGGGGAACCTCTCCAACAGTTCCAAGCTCTGACTTACAGGATCAAGGACTGCTCGAAATTCCTCTCACAAGCAGCCTATGATGGATTAGAGTCAGCAGCTTCAGTAGCTGTGGCAGGCATTGGGGCTCGATGCCATGCCTGGCTATAGTCATTTGACCGTGAGCTGTGGGTCCGGAACAAGCTGTTGGATGTCCCCTGCACCAGAGAGAACCTGTTTGGCAAACCTATGTCTGACAAGCCGGCCAAGTTAAAAGCAGACGTGGTGACCCGCCAGAGGCTTTCAAAAAAGACCTCTTCCTTTCCCTGCAAGAAACCCTTGGGGAAAAGGCCCTATTCTAAGGGAAAAAGGGGCACTTCCAACAGAGTCACCACTACCAGTCCTCCTCAGGCAAGCAACAGGGTTCTCACCCTAAGAGGCAGGGACAGGAAGATCAGAAGCCCAAGGATCAGAAGCCCCAGGCTCCAGCCCAACCAGCAGTGAGCGTTTGACTCCCAGGGCAGGTCTTCCCCTCCCCTGGGAGACCTTCACCAGCCCACAGGGGGTTGCTGGCACTCTTTGCCCACAGGTGGATCGAGATCACCTCAGACCAGTGGATGCTGCAGCTGGTAAAGGAGTGATACCTCTTCCGCTTACAACAGATACCACCCAAGTTCTTTCCAGGAGAGCCAGTGCAGCCTCTCCTTCACCAGACCCTTCTGCTCTCAGAACTTGCAGGTCTTTTCAGGGACAGCGCAGTGGAGCCTGTACTCAAACATCTATATGGAAAAGGCTTCTACTCAAGGTACTTCCTTGTCCTCAAAAGAACTGAGGGCCTCAGGCCCATACTAGACCTGTAGAACTTACAGAAGTTCCTGGTGAGAGAGAAGTTCAAGATGCTCTCCCTTGGACCATTGCTGCCTTACCTCCACCAAGGAGATTGGCTGTGCTCCTTGGACCTAAAGGATGCATACGCTCACATCCTGATCCATCCATCCCTCCCACAGGCAGTACCTACAGTTTGTAATGGGAGGAGGGCACTACCACTACTGAGTGCTGCCCTCGACCTGGCCTCCTCACCAAGGGTCTTTACCAAGTGCTTGGCGTGGTAGCTGCTCACCTGTGCCTACAGCGGGCCTTCGTCTTCCCCTACCTGAATGATTGCAAACTGCCTTGCTGGTCGCCGAAGGTGAGGTATATTAAGAACCTTGATAAAGACTGGTTAATCGGGGGAGGGGGAGATGGTACGGCCTCAGAAGTCAGTCAGTCAGGTTGCAGAGCAAACAACCCTCCTGCTGCAGCACCTGGGGTTCGTCATCAACTACCCCAAATCCCATTTCTCTCTAGCCGAAAATCTGAAGTTCATAGGGCGCTCAGCTGGACACATTACAAGTCAAGGCCATCCTCCCAAGAGAAAGGGCAGACTGCCTCCATATAACCGGCAGGAGAGGTGCAACGCAGTCGATCAGTACCGACTCGCTGCCTCCTCTGCCTGTTGAGTCACATGGCCTCAAGAGTCCATATTACACCATTAGCCCGCTTACACATGCGGACAGCCCAATGGTGCCTCTACTTGCAGTGAACCCAAAGGTTTTCAGGTCCGGGCTTGGGGTTTTTTTGCACCATCAACTACTGCGATGCTCCACAGGGTAACTCCGCCACTTTTTACAGCTCAGTTCGAGCATTCAAGCCATTATTTGGGGATCTTTTCTTCCCGATCTCGGGAGCTTCACATTGCTGCTGGCATCTTGGTTAGTGATGTCACCGGACCCCCCGAAAGTGTCCTGATTTTAACCAAAAAGTCAGAGATTTCTCTTACATAAGAGTCTGGACCACAAAAAGTTGTAAAAAGTGGTCCAGAAAATTTAGATAAAGGTTCAAAAAGAAATACTGTATTCGAGACTATAGGACACCCTGAGGATTGATCAATGTTTTATATACTTTAGGAAGAACATAAAAATCAGGGCTTCTGGGGCTTAAAACATGTAAAAACCAATAATCTTGTATTGTAAGGATACCCTCAATACGGGCCTGATGAGTAAGAGCAAAAGCTTTGCTCCATAGTGCCAGAGTGGGATCTGTATCTAAAGGCATATAAAATTGACGATCTTCCAACTGGTCTAACACCTCTGCTAAATAATCTGACCGTTACTGGACAACTATAGACCCTTCTTTTTCGGCAGGTTTCACAAACAGCCTATTGAAACTAATGGCGAAACATGAGTCAAGTGCTTGTTACAGTGGTTTAACCTCTGCGTACCTGTATGGAAAGAGTAGTTACTCACCTGTAACAGGTGTTCTCCAGGAGCAGCAGGAATCAGTCCTCACATATGGGTGACGTCGGCACCGACGGAGCCCTCGTGCGGAGCATTTCCCCAGCTTTCAAAGAAAGCCTTTGGGAATTGCAGCGCGCATGCACGGTCCTCTTCCCGCCCAAGGGTGCCATCTTGCTCAGTCTGATGACATAGCTAAAAGACAGCAAAAAATTAGCAAAAATAAAACATATGACTACAACTCCAAGGGGAGGAGGGAGGGTTGTGAGGACTGATTCCTGCTGCTCCTGGAGAACATCTGTTACAGGTGAGTAACTACTCTTTCTCCAGGACCAAGCAGGAAGTCAGTCCTCACATATGGGACTCCCCAGCTTAAGGCTACCGGAGACCCCAAGAGGAAAAATGAGCGCTCTCTAGCTCGTCAGCACAGAAGGAAGGAATCTTCTCTGAGAACGCCCCCGACCGGTAGCCCAACACCAGGGCCGGAGGGTAGGAGTTGCCTAAACCCCAAAGAGATTATGGAGTACTGCCTGACCGAAAGCACTGTCCCTGCGGGACTCCCTCTCAAGGCAGTAATGGGCTGCAAAAGTCTGGCTTGAAGACCAAGTAGCGGCCCGGCAGATGTCTGCCAACGGAACAGAGCGGAGATGAGCCACTGACGCAGCCTTCGCCCTGACACGATGAGCCGTGACGCGACCCTCCAACGAGAGGCCGGCTGCCCCATAAGCCCAGGCGATACAGTCAGTGACCCATATGGACAACGTACGCTTGGAGACAGGGAGCCACAACTTATTGGGGTCAAAAGAAATGAAAAGCTGAACAGCCTTCCGATGCTCCCGCGTACGGTCAAGGTAGAAGGATAACGCCCTCCTACAGTCCAGGGTATGCAAGACCATCTCAGCCCGGCTGGCATGCGGCCTGGGAAAGAAGGTCGGAAGAACCACCTCCTGATTGAGGTGAAAAGGTGAGACAACTTTAGGAAGAAACTTAGGGTGAGTCCGTAAGACTACCCTATTCCTGTAGAACCTAGTGTAAGGAGGATCAGACACTAGTGCTTGCAGTTCACTCACTCGCCTAGCAGAGGTGAGAGCTACCAGAAATAAAGTTTTCGAGGAGAGAAAACGGAGAGGGCAGGTAGCCATAGGTTCAAAAGGTGGACAAGTAAGCCGCTGTAAGACCACATTCAGATCCCACTCAGGGGCCGGTGGACGCAAAGGAGGCTTAAGCACAAGAAGGCCTCTGAGGAAACGAGCCACCAAAGGGTGGTTGGAAAGAGGCCTGCCGTCCACCGGCGAGTGGTGTGCTGAGAGAGCACTAAGGTGAACTCGGACAGAGTTAGACTTAAGGCCCAGATTGGAGAGGTAGAGCAAATATTGCAACACTATGGGACAGGGTCAGAGTCACCCGCCAGTTGGCGGAGTTCCTCACCTGATAGCAAAACTTGCACCACCTCCAGGCAGGAATGCCATTCCAGGCGTCTGCACTGCAGAGGACCCTGACGACAGAAGCCTCCCTCCTGAGTTGCGGGGTGCATTGCGGGTACTGCTGCACACAAGGCAGCTGATCCCAGGAGTCCCTCTTGCGGATCAACCTCCTAGAACTCAGGGCAATCTTCCTGGCCCTGCAAGCATTCTGCCACCACCTGCGGCACTGATCTGTGCTGATCCAGATGGACAACAAGCAGGAGGACACGGGACTCATACTCCCTCTTCCAGGAGGTGGTGGCCCTCCTCTCCTTCGCAGTGCGAAACAGCATGCTCCTGCGAGCAGTATGTCTGCCAAGCCAGGACAACTGCTTAGCAGACAGGCTGAGCAGAGTCCTTCTCTCACATGAGTGGCGCTTGAACCCCAGGGTAGCGAAGCAACTCTTCCACTACTGGGGCAGGCCTGTGATAGACTATTTACCTCACTGGACAACGCACCGCTGCCTCTCTTCTGCTCACGTAAGCTGCACCCGGGGAGAGTGGTGTCAGATGCTTTCCTGATCTCATGGTCAGAGGGCCTACTCTATGCGTTTCCACTGACCCTCACCCCTCCCGGTCACCAAGACCCTCTTCAAGGTCTAGAGCAAGAGGGCGTCAGTTATATTGATTGCCCCCAGGTGGCCCAGGCAACCCTGGTTCCCCCTATTGCTCTCCCTGTTGGTGGCACTTCCAGTTCCACTGGGGTGGACTCCAGACCTTCTGTCCCAGGAGGGGGGCTGAGGCTGGCAGGGAGGAACTCATACTGCATGCACTGGACTGTAAATGGGCCCTGTCCTTCTACCAGGCCCATTGCAAAGCGCCTCAGATCTTTGTCACCTATGACCCCAGTAGACCAGGGCTCCCCGTGACAAAGCATACTCTGTCCACTTGGGTGGTGAACTGCATTGCCCTTGCCTATGAGCGAGCTGGCCTCTCCCTTGAACGCTGGATCACTCCACATTGTGTGAGGGCGTTGGCCACGTCAGTAGCCAACCTCCACTCAGTGCCAGTTACAGAAATCTGCAGGGCCACCACATGGTCTTCAATTCATACGTTCACGGCTCACTACTGCCTGGAGAGTGAGTCCCTCAGGGACTGTGCCTTTGGTCAGGCAGTACTCTGCAATATTTTCGGGGTGTAGGTAACTCCTGCCCTCTGACCCTTCTGAGTTCAGGCTACCAGCGTGATAGTGTCGCTGGACACTATAGTCTTGCAGAGTCTGTCAGTGGGGACTCACCTCTTGCCACCTGTGGCTACTTAACTGGTCACCGCTGGTGCTGTCGTGGTTCGGTCCTCTGCAGCCTGGAGCTAGGGAGTCCTATATGTGAGGACTGGCTTCCTGGAGAAAGCATAGTTTCTCACCTGTAACAGGTGTTCTCTAGGAACAGCAGGAATCACAATCCTCCCTCCTCCTCTTGGAGTTGCCTCCCTACATTATTTTCTTTACTGCTGTCTTAGCTATGTTACCTGACTGAGCAAGATGGCAGCCTTGGGCGGGAAGAGGACCACGCATGTGTGGTGGCATCTCCCAAAGGCTTTCTTTGAAAGCTTGGGAAATGCTCTGCGTGGGCTCCTTCTGCACCGATGTCACCCATATGTGAAGACTGATTCCTGCTGTTCTCGGAGAACACCTGTTACAGGTGAGCAAATACCTTACCACATCTAGGGCTCTCCCTCAGTCTAACTCCCTGGTCACCCAGTCAAAGAAATCAATCGGGTTTGTCTGACAGACATACCTTTAGTAAACCAATGCCGCCTTGTATCCTGCAATCCATTGTACTCCAGAAACCTCACTAGCCTCCCTTTTAGCAGCGTTTCCAATAATTTACTCACCACAGAGGTTGGACTAACTGGCCTATAGTTTTCAACCTCATCATTCCGCTTTTGTGTGAAGGGATCACATGTGCCTTTCTTCAGTCCTCTGGGACCACTCCCAACTCTAAAAAAAACAAAACAAAAAAAAGGCATTGAAAAGGTCAGTCAGTCTGATGCTGCTAGAACATTCCCAAGTTCCTTCAATATTCTCAGAAGTATCCCATCTGGTCATATTGCTTTATCTATTTTTATTTTAGCTAGTTCTCACGAATAGTCTTCTGAAAATTGTTCAAGGTCCCTGTCCCTTTTGTTTCTATTTATGGGTTTTTTCTAAGGTCCTGCTCCTGGCCCTTCACCTTCACCTGTGAACACAGAATAGAAATATTTGTTAAGCAAGTCCTCTTTATCCTCATCAGCTTCTATGCATTCCTCCTTATTTTTTTGCACGTCCTTCTCACACTAACATATCTGAAAAATGTCTTATCCCCCCATTTTATTGCACTGGCTATTTCTTCTTTTTGTTTCTTTGCTATCTCCAGGAACAAGCAGGAATGAGTCTTCACACGTGGGAGACGTCGCCGACGGAGCCCGCACGGGAATGCTCCCCAGCATCCAATCAGAAGGCCTTTGGGAGCATACCCCGCGCCTGCGCGGTAGCTTCCCGCCCTTCCTACTGCCTCTCCCCAGTTTTTCGTTTTCCGCTTAGCAGGCAGGACGTCCCTCCTGCCACCGCAGAAATTTTTTTCCGTTTTTCTGTAGTCGCGGCTTTCCCGCCGATGGTGGCACCTCTGTGCCCCCCCCCCTTTCTTTATTTTCCTTTAATTTTCGTCGCCCCCTCCGGGCACTGAGGACCGGGGCATGGAGCCTTCTTCCCCCCAGCCTCATGGCGGGGACTCCATTTTCCACATGGACTCCAATGCCTGGTGCCTCTCCTGTGTGGGGCCTGACCCCTCTTTCCCGGATTCCCCAGGCTGCAGTGTCAGCAGAAGACCCTCCCTCTTTCGGGTATCCCTCGACGACATCTTCGCGCCCAGGGCGTGGTCGTCGGGTTGTTCTTCTCTCCAGGATCAGGTAACCACACAACAGTCTGTTAAGACTAGCCGAGTCTTGAGGGGCAAGTCTCATGCGAGGCATGGCGACGGCTCCGGCCAACCCCTCAAGTCCTCCTTGGCTGATATACCCCGGCGGGAGTCCTCAGGCTCCAAAGCATTTACGGGGTTTCGGGATGTTCCTGAGGTTCGTTCCTCACAGAACATTCCCGAGCCATGCCCAAGGGAGGTACCCGCCTCGAGCGGTGCTGATTCCCCGGCATCGGCGTCGAGTGTTCCACTCTTCGCCAGGGATCGTCAGCCGGTGTCCTTGGCGCCTTCGGGGCCGACTGGCTCGACCGGGTCTGACATCCCTACATCCAAGCCATGCTCGGGTGTGGTAGCCGCTTCGGGCGGTACTGAGCCCCCGGCATCGGCGTCGGTGCCGAGCGCTCCGCTCGTCACCGAGGATCGTCGGCTGCTGTCCTCGGCACCTCCGAGGCCGATCGACTCGGTCCAGTCTGGCGTTCCTCCATCCCTGCCATGCGCGTGGGCGGTGCCCGCTTCGGGCGGTACCAACCCCTCTGCGTCGGCGTCGAGCGTTCCGCTCCTCACCGGGGATTGGCGGCTGAGGTCCTCGGCGCCTCTGGGGCCGACCGACTTGCGCTGGTATGGCCTTCCTAGGGGGCCGGTATCCGCCTTGGGCGGTGCCGACCCGTCGGCGTCGAGTGACCCGCTCCCCACCGGGGATCACCGGCCGCTGTCCTCCCTACCTCGGGGGCCGATCGACTCGACACGGTCTGACGGCCCTACGTTCAGGTCATGCGCGGGGGTAGTACCCGCTTCGAGCGCGCGGGCGTTGGTGGTTCCGCCCCGCGCCGGGGATGGTCATCGGGCCTCTCTCCCCTCGGGGCCGCTCGCTTCGACCCGCTTCAGGTCGCCGTTTTCCCAGCCCTGCGCAAGGGTGGTACCGGATTCGAGCGGCGCCGCTCCGCCGGCGACGGCAGGGGCGTCGAGCACGAGGGCCGCCATCGACCTTCCCTGGGGACCTCGGGGTGTGTTGGCCAGCGCTCGGATGACTCCCCGGCATCGACGCGGCCGTCGAGGGCCCCGTTTTTTCCTAGTGAAGGGGCCTCGGGGCCTTCGACTGCTTCGATCCGATCTGGATCTGCGCCGCCCCGCAACGGTACACCGATGTCGGCGCAGGGGCTTTGCACCCCCGCAGGGACTCATCGTCGGGTGACCGGGGTCCCCTCGGGGACGGGCCATATGCCCCGGGAGGGTTTCTCTCCGGGTCGAACGGGTGCGAGAGGGAGCCTGGCTTCGGGCAGTGCCCGCCGATCGACATCGGCGCCGGCGTCGGATGACCCCCTCTCCACCGAGCTCCGCCCTCGGGGACCCGTGATGCTCGCGGCACCGATCGGCGCGGTTCCAATCCGCGCTCCGGGTTTTCCACCACCGGCGCGGTCGCCCCCACCGGGGCCCTCTGGAAGGGAGTCGATCTCCTCGCTCGGTTCGATGCCCAGCCTGGAGTCGGTATCCAGCCTTGAAAGCTTGGACACTACACGTCTCGGGATCGGTCCCTGTCCCCTCCCGCGACGCAGAGCGGAGACCGCTGGCCCCTGCCCTCCAGCGGCCGCGGAACCGCTTCGATCACAGGGAGCAGCGCCACCCCTGGGTTCGGGGCCGAGGCCGATTCCTGCGGCGCTGTCGGTGCCATCGACCCCTTCGATGCCTAGTTTGGAATCAATCCCAGGAGCCGACGACGCCATGGGGACTGCCCCGATCCGGGGCGGTTGGTCCCCTCCTATGCCTAGCGGGCATCGGGCCGAGCGGCCTCTGTGTGCCCTGACAGCCTCCCCCACCATAACTCCTCCGGCAGGGCCACCTTTTCAGGATTTCCTCCTTGACATGGCGGACTTGCTGGCCATCCCTACCCCGGGCCCGAGCCCGGGCCCTGAGGAACAGGCAGCCGTGATGCTTCCTCTGCATCCCTCCCTGCAGGATCTCCTGCTGGGGGCTTGGCGGTCGCCTTTGAGGGTTCCGGCTCCGTCGACTGCGATGCAGGCTCTATACCGGGTGCCTCCGTCCCCGGGTTTTCGGCAGCACCAGCTTCCACATCGGTCCATTGTGGTGGAATCGGCGCTGAGGAAGGCCGGAAGCAAGGAGAAGCATGCTTCTCGCCCCCCAGGCCGTGCCTCAGACGCTAGATACTCTAGGACGTCAAGCTTTCCAGACGTCTATGCTGACGGCCAGAATTATCTCATATATATTTTATATGAGTCTGTCGCTGCAGGAGGTCACCGAGAGGTTGTCTCGGTTATCCCTCTTCGTATCGGCGACCAAGGCCTTTGAATATTCCCTGCTCCTTTATCACTGCAGGAATATCTCCGGGTTCCTTTCTCGTGCTTCGCTGGACTCCTTCCAGTCGATCAGCAGAGCTTCTGCTGTTGCCATTAGAGCACGCCGTACAGCATGGCTGCAGGCGTCCGAGTTGTGTAGACGGGCACAGCACAACCTGGGTAATTCTCCCTGCGACGGAGATCACCTCTTCAACAGCGAAGCCTTGCGTCAGGTCGCACAGTGCTTCGCTAACCTTCCCAGGGTTAGCAGCCAGCCTAGGGCCCGGCCCCACGGCGGCGATAAACGCCTCTCTAGGAAGAGGAAATATCAGACCTCCGCCCACCCTCCAGGCGCACCCCGGGTTGATGCCCCCGGGCCCGCGCCAGGACTCTCCTTCTAAGCATTTTAGGCTCAGGCAGGCGGCTGCCTGCACTTAACCCTCTTATCGGACGTTTAGAAATTGAGCTCTGCTCGGGGGCTCGTTCAGTTGCAAATGGTTCGGAGGCTTATCTAGGGGTTCGGGTATTCTCCTTCCGTTGGTAGGGAGACCACCTCTATTCCGTGATAGCTATGGCCAACGGCCAACTTATTACCCTTCGGTACGTCTCCGAACCCTTCTCAGCCGGTATCCCCCTGCTGATTGCTTCCGTACCGGGATTACCTTCCTGTCCCCCGTCTGTGCGGGGGGGGGGGGGGCGAGTTTCTGCGTGCAGGTCCTGGGGACACATATAGGGCCTCCAGCCCCTGTGGCGTTCTACCAGACTGATGCTATCCCCTGTCCCCCACGCTACTGCGCTGTTGGTTTGCCGATCTGCCCTTGTCCTCTGGAATAGATCCCTCTACTGATGGATCTTGCTGCCACCTTCCAGGTGGACGCTCTGTGGATCGATGGCAGAGCCGCCTTACCAGGGTGATGCGCAGGGAGGTAGTCCCCTCGACATACCTGCATTAGTACCGGAGTGGGCGCCCTCATGCCCACCGGCTTAGATATACTAGATATCTCCTGCACGATAGGCGCATATTGGGTGGATGCCCCCGCAGTACCTGTGCTATACCGCCTTTTTCCCTATGGCCGGTACTCACGCCCCTTCCCCCGGGGTCCGGCCAGTCCGCCTGCCTATTCCTCGATCGGGCCGCGGACTGGTGGTACTCTACCGCTGTGAAGTCTACAGCTCCTTTTCAGTTAGGTCCTCCTCCCGGGGTTCGGACCCTTGTCTCCCTATCTCTCGCTAGGGTAGCCTGTGTACTCCTGCTCCGGGGTGCACCCCTACTCTTCTCCGGAATGGGCTCTCTGGTTCGGCCAGTCTTCTACTGTTAGTCCTCTGAGTTCTGGACTCTACCCCTAAGGGAGTGCTCAGCTTGCAATAAGCCTCCTGGAAGACCTGCCGTCTTTCTCCTGACCCAGCTGACGCCTGGTTCTCCTAGCCTTCCGGATTTGGAGCTTCCTCCTCGCTGCGGCGAAGTTTCCTTGACAACTTCGCTACTGCGTCTACAGTGCCTTCACCACAGGTCTGCTTCCGGCAACCCGGTAGGTAAGCCCTACGGGGTTCCACACCATTACTTCATTAAAACTTAGTGTCCGGTAAGCTCTACATGGTACTAGGGCATTTACTCATTAAATGCTTACTGATACTATTTGTGCATCCCTCTAGCTACTCTTCCCGTAGCCTGGGTTTTTTTTTGCTGTATCTTAATGTTACCTGTTCTGCACTCTAAAGACTCCCTCTGTAGTCTGTCGATTCGCTGTTCCTCTATTCAACTCCTGCCCTCCATCCCTCAGGGGATGCCGGGGATTTAGGCTGGGCGAATGCCATCCCGTTCTGGGCTGCGCTTATGGGACCTCCCCGGGCATCCTAAGCTAGGGAGTCCCCACGTGTGAAGACTCATTCCTGCTTGTTCCTGGAGATAGCACAGTTACTTACCTGTAACAGGTGATCTCCGGAACAGCAGGAATTAGTCTTCACAACCTGCCCACCTCCCCTAGGAGTTGTATCTCTTTTTTGTATCTGTTCCTTCCTCTCCTCTCCTTCTGGCTCAGCTATGAAACTCAACTGGGGAGAGGCAGTAGGAAGGGCGGGAAGCCACCGCGCAGGCGCGGGGTATGCTCCCAAAGGCCTTCTGATTGGATGCTGGGGAGCATTCCCGTGCGGGCTCCGTCGGCGACGTCTCCCATGTGTGAAGACTAATTCCTGCTGTTCCGGAGATCACCTGTTACAAGTAAGTAACTGCGCTTTCCTGACTACTTTCCTAGCTTCTGTAAGTTTTTTTTAAAAATATTGATGCTTATCTTTCTGTCGCTGTGATGTCTTCTATTTTATGAAGGTCACCACCTTTTGCTTCCCCTTTTCAGCTACTTCTTTTGAGAGCAATAGTGGTGTCCTTTTCCTTTTACATTTATTTACCTAACAAAAAGGTTTGTTACCCTTAAAATATCCCCTTTCGGTTTTGCCTATTGCTTTTCCACATCTCCCAACTGTTCCCATCCCGCTAATGACTCCTTGAGGTATTGTCCCATCTTGGTAAAGTTGCTTTTCCTAAAGCAGAGCTACTCAAATCCGGTCCTGGAGGTCCGCAACCCTGCAGGTTTTCGGGATATCCCTAATGAATATGCATGAGATATATATGCATTAGAGAGAGCCTGCCAACCTGACTGGTTTGTGGCCCTCCAGGGCTGGATTTGGAGACCCCTGCCTTACACCTCTGTCATTTAAGATTGTGAGTGGGCAAGGTGCAGATGTCCTAGACATCAAAAGGGTAGACAGAATGTGTCACATTCCTCCTCGATTCTCACCACCACCAAAAGTTTGTCTAATAGACAATATTTTGGTGGTGGTGAGAAGCGAGGAGGAATGTGACAAATTCTATCTAACCTTTTTTGATGAATAATTTTAGGTGGCATGCAGGGGGAGGGAGGGCCAAAATTGGGGAAGGGCTGGAACTGAGGCAAGGTAAAATCGCATTTATCATCCATTTGTCATCCTTTTTCCTGTTTTTTCATTTCTCTCTGTTTCTGTCTTCTATGTTTTTCTCCCTCCCCTCTATTTCCTTTTCCATTTCAGTTGATTTCCATTTCTATGCAAGTACGTCTCTGTCTAGTTTTTCATTTCAGTTTCTTGTATAGGCATGCTTGGAATATGATGCACATACCAATAGTATTAGCAATAGAACATCTGATATATAATTAGCAAAAATCTTTCCCTTCTTCAGCCTTTGTATCTATGTTCATCTCTGCTTTCATACAACTTTTCATTCTCTGATAAAATCAAACTAATTTGAGTCTTTCCTGGTTTTAATTGCAGTAATTATTTTTGTAGCTAGTAAGCGTTATTACCCAATAAATCTGCTGGTAGATGGGATTATCTTGGGATTTACCAGGTAAAGCTCATAAAATCAGCTTGTAAGGAAAAAGGCTTAGAAAATAATTCCTGCAATATTAAAGGCTTATGTCCTTTCATTTTCCTGATATTTGATTCAGTAGTTTTGCCCTACTGAACAATGAAACATAATCTCACCTAGAATTTATAGGTTTCAGCAGCCTAGGTCTCTGTAGCCAATTACTTGGACACAGAGAACTGTGGATGCAATAAAAGGATGATTGGTGCCATGCTGCAGGTAACTTGGTTTATAGATGCCAGCAGAAGTTGACGATACCACATGTGAATGCTCAAACTCGTACAGTAAAAGGGTGACTGGCTTGTCATTAGAGCTCCCACTTTGCTGAAAGTTGATAATGTGGGATAATGGGGTGACTGATATGATCCATCATTTCCTTGCCGCAAAATTTGGGATAATGCAGCAGATGATGGAGAATCTTGGGTTTCTTCTTCAACCTTTGTTTATGCTGATATGACATCGTAAGAGTTGGCATGTTAATTAAAAAAAAAACCTGCTAATCATTTGTTGATTTCAGGTAGCAGACTGTGTGTTCAATGACATATTTGATCCTCGAGAAACAGTGTGGTGACTGTGTTTTGTGATTTTAGGCGGCGTGTTTTCCCCTTGTTTCTGATTGTTAACGCAGAGGTATTTTTCTTATGAACTAAAGGTCTTAGTCCCTCCGTCAATCAATAAAGCCTAATATGCTCTATTTAGCTGATTTGCTATTTGGCTCTGTAGGGCAAAGTGCCAAATTCGCATCTGACCTGGCTTATCAGATAAATCAACTGATGAGTTTATCTTGGTTAAAGGTCTACTGTGGCAGGAAAATAGTTCATAATATGTACAAATCATGTTAGAAGTGGTTTTCAGTTTATATCAGTGTTTCTATGTGACGCTGTTTTTAAAAGTAGTCTTAAAACACCATTAGGTGAAATTAGCCAGCAGCATAGCTTGCACATCAGATATATTTCCTGGACTAGCTAACACCACATAAAAGGATAAAAGAAAATCAGGGCTAAGATGGTCACTGAAATATATCTCAGCACTCTCTCTTCAGTCATGTTGTAGGTCCTCAGTCCTCTTTAATAATAGTTATAGACTTTTTTCTCCAGGAACTTGTCCAAGCCTCTTTTAAACCCAGCTGCACTAACAGCTTCTACTACATCTTTCGGCAACGAATTCCAGAGTTCAATTAAGTGTGAGTGAAAATGTTTTTTCTTTGATTAGTCTTAAATATGCTACATTGAAGCTTCATTGCATGTCCCCTAGCCTTTCTACTTTCTACCTGTTCCACGCCACTCATTGTTTTGTTAGACCTCTGTCATACTGTATTCCCCCTCAGCTGTCTCTCTTTTCCAAGCTGAATTGCCCTTTTAAGCCTTTACTCATAAGTGTTTCCTTCCATTCCCTTTATTTACGTTGCTCTTCTCTGTACTTTTTCTAATTCTGCTGTATCCTCCTTACGATACGGCAACCAGAATTCACACAATATTCAAGGTGCAATCACACTTTGGAGCAATACAGGCGCATTATAATATTCTTTGAGCAGTCCAATGTATACCATGGACTGACCAAAGAACAAACCAGTCAGTACTAGAGAAGTTCAAACCTAAGCTTTCTTTAGAAGCTCAGATGACAACTTCGACTTTAATACTTTGGACACATCATGCAAAGAGAGATCATTAGAGAAAGACATCATACATGGCACAACAACGTAATATCCTTGGCTTATTCTTCATTCCTTTCCTTATGATTCCTAATATTCTGTTTGCTTTCTTATCACTGCAGAGTGTTGCAACGTATTATGACACCCAGATACTTCCTGGGTGGTATTCATAATGTGGAACCTTGCATCATGGTAACTGTAGTTTTGGATTGTTCTTCCCTAAGTGCATAATTTTGCACTTGTCCACATTAAAATTCATCTGCCATTTGGACACTCTTTCAGGAAATGGAAAAAAGAGCCAAATGACAAACAGGAAACAGAACAAGCACTGGCAAGTTAAATGCAAGGCATTGATAAGGCAGGCAAAGAGAGAATTTCAGAAAAAGCTTGCTGTGGAAGTAAAAATGCGTAATAAAGACTTTTTCAAGTACATTTGTAGCAAAAATCCTGTGAGAGAGTCAGTTGGACCATTAGATGATAGAGGGGTAAAAGGGGCACTAAGAGGGGACAAGGCAATAGCGGAGAGACTGAATGAATTCTTTGCTTCGGTCTGTACTGAGGAAGATGTAGGGATGTTACCCATGACTGAAGTGGTATTTAAAGGTGATACTGCAGAAGAATTGAAAGAAATATTGATACATCGGGAAGATATATAACAACTATTTGATAAACTGAAGAGTAGCAAATCACCTGGACTTTATGGTGTACATTCAAGGGTGTTGAAAGAACTGAAATATGAGATTGCAGACCTGTTATTTGTAATCTGTGAACTATTATTAAAATCATCTGTAATAACTGAAGATTGGTGGATGACCAATGTAACACCAATTTTTAAAAAAGGTTCCAGGGGTGATCTGGGAAATTAGACTGGTGAGCCTGACGTCAGTACCGGGAGAAATGGTAGAAACCATCATAAAGAACAAAATTACTCAACATATAGTCATGGCTTAATGGGAGACAGCCAACATGGCTTTAGACGAGAAAGATCTTGTCTTACTAATCTGTTATGTTTCTTTGAAGGTGCAAATAAACAGGTAGACAAAGGTGAGTCAGTTGATATGCTGTATCTGGACTTTCAGAAAGCCTTTGACAAGGTCCCTCATCAGAGACTTTTGGCAAAACTAAAAAGTCATGGGATAGGAAACAGTATACTATTGTGGATGAGGAACTGGTTAAAAGAGAGAAAGCAGAGGGTAGGGCTAAATGGCCAATTTTCCCAATGGAGAAAGGTGAATAGTGGTGTACTCCAGGGATCTGTGCTGGGTCTGCTGCTTTTTGACATATTCATAAATGACCTGGAAAAGGGAATGAGTGAGGTTATCAAATTTGCAGATGAGACAAAACTATTTAAAGTTGTTAAAACCCAAGAGGATTATGGAAAATTGCAAGAGGATCTTGATAAATTGGAAGACTAGGCATCCAAATGGCAGATGAAATTTAATATGGACAAGTGCAAAGTTATACACCTAGGAAAGAACAACCCAAACTATGGTTACACGATGCAAGATTCCACATTGGGAACCACCACCCAGGAAAAAGATTTAGGCGTCATCGTGGATAGCATGTTAAAAACCTTCGCCCAGTGTGCATCGCGGCTAAGAGAGCAAATAGAATGCTAGGTATCATAAGGAAAGGAACGGAAAATAAAACAAAGGATATTATAATGCCTCTGTATCGTTCTATGGTGCGACCGCACCTTGAATATTGTGTGCAATTCTGGTCGCCATATCTTAAAAAGGATATAGCGTTATTAGAAAAGGTACAGAGAAGAGCCACCAAAGTGGTAAAGGGGATGGAAGGATACTCCTATGAAGAGAGGCTAAAAAAGTTAGGGCTCTTCAACCTGGAAAAGAGACTGCTGTGGGGAGATATAATAGAGATCTATAAATTCATGAATGGAGTGGAATGGGTAAACGTAGATCGATTGTTGACGTCATCAGAATATAGAAAGACTAGGGATCATGCAATGAAGGTACAGGGTGACCTCTTTAAGACTAATAAGAGAAAATATTTTTTCACTCAATGCAATCAAACTCTGGAATTTGTTACCGGAGGATGTAGTAAAGCTGTAGTGTAGCTGGGTTTAAAAGTTTGGACAAGTTCATGGAGGAAAGGTCCATAAACCATTATTAAAAGAGACCCAGGATATCACTGCTTGTCCCAATACAAGCATTGTGGAACCTGTCTTTTGTGGAAACTGCTAGGTACTTATGACCAGAGTTCCCTCTAAGCTGCGCTGGGTCCTCCACGGCATTCCTGCCGGGGGGGGGGGGGGATGCAGCGCGATCGACGCTCCGCCCCTCACCCCACTGGTGGGAATGCCGGCGGAGGACCCGGCGCGGCTTAAAGAGAACATTGGCTGTGGCGTGTTAGACCGAACAGTAGAGTTGTTGGGTCTAACACATGCCGCAGCCACTGTTCTCTTTAAGCCGCGCCGGGTCCTCCGGCATTCCTGCCAGTGGGGGGAGGGGCGGAGCGTCAATTGCGCTGCACACCCCCCTCCCCCCCCCCTGGCAGGAATGCTGGCGGAGGACCCAGCGCAGCTTAGAGGGAACATTGCTTATGACCTAGATTGGCCACTGTTGGAAACAGGCTACTGACTTGATAGACCTTGGTCTGACCCAGTATGGCATATCTTATGTTCTTACTCATTCTCCCAATTTCTCAATGTCCTCTTGCAATTTTTTCACAGTCCTCTTGTGTTTTAACAAGTTTGAATAATTGTCTCATCTGCAAATTTGTTCACCTCACTTGTTCCTATTTTAGTCAGTCATGAACATGTTAAAAAGCAGCAGACCCAGCACAGATCCATGGGATACTTCACTGCTCTCCTTTCTCTATTGAAAAAACTGGCCATTTATTTATTTTTTTAGCCCTACTCTTTTTACTGTTTTAACCAGTTCCCAGTCCACAATAGTATACTGTCTCCTATCCCTAAATTTTTTTATTTTTTCAAGAGTTTCTCATGGGGGATTGTGTCAAAGGGTTTTTGAAAATCCAGATGTACTATATCAACCAGCTTGCCTTAATGTACCTATTTGTTCACACCTTCAAAAACAATTAGTGAGAAGACTTTCCTTGGCTCAATCCATGTTGGCTTTGTCCCATTAAAGAATGATATGTTTTAGTAATTTTGTTCTTTTAACGGTTTCTACTATTTTGCCCAATGATAATGTCAGGCTAACCGGTCTGTAGTTTCCCTGATCATCCCAGGAACCCTTTTTAAAAACTGGCCATCCTCCAATTTTCTGGTACTGCAGATGATTTTAATGATAGCTCATAGATTGCTGATAGGTCTGCAATCTTTTTTTTTTTTTTCTCCCAGCATTCCTAGGATGTATACAGAAAGTGCATAGGAGAAATTTTCAGTTCTACTTATATACTTGCGGGAATTCTGCACAAAACTTTTAAAATTCTGTGCTCAGTTTTCTAAAGTTCTGTATTAGATTTTTGTGCAGAATTCTGCCATCATAAAGCTTAACGCCACAAAACAAGAAAATTTCCCCTGCCTTTTTCCTCCTTAGCTCTCTTCCTCCAATCACAGTTCTGTCGCCAACCCATCCTTGTCCCCCTTGTTTTCTCTCCATCTAACTTCTAGCCCCTAGCCATTCCTTGAGTCACCAGCAGCCCATCTCCAAGCCCCCAGCATCCCCCCTCTCACCAGCTGCCCATCTCCAAGCCCCCAGCATCCCCCCTCTCTCACCAGCAGCCCATCTCCAAGCCCCCCAGCATCCCCCCTCTCACCAGCTGCCCATCTCCAGCCCCCAGCATTCCCCCCTTTCTCACCAGCAGCCCATCTCCAAGCCCCCCAGCATCCCCCCTCTCTCACCAGCTGCCCATCTCCAGCCCCCAGCAATTGCCCTCCTCGCTCACCCCTAGCCAGCCCTTCCCCCAACTCACCATAGTTACACAGCTGTGGGAGCAAATCAAAGTGCTCCCACAGCTGTGCTAGAGTCCAATGCCGGCACGTTTTCCAAGGTACACAGGAAGCGCTTCCTGTGTACATCTTTTGAAAACATGCCGGCATTGGACTCTAGCACAGTCATGGGTTAACACAAATGGAAGTGCTTCCATGGCTATGTTAAGTGAGGCAGGATTGGGCGCTCTTAAAGCTTCTGCGCTCAATCCTGCCTCACCATCTGGCTCACCGGTGCCTGCACAGAATTCTGCACAGCAAATGCAGAATTCCCCCATGAATATTTCAAGTACATTTAAGGATACCTTCATTAAGGGTAGCCTCGTTAAGCCTCCAAAAGGTTCTGCCCCCTCGTTCCGCTCCCCCCAAAAATTCTCCCCATAGTGGCCCATGATCCATCCACGTTTGCGGCTCAGTCTCCACCTGCAATACTTTTTGTCCCCATAACTCATCCCCCAGTAAAAGATCAATCCTGCTGTAACTGATGCACATTCAAATAATGTGTATAGTCCCTTCTCTGTGGGTACACATTCTGCCATAAATCCTGTAGCCTAAATCGCTTTACCAACTGGACTAACCGATCCCTCCCCTTACTCCCCCCTCTATTCCCTGTTTCTGACCTATCCAGCCATGTATTCAAAACCTCATTAAAGTCCCCCCCCCCCCCCAAAAGTAAGGCTCCATGAATCTTATCCTCTAGCCAATCCCCCAGCTCCTTCCAAAAGTCCGCCCCCGACTCATTCGGGCCATAGATATTAACCAGCGTGACCTCCTGGCCCTGCAATTCCCTAACAGCACCCTTCCTTTAATCCGGGGAGATGTGCCCTTTCAAATGGGGGGTGTGCTGAAAGGGATTAAAGTCGCTACCCCCGCCTTTTTATTGGTGCCTTTTGCATTAAAAAACATGTGTGCAAAGGCCCCGTTTCTCAACAGATGCTCATCTTTTGGTAACAAATGGGTTTCCTGTAAGAACACTACTTGCCATTGCCAGCTCTGTACCTCCCTAAAGAACAATTTCCGCTTCTGTGGAGTATTTAACCACGCACATTAAGAGATCCTGTTCTCAGCCCACCCACTGCATCCCCCATCAAGACCGCTGGTCTTCTTTTGTTCCCTCCCCTGCACCTCCCCCTCTCTGACTTCTATTCCTCGTATTCCCCTCCCTTCCAGCAGACCGTCCTTCTGCTGCTCCTTTCTTAGAGTACATGACCTCCACCTTCCGGGACCCCCCACATCCCTTTAGCTGGACCTCCCCCATTCCATTCACCCCCCGTCCCCCCCTTCCCCACTTGCTTTATCCCTTGCGTTATACGTCATTACACCAGAATTTATAAACATTTTAACAGTCACCCCCAACTTATCCACCCTCCTTAAAGTACCCTGATGTTCCTTGAACTGTAAGGGAAAGAAAGGTGCAAACTCATATATGCAAATATCCCCTTCAGACCTTTTCCCCTCTATTAACATTTTGTAACCCATATCACCCCTCCCTCAGTTCAAGTATTTGTTGCGGAGGTGTTGCTGTGCTCGCCTTCCTTCCTGGTCTCGCTGTCTCTCGATAGGCGCCTCAGGTGATGACCCTTTTCTGGAATCCGCTGCCATTTCAATTTATCTAACAAGATCCCTTGTGTCCTCTCCAATTCTGATGACCTCCGATTTATCTCCGGTAGATTGGGAGCATTGTTCTTTTCCAAAATCTCCCAGGCTTCCATCTCAGTCCTTGCTCTCTTAGACGACCCCTTGATTTCAAACTGTATCCCAAATGGAAAGAGCCACTTATACTTAATGTTCTCTCGCTGCAAGTAAATAGTTACTGGCCGCATGGTTCTTCTCCGTTGCAAAGTAGAGGCGCCAAATCTTGAAAAATCTCTACCGAGGCATTTCCCCATGCCATCTTGCCCTTCTTTGCCGCTCTTATTTATTTGTGCATTTTTTTATACCGCCCCTTCCAGAGATCAGGAGCGGTTTACAGAGAACCATGATTTCTTCTTTCATCTTGTAACTAGACAAGCACGCTATAATGTGTCTCGGTCGCATTTCCAACTGGGGTCCCAGTGCCCTGTGAGTTCTTTCTATACCGATATCTGGCTGCTCTCCTGCTGAGCCCACTTCCCCCTCTCGCAGCAGGGCCTCACAGATTTCCTTAACAACCTGTCCCGCCTTCTGAAATTTAGTGCCCTCTGGGACCCCCCAGATCCTGATATTGCAGCATAGTGATCGGTTCTCCAGATCCTCCAGTTTGTCTCTCAATTCATCCTGCTCCTTCTGCCAACTACTTATGGACTCCTGTGCATTCTGTGCCGCCATCACCACTTCATCCACGTGCTCCTCCAGGCAGTCAACCCTTTGGCCCAGCGCCTGTAAGTCCTGTCACAGCTCTTTAACCACTTCTTTTACCTCCATTTTTCCTGCGATCACCTCTCTTGATCTCCTTACACCAGCGCCAAAGGTCTCCCCTCGTGCACTGCTCCTCCGCATTCTCAGGCTCCTCATCCGTATCGGCGTCCACGCCTTCTCCTCTATCGCTTTGCAACGCCAACGGTGCATAGGAGGATCGGAATTTATCCAACTTTTTCCTCACAGACATCCTGAATGACTCCGCTACCTCCTCCCCCCCCCCCCCCCCGTAGATGATAAAAGAGGGGCCAACTGCATTGGCTAGTAGCTATTATTCTCTCCGTCCCGAAGAGAGCTCTACCCTCAGGCGGCCATACCGGTTGGTGACGTCACGTCCTCCATCACTATTCTTTTTAAACAGGGTTAACCAAGATTCTCAAAAACATTTTTCAAATGTTGAATAAAGAATCCTTTTCCCACAAAGCTCATATCTCAACAAGGAATAGACCATAAGAAATGAAAAGGGGAATAGTTGGAATACGTTGAAAGAATAACCACACAAGCTATGGTATTACATAAGAACAAAAAGATGTGCCAAGCTGGATCAGACCAATGGTCTGCTGAGCTCAGCATCCTGTTTTTGATGGTGGCAAATCTAGGTCACCCAGCAAAATCCCGACAAGTAGATCTATTCCTCGTTGCTCACTCCTGGGGATAAACTGTGGCTTTCCGAAGGCTAATAGTTAATATACTCTTCCTCTAGAAACTTATCTAAACTTTTAAAAATCAGCAATTCTCGATACCCAAACTCCATCTTCTTATAACAAATTCCTTAGCTTAATTGTGCACTTAGTGAAGGAATACTTTTACCAATTTAACGGAGTGCTCTCTAGTGAGGAATTGGTGCTGCCATACTAAGAACATTATTTACATTACAGCATGGGTGGTCAACCTGTGGATATAAAAATGTGTCATGTCTTCCACGAGCCAAATGATCACCGTGCAACCCAACCCTGGGAAGAGCAGATTCAAGCAGAAGATGACAAAGTAGCCCTGAACCTGTTTGTGTGTGGTGGGGCACTCCAGATGGAATACAGACCAAGTCTGGCCCCACACCAAAATTAAAGGGTGGACTGGGCTAGACTGTGTGTCAAGGAAAAGGTGGGCCCAGGCCTGGTCTTGCACAGGAAGAGAGGCATGACTAGGCCTAACTACACAGTGAGGGGAAATAAATTGGTTTCAGATCTATCTGTGGAAGAGAGGAAGCACTGGGCATGATCCTGTGCAGAATGAAAAGAGGTACTAGGCCAGTGATGGCTAACCTTTTTGAGCCCGAGTGCCCAAACTGCCGCACAAAACCAAAGAATTTCCTCAAAGTGCCAGCACGTCAATTAAACCGTAACAACAAGATTTTAGTATCTAAAAACTCTTTATAAAGTTGCCTGAACTATGTAACATCATTTGTAAAGTTTGGAATCTTTGTATTGTCAGAGAATCAATTTGATTCACAATCCTTTGGTTTTCATTTCAATTTATTGGCAATTTATAATGTTTTAATGATTTCATTCAATTTAGAAACAGGAAGGCAATAATTAAACTGGGAACCCCAAAAGCCAAACTTGGAATGTACAACAACACTGTAGAAATAAAACTATAAATTAATTTCCTCTTGTACTAAACAAAGCACAGACACTAATGATGCACATTTCCCAGAGCTGACATATTCCAGTTAATAAATTCAAAATAAAGAGATATCTTTGTACCTTTTGTGCATTTTTTTCAGTTGCAATTGTTCCAGCCACTTTCTTCTGGTTTATTTGTGTCTTCTGCTATCTCTCCATCGTCTGCTGTCCATTTCTCCTTTCTTCTCTTCTAGTTTTTTTCCATTCTCTCTCTTCATCTGCTTTAACATAATAATCTTTCTCCTTTTTTAGTCTCCCAATACCCGGCCAATTGTACATTTTTCTTCCCTCCCACACAAAATATTTTTCCCCTCTCCATTTCACTCTCCCAGCCCCATCCCCTTCTAATCTCCCCCAACATCAGCTCCCTTTTAATTCCAGCCCCACCCAGTATCCGCTCCCTTCTAGTCCCCACATCAGCCCATTTCCAGTCCTGGCCCCCCATCAGTCCATTTCCAATCCTATCCGAGTCCCTTCATCAGCTCATTTCCAATACCAGCCTCCCATCAGCCCATTTCTAGTCCTTTCCTAGCCCCACCATCACTCAGCCCATTTCTAATCCAAGCCCCCCATGAGCCTACTTTCAGTTCTAGCCCCTCCATGAGTCCATTTCAATCCAAGCCCCCACCACAGCCCATTTCCAAACTTAGCTCCCCCAACACCCAATTCCCAGTCCTATCCTAGCCCCTCCATTAGCCCATTTCCTGTCCTAGCTCCCTCCCCTAAGAGCCCATTCCAAGCCCCCCTTCCCATCAGCTATTTGCAGTTCAAGCCCCCTTCCACTCAGCCCATTTCCATTCCAAGTCCCCCTCCCCATCAGCTATTTGCAGTTCAAGCCCCCCACTTCCCCTCAGCCCATTTCCATTCCAAGCCCCGTCCCCCATCAGCTATTTGCAATTCAAGCCCCCTTCCACTCAGCCCATTTCCAGTCCTAGCAACTCCCCCAACCCATTACCAGTCCTAGCCCCCCATAGCCCACTCCCAGTCCTAATCCCACCAGCCCATGTCCAGTCCTAATCCACATAACACCATTTTAAGTTTTAGCCCCCTCATAGCAAATTACCCTTCATAAACTCCCCATATGCCCAATCCCAGTCATATTCCCACAAGCCCATTTCCAGTCCTAATCACCCATCAACCAATTTTTAGTTTAAGCCCCCCATAGCCCATTATCAGTCCTAACCCCCATCAACCCACTTCCAGTCCTAATCCCACCAGCCCATTTCCAGTCCTAATCCATCACCCAATTTTTAGTTTAAGCCCCCCCCCTAGCCCATCACCACTCCTAAACCCCCCCAGCACCCATCACCACTCCTAACCCCCCCCAGTGCCCATCACCACTCCTAACCCCCCAGCGCCCATCACCACTCCTAATCCCCCCGCAGCGCCCATCACCACTCCTAATCCCCCCAGCCCAGCCCAGCCCAGCCAAAATTTAAA
Source organism: Ichthyophis bannanicus (assembly GCA_033557465.1). Taxonomy (NCBI): domain Eukaryota; kingdom Metazoa; phylum Chordata; class Amphibia; order Gymnophiona; family Ichthyophiidae; genus Ichthyophis; species Ichthyophis bannanicus. Next base: position 49,759,656 of record CM066046.1, read on the forward strand.
ATAAAAAAAAGCTGTCTTCTGCCGCTTCCGGGGCCGCCGCGGCAGAATCGAGTGTGCCGCGGGGCCCCCCCTGTGCCTGGCAGAGCCTGCCCTCCAGATCCTGCCTTCCCCGGTATCAGCTCCCTGTTTCCAGCTTGTCACACGCGCCGGCTTTCAGAGCGCGAAGGGAACTAGTTTCCCTTTCGCGGCTCTGTTAAGCCCGCAGGGGCTGATGGGAACTTCCCATCAGCCCCCGCGGGCTTAACAGAGCAGCGAGGGAGAAACTCTCCCCTCGCGCTCTGAAAGCCGGCGCGTGTGACAAGCTGGAAACAGGGAGCTGATACCGGGGAAGGCAGGATCTGGAGGGCAGGCTCTGCCAGGCACAGGGGGGGCCCCGCGGCACACTCGATTCTGCCGCGGCGGCCCCGGAAGCGGCAGAAGACAGCTTTTTTTTATTTTTTTAAATGCGGACCTTCCCGCGTGCCAGCTGCAAGGCCTTCGCGTGCCACAGCTGGCACGCGTGCCATAGGTTCGCCATCGCTGTACTAGGCTAAACTCCAATGCTGGAAGAAAGGAAGTCACTGCAACGCAACACTTTAAAGAGCACAAAAATAATGGTACTAATAGCTCTCCTAAAGCACAACTTGCTATATGTAACACTGAGAATAAAAAAGAATTGCATAATGCTTTGATCCATTATGCTGTGCAGTTCTGATCATCCCATCTCAAAAAAGATATAATAGAACTAGACAAAGATACAGACAAGGGCAACCAAAATGATAGAGGGGATAGACATGCTTCCTTATGAAGAAAGGCTAAACAGCCTAGGGCACATCATCTTTTAGAAGAGTTGGCTGAGAGGGGATATGCTAAATGTCAATACAATGATAAGCGGAGTAGAACAGTTAAGTAGGGAACAGCTAAGACTAGAGGATATTAACAAGTAGTACATTTAAAACATCCCCTCCAAGAATTGACCCAATCTAGAAATGCCCTCACACTGCATTGTAGATAGATTATGTATATAGTTAACCCAGTTATCCAAGTTTGTACTCCTGTTCAATGTAAAACCTGACAGTTTGTCGTTATGGTCGTTGTTGTTATGATGTAAACCGCGCTGATTCTAAATAGCGCGGTATATAAGAAACTGTAATAAATAAATAAATAAATAAATAAATTGGAGTATTTTTTCACTCAATACACAATTAAGCTGTGGAATTTCTTTCGAGAGGATGTGGTCAAGGCAGCTAGCAGAGATGTATTTTAAGGGGGTTTAAGCAAGCTCCTAGAAGAAAATTCCATACATCGGTATTAGTCATGTAGGTTCAGGAAAGTTACCACTTAATTCATGGATGTGATCAAAAATGAAAGAATATATTTCTTGGGATTCTGCTGGGTAATATGATCCAGACTGGCTACTGGTTTGGGCTCAATGGCATTTTGTTTTATTTTTATATATTTATTTTATTTCTTTAACAGGTTTTTTATACCACTGTATCATTAATCAAAGCAGTTTACATTGCAACTTAAACTTGGTAATATACATTAAACAGGGACATTGATAACTTGGATTCTTCTGTGCAAGGCAAATATACAAGACAAGAGAAATTTTCAGAATTTCATTTATTAAGAAAATGGTTAAAACCAACAAGACTACAAGCTGTTAGGAAGAGAATTAGGGTTTATATTTAATAGCAATTTTAAAAAAAAAAGGCGGAGGGGGGGAGAGTTTAGACAAAATCTGAATAGTTCAAAGAGGGAAATCCAAGGATATAGTGTATATAGTTTCCCTTACTACCAAGTTCAAATTCCTGTTACTTGTAAAATGCATTACAGTTTTTCTGTATGTATATGTTTGTTCCATGTAAACCGCGCTGATGGTAATAGTGCGGTATATAAGAGATGTTAAATAAAAAAAAAATAAAAAAATATATCTGCCTCGATACTATTCAGCAGCTTGAGCTCCCCCAGGGTCGAGCTCGCACCGCCCCAGCAACCCAGCCATATTCACAGATTTGCAACCCTACGTCTGCTCACCAGCAAGCAACCACAGCAAGTAAAAACCACAGCAAGCCATCTTCACAACCACAGCAAGTAAAAACCACTTACTGTTTCCACTATCACTACATTTACTGCTGCCAGTAACTACTGTTTCCACTTTTACTGTTTCTACATTTACTGTTGCCAGTAACTGCCATCACCAGTATCATGCTATAACTGCTTCTACTTTTACTACATTTACTGTTGCCAGTAGCCGCCCACAATTGCTGCTATCTGGCCACCCTCTACTGTTGCCAGTAATCTGCCATAACTGCTGCTGTCTTGACCACTTTTACTGTTGCCAGTAGCCTGCTATAACTGTGCCATTCTGACCACTTCTTTACTGTTTGCCAGTAACCTGCTGTAATTGTTGCTGTTTTGACTGCTTTTATAGTTACCAGTAATCTGCTATAACTGTACTATTCTGACCACTTCTACTATTGACAGTAGCCTGCGATAACTGTTACCTCTGCGACTGCCTACACTTAGCAGTTGATTAGACAGACCACACTGCATGACTATGCTTGTACGTTACATATGTCTAGACCTAAATTAGACGTGAATTACATACCTATGTATCTATGTATTTTTACACAACCCACTGCATGAACACGATACCAACTGTAGATGCCAAAGTCTCACCTGCCCCTAACCCCGGCACAACTTCCTGAATCAGTCCAACCCCAATACCCACCTACGTCCCTACAAACGTAAGGCTGACCAAACAAAATGGCTCTTACCACAACATCCATAATTTGCAGCTACCTTTTCTTTGAGTTGATCAGTAGTGCCTTAGCCCTAACTAGCACCTACAAACACATACCTATTCTACACAGTTATAGGAAGAAATGCTCAAGAGACCCCGTCCACAATGTAGTAGAAGACACGCAACCAACCTACCAGCACCTACTAGACATTGTAATCCAACACACCTCAAGGGTAAAAAAGGATAGCTTACCTCCCCAAGATTTAAAAGCTGCCCTCATAAACGTGCGTTCAGTCCGCAAGAAATGGCCTGACTTACTAGCCCTCTGACTTACTAGCCCTCTACAATCTTGACATCCTCATCACAGAGACATGGTTATCGAATGATGACATGGTCCTCAACCACCTCCTACCCTCCAACTTTACAATACACACTTGCCATAGAATCAACAAAAGGGGCGGAGGAGTTCTCATACTCACAAAAACAGACCTCAAGTTCCAACTCTCCAATAGCAGCAACACAACCAACCTTGACATAGTAGTCATAGCGAATGATCTATGCTCCATCAATCTAATATACAGAGCTCCCTCACCATCCCCTGACGACCTAGCCACGATAATCGAGCTAGCCTGCAATCTCCCAAACCTACGCACCCCAAACTGGATACTAGGAAATTTCAATCTCCCAACCCTACATGACTCCCAAGCATCAGCACGCCATGACGCACTTAAGGATCTAGGTTATCTGCAGCTAATCGATGAACCAACTCACACAAAGGGAAACATGCTGGACTTTATCTTCGCCCATGACGCCGCCCACTTCACTCTACCTACCTACACTGCAGTACCCTGGTCCGATCATAAACTAATAATGTTTCAAATTCCCTTGGATAATCCACCCAGGAAGCCCCCTGGAACCAAGACAAATCCCACGAGACTACCCCCACGAAGGTTCCAACCCTTCAACAAGGAAACCATCTTGAACAACACACAACCACTCCTTAGCATGACAACAACTTGTCCAGATAAACTAGTCTCCAGTTGGAATGACAGCCTTAGTGCCATTGCACTACGCACAGTCCACAACAAAACCCCAAGGAAAAAAGCTCCCGCACCCTGGTACTCCAACGAACTGCGGACTTCTCTCCTCAAACTAAGAAAACTCGAAAGGCGATGGAGGCGGTCACAAACCGCTGAAAATCTGGAAGCCTATAACCTCCAGCTGTCAATACACTGCAAGGCGATAACGGAGAAAATGAGGCAAGCGCACACAGACACACTAATGCGATCACTACGAAAACCACACGAAAGAACCAGGTCCGGAGCATAAACCTGAGATCCACGCTCAAGACTACGCTGACTTCCTTCAGTCAAAATTATGCCAAACTGAAGAGACTGACCCACCCTTCCTCACCATGGAACCACCAAATACAATGACTCTAGCAATATTCACCACCCCATCCAATAAGCGAATCAGTGACACCATCTCCACAATCATCACCACTACCGCTCAGACCGACCCCTGTCCTGCCTTCTGGATAAAGGAACTTCGGTCAGAATTTAGCCCATTCATGGCTAGACTATTTGATACATCTTTCACGTCAGGTTCTTTCCCCCTGAATCTCAAACACACATCCATCAGACCTCTGCTAAAGAACAGCGGGTTGGACCCCCAAAAAGTGGATTCATATAGACCAATTGCCAGCATTCCACTACTGGCAAAAATATTTGAAAAAGTCCTATACCAGATACAACACATCAACAATACTTCGCCGCTAGACCACTGCCACCATGGATTCAGAGAATCCCATGTTGTGGAGACGTTACTTACCACCCTCTTCAACAATATTCTCAGTGCAATAGATAACATCCATCATGGGGTTGCCCTCATATTCCTGGACATAGCTGCAGTGTTTGACTCTGTATGCCACAAAACCCTTCTGGAACGGCTCAAAGATAAGGGCATCTGCGACCTAGCACTAACCTGGTGTAAGTCATACCTATCTGATAGATGGCAACATGTGCAAACAGAAACCTCCACCTCCAAACCATTCCACCAGAAACAAGGCATCCCGCAAGGATCCTCCCTATCAGCCTTATTGCTCAACATCTATATGCAGCCTATCTGCAACCTCATAACGATCATTCAACGTTGAATGCATGATCTATGCCGACGACGTGCTACTCTAAAAGCCATTCCAGATTGACCTCACATCACTAACTAACTTTTTTAGCACAGTGGAAAAATGGCTCCAAAACCAGAATCTCTGAATACAACACAAAAAGACCAAAGTGCTGTTCATCTCCAGAAACCCCAACTTTTCCCCTCCAGCCTGCCTAAAAATTGGAGAGATAGAACTGCAAACTAAACCCTCAATCTGCTACCTGGGTGTTACACTGGACCAAAGACTAGATATGAAGACACACATTGGCAACATTGTAAAATCTACATACCATAAGATCAAGTCACTCAAACATCTACGCCCCCTACTACAACAGGACGACTTTAGAACAATCTTTCAGGCACTAACCCTTCCTCATCTCGACTACGCCAATGCAATCCTCCAAGGGCTTCCACAATCCACCCTGAGCCCACTCCAACTCGCCATGAACGTTGCAGCCAGAGTTCTAATTGGGACCTCAAGGCGAGACCATATAACACCCATCCTCAAAAGTTTCCACTGGCTTCCAATCCATTGTAGGATCACCTACAAGATCTTACTACTAACATTCAAGACCATCAACGGCCTCGCCCCCTCTTCACTCGCTGGCCTCATGCACATTACCCCCCCAAACAGAGTCAGACGACCTACTGCAATAAACACCTTGGCAATCCCCAAAGCAATGACCCATAGTACACAAACAACTGTAAACAGGGCTTTCAGTCTCTGCGCACCCAGATGCTGGAACGCTCTTCCACCCAATATACGAGCGATCCCTGATCTAGCGAAATTCAGGAAGGCACTGAAGCACTCTCTCTTCCTCAAATGCTACCCGGAGGTAGGCACACCAACCCCCTCACTCACAACAAAGCTACATGACCACATGTAACTACCCTCAAAGTAATGTATATAAGTGTAAATACTTCTCTGTTAACCATACAGATGTAAATAGTTAATACTGTTATCCAAGTTGAGCTACCTGTTATATGTAATTACGGTGTAATCCCCCACCGTAAAACACCCCGATGTTCCATGTAATCCGCACTGATATTGAAGAGCAGGGTATATAAGAGAGATAAATAAATAAATAAAATAGGGAGCATAACGCCTGAGCTCCAAACCTAAGAGGCAGCATAGTGCAAAACAGGAGCTGGGATTTGGCTGTGGAGGAGACACTCACCCAGTATATGAAGTTCACCTGGAGGAGGGTAGGGAGAGAAGAGGAGGAGGGTAGTGAGGAGTTGCAGAATGAATGCATTTATAGGTGATTAAGAGGAACTCAAAGTATGCAGAAACAGATAGGGAACCAATGCAGTGACTTTTGAAGAGGGATCATCTGGGGGTAGTGACACTAGAGAAACATACATTACATAGATGAATTTTGGATATGTTGTAGTGGACAGAAATGGTTCATTGGAAGCCCTGTGAGAAGATTAAAGGAGTCTAAGGAAGAGATGAGGAGGATGTATATAAGAGTTACAGTAGTGGATTCAGAAAGGGAGAGAGATTTTGGTCATATTACAGAGAAACAAATGAGACACTTTAGCAGTGCTTTGCATGTGTGCAGAGGAGAATGGAGTCAAAGATGATCAAGTTTACAAACAGAGAAGTGGGAGGATGACAGTTCTCCACAGTAATAGATAAAGGGGGGGGAAGAGATAGATAAGGAGTTCAGTCTAGACAATGTTAAGTTTAGGGTGGCAATGGAACAACCAGTCGACAATGTCAAATAAGCAGGCTGTAATTTGGGACTGGATTTTTGCTGAAAATTTTGTTGTAAATTCACTCGTATAAAAATGGCACTGAAAGCCATGGGAGAAAGTCAGACAACAAAGGGAACAAATGTTGAGAAAAAAGAAAAAAATGGTTCAGGACCAAACCTTGAGGCACTCCAAATAACAGCCGAATAGTAGTGGGAGGAGAAAATATCACAGAATACACTAAAAGCGCGATGGGAGACATAAAAAGAAACTAAGTTAGAGAATAGAAGGAATAAAATTAGAAGGAATAGATGGTATTCAATTTAGGAGCAGCAGAAAGGTCAAGAAGGATGAGGACCAAGTAGAGGTCCAGGATCAAATCAAAATCTCTTACAGTTCCTTGAATTCCAGCAAAAAGGGTTTAGTTGTGTGCACACGTCAAGCTATGGGTTCTGCCATTGCATGCAATAGAACAGCTGAGGGATTGTTGATAGAATTTCTGGTGTAGGGAGGTAGATCTGGGAGCCATCTGCTATGAACAGGCCATTAAGGACTTTGGCAAGGATAATTACTGTGAAATGTAGAAAGTAAAAATCAAATTGGAAAAACTGAGAATGGCTAGAGATAAAAGAATGTCAAGACAGCCGAGGTGAACAGCATGTTTGAATAGTTTGTTTGTGAACAGGAAGAGGGAGATGGGATGAGTTAGCAGGCAGGTAGGGTCAAGTGAGTTTTGAGGAATGACATGATCACAGCATGTCTGAACACAGTAAGAACAGCTGTAGTGGAAAATAATAGATTAAGAATATGATTGAGGGAGGGGATGACTACAAGAAAAATGGATGGAATCAGGGAGTATGGAGGAGGAAAGAAGATGAGTAGTTGCATCCTCTGATTTCATAAAAGAATGTGGTCATAGAAGACAAAGAAAGGGAAGAGGAATGAAGTGGAGGGAAGGGGTGAGCTGATTGAGAACTTAAAATTAATTTTGTGAACTTTATCATGGAAGGTTCACAAAATGAAACCTGGATATGGTGGTGTGATGGGAAATGAGAAGAATGTAGATCATTGAAGATTGTTAAGGGCTCAGGAGGAATGGGGAGAACCACAGAGGTAGGAAAAAAGGGATACAGAAAGGATGAATGGCTTTGTAGGGGAGGGACAGAGAAGGGAGATTGGATAGGACATATTGCAGAGGAAGAGATATAGACGGACGATGGAGATTTGAGAACAAGAAGGGATACAAGACCTGTGTGGAGAGACACAGATTCATATTTCTGTCCTGGGAATGATTTGGGCTTAATGTGGCATTGGAGAGAAAATGAGGAAAGAACCATCTGGAAGGAAGAGAAGGAAGATGGGAGTGACACGTCAAAGAAGGGGAACTTGAGGTATATGTGGGGAGAAAAACAAGGGAGAGATCATGGGAAAGGTAAACAGAGAAGTGATAAGTTAAAAAAAAATTATAGCCCTATCTTTAGGTAGCTGTGAAAGATGTGAATACACTACACTGTAATCTTTCAAACTTGCTGTATGCAGTAACACCAAGACTCTGATGAAGGTTAGTTAGTCGAAACTTGGCCAGGTTGGGCCCTTTAATAAAATCTGTTTGCTACATTGCTGCCTTCCACTTTTGGTGCTTGTAATGGAGACATTGGTGAGCCTAGCTGGCAGGAGAATGTCAGAGAGCAGTGTCTATGAAAAATTCGGCACTTCCTTACTGCCCCAGGCCTCATGCCTGAAAAACAAAAATACTGAGTGATTTTTTTTATAAATTATTGAAAACAAGCAGGAATGGAAAAGAAGTGGACTGAGAACCTGGAAAGCCAGGTTTAAATCCCACAGCCACTCCTTATGATCTTGAGCAAGTCACTTAATACTCCGTTGACTCAAATATCAACCAACTTAGAGTGCAAGCTCTCTGGGGACAGAGAAATACATTCAAGTACAGAAGGTTAGTCACCTTGAACTTGAAATGGAAAGTTAAAATCCAAAATCCAATGTAAGAAAATGCTGTGCATTAAAAAGAGGCGGCTGAGAAGAGATGCTGGGCATGTAAGAAAGCTTTGGAGAAGTAGTGGTCATGGAAGAGAGGCCTGAGAGAAGTACCAAGTTGAGACTTGAGGGGAGGAATGGAGTTAACTACTGTAGTTGTACTTTGAAGTCCTTATCCAGCATCATAATCCATTTCTATGTCGAACAGGGGAGATGACATATTGACCATGGGGCAGACAGGGTTTAAGGGGGATGTACTGGAAAAAGAGAGCAGGACTGTATGAAGAGAGAGAAGAAACGATAAAATATAGAAAGAACAAAGATCGAGACGATAGGATGAAAGCAGAGGAGAGATGGAACAGTAGAAACACACACCTAAAATTCAGATTACTGTATATGCTCATGTGTGAAATTTTGCACTTGGCAGTGGTGGGGAGAGGGATTAGGAGTTTGTGCAGCCTTTGATCAAACAATGAAATAACTATCGGTTTGTTGTCAAAAAAGGCTGGATATCACTGATTCAAAGCAAAGGATAGGGAGAGAGGCAGGAATCATAAATGGAAATGCCTTGAGCATTCCCTATTTAAGCCAGCCGAGGTTCACAAGGGTAAAGTTTGAGAAGTAATAATTTAGCCCACAGCAATATTTTCTTTTGTTGGATGATATATCATCATTGTAATATTAGTTTTCTGCACAACGGATCCATTTAACAAGCTTGCTTCCTGCAGTGCAGCGCATTCTAAGCGGGTGCTGTACACACCGCCTGAATTTTTCTTGGCATTTGTGTTCCTGTGCTCATAATCATTAAGGGCCTCTGAAAGGTGCAAATACAAGGTTCAGTCTCTCAAGGGAAAAAACCCCTAAATTTTATCCATCTTTGTTTTCTTCTCAACGCCCCATCACAAAATAAATAAAAATGAACATGCCTCAACATCAGAGCATCAGGAGATGCAGTTTCTCAGTGGAATAAACTGCTAATGAGGTTTACAGACCTTCTGCGGCAGCTGTTTATACCAATTAAAAGTGAAAGAGGCTCATTTTCCAGTTACCACGCCAACCCAGCTCTTCATGGGGAAAGGGGATAGTGGATTTGGGAGGGAGGTAGAGACTCTCCAGCTTTCTCTGACCTTCAGAAGAGCCAGAAAGCGGGTCATAGGTGATTATTTAGGATTAGTAGACAGAAAACAATTGTTCTTTCTGAGCCTTGCACTCACAGGACAAGGAGACATGGAAAAGGGAGAGTCTGGGGGTTCTGGATCGGCAGAATCAATGCCTGTTAAACCTGATGCACTTCTAACTACTACAGTAAGGGTAAATTTCTCATAAACAGCAAGGTTAAATTAGACTTACCTGCTAATTGTAGTTCCTGGAGGAACTCCAGTCTAGTCCCGAAACCTCTGGGGTTGTGATCCTCCTCCAGCAGCTTGGAGACTAAGAAACGTCACTCTTGTGATGTCACTGGTATACAGGAACTGCCTCCTCACACCAGTAACCTATTGACAAAGCAGACTCACCGGAGCAACAATTAAGTAGTGAACCGTATCCACAAAATATAAACAACTAACTGAACTCTTAACGAACTCTTAACGACCACATGTCAAACTATGTATGGAAGGATACACCTATGAAGAAAGGCTAAAAAGGTTAGGGCTCTTTAACCTGGAAAAGAGATGGCTGAGGGGAGATATGATAGACGTCTATAAATTAATGAACGGAGTGGAACGGGTAAACGTAGATCGATTGTTTACGTTATCAGAATATAGAAAGACTAGGGGACATGCAATGAAGCTACAGGGTAAACTATTTAAAACTAATAAAAGAAAATATTTTTTCACTCAACGTGTAATCAAACTCTGGAATTTTGTTACCGGAGGATGTAGTAAAGGCTGTTAGTGTAGCTGGGTTTAAAAAAGGTTTGGACAAATTCCTATAGGAAAGGTCCATAAACCATTATTAAGAAGGGACCCAGGATATCAATGCTTGACCCAGTACAAGCATTGTCTTTTGGGGAAACTGCTAGGTATGTATGACCTAGATTGGCCACTGTTGGAAACAGGATACTGGGCTTGATGGACCTTGGTCTGACCCAGTATGGCATATCTTATGTTCTTATGTACATTTTCACTGAAGCGTTCCATACCTGCTGAGGTCCACCTTCCCCCCTTATGACGAATATTGACCCGATAACCACCCCCAAGTTGCACCCTGTGCTACGGTGAACTATGCTTCTACACTGCTAAAGGTGACACTTACCTGTAAACTCGATCCTGCTTCAGGCCATAGTCCACTAAAGTATCAGGGCGGGATACGGGACTAGACTGGAGTTCCTCCAGGAACTACAATTAGCAGGTAAGTCTAATTTAACCTTCTTGACCATCCCTCCAGTCTAGTCCCAAAACCTCTGGGGATGTAACAGAGCAGTGAACAGATTCAATGGGAGGGCCCCGCTAGACCACCCTGAAGCACAGCCGATCCAAAACAGGTGTCCCTTTCCGCCTGAACATTCAGACGGTAATGCTTGACAAAGGAGTGCAAAGACGACCAGGTCGCTGCTTTACAGATTTCCACCACTGACACTAAACTGCATTCCGCCCAAGACGCCGCTTGCGCCCTAGTTGAATGCGCTCTCAGCCCTTCCGGAACCACCCGGCCTTACAACAGATATGCTGATGCGATCGCCTCCTTCAACCATCGGGCAATAGAAGCTTTAGAAGCCGCTTCACCCTTTCTTGCTCCCGCAAACAGCACAAATAGTCTATCCGACCTACGGAAGCTGGCCGTCCTGTGGATATACCTTCTCAACACTTGCCGAATATCCAACAGATGTAATTGCTCCGTGGAATGACCCTCTCCCTCTGCCTCAAATACCGGCAAAGACACTACTTGATTCATATGAAAAGCTGACACCACTTTGGGCAAAAATGATGGCACTGGCCTCAAAACCACCTTAGAATCAAAGAAAGACAGAAAAGGTTTCCTACAGGACAACACTTGCAATTTTGAGATTCATCTCGCCGAAGCAATTGCCACCTAGACCACCACCTTAAGAGTAAGATCTTTCAGAGACGCTCTCGCCAATGGCTCAAAGGGCACTTTCCCCAATGCCCCCAACACCAAAGGGAGATCCCACATTGGAACTACTTGCTTACGCAGTGGCCACAATAGAGCTACTGCCCTCAAAAAACTAACATCTGCATGTCCTCCTAGCACTTCGCCCTGCACCTTACCCTATAACAGGACAGCGCCACCAACTGAACTCTTAACGAAGCGGCCACCAAGCCCTTCTGAAACCCATCTTGCAAGAAAGACAGAACCTGCAGCACAGACACTCTTAAAGGAACGAAATCCCTGTCCACACACCATGCTTCAAAGATATGCCATACTCTAACATAATTATAAAAGGAAATCACTTCATTCAAACTTGGTAGCAATTTGACATCATACACAACACTTGTGGCTATTATTTATATAGAGCGCAGAGGTCTCAGACTCAATGACATCAAATTTGAATAAAAATATCCAACAGTGTTGGTAACATCAATGACCCGGAAGCCCTTATTTTTTTGTTTTAACCTTGCCACAAGTGAATGCCCTCACAAAACCGTCCTTCATCAAATAAGTGGTTCACAAACTTTTAACGAGTCCAACTACTTAGCCTTTTTTCTTTAGTTGTAAACTTCTTCCCACTTTTAACTTTTCCAACTACTTAGGTTTTTGTTTTGTTTAGTTGTAAACTTCTTCCCCATTGTAAAACTGCAAAAGTAAAAACCACATTTAAACATTGTCCACTCCCAAAAAAATAAATAAATTATACGAACTAACCATTTAAAACTTTGTGCCATATATGCTACTATAAACCTACCTAAACCACTATTTCACTAATTTTTCTTGACCTTGTGTCCTTTGAACCAATGTTGAAAAAACCGATGCTGCCGACTTATCCACTCGCTTCACAAAACTTCATTTAAAACTTCAAAGAACGCCGCGCATGCGAACTAAGAGTAAAAATCCCTTTAAATCTTTTTAGGGTAGAGACTGACGTCAATCTCTCAACATTGAAGGGAAAATCACACACATGCCCCCCATTCAATATTAACATTCAACCCTCCTGGAATGACTGTCTTCAACATAAATATCCAGCGTTGTTCTTTTATTAGCAATGTTTGTTCCCGAGTCTTTTCCCTCAAACCAGAATCAATCTGATCTATACAAAAACATGGCAAATTCCCAAATGCATGTTGATGATCGATACAATGTTGAACCAGGGGAGCAGAAATAACTCTGTTCTTCAATCGACTCTTATGTTCAGCCATACGGGAATTAAAATGTCAAGTAGTACTCCCTACATAAAGTAGCTCACAAGGGCAGCGTATTATATATACCACATAAGAGGAATTACAAGTGGTATTATGAGTCAGATAATAATGTTTCCCTCGATGTTGGAAACTTTAACACCACAGTGGCAGCACATATACTACAATGATCACACTTATTATGCCCCCTTATCTGCTGTTGCTCTCTCTTTATCAAGGGGCGAAGCGCCGCTGGGCGCAGTTTTTCTTTCAAATTTTTATCACAAGACCATACGCATCAAATAGTTTTATCACAAAGTCCTGGAACCCCACTCAATACGTTACTGTGTCTTGGTAATATCTTTTTAATTTTATAACTCAAGGGAGAGTACTTTGTTATAAAATTCACATGATCTTCCATGGTAACTTGTTTTTTACTCGTCCTATAACATGGTCCCAACAGCCAAGTGCGATTATTAAACAGTGCTCAATGATAAGCTCGCTGGATTACCTTTCTCGGGTACCCTCTTCTCAAAAAACTTTTAGCCAAAATATGAGAATTCCGTTTATAATCGTTCTCTGATGAGCAATTTCTGCGATACTGCAGAAACTGAGAGAATGATAAACCATCCTTAAGCTTACTTGGATGGGCACTTTCATAATGCAGCAGAGTATTACGATCAATAGATTTTCTATAGATTGAAGTAGCCCACCCATTCTCTTGTTTCATTACTCGTACATCCAAAAAAGTAATCTCTTGAATGTCAAACGAAGTGAACCGAATATGCTGATCCAAACTATTGATCCATTCAAAAAATAACTGACTGGTGGAGCCTTTCCATAGAACGAACACATCATCTATATAACGATACCACATCTTAATATGAGATGAATAAGGTGACGAAGGCAAACAACGTTCTTCAAAAAAACTCATTAAAAAAATTGCAATAGAAGGGGCGCATGTCACCCCCATCGCCACACCTGACACTTGATATATGACTTCAGCAAATGCAAAATAATTGTGAAATATCGTGAACTTTGCCAATTGTAATAAGACGTGCAAACGTTCTTCGGAGAGGTCCCCCCGACTTCTCAATACTCATTCTACTGTTTCGAAAGCCCGTTCTTGAGGTATATTAGTATAAAGTGAAACTACATCCATCGTCACGAGAACAATATCAGGAGCCCTCAACCATTTTGAATGGACTTCCAAAAGTTCCAAAAAATGAGCTGTTCCCCGTATATACGAAGGTATATTCAATAATGGACGCAGGTAAGAATCCAGAGAGATAGACGCCGGCTCCAACAGTGTCCCCGAAGTAGAAACAATAGGACGTCCCGGAGGATGTAGTATATCCTTATGAATTTTAGGGACTCGATAGAACTGAGCTATACGCAGAGATGGTGTCTTCAAAAAACATGATTCCTTCTTTGAAATAACCTTATTTTCTAAAGCTTGCGCCACTGTCTCCTGAATTTGACTCTGAAGCGTGGGAGTAGGATCTTGTGATAAAATCTGATAAGTAGTCTGATCTGACAATTGCCTAAGTGCTTCAGCCATATAATCTGCACGACTAAGAATCACTATTGAACCCCCCTTATCTGCACGATGTATCACAATCTCTGATCGAGTCTGTAACTGTTTCAGTGCTAAACGCTCATCCTCTGACAAAACAAAAAAATAAGGGCTTCTGGGTCATTGATGCTACCGACACTGTTGGATATTTTTATTCAAATTTGATGTCATTGAGTCTGAGACCTCTGCGCCCTTTATAAATAATAGCCACAAGTGTTGTGTATGATGTCAAATTGCTACCAAGTTTGAATGAAGTGATTTCCTTTTATAATTATGAATTTTTATCACTTCTGGAAGTTGACCTAGGTTGTGTGTGACGATACTCTAACATAAGCCAACGAGGTAGACTTTCGACAAGCTTTCAGCAAGGTGGAAATCACCCCCGCCGAATGACCCTTTGCTCTCATCCTAGCCCTCTCAAGAGCCAGGCCGTAAGCGAGAATCAATCCACCTAAGGCATGTACAGAGGACCCTGAGTCAGAAGGTCCCTTCGAATTGAAACTGCCATGGCTTCCCTACCAATAGTCGTACCAAGTCTGCGTACCACGGTCTTCTCAGCCAATCCGGCGCTATCAGAATCACCTGTCCTTTGTGGAGCTCTATGCGTTGCAACACCTGACCTATCAACACCCAAGGTGGAAACACGTACAGGAGCTGCTTTTCCGGCCAGGCCTGTATAAGAGCAGCCAGGCCTTCCGCCATTCTCTCCCTTCTTCTGCTGAAGAAGTGATCGACCTTTGCCGACTGGAAAGTTGCCATGAGATCCATTACCAGCGTCCCCCATCGACGCACCAGCATCGCGAACACTTCTGGGTGTAGGACCCACTCCCCTGGGTCTACTTTTCCGCGACTCAAGAAGTCAGCCTCCACATTGTCCACCCCTGCTACATGTACTGCCGACAAAGCCACCAGGTTCTCCTTGGCCCATTCGAGCAAAGCCTCGGCTTCCAGTGCTACACTGCTGGTGCCCCCTTGACAGTTGATATAAACCACCGCGGTCGCATTGTCGGAGAATACTCGAATGGCCTTTCCCTGGAGATATGGCCGAAACACTTGCACAGCCAGCGCCACTGCCTTCAACTCCAATCTGTTGATTGACCAACTCTTCTCTAGATCGGACCACTGCCCCTGCGCAAATTGTCCTTGATAGTGAGCTCCCCAGCCCACGAGGCTGGCATCCATTGTCAGAGATATCCACGCAGGCGACTCCAAGGGCATTCCTTTTTCCAGACATCCCGGATGCAGCCACCACTGAAGTGCCTTGCACGCCTGTGGCAGACAAGGCAGCCTCTGAGACAACCAATCCTTTTGATGCGACCACCTCCTCAACAGCGCTCTTTGCAACGGTCTCATGTGGGCCCGCACCCATGGTACCAACTGGAAGGTCGCTGCCATGGTCCCAAGCAACTGAAGATAACCCCAGGCCGTGGGACCCTGTTTGCTGAGAAACTGGTGGACCAACTTCCTCAGCCCCAGCACCCGCTGCTGAGGCAGAAAAATTGTCCCACTCTCATATCGAAGTGTGCCCCCAGGTACTCCAGGCTCTGAGATGGCTCCATCTTGCTCTTTGCGATGTTGACTACCAAACCGAGACTCTGTAGGAAAGCCACCACTTTGGCTGTAGCCGACACACTTTCTGCTTGGGACTTCGCTCTGATCAACCAATCGTCCAGATAAGGATGTACCAACACTCCGTCCTTTCGCAAGGCCACTGCCGCCACCACCACCATTACCTTGGTGAACGTTCGTGGCACCGTAACTAGGCCAAAAGGAAGCGCCTGGAACTGGAAATGTCCCATAGGCACCGCAAACCTGAGAAATTTCTGATGCTCCTGCCGAATCAGAACGTGAAGATACACTTCAGACAGGTCTAGGGACTTAAGAAATTCCCCCTTTCTTACAGCCACGATGACCGACCTGAGGGTCTCCATCCGAAAATGGGACACCCAGAGACAGCGATTTACTCTCTTGAGATCTAAAATAGGTCGATAAGTCCTTTCCTTCTTTGGAACAATGAAGTAAATGGAGTATCGACCACATCCTAACTGGTCGAGAGGAATCGGTACTATCGCTTTGAGGGAGAGCAATCTTTGCACTGTCTCCCGCACTGCCTTGTGCTTTGCGCTTGCCTTGCATGGAGACTGAACGAACGAATCGGTCACCGGCCACTGAAACGCCAATGCATAACCTTCCCAAATAACCTCTAACACCCACTGATCTGAAGTGATTTGGACCCAGGCAGGGTAAAACTCCCGCAACCGACCCCTTACAGGAACCAGCCCCATCTGGGCCCCCCTGACTTCACTGTGATTTTCTGAGATTTGAGGAAGCGGAGGAAGCCGCAAAACCCCTGCCCGCTCCTCAAAATCCACGAAACCTTTGGCTTCTACCGGGAAAACGTCCCCTCTGACTTTGGCCAAACCTCGGGGACCGGAAACGCCGAGACTCCCGTTGCTGACCCTGACCCGTAGGTATGGGAGTGGAGTGTCCCTGCTTCTGCTTGTCCTCTGGCAACCTACTGCCCTTGGACTCTCCTAAATCCTTTACCAGTTTATCTAAATATTCTCCAAACAGGAGTTTTCCCCGGAAGGGAAGCTTACTTAATCTCGCCTTGGAAGAGCCATCTGCTGCCCAATTGCGCAGCCAAAGACACCGCCTCCCCGTGATTACCGAAACCATACTCTTTGATAACCCCCGGATAAGGTCATAATGAATATCAGCCAGATATGCTGATCCGATTTCCAGTCTGGACGCCTCCCCGGTGTCTCCTCTGAGTGCTCCCCCTGAATCCGCTGCGCCCAGTGTAGGCAGGCCCTCACCACCCAGGCTCCACAAATAGCAGCCTGCAAAGAGAGCGCATTCACTTTAAAGACTTGCTTCAACAAGGTCTCTAACTTACGCTCTTGGGCATTCTTGAGTGCCGCACTTCCCTCTACAGGAATTGTAGTCTTCTTGGTAACCGCCGAAACGGCTGCATCTACTCTCGGAGACTTAAACAACTTCCGATCCTGGTCTATCAGAGGGTAAAGACGTGCCATAACTCTAGACCCTTTAAGCGCGGACTCTGGCATGTCCCATTCTTCCTGAATCATCTCCCTAACCACTCTGTGTACCAGGAAAGCCCTCTGAGTCTTTTGAAAGGCCTGCAACTGGCCTGCAACAACGGGTTTTCCAGAGTAGAATCCTCCGCAGGTCCCCCGGATGGCATATTAAGAGTCTTGAGAGTCTCAGCAATGAGCGCTGGTAGCTCCTCTCTACGACACACACGAACCACCCTCGCTTGGTCCTCCTTATCTGTAATCTCTCCTTCTTCCAGATCGTCGTCCAAGTCCATGTCAGCATCTGGCTCCTCAGAGCATAGGTCCTCCGATATGACCGACTGCTGCGACCGACCCCTATCTCCCATGGGCCTTTTCGCACTTATTCCTGTCACTCCTGCCGTCAAAGGCGTCCTCGGCCTCTTCTCTCCCAGTCCCAGCTCCGCTTCTGTGGAACTGGCTGTAGGCCTGCTCTGAGAGCTGCTCAAGGCCTGCTGGAGCAGAGCCACGAAATCTGGCGAAAAGATTGCTGCCAGCCCTCCAGGTAAAGGTGGCTGCGAAGTCGGGAGGTCTGGAGCTGAAGATATACTTGGCACGGGCTCCAGAGCAGGCAAGATGGGGAATACTGGCTCTAGAAGGGCTCTATACATTCCCTCCTGAGCCCCTGCTCCTGCATCTGAGGCTTGCTCCATAGCTGCAGATTCCTGACTGCAGCCCCTACACACACCGTCCTGTGACACGGAGCCCCTTCTAGCACCGCAAACCCAACAGTGCGGTCTAGAAGGCATCCTGTCTTCCTGGAGCCCCGCAGAGTGTTTACTTGTGCCCCTAAACAGAGCCAAGTACACCCCCGTTGATTGATTTTTTTTTTTTTTTTTTTTTAACTGTTACCTTCAGAAAAGCTCCCCCAGTCAAATTCTGAGGAAAGTTTTCAAAAACGAGGCTCCCTGGTTGAATTACAAGACTTTATAGCCAGCAAACGGTGATTCCCGCGCAACTGACACGTGGTCTGGCCAGAACCGCTGACAGCCACGCCTCTCCGGTCTTTCCCTGATGCTGTTTCTGCCTAAAACACCCCCCTTACCTTGTCCTTCACCGGATCTGCGCCTGGAGCCTTCTCCCCTCGCGCTCTACCGCTTACCGGGAGCTGCCGCTATCGGCCCAGAAAGCCAGTGCCAAACGCTGCAGAGAGCAGCTGAACTTCCAGTTGTCGGCTCAGTCGCGCTGGCAGGCAAAGACTTCTGCATGTGCTGAGCTCTGCACTCTGCCGGTTCTTCACCCACTTTGGTAGGATTGGTAACCAGATCCTGTCCTCTCTCAAAGCCTCCAGCCAAACATAAGGTACAATGCTATTCTAAGTGGGGGGGAGGGGGATAGGGAAGGAGAGAACCCAAGACAAACTGGAGGGAAAGAGCACCTGAGCACCCAAAACACCCGATCAAGGGAAAACTGAAGCTTTTTCTTTTTTTTTTCTCAATATGAAAGGATTAAATAACCCCTTACTCTTAACTCTAAGCCTAAACTTTCCTTAATTGTTCCTCTAGTAAGCCCCAAACTCCTGGGCTCACCAATCCTCCAGCTGCTTGGAGAATGAGATAACTGGTGTGAGGAGGCGGTTCCTGTGCTTATATACCAGTGACATCACAAGAGTGCCATTTCTCAATCTCCAAGCTGCTGGAGGAGGATCACAGCCGCAGAGGTTTCGGGAATAGACTGGAGGGACGATCAGGAACTAGCATTATGCAAAATCTGCAACCTGAACCAAGGATGTCGCTCCAGTTATAATGAACAGTAGAAGCACTGTGTGCTATGGCTCAGGAAACAAGCATTTGGGTCTCCTGTCTGTTCACACTAATATAGTGAGAGCATGTACTCAGGGCCAGGAGTAGTGGGGATGACAATTCTGGGCTCCATGGATGTTCTTGGGTGGCTGTATGGGAAGCACAGAGAACTTAGTAATCCTTTTACTAAAGTGCATTAGATCTTTGGACTTAACACATGTTTAGTGCTAAAACAAATGTGCACTAAAAGCAAAGCCTCTAAAGCACTGTCTGGAGTGTGGCCAGCATGCTCCTGGTAGTTAACACACAAATGCGTAGCACAACACGGATGTGAAGCCCAACACATGGCACAATTACCACTGGTGCACCTAACTCCAACTAATAAATTGTAGTCATAATTTCAACATTCATAGCACAAAATATGTTTCCCTGAACTAAAACGTGTTCTCCATGCCCAATCTCCGCCCCTATGCGCAATTGGCAGTTAGCAAGCGAATAAGAATGCAATAACTGTAGATGACACGTTCTATATGCTATTCAACACTAATCCAGACTTCGACTATAACAGATGTTTTCAATGCCGTGACAAATTTTCTGTCTAATATAAATCTCAAAGTAAACAGAAGTAAAACTGAAGCATTACTCATAATCCAATATCAAGAATTCAAGCCACCAAAAAAGATGATAAAGGATACTGAAATTTCAGTAAAACAGATCAAATACTTAGGCATAACCATTGACAGCAACATCAACATGGAAGCCCACATCAAGAACACATCTAAACTCGCCTACTGGAAGCTAAAGCTCATCAAATCTCTACGACATCTCTTGCATGAGTCTGACTTCAGATCAATAGTACAAGCCTTAGTCACACCACACCTTGACTACGGAAACATCATCTACCAAGGCCTCCCAAAATCCGCTTTATATTCACTCCAACTAGTTCAAAATACCGCCGCCAGAATTCTCACCACCAGCTCAACAATGCTACATATAACACCAATCCTAAAAAACCTACATTAGCTCCCAATAGCACAACGAGCAAAATACAAAGCCATCACCACCACCTTCAAGGTCATTCACAGTCTATCAGCTCCC
This sequence comes from Ichthyophis bannanicus, assembly GCA_033557465.1. Lineage (NCBI taxonomy): Eukaryota > Metazoa > Chordata > Amphibia > Gymnophiona > Ichthyophiidae > Ichthyophis > Ichthyophis bannanicus. The sequence continues at coordinate 49,780,022 of CM066046.1, forward strand.
AGCCTCTCTGAACTGATCACAGCAATGCACACAAGACCAAGAACATCCAACCAGAACCTCACACATTCCCTTGCTCAAGACCAAAACCACACAATAGACCAGCAACCGAGCATTCTCCCTGTATGCTCCATCAATATGGAACTCACTACCGGACAATGTAAGATCAGCTAAATCAACGATTTAAACAAACAATTAAAAACACATCTATTCGGAGAATACTATGGACTTGACGACAAAACCTAAACCAAGCATTAACTCAATGCACAGAAGATCAGATAAGATAAATCAGATGAAATTGAAAGAAAAACCCCCATATGATAACCTCACTATAGAAGAGAGGGAAGCTATTAAGTCATTGCAGAGCAATTCGAGTATTATAAAACCAGCAGATAAGGGAGGTGCAATCGTGGTTATGGATAAGGATCAGTATCTAACTGAGATTTATAGGCAGTTGAAGAATGAAGCATTCTATTTGCGATTAAATGATGATCCTACTAGTGCATTGAAAAGTTCTATTGATAACTTAATTTTTATAGCATACTAATTGGGTCACCTTACTACACAAGAGAAATCTTTTTTGATAGTGGAGCATCCCACAATACCCACTATTTATATCAACCCTAAAGTGCATAAGTCATTGGATAACCCTCCTGGCAGGCCGATAATATCAGCGATTGGATCCCTTATGGAGCCCATTTCAAAGATGGTGGATGTCTTTTTGAGGCCCCATGTTTTGAATGTGGTCGTACGTTCGTGACTCCACGCAAGTGATCCAAATATTATCATCATTTAAGAATTTCAATTCCGATTGGCTATTGGTAACGCTTGACATAGAATCACTGTATACCAATATCCCGCAAAAGGAAGCGTTGACATTAATAGAACAATATTTACATAATAGACAGGAATGGAGGCGTATTCCCACAGCTATCCTCCTTGATCTTACTCGCTTTGCAATGTGTGAGAACTATTTTTGCTTTCAAGGGATATTTTATAAGCAAATAAAAGGGGTGGCCATGGGGTCCTCCATGGCCCCGGACATTGCAAATTTATATGTTTTTAATTTTGAAGAGACATATATAAAAGAGAACCCATTTAAAAGTAACATCAAACTGTGGATCAGATACATAGATGATGTTTTTATGATATGGGAAGGATCTGTAACCCTCCTCAAGGAATTCAATATATGGATCAATAACTGATGACAATCTGCGTTTTCAATTGACTTTTGACGATAAGATCGCATACTTGGATTTATTAATTATAAAGGATGACAATGGATTTTCAACTACACTCTATAGAAAACCTACGGACCGGAATCACTTACTCCATTTCCATAGTTTTCACAATTTGTCCCTTAAACATAATTTGCCAGTAGGCCAATTTTTAAGGATCCGGAGAATTTGCACGTCTAATCAACAGTTTAGAGAACAAGCTATTATGATGAGGGATAGATTTAGGGATAGATATTATCCACCTGCATCTATAGACAAGGCATATAAAAGGGCAGCACTATGTCCTCGACGGGAATTATTAGAGAAACAGAAAAAAACAGATAATGTGGGTATGGTGTGTCCCATACTATATTCATATCATTCTCAACGGATTATTAAAATAATAAGGAAATATTGGTCGTTGATCCAAGCTCTGCCGGTCTTTCGTGATATGAAGGTTACATTTGCATATAAACGCAATGTTAATCTTAAAAACATGCTAGTACCGTCTGCACTCACAGAAAGGGCCTTTCTTTCACAGTATAAAGGTCATTTTCAATGTGGGAAATGCTCGGTGTGTATACATTCACTTACAGTGAAGAAGCAATTCATCCACCCTACCAATAATAAAAAGCTTTTTTTTTGGATGATTTTTCCAATTGTTGTACCAGCCATGTTATTTGTCATCCAATGTCCATGCATGAAATTTTACGTAGGTAAGACTACCCATCCAGTGCGCAATCGGATCATCGAGCACAGGAGCTGTATTAAAAGGGGATTAGTAGATAAACCCCTTGTTAATCATTGGCGAGAATTGGCACATAAGATTCCAGACCTCAGGGTTTTTGTTATTAAGAAGGTTAAGATCAATTGGAGCGGGGGAGATGTTGAGGGGTCTATTTGTAGGCTGGAAGAGCGGTATATTTTTAATTTTGATTGTTTGCACCCTAAAGGATTAAATATGGATACCAATTTAGCTGTATTTTTATAAGGAGTGTTTTAATTTTTACAATGGGCAGTATTATAGTTGTTTCCCCTGGTTATATGGAGCGGTCTTGGTAACCTTCTGTACTTTGAATTTTAGCAGCAGGAGTTTACATGATACAAGTTTGATGGACTATAACTTTATTTATTATACTTGTTTTAAAGTATATTTAGATTTTGGCTTAGGAGTCCATACATTTGGATTTGCAAAATAATGGTTTTTTAAGGTTAAGATGAATGTAAATTCACCATATAGTGTAGGTTTGTTATGCAATTGAAGATGGATAACCTGTAGTTTTATTATCCTGTATGGTTTACTAAGAACTTTTTAGTAGTGCTTTTATCTTTTGATATTTATATTTACAGTTAATAGGTATTATGGATAGGTTAGAGTGGTGTGACATGGGTAATTGTGCAGTGACCTGTCGCGCGCTGATAATGAGTGATAGTGGTGATATTTATCAAATACATTCTGTGGTGGAAAAATTTAATACCTTAGGTTTCGGATGGGCTGCCTTTTTCAAGAGGTGCTTTAATACATTAAGTTTTTGCGGCGCTGTTGCGCGGATTGTATGTCTTTTAGGAATCCAGTGCATGCCGGTTTTAGATATGATTTTTTTCTCCTTTCACAACAATTGCATCCGATTTGATAAGTGATGACCTATGCTCCTCCCACAGTATGCCGGTTTTGATATATGATGAATCTTGTTTTCCCATAGCAATTGCATTCGATTTGATAAGGGATGACCTTTGCTCCTCCCATATTTGTTGCCCTGTATGGTTTGTTAAAAAAATTTTTTTAGAAGTGTTTATTTTTGATATTTGTATTTATATCCAACAGGTAGTATGGAAAGAGGTAGAGTGGTGTGATATGGACAAATATGTAGTGATCTGTCGCGCATTGAGAATGAGTGATATTGGTGGTATTAATCCAGTACAATTTGTGGTGGATAAATTTTAGTTTTTGGATGGGTTGCCGTGCCTTCTTTAAGATGTGTTTTAATGGATTAGATTTTGCGGCGCCGCTGTACGGATTGTATGAGTTCTAGGAATGTAATACATGCTGTTTTGATATGTGACGATCTTTGCTCCGTCTACAGCATTTGCTTCTAATTTCATAAGTGATGACCTTTGCCCCCCACAGCATTTGCATACCGCGGTTGGTTTAATACGCATGCTCTGGCGTTTTTTTAAAGTTTTACCAGTGGAATTCGGTCTATCTAGAGTGTGCAGTGCGGAGCGGTTTTTTGTGAATGTTACACAGTAAGTGATATGAACTGGTTGGGTTGGTTAGAGGTGTGTATATTGTGCCCGCATGCTCCCTTTGTTTAAGGTTGAAAATGAAGTTGGCACGAATGCTTTATTTGAGCAGTTTAAAGAGATAAGGCCATTTGGATGGTAGCGCGATAGTATGTATATACGCTTCCTGTTTCATTTTCCCTCTTTTTTAACTCCATTTTTTTATTTACAATTGTGGAATTGTGTAATTATAGCTTAGATATTGGTTTAAATTCCTTTTAATAAGTTTGTTAGTAATGCACGGGTTTTAGGCTAATTGTGGTATGGTGAGGGTTAGCATGCATGGACATTGGTTTTTTAGGTGGCTCCAACGATTGTGGATTATCGTTCAGACTGTCACAAGGGATGGCGGTTCAAATGTTTTTATTTAGGTTCTTACTGACTGTGATTATTTTAATTGTCATATGTTTATAGTTTTTTAGTATCTGCCACTTTGACCACTTTCGTTCCAAGTGAGATCCAAAAGATATTTCAGGTAAAAAACCTTGACAGTTTAATTTTACGTGTTGGATTTATACAGCCTGACAAAATAATGATGGGTTATACATGGTGGTTTTAAATATGGGCTGTTTTAGGTTGTGGTCACATATCCACATGGCTTTTCCTCCTTGTCCCGCTTTAGTACTTGCTGTGATTGGGAAGTCCAGACAACTGATAAAGGTATGCTTAGTATTTTATAATGTGATATATATGTAATTTTGATTGTTTTTAATTATTTATTTATTTATGTGTATTAGATTTTTATTTGATTCTTTTGAGTGTTATATATGTTTTATACCAACTCAATAAGGATTACTGATATATATATGTCATGGTTTGGTTTCAATCTCTTTGTGGTATCCTTTTTTATAGATGATTTTTATTTAATGGTTCTACGTTTTTTATGCTGTGCTGATCTCTTTTGGTTTATCATCATTAGTTTTTATCTTTATGTATACATTTTATGTTTTTAATTATTCATTTAAGTTGGTTTTATATTTTTTATTTACTGTTAGGTCTCATGGAGGTATGTACATTTGTATATGTACTTTATTTATTTTATGGTTTATATTGTCTTGTATAGCCTGCCCCTGAAGAAGCAACGAAACACGGCCTGTGTCGGGCCATAGGCTTTTTATCCAATAAAGAACGTCTTCCTACTGCTGTCCACGCTTCTGACTGGGTTTGTTGTAAGCACGTGGACCCGTGCTTTTGGTTGGTACCCCCCATTGGGGAGTGGGCACCTATTGCTCCTTGAGCAAGGAGCATTGTGACTTCTTGACCTAACCTGTCGTTGGGAGAGGTCTGAGAACTGAACTGTCTTACTATTGTAGGAGGGGGCATGCTGAGGAAATGAAGCTTGTACCCCTCTCGTACAATAGACAGAGTCCAATTTTCTGCTGTTATCGGACACCATCTGGGGACAAAATGACATAACCTTCCTGGGATGGTGGAGGGTTCTGGGCTGTTCAGGGCCAGGAAGGCAAAGTTCTCTAGGAGTCAAAGCCCCTGTGGAGGCTCAATCTGCTGAGCCGGTTGAGGCTAAGCTGCTATTGGCTTCCTTTGTTGCCTAAGTTGTTGCTGCTGTCCCTTTTGGGCAGACTGACCTGAACGATGTCCCTCCTGGGTATAGGAGGGATAAGACTTCTTCTTACTGAAGAATGGTTTCTTAGAGGATCTTTTCCTCGCAGGATCAGCTGTAGATTTGGACAATCTATCCAAAGTGATATTGTCAGCATCTATCTCATTAGCTTTTTCCTGCCAATTCTTGCTAAAGAGATTCTCTCCTGTGCAGGGTATATTCCCCAGTTTGTCCTGTACCCAGATTTCTAAGTCAGATGCATGGAGCCAGGCAATTCTACGTGCACCTATGGCAATAGCAGAGGTTCTGCTTATACATTCAAAGCAGTCGAAGGCTGCACGATTCACAAACTTAGAAACATCCTGAGCATGTTTAACAAGAGTAAGATAATCTTGTCTCTTATCAGGAAGGAGAGGGCTCATAAGCTCTAAGTCTCCTGTGACTTCCTTACAAGATATAGGAACTGATCCTAGCAGAAAGCATGGAAGCCTGGAAGGATCGTCGTCCAAAGGTGTCAAGAGTCCTACATTCACGTCCTAGAGGATTAGATGCATGCCTTTTTGCACTCTTCATCCGTCTCATGGCTGATTCCACCACCATGGAATGGTGGGGTAATTGAGTCTTCTGAAACCCAGGACAAGGAGGAACTCGATACATGGTGTCGAGTCTTCGAGAATGAGGAGATGTGGTTAGAGGTGTTTCCCACATCCTTAACATAAGATCATGCAAGATCTCATGAATAAGTAAGGTAGCTGCCTCCTTGGGAGCTTTAGGGTATTGTAGGATTTCTAATTCCTTTGCCCTAGGCTCTTTTTCATGAGCCATTGTGATGGAAAGACCTTGGGCCACATCTTGGATAAAATCCTGAAAGGACATATCCTCTGGTGGAGACATCCTACGCTGAGGAGAAGAGGAATCCTCGGGAAGAAGTACTCTGGTATCGGCAGAGCCTTTGGAGTCTTCAAACTCATCCAAGGATTCGAAGTATCTCTGATCCGGGTGATCGTGCAATGCACGGTACTGGTACAGATCGAAGTCGGCATCGGAGTGGTCCAGTACCAACTTGTCGATGCTGGATAGAGGCGCATGACTCGGTCCCGGTAGAATACCTGCCGATGTCGATGCAGTCGGTGCTGGATGAATTGTCTGAAGTGGCTTCAGGGGCATCAAGGCCGTGAGAAGAGCCGCCTGACTGCGTTCAATAGCCAAGAATTTCTGGTCTATCGACGCTGCCGATGCTTGGGTATTGGTGCCGGTTAAAGCGGCTGGAACCCCAGAGCATTGCACCAGTAGTTCTGCTGAGGTTGAAGGTTCGAGAACATCCTGGAACCCCGTTAGTGCTTTGGAAGCCGAAGCCTCCCGCCGGGGCAATTTTGCCGGTGAAAGTTCCTCAAGGGCAATGCCAGAGGCATCTCGATGTTTAGAAGGAGATCTACCCTTTGAGGACCGGCTAGATTTATGTTTCGTTACCTGAGATCTATGGGAGGAGGATGAAGCCCTGGAGGACGTCGATGCCACGGAGGCTGCATCGGAGGGAAAAAGGGTGCTGAGCTTAGCAGCTCGGTTTTGCCGGCCCCTTTTTGACATCATTCCACAGGCAACACACTCTGAAATAGAGTGGTCAGGGCCTAAACATTTGAGGCACCACTCATGAGTGTCGGTGACAGAGATGGTACCGCCACACTTAGAACACTTTTTAAAAGTCGAAGCGGGTTTTTCCATTTTGAGGGAAAAGGTTGGGCCTAGTGCCCAAAATGGCACGTGGCACCTGAGAAGAAAATTACTGGAGAAAGACTCCAGAAACAAAGGGGATTTTTTTGTTTTGTTTTAAGAAAAAAGAAAAGAACCACCAGCTGTACCGGTATAGCGTCGAGGGAAGGCAGACGCGACCACAAAAAAAAGAAGTATAAGGGGGGAATTTTTTTGTGGTGACAAGATGTGCGACCTGTCGGCTCCGCGGAAAATGAAGAACTGGAGAAGGACAGTTGGGAAAGGTGGAAAGGCAGCACGCAGGCGCTGTGGGATGCTCCCAAAAGCTTTCCTATTGGACGCTGGGGAGCATTCCCGCGCAGGCTCCGTCGGTACCGACGATATCCATATGTGAAGACTACATTCCTGCTTGTTCCTGGAGAAAACCATGACTAGAATGTAATTATAACAGGCTATACTTTATTCAGGAAGTGCAGGGTAGGAAGAAGGGGAAGAGGAGTGGCACCATATGTAAAAAACCATATTAAAGCTACAGAATTACAGGGCTTACATAGGAAGGAAGGCGGCACTGTGGGTAAAACTAGAAAGAGGGAATGAGGAATCAATTCTGAAAAAGCGAATAGTGAACTTTCTCAAAACCAACAGGATGCAAGATCCGAGGCAACATGGTTTTACCGAAGGACGATCTTGCCAAACAAATCTGATTGAGTTCTTTGACTGGGTGACCAAGGAACTAGATCAGGGGCATGCGATGGATGTCATCTACCTGGATTTCAGCAAAGCCTTTGATACTGTTCCTCATAGGAGGCTTGTCAACAAACTCAGTAGCTTGGGGATGGGTCCCAAGATGGTAAATTGGATTAGAAATTGGTTGACTGACAGACGACAGAAGGTGATTGTACATGAAGCTCACTTGGATGAGAGGAAGGTGATTAGCGGGGTGCCCCAGGGTTCGGTCCTGGGCCCAGCACTGTTCAATGTATTTGTGAGTGATATTGCTGAAGGACTGAATGGAAAAGTCTGTCTTTTTGCAGATGAGACAAAAATTTGCAACAGAGTGGACTCCCCGAAGGAGTGGTTAACCTGAGGAAAGATCTACAAAAGCTGAAAGACTGGTCTAATGCTTGGCAACTACGATTTAATGCGAAAAAGTGCAGTGTCATGCACTTAGGTAGCAGAAATCCAAGGGAAATGTACGTGATAGGGGGCGAGAGGTTGTTATGCACGGTTCAGGAGAAAGACCTTGGTGTGATTATCTCTGATGATCTCAAGGTGGCAAAACAGTGCGACAAGGCGGTGGCAAAAGCCAGGAGGATGTTGCATACAAAGAGGGATTACCAGCAGAAAGGAAGAGATACTTATGCCACTGTATAAGTCACTGGTGAGGCCTCACTTGGAATACTGTGTTCAGTTTTGGAGACCATATCTTGCAAAATATGTAAAAAGACTGGAAACTGTTCAGAGGAAAGTGACCAAAATGATTTGGAGCCTGCGTCAGAAGCCTTATGAGAAGAGACTTGAAGACCTAAATATGTACACTTTGGAGGAAAGGAGGGACAGGGGAGATATGATTCAGACCTTTAAATACTTAAAGAGAAATGATGAACAAACAAACCTCTTCCAAAGACGGGGAAGCTGTAAAACTAGAGGGCATAACATGAAGCTGCAAGGTGGTAAATTGAAAGGCAATGTCAGGAAATATTTTTCACTGAAAGGGTGGTGGATGCTTGGAATGCCCTCCCGATGGAAGTGGTGGGGGCAAACACGGTGACGGAATTCAAAAAGGCATGGGACAAACACAGTGTGGATCCCTTTACAGCAATAGGATAAAAACAAGATAAATGGTACCATCTAACTTCTGAACCATATAACATCTCAACAAATAGGGGTGTCCTACATGGAGTGGTGGGTTTACCCCTAAACAAAGACATGGTGAGGGGTGGCCTGCACAGAGCGACAGGTGCACCTACTCTTGCCATCTTGCTGGGCAGACTAGATGGACCATGCTGGTCTTTATCTGCCGTCATTTACTATGTTACTATGTGGACAGAGATTTAATTGAAGACATTTGAAGTATTGCCATAAAAGGAAAAGTGCTACTGATAGGTGATTTGAATGTGTCAGATGTTGACTGGCATACCCCTGCTGTGGCGTCATCTAGAACTAAGGAGATCTTGGATTCTCTACAGGTAGAACTATTCAGAACCCACATGTGAAGGAGCCATTCTGGTCCTGGGACTTACCAAAGGGGAAAATGTCTCTAATGTTATAGTGGGAGATCATATCACATCCAGTGATCACCAGATGGTGTGGTTTAATGTTACGACTGGGGCCGACAGAGTCCTAGATTTTAGGAAAACTAACTTTGCCAAGATAGGACAATACCTTAAGGAGTCGTTAACAGGATGAGAACAGCTGGAGGATGCAGAAAAGCAATGGGCAAAACTGAAAGGGGATATTTTAAGAGAATCAAACGTTTTTGTTAAAAAGGTAAATAAATGCAAAAGGAAAAGGAGACCTCTATGGTTCTCACCTCTCCTGAAAAAGCTTTCGCTAGATCCCACTTGTCCTTCAAGTTATTGACCTCTTCTCCTCTGCTTCAAAACTACTTGAAAGAGCGGTCTTGACTCTTTCCTCTCAAGACCTTCTAGACCCACTCAATCTGGCTTTCGTTCTCTACATTCCATAGAATCGGCTCTTTCCAAAGTCTCCAGCAACTTGTTCCTTGCCAAAGCCAAAGGCATCTAGGAAAGAACAACCCAAACTATGGTTACACGATGCAAGGTTACACATTAGGAACCACCACCCAGGAAAAAGATTTAGGTGTCATCGTGGATAGCATGTCGAAACCCTCCACCCAGTGTGCAGCGGCAGCTAAGAGAGCAAATAGATTGCTAGGTATCACATAAGGAAAGGAATGGAAAATAAGCAAAGGATATTATAATGCCTGTTTATCGTTCCCTGGTGCGACCGCACCTTGAATATTGTGTGCAATTCTGGTCACCGTATCTTAAAAACGATATTGCGTTATTAGAAAAGGTACAGACAACATCCACCAAGGTTGTGTACTTATATTCATAGACATAGCTGCAGCCTTTGATTCGGTACACCACGGCCTGCTCATAGAACGCCTAAAAGAAAAAGGCATTAATGGCCTCGCCCTTGATTGGTGCAAATCATACCTTGAAGGAAGATGGCAACAAGTAAGATCAAGATCAACAAAATCGGAGCCCTTCCACCAAGATCAGGGTGTTCCTCAAGGCTCATCATTATCATCTCTCATGTTTAACATTTACGTACAACCTGTCTGCAACATCATCAGATCTTTCAATGTCCAATGTCAGATATACGCCGATGATATCCTTCTTTACATGCCATTCTCCACAAAGCAAATGGACCTCTCACCTCTCATTGAATGTTTTGATGCAGTATCAGAATGGTTTCTATCTCAAAACCTCCGTATTCAACATAAGAAAACGGAGGTACTCTTCATCACAAGAAATCCGAATTTTACCCCACCACCTCATATAAAAGTGAGAGAAGCTGAACTCCAAACAAAGTCTACAATTCGATACTTAGGAATTACTCTAGATCAACACTTGGACATGAAGCTTCACATATCCTACATTGTCAAAGCCGTATATTTCAAGATCCGGACACTCAAACACCTCAGATCTTTATTGGACCCAAGTGACTTCCGGACTGTATACCAAGCTCTTATCCTACCCCACTTTGATTTCGCCAACGCCATTTTCCAAGGCCTCCCACAGTCTACTCTGAACCCCCTTCAGCTAGCCATGAACGCCGCTGCTAGAGTTCTTTCTGGAGCATCGAGATTTGACCACATCACACCCATCTTAATTCAACTCCACTGGCTCCCAACACACGGAAGAATACTATTCAAGACTCTGACGCTTACCTTTAAAGCCATCAACGGCATAACCGCTTCACAACTAGTGGATCTAATTCAGCCCACCCCACCTAACAGATCCAGAAGATCCACATCAGCAAACACTCTAACTATCCCAAGTGCATCAACAAAATGCACACTAACAACGTCAAACAGGGCTTTCAGTCTTTATGCTCCCAAGTGTTGGAACATATTACCACCAGCAATCCGAGCCATCACCGATCTCACACAATTCAGGAAAGCACTAAAACATTACTTATTTATACAACATTACCAGATCAACCATACTCCACCATAGCCACATCTTCCTTCCAGAAACCTCTGCATATTAGTCCCTATACTTAATATCTTTCTGTAGGTTCATAACCCACTATGCAAAGATTACTGCTACATATGTAAATAGTTGATGTGCATGTTTCCCTAAGTTATCCAAGTTGTATTTCCTTGTTCTCTGTAAAACTAACGTTTGTTCATTATGTTTCACTGTTCCATGTAAACCGCGCTGATACTAAATAGTGCGGTATATAAGAAACTAAAATAAATAAAATAAATAAATACAGAGAAGAGCCACCAAAATGGTAAAGGAGATGGAAGGATACCCCTATGAAGAGAGGCTAAAGAGGTTAGGGCCCTTCAACCTGGAAAAGAGAAGGCCGAGGGGAGATATGATAGAAGTCTATAAATTAATGAATGGAGAGAAACAAGTAAACAGAGCGATTGTTTATGCCATCAAAATATAGAAAGACTAGGGGGACATGCAATGAAGCTGCAGAGTAACCTATTTAAGACTAATAACAGAAAATATTTTTTCACTCAATGTGTAATCAAACTCTGGAATTTGTTATTGGAGGATGTAGCAAAAGCTGTTAGTGTAGCTGGGTTTAAAAAGGTTTGGCCAAGTTCCTGGAGGAAAGATTCAGAAACCATTATTAAAGGGCACCCGGGATATCCATTGCTTGCCCCAGTCTTTTGGGGAGACTGCTAGGTACTTATGACCTAGATTGGCCACTGCTGGAAACAGAATATTGGGCTTGATGGACCTTGGTCTGACCCAGTATGGCTTATCTTATGTTCTATGTTCTTATGCCTCTACTCGATTCTCATGTTTCTTGACCTTTCTGCTGCCTTTGACAATGCTCATCATCACCATCTCCTCAATACCCTGTCCTCGCTTGAATTTAGGGGTTCTGCTCTGTCCTGGTTTTCTTCTTATCTCTCCCACCGCACTTTTAGTGTTTGTTCTGGTGGTTTCTCCTTTACTACCATCCCACTTCAGTTGGTGTACCTCAGAGCTGTGTCCTGGGACCTCTCCTTTTATCTCTCTACACTTAATCCCTTAATGTATTTGTATCCCATGGTTTTCAGTACCATCTTTATGCTGACGACTCTCAGATCTACGTTTCTGTGCCTGAAATCGCTTCAGAAAACCAGACCTGGATCTTTGCTTGCTTATCAGATACTGCTGCCTGCATGTCTCATCACCATCTAAAACTAAACATGGTCAAAACTGAACTTATCTTTCCCTGTAACCCCCCCTTTCCTCCCTTCTCTATTTCTGCGGATAACACTACACTCCTCCCTGTTTCCTCAGCCCACAGCCCTGGGGTTATCTTTGACTCTACTCTCTCTCTCTCTCTCTCCCCACACATACAACAGATAGAGAGAAAGAAGTGACAGGTTTTAGCTAACATTGGCAAAATTCATCCCTTCCTTTCTACAGACACTACTAAGACACTTACTCCTTACTCGCCTCCCATCTAGATTATTGCAACCTTCTTCTCTTGCTGGTCTCCCTCTGAATCATCTCTCTCCCCTTCAATCTGTTCAAAATTTGGCTGCATGGCTCATCTTCCACCAGCCTTGATATGCTCATATAACCCCTCTTCTCAAATTGCTTCACCATCTCTCTATTCGTTTCCGTATCCAGTTTAACATCTCCTACTGACTGATAGAAATGCACTCATTTTGCTGCTCCTCGCCATCTTTCTTCTCTTATCTCTCCCTACACCCCCTCCTCCGGAACTCTGCTCTTCTGGCAGATCCCTTCTATCTGTGCCTCTCTCTTCTACTGCCAACTCCAGATTTCGATCGGTCCACCTTGCTGCTCCATATGCCTGAAACAAAACTACATGAGTGTGTGTCAGGCTTCATCTCTGCTCCTTTTCAAATCCAGGCTGAAAACTAACCTCTTTGTGGCTGCTTTTGGATCCTGTTCGCTTAGTCTCCTATGTGTTTCCTTACTATTCCCCTAGATCTAATCTTGGCCTCAGCTGTTGTGTTGACTGTCTTGACTAGATAGCTTAGTTACTCACCTGTAACAGGTGATCTCCGGGAACAGCAGGAATTTAGTCTTCACATATGGGTATCGTCGGTACTGACAGAGCCTGCATGGGAACGCTCCCCAGCGTCCAATAGGAAAGCTTTTGGGAGTATCCCACAGTCAATGTTCCCTCTAATTTTCTGTAGGCTGTGTGCACATAAAATATCAGCTGTGCAGCTTTTGAAGGAAGGTTAAATTTTTGTGCGCCACATAACGATACTCGGAGTTATATACTTTAAAATTTGACTACACATCAGAATACAGTATGTACACCACATTGCACTAGAAAACATTGTAGAACTTGTGAAAATGGTAAATACATAACTTTTAAATTTTAAGATGTCTCTGTTGTTTTCTATCAGAATCAGAGCCCTAATTTTTGTGCGCTCTGTTGTAAAGTATGTGCGCTCGCTTGGCGAGGTGTGTGCACGCGCGCACACGCACAGCTTAGAGGGAACAGTGCCCACAGTGCCTGCCTGCTGCCTTCCCGTCATTCCAACTCTCCCTCTTCAGTTGAGTTTATAGCCGAGACAAAGGAGAGAAGGAGAGAAAGAGAGAGATAGAGAGAACTCCTAGGGGAGGTGGGTGGGTTGTGAAGACTAAATTCCTGCTGTTCCCGGAGATCACCTGTTACAGGTGAGTAACTACGCTATCTCCAGGAACAAGCAGGAATGTAGTCTTCACATATGGGGGATTCCCCAGCTGAAAAATGCCAGGGAGATGGCCCCAGGAAGCTGCAAACCCATGGTGAGATGGGTCATGCTTCCTCCCATGGATCTCTGGCATCCAACCCAGGACAGTGGCTAGGAGGTTGCATTAAGTCTGAAAGAGATGCTGAAGAACAGCCTGGCCAAACAAGGCATCCCGACAGAAGTCCCTTGTCTAAACAGTAGTGGGCTGTAAAAGTGTGTACTGAAGCCCAAGTAGCTGTTCTGCAGATGTCGTCAATAGACACAGAATGAAGGTTAGCCATAGAGGCTGCCATGGCTCTCACATTGTCAGCTGTGACATGGCCCTCGACAGGAAGTCCCTTACTCTCATAAGTGAAGGATATGCACTGTGCAATCCAGTTAGAGAGAGTTCTTTTGGAGACTGGAAGTCCCAAATGGCTAGAATCAAAAGTAACAAAAAGTTGAGAAAATTTTCTATGTTGCTGTGTTCTTTGCAGGCAAAATGCTAAGGCTCTTTTACATTCTAAGGTATGAAGGTTCCTTTCTGCATTGTAGGCATGCGGCCTCGGAAAGAATACAGAAGGTAAACCGCTTGTTTTAAATGGAAAGGCGAGACCACCTTTGGCATAAAGTGAGGATGCGTTCTAAGAACAACCTTATCATGGTGAAATCTTGTATAAGGAGGATCAGCCACTAAGGCTTGTAACTCACTAATGCGTCGTGCAGACGTGACTGCAATTAGGAAGATGACTTTCCATGAAAGGAATTTTAGAGTTGTAGAGGCTAAAGGCTCAAAGGGCGGTTTCATGAGTTGCCCGAGAACAAGGTTCATATCCCATGCCACCGGGGGTGGTCCAATGGGAGGGTTTTGTTAATAGAAGACATCTCATACATCTTGCTATGAGTGGATGAGAGGAAATAGGTTGTCTATTTAGAGGCTTGTAAGAAGCTGCAATAGCACTAAGATAGACTCTTACTGAATTGATTTTAAGACCAGAATTTTATAAATGGAGGAGATACTCCAGTAACGATTCCAAAGGTATCGCAAGAGGGTTAAGTCCCTTTTGAGAACACCATATAGTGAACCGTTTCCACTTGAAGGCGTATAATCACCTTGCGGAGGGTTTTCTGGAAGCTTGAAGGATATCCTTTACCTGTTGAGAGAGGTTGAGATCCTGAAGTGCTAGACTTTCAGCAACTAGGCCCTGAGATGCAGGGACTGGGGATTCAGGTGCCATAGCATCCCGTTCTCCTGGGAGAGAAGATCTGGAGCACATCCCAGCTCCAGAGGTGTAGCCCGAGAGAGACGTAGAAGCAGAGGATACCATATTTGCTGTGGCTAACGTGGAGCTATAAGTATCATAGACCTCTGTCTCTCTCAAGCTTGAACAGTGTTTTGGGAATGAGGGGAATGAGTGGGAAGGCACAGAGGAAGTCTTGACCCCAGTGAAGAAGGAAAGCATCCCTTGCCTGACAATTTTGAGCCGGAATTCTGGAACAGAACCGGGAAAGTTTGGCATTCTGTGGCCTTGCAAAGAGGTCTATGTCTGGAGTTCCCCAGATTTGGAATACTCGGGCAATCTGGTCCGAGTGGAGAGACCATTCGTGTGGCAGCAGTACTCGGCTGAGTTTGTCTGCCCAAAGGTTTTGAATGCCTGGAAGATATACCACGAGGGGGTGAATCTGATGCTCTGATGAGGGCCCATAGTCGTAAAGCTTCGTTGCATAATGACAGAGAGCCCGTTCCACTCTCCTTGTTCACGTAGAACATGGCTACTTGATTGTTGGTCTGGACCAGGACTGTCTTGTAGCTGAGCTGGGCTTGGAATACTCAAAGAGCAAGGAAGATTGCTCTGAGTTCTAGGAGGTTTATGTGAAGACAAGCCTCCTGTGGGGTCCAGAGACCCTGGGTGGAGAGATCGTGCAGGTGGGCCCCCCATCCCAACTGGGACCCATCTGTTGTAGAGTGGCCTGGAATAGAGGCTGCTGGAAAGGAGAGCCTATGAGTAGGTTTTCCAGTGATTGCCACCATTGGAGGGACAAAATAAGACATTTTGAGTTTCTTATTTTGTCCGACGGGTGACCTGAGGCCTGTGTCCACTGAGAGGATAGTGTCCACTGGGCTGCTCGCATGTAAAGACGAGCATAGGGAACATGTACAGTGGATGCTATATGTCCTAGTATCTGAAGCATTTCCCGAGCAGTTAGGGAGGCTTTTACCGCTGCTTGGGAAGCTAGCTGCACTATAAGAAGACAGCGGGGCTGTGGAAGGAAAGCCCTTGACTGTCTGGTATATAGATGAGCTCCTATAAATTCCAGGGACCGAGAAGGAGCAAGATGGGATTTTGGAAGGTTTATTACCAATCCCAAGTAATGAAGGACTCACATTGTGCGAGAGAGAGCGGAGCTGGCTTCTGAAGCTGTGGGTGCTCAAATGAGCCAGTCGTCCAAGTAAGGGAAGACTAATATCCCTAGAGTTCATAGGAATGCAGCTACTACTGCCATTCATTTTGTGAAAACTCTTGGGGCAGAAGCCAGACCGAAGGGAAGAACCCTGTATTGGTAGTGTCTTCCCTGGAAAAGGAATCGAAGGAATTTTCTGTGTATGGATGAGTATGAGTATATGCATCCTTTAGATCTAGAGAACATAGCCAATCCTGACTCTGAAGGCATGGCAGAAGTGTTTCCGAGAGAAATCATCTTGAATTTTTCTTGGAACAGATATTTGTTCAATTCTCTGAGGTCCAAAATAGGTCTGTGTCCTCCCATTTTCTTTGGGATGAGAAAACAGGGGGAGTAGAACCCTGCACCCTGTTGAGGTATGGGTACCTCTTCTATTGCTCCTTGAGCAAGAAGTGCTGTGACCTCCTGACTCAGAAGATTGGCAACAGGGGTCTGAGAATTGAACTGTTTTATGATTGTAGGAGGGGGCATGCTGTGAAAATGAAGTCTGTACCCCTCTCGTACAATGGACAGAGTCAAATTTTCTAATGTTATTTGGTGCCATCTGGTGGCAAAATGACATAACCTGCCGGGGATGGTAGAGGGTTCTGGACCTGCAGGGGCAGGAAGGCTAAGTTCTCTAGAAAAGAGTCAAAGCCCCTGAGGAGGCTGAGCCTGCTGAGCTCTTGGGACTTTTGGTTTCTTCTGTTGTCTAGTTTGTTGTTATCCCTTTTGGGCAACATGAACTGGATAGTGACCCTGCTGGGTATAAGGAGGATAAAACTTCCTTTTCTGGTTGAAAAATAATTTTTTATTATATCTTTTCTTTGTTGGGTTGGCTGTAGACTTTGACAACCTGTCCAAGGTGAGTGATATTGTCAGTCAATCTTATTAGCTTTTTCTTGCCAATTCTTGCCAAATAGATTTTCTCCTATGCAAGGAATGTTTCCCAGTTTATCTTGTACCCAAATTTCCAAGTCTGATGCCTGAAGCCAGGCAATACGACGTGCACCAATGGATATAGCAGAGGTTCTGCTGATGCCTTCGAAGTAATCAAAGGCTGCACGGTTTACAAACTTGAAAACATCCTGGGCATGTCTGACTAGAGTAAGAAAATTCGGTCTTATCAGGAAGAAGGGGGCTCATAAGCTCCAAGTCTCCTGTAACCTCTTTGAGGAACATCCCCATGTATAGGATGTATGAGATGATTCTAGCTGAGAGCATGGAAGCTTGGAAGGATCGACGCCCAAAGGCATCGAGAGTCCTGGACTCGCGGACTGGAGGATTGCACTCTTTATCCTACACATGGCTGATTCCACTACCATTGAATGGTGCGGTAACCGAGTCTTCTGAAAGCCAGGACAAGATGGAACTCTGTACATGGTATCGAGTCTCCGAGAGTGTGGAGATGTGGGTGAAGGAGTTTCCCCACATTCTCAGCATGAGATCGTGAAGGATCTTATGGGCAGAGTACCTGCCTATTTAGGAGCCTTAGGGTATTGAAGAATTTCTAACTCTTCTGCTCTAGGCTCCTTTTCAGGAGTCACCATGATTGCAGGGCCTCGAGCCACATCACGTATGAAATCCTGGAAGGACATTCTACGCTGAGAAGGAGATGGATCCTCCAGAAGAACTGTTCTGGTATCAGCAGTCATCGGAATCGGAGGATTCAAAATATCTCCGATCCCGATGTTCGTGCAAGGCATGGTACCGGTATCGATCGAAGTCGGTATCGAGGTGTCTTGGTACCGATGTTTCGATACCAGAGACTGACTCAACTCGGCATGGGAGGTATACCTGCCGAGGCCAGTGTAGTTGGTACCGGTGCCTGTTGAACAGTCTGAAGCGGTTTCAGCGGTACCGAAGTCGTTAGAAGAGCCGCTAGACTGCATTCAATAGGGAGAAATCTTTGATCTATCGCTCCTGCCGATGCTTGGGTGTCGGTACCGGTAGAAACGGCCGGGAGCCCAGAGCATGGCACCAGTAGTTCTGCAGAGGTGGAAGCCTTGAGAACATTCTGGAGCCCAGTTAGTGCTTTGGAAGCTGAAGCCTCCCGCCGGGGCTGTTCTGCCGGTGAACTTTCCTCAAGGGCAATGCCAATGGCATCTCAATACTTGGAAGGAGATCTACCCTCTGAGGATCGGCTAGGATGAGGTTGAGAACTACAGGCCTGTTTGACCTCTGTTGTGAGTAAATTAATGGAAACATTGCTGAAACCGAGGATAGTAAGGTTTCTGGAGTCCAGTGGCTTGCAGGATCCGAGGCAGCACAATTTTACTAGGGCAAGGTCTTGTCAGATAAATCTAATTACTTTGCCTGGATGACCAGAGAGTTGAACCAAGGGAGAGCCCTAGATGTGGTGTACCTAGATTTCAGTAAAGCCTTTGATACCGTTCCACAGATGACTCAGTGTCCTAGGAATAGATCCTAAAGTTATTGACTGGGTTAGAAATTGGTACAGGTAAATGGCGCTCACTCTGAGGAGAAGGATGTAACCAGGATGTACTGTGGTGCAGGGATCTATCCTTGGTTCAATTTTTTTATTTTTTTTAACATTTTAGTTAGTGATATTGCAGAAGAGCTATGAGGTAAGGTTTGCCTCTTTGGAGATACCAAAATTTGCAATTGACACCCAGGAAGGAGTAGATAACATGAGGAGGAATCTAGTGAAGCTTGAAGAATGGTTGAGAATTTGGCAGCTGAGATTTAATGCTAAAAAAATGTAGGGTCATGCATTTGGGAAGCAAAAATCCAAAGGCGCGGTACAGTACAGGGGATGAAGTACTTCTGTCCACATAAGAAGAGCGGGACCTGAGCATGATAGTTTGATGATCTTAAGGTGGCTAAACAGGTAGAAAAGGTGACAGCAAAGCCAAAAGGATGCTTAGGTACATAGGGAGAGGAATGGGCAGCAGGAAGGAGGTGGTGATAGTGCCTCTGTATGTTTTTGGCGAGACCTCATTTGGAGTAGTGTGCACAATTCTGGGAGACCACACCTTCTAAAGGATATAAACAGGATGGAGTCTGTGCAGACTGTGGCTACCAAAATGAACAGTGGACTTTGTCATAAGGCATATGGGGAACAAAGATCTCAATATGTATACTTGAGGAAAGGTGGGAGAAAGGCGATATGATAGTTTAAATACCTCCGTGGCATAAATGCACAGGAGAGCCTCTGTCAATTGAAAGCTATGCAACAAGGTGGTATAGGATGCAAGAGAAATGGGATAGGAATAATATGTGGAAATATCTTTTTATGGAAAGAGTGGTGGATGCATGGAACAGCCTCCCAGTGGAGACCAGGACAATATCTGAATTCAAGAAAGCATGGGGCCATCACAGAAGAACTCTAAATGGAAAAAAAAGGGACTATAGTAGTTGGTATGGAAGGGTACACTAGATAGGCCATATGGTCTTTTTCTGATGTCATGTTTCTAATCTGAATTTTGCCTTCAGATATAAAATATTAGGATTAACTACCCATGGCTCAGGTTTTTAGTGATGGAATCAGCCTGGCTAACACAAGTGATGCTCTGAAGCCCAAAAATGGAGGAAGGGAGGATTATGGCCTTTCCTAGCCCAGAGATGCTGAAGGATAATTTTGGAAGCTTCTTTCCTCCAGCTCTTGTACCAGTGATGATTCCCATGCAGCACTCAAGCATGCCATCTAGACTACCAGAGAGCATGTGCTTTATACCTGTCACTTGTGCGAACGGCAGATAGGACAGGGTTTAAATAACAACATAAAAAGAGTCTACATATGTATGCCATTTTCCTCCTTTAATCTCAGCTTACCTCTTGGAATGCCTTTCTAATCTTGCAAAACCACACACATTATGGAAGCCCGCACAAGCTTTCAGTAAGAAAGTGGGATCATTTTCAGTTACCCAGGTAAACTGCTGATTGAAAACTACCCTCTGTCCTGTTTGAAAGTCACACATGAATACTGCATGCACTGGGACATTACTCCCCTGACCTTACTATGCCCCAGGAAAGTGTGTGTGTGCAGAATGGAATATTCAGACCTGTACAGCATCATTAATTCTCTGCACACTTAATGTACTTAATATCCTATGCAAGGGTAGTATCAGAGGTGGAAGAGGAAATTGCTAATTATCTGGCAGGGAATGATACGGGGGAGGTGTCGGGAGGGATTTCATGGGACAGGCTGAAAGCGGTCATAAGGGGAATATTAGTGAAGTGGGGAGCCAGGAAAAAACGGGAGAGGGAGGAGAGAGCTGAACGTCTGACCAGACTGATTATAGAATTAGATCAACAGCATAATATGGACGGGAAGTTAAGTGTACGAAGGAAATTAGAACGAGTCCGGGCAGAGTTAGCAGAGCTACAATTGGCAAAAATACAGTTTCAGTTGCAAAGGATCAATCAACAATATTATGAGTTTAATAATAAGGCAAGTACACTCCTGGCTAGGCGGTTGCGGGAGCGAGAGCGAGAGCGCCGGACTAGCATAGTAAAAAATTAAGGGGGAGGGAGATAAATTGATCTTTCAGACTGGGGGTATTAGAGAACAGTTTAGGCAATATTATCAACTGTTATATGTCAGCGAGAATAGGAGCTTGATAATGGAGGTGGAAGAGTATCTGAAGGATACGGAAGGGCTGGGGCATCTTATTGAAGGGGAAAGGGTAATACTGGATGAGCGGATAGGATTAGATGAGATAAGCACGGTAATAAAGGAATTGGCGGGAAATAAATCCCACGGATTGGATGGCCTACCTGCGGGTTTTTATAAAACATTTGGTGACCATTTGGCCCCGGTGCTACAGAGGTTATATAATGGGGTGTTAGAAGGGAACCAGTTAGCGCCTTCAATGCGGCAGGCAGGAATATCTGTCCTTTCAAAGCCAGGTAGAGACCCAACTGTGTGTGGGTCATATAGGTCAATTTCCCTTTTAAATACTGATGGTAAGATCTTAGCGAAAATTCTGGCGCGCAGGTTGGGATGGGTATTACCGAGATTGGTACATCCGGATCAAACCGGTTTTATAATAGGACGGAGTGCGGGAGATAATATTCGGCGGGCCCTACAGGTTATGTGGTCGGCTCATAACTTAAAGAAAGAAATGCTACTGGTAGCGGTCGACGCGGAAAAGGCCTTTGATAGGGTCGAGTGGGGATTTATGTTTTTGGTGCTATGCAAGGTAGGGGTTGGGACCAGGACTAATGGCGTGGATTCAGGCTCTGTATGAGATGCCGGTGGCAGCGGTTAAGATTAACGGGCGGTATTCGGAATTTTTTCCATTAACGAGGGGGACGCGGCAGGGGTGCCCACTATCTCCACTGATCTTTGTGTTAGTGATGGAGCCGTTAGCCGAGCTGTTGCGGAGGAATAGGGACACGACAGGACTGAGTGTCGGGGCAGACGAGCATAAGGTAGCCTTATTTGCGGGCGATATTTTGTTGTTCATTACCCAGCCGCTGTTGGCCTTGCCCATATATATGGCGGAACCGAAACTGTTTGGAAGGGTGTCTGGCTTTAAAATTAACTGGGATAAAACGGAGGCTCTGGGTGTGTCCTTAGGAGGCAGCTTGCAGCAACATCTCCAAAAGAATTTTAAGTTTCGCTGGGCCCAGAGGTTGATTAAATATCTCGGGGTTCAGCTGCATAGAGAATATCAGGGAATGTATGGGGCGAATTATCCTCCTCTGATCGCCCAGATAGAAAAAGATATGGAGAGATGGCACAGGGAGGATTTTTCATGGTTGGGGCGAATAGCGGCCTTAAAAATGGTGGTATTACCGCGCCTGTTGTATCTTTTCCGGATGTTGCCATTGAGGGTGCCGAGATTGATTTTGCAGAAGTTACAAAGAAAGATGTTCTTATTTGTGTGGCGGCATCGACCTCCTAGGATAGCAAGGAGAGTGCTTTATAGTAATACGAAAGAAGGGGGGCTGGGAATGCCTGCAATTGGGGTTTACTATCTAGCGGCGCAAATGCGACAGGCAATGGAGATCTACACTGGCTCCCGATAAGCTGTAGGATCTCCTTCAAGGCCCTCCTAATCACTTTTAAGGCCATAAACAACATAGCGCCCCCCTCAATCTCCATGCTCCTCTCCCAACCCCCCAACAATAGATCCAAGAGGTTGCATTCCGCCAACATACTTATTCCAAATGTTTCCACAAAATGGGCACAATCAACCAACAAACGGGCATTTGTGTCCTACGCACCCAGATCATGGAACAACCTCCCGCATGACATCAGAGCAATCAAGGACATCGTTCAATTTAGAAAGGCCCTCAAGCACCATTTGTTCATTACTCACTTTCCACAATACAATAATTCCTTCACGCCTCATACCTTCACATATACCATCCCACAACCTGATAGCTTAACAGCAAGCACAAGTTTGATAAGAGGAAGTGGTCTGTAAATGGAATACGGTCCACTCTGGATCACACTCCCCTGTTCTACCCTTGTAACATTACTTTATTGACACAGCAACATGTAAATTGTACATAGTTCCCCCTGTTCTTTTGAAGTTGTTTTCCCTGTTCGATGTAAACTTGGGAGTGCCCTGCGGTCCTCGAGTCGTTCTGTTAACTGTAAACCGCACTGATGATAGAGTGCGGTATAAAAGAAATATTAAAATAAAATAAAATAATAAAATAAAAATAAATGGATTGGAGGGAATCTGGGGGAACTAAAAGATTTTGGAGTGTGGAGCAGTTTTGGGCAGGGGAGCACAATCTGAGGTATCTTCCATGGCTGAGGAAGGGCACTGTGTGAAGGGATTGGACGCTAAATCCCTATCTTCGGTATCTTTGGGAAAAGTGGCGGAGGGTGAATTCCAGGCCCATGGATTTGATTTCTATGCTAGCCCCCATAGCGCACACTGAGTTTTTTGGGCCAGGGAGGGATGGGGTATTTCGACAATGGGCTGAGAGGGGGCTGGAAAGGTTTATGCATTTGATTGCCTCGGGGGAAATTAAACAATTCTCTCAATTACAAGAGGAGTACCAGCTAGGAACCCGTGATTTCTTTGCGTATCTACAGGTGGCTCATTTTTTGCAGCAAAAACAAAATAAAGACACGATAAAAGATGGGCTGAATGGTATTGAAGGGATATGGTGGGGATATCATCAATTGAGGGGCCTGATAAGGGCCTTATATGCCAGCCTGTGCCTTCCGAGGGAGGAAGGAGAGAAATTCCGATGTATGGAGAAGTGGGAGAGGGATTTGGGGGTGAGATGGGGAGAAGAGGAGTGGGGTAAGGTATTTAGGGAGGTGAAGAGATCATCTATCTGTACACTAATAAAAGAAAATTTGTAAAAGATCTTGATGCGATGGTATTATACCCCCTCTAGATATAGTCGGATGTTCCCGGGAGCTTCTGACCGATGCTGGAGGGGATGTGGGGGGCCAAGGGACTTACATGCATATGTGGTGGGAATGTAACATAATACGAGGATATTGGGAAGGAATTAAGGATCAAATTCAAGCTATCTTTGATTTGCGGGTGACAATCTGTCCTAGACTATTTTTGCTGGGAGTATGGCCTGAAGAGATACCAAATCACTGGAATAGACCAGTACGGGCATGCTTGATAGCAGCTCGGTGCAAGATAGCATGGAGATGGAAGCAGAAACAACCCCCAGGAGTAGATGCTTGGGTGGCTAGACTGTGCAGGATTGTTAATATGGAAAGATTGACAATCTTGCGTAGGGACAAAGGGGTCAAATTTGATAAACAGTGGAAACCCTTATTGGAGTATTTAAAGAAGGATGAGTAACTAAAGCGGGGGGGGGGGGCAGTGGGGAGAAGGGGGAGAGGGGGATGGAGGTGAGGTGGAGTTTAGGTGGTAACAGTGGTAGGCCTGTTAGTAACAGATATAAGGTCTGTTGGTCGAAGAGTGACAGCAAAAGGGGAAAGGGGGGGGGGGATATATAAGAATGCGTATGAGTATTGAAATGTGGAGTCCGGATTGAATTTGGGATAGAAGTATAAGTTACTGTATGATGTTATTGGACTTGAAGCTATATAAACTTTTCAATAAAGAGAAAGTTAAAAAAAAAAAATAGTGATCTCCAGGAACAAGCAGGAATGTAGTCTTCACATATTGGTATCGTCGGTACTGACGGAGCCTGCGCGGGAACGCTCCCCAGCGTCCAATTAGAAAGCCTTTGGGAGCGTCCCACAGCGCCTGTGTGCTGCCTTCCTGCCTTTCCCAACTGGCTCTCTCCAGTTCTTCATTTTCCGCGGAACCAGCAGGTTGACATTCCTGTCACCGCAGACAATTATCCTATTCAACTTTTTTTGTAGTCGCGTCTGCCTTCCCTCGATGCTATACCGGTAATGCCGGTTCTTTCTTTCTTTTAAAAAAAAAAAAAAAATCTAATAAAATTTTTTTCCAAAATTTTTCTTCTTCAGGTACTCGCGCCATTTTCCCTTTACTATGGAAAAACCCACTTCGGGTTTCAAGAAGTGTACCAAGTGTGGCGGTACCATCTCCGTCACCGACACCCACGAGTGGTGCCTTAAATGTTTAGGTCCTGACCACTCCATCTCGGAGTGTATAGCTTGTGGGATGATGTTGAAGAGGGGTCGTCAAAACCGAGCTGCTAAGCTCAGCACCCTTTTTTCTCCAATGCAGCCTCTGGCATCGACATCTTCCAGAGCTTCGTCTTCCTCCCATGGATCTCAGGTAACTAAACATAAATCTGGCCGTTCCTCAATAGGTAGATCTCCTTCCAAGCATCAAGATGCCTCTGGCGTTGCCCTTGAGGGTCTTGCACCGGCAAAATTGCCCCAGCGGGAGGCTTCAGCTTCCAAAGCATTGTTGGGGCTCCAGAATGTTCTCGAATCCTAAACCTCAGCAGAACTACTGGTGCCATGCTCTGGGGTACCGGCTGCTTTCTCCGGTACTGATACCCAGGCATCGACAGTGTCAATAGACCAGAGGTTCCTGGCTATTGAACGCAGTCTGGCAGTTCTCCTTGCGGCATCGGCACCCTCGGAATCGCGTCAGACAGTTCAACCGGTACCGGCACCGGTATTGGTACCGGTACCGACAGCATTGGCATCGACATCAGTGTCTGCACTGCTGGCACCCAGTCATGCCATGCCTACCGGTACCGATGCCCTCCGACACCGGCTTCGGTCGGTACGGGTATCATGCTCTACAAGAGCATCCGGATAGAAGGTACTTTGAATCATCGGGGAAGTCTGAGGATTCTAACAGCTCAGTCGGTACCGCAGTACTTCTCCCGGAGGAGCCTTCCTCTCCTAAATGTAGGATATCTCCTTTCAGGATTTCCTCAGGGAGGTGCCTCGAGGTCTTTCCATTACTGTGGCTCCTGAAACAGAGCCCAGGGCAAAGGAGTTGGAGATTCTATAATATCCCAAGGCTCCTAAAGAGGCAGCTACTTTGCCTATCCATGAGATCTTACATGATCTCATGTTAAGAATGTGGGAAACACCTCTTAACACCTCTCCTCACTCTCGTAGACTGGATACCATGTATCAAGTGCCTCCGTGTCCTGGCTTCCAGAAGACTGAGCTTCCTCACCACTCCATTGTAGTGGAGTCAGCTATGAGAAGGATCAGAAGTGCAAAGAGGCATGCCTCTAATCCTCCAGGACGTGAATGTAGAACTTTGGATGCCTTTGGACGTCGTACTTTCCAGGCTTCCATGCTTTCTGCCAGGATCAGTTCCTATATTTTATATATGGGAATGTTCCTTAAGGAAGTCACAGGAGATTTGGAGATTTTGAGTCCTCTCCTTCCTGTTCTTAAGAGGCAGGATTTTCTTACACTGGTTAAACATGCCCAGGATGTTTCTAAGTTTGTCAATCGTGCAGCTTTTGACTGTTTTGAGTGCATAAGCAGAACCTCTGCCATTGCCATAGCTGCACGTAGAACTGCCTGGCTCCAGGCACCTGATTTGGAGCTCTGGGTGCAGGACAAACTGGGCAATATCCCTTGTACAGGTGAGAATCTATTCGGCAAAAATTGGCAAGAGAAAGCCAATGAGCTGGATGCTGACAACTCCACTTTGGATAGATTATCCAAAGCCACAGCTGATCCTGCAAGGAAGAAATCTTTCAAGAAACCATTCTTCTCCAAAAAGAAGAGGTTTTATTCCTCTTATACCCAGCAGGGACGTTCTGCAGGTCAGCCTGCCCGAAAGGGTCAGCAACCACCTAAACAAAGGAAAGCAAATACTTCTAAGCCTCAACTGTCTCAGCAGTCTCAGCCTCCACAAGGCCTTTGACTTCCATCTAGAGAACTTAGCCTTCCTGGCCCTCAATGGACCAGAGCCTTCCACCATTCCAGGAACGTTGTGTCATTTTGCCCCCAGATGGGGGCAGATAACAGCAGAAGATTGGACTCTCTCCATTATAAAAGAGGGGTACAAGCTTCACTTTGTTTGCATGCCCCCTCCCACAATGGTAAGACAGTTCAATTCTCAGACCTCTCTCAGCAACCTGTTAAATCAAGAGGTCACTATGCTGCTTGCCCAAGGGGCAATAGAAGAGGTACCCATTCCTCAACAGGGTACAGGGTTTTACTCCCCCTATTTCCTTATCCCAAAGAAAACAGGAGGGCACAGACCCATTTTAGACCTCAGAGAATTGAACAAATTCCTGTTCAAAGAGAAATTCAAGATGATTTCTCTGGGAACTCTGCTATCATACCTTCAGAGTCAGGAGTGGCTTTGTTCTCTAGATCTCAAGGATGCGTACACGCATGTGCTCATCCATCCAACTCACAGAAGATTCCTTCGGTTCCTTTTTCAGGGAAAGCACTACCAATACAGGGTGCTTCCTTTTGGCCTGGCCTCAGCATCAAGGGTGTTTACGAAATACATGGCTGTGGTAGCAGCATTTCTTCTCACTCTAGGAATATTCATCTTCCCCTACTTAGACAATTGGCTCATTAGAGCCCCATCAGATTCAGAGGCCAGGATTTCTCTATCTTGCACAATGCGTATCCTTCAGTATTTGGGTCTGGTCATAAACATCCCAAAATCCAGCCTAACTCCCACTCAGTCTCTAGAATTAGGAGCTTTTCTGGATACCAGAAAAGCAAGGGCCTATCTTCCACAGCTCTGCTGCCTTCGCATTGTGCAGTTAGCCTCCCAGGCAGTGTTGAAAACTCATCTCACTGCTCGGGAACTGTTACAATTACTAGGTCACATGGCATCTACCGTGCATGTGGTCCACTATGCTCGCTTCCATATGAGAGCAGCCCAATAGACCCTATCCACTCAGTGGACTCAGGCATCAGGCTGCCTATCAGACAAAATAGCAAACACAAGTCGCCTGATTTTGTCTCTCCAATGGTGGCAATCAACCCAAAACCTGTTGGTAGGGTGCCCGTTCCAGCAGCCCCTACCCCAGGTCACTCTAACAATAGATGCCTCACAGTTGGGTTGGGGAGCTCACCTGCAAGGTCTCTCTACCCAAGGCACCTTGACCCCCACAGGAGACCCACTTACATATCAATCTCCTAGAACTCAGAGCAATCTCCTTTGCTCTTCGAGTGGTCCATACCCAGCTAAGCTACAAGACAGTCCTAATTCGGATGGACAATCAAGTTCTATGGTCAATGTTCTATCTGAACAAGCAGGGAGGAACAGGCTCTCTGTCGCTTTGCGACTTTGGGCCCTCGCCAGAGAGCATCAAATTCATCTCCTTGCAGTGTATCTGCCAGGCATTCAAAACTCTTGGGCAGACAGACTCAGTCGAGTTCTGCTCCCACAAGAATGGTTGCTCCATGCAGACCAGGTAGCAAGGATTTTTCAAATTTGGGGAACCCCGGACATAGACCTCTTTGCAAGTCCACTGAATGCCAAACTTCCCCGCTTCTGTTCCAGAATTCCAGCTCAGGGTTGTCAGGCCAGGGATGCTTTCCTCTTCCATTGGGGTCAGGACTTCCTATATGCCTTTCCAGCCATTCCCCTAATTCCCAAAACCCTATTCAAGCTTCAGAGAGACAGAGTCTATATGATTCTCATAGCTCCACATTGGCCACGGCAAGTATGGTACCCTCTGCTCCTACATCTCTTTCAAGCACCAGCTCTGGATCTCAGATCTGCTCCAGATCTCCTGTCTCAGGAGGACGGGTTGTTGTGGCATCCAAATCCCCATGCTCTGCATCTCAGGGCCTGGCTGCTGAAAGCCTAGACCTACAGGGTCTTAACCTTTCTCAACTAGTAAGGGATGTCCTTTGTGCTTCCAGGAAACCTTCCACAAGGCGCTGTTATGCTTTTCAAGTGGAAAAGGTTTTCCATATGGTGTTCGAAGAAGGGTCTTGACCCCCTTGTGATACCTCTGGAATCATTACTGGAGTATCTCCTTCATTTATCTAATGCAGGACTTAAGACTAACCAGTAAGAGTCCATTTAAGTGCTATTTCAGCTTCTTTAAAGTCTTTAAATGGGCAGCCTATTTCCTCTCATCCTCTCATAGCGAGATTTGAGGGCCCTTCTAACTAAGTCTCCCATTAGGCCACCACCAGTGGCATGGGACCTAAATCTGTTTCTTGGCCAGCTCATGAAGCCGCCATTTGAACCTTTAGCTACTACCTCCTTGAAATTCCTTTCCTGGAAAGTTATCTTTCTCATTGCAATCACATCAGCGTGTCGAATCAGTGAATTGCAAGCATTGGTTGCTGATCCTCCTTATACGAGGTTCCATCATGATAAGGTAGTCCTTAGGACTCATCCGCACTTTATGCCAAAGGTTGTCTCACCTTTTCATTTGAACCAAGCAGTTTATCTGTCTGTATTTTTTCCAAGGCCTCATGCTTCAAATGCAGAAAGGAATCTTCATACTTTGGACTGTAAAAGAGCACTTCCCTTTTACTTACAAAGAACACAGCAACATAGAAAGTCCTCTCAACTCTGTTGCTTTTGATCCTTCTCATTTGGGACTTCCAGTCTCCAAGAGAACATCATCCAATTGGATTGCACAATGTATTTCCTTTACCTATCAGAGTGGAGGAGTAGCCTAGTGGTTGGGGCAAGGTACTTCAGGCCGGAAGGTCGGGGGTTCAAATCCCACTAGAGGACAGCAACCTTGGGCTGGAAAGACTGGGGTTTCTAGTCCCACAGGTGCTCCTTGTGGTCTTGGGCAAGCCACTTAACCCTCCATAGCCCATATTCCCTGTAAAATAGTTATCTCCAAGTTATAATGCCCTGTTCAATGTAATTTCAGTTTGTTCAATGTAAACCGCACTGATGCAGAATAGCGCGGTATATAAGAGAATATAAATAAATAAAATAAAATAAAATAAATATCAGAGTAAGAACCTTCCTCTGGAAGGCCATGTCACAGCTCACAATGTGAGGGCCATGGCAGCCTCAATGGCTCATCTTCACTCTGTGTCTATTGACGACAACTGTCGAGCAGCTACTTGGGCCTCGGTTCATACCTTCACAGCTCACTACTGCTTGGACAAGGACTCCCGTCGGGATGCCTTGTTTGGTCAGGCTGTTCTACAACACCTGTTCCATACTTAATCAACTCTTTCCCACCATTCCCGGTAGGATTCCAGAGATCCATGGGGGGACATGGAGCCCTTTCACAGGGGCACACAACTTCTGGGGTTTCTCCCTGGCATCAGGAGCTAGGGAGTCCCCATATGTGAAGACTACATTCCTGCTTGTTCCTGGAAATAGCATAGTTACTCACCTGTAATAGGTGATCTCCGGGAACAGCAGGGATTTAGTCTTCAAAACCCACCCACCTCCTCTAGGAGTTGTATCTCTCTTTTCTTTCCTTTCCCTCTCTCTCTCTTTGTCTCAGCTTTAAAACTCAACTGGAGAGAGGTAGTTGGGAAAGGCGGGAAGGGAGCACGCAGGCGTTGTGGGATGCTCCGAAAGGCTTTCTAATTGGACGCTGGGGAGCGTTCCCGCGCAGGCTCCGTCGGTACCAACGATACCCATATGTGAAGACTAAATTCCTGCTGTTCCCGGAGATCACCTGTTACAGGTGAGTAACTATGCTTTCTTTGAATAAGAGGGATTGCGCTTGCAAGTTATTTGTGACATGAGATATATTAAAGGGAAATTTGGCAATATTTTTATTACAATGCTGCGTATGCCTAGTGGTGCTATGTAAATGATGTTTAGTAGCAGTACTAGGTTGTTTAATAGTGTTGCTACAAGCAAAATGAGTTATAAATTGGTTACAAGAGAGATGATGTACTTAGTCAGACCTGACTAATTTGAGTGCACGTCATGAGCAGGAGCAGGATGCATGTTCTTTTTTTTTTTTTCCAATTTGTCTTTATTAAAATTTTTCCCAACATAAATGCAACAGTAAACAGTCCAAAAAAGGATGTACACAGCAGCAAAAGCAAATACATCAACAGATCATATATGGTACGCGCAAGCGCACCGTGTAGACACAAAAACTGGCAATAACAACAAGTGGGCTAGGTCCACAAACCTTCTCCTCCAACCCAAATCCCTTTGCGTCCCCCCCCCTCCCCTGATCCCTTTCACTCCCCCCACCCCACCCCTCACCAGCCCACCCCCCCCCCTCACCAGCCCACCCCCCCTCCCCCCCCTCCCACCCTCGCAATTAATTATACTCCCAAGGAATTCTCAACCCTTCAAGTAATCCAATAGGGCTTGCCACTGGGTCTGAAACTTCTCCACGGACTGTCGCCGAACTGCAGTCAAGTGTTCCATTAATGCAATTCGTCGAAGCCGGGTCTGCCATGCCGCCAGACCAGGAAGGCAAGGTTGTTTCCAAGCCCGAGCTATTTCACTCCTAGCCGCTTGGAGACAAGCTCGCGCCGGGCGATCCAAACCCCCAGGTACACTGTCAGGCCGGATCCCCAACAGCCCATATCCCATATCTATTACTCCCAGCAGCCCCAGGGCAGAATGTAACACCTCCCCCACCATATTCCAATATTCTCGAACCTTCGGGCACAACCACCACATATGCGCGAAGGTCCCCCGCTCCCCACAACCACGCCAACAATCATCAGAAAAGCTGGGAAACATCCGATGCAACCGAACCGGGGTATAGTACCACCGATAGAGCAATTTGTAGGACGTTTCCCGGATAGCCACCGAGAGGGCCTGACGCCCAATATTCATGTGAATCCTCCGCCACTCCAAGGGCTCCAGCTCCCTTCCCAGATCCCTTTCCCATTGCTCTTGATGAGGGAACCGCCCCGTAGTGCCACCCCGTCCCAATTCCCGATAGAGGCGGGAGATCAACCCCCGAGAGCCCTCCCAACTTTGCCAGAGCACCACCGCAGCCTCCGGGTCCGCCTCCCACTCTTCCCGAATGTCTCGTTGGGACAAAAAATGCTTCACCTGAAGATAGGGAAAAAAATCGCTCCCCCGCAACCGATATCGCAGCCGAAGATCCGGAAAGGGAATCACCTGCCCCTCCTGGAGGAATTTCCCAAAGGTATCCAGTCCCAATCGTGCCCACCTACGAAAAACCCCCTCTCTACCTGGTAAAAAGGCGTCCGTCGCTCCCACCGGAGAGAGCACCGTAAACCCCCCCCGGGACCCTCCCCGCCCTCCCGCCCTCCGCCACAACGTCGCCAAGTGCCAAATGAAGGGATTAACCTTCCAACGCCCCAAAGGCCATTTACCAAACACCCAGGGCAGATCTTTCAACGCAATGTCCCCCGCCCAATATTGCTCTATTTCTCGAAACCGCTTATCCCTCCCACCCTGATCTCGCCACTCAAACACCTGTCGCATTTGGGCGGCCCGATAATAGCGGGCCAACTCGGGCACCCCTAACCCCCCGGCCTCCCGATCCGCATAAAGTACACGCCGGCTCACCCGGGGTTTACTACCCCCCCAAACAAAAGCAAAAAGTAAATTTTGAAGAGCCCTTAACTCCCGTGCGGGGATCCCCACCGGAAGGGTTTGGAACAAATATAAAAGCCGTGGAAGAAGATTCATCTTCAGGGCAGCTATTCTGCCCAGCCAGGAGATCTCCAGCCCCTTCCAGCGGTCAAGATCTTTCCGGAGTTGGGCAAAAATCGCAGGATAATTGGCACGATAGAGTTCCGGCGGCTGCGCTGTCACCCGTACCCCCAAATATTTGAGTGACCCCACCGTCCACTTAAAGGGAAATGATTGCCGCAAGCTCTCAATAACACGCTCCTCCAACATAAGAGCCATGGCCTCCGTCTTGTCCCAATTCACCTTGAACCCGGAAAACGCCCCAGCATGTTCTTTTTTTACACATTACATCGTGTTAAGTAATGCGATGACGCACTGGACTTAAATCCATACAAGGCAAATTCTCAAAAGGATCTAGCTAACTAAATAAGGACTTTGCTGGCTTGATCCCCAGACTAAATATTTCACCCTGCAGTTTTATTAGGTAATAAAATGTATCCATCCATAAATGGGCAGCCGCAAAGGCGTAGCTGAGACTGTTTGGTCCTCTCGCAGCTTGCATCTTGGCTATCTTCTCATTCTTGCTTTGGCCAAATGCACCATTGTGGATGCCACAACTCTAAGTGTTGTTTTTTGCCCTCAGTACTCATCCATCAAATGATAGTAAAGATGAAGACCAGGTCCTGTGCATAATGAAGAGTCCTTTCACAAAAAAATAGGTATCCTTGCCTGTCTTAATGAGCACAAATGTCTTAATTGTCGCAAAGGTCACAACAGTAATTGTAAAAACAATTTTTCTTTTGTTTTCAATCATCGGGAGTTCCAATACACACCATATTTAATTTCTACTACAAATTTGAAGGCACATGTTAGAAACGACGTCTAGGTGCCGTCTGGAATGTGCAGGTCAAAACAAATGAAAAAATGCTGGCCACATGTAAGTTTTAGCCTGATTTCAGAAACTTGCACGTGCCCAAATTGGATGGCAGTAGCCACAGCCACTGATGTTCCTGTGACAAAACTTTAGGACAGGAACGTCTATCCCATGCTGCGTACACATCCATGCTGCTATTTTGCAGGCAGAGATGTGCATTGGCATGCTGACCAGAAAACAAGTGTCCATGTTTCCCTTCTGTTTGTTTATTTTTGTTTTTTTTATCAGCAGTACCTTTCGCAACTGGAGTACCACCTTCTGTTCTTCCTCCGGGTCCCTTGATGGCAGAATGAGAGCTTTTCTGATGTGTATTATGCCCTGGAGTAGGAATAAACATGGACATTACCGCTAGTGGGTTTAGACCTACTCACTGTTTCTGAAATCAGGCGCACACGTGTATCTTTTTGGGAATACCCCGGACACAGCTGTGCCACACTCCTATGTGACATAGGATTGTTTGTCCCAGAAATGTCCATATACCAGACTATATAAAACTGCTCTGGGGGGATGTTGTCAGGATTTGCGCATCTGTGCCTATTTTTTGGCATCCAAGTCATGACTAAGGCTTCTAGAATGGGCCCTATAGTGTTCTTAGCTATATATTCACTTTCCATAATCTTCATGTAGGTCACGCGTTTTCTGCTGTCATGACTCAACTGATGTCACTGTTTTTCTTTCATGTGGAAAAGTAATCTTTATTTGGATTCATGCCATATATTGCTCTGGAATTGATGTTCCAAATGTTGGGTAAAAGTATGCCTCAAACATACTGCAGCCTTGTTTTTGTCTACTATCGTATAGCTCATGAGCTTCCTGTGCCCTCCTGGCTTGGACTTGCGCTTGCTTATGCACCTTCTAAACTTACTCTGCATGGGTTTAGTCACCAGAGGGTTTTTTGGGATGGATATTTCTCATCGCCAGTTGCAGTAGCTGCCATGATGCCTACTCCATGGCTTGGAGCGCTGCTCCTTCTCTGTGTCTGCACCAGCAATCCCTTCTTTACAGTTGTGCGCCTAAACTCTGACTCGGGTATTACCACATCCCACTCTTCCAAGAAATCATATGGGATAATCACAGCTGGGCAACCCCCTATTTTTCCTTTTGTCTCTCCACTTAAATGTTGTCGTCTTTGAGATTTGATTGTTGTGCTATCTGCTCCCTTACCCTCATGTTTTGTTGTTCAGTGGTCTTTTATTACTATTATTTCTGCTTTTGCTTGCTATTGTAAACCACTTTCATGGTTATCTTTTAGCCAAATGGCAGTATCAAATACTGAAAATAAGTTCAGTGAGTGTATGATTTAGTTTTCCTAACTAAGAAGCCATACAGGCACGCGCACTAAGCTTTTTGGTACGCAGCTGGTACCCAGCTGAATTATATGGAACTTGCCGTCTTCTGTCACATGCAGCTTCTCAAGTGCTTCCAACACTTCCTTTGGGAACCTGCTGCTGTTACCTATCCATAGACAGAACTTAACAAGTGTTAAGATGCATTCTTTAACACTGGTTTCATGTGGGGTAGTTTCGCCAAATGGGTTAGTTCTGTTAGTGCCACATGGAGTACTTTGCACCAGTTTGTTTCCTAGTAGCCAAAGACTTAATTTCCGTTTACATTGCATGCCCTGGGCTGCTGATCATTGCAGGCCAATATTGCCGTGCCTTCAAATGAGCTGAGATGTGAACTAGTTACAGGAGATGCGTGTGACCTGAGGGTTCGGGTATCCTAATACCTGAAGGGTATAAATGTACAGACCAGCTTTTTCCACTGAGAACGGAGCTTTAGAACTATATGAAGTTCCAAGGAGGAAGACTCTGGAACACTATCAAGAAATACTTTTTCACAGAGTAGTAGTGGATGTATGGAATGGACTCCCAAAGGCATGGGGATACCTACAGGGAATGGCAAGTAGAACCCTAAAAACAATGCTGGGAGACTGGATGGGCCATTTTAGTCTTTCTGCTGTCATTGTTACTGTGTGATTAGTTCACGGCACACCATGATCACAATAAACAGGAATAGGATAAATAATTTTTCTTTACATGCAGCAGAACATAACATACTGTTGCTAGGCAATGTTTTATAGCGCTCTGCTTGTAAACATCTCTTCAGCAGAACATCAGAAATGCCAGAAAAACAAATGGCGTTGTATTACTGGGTTTGTTAAACTACAGTTTCTTGCACAGCAGAGTAGAAGTTGTTTTTCAGTCAAAATCAGATTGAGACCATGCTTCCTTGCCCTCCCCTCCCTCGACTCACTTCCTAAAAATGTCGAAACGTTTGGCCTGAAGCTAGCATCCTCGAAGCAGGCATATGCAGTGTGTGCTCTTTCAGAAGCTAAGCAGTTTGTTATAGGATTTTGTTTTGCCTGACACTTTGAGACATCTTCGCAGATTCTCCTGAAGTCTTCAAATATGCCTTGGCACAGAGGTAACTAGATGGCTGTATGAACACAAGGAAGTTTTATTCCTGCTCTTTTTTTTCTTTTTGTTTTTTTTTTTCTCTTTTTTTTTAATCTTGCGGTGACATTTCAATACATTCAAAGTAGTAATAGACTGCCTGCTTTTCATACCAATTATTTCACACATCATAATGTACATTGCAAGTTATAGTCTAGAATCTAGTTCTTGGGTGCTCTGTTGTGTCTGTCTTGAAAGATTTTATACATGTGGAGGCCAATTCAAACCTGTGCATCCCCGTGCCATCCAAACAGCCCGTGGATGCACCAGGTTCTGCTCCTGCATGAGCAGGATTGTGGCATAATGGCTAGACGTCCGAAATGTGCCCCGATTCAGGCACCCTGGATGTCCAGTCACATCCTCGGCTAGCTCAGCCTGGCTCCTGCATGGAGCCGCAGCACCATGGTGTCATGGCTCTATGCAGGCACCGCATTCTTTGCAGCAACATCAGACTCTTCATTCCTGCAGCCCAGCTCCCAATTGGGCCTTCCATGCCCATGGTTGGGCTGTGGGGCACCCCCTGCACCCCTCACATTTTTTTTTTGTGCCTCTGCTCCGGCATCCCCCAACATCAAGGGGGGACTTATTTCACCTCCAAGGTGGAATAAGCCCCCCTTCCCCCACCCCCATTTAAATGGCCGACCCCGGATTTACAGAACTGACCTCTGAATTGGCCCTGTACATGGTGCCGCCAATTGCCCGACCTTGTTCCACCTCTGGCTCACCCCCTCCCAACCACGAACAGTGCTCCCCACTCAACCCTGTTCTATGTGCGGGGAGCTCTGTTTCCTGCATAGCGATTCAGGTGTTTAGCGGGTCGGCATCAGGCCCATGGGAAATACTTTTGGTTTTGCATTTTACATGGTCTTTCAGAAGTCAAAAATTAGTCCTAATGAAATTCTGCATTCAAACTTCTGTCTCAGAAGGTCTGACTTATGCAGAATTCTGCATGCTTTGTTTGAATAACAAAGCATATTGTTTTTGAGTGATAATTTAAAATACAATACAGTAAAAAAAAAATCACCAAAATGCAGAATTTTAAATTATTGTGTGCAGAATTCCGCAGGAGTAAAAAAAAAAAAGTATCCCCCTCTCTAAATTCCCATAAGACCACAAAATTCAGATTTCTTTGGGACAGGCAGTACAACAAGAATGAACAAATAATTTGGCATTTATAAA
Source organism: Ichthyophis bannanicus (assembly GCA_033557465.1). NCBI lineage: Eukaryota > Metazoa > Chordata > Amphibia > Gymnophiona > Ichthyophiidae > Ichthyophis > Ichthyophis bannanicus. Next base: position 49,816,556 of record CM066046.1, read on the forward strand.
TCTAATTGGTCCTTAATCCTTGCAGACACATAAGCATGTGAGGGGGATCTTTCTTCTGTCAGAGCAGTTTGTTCTGTTGGCATAAGGAAGGTTTCTCATCATTACAGTGTGATCTATTAAGAAACATAGCTTTAGCTGTGACTTGTGCATGACACCAGCGGCATCTTGGTTGGAAAATGTTAGGGTGGAACAGGCAACTTCAGTAGATATACTACAAACTGGAGCTCTAGGAGCTGAAATAAATGAAACCTCTTCAAGCAAGGACACTGGCATTCCTAGTCCTTTTGATGTATTCAGGTAGAATAATGGAGTAGTTTTCTGAAGGCTTTTTCACTTGTATATGCCAGTATATACATGTAAAAGACCTCTTATAAATTATCTTCTATGTACGATGATTTAGATGTAGGTGTGTTCAGGGGTTTTGAGTCTTGATTTATACACTTGAATGCACATTTTACAAAGGACTCGAAGCCAGAACATGGTGGAGGAGTGGAGGGGGGGGGGGGGAGGAAGCTGGCTTGTGCAAGTTCAGGCACGATTTCACAAACATCAAAATGCCCGCCATGGACGTCTGTGGAGACATTTATGTCGACATCCTCAGAGTAGCATTTCAGAATGGGGATATCTACTAGATAATAATGGGTTAGGGTAGCCAGGGTTCAAATCCCAGTGTGGTCCTTTGTGATTTTAGGCTGGTCTCTTCTCTCCATTTTCTCTACACTCTCTGGATGTGTTAAGGCCAAAACAAGCACTTTCCTGATGACTGTTCGTATGTGGAGCTGGGCTAAACGTGAAATGTACCTGCAGACATTTCCAGCAGTTCTGAAATCAAATGGGAAAGTGTAATTCCATTGCACCTCCCCAGACATGCCTTCACCACTCCCCCTAGGCCTTCTTGGATGCCCCCACACTGGAGATGTCTTTAAAAGCCATTTGTGAAATGGCTCCAGATGTCTCCGTGATTTGGACGCTCACGTGCACATCTTCAGACATCCAAATCATGACTAAGACTTTTAAAATGACTCCCATTGTTTATAAAAGATGTGCATAGATTTACATCTTCTCCTGTGGGTTAATTTACCCATGATTTCTGTAGACCTAAAAATGTTCCTATTTGGCCTCCCCATCTAGGTGACCTGTTATAAAATTATCCTCTAAATGTTTGAAAACTGTAGGGCTCATCGGCCTGCCTAAGAGGGTACTCTCCATACTTGGCATGTCATTGTTCTCAAGTACTTTATTATACAGACAGCAAACATCTGCAGATGTTGGAGCTGACAGCTGGGAGGTGGTAGAGGAGAATGCTGAGTATCCCAGGATGCACCCCACAGGGCCAGGCACTGCTATTTTACAAGATGGTGGGGCGGGAGGATGTGGGCAGTGCTCCTGCCCCAACATTTAAGGTACTGGAAGGAGGGGCTGCTGGGCCAGTAGGGCAGTGTTTGGGGATGGGGAAATCAGGGCCACTAAGTCACCCGATCTTGCATTTTAAGGGGGGGGGGGATTGGGGGCACTGGCTCACTACCATTGTGCCAGTGGCATTAGAGGCTTTCTCTGATGCCTGGATCATTTGAGGTGAAGTGCCAGACTAAACCTCAGATGACCCTGTTTGACCGGGACAGCATGCTAACCTTGTGCTGACTTCTGTGCACAGGTGTTTGACTTGCTCTCCCAGTTTAATTTTGACTTTTGCCCAATGGCTAATTTGCATATTGCAGCCCAGTACAAAATGTCAGCATTTAAACTCATGCTATAAAATCCTGCGCTAGAGCTTTAGGTACCAGTCTCTAGCGCAGAGTTTCTGCATTGGCATTTTAGATTGTAAACCATCCAGGAACAGGGACGTGCCTATGGTACCCGATTATAACTTGCCTAACCTACTTAGAAAGGCATGAGTTAAATACTAATAATAAATAAACATATGCTAACATTTACAAACTTCAGTAACTAGCACCCTCGATCTCTCAAACTGCCTAGTCTTACATCTGTCCAGTTCCACTTCTTCCTGCCTTGCCATATGCCTCCTGTCGTATTTTAACCTGACACCTGCTGCTTACTGGAATGGTGCAGAGGATCTGCATTAAAGGACATCAGCTGGTGAAAAGAGCCCTCCAAGCTCTAGAGACAATTGGCCAGAGGGAAGTGGGCTGCAGGTGGTAAATGGAGCCTGTCTACAGTCATCAGCCAGAGGATGTGGAGCTGCAGATGGAGGAAGAAGCTGTCCAAATTCTGTTGCTGCTCAGGTTTTAAGCATGTACTGCACATGCTTCGGCTGACCACAGCCTCCCAGGAATATTTCCTAGGTGTCCAGGGTAACTGTGCACCTGATTATTTACAGGCACGTATTCATAATAAATCTTGGGGTCAGACATGGGTTTCTGCTCCATGACACTCTAGTAACAGCCACTTAATTTATAGGTGAAAAACTGCTCAGGAATTCTGTTACAAATTCCTAGACAGTTAAGTGATAATTCAAAGCTTAAGATGTCTCTTTTTTCTGAAACTGATGTATTCATGCACTTAACTGATATTATTGGACAATGCCTGTCCCATTGTCTCATGGCATTAGCTCAACAAACACGTCCGTAGCTTCACATTCCATTTCAGTTTGCAGTGTTAGAGAGTGCAAAAACTCATTTTATAAAATAATTTGTCCAGTGATTTCCAAATATCTGCTTAGATATAGACAACTTGAGTGTCTCATACATATTTACAAAGTTATGATAGAAACGATTTGGCATTTAATTTATGTAGCTCCCAAAAGAAACCTTCAGGTTCTTAATTAAAGGATCAGTTTATTTTTCTAACAGCTTCTGGCTTTTCCATAGCATAACAACAAAGCTTAACGTGACTTCCAGTCTTGTAACCTGTATTTTCTATTTGAAAGTCAAAAATGTATGTGAAACAGAAGGGATTTTTTTAATGCTTTTGTTGCTATAGAGACTGCACCTTTTGTTAAGCAAGGGTGAATGATCCTCTGTGCTACACGCACTCCTGACTTACAAACAGGAGGGATCAAATAGATTTTTGTTTCTCTTGTGTAGTCTTTCAAAACAAGAAAAATTTGGATTTTAGGCTTACTCACCTTTCGAAGTCTGAGCTAGAGGCAAATTACAAATTTAGGTGCAGCAGTTGAGCCCCTTGCCCAGGAGGGCTTACAATTTAAGTTAGTGCTTGAGACAGTGGAGGGTTTAGTGCTGTTGCCCAAGGTCACAAGGAGAATTAGTGCGAGAGGCTGGATTCCCTAGTTCTCTATCCACTGCTTAATGGCTAGTCCACATCAGCATTGCCAGTACAGTCAGCATGGGACATCTAGAGAGGCGGTCAGGCAAGTACCCAAACATGGAGCATTAACCCAGCTTGAAATAGGGATGAGCAACACAAGGTTTTAAAACTCCCTTTGCATAAGTTTGAAGCATTATTTCGTTTACACGGAGCATAATCACATGGAAACAGAAAATGACAGCAGATAAAGGCCTAGCTAGTCTGCCCATCTATACCAACCACATTCTACAGTCTGATCTTCTACTTAGTCTCTGTACTATGCTTTCTTGAATTCAGATGTCTTCAGCTCCAACACCTCCATTGGTAGGCTGTTTCATGCATCTACCACCTTTCTGAAAAAGAAATATTTCCTTAGAGACTATGCCTGCTCATTCCAGTGCTTCCTTTCTATTGAATTAGAGACATGTGAGGTTTTTAACCTACTTCCACTATAGGGCAATTGACCTAATAAATGTCTGTCTGGGTGCCCACCCCTTTGTGAATTTGTCACCATCTAATAAGTTTTAAACTATTTGTCCAATTTCATTCATAATTCTGTCACAGATAGGAGGACCCAGTGAACCTCTGCTCTAATGTTCTCTTTATATCTTGATACTTAAAATCCTTTTTTTATTTCCTGCAAGGAAGCAGCTCAGTTCACATCTACTATAATCTTAGGATTGGCACAGCATATTATGTCATCGAGGATTTTTAAAGCTGCCCTTTTATTGACTGAGTCAGAACTGAGTATATGCAAATGTCTGTGTTAAATGCCGTTGAATTGGTGTTGACTCATGTCGACCCTCTGGATAGTCATCCTAAACTATGTTTGGTCTTCAGTGAGGCATCTCGTTGACAGAGTAGCATCATAGCTGCTGTTGTATCAATCCATCTCATTGCTGACCTTCCTCTTTTGCGTTGACCTATCTTGCCAAGCATGATATCTTTCTCTAATCTCTCTCTTCACATAATGTGTCGAAAGTATGAAAGTTGAAGTCTTGTCTGAGCTTCTAAAGAAAGCTTAGGTTTGATCTCCTCTTGTATTGACTGGTTTGTTCTTTGGGCAGTCCATGGTATACACAATATTCGTTGCCAGCACCATCATTCAAAGGCATCAATTTTCTTCCTGTCTATCTTTTTCACTGTCCAACTTTCACATCCATATGACGTTATTGAAAATACCATGGCTTGAAGTCAAATCTTTGTATGGAGAGAGATATCTCTGCTCTTGAGAATCTTGTCTAGGTCATTCATAGCCATTCTGCCAAGAGCAATGCGTTGTTTGATTTCTTGACTGCTTGTTGCTGCTTTATTGATAGTTAATCCAAAATAGGTTAAAGTTGTCCACTATTTCAATTTCTTCTTTCTCAACGATGAACTTATTGATTTTGCCACTTGTCAGGATCTTTGTCGTCTTTAAATTAAGACTACATTCTTTGATCTAGAGAAGCAAGCAAATGTTTCAGATCATCTTCACTTTCAGCCAGTAATGTGGTGGGATCAGCATAGCGAAGGTGGATGAATCTTACACCAATCTTCACACCTTGGTTGTCTTCATACAGTCCTGCTTCTCTGATGATTTGTTCTACATATAAATTAAACAGGTAGGGGGAAAGTATGCAGCTGTCTCATACACATTTGTTGATTTTAAAACATTTTGTTTCTCCTTCTCCTGTACAAACTGTTGCTTCTTGATCAATGTGAAGGTTATGCAAGAGAACGATCAGGTGTTCTGTTATACCCATGCATTTTAATGCGGCCCAGAGTTTCTCATGGTTTACACAGTCAAAAGCCTTGCTGTAGTTGATAAAACACAAATAGGTATCCTTTTGGTATTCTTTTGTCTTTTCAAGGATCCATCTCACATCCGTGATGTCTCTTGTTCCTCGTCCTTTCCTGAACCCTGCTTGCACTTTAGGCAGTTCTCATTCCAAGTATGGTTGTAGTCTGCTGAATAATCTTGAGTAGAATCTTGCTGGCATGTGGGATCAGAGTTATTGTCCGATTAATTTCCACAGTCAGTTGAATCACCTTCCTTTAGTATTGGTATAAACACAGATCTTTTCCAGTCAGTTGGCCATGGTGATGTCTTCCAAATTTCCTGGCAGAACCTTGTAAGTATGATAACAGCTGCATCCGATTGCTGTAATACTTCAGTGGGAATGCCATCAGTGCCTGGTGCTTTGTTCTTTGATAAGGCTTTCAATGCTGCTTTGATATCATCTTTCATCGCCAATGGTGGTTCATCATAAGGTACAGGTTGAAACGGCTCTTGGTCCATTTGATCTTTATGGTATAATGACTGTGTATATTCTTTCCACCTTTTCTTGATTTTCTCAGCATCATTCAACATAGATCCTTAAGCATCTTGTAACATTCCAATTCAAAGCTGGAATCTTTTCTTTAAGTTTCGTAGCTTTAGGAGCTGATCTTGTTCTTCCTCTAATAGTATCTGATTCTATTTTCTTGCATGTGTGATTGTAGTGCTTCTCCTTGTCTTGCTGCATGTTGGAAATCTCTGTTGAGTTCTGTGATTGCCTCTCTTTCTCCTCTTATTATAGAAACTGGTCAGGATCAGGAAATAATCTAAAATATGAGATCCTAACTAATAGGGAACCCCGTTATCTAAATTTTCTAAATTTTCATTTTTCTTTTTGTCGGAGATAGTCGTCAGAGTAAGCGGGAAGAAAACTACCGCTGACCACCGCAACTGCTCCCTTTTATTATTATTCAAACAGTGAGAATTTAATTTTTACTTAGCTCGTAAGAACTTCAGAGAAGCAGACAAAATGCCAGGTGTCAATGCCAGGTGGCAACCTGATGGACACCTGGCATTTTGTCTGCTTCTCTGAAGTTCTTACGAGCTAAGTACAAATTAAATTCTCACTGTTTGAATAATAGTAAAAGGGAACAGTCGCGGTGGTCAGTGGTAGTTTTCTTCCCGCTTACTTTGACGACTGTCTCCGACAAAAAGAAAAATGAAAATTTAGATAACGGGGTTCCCTATTAGTTAGGATCTCATATTTTAGATGTCTCTTTCTCCTCTGGCTTTAGCTTCTCTGCATTTCTAGGCTGTTTTCAGAATTTCTTCGGCCATCTATTTGGCCATTTTTGCTTTTTCACCTTTTCTAGAGACTTCACTTTCTTGCAACATAACCTTCTTGATGTCATCCCATAAGTCTTCTGGAGCTCTGTCATTTGTATCTGAAGCAGCAAATCGATTTTGCAGGCAGTCTTTAAATTCCGGTGGCATATTCTCAAGGTCATATTTTACAAAGGATCTCACACACCCTCAGACCCAATCAACTAACTATTCAACACTTCACTTAATATAATCCCAAAGGCCTTACTGCTCTATGCTACATAATAGCTTAAAATACCAACTGTCTCTTAAAGAGACCTACAAGCCATGCATAGAAAACACCTAATTATACTGGGAAGAAAAGGCCTCAGGATATTATCATATCCCTCATGCGGCAATAAAATACCATAGGGGAGATACATAGATATGCATCATCGACCTAAAAAACTCCCCATCTAATTTTTTTAATATAAGACTGCCTTTATAGTGAAATCATTTTTATTAACATTTAACATTGATATACATGGTCGAGAGCAAGTCAAGCATCTATATACACCAACACTTATATTGTGTCACTCAGGACTAGTGCAACATCTGTACAGGTCTGATTAAATTCACATTATACATAAGTACTCTTCTTCTTAACAATCAAACCAACGCTATTAACCATCCCAAAACCCCGAGGGGTATCAACTCTGAGTAACAGTGCACAGAACACATTCTAAATACAAAAGATAATAGCCTATCCGCTTGGCTTCCCCAGGGCCAGTCTACCGTGCCCAACCAAAGCAATTTGCCCAACCTGGTTCCTAGCGGGCAGCCTCTCTCCCTGCCCCCCTTTGGCACCCCCCCAATCCTACCCTCCCCCCTCCATCTCACCCACTCTACAATAGATCTCCACAATCAGACACTAGCAGTGTCTACAGGCACATCTCTGTCCCCTCCACGCTCAGTCATACATACAAAGCCCCATATGTGCCGATGGCTATCCCAGGCTCGCTGTCCCAACAACTGCGCCGTGCGACGCTCCATCTCCCGCAGATCCATCAGAGCTCTCACCCACTCTGCCACTGTGGGGGCGGTGTCATCCAACCAATGTCTCAGAATACATTGCTTCGCTACAGCAAAACTCTTAGAACACAACCTACGCCCCCCCCCCCCTTCTCCAAGAAAACCTCCCACTCATAGCAGTCGAACAAACACCACTTGGGGCCCAAGTCCACCTCTCCCCCGAACCATTGCGCAATATAGTGACCCACTCCCTGCCAAAATCCCTGGATGTGTATGCAAAACCAAAAACGGTGTGCAAATCCCCCTTTTTCCACCCTACAGAGACTACACACATCCGTCTCCACAAGACCTGCTCTCGCCGCCCATACATTATGTACATAAGCCCGCCAGAGGAATTTATACTGAATTTCTTATAGTTGGATGGTTTCTGAAATCAACTTAATGGAAGCAAAAGCTCCCTGCAGGCACTCCTCCGTAACCTGAGGCAGCCCATCATTCTTCCACTTTTCCACCAAAACAGCCAGTCGTCAACCTCCCCCTTCCGGATAAAGAGCCATCGTCAAATCACGGATGTTTATCTTGCCTTCCAAGCTATTGAACAGCTCTAGCATACCGCCCATTCTAGTTAAAAGCTCATTTTCTTTCCGGAGTGTGAGAGCTTAATGCCGGGCCTGCAGATAAAAGAAAAAATCCTTGTGTTCCAAGCCAAAGCGCACAGTCAGGGACTCAAAGGAGTCCAGCGTTGCACTCCCTTCTATACATAGCTGCCCCACATAACACAACCCCTTATTTGCCCACGACTGAGCGACCCTAGTCGACAACTCCGGGGTAAAAGCCACATTACCCAGCAAAGGGGTACAGTCCGTTTTCTTCCAAACCCTCTTACAACGGCCACATAAGATTCACCAAGCGAGGCGCATCATCCTCCAAAAACCCGAGGATTTGCAGCCCTCCGGGAGCGTTCCCCAGCTCCTCTGTAACACCGCCAATCGGTGCCAGGGAGCTGCCATCTTATCCAGCAGCTCCACTGGGACCACCGCTGAGGTGCCTGCCACCATATCACGCAAAATTCGCGTCCAACAGACCATATTATATCCTTGTACCGATAATAAACCAGCTCCCCCAGCATCTCCGGGCTGAAACAATGTATCTAACGCTATACGAGCTCGCCGCCCCTGCCATAAAAAGCGAGACAAATGCCGATGCAAATACTGTATCTCCTTCCGCCGAACCCATACTGGGATGTGTCTTAATATATACGCCCATCTGGGAAACTCCACCATGTTAAATAGCACAATTCTACCCCGTAAGGACAACGGCAACGTCTGCCACCGCTGCAGGTGCTCCAGAGACCCCTCGATAAGAGGCAGGATATTTACCTTGTAGAGCTGATCTAAATCTTCTGGGATTTGTACACCTAAGTATCTAATCTGTCCAGTTGCCCATTGCAGTGGGAATACTCCCTGCCAGAGCGCCCTGCTTCGTCTCCCCACGTCTAAGCCCAATGATTTAGCTTTATTAATTTTTAAACCAGAAAAAGCCCCGAAGGTATCTATAGTATGAAGCGCCTTAGCCAAGGACTCTTGTGGGTTGGTTAAGCAAAGCAGCATATCATCTGCGAAAGCGCTGACTTTGATCTCCTCTTCTCCCCAAACTATCCCCGTCACCCCCTCTTGCTGCAGCAGCTTAAGCAACAACGGTTCCAATTGCAAAATGAATAAGAGCGGTGACAGGGGGGCAGCCCTGTCGTGTTCCACGGCATACTACAAAAGCCGATGAAGCCTCCCCCCCCATCACAATATAGGCACGTGGTTCAGTATATAGCGCCCGAATCCAGTCCACAAAGTGACCCGCAAATCCAAAACGCCGCAGAGCCTCAAACATATAATCCCATGAGACGCGATCAAAAGCCTTTTCTGCGTCTAGGCTGGCCAACAGTAGAAGCATATCTCCCTGGAGGCAGCGCTCCATGCCCAGCAAAACTTTGGTGATGTTATAGGCTGCTAGGCGTCCCCGTACAAAGCCCACCTGACACCGCCCAATAAGATGCGCCAAAATGTCTTGGGCACGTGCCGCCAAAATAGACGCCAAAATCTTCATATCAAAATTAATGAGCGAGATAGGCCTATAAGAAGTCGGATCTTCCGGGTCTTTACCAGACTTATGGAGAAGCGAAATGGAGGCTGTTCGCATGTCCCTTGGGAAGCCCCCTGACTCCCGCGCCTCAGCATAAACTGCCGCTAAGGTAGGCACCACGTGTTCCCCCAGAATTTTGTAAAATTCAGCCCCGTACCCATCGGGTCCGGGCGCCTTATGCGTCTTTCCTGCTTTAATAACCGTTGAATCTCTGCCCGAGAGATAGGCTTCTTCAACACTGCGCTTTCCGGCGACGTCACCTGATTCCATGTCACACTATTCAAAAAAACTACGTTCCTGTTCCCGGTCTTCAGGTTCTGGGGTATAGAGGGCACTATAGTAACGTTCGAACTCTTTGACTGTCTTCCGGCTTCGTAAGCCTAACCCCCGCGCGGTCCCTCAACGCAGTCACCAAATTGGAGCCTTTCCAATCCCGCACCAGACGGGCTAACAATGTTCCAGACCTATTACCAAACCGAAACAGCTGATGGCGGTAGTATTGCGTACTAAATAGTGCTCGTTCCTGCAGCAAATTGTTTAATTGCCGTTGGACCGTTAAGTAACTCTTCAACATTGCGCTAGTGGCGCTACGCAGAGATTCTCTCTTTTTTTCCTGCAGCTCTTGTGCTAGCTGTACTAAGACCTCATCTACCCTCTTCCGTTCTTTAGCTACATACGCAATAACATGGCCGCGTATTACGGCTTTTCCCGCTTCCCATAGCGTCGCCACCGAGGAGACACTACCCTCATTATCGGCAAGATATTCACCCCATCGAGCACGCACAAACTCTCTAAAGTCCTCCCGCTGCCAAAGTGGTCAGGGGAATGACCACCTACCACCCAACCGATGCTGTCCCTTCCAGCTAATGCTCACCATTGCATGATCGGAAACCTGTATCGGGCCAATCGTTGCCCCGCTTACTCTGCCAAAATCCGCCTGCATTACCAGAATGTAATCCAGCCTAGACCAAGTGCGATGAGCTCTAGATAGATGTGTGTAGTCTCGCTCTCCCCCATGTAGGACTCTCCACACATCCAGCAATCCTCCAGACTGGCATAGGTAAGATATCCCCCTGGTGTTCCAACCCCCCCCCCCCTCCTGGAGTAACTGTAGATTTATCTGACTCGGGGTCATGAGGGCAGTTAAAATCTCCTGCCAATATTATGGGTAAATTATGTGCACTTCCCAATTTCTGCCCCAGGGCCTTGAAACATGCATGTCGGTAAACATTGGGCGCATACACATTCCCCAACAGTAATTCTTCACCATTAATTTTGCCTGCAACCAGATATACCTTCCCAAGGGGTCTTTCTCTTCCCTAATGACCTCCACCTTTAGCTGCCTATGGAACAAAATAGCCACGCCATTTTTTCTCCCCCCAACTCCCTCTGCTGCAAACAATTCACCCACCCAAGTTTTCTTCAGTTTGGCATGCTCACTATCGGAAAGGTGTGTCTCCTGTAGAAACGCTACATGTGTTCCCTGCTTCTTGAGGGACTGCAACACCTTGGTACGTTTAATGGGCGTGCCAATACCTCCCACATTCCATGAGATAAATTGTAAATCAGTCCCCATCAGCCCTTATCCCCCTCCAAAATAGCCATTACAGTCCTCACCATAGAACCATGGGCTGTGAGCCGCCCAGCCTCAGCTCCCACCCCTACACCGCCCCTTGGGTCCAAGAAGTCGTGCAAACCCCCACTTCTTAGTGTCTAATGTGCTTGTACAAACCATTCGCTCACCCCCATACACACCCCTCCTCCCTCTCAGCTCCCCCTTCCCCCCACCACCCCAAACAGTTAACACCAACATCCATTCATTCTTCCTCCCTGGACCCCCACCACCCCGGACCCCCCCCACCCTCCTTTCCCCCTCCTCCTCCCGCCCACCATCCCAAACCCCCTTCTAAAACAATCTCTCCAAAGTGCCCGGCCAGTTGCGCCAGGCTCAGAGCCCACATCTGTGCGCTACAGGGCTGTCCCGCCCCTCCCACCTTCTTAATTAATACAATGGCAAACATACAGACCTCCCCCAACCCCCACAATCATGGAAAACTTCAAACCAATTTCTGAACCGTTAGAATAATAACTGTTCCCCACACGAGGGACCATGCACTACTCTCCCACCATGACCGGTACATGATCACTACGTAATCACATGTAAGTGAAAACACACTGGCAAATAATGAACAAACACATTGCCCCCTTCCCTCCATAAAACATACCAGCAGACCCATCAAATCTTTAAAGAGAAACCCATGGTCCCCCCTCCCAGGGGATCGCACTGCCTCGTGGAGACCATGCGACCCCATCCCTGGGGCAAGCAACTTATAGACCCAGAGAGCTCCCAGCTCCAGTCTCTAGTCCAACTCATCCGGTCTCTCGAGTCTGATATTCAGGGGGCAGTACTCATCTCTTCAGGTCGCCTGCTCACTACGCCTCTCTGAGCCCTCCAACGCCTCCACAAACTTCTGCGCGGCTGCTACCGTGTTCAAAACATGGTTTTTCCCCTCATGCTGTACTCGAAGCGTCGCAGGAAACGCCAGCGTGAAACAAAGTTGTTTTTGGAACAGCACGGAGCAAAATGGGGAAAATTCCTTACGTTTCGCAGCTACCGAGGCAGAATAGTCCTGGAATAAAAGGACTTTGTGGTTGTCCATCAGCAATGACTGCTTCTTCCGATACGCCTGCAGCAGTCTCCATTTATGGTGAAAATTAAGTATGCGGGCTATCACCACTCTCGGACATTGGTTAGGCTCAGGCTTAGGCCCAATGCGATGTACTCTTTCCACTTTTAGTTCTCCTACTAGGTCTTCCAGGCCCAACTCCCTTGGCAGCCAGGACTCCACCATCGGCAATAGCATACTCTCCGTGTTAGCCTTGGGTACTCCCACAATCTGCAAATTGTTCCTGCGGGAGCGATTTTTGAGATCGTCGACTTTGTCTCTTAACGCTGCAATGGTCTTTTGCAGTGTGGCCTGCTCTCGGGCCTGCGTCCCCTCGGCCTCCTCAAGCGCTGACACACGGTGCTCAATTTCCTCAACGCGCTGGTCAAACTCTGTCAGGGTCTCTCCGACTGTGTCAAGCTTGGTAAGGATCCGGTTGAACTTCAGCTCTAGAAGCTTAGCTACTTCTTTTGCCAGCTCCTCGGATCCGGATTCCACACTCTCCGCACCGGGAGAATGCGGCTGCGCCATATTGGACACCAGCTTTCCAGCCGGGGTAGCGCCCAGCTTTGCAGCCTTCTCCCGCTCTTTTCTTGCAGCAAGAGGCATATTGGAGAATGGTTTTCTGCCAGCCACCTCCAGAATCTTATGCTTTATCGCTCACGGGCTTTGCTGAAGTATTTACCGGGGGGGGGGGTAGTCTGAAAAAATCAATATAACGGCGAGACAACACCGGAGCAAGTAGAGAAGCTTCTCACTCGCTCATGCATCATGTGGTCTCCCCTAAGACTGCCTTTAATACAATAATTATACTTGAATATTTGAAAAGTACTTTCACAATACTCAGACAGCAAAAGCTGCATTTTATACATTCATTTAAATAGTTCAAAAGAAGCAACCAGCCCCTTCACACATGGCACTAGGGGTAACATAGTAACATAGTAAATGACGGCAGATAAAAACCAGCATGGTCCATCTAGTCTGCCCAGCAAGATGGCAAGAGTAGGTGCACCTGTCGCTCTGTGCAGGCCACCCCTCCCCATGTCTTTGTTTAGGGGTAAACCCACCACTCCATGTAGGACACCCCTATTTGTTGAGATGTTATATGATTCAGAAGTTAGATGGTACCGTTTATCTTGTTTTTATCCTATTGCTGTAAAGGGATCCACTGTGTTTGTCCCATGCCTTCTTGAATTCCGTCACCATGTTTGCCCCCACCACTTCCATCGGGAGGGCATTCCAAGCATCCACCACCCTTTCAGTGAAAAAATATTTCCTGACAATGCCTTTCAATTTTCCACCTTGCAGCTTCATGTTATGCCCTCTAGTTTTACAGCTTCCCCGTCTTTGGAAGAGGTTTGTTTGTTCATCATTTCTCTTAAAGTATTTAAAGGTCTGAATCATATCTCCCCTGTCCCTCCTCTCCTCCAAAGGTACTATATCCTATATACGGCAATCCATAGACCTCAAAAATGGTGCCCAGAGAATATAAGACACAGTGCATAAACGGACCCCTGCAAACAAAGCAAGGTAGTTAGACACCACTTAAACTGCACTACAGGGACCCAACCAGTTTACTTACCTTTTCTATTACAGAAGGCTTGCATATATCACTCCTGCCCAAGAAGATCTTTGTTTTCACCCATAAGGGCTTCTGCAGGGGCAAAGAAAGCTGGGGGCCAGGAGAAATCCTGTGCACAAAAATAGCATCTGACACTATTTTTAAAGGGACTACTACCAATCAGACTCATCCCGACCCAATCAATAGAATGGGACCACTCAAAACAGCTAACCAACAACAAGGGAGAGCGCTCGAGAGTCACACAGCCAGTCACATCAGCAGAACATTCCAACTACTAGAAACCCCCCCCACTCTATTTTACCATTCAGACCTTCAGGTTCACGAGTGTTGAGGGTAAATATCCAGCTGATATTGGAGGGGGCAGAAGCTGCAGGCCATAACTGTGCGCAGGCATTTTAAAGACCGTCGCAGCAGTTCAGCTGAGCTGCCGCTTCACACGGGATGGGGTAGTGATGCCACCCACCAGTGTCTGCTGCTTTAGGCAACAGTCTAGTGGATGGGGCGGCCCTACCAACATCCCCTAGTGTGGTTTTTTTTTGTTGTTTTTTTGACTGTGGCTGCTGTTTTTTGCCCCAATGTAGTTGCAAGGCCTTGGACACTTTTTTGCATTATAGGATCCTCTGTGAGGGGCTCAATATCACTTTTGTCACCCCTGCAGCTCCTTTTATTTTTGTCATGCTGGTGAGCGCTGCAGCCACTTCAGGTGGAGCATGACAGGATATGTCAGAGGAACGTGAAGATAATGTCTGATGCAAATACCCATGACTTGTCTTTATTTTTGGTGCATCCATGAGATCTTGACTTGTTGCAGGAAAACAATACCTAGATATGTTCCTGGGGATTAGTAGTGTAAAAAAAATAAATAAAGCACTCTGGTGTTTCTAAGTCTGGCCTAAGTGTCTTATTTCAGAGGTATTGACCCTTAAAGAACTATGAGGATGTGCTGTTAAGAGAAACATTAGTCTCTCTGGGTCCAGTAATGATAGTTCACCAGGACCCATAGTTGATGAAGTCTGAACCACAGATATCAAAAGATTATAGTGTCTCAGCACTGGCCTTGAGAAATACCTCTTAGTGACATCATCACTGGTCCTCATTTGCATATAGTTGTGGGAGTAAGGAGAAACAGGTGTTAGAGATGTTTGTGAATATTAGTAGCTCAGGTTGGTGATCATGATGTTGGATTGTTCTCAGAGCTTGATTGTTTGATAGCAGACATTTCATCACCATTCAAGGGGACATCATCAATGTAGGGTTCCAGATGGTAATGTGCCTGAATGCTTGCACTTGTACTTAGAACATAAGATATGCCATACTGGGTCAGACCAAGGTCCATCAAGCCCAGTATCCTGTTTCCAACAGGTGACCAATCTAGGTCACAAGTACCTAGCAGTTTCCCCCAAAAGACACACAGGTTCCACAATGCTTGTATTGGGGTAAGCAGTGGCGTTCCCGGGTCCCCATTAATAATTGGGGTTGGTAGTGACTCAACACTTTGGTTTGCAGGGATTGGTTTCCCTGAGGGTTGCTTGGGTGTGGTGGCTGTTTCTGAGCCTTGTTACATCCATTGACCAAAAACTGGCAGTCTGTATAATCGCAGACCTACTCAATGACCAAACGATGTGAACAGGGTTGTGCACAACACAGCATACGTGAACTCCTCGAGCTGAGCCTATCAATTTACTTTGAATTGGATGGACACATTTATGAGCAACTGAAAGGATCACCATTGGGATCCCTCATATCTGGCTTTGTTGCTGAGATTGTGATGCAAAAACTCGAAAGCATCGCACTTCCACAAGTAAACCCAAAACTGTGGGTATGGTACATCAATGACACCTTTGTCATAATAATATGCAACCAAATTGAAGAAACATTCCAACTACTCAACAGCGTCTTTGAGGACATCTGGTTCACAATGTAAACAGCCAAAGATGACAAACTCCCATTTCTGGATGTTCTCGTCACGAGAACCAAAACTGGTGAATTTCACACATCAGTCTACAGGAAAGCAACACACACTGACCAAATCCTGGAATTCTACAGCAACCATCCGAAGTGTCACAAACAAAGCAGCATAAAAGCACTATTCAGAATCCCAATGCAACATGACAGATTCTGAAATGGAAGAAGAGAAATACCTATACAAGGCATTAACAAAGAATGGATACCCACAAAACTTCATCCACAGATACCTGTAACCATAAAACCCAAACCTCCAGACCAAAAGTACACTGACGATTCACCCTCCCTTACATCCAGAACAATTCCAAAATGACCCCGAGACTACTAAGAGACCACAGCATTACAGTAGCCCACAAACCAAATGCTGCCCTGAGAAGAATCCTGTCAAAACCGAAAGGACAACCAGAGGAAGATCAAAGGACAAATATTGTGTACAAAATTCAATGTGGTGACTGTGACTAGAACTGTCAGCCAAACAGGAAGAAAACTATCCATCAGACTACATGAATACCAACTAGCCAGCAAAAGACACGACCCACTCTCCAAGGTCTCAATCCACGAAGACATGGAAGAACACAAATTTAACTAGAACACAACTGAAATCATAGCACGAGCACAAATAAAGAGAATTTCTGGAAGCTGGTTTCCACCACAAACTCGATAAACAGCCATATCGACTTAGACCCAATCTACCAACCCCTGCGAACCAAAAAACTGAGGCACCACCAACAATGCCTGGGAACAGCAACCATACCCTGGCAACCCTCAGGGAAACCAACCAAATCAATCCCTGTGAACTATAAAGTGCTGAGTTGCCACCAACCCCAATATAAGTACAAATGCAAGCATTCAGGCACATAACCATCTGGAACCCTGCACTGATGATGTCCCCTCAAATGATGATGAAACATCTGCAATCAAACTGTCAAGCTTGGAGAACAATCCAACATCAGAAACAGGCATCCTCTCCTCTCACAGCACCATCACATAGAAGTCTGCTCGATCTCAGCACATGTGGGATGGTGAGGGTGTGAGGCCATGTCTGAAGGTTTGCCATACAGATACCTCATGTGATGCAGGAGGACATCAACTCTCTTCTTGTAGCCCAGTCACTCTTGGCATTGATAAACCTATTTGAGGAGATGAAACATACGATCCTGGATCCCTCTCAAGCTCACCTTCACTCTACCCGGCAATCAGCCTTTTTTTACATTGGTCTGGCTCTTTGGAACTCCCTCCCCACTGACCTCCGTTTAGAACAGTCCATGCCTACTTTCCGCTCCCGTCTTAAAACACATTTTTTCTCTACTGCTTTTAATCTCCCCCAGTGATTTCTGCTTCCCCTATGGTTTGCTCCTATTTGCAATCTATCTTCTCTATCCTGGCTTTCTTTTTCTCCTATACTTTTTAAGAAAAGAGTATTTTTTAAAGTATTGTTATTTTCCTTTTCTTTTTTAGCCATTTTATGTATTTTATAGTTTTATTGTAAACCACCTCGATGTAATGGGAGGCGGTATATCACGTGATTATAAACAATAAACAATAAACATATGCTGCCTTGTTATCTTATACCAGCATTGACTGTATCAACAGTGATGCAGAGAGGCATTAAATCTACCGTAGTTTGCTATTGCTTGAAGAAACCATTCCAATGCCAAAACATTAAAGGGCCTCAGAGTTTGATGCAAGCTATCACTTTGTCAGTTTTGAGTGCATTTGGTGAGAAAGCTCCTCCGAAGAACTGGTCAGCATCAAGGTCTAGAAAGATCTTGGTGAACAAGGGAAGTCCTCATAGAGGCCTTGCTAGCCAAATGCAAACTCAAATTTCTCCATCATTCCAGGGCCAATTTTTTTTAAAATTTTCAGATGCATTTCATTTAAAAAAAAATTATTCTTTTTAAAAACCCACATCTTGATTGTCTTTGATGAAAGCAGAGTTATATCTCCAGGAACAAGCAGGAATGTAGTCTTCACATATGGGTATCATCGGTACTGACAGAGCCTGCACGGGAACGCTCCCCAGCATCCAATAAGAAAGCTTTTGGGAGCATCCCACAGCGCCTGCGTGCTGCCTTCCCACCTTTCCAACTCTCCCTCTTCAGTTCTTCGTTTTCCGTGGAGCCGACAGAGCACATACCCTGTCACCGCAGAAAATCTATTCTTATTCTTTGTTTTTTTTGTGGTCGCATCTGCCTTCATTGGACGCCTACCGGTACCGCCAGTTCTCTTTTCTTCAAACATAGAGAAACCAGCTAGTGGTTTCAAGAAATGTTCTAAGTGTGGCGGTTCCATATCAGTCACCGACACCCATGACTGGCGTCTTAAATGTTTAGGTCCTGACCATTCTCCATCGGAGTGTCTCTCCTGCAGAAAGATGACCAAGAGGGGCCTGCAGAATAGAGCTGCAAAACCTGGTACCCTTTTTGCCGCAGATACGATGTCCGTTGCATCGATGTCTTCCAGGGCTTCATCTTCCTCCCATGGATCTCAGTTAACTAAACCTAAGTCTTCTAAGACTGGCCGGTCCTCAAAGGGTAGATCTCCTTCCAAGTATCGAGATGCCACTGGCATTGTCCTTGAGGAAAGTTCACCGGCAAAACAGCCCCGGCGGAAGGCTTCGGCTTCCAAAGCACTAACAGGGCTCCAGAATGTTCCAGAGGCTTCCACCTCTGCAGAACTATTGGTGCCATGTTCTGGGGTCGTGGCCACTTCCACCGGTACCGACACCCAAGCATCAGCAGGGGCGATGGATCAGAGAATTCTCGCTATCAAACGCAGTTTAGCGTCTCTCTTAGCAGCTTCAGTACCGCTACGACCACTACAGACGGTTCCACGGGTATCGGTACCAACATCGATGCCGGTACCAACTGTAACTGCCTCAGCCGATATGCTTCCCCCCATGCCGAGCCTTGAGTCTATCTCAGGTATCGAAAGACCAGTACCGAGACACCCCAATAGTGACTTCAAACTGTACCGGTACCGTGCATTGCAGGGACACCCGGCAGAGAGATACTTTGAATCTTCTGATTCCAATGACTCTGCCAACTCTGCCGGTACTAGAGCAATGCTTCCGGAGGATCCATCTCCTTCTCAGCGTAGAATGTCTCCTTCAGAAGATATGTCCTTCCAGGATTTCATACATGATTTAGCTCGAGGTCTTGCAATCACGGTGACTCCAGAAAAGGAACCCAGAGCAGAAGAATTAGAAATTCTTCAATACCCTAAGGCTCCTAAAGAGGCAGGTACTCTGCCCATTCATGGGATCTTGCATGGTCTTATGATAAGAATGTGGGAAACTCCTTTAATGGTGTCTCAACAGACTCAATGACTCAATGCCATGTATCGGGTTCCAAGCTGTCCTGGTTTTCAAAAGACTGTTACCACACCATTCAATGGTAGTGGAATCGGCAGTGCATAGGATTGAGAGTGCTAAAACACATTCTTCCAATCCTCCAGGCTGTGAATCGAGGACACTCGATGTCTTTGGGCATTGATGCTTCCATTCCTCCTTGTTAGCCAAGATCAGCTCTTACATTCTCTATATGGGAATGTTCCTCAAGGAGGTTGCAGGAGACTTGGAGCTCATGAGCCCTCTTCTTCCTGAGGACAAAAGAGGGGAATTTCTAACTCTGGTCAAACATGCCCAGGATGTTTCAAAGTTTGTAAACCGTGCAACCTTTGATTGCTTTGAATGCCTTAGCAGAACCTCTGCTATCTCCATCGGTGCACGTCATATTGCCTGGCTTCAGGCATCAGACTTAGAAATATGGGTGCAAGATAAACTGGGAAACATTCCTTGCACAGGAGAAAATCTCTTTGGCAAGGATTGGCAAGACGAGGCTAATCAGATTGAATCTGAAAATACCACTTTAAACAGACTGTCAGTCTACAGCCAACCCAGCAAAGAAAAAGTCAGTCAAGAAACCCTTTTTCAACAAGAAAAAGAAGTGTTACCCATCTTACACCCATCAGGGTCACTATCCAGTTCATATTCTCCAAAAGGGAGAACAGCAGAGGAAGCCACAAGTTCTAAGAGCTCAGCAGACTCAGCCTCCTCAGGGGCTTTGACTCCTTCCTAGAATCCTCCACCATCCCCGGCAAGTTATGCCATTTTGCCAAAAGATGGCAACAAATAACATCAGAAAACTGGACTCTGTCCATTGTACGAGAGGGGTACAGACTTCATTTTCACAGCATGCCCCCTAAAGCAGTTCAGTTTTAAAGTCCCTGCCACTGATCTCTTAGGCCAAGAGGTCGCATCACTTCTTGCTCATGGAGCAATAGAAGTACACATACCCCAACAGGGTACGGGGTTCTACTCCCCCTATTTTCTCATCCCAAAGAAAACGGGAGGACACAGACCTATACTAGACCTCAGAGAATTAAACAAATATTTGTTCCGAGAAAAATTCAAGATCTCCCTCGGAACACTCCTGCCATACCTTCAGAGTCAGGATTGGCTATGTTCTCTAGATCTAAAGGATACATATACGCATATTCTCATCCATTCAGATCACAGGAAATTCCTTTTCCAGGGAAGATGCTTCCAATACAAGGTTCTTCCCTTCGGTCTAGCTTCTGCCCCAAGAGTCTTCACGAAATGCATGGCAGTGGTAGCAGCATTCCTGAGAACTCTAGGAATATTCGTCTTCCCCTACTTAGACGACTGGCTCATTCGAGCATTGACAGCTCCATAAGCCAGCTTCGCTCTTTCTCGCACGATGCAAATTCTTCGCTACTTGGGATTGGTCATAAACCTCCCAAAATCTCATCTCACCCCCTCTGTCCTTGGAATGCATAGGGGCTCGTCTAGATACCAGACAGTAAAGGGCTTTCATACCACAGCGCAGCGGTCTTGGTATAGTGCAGCTGGCATCCCAAGCAGCTTTGAAAGTCTTGCTGACTACTCGGGAAATGCTTCAGCTTCTGGGGAATATGGCATCCACTCTCCATGTGGTTCCCTATGCTCGCCTTCACATGCGAGCAGCCCAGTGGACCCTATCGTCTCAGTGGACACAGGTCTCGGGCCGCCTGTCGGACAAAATCAGAAACTCCACACTTCTCATTTTGTCCCTTCAATGGTGGCAATCACTGGAAAACCTTCTCATAGGCTCTCCTTTCCAGCAGCCTCAATTCCAAGCAACCCTAACAGATGCGTCCAAGTTGGGTTGGGGGGCTCACTTGCACGATCTCTCAACTCAGGGTCTCTGGACCCCACAGGAGGCTTGTCTTCACATAAACCTCCTAGAACTCAGAACCATTTTCCATGCTTTTCGAATATTCCAGGCCGAGCTCAGCTACAAGACAGTCCGGGTCCAGATCGACAATCAGGTAGCCATGTTCTATGTGAACAAGCAGGGCGGAACGGGCTCCCTGTTATGTCTACTCTTTGCAGATGATACCAAAATCTGCAATAGAGTAGACACCCAAGAAGGTGTAGATAACATGAGGATGGATCTAGCTAAGCTTGAAGAATGGTCTAGAATTTGGCAGCTGGGATTTAATGTTAAAAAATATAAGGTCATGCATTTGGGCTGCAGCAATCCAAGGGAGCAATACAGTATAGGAGGTAAAGTACTTTTGTCCACTAAAGAAGAGCGGGACCTAGGCGTGGTTGTGTCTGATGATCTTAAAGTAGCTAAACAGGTAGAAAAGGCGACGGCAAAAGCTAGAAGGATGCTTGGGTGCATACGGAGAGGAATGGCTAGCAAAAAAAAGGAGGTGATAATGCCTCTGTATAAGTCTTTAGTGCGACCTCATTTGGAGTATTCTGTGCAATTCTGGAGACCGCACCTTCAAAAGGATGTGAACAGGATGGAGTCGGTGCAGAGGGTGGCTACTAAAATGATTGATGGGCTTCATTATAAAGCATATGAGGACAGACTTAAGGATCTTCATATGTACACCTTAGAGGAAAGGCGGGATAGAGGTGATATGATTGAGATGTTTAAATACCTCCGTGGCATAAATGTTCAGGGAGAGAGCCTCTTTCAATTGAAAGCAAGTTCTGCTACGAGGGGACATGGGATGAGGGTGAAGGGAGATAGATTCAGGAGTGATATGCGGAAATATTTCTTTACAGAAAGAGTAGTGGATCCATGGAATAGTCTCCCAGTGGAGGTGGTAGAGATGAGGACAGTAACTGAATTCAAAAAAGCATGGGACCAACACAGAGGATCTCTAAAGGTAAAAAGTGGACTGTTGTAGCTGTTATGGAAGGACAGACTAGATAGGCCATGTGGTCTTTTTCTGTCATCATGTATGTTTGTTTCTATGTAACAAAGCTTTGCGACTGGGCCCTCGCCAGAGAGCATCAAATCCACCTCCTAGTGGTATATCTTCTGGGCATTAAAAATCTTTGGGCAGACAAACTCAGTCGAATACTGCTGCCATACGAATGGTCTCTTCACTCAGACCAGCTTGCTTGAGTGTTTCGAATCTGGGGAACCCCAGATATAGACCTCTTTGCAAGTCCATAGAATGCCAAACTTCCCCAGTTCTGTTCCAGAATTCCAGCTCAAAACTGTCAGGCAAGAGATGCTTTCCTCCTCCACTGGGGTCAGGACGACTTCTATGCCTTCCCGCCCATTCCCCTCATTCCCAAAACATTTTTCAAGCTTCAGAGACAAAGGTCATATGATACACATAGCTCCATGTTGGCCACGGCAAACGTGGTATCCTCTGCTTCTACATCTCTCTTAAGCCACGCCCCTGGAGTTGGGATATGCTCCAGATCTTCTTTCCCAGGAGGACGGGACGCTGTTGCTCCCGAATCCCCAGTCCCTGCATCTCAGGGCCTGGTTGCTGAAAGCTAAGAACTTCTGGATATCAACCTTTCTCAACAGGTAAAGGATATCCTTGTGGCTTCCATAAAACCCTCCACAAGGCGATTCTACTCCTTCAAGTGGAAAAGGTTCTCTGTATGGTGTTCTCAATGGGGATTTAACCCCCTTTCGGTGCCTGCGGAATTGCTACTGGTGTATCTCCTCCATTTCTCAAATTCTGATTTTAAAACCAATTCAATATGGGTCCATCTTAGTGCCATTGCAGCTTCTTGCAAGCCTCTGGATGGACAACCTATTTCCTCTCATCCACTCGTAGCAAGATTTATGAGAGGTCTACTCTTAACAAAACCTCCCATTAAGCCACCGCCGGTGGCATGGGATCTGAATCTTGTTCTCGGGCAGCTCATGAAACCGCCCTTTGAGCCTTTAGCCACTACAACTCTAAAGTTTTTCCTGGAAGGTCATCTTCCTAGTTGCTCTCACTTCTGCAAGACGCATCAGTGAGTTACAAGCCTTAGTGGCGGATCCTCCTTATACAAGATTTCACCATGATAAGGTAGTTCTTAAGACTCATCCTCACTTTATGCCAAAGGTGGTCTTGCCTTTTCATTTAAGCCAAGCGGTTTACCTTCCTGTATTCTTTCCTAGGCCTCATGCCTCTAATGCAGAAAGGGACCTTCATACCTTAGATTGTAAAAGAGCCATGGCTTTTTACCTTCAAAGAACTAAGCAGTACAGAAAATCTTCTCAGCTTTTTGTTGCTTTTGATTCTAGTCATTTGGGGACTTCCAGTTTCCAAAAGAACTCTCTCTAGGTGGATTGCAAATTGCATATTTATTTATTTTACTTAACATTTCTTATATAGCGCCTTTCATGATATCAATGCGAATTACAAACTGAAATTACATTGAACAGGGCATTATAACTTGGAGATAACTATTTTACAGGGAACATGGGCAATGTAGGTTTTTAAGTGGCTTGCCCAAGACCACAAGGAGCACCTGTGGAACTAGAAACCCCACTCCTTCCGACACAAGGTTGCTGTCCTCTAGTGGGATTTGAACCCCCAACCTTCTGGCCTGAGGTACCTTGCCCCAATCACTAAGCCACTCCTCCACTCCTTTGCTTATCCTCAACTCCTTTGCATATCCTTTGCTTATGAGAGTAAGGGACTTTCTCTCGAAGGCCATGTCACAGCTCACAATCTGAGAGCAGTGGTAGCCTCTATGGCTAATCTTTATTCTGTGTCCATTCCATTCTGTGTCCACAGCCACTTGGGCTTCGGTACACACGTTTACAGTCCACTACTGCTTAGACAAGGACTCCCATCGTTTGGCCAGGCTGTTCTCCAGCATCCCTTTCAGACTTAGTACAACTCCTACCTGCCAGAGATCCATGGGAGGAAGCATGACCCATCTCACCATGGGTTTGCAGCTTTCTGGGGTCACCCCCCCCCTGGCATCTCTCAGCTGGGGAGTCCCTATATGTGAAGACTACATTCCTGCTTGTTCCTGGAGATAGCATAGTTACTCACCAGTAACAGGTGATCTCCGGGAACAGCAGGAATTAAGTCTTCACAACCCACCTCCCTTAGGAGTTGTCTCTCTCTTTCTCTCCTTTTGTCTCAGCTATAAACTCAACTGAAGAGGGAGAGTTGGAAAGGTGGGAAGGCAGCACGCAGGCATTGTGGGATGCTTCCCAAAGCTTTCCTATTGGACGCTGGGGAGCATTCCCGCCCAGGCTCCTTTGGTACCAACGATACCCATATGTGAAGACTTAATTCCTGCTGTTCCCGGAGATCACCTGTTACAGGTGAGTAACTATGCATTACCTGTAGCAGGTGTTCCCTAATAGCAGAATAGAAGTCCTCACAATTCTCACCCATCCTCAAAGGAGTTGGCTTCTACCAGCATTTTAGCTATGTACAAATGCAACTGCTCCTGCTCGGTAACTTAGAGAGCTTTGAATACCTTTTGCTAATTAGGTTCCATTGGATGAGGTCATAATGTGAGGACTTCTATCCTGCTGTTCCCAGAACACCTGCTATAGGTAAATAACTTTGCCATCTTTGGCATCTGGCTGATGTTGCCAGCCTTTTTGTCAATAGGTGGCATCCAGTGCCATTCACTTCTGAAGGTCTCGCACAAGAAGGAAAGAGCAGTGGCACAATAGTTGGCTTTTTATTGCTTTAAAATAGGAATATGATTGAACGTAGTCATGAGTATTATTGTATGCAAATAGTCTCTTTGCAGTGCTGATACTAGCTGAAAACTGGGTTGAGATCACAAACTCATTGCATATACAGTAGCTGCCTGAATAGCCATTGGATGAGAAAGGCGTGAGCTAGTGGCTTTCCTGTGCTAATTCTCTGTTACCAGATCCTCTCAATGTTGCTGCTTTGTCTTTCAGGAGAGGAAGCTGTGTGCCCATCCGTGGATCGAAATCTATAAAGGAGACAAAATCTACTTTATATGTCCTCTTTCACGCCAGGGAGATTTCTATGTCCCAGAGATGAAAGCAATACAAAAGAAAAGTCAAATGGAGATGGAGGGGGAAGACGGACAGACAGATAATACAGGTTTGAAATAGATTATGCTTTCTTATTCCCTCTTCTCGTTCCTTTTATATTTCTGGTGTATAATACATTTAAGTAATAAATTAATAAGACTTCCTCTTAACTAGTCGGCAAACTCATGCACATCCATCTTAGTCTTGAACCAATTATGCTGTTTCTGTGTACATGGTTAGGTAACCCATCCCTTGGGACACACCCAGCCAGTCTGCTTTTCAGGCTATCCACAACAAATAATGCATGAGATAGATTTGCATATAATGATAGCAGTGAATGCAGAGATCTGTCGTGCACTGTCATTGTGAATACCCCTGAAACCCAGGCTATTCACAATGACTATGCATGAGTGAGATCCACATTCACTGCCTATAATATATGCAAATCTATCTCATGTATATTTGTTGTGGATAGCCTGAAAATCAGACTAGCTGAGTGTCCCAAGGACTGGGTTGGGAATTGCTACTGTAGTTTAAAAAGCAGGCTCTATGCGCTGAAAAAGAAAAGTTCTAAATTGCTTCTTGCGTTTAGACATACTAAGTAAGACTAGAAAATCAACCAACTGGCTAGCAGAGAGAAAAACAAAGATGGGGGAGCATGCTTTTGAATTCTATCCTGTTTTGACTCGCTCATTAAGTCTGTTCCAAGCATCTATCACACTTTCAGCAAAAAAGTATTTCCTTTTGAGCTTCTCTCTTATCTAACCCTTGACGTGTCCATTCTATAGCAAATCTGATCTAGAACCCTACAGGGCAGTTACCATCAGAACTTTCCCATTAATTCTTACTGGCCGACCTGGAATCTGTTTCTTAAACTATCTTACATGGAATGCATAAACAATAATGATATCCCTCTACAGTTTGAAATCCTTTGATATGAAAAGATCTGTCAGACCTTTGGAGTCCTTTTGTAATTTTTCCCTTACTTGCCATGTGTTTGTTGCTGGGTGAAATTGATGTCAGCTTTCTGTGATAAGTTTTGTGTGTGTGTGTGTATTGGTTTTCACTTCAGCAGAGTCTCTTGTAAGGAAAAAGAGCTAGAATACACTTAATATTTTTTTAAGGCGATAACAGGTTGGTACTAAATACCAACGTCTGGTCTCCAGAGAAAAGCAAAACTATGCCTCTGTGAGCATGCGTGCCTGCTTCCCACCTGCTGGTCCCCATAGAAGCCGCTTTTTCTTCTACTGTTACTGTGCTGCACGGGTCACGGGTCTCCTGTTTGTATGCTTTTGCCTGCCTTTTTTTATCCACTTTTAACCTGCCTTTTCTGCTCTTCTACCACAAAAAACAAACAAAACAAAAGTGAAAGTAACTTAAAGAAAAAGACATCAGCTCCTCACTCATGGCACTTCCCCTAAGTCGCAGGCCTTCGCCTCTCCTCCTCTGTGGCAGCCACAAACTGGAGTTCTCTCAAGAGCAGGAGGTATTAAAAAACAAAACAAAACAGAGGCTGGAACTGGACAACACCTACCCTTTAGACAGCCAGTTAACAGCTTAATTAACAGCCCAGCTCATTTCTTGGTTTTTCCTGCAGACAGGGCACCCCTCGCTCATCTTCAGCCTCTGCGGGGCACCCCAAATGTCTGAGGATGCCATTTGCTCGTCCCCCCTTCCCCCTTTGGGCCTGATCATGGCACGTGGGGCAGTTTAGGGGAGGCTGCTCTGCCAGAGCCTGCTTCTCCCCCAGCAATGGCACACGGGCCTCAACCCGCCTTCTACGCAGGTTTATTCCACCCCACACCAATCTCATTTAACCCCATTTCTTGCCTTCTATTCCCCTGTCTGCCAAGTAGCCAAAGCAAAAGGAAAGGCAAAGCATAAGGCTAAGCATGGCAGCAAACATACATCCACATCAGCAGCTTTTCCTCCACCTCTAAACGGTCTGGGGCCGAAGCACAGGGTTTCCACTGCCAAAGTTACTGGCCACGTCCCCCAATAGTCCCCCCAGCCCTGTTTGGGAGCCTTTTGCATCTCAAGCCTCCCTACTGTCTCTTTCATACATTTCTACAGGACAGCTCTCTTCTCCAGGGGACTGCAGCCTCTCCTAACCCACCCATAGTAGATAGCCCCTGCAAACCCAGGCAGCCTCACTCCCTACTAGTCCACTAGCGCCCTCCCCCACCTCTGGACAATGACACGGGCTCCCTGCATTCTTTCTCAGCCCCATGGGAAATCTATGAGCCTTCCGCGGATGACCTCTCCCTCCTGGAGCATGATCCTCCAGAGGCACCTGTGGAGGACCTTTCTTACTTAAAATTCCTCCAAAAGATCTCACAGGCATTGGCCCTCAATGATTCCTGAATGCCCACTAACAAGTGGGTCTTGTAGTCCATCCTCAAGGCCTGTGGCGCACCCAAGGAGGTCCCAGTCCTAGTCCACCAGATACTCCTCAATCTCCACACAGTTATCTGGAAAACTCCTACATCAGGCAGCACCATGTCCTGATGCCTGACCCAGAAGCACAAGGTTTTCCTGGCCCCGGGATTCCAACATCAGCTGCTTCCGCATCAGTTGGTCATCTCAAAGGTAGCCTTAAAGAAATCCAAGAGTTCCAAGACTCCTTTACAAATGCCCCTGGGCAGGGGCGGAGCCTAGAAACGAGCAGGATGGTTGCTTAGAGCTAACGCTCCAGAGGGGCCTGACAACAATCCTGCAAAAACGCCATCAATTTTGGTGTGGAATGGTTGAATTAGGGATCTGCGACATCAGGAGATGTCCGGGCCTAAGCCAACATGTTTAGATTTTCCCACTGCGCAGAACAGCACGAAACGTTCGAAAACGGAGCCCCCTTCCCCACAAAAGATGGCCACACGTGATCCCAAGGCCTTGCAAGAATTGTTAGCGGAGGTGTGGGCAATCAAAGAGATGGCCCGAGTAAACGGGGAGTCACTTGCGACAGTACAGGATGACATCGGGGCAATGCGTACCTGAGACAAGATAAGACAGAGCAAGTACTAGCAGTGCACGAGGAGCGGCTTCAACTGGTTGACAGGCAGGTCAAACAAATAAAAGCGCTACAGAGAGATGTTGAAGAAGGAAATAACTGAGCGCGCAGGAACAACATACGGATCGTGGGAGTCCAGGAGGGCGCTGAGGGGAGAGACATGCTGGCGTTTTTTTACAGAAGCTGATCCCTTTGGTGTTAAACCTTACGTTTGATCTTCCTTTTGAAATAGAGCGGGCACACCGGGTCCCCTCACAACCACAGCTCAGCAGCAAACGGTTGAGGCCTATTATCTTAGATACTTCGGTTTCAGCAGGTGGTTCAAATCATGGATGTGGTTCGTACACACTCCCCTCTGGAATTTGAGGGCCATAGAGTGTTTTTCTTTCGTGACTTCACCAAAAGCATAGTCGACCATAGGAAACGTTTCCTGGCTCTTAGGCCTCGGTTACAGCAGCTACAAGCACGGTTTGGATTAATGTACCCTGCCTGGATGAGGGTAACATTACACAACCAAACAAAAACTTTTGATGACCCAGAGATTCTTTGTGCATATCTGGAAGATAAGGAATTGTCTCAGATGCGATGAAATGATCTGGAAAAGGGAACTTCCTTTACTGGTTCATGTGGTGGATGTCCCTCATCTCGGACACAGGAAATGGGACTACACAATTAGTGTAATCGCATGGGTATCATTTGACACCTTTGTATTGTTCTATCTCTGAGAAATAATTGTTTAAGGTGTGGCTAACTTTATGAGCGAATATGTAAAAAAACATGATGATAATCTGTACTATAAACTTGAGACATCTTGTGGGGTAAGGGTAGCAGAGGATGTAAACAGTATAAATAATGCAGTAACATTGCTCCGTTAAACAGGGTGACGGAGTTAATCCTTCTGGTAAACCTCACTCTATGCCTGTCTTGCTCTCCTGGGCTTACCCAGTAGTTTCGGTAGGTTAGATATCCCTCCAGGGTTCAACGTAGTAACAAAAGAGTCTGTCTTTAGCTTAGCAGTGCTAATTGATAAGTTGAATGTTAGCTTAGACAAAATGGCCTTGTGTCATCCCCTAAAGAAAACTACAAAGATTGGAACAAAAGTAGGGCATCTGATGACATATTTAATAAGTACGCAGTCATACCCAGCCTTTGGCTTATATAAGATTGATAGATAACTGAAATGGTGGTCCTCAAGATTCTATCACTAAATATGAAGGGTATTAACAACCCCATAAAAAAGAAAATAATTCTTTATGGGCAGCAAGAAAAAGTTGACATCTTGTTTATTCAGGAGACTCATTTAAATATGAGAGAATCCTTGAAGCTCCACATAAAATCCTTTTCATTAGTGGCCTATTCTGCAGAAAAAGTGATGCAAACTCGCTCAGACAAGGAGGGGAGATGGGTTAAAGCCTGTCTTAAGATGGGAGAGCTAGAGTTGGCTCTTATCAATATCTATGCCCCTAACTTGGACAGCCCAGAATTTTTAAATTCCTTAGCG
This sequence comes from Ichthyophis bannanicus, assembly GCA_033557465.1. NCBI lineage: Eukaryota > Metazoa > Chordata > Amphibia > Gymnophiona > Ichthyophiidae > Ichthyophis > Ichthyophis bannanicus. The sequence goes on from CM066046.1 coordinate 49,846,063, forward strand.
GAGGAGGTACACGCTGTTCTTGCAATGCCAATAGTCCTAGGGGGAGATTTTAATCTTACTTTAGACCCGTTAATTGGTAAGAATCCCCCCTAAAACGGCGAAGCCTCTTAAGGCTCAGGCGGTTCTCTCCTCTTTGATGCAAGAAGCTGGGCTGGTGGATGTTTGGCGTCTACAACACCCTACAGACCGAGAATATACCTTTTTTTACCCGCCTCATCATTCCTTATCACGCATAGACCTTTTGATTTCTAAGATATTGATTCTCAATACAATGACTACAAACATCCACGCGGCCCACATTTCAGATCATTCGGCTGTATCTATATCACTGCAGGACAGCAAAATCGGTCTTACTCCCACGAGATGGTTTTTTGATAGATCTCTTTTAGACGATATAGATTTTTGACTGAAAATTCAGGCCGCTATGGCAGAGTACTTCCAATTTAACTCCCTTCAGGACACTGCGGGCTGGGTTTGGTGGGAAGGATTTAAGGCCTCCATAAGAACTACCATAACTAGCTTTGGTATCCACCGGGCAAGACAGAACAAGGAGAAATTGCATGATTTGGAAGTGCAAATAAAGGCTGGGGAGCGCATTTTAGCTAAGTGCTCTGATCCTTGTATCTTGCTGCGCTTGCAGCAACTGAGATTCAAATATAATGCGCTCCTGTCAAATGAAGCTTCGCGAAATGTAAAAGCGCAGAAAGGCGTTTATTACTGGGAAAGTAATAAATCTGGCCATTTGCTAGCTAATGCGCTGCGGGCCCGTAGAGATGCCGGCCGAATAATGGCATTACGTGATCCTCAAAGTCAGAACCTTTTAGTGAAATATGTGGAAATTGCAGAAACTATTAGATCCTTTTTTGCCCCTGTTTATACATCGGAAACAGAATTTTCACAGGAGGCGATTGCTACTTTGTTAGCCGGGATACAAATACCAACCTTAGACAAAGAAATATCCGAAGGGTTAGATGCTCTAATTTCTATTGCAGAAATATGTCAGGCCATTGACTCCTTGGCTACAGGAAAGGCGGCTGGCCCGGATGGACTCCCCATGGAGTTTTTCAAAACTTTCTCTAAAGAACTAGTCCCACAATTAAAGATATATTTTCAATCCCTAGAACAGGCGATTACCCAAATTGGTACATTTGCCTCAGCTAATATAATCTGGAAAAGGTAGGAAGGGAGCCTCAAATGGTAAGCAATTATTGCCCTATATCTCTGTTAAATGCGGACTATAAAATTTATGCAACTGTCCTGACTCGCCGCTCGTCCAAGGGTGATACCTTTGCTGATCCATCCAGATCAATACGGGTTTGTTCAAGGCAGGTCAACAGCTGATAATGCCAGATTATTATGTCACATATTGTTTGGTGCAGAGAACGTGACTGGCCCTATTGTTGGCATATCTCTAGACGCTGAGAAGGCGTTTGATCGCCTGGCATGGCCATTTATGTTCTCTGTCCTCAGTTGGTTTGGTTTTGGGAAAGGATTCCTTAATTTACTTAAGGTAATGTACATTCACCCCATCGCCACTATTTGTGTAAATGCCATCCAATCCAAGGACATAAAACTTAGTCGGGGCACTCGTCAGGGCTGCCCTTTATCCCCGTTGTTTAACCTCACATTAGAACCTTTAGCCCTCCTAGTGCGGCAGAATCCGAAGATCCATGGGGTGTCAATTGCCGATAAGGAAGTCAAACCTTCGGCATATGCCAACGATTTATTATTGTTTACCACTCCGGATTCAGTGTCACATATACTTGGACAGATTGAGCAATATTCCCGGTTATCGGGTTATAAAATCCAACTGGTCAAAGTCCATTGCTTTCCTGCTAAATTCATATGCACATAAAAGGGATATGCTGCAATTTCCATTTTTATGGGCGTCAAAGATGGTTAAGCATCTGGGGGTGCAATACTGTTATCCACTCAATGAGACCATTAAGTTTAATGCCAAGGCCGTGTTATCTAAAATCCGGATTATGACTGCCAAATGGTCTCCCTTGGCTCTGTCTTGGTGGGGTCGGTTGGAGACTATCAAAATGACCATTGTCCCAAAGATCAACTATATGTTAGAAATGTTGCTGTGCTGTTTGCCATTGCATACGTACCAACAGATGGAGGGGTTGCTAAGCCAATTTTTATGGAACAATAAACCTCCCAGAATAGCCCTGAAAAAGCTTAAATCTAGAAAGGACGACAGAGGGGTAAAATTTCCAGATTTTCAGTCCTATCATAGAGCCTTTTTATTAAAACAAGGCTCCAGATGTTTGGAGCAGCTAACAGATCAGAGTCCAGTTTGGCTGGCTCTGGAAGAGAATTTAGCAGCCCCCATTCCCAGGAAGTTTCTGTCTGGTATGCTGCTAGCAAGCAGGGGTGCCTCTCTGATAATATTGGACACACAAAGAGCCTTTTTAAGTTTAATGTACACTCCCGACTGTGGAGAAGGTTTCTTCATTCACTCCCCTGTGGTACAATCCCTTATTTAACACTAGAAGCTCCAAAGTGCATCAATTGATGCATTATCACGACGACTGCGTTTAGCATGAAATGCAGATGTGAATTAGTGTGACGTTACTTATTTGTTAAATACGTGCAGTATGTGACGTCATTACATTACATGACGTCATCGTGTTTGTAATGTCGGAGTAAAACTGTAAACAGAGATTGAGATGCGCCACCTAGCGGGAACATGAATTTATATCTAGAAGCCCCAAAGTACGTCAATTGACGCATCCAAGACAATTGAGTGCATTAATTGACATACTTTGGGGCTTCTAGGTATAAATTCATTTTACCGCTAGGTGGTGCATCTGTCATTAATTTTCAATGCACATATTTGAACATCTTGACCTTGCTAACAAAGTCATGGAAAATGACTGACATGGTTCTAGCAGTGGCGCTGGTATACAACTTTGAAGATGCATTTGCGTCAATTGACGCACTTTGGGGCTTCTAGTGTTAAGATTCAGAGGAAAGTGTTCACCTGGAGTCGGCGGTACTCAAGAGGTATCTGGACTATAGGCCAATTAATAGAGGGTGAAGCTTGGAAAAAAATTGATAGCCTGCAACGGGAATTTAACCTCCTGGGATCATCATATTTCTAATAGTTACAAATTAGACACTGCGTGGAGAAATCTGTGGTGGACATCAAGCTTTTAGGGGAGGAGGGGGGAATTGACCTCATGATCCAGAAAGCTACACAGGTAATAGGAATTGCCTCCTATTATTACAAATTGCTGACCCGAAACGCTCCCCTTCAGATACAAGGTTTGTAACACGTCTGGGAACACAACACAGCGGTTACTCTTCCTATACAGAAATAGAAAAACTTTTGGGCAAAACAAATCAGAATATCTAAATCTGCGTCTATTACTCAGACGCTTTTCTTTTTTGCCCATAGAGTTTACTTCACCCCAGTCAAAATGGCCAAGTGGGATGAGTCCGCCAGTAACAAATGTTGGTCTTGCCAGAAGACTATAGGTACGTTAGATCATATAGTATTTAGCTGCCCCTGTGTGCAGATCTTTTGGTCTCGAGTGTGGGAATGGATGCAAACAATTCTGGGGTTTAGAGCTCCTCTCCCTTGGGCAATCTTAGGATTCCGATCAGCAGCGGAGATACCATCCCTTAAAAAGGAATGTTACTTTCTACTTGATTTCATGGTGGGGATAACCATACATTTAATTGTTTGTAATTGGAAGCACACATATGATAATTGGCAAGCATGGTGGAATCAAGTATGCATATACAGTAAATATGAGCAAATGCCCAGAAAGGGTATATCGCAAGGTCAAACTAATCACCTTAAATGGAAGGCTTTGACAGATTTTGTGGCTCTAGCATGCTGAGATGACCTGTAATAATAGTCAAAATATCTAAGCTTTGTATTTAGCTGTAGGATATTGGATTCTATATGGTTGCTCCGATGGACTCTGGAGGGTAGTGGGGGTGGTTGTATTGTTGGATTGTTATGTACTAAGGTACACCAACATTATGTTATTTTCTATGCATGAATGTTGAAATGTTAAATAAAGATGATAAAAAAAAAATATGCCCCTGGGCAAAGAACAATGGATCTTAGACACCATGGGGCATAAGATCTATCAAAGTAGCACCTTGGCCATGCGTACCCTGGCCCATCAGCTGCAGATCCTTCATTACCATCATGATCTCCTCCTGTGCCTTGATGATTCAGCTCCCGAAGATCTAGCTCATCTGGTGACCTGTACCACCACATTCAGGTGACGCGCTGCACGGCTGTGCATTTCGGGGCTCCGGGAGGTTCTGCATAATTAGAGGACACTCCCTGCCTGGCGGACAGCCTTTTTGGCTCAAAGGTGCAAGAGGTTTCAGAAGTGAAGAATCACTCCTCCACAGTCTGGGAACTAACTGCCCAACCCACAGAGGCCCTCCCCCCATTAACTTGCTGACCGCTGCCTCCGTACCGGTGACCCTATCAATATCAGTACTTTCAGCAATTCTGCCCACTAGGCAGTATCAGCCCTATTCCAGGCCGCTGCAACAGCACATGCAAGCCCAGCCCTATGGCCAGTGTCCTTGACAGCAGGACAGGAAGACTCAACCCCTGCCTCAACCCGCCCTACCCAAACCCAACCCTGGCTTTTGACTATCTGCTGGTAGGGGGGTTGCGTCCTGTGCTTCCAGGAGGCCTGGCAGTCCATCACCACAGACCTCTGGGACCCCGCCATCATTCGTCATGGCTACAGACTGAACTTTTCCAGCCTTCCTCCATCACCTCTGCCCCGAACACCACCCTAGTGCTGGATCACCACGTTTCACAGTTGGCTCTGGAGATCCAACAATGCCTTCTGCATCCTAACTTGAAGAGTCTTTCTCACAGCATAGAGAATCCACGGGATCTGATTCACACAGATTCTCTACCGAAGAAGGTCCTCGCCATCATGCAAGCCTCACAGAAACTGGCCACGCAAGAGTTCTATTGCCACAAGTAATCCTGTTATCTCCAGGAACAAGCAGGAAGGAGTCTTCACATATGGGTACGTCGGTACCGACGGAGCCTGCGCGGGAACGCTTCCCAGCTTCCAATCAGAAAGCTTTTGGAAGCATCCCACCACACCTGCGTGCTGCCTTCCTGCCTTTCCCAACTGCCTCTCCTCAGTTTTCGTTTTTCCGCGGAGCCGGCAGGATGACCTCCTGTCACCGCAGGAAAATTCTTCCTTTATTTCTTTTATTTCTTACTTTTCTTGTGGTCGCGACTGTCTTCCCGACGCCACCGGTACCGCCGGTGTTTTCTTTTCTTTTCTTGTAAAATTTTTTCCTTTTAGTATTCCACGAGGTCTTAGGCCTTTCAGGCCTCCTCTCTTTTTTTCTTCATGGAACCGCCATTCACTTTCTCTAAGAGATGTTTAGACTGTGGCGGTACAACTTTATTGTTAGACCCTCAAAATCGGTGTCTAATCTGTTTGGGTCCTGACAACTGTTTTGTGAGAAGACGTCTTCAACATCGAGATTCCCTCGATGCACGGCTACCCTCCAAATCCGGGGCACCGATTTCTTCTTCTTCCATTTTGAATCAGGTAACCCACAAACAGTCTGTTAAGACTAACCAGGCCTCGAGTGGTAGGTCTCATGCACAGCTTGTAGACAGCTCCGGCTCTGCCCTCGATGGCTTCCTGGTTTCAAAACCCCGGCGGGAGTCTTCGGTCTCCAAAGCGTGTAAGGGGTATCGGGTTGTTCCTGGGGCTCACCCCCCACAGAACATACCTGAGCTGTGCATAGTGGTGGTATCCGCTTCGAGCGGTGCCGATACCCCTGCATCGGCACTGGTGTTGGATGAATCGCTCCTCACCAGGGATCGTCATCTGGCCTCCACGGTGCCTTCGGGACCGATGGATAAGCCCCAGATTGACTTTCCATTGTCGGTACCCTCCAGATGTGCATCGACAGCCTCGCTTCCCTCGATGCCGAGTCTGGAATCCATCTCCAGTCTGGAGGATTGGGTACCGACTTGCCTTGGTACCGTCTCAGGGCGGTACCGAGGTATCGGTCCTGATGGCTCGGATCCGCAACTTTCAGTTCTACTGAGACCGATTGAGTTGCCACGAGTAAACCTCCATTCACCGGTATCGGACATCGTACCAAGGTCGGTACCGATTGTTTCATTACCCTTACAGTCGGTGCCTTCCATACTTCGTTTCTCAGGCTCCTTGCCCTCGATGCCTAGTTTGGAATCTATTTCTAGTCTGGAAGACTGCGTACCAATACATTTTGGTACTGACACCGATCGATACCGGTGGCTGGCTACTGAGGATAGCAGCGGGAAGTTTCCGGTTCCCTCGATACCAATTCAGGAGTCACCAATGACTACTCCGATGTCTTTGTCGAGCCCGACTTCGACATCGGTACTGGTCTTGACTTCAGTACCGGTATCCACAGTAGCATCGTGGCAAACTCCTACCATGCTTTTTTCAACAGCATCGCTCCATTCTATACCAAGCTTGGAGTCGATACCTGGCATGGACAATGTGGTAAGGACGGTTGCTGCTCCTGATTACCGGTACCAGCAACCATCCCTTAAGCATTCCACACTGCACCCTACAGGATCATCTATTTCTATATCTTTGAATAACTCTGTGGCTGCTCAGGCTAGTTCTTTAGATCTAACCAGTCAAAGGGAGATTTCTGTCAAGAATCCCTCTTTTCAGAGTTTCCTCCTGGATATAGCAAGATCCCTTGCCATTCCTATTCCAGGACATGATCCTGTACAAGGCTCTGTTTCTACCAATGCAAAGGACCACATAATGCTTCCTTTGCATCATTCCTTGCAGGATATTCTTCTAGGAATGTGGGAAACACCTTTTAGGGTACCCCCACCCCCCCAGGGCAACTGATCTCTTATATCAGGTGCCCCCCTCTCCTGGGTGTCAAAAGACTCAACTTCCTCATCATTCCATAGTTGTGGAATCAGCAGTGAGGCGGATTAAGAGTAAGAAAAAGCACTCCTCTTATCCGCCAGGTCGTGAGTCTAAGACACTAGATGCCTTTGGATGTCAAACCTTCCAAACATCTATGCTTTCTGCAAGAATTCTTTCATATATTTTCTATGAGTCTTTCTCTTGAGGAAGTCACAAAGCAATTACATCTTTTGACTCCTTTTCTTTCAGTTTTCCAAGAATATCTCTTGGTTTCTTTCTCGTGCTTCCCTAGACTCTTTTGAGTCTGTCAGCAGGACTTCTGCTATAGCTATAGGGGCACAACATAGAGCCTGGCTCCAAGCTTCAGATTTGGCCAAGTGGGCACAACAATGACTGGGACATACTCCTTGCACTGGAGACAATCTTTTCAACAAGGAGTCTTTACGTCAGGTTACTCAGTTGTCCACTGATTTACCTGTTCCTAAATGTCCTTCTACACCTTCTTCTGTCCCAGTAGGTAGGAAATGTCCTACCAAACTTTCTTCCCACAGGAGAAGAAGGTTTTATTCCTCACTTGCCCATCATACAGATGTTTCCCTACAGGGGAGGCATCGTCCTGGTCTGAAGAATCCAACTTCTCACCAAACTCAGCAAACCCAGCCTCTGCAGGGTTTCTGATCAATCATCTTCACATGCTTGTGACCCTTGGGGTTTGAATCTACAGTTGCTTCTTCTCAACAGAGGCAACCTATTTTCTCATTCTAACCCCTATGCCTGGATGTGTTTCCAAAAGACATCCATTTTTTATATGAGCTGTCAGAATGTTCATGCTTATAAGTCACAGGTTTCTCCTCTTCTCTTCCCAGAGAAAGAGGTCTGACCACTATCAAATGATAGTTCCTGTGCTAGCATGTGTTTCCTTTTTATGGACTTACTACTTGGTAAGTCTCTTCTTCTTCAGCTCTATTCTCTTCACCCTCTTACCACTGTAAGAGCAAACTTACTTATTGGAGGGTTTTCTTCTCAACCCCTCTAAGTGTATCACTTTCCAGTGCGGAGTTTTCCTTCCTGAGTTTCCTCCCCTGACTTGTTTTTACTTTAAAGCAGTTTATAAGAACATAAGAACATAAGATATGCCATACTGGGTCAGACCAAGGTCCATCAAGCCCAGTATTCTGTTTCCAATAGTGGCCAATCTAGGTCATATATTACCTAGCAGTTTCCCCAAGAGACACAAGTTCCACAATGCTTGTACTGGGTCAAGCATTGATATCTTCGGTCACTTCTTAATAATGGTTTATGGACCTTTCCTCCAGGAACTGTCCAAACCTTTTTTAAACCCAGCTACACTAACAACCTTTACTACATCCTCCGGTAACAAATTCCAGAATTTGATTACACGTTGAGTGAAAAAATATTTTTTTTTATTAGTCTTAAATAGTTTACCCTGTAGCTTCATTGCATGTCCCCTAGTCTTTCTATATTCTGATAAGGTAAACAATCGATCTACGTTTACCCGTTCCACTCCGTTCATTAATTTATAGACTTCTATCATATCTCCCCTCAGCCGTCTCTTTTCCAGGTTAAAGAGCCCCTAACCATTTTAGCCTTTCTTCATAGGAGTATCCTTCCATCCCCTTTACCATTTTGGTGGCTCTTCTCTGTACCTTTTCTAAAATCGCTATATCCTTTTTAAGATATGGCGACCAGAATTGCACACAATATTCAAGGTGCGGTCTCACCATGGAACGATATAGAGGCATTATAATATCTTTTGTTTTATTTTACATTCCTTTCCTTATCATACCTAGCATTCTATTTGCTCTCTTGGCCGCCGCTGCACACTGGGCCGAGGGTTTTAACATGGTATCCACAATGACGCCTAAATCTTTTTCCTGGGTGGTGGTTCCTAATGTGGAACCTTGCATCGTGTAACCACAGTTTGGGTTGTTCTTCCCTAGATGCATAACCTTGCACTTGTCCACATTAAATTTCATCTGCCATTTTGATGCCCAGTCTTCCAATTTATCAAGATCCTCTTGCAATTTTTCACAATCCTCTTGGGTTTTAACAACTTTAAATAGTTTTGTGTCATCTGCAAATTTGATAACCTCACTCGTTATTCCACTTTCCAGGTCATTTATGAATATGTCAAAAAGCAGCGGACCCAGCACAGATCCCTGGGGTACACCACTATTCAATTTTCTCCATTGGGAAAATTGGCCATTTAGCCCTACCCTCTGCTTTCTATCTTTTAACCAGTTCCCGATCCACAATAGTACACTGCCTCCTATCCCATGACTCTTTAGTTTTGCCAAAAGTCTCTGATGAGGGACCTTGTCAAAGGCTTTCTGAAAGTCCAGATACACAATATCAACCGACTCACCTTTGTCCACCTGTTTATTCACTCCTTCAAAAAAACATAACAGATTAGTAAGACAAGATCTTCTTGTCTAAAGCCATGTTGGCTGTCTCCCATTAGGTTGTGACTATCTACATGCTGAGTAATTTTATTCTTTATGTTTATCAGACATGTACAGAGTTTTCTACTCCTGTCTGTTCTTTCTGTTTCTTTTATCAATAATATTCTTTCTGCTGTCTGGCCAGCAGTTGCCTATGCAGGAGCTGTAATATTTGCTCTACTAATTCTTGCCCACAAGCAACCAGATTTGTTCTCCTCTAACATTCTATCTGGTCTTAGTAGTGGCTCCAAATTAGTGTTTTCCATCTATCTTGGAGATTGTTCCACTACAAGCTTTCTGGGTTGCTCTTCTATTTCTGCCATCTCCATCCTCTGGATTTGGCAGCATAGTGGGCTACGATACTGGCTCTAGCAGCCAGTCCTATCTCCTCATTCTCCTGCATCATGCTCTCTGCGATCCTACAGAGAAGCTTTCCACTATGGGCCCTTGCTAGAGAGCATGGGGTTTTTTTCTCCAACAGCTATTCTAGATGGTTGGAAAAGGCTTTTCTGTCATGTCTTCCATGACTAGAAGGATCTCCCTTCTTTTGCTATCTCCTTTTGCCATAAAGGACATAAGCTTCTCTTATCTAAGGGCTTAAAGAGTTGCCTATTCCCTGCTTTGGTCCATGGCATTCCCAATCGCAGATATGCTCTTTCTCTTTGCAGCTTGTCCTCATGGTAAGAATGCATAATACCCTTTTGCCCTTCAGCAGGTCAACATGGTACCTCATCCTTTTCTGTCTTTTGTCTACTTACCATGCTAGAGTCCTGAACGGCTTCGTACTTGCTGATTATAGATGGATATTATCCTCTATTTCTCATGTAACCATCCTGGATGTTTTTCTAGCTAGCATCCTGGCGGATCATCACCAGGTGGAATAGATTCTCTATGTATCTCCTTGACCATCTAGTCAACCCTCTAGGCAAAGGTTATATTTTTATTTATCTGTAAGAGCATTATAATTTGTTTATAATATGTACATAGTCTCTCCCTCGTTTTTACTCCATGTTTACATTCCCTGTTCAATGTAAAAAACTTGATGTAACTGCTTACATTCTTGTATGTTCTGTTTCAAATGTAAACCGCACTGATTATAATAGCGCGGTATATAAGAAATAAAAATAAATAAATAAATAAATGTATCGTCTCAAGTAGGTTGCACCTTCTTGTTTTAGATGAATCTTTCCTCTCCACATGTCCTATGTGAATACCATGCTGTAGGCAGATATCTGTCTGTTTAATTACAGACACCCATATTTAGGCCTACGTACTGAGATTATCTTTATGTGTATTTTATGCCTTTCCATATCTCACTATAGATATATTCTATATGTCTATTCATATATCTATATGTAGGTATATATATATGTGTGTGTATATATATATATATATATATATATATATATATATGTATCTGTCAAGATATTCCATTATAGATATGTCTCTGCATACTTATCTAGGAGTAGCCTAGTGGTTGGGGCAAGGTACTTCAGGCCGGAAGGTCGGGGGTTCAAATCCCACTAGAGGACAGCAACCTTGGGCCGGAAGGACTGGGGTTTCTAGTCCCACAGATGCTCCTTGTGGTCTTGGGCAAGCCACTTAACCCTCCATTGCCCATGTTCCCTGTAAGTATTAGTGTATGTGTCTCATATCCCCACGTGTTAAATGTATCCCCCAATTGTGTTGTGACCGCTTTGATTGAAGGATAAGGCGGTATACAAAAAACTGTCTAAAAAAAAATAAAAAAAATCTCACTGTCTATATTTGTATAGCTTCTGTTCTGACAGAGGGATTTTTTCCCATACCCCTGCTATCCAGCAGGTTTGGGTTTCTACACACTCAACCACTCCTGTGGTTCTCAACAATTTTTATACCATAACCTAACGGTTTAGGTACTTCTGAAGCTCTCCATACCTAATGTCTCTCCTAGCTTACCCCAGTTAGGAGAGATATTGTAGATCTTCAGTTAATCACAGGCTTAATGCCTCAGACATTTGTCCTCTCTTTCTGGGATACAAGGGGTTCCTATTCCTTTTCCCCACAAGGACTGTGCCTATTTGTCCAAATCGGTTAGCCTTTCTCTTTTGCTCCCAAGAGTGAGTGCTCTGCCGCCAAAAGAGTTTACTTTACCATACAGCTTTTCGCTGAAGGCCCACCGTTTTTGTACTACCCCAGTTTCCCCTACCTAGGGATTCCTGTTGTCTTTCAGGATTTTGACCTCCTAGGTTTTCCAACAGGTTTGTTACCTCTTTCTGGAGTGAGGTCCTCTTTACGGTTCCTCTACTGGGTTCCCAGTAGATCCATGAACCTACATATTCCTATACAATCCTGTACCGGAGGTCCATATTGCAGCTTTTGCAATATCCTTAATAACAATCATCATCCACACATGGACTCCTCTACTGCAGTCCTGTGCTAGGTTAGCTGTTCTGCAGCATCTTTTTTCTTCAACTCCTACCCTCCATCCCCAGGATGCCTGGTGTTGTGGGAAATAGCATGTTCCAACCTATCACATGCTCGGACTCCAGGCATCTCAGCTTGGGAGTCCCATATGTGAAGACTCATTCCTGCTTGTTCCTGGAGATAGCACAGTTACTTACCTGTAACAGGTGATCTCTGGGAACAGCAGGAATTAGTCTTCACAACCCACCCACCTCCCCAGGAGTTGTATCTCTATCTATCTTTCCTTTCCTTTCTCTCTCTCTCTTTGTCTCAGTTTTCAAACTTAACTGAGGAAAGACAGTTGGGAAAGGCGGGAAGGCAGCATGAAGGCGTGGTGGGATGCTTCCAAAAGCTTTCTGATTGGAAGCTGGGAAGCGTTCCTGCACAGGCTCCGTCGGTACCGACGTACCCATATGTGAAGACTAATTCCTGCTGTTCCCAGAGATCACCTGTTACAGGTAAGTAGCTGTGCTTTTCCTCCTGGGCCTGATCTCAGTCTTTGGATCCGGTATGCTGTCCCTTACCAGCTGTCCTTGCCTACTTATTCCATCTGTCCAACTCTGGACTGCAGACCAGCTCCATCTAAGATCATCTCTTCGCAATAGCAGCTTCCCATGTTTCAATCAATGGGAAACCTGTTTCCACTCATTCTATGGTATCCATATTTATGAAAGGACTTTTAAATCTCAAACCACCAGTTCGCCCCCCCCCTCCCCCCAGGACTGGCCTGGGATCACAACTTCCCCTCAGGGTTAATGCAACCACCTTTTGATTCCATAGCATCTACCTCCAGCAAATTCCTCACTTGGAAAACTGTATTCCTGGTAGCTCTCACTTGGCGAACTGCAAGCCCTAGTCCATGCTCCTCCTCCACACACACGATTCCTCCATGACAAAGCCATCCTGAGGATTCGCCCAAGTTTCTTCCTAAAGTGGTCTTAGAATTCCACCTCAGCCAGCCACTTGTCCTTACAGCGTCTAGAGGCTCCCCAGACGATGCCCTGCACACACTGGATTACAGGAGGGCCCTTCTCTACTATCTTCATTGCACTCAGGAAAACTGCTATTCTTCACAACGTTTCCTGACATTCAATCCCAGTAACCCAAGCCAGCTAACCTCCAAGAAAACCATCTCTTCCTGGATAATGGACTACATTGTATATTGCTACAAACAAGCCACCTTGCTGTTCCCAGGGCGTGTCGGCCCTCAGTCTGTGGGCCATAGCCGCCTCCCAGGACATTTGCAAAGCAGCAACCTGGACAATGCTTCATACTTTCACCAAGCACTATAGCCTCGACTGCTCCTCTGCACAGTACTTCGCCTTTTGGACAAGTGGTCTTTTGAAAACTCAGTCTCCTAATTCCTTTCCTCCACCCAGCTCTCGCTCGGACCGCAAAAAAAAAAGTCATTGTTTTTGGTTTTTTTTCTACAGCAGCTCTCAGCTCTGTACTCCACTTAAGTGTGCCTGCATCCTCCTGCTTGTCTCCAGAGAAAGCGTAGTTGCTTACCTGTAACGAGGATTCTCCGTAGACAGCAGGGGTATGCAGCCACACTCAGCTGCCCACCATCCTCTCAACATGATCACCATATCATCTACAAGACCTTTACTGGATGACTTCATTCCTTGATATGCATGTTTCTATGGGGCCCAGCAGGTGGGAAGCAGGCATGCATGCTCGGAGAGGTGGTTTTACTTCTCTCAGCTATGGGAGATCTTGAGCGTTCAGGCTCAGTCGGAGACTTCACCTTGAGAGAGTGGCTGCATATGCCTGCTGTCTATAGAGAACACCTGTTACAGGTAAGCAATTATGCTTTCTACCATTTGCTCTAAATACTATGCTGGTCTCGAAAGTAATTGTGTGGCCAGTGCTCAGGAAGTGATGTCAACTGGCATGGGTACTACAGAAGCAAGTGCCTGGAGTGGTCTCCAGTTTGCACCCCCCCTGTCCACTCTGTCACACCTTGCCAAGAAAACCCAGAAATTAGGGATAGCTATCCACAGGGTCACCATCAATGGATGGCACACAACGGTCCACTCCAAAAGTGCTCCTGCCTGCTGATGCTATTAAAAAATAAAATGCACAAAACAGTGAGAGCAGTGCAGGCTACAAGGTCTCTATAGTGATGCCTGCCCCTAAGGCTTGCCTTTTCCCTCCAGCCTCACACTTCCTGCTCAATGCTGACAAATCATAGCAATTGCATAAGTTCCATCCAAGCAGCCCCAACAGTATTGGGGAGCTCGGTCAAAAGGAGGCCCATTAACAGCCTCATTGCAGGAATGGAGTAGAACGTAGTAGCTCTGTCCCTACCTTTTAACAGTATTATTGTGACACCTTCCAGCATTTTCTTTTATTAAATTACTTGATCCCACCCTACAGGCTGAAGAGGTGCTTAAGCATATCATCTTACTTCTGGGCTCATGTCTCACAATAAGAGCCACGTGATTTTGCAGCTATTATCCTGAGACTTGGTCCTGTAGCAGGAGGTGATGTAATTAAGAACTACTCTGGTTGCGGGACTGGATTGAGTAATTTAATTTAAAGATGGCAGAAGGCAGCATAGCTTCACTGTTAAAGGTAAGTATAACATTGCCGCCCTCTGTCTTTCTAGAGTCTTAAGGCTGTTGGAGACGGGATGTAGGGGATTTCTTCCCACACCCCTGTTTTGAGGAGAGCCTCAGCAAACCTTTGCTTGGGAGACTGAACTTACACCTCTGGCCACAGGGACAGTCTGAGCCAGCAATATAAATAAATATCAATGATGCTGTAGTCTGCACTGCTGCCACTGTTCAGGGGTGTTAAGGCAAGACAGGAGGGGGTATTGAAAGGGAGGGTAAGGGAAAGCTAGAAAACAAGGGGATGAAGGAAAAGGAAGGAAGAAGTTAGAGATTAAGTGGTGGAAGATAGAGATAATGGAAAGAGAGGAAGAGAAGAGGGAGATTTGCAGAAGGAAAAGGAGACGCAGATGAGGGAGGAATGGAGGAGAAGAGAGGTTAGGGAAGGTAGAAAGCTGAAGGAAGGGCGTATATAAAGGAGGAGCTCTTTGAACAGTGTGTGAGAATGGAGGACAGTAAAGTATGTATGTGGCAGACTTGGGAAAAGGTGTGCATATGTGTTAGAAGGGAGTGAGGAAAGGATGTATGTTTGAGGGAAGGAGCAGAGAGCAAAGATAAGCGTGGTAAATAACCATGAGAATAGGATAAAGAGAGAGCAAAATAAATTACAGAAAAAATGGGAGGTAGGAATGAGATCAGCAAGAAAAGCAGCAGAATGAAAATATGTAGAAAGTCTGAGAAAGCAGAATGGATAAGAGGTGAAGGAAATACAAAAAAAGGAAAAGGAATAAGAAATGAAAATACAATTACAGAATAAAGAAAACGTATGGAAAAACTGAGTCGGGGTCAAGACTAAAAAACAAGGAAAACACAAGGGATGAAGATAAGGAGAAAAAAGAGCAAGACATAGTCT
Source organism: Ichthyophis bannanicus (assembly GCA_033557465.1). Taxonomy (NCBI): domain Eukaryota; kingdom Metazoa; phylum Chordata; class Amphibia; order Gymnophiona; family Ichthyophiidae; genus Ichthyophis; species Ichthyophis bannanicus. The sequence goes on from CM066046.1 coordinate 49,861,340, forward strand.
GGGAAATTTTATTCAAAAACGAAACAAATTACAAGATGTATATGAGAAATAACATGACAGTTGACTGGAATTAAATGACAAATTGATTTTGCTCTAAGACTGCTTGAGTACCATCCCCTCTTTCTTTTTTTAAAAGCTTTTATATACCATTTTTTAACATAAGTTATTCAAAATGGTTTACAATTGAAGTTACAGTAAACGTTAGTCCAAAAGAAAAGACAGTTATCGAGATGATAAATCCCTAATCTTCCTTTCATTTCCAATCATGTACCCAGCATTTACTTAGCCCTTTTAACCAACCTTGGGGAATAAAAATGTCTTCAAAGCTTTTCTAAAGGCTATCAGATTAGTTTCTCTTTTAAAGGACCGGGCAAGGCATTCCATTGCTCTGGTCCTACTACCCTGAAAGCCTTCACCCTCCAAGATATCTGTTGGATATAAGAGACTCTTGGATTTTCCAACAGATTTCCCTGTGAAGAGCGTAGCAATCTACTTGGTATATATCTCCAAAGTTTATTTTGCAAATATTGTGGTTTACTTAATTTAATTGATTTAAAAACAATTACTAAAAGCTTAAATAACATTTCTGCTTAATAGGAAGCCAATGTAACTTCCACCACCCCCCCCCCCCCCCCCACACACACACACACAATAAGTGTAGCCGCTGCATTTTGTATCACCTGCAATTTTCTCAGCCACAGTTTTTGGGGTTTTTTTGTTGTTGTTTTTTTAAGCCCACATACAGGACATTACTGTAATCCAAAACGCTTAACAGTAAAGATTGTATTCACATTGCCACCATCCCCAAATGTGTTTTTTAGTTGGTAAATCATCCTTAATTTATAATAAACTGAGCAGGTGAAAGCTGCTACCTGCTTCTTCCCAATTCCACTCCCTTCTAATATTACACCTAGGGATTGCAACTCCGCTACCCAATTTATTGGAGTAGTGTTGATCGTGGGGAGAATACCTAGCATATTCCTATCTATAACTCCCATTCCCAAACAAGCCATCTTAGAGATATTTAATATTTACCCACTATTATCCAATCAAAATCTAACTACCTCCAAACATTCGTTTAATCTCAACACTGAAGCCATTTTGTCATCTTCTAGCTGGACTTATAGGTTGAACGTCTGCATGTATGATATATATATTTATTTATTTTTATTTATTTTTTTAAATCCATACTTTCTTACTATATTCCCCAAGGGATAAAGATATGTATTAAACAACATTGGAGTTAATGGCAAGCCTTGTGGCACACCCTATAATAAAGGGAATTCATTCTTGTTCCTCCAGTCCAGACGGATGTATTATGCTCCACCAGTAGCAACTGGAGACTGAGCTTTTCAAGTTCTAATGATGTCATAGCATACAAGACCCTGTGCCTCCACATCAGATTAATATCTCAGTGTTCAGCAGCTGGTGGTGGGCATCTGGGCAGACTTCTAACAGGCTTAAAAAAAAGGGATTTAGTGACATAGCACAGAGGCTAGACTGTATATAACTTTGTCAAGTAAAAAAATAATAGCAGTCTTGTCGGAGCTCTTGAGTGGGCATAAACCTCTGTGGGATCACTGGGAGCCGTTAGATCAGTAGTCGGTGGCTCAGTGAGAGGAGAGCATTACTCTGTGGTCTGGGTCCCTGCTTTCCAAGAGCACGTTGTGCCTGCAACAACACAATTGTAAGTTAACCTTTTTGATATTTTATTGGCTCCCATTTTGAAGAGGGAAAAAAAATGAAGAGAAAAGACTGCGCGTCTGTGAACTTCAGTCTGTGCAAGGGGGGGCCCAGAGTGGCTGGTCCTTATTAGGGAATCTCTTTTCTGAGGTTGGCGGCTTTCGGCTAGGCTCTCGGGGAATAGCATGCTAATCAGAGGGACCTCCATGCCCTCCAGTATGCCACGTGCCATAGTTCCCTCTGACGGGCCTCTGTCAGAGGTGTGAAGAGTGCGTGACGTTTAGCAGCCGCCTCTAACGTTTTTGCTCTGCTTGTGTCTGAATTACATCAGACCTGTGGTTCTTGGAGGTGATCAGAGAAGGTTATGCCTTGGAGTTCGCTTGTCTTTTTTCGGATGCATTAGTGGTGTCACCGTGCAAGTCTCCACTCAAGGCGCAGGCAGTGGAAGGCACTACAGAGGTTACTGGCCTTAGAGGCAGTGGTCGAGGTCCCGGAAGACCAATGCAGCTCCAGTCGATACTCCATCTATTTTGTGGTCACCAAAAAGGCAGGGTCATTTCATCCGGTGCTGGACCTCAGGCACATAACAGGGCCTTGAGAGTACCACATTTTCACTTGGAGACATTGAGGTCTGTAATTGTGGCCGTGTGCAAAGGGGAGTTTGTCGGCTCTGGATCTTCACATAAACGTACTTTCACATCCCCATTCAACGAGAACATCAGCGATTTCTTTGCTTTGCGACTCTGTTGGGGCATTTTCAGTTTTGGACAATGCCCTTCAGGTTAGTAATGGCACCAAGGACCTTCACAAAAGTGATGGTAGTGGCAGCTGCCGCCCTGAGAAAGGAGGAAGTTGTAGAGCATCTTGGGGGATGCAGGAGCTAGACAGCTGCATCGCTTGGATGTATGCAGATCTCTGCACAGGGACTTTTAAGTGCGCACAGTCCTTCAGGAAATCAGATCCTTCTTTTTTGGAGGTCCGCCTAAGGGGGAAGCAGCTTCCAAACTTTGATAGCCCAGTGGGTGAAAGAGGCCATTGCATCGGCATACCTGCTTAAATGCAGGCCAGTGCCACTGGGCCTATGGGCTCATTCCACTCGCGCATAGGCAGCATTGTTTGCCGAGTTGTCTCATGCTATAATTGGATATTTTCAGAGTGGCGACCTGGTCATCCTTACATATATTTGTGAGACACTACTGTCTGGATGAGCAGACCAGACAGGATGCATGTTTTGGAGCATAGGTTTTGCAGGACCCTCATCTCTAGATACTACTGTGGTACATCCCATCTATCTGGTATGGAATGGACTGGAGGAACAAGAATGAAGGCGAAATTAGACCTTGCTTTTTCATGGAGTCGCTCCAGTCCTATCCAGGACCTTCCCTTGTCGTTCAGTTTATACAGCAAGCCTGAAGTCAATGGTAGGATGGTTGTAACCCAGTGCTACAATGACCTCGCAGGGGTCTGCGATGGGTCCAGCACCGGAGGCTTTCTTACCTCTGTCCTGGATTTCGAGACAAGTTTGTTCTGGTTGCCTTTCCTCTTTGCAAAGAAAAAGGAGGAAAGAAAGAAATGTTGGTTCAAAGTTATGTAGTCTAACTCAGTTGGTAGTTCTTAACATATTGTTCTAGTCTGCTTTGTCACTCGGATATTGATCTGATGTGGAGGCACAGGGGCTCTTATGCTATGACATCATCAGAACTTGGCATGCTCAGTCTCCAGCTGCTGGTGGTGGAAAATAACCCATCTGACTGGACTGGAGGGACTCCATAAAAGAAAATTAGCAGATGAAGTCTAATTTCGCCATGTTGTGACACAAGGTCACCATATCTTACTTTATAACTATGCTCTTCCAAAAAAGATTGTATCCAACTAAGTGCCAAATTTCAAATTCCTAATGACTGGCACTGTTGGAGCAGTATTTCCGATTCTCCTAGATCAAAGGCGACTGACATATCTACAGATATTAAGACTGGAGTCTTTCTATCTAAATAAAAATACTACTTGTCCATTACAGCTGTTAACAGAGTTTCTATCCCACTTCCTCTCCTAAAGCCTCCTTGCCTTTCATCTAAAAGACTGTTGTCTTCCAAATAGCTACTGAGTTGAGGAATTTGGCCAATATTGGTAAATTTGACACAGGCCAAAAGTTCTCACCCATACTTTTTATCTGCACCTTTTTTTCCTTTTTGTTTTTCAAGATTGGTGTAACCACCTCTTGTTTAAGGCATGGAGGCATCCTCCCCACTCATAACAATCCATTTACACGATCTTTTAACCAATTTAACTTTTTATCTGAACATTGCTTAAATACAGTAATAGGTGCCGGATTCTAACAATATACCTACTAGATCCTTAGTAATGAAATGGAAATCGTCTAATATACAACCAGCTTTACCATTACCATCTCCACTGTCATTTACATTCAAAGCCATTTGTGTTTTTTTTTTCTTAATGGAGGCTTTTAATTTTCCTAATTTTTCCGAGAAAAACTTATTCTCCACATCAATCCCCCTCCCCCACCCAATTTCCTTTTCCAACGTTCCTTCTTGTCCCATGAACTCTTTCACTACTCTAAATACTTGTGAATTACTACCCACTTCACCTCCTAAGGTTGCTATTTTACTTTTCTTTGTCTTTTGAATATTCATTAGATACTTCCTTTTCCCATCTATTCTTGTCGTCTTCCAGCTGGGAGTTTCTCCATACTCTTTATAACCTACATACCTATTTTCTGCCACCTCATTTCCTCTGTAAACCATTTCAGTTGACCTCCATTACATACATATCTCACTTTAAGACGGTGGTTCTCAACCCAGTCTTCAGGAACCCCCAGGCTAGTCAGGTTTTCAGGATATCCACAATGAATATGCATATGAGAGATCTGCATGCACTCCTTCCATTGTATGCAGTTCTATCTCATGCAAATTCATTGTGGATATTCTGAAAACCTGACTGGCCTGGGGATCCCAGATGATTAGATTGAGTAATTGAAACCACTCACTGACCATAATATCTACCTCACTATGCACCTCCTTCTTCTCTTTTACCCATTGCTGTTACCTCCCATTTCTCTATATCTACCTTACCCCTAACTATTTTAAATGTACCCCCTACTTGTTTCCCCAAAGATCTCCACTGTTCTATTTTCTGACATGTAAAATTCAACAGCCTATAATCAGTCCAAAGCACAGGATCAATTGAATTAATTTTGATCCTCTTAGTATTCATGAAATCTTCAGAACAAAATAAAAAAAATCCAAAGCATGACCCAGTTGATGTGTGGCTCTTGAGTTCTGAGTTCAAGGACCAGTGTAAGAAAAATTGCATTGTGATAACATTGATACTGGATTTATAGATCATTGTCCTTCTTATTAGCTATCTTTTATGATGGAATATCTGAGATTATCTGGATTATGTAAATTAAAATATTGTATAAATAAAACGTTTTTAAAAATATATATTATGCTACATTAGAGTATAAATTGGCAAACCAGCATATTGGGCAGTGTTGGCTCTAGGGTTGTTCAGGCCCTGGACTTTAGTTAGAGCTCCTTAGAAGCTTAATTTGGACATTTTTTTAATTTCAATTTCCATTTTGCTCTGTTCATGAAACTGCAGTGAAAGTTATCAGTAGTCACTTCAATATTCTTTGACAGAATTAGCTATATAGTTAAATGTAAAATGAAAATAGAGCCACTTGTAAATATTTTATATAAGGTATGAGGCTTTGAGATGTCACCTGGTTTGCCGCACCCTAAAGCCATCACTAATACTGAGACTAGTAAATGCTGGACAGGATGAAAACTGTTTTGTCTAGTGCTTGGAATAGCTCCAAGATGGTACAGTAGTCCTGATTATCGAAGAAACGGATACCCGTTCATGATGAAGAAACTGATAAGATAACCCGTTCAGATAAATGCTAACCCTGAGGCAGAACTAAAATGAGAAGTTCGAAATGCATTGGTTTCTTGAAGGCAATGAATTTTGTTTTTAATACACTGCATGATCACTTAAGTTAAAATAAAAGGACTAGTTGAAGGGCACTGTTTTATAGCAATCTCATTATCATGTATGACAAAAATTTGTTCATACTGTTTATAAATGAATAATCTGAAGGAGCTTAAGACATAATATAGTACACTGAATTTACACTAGGTGGAACTTTTAACCTATATTATTGGTCCATTATGTTGGTATAGTGCTGGGAATATAGCATGTACTTGGTATGTTTGATTCATTTTTATAGTAATATACCATTCTAACCATTCTAAATTCCAGTCTGTCTTCCGTTTTTTCCCCCACCCTCTGGAAATCCGCCATTGTTCATCCACTCTTAACAGTCCTCTCTTGATCTATCTGTTCTGTCACACTGGCGCCCTGTCTCAAACCTCCCCTTTCTGGCTAAAATATTGGAACGGATTGTGTTTCTGCAATTGGCATCCCATGTTGAGGCCACTAATGCCCTTCATCCGCGACAGTCAGGATTCCGTTCGGGCCATAACACAGAAACAGTTCTCCTGGCCCTCTTAAATGAAGTACATGTCGCTCATGAGCATGGGGATATCACTTTGTTGGTGTCTCTTAATTTCTCCTCGGCGTTTGACTTAATTGATCACCAGACCTTGCTTTCCTGTCTTCACGGTGTTACAATGGTTCCATTCTTTCCTCACGTCTTGCACTTTCTCTGTTCATTCTAATCAGTCCTCTTCATTTCCTCTAACTTGTGGGGTTCCCCAAGGCTCCGTCCTTTCTCCTATGCTTTTCAACATTTTCCTTGCTTCTTTACCCCTTTTAATTCAATAGTACCTAGTCTCTACTTACCTCTACACAGATGATATTGTTCTCTTCCACACTTCTCCTGTAAATGTGGATATCTCGCCACTTAATAACTGTCTCACCCACATCGCTTCCTGGCCACTGTTCCCTCTAAGCTGTGCGCGTGTGCACGCGCACACACCTCCCCGAGCGAGCGCACATACTTTACAACAGAGTGCACAAAAATTACAGTTCCGATTCTGATAGAAAACAACACAGATGTCTTAAAATTTAAAAGTTGTGATTGTAATTACTAGAAATTTTCCACTTCATTTAGTAATCTTCTATTTTCATTTAATTTGATTAAAATCAATGTGGTGTACATACTGTATTCTGACGTGTAGTCAAATTTTAAAGTATATAACTCTGAGTGTCGTTATTTTATTTATTTATTTATTTATTTATTAACAATTCTTATATACCGCACTATTAGACATCAGCGCGGTTTACATTGAACAAAAAACATCCGACAATTTACATATGTCTGGTCAATTACATTTAACAGGAGATATAAACTTGGGAAATAGGGGAAACTATATACAAAGGTGTGTTATCTGACAAGTTATGTGGCGCACAAAAATTTAACCTTCCTTCAAAAGCTGCACAGCTGATATTTTATGCGCACACAGCCTACAGAAAATTAGAGGGAATATTGTTCCTGGCTGTCCTCCAATTATCTTCATTTGAACCCTTCAAAATGTACTGCCATGTGAGTATCTCTGAGTACTCCTTGTCCCATTCTTGCTCCTCAGTTCGCCTCTTCTACAATCCCCCTCACTTCTTCTTTCCGCTACCTGGGTGTAACACTAGATTCCTCCCTTTCTTTTCACGATGATGTGTCTGCTCTCACTCGCCGTTCCTTCTATGCATTACGACAAATTAGAGCTGTCCGTTCCCTGCTACCTCCTACTTCACTTATCACCCTATTACTGGTTTTGGTTATGAGCAGATTGGACTATTCCAATGTGGCCCTGGCTAATTTACCATCCTATCAGCTTCAGCGCTTGCAACTATTACAAAACATGGCAGCACGGCTCATTACATATGCTAGGCAGTCTGATCATGTCACTCCCGTCCTACACCGTCTCCACTGGTTACCCTTCCGTTATCGATTCCAGTACAAGCTCCTAATTCTGACACATAGGACACTTCATACATCAAACCCGCTTTACCTGGCCAATCTCATTTCTCTGCATACGCCTTATCGACAGCTTCGGTCCTTATATGCAAATTGGCTTTCTCTTCCTTCCCCTTTCCGGGCTCATCTAGAACAGACTCACCATGTTGCCTTTTTCTTTCTCAGCCCCTCACTCTGGAACACCCTACCGTCCTCCCTCCCTCCCGTCTGGAACCTTCCTATCCAAAATTCAAGAGTTTGCTTAAAACCCACCTATTCCAACAGGCATTTGATCTTCCGTGTGTTAACCCTACCTAGGTATTTTCCTCCTTTATTTCCTGTCTCTGTTGATTTTACAGCTCTCTACTACTTTCCTATAATGCAATAGCGTTCTTTTCCTCCTCCTACAGCATTGACCTGTTTATTGTAAACCGCCCTAATGTCTTGACGTGGGCGGTATATCAAGTGTACAGATAAAGATAAAGACTCATGATATATGGTAAACTGATTTCATCATTAGATCTGGTAATGGTCCTGGAGACAACTGGGAGTCTTCATAGGTTGTGGGAGGGAGGGTATTATGTTAGGGTCCAGATAAAGGTAGAAAGTCATTTTGGTTTAGTGAATTGAATCTGTCAATCTTGGGAATATGAATGTGCAGCATTTGATATCTTTATATTTTATAGGAGGAAATGCATTTCAGTTCCTATTTCTCCAATGTTGCACACTACATGCAGCATTTAGCTTCTTGGGGTTCTAGTTCAGCTTTTGCTTCCACTTTTCTGTTTCTGATCTATGGTCACTTTTTTTGCATGTGTTGAGAATCTCTCCATGAGCTGTCTGTCACTGTGATGTGGTGTTCTACTAGCATGTGGCTTCTATAGCAGTCTAGCTTGTTCCATTTTCCCAACATGAGGTGTAATGTTTACAGTGCTGACTCTTCATAAGCTTTGTGGCCGCTTGTAGGAATTAGAGTTGCAAAGACTAGGGCGGAACTCCATGAAATCACAACGTAGCGCATTTAAAACAAATAGAGAATATTTTTTTTCACACTACATACTTCTCCATCTTCACTGGCTGCCTGTTCCTTTCCGTTCCCAATTTAAGATGTTAATCCTACTACACAAGGTCTTTCACACTGGTACCCCTTCTTACTTAGCTGACCTACTATCTTTCCATTCTCCCAGGTACACCCCCCGTTCTTTCCATCTTAATCGTCTTGCCCTCCCTTCCCCCGCTCGTGCCCGCCTACAGCTCACCCGTTTCTCCGCCTTCTATTTTGCTGGTCCTGCTCTCTGGAACTCTCTCCCTCCCTCCCTTCGCCTAGAATCTCAATATGTCACCTTTAAACACAACCTCAAGACCCACTTATTTTCCCTGGCATTCGACACCCCTTCCCCATTTGTATGACCCCCCCCTTCTTAGTACTATACGTTTGCCTCTTGTGTCCTGTCTTGTCCTTGTCTTCTTTACTCCTTCTTTCCTATTTACAAATTGTACATTTCTTTTCCTTTTCTCGGCCTTGGCCAAGTTTTAATGTAATTTTATCATTGTACACCGCCTTGATTATCCCAGAAAGGCGGTTTTTATCAAATAAATAAACCTTAAACCTTAAACCTTCAGCTACACTAACTGCTTTTACCACATCCTGCAGAAACGACTTCAAAAGCTTGTTTTAAAAAGGTTTTAAACAAATTCCTGGAGGAAAAGTCCATAAACCATTAAGATAGGCCTGGGGATAAATAGCACGGAATCTGACTAGTTTAAGGTGTTATGCCAGGTACTTGCTTGTTTTTAATTAATAGTAGTATTTAGCTCATGCTTTTCCAGGAGAATATCAAGGCAAGTTACATTCAAGTACAATATATATTTCCCTGTCCCCAAAGAGCTCAGAATCTGTTTGTACCTGAAGCAATGGAGGGTTAAGTGGCTTGCCCAAGGCCGCAAGGAGTGCCAGTTGGATTTCAACTCTGGTCTTTCTGCTACCCTAACCACTAGGCCATTCCTTTGCCTGTGACCTGAATTGACCACTGTTGAACACAGCATATTGTGCTTGATGGATATTTTGGTCTGGCCCAGTATAAAAGTTCTTTTGTTCCCATTAAGGACAGCCTGATATCCTGCATGTGGCATTTACATTGCCTGATACTGAAAATGCACATGAGATTGGAGCAAAGGCTGATTCCAGGGACCGTAGTTGTCAGGAAACAGTATTTCCTGCTCTCACCATCTGCATCCCCATGCTCTGTATTTAGTATTTCCCCCTTTCATCCTTTCCTTCTCTTCTTTACCTCCCCCCATAGTCCAGCTTCTCCCTCCCCTTCCCTAGCGCCCCTCCACTCCCTCCCCATTCCACAGTATCCAGCATCAGCCTTCATTCATTTACCTCCATTTAGGTTTATGGTTTATTAGGCTTTGATATACCATACTTGGCTAGGCAGACAGAGCGGTCTACAATAAAATCAAATATAATTCACATGTAAAAAGAGGAAAGGAACTTCATATATTAACTGGATAGAGAAGAACAGAATAGAAAAAAACAAAAGGCAATCTTACTGACAAGGACATGGCTTCTTTTGAAGCTTTAGCTCACTGGGAGGGATCTATACCATAGGCTTGGATGAAAAGGTGGGTTTTTAGGAGGCGCACTTGAACTTGAGAAAGGAGGATTCAAGCCATATCTAGGAAGGAAGGGAGGCAGTTCTAGAGGGTGGGTGCGACGTAGAAGAAAGCAGAGCAGTGTGTGGATTTGTACTTGGCGCGCAAAGGAGAGAGGGAGGACCAGGCAGTTGTCATGTAAGGATCTAAGACACTATTGGGGTATGTAGGGGCTGGTCAAGAGGATAGGTAGTGTCGTGCACGGTTGTGAAGGGCCTTGTGTGCGAGTGGAAGGATTTCGTTAACTTATGAAATTGTATGTTTTTCAATATCCATGTTATCTGCCTTGTTGTGGGCCCTTTTAGCACATTGCCCTCCGTTCAAGGTCTGTTATGCTCTGTCCTCTCCAATGCAAATTTTTTTGGGGAGGGAGAAGGGGCAGCAGACTTTGAGGATGGTCATGGTGCTGAGAGCCCTCATGTTGGTGCTGACAGCTTTAGTGCTACTCAGCTGTGCTTCTCCCTCCCCCGAATTCTGCTGTCCCAAGCACTAGGGTACCTAGTAGAAGGTCTGATTCTGTGAAGGCAGTAAGAGTTTTAAACCTTTGAACTCAGCTAATTTTATTTATTTTGAAACATTTTCCAGTTATACATTATGTAAACATTATGGAAATATTCAGACTATATTCCATATTTAGAAAACAATCTCAAAGAAAACATTATAGATCTAAATATCGGTCCACATCATTGGGGTGAACAAGTGTTGCGCTAAAAGGAAAACAAACAAGAAATCGGTGAAGGTAAGATGATCTTCCCATAGTAGAGGCCCCTAATAGTAAGACTCCTAAAGTACAACGATCTTATCTACTAAAACGTTTTTCAGATGCAATGGATCAAAAAAGGAAAAAGTGCTCCCCTGCCAAGTGACTACACACTTGCAGGGGAACCTTAGAAAAAAGGTAGCTCCAACTCCCATTACCTTAGATTTCAAGCCCATGAACTTCTTGCTGCACAATTGCGTATTCCGCGACACATCAGAAAACAGAGTAAGCCTTTGCCCACAAAAAGTGAGTTCTTAAACTTGAAATATAATTTCAAGATGTTTACTTTCTCTGCTTCAGACCCAAGAGTAACCAATAAGCTTCCCCCCTGAGAGATCACTTCTTGCGAGTCCTCAAGGAAACTAGTTAAACTCCCCTCATTAGGAACTAAAACATCATTTCCCCCTCTATGCATATGGTGAGAGCAGGTAAATAAAGTGGTGTTACTCACCTGTAACAGGTGATCTCCGGGAACAGCAGGAATCAGTCTTCACATATGGGTGATGTACTGACTGAGTCCGTGCCGGATGCTTACCAGCATCCAGTTGGAAAGCTTTTGGGAGCAGTCCACTGCACCTACGCATCTGCCTTTCCATCTTCCCAACTCCTTTCCATGGTTGAGTTTGTAGCTGAGAGAGAGGAAAAAAGAGTATACCCTACAGTGCCTAGGGCAGAAGGGTGGGTTGTGAAGACCAATTCCTGCTGTTCTCAGAGATCACCTGTTACAGGTGAGTAACAATGTTATCGCCAGGAACAAGCAGGAATGCAGTCTTCACATATTGGACTCACTAGGTACCAGATTGGAAGCGGGTAGCAATGGTTTCCCCTAGATTAGAGGATAGAGCCAAGAAGATGTGGATATAATGTTGCCTCGCTGGACTTGACTGCAGTCGGCTAGACCATCTTTAATGGAATTCTGGTGCCAAGAAGAAGTCTGGATGGAGGGTAAGACTTGCATTTAAATCCCAAAAAAGTGCTGGAATACAGCCTGGCCAAAGACAGCATCCTGACAGGAGTCCCTGTCTAGGCAGTAGTGAGCAGCAAAAGTATGAGTGAAGGACCAGGTAGATGCTCAACAGATCTCGTCAATAGAGATGGAATGGAGGTTGGCAACTGAGGTTGCCATGGCTTGCACGTTGTGAGCAGTGACGTGACCTTCAAGGGAGAGTCCTGCCTGCACACAACCAAAAGAAATGCAGTCCACTATCCATTTGGATAGGGTACGCTTTGTCACTGGAAGGCCAAAGTGACTTGTATCAAAGGAAATGAATAGCTGTGGATTTCCTGTGAACCTTGGTTCTGTCCATGTAGTAAGCCAGTGCTCGTTTGCAGTCTACGGTGTGTAGCACCGCTTCGGCCCGAGAGGCATGTGGTCTTGGGGAGAAGACCAGTAGGATTACTGACTGGTTAAGGTGGAAGGCCAATACCACTTTTGGAAAAAAGTGTGAATGAGTACAGAGAACCACCTTGTCATGGTGGAATCTAGTGTATGGAGGATCCACCACTAAAGCTTGCACTTCGCTAATGTGGCGAGATGAGGTCAAAGCAACAAGGATGATTACCTTCCATGTCAGAAACTTCAATGAAGTTGTGACTAAAGGCTCAAAGGGAGGCTTTAGAAGTTGTGTTACAACCACATTGAGGTCCCAGGCCACCGGTGGTGGTTTGATAGATGGCTTGGACAGCAGGAGACCCCACATAAAATGTTGCACCAAGGAGTGTGAAGAAATAGGTTGCTTGTGATAAGACGTAATGACACTAAGATCAACTCTGACTTAATTTTGAGACATGCTGAGGACAAGTGGAGGAGATATTGTAGAAGAAATTCCACCGGGCAGGTAGAGGGGTCAGTTTGCTTTGGGGAACCACCAAAGTGTGAATCTTTGCCATTTGAAAGCATATGAACGTCTGGTGGACGGTTTGCATGATGCAAGCAGGATATCCTTGACAAGTTGTGGGAGGTCTAGGTCAGCAAAGATTACGCCTTCAGCAGTCATGCCGTGAGGCAGAAGACCTGCGGATTGGGCTGGAAAAGTGTCCCTTAATCCTGAGAGAGCAGGTTGGGCACGTTCCCAGGCTGAGAGGTTGAGTCTGCACTAGTTGAAGCAGTAGAGAAACCACAGCTAGGGCCACTAAGGGGCTATGAGGATCATGGAGCCCTTGTTGGCCTATAGTTTGAACAGGGTCTTGGGTATCAAGGGGATGGGCAGGAATGCATAGAGCAGACCTTGTCCCCTGTGGAGAAGGAAAGCATCCGTCACCTGTCTGAGCAGGGAGGGAAGCCATGAGCAGAACTGTGGAAGTTGTGTATTCTCCTGGATGGCGAACAGATCTATGAATGGGGTCTCCCACATGTTGGAGAACCAGGATGCCGTTTCTCGCTTTAAGGTCCACTCATGTGGACGTAGGATACAGCTGAGTCTGTCCACAAGGAGATTGAGTTCGCCTGGGAGATACACTGCTTTGAGGTGAATGCAGTGTGCAGTCAAGAGGAATGAGAGGCAAAGCGCTAACCGGCAGAGTGGATAGGACCCTCTTCCTCCCTGCTTGTTCGCATAGAACACGGCTACCTGGTTGTCCATTCTGAGTAAGACCTGTTGCCCCGACAGCTGGGGTTGAAAAGCTCTAAGGGCATTTGTAAGTGCACATAGTTCCAGGAGGTTTATCTGTAATGGAGATTTCTGGTGTGTCCACTGCCCCTGTGTGGTGAGATTGTTCAGATGTGCTCCCTAACCGAGCTTGGAGGCATCTGTTCACATGATGCATTGAGGTGAAGGCATTTGAAAAGATGACCCCCCCAAATAGATTTTGAGTAGAGCACCACCACTGAAGGGATCTGACAAGTGGAGGGGTGATGCATATTTTGTTTGAGAGAAGCCCGGTTGCCTGGACCCATTGAGACGAAAGAGTCCATTGGGCTTGTCACATGTGCAGGTGGGCTTAGGGAACTACATGGACTCTGGGGGCCATGTGCCCCAAAAGTCATAGCATCTCTCAAACAGTTACATAGCTGTGATTTTGTACTTTGTAGGCCAGCTCTGAGCTGGGTAGAGCGATCCACAGGAAGGAAAGCTCTGGCCTGTTGTGTGTCCAGATGTGCTCCGATGAAGTCGGGCCACTGGGTTGGCACCGAGTGCAACTTAGGAAAGCTTAAGATGAATCCCAGATGTTGAAGCATAGTTATGGTGCGATGAAGAGAAAGCTTTACCCCTTATGGGGATTCTTCTCTGATTAACCAATCGTCCAAGTAGGGGGCGACAAAGACCCCCCCCCCCCCCAAAGTGCGAAGATAGGCCTCAGCTACAGACATGCATTTTATGAATACCCAGGGTGTAGAGGCTAAGCTGAAGGGGGGCACCTGATATTGGTAGTGGTTCTGTTGGAACCAAAAGTGCAGATACTGTTTTTGCTGAGAATTTCAGTAAATGCGTGTATGCCTCTTGAGGCCTAGAGAACATAGCCAGTTGTTCCTCTGAAGGTATGGCAGGAGTGTATTGAGGAAAATCATTTTGAATTTTTCTCAAATGAGGAATTTGTTTTGGTCCCTTAGATCTAAGATCGGCCTGAACCCTCCTGTTTTTTTGGAGATAAGAAAGGAGAATAAGAAGCCCATGCTCTTGGGGGGGGGGGGGGGGGGACAGCGGCGGGCGGTGGAATTCTTTCTATAGTCCCCTGAGTTAACAGGGTGGATATCTCTTCTGATAGAAGATTTGTCTGCAGGGGGGTTGCTGGGATAATCCCCTGTGAAGGTGGTGAGGGTAAGTTTTTGAAATAAAGCAGATAGCCCCTTTGGATGATGTTGAGTCCACTGCTCTGTTATGAGATGCCACCTGTGGGCATAGGAATAGAATCTGTCCGCTATGTGTAGGGGTTGGGGATCCTGCAGAGGCAGAATAGCTATGCTCTCTAGGAAGGAATCAGAAACCAGGTGCTGGTTGTGGCTGTGCAGCTGGTTGAGGTTTAGGAGCCTTAGTCGTCTTGAATTGGTGAGGGTTCTGCTGGCATTGCGTTTGCTGCTGAGGCTGGTAAGCAGCTGCAGGTGAATAAGGATAATATCTCCTCTTAGGATAGAAATATTTCTTTGGATTAGTTCTCCTCTCCGAGGGTTCCGCTGTCTTTCTGGAGAGGTGCTTGAGGGTAAGATTCATCTCAATTCTCCGGCCTTTTCTCTCCAACCCTTTCCAAAGAGGTTTTCTCCAGAATAGGGAATATTGACCAATTTGCCTTGGACCCACTGTTCAGAATCCAAAGCCTGGATCAAGGCCATCCTGCGAGCACCGATGCAGACTGCTGAAGTTCTGCTGGATGACTCAAAGGCATCAAAAGATACTCTGGTAAGAAATTTGGATGTACTGTATTTTGATTCTGCCTGATGAGGGCTTGGAATGCATTACGTTTGTCATCAGGAAAGAGGTGCAAAGTTCTCTAGACACCTGGATACATCTTTCAGGAATATGTCCATGCAGAGCATGTAGGAGGTAATTCTAGAAGTGAGCATATATGCTTGAAAACATCTACGCCCAAAGGCATTGAGAGTTCTGGCATCTTTGCCTGGAGGCATGGAAGAGTGATTCTTAGAACTCTTGATGTGGCACATCGCCAATTCCACCACCATAGTGGCGTGGGAGTTGAGGCTTCTGAAAGCCTGTGCATGCTGGAACTCTGTACATGGTACTGAGTCATTTGCTAATAGGCGGAACCATTAGAGGAGCCTCCCACATATGTAGCATTATGTCCTGCAAGATGTGATACACCGATAAAGTGGCAGCCTTCTTAGGTGTTGAGGAGTATTGAAGGATTTGAGACTCCTCTGACCTTGGTTCCATCTCTGATGCCATGTCCTGAATGAAGCCTTGGAAAGACATATCTTCTGGCAGGGATTGACACCGCTCATGAGGAGGGGATGGGTCTGAAGGGCTGTCCTGGCTTTCTCTGGAGTCCTCTGATGCCCCATCGGAATCTGAGGAAGTAGAGTCAGTCTGACAAGAAATCAAAGTATCAATGATCTTGATACTTCCTCAATGTCGATGATCAATGTCGATATGATGATCCGCCAGTGAGGCTTCAGGAGCCTGCTGGGTACCGACAATGTCAGTCTGTTCAAATGGTGGCATCGGAGGGAGAGGATCCTCCTGTGCAGGTTCGAGTGCTAGCATCGGCCCCAGAACCATTGGCTGTAGGCAGGGTGCCGTTGCCTATACTGCTGGAGCTGTCTGTACCGAGGCTACCAGGAGTGTGGCCAAACTCCTCTCGATAACCAGTATATGCTGATCGAGGGAGATGGCCAATGTATGGTCAATGCCTCGTGAGCGTCATGGAGCTTCTCTTGTGCTTTGAGGACAGGTCTTCCTGCCGGGGGTTGTTAGGCAGACTGGTCAGCATCGGACACGCCTTTCAGTGAGTCTCAATGGTGATGAAAGGACTCTGGAATCGGTAGTGGTCCTCGATGCTGATGATTTAGACTTGGTTTTGTGTTTGGACTTTGAGGAGACCTGAGAACCATGAGAGGAGGCTGATGTCGTAAACAAAGTGGAAGCCACTGAAATAGAGTCCGGGGCGAACAGAGAACCATACTGTCTGGCCCTGTTCTTTAGGCCTCTTTTTGTCATTTACTGACACAAAGGGCAACCATTTGGTCATGGTCGGGGCCCAAACATTTTAAGCACCAGTCATGTTTATCCCTGACTGATATAATGCCAGAAGATTTGGTACATTTCTTTTAAACCACTGATGTGTTTTGTCGTCATAGTGAGGAAAAAGTAGGCCAAAGCCTAGCTGGCGGTTGAAACCACCAAAACTGAAAGAAAAAAAAGAAATAATCGTGGAAAAGAAAAGACAATATTGGGGCCTGTGTTGGAAGAGGCACGGGCTTCAACAGAAAGGCAAAGCACAGAATTTAACCAAAAAATAAAGTTTTTTGGCGGTGAAAGGAAAGAAACAACCTGCTGGCTCCATGGAAAATGAAGAATTGACGAGAGGAGTTAGAAAGGCAGATGCATAGGCGCAGTGGACTACTCCCAAAAGCTTTCCATTTGGACTCTGGGGAGAGTTCCTATGCGAGCTCAGTTGGTACCGACGTCACCCGTATGTGAAGACTTCATTTCTGCTTGTTCCTGGAGATTAACATGATTGGACTACAACCTCACTAGATAACAGGACTTCTGAAAAAATATTTAACAAGATCTCATGAGGCGAGAGATGGGTCATTGGGAAAATAAGAAACCACAAATTGCGAGTCCGGGAAGAATTTTCCAAGGCTTCAGATTTATAATGTATAGTTAAGGAATCTTTAATAAAAAAAGATATTAACTGATTGCAAGCTTAAGAGACGACTCTGAAAACCTTGCATACGTTTGAGTATCAGATAGTCCATTCTCCATCTCCTGCATCTTCAAAGATAAAACTGTATCAGATAGTTTAAGATCTATCCCACGAATAGTTGTCCACAAATCTTTTAAAGTAATGTCTTGCCCTGCTGCTTCTCCAAGTTGGTTCTTATCCTCCACAGGCAAAAAAACAGAGCCTATAGGTAAAATAGAGATCTCTGAATGTAATACGCTAACATTAGTGTCAGGCGTTGAAGAAAAAAGAGGGTTGGGTGGAAAAGGAGGAATCCGCGTGCTGGAACTTACAGATCCTCTCAGGCGAAGTAGAAGGAGCCCCACTGGGAATTACATGTTTGTTGAGCGGCCCGACCACCTTACCTTGTTGCTGGCTGGAAATAGTTTTAGGCAGTAACTTTCTTTTCCTCTTCCTCATCGTGATACACAAAATCACTTCTACAGTTCCGGTGCTCCGAAGTGGCTCCAAAGGGGTGTGTTCTGCCCCTTTAGATATGCCCCTTCGGAGCACACCCTGAACACTCAACGGGGTTTAATGTCCTTGTGGTAAGTAACATCAGGGAGGGAGGTCCACCCCAGTGCCTGCACAATCACTCCAGCAATACTCAGAGCCGCAGTCTTAGGGGGCTTCAGGCAATACCAGCATAATGTCGCAGCTAACTTTAAAAAAAACACAAAAAAATCCACACGGCAAAAAGAAAACCCTTCAGCTTGCAGCCAAGGCTGGTGCCAAGAGTATTAGAAACTCCAGAGTATCCTACAAATTTGGGTCACCTCAAATTAACTTTTAGGCCCTAGTCCCACCCTCTTGAAGTTTTGATAATTAAACAGCAATGATGATCACCTCAACACCACTGCTCCCAGAATGATCCTATAAAAATGCATACTTGGACATCATACTTTGAAATATTAAATACAAATAGATAATGAAAATAATTTTCAAAAGCCATTTATCCGGCCTATTTGAAAACTGACACCCCCCCCCCCCCCTTGCTGTAAGTGTTAATTGTTTTTGAGCTTGTGGCCTGAGCGGTATATCAAATTCAAATAAACATAAACATCAGAGGTTATGGTTTTGTTTCTTGACTGCAGCTGCTTTTGCCACGTGCTCTTGGTTAAGTCAGCCCTATTTGTCACTTGTACTTAAAGTAAGCATGGATTTCTATCTCATACCTTTTCATTAGTGGGCATACAGGTACACTAGGTCAGGCCTTGACACATTTTCTTGAAAACTAGGAACCAGCCTAAAAATCTAGGAGCCAGCTGCCGAAACTAGATCACAGTGCATGTCCTTGCCCCAACTCTTCCCTCCCCCCCTCCTCCGCCCAAAAAAATATGTTGCAGTTACTCGCTTAGGTTTTAGGGCCTGATTTACTAAGAATATTTTCACATTTTCTATGAGGAAAAAGCTTAATGAGTCACTCTTAATGGGCCACTGCAACATGCCCCACTCTTCCTCCCTTTCCTACTATCGCTACTGAACCTTTAAGCGACACCTGTGGGGGGGGGGGGGTGTCGAGGTGGGGTGCCTGTGCATGTATATGGTGCATCTTTTGCACCTGCATACTGTTCCCTTTACTTCCCATGCATTCATCTCTTCACTATCCAACCCCCCACTCCTTCCCCTTTGCTGCTGTCCCTTTCCCACTGCCAACTATTTACCTTCAGATTCTCCCCCCTTCTCCCTCTCCCCCTTACACAGCTCCTGCCTTCCATTCCTCCTCCATTTACTATTTAGTAAAATACAATTGTCCCTTTGAATTTCTTTAGCTGTCTGCCCTCACTGTCTCTTACCTTTTGTTGTTGGGTTGTTTGGTTTTTTTTGGGGGGGGGGGGGTGTTATTTGCAGGCTAGGCAGACACTGCAGGTACTGCATTAATGCCCCTTTTGGTCATTTGTTCTGGGTCCCTGGCGTCTGGTGTTGTCGTGCACTAGGTATATTCCTATCCCCAGAAGACTTGCAATCTAAAGACTAGGTTTACTAATGTGCAGCTTAATGCAAATTGCAATATCTCTTTCTAACCTGGAGGATAATTTTATAAAGGCCTTTTCAAAGGCATATATGCACCTGATTCAAGCCTAGTTTATAAAGGCACATAAGTACACTACTCTACCAAAATTGCTGAAATTATGGTTGAAATGAGGCTGCGGGCATTTAACTGCTCAGGCACAGATATAAATTTTTGCTTGTAAAATATGTGCATAAATGACGAGTCTGTGCTCTGCCCATACTCCAGTTCTGAACACACCTATGCCTGGGATTTGTAAAAGTGTGTGCATTCTTTTCACTGCATGTACTTTTACCTGTCTGGCAGTTTTATAAGCAGTATATACATATACACATAGGTGCCATGTTATATAATTGACCTCTTTGTGCATAATTTGTATTACTAGTAATTAACATCTTATAGTAAA
Source organism: Ichthyophis bannanicus (assembly GCA_033557465.1). Classification (NCBI taxonomy): domain Eukaryota; kingdom Metazoa; phylum Chordata; class Amphibia; order Gymnophiona; family Ichthyophiidae; genus Ichthyophis; species Ichthyophis bannanicus. The sequence goes on from CM066046.1 coordinate 49,881,132, forward strand.
TGGGGCCCTAAGTTTATCTCCAGGAACAAGCAGGAATGTAGTCTTCACATATGGGTATTGTCGGTACCGACGGAGCCTGCGTGGGAACGCTCCCCAGCGTCCAATTAGAAAGCTTTTGGGAGTATCCCACAGCGCCTGCGTGCTGCCTTCCCGCCTTTCCCAACTGCCTCTCTCCAGTTCTTCGTTTTCCATGGAGCCAGCAGGTCGTCGTTCCTGTCCCCGCAGAAAATTTTTCCTATTCTCCTTCTTTTTGTAGTCGCGTCTGCCTTTTCTCGATGCTATTCCAGTACCGCCGGTTCGTTCGTTCTTTTAAAAAAAAAAAAAAAAAAAAAAGGGGGGTTTTCCAAACCTTTCTTTTTCAGGTGCACGCGCCATTTTGGGCCTTAGGCCCAAAATTTCCTTTACTATGGAAAAACCCACTTCAGGTTTCAAGAAGTGCACCAAGTATGGCGGTACCATCTCCGTCATCGACACCCATCAGTGGTGTCTTAAATGTTTAGGTCCTGACCACTCCATTTCGGAGTGTATGGCCTGTGCCATCATGTCCGAGAGGGGTCGACAAAACCAAGCTGCTAAGCTCAGCACCCTTTTTCCCTCCGATGCAGCCTCTGTGGCATCTGTCTTCCAGGGCTTCGTCTTCCTCCCATGGATCTCAGGTAACTAAACATAAGTCTGGCCGGTCCTCAAAGGGTAGATCTATTTCCAAGCATCGAGATGCCTCTGGCGTTGCCCTTGAGGGTTCTGTACCGGCAAAATATTAAAAACCAAAATGAACTTAAGAATAAGAATTATTAAAATTAACAAACCATACATAATATGGATGAATAATTACAAGAATAATAAATAAATAATAAAGAAGGGCAAACATAGACTTGATCAACAAGGAGGAAAGAGAAAAACCATTAGCATATTTAGTTGTGTATCAATATACTGAATGAAGCGAACAGTAGACTGTGAATTTGTGGCAAAGAAACAATCTCATAGTTGATAATGCTAAAAAAGTAGTAATGTCTTTAATGACTAAAAAAATTAAAAAATTAAAACAAGATGCTTAATTATCATTAATAATGGGAAACCCAGAACCCAAGGAAAGAAGAACCAGACCATAGTGTACGTTGTATTCATTAAATAATGGTAAACATTATATTCAATGAAATCCACTAAATAATATAGAACAATAATAAAAAAATGTAAGCAAATGATTGTTATATTAAGAAAATACAACCTAACATCATTTTTTAAAAAAGGCACATAATCTTAAAAATCAAAAGGCTGATAATGGATAGGATTACAAAAAATCAGAGTAATCTTGTCTCCCCATAAGAGTAAGCCTAATGTGTAAGAATAAATAACTATAGACTAACACAACATTAAAAATGTGTCTGGGGAAGAGGCTTCTATCCTTTCGCTAAAATAAACTATCGCAAGATTCTTAAGAGATGTAAACTGCTGTCACATGAAAGCCGTGCACTCACAAGCTGCATCTATTTTGATGGGCAAAATCAGAGACCAGGGAATTATGAAGCTCCAGAGCATGTAGAGAATACTGCACCAAGAATTATTTCGTAAATGTGATGGCGGCATGCCAAATGAAGGACTGTGCGACGGAGTCTCTGTTCTAGAAGAATGCACGCTCCTGATCGACGTCCCGTGTTCGATGCAGTTGTATCAAAGCAGAAGCCTGCAACCTTTTCATCCAAACACCATTCCTGTAACAGTTCATAAACTGCTGCAGCTTGATTCTCGCCCGTTCCTGATGTCAGTTTTGGTACACCAAGAAGTTGTGTTTCTCCAGTGGAGAAAGCCGTTATCAAAACTGGAAGGTGGTCAACGGATGTGGTTGAACAGAGGAGAGATGGCAATAACTTGCTATCCCAATGCACAATGCATGTTTTGCCTTCGGCTTTGAATGCGTTGTGCAGGTCCGTCCATTGTTGCTGACGGTGCTTTTCTCTATGGTGCTTGACGCTGGAGTGGCTGATATTGAGCTCCCCAGGATAATGTCCCAGACTTCTGGCAGTTTCAGCTACCACAAACAGAGCATTGCGATCCGTTGACACTGTCCGATCCAGGGCTGCTGTAAGCTCTGGGGTCCAGACATTGTTAGGTCGAAACTGCTTCGTTTGTGGAGTTGCTTTCTTCTGTCAGTTATCTGAATCCGCAGATGTCGACGAGTCTTCATCTGACTCTGCTGAGGAAGAAGAAGATCCTTCTAGCTGAACTTGGCTTGTAGTTGCCTCGGCTTCGGCAACATGTTTTTGTCTGCGCCTTTTCAGTTCTTCTCGCTGTTGCGATCTTGCTTCCGTGTTGGCCAGTTTCTTGTCCATCGCGCACATTGAGCCGCGGCGCCCTGGTTGTCGTTGCGCTATTAAGAATTCTTTGTCTTCTTGAATATGAATTAAAGACATTGCATTGGCATGCGCCACATCAAGTAGGTTTTTCATTGCAACCTGGAATTCTTTTTCATTTGCCTCTTGTTTCCCTCCTCTCCCTTTGTTTTTCTTCAAACGTTTCCACTGATTGAACAATTTCTTTACTTTTTCTTGAATTTTGTCATTTCTTTGAACAGGAAGCCTGGCCTTTTCCCAGTAAGCTTCTACTTCACTTGTTACAATATATGCACTTTCACTAACGCCTTTGTTTAATGTCATATAGTGATGTAAAAATACACTTAACACTTGCTCCTTGCTGGGGAGCTTGGCCCCCAGAATTGTGGTGGACATTTCTTCAATGAGATAAAAACCACGTTTTTTCGCCATCTGAAAAGAATAAAGATACAAAGATAATAGTACAATATCTTTGCCACCTCTCAGACGAGATTAGTTCAAATATGATGCAATCAAATGTATTCAGCGTGGAACTGAGTGGATGATACAAGATGATGCAACATTTCGTCGTCTGCTTCCCAGGGGGAAATCTCAAGACTTGTTGAGCCACCCCTAAATATTATTTGATTGGCTTCAAACTTTGTACACAGTGTTTTCTACCTAAATGGAACCAGAATCAGGCCAGGGAGCAAAGGAATTCAGGAATTCATTTTTATGGACCACCCAACTGCACGGGAACGCTCCCCAGCGTCCAGAAAGAAAGCTTTTGGGAGCATCCCACAGCGCCTGCGCGCTGCCTTCCCGCCTTTCCTAACTGCCTTTCTCCAGTTCTTCTTTTCCGCGGAGCCAGCAGGTCGTGTTTCCTGTCACCGTTGAAGAATTTCTTATTTTCTTTTATTTTTCTTTAGTCACGTGTCTGCCTTCTCGATTCCGCACCGGTACCACCGGTCCTTTTTCTTTCCTTAAAAAAAAAAAAAAAGTCTACTCTTTTCAGTGCATTTTTCTTCTGGGGCCTTAGGCCTACAGATATATTTTTCCCTCATGGAAAAACCCACTTCCGGGTTTAAGAAATGCACAAAGTGCAGCAGCACTATTTCTGTCACTGACACCCATGACTGGTGTCTAAAATGTTTAGGTCCTGACCACTCCATTGCGGATTGTAAACCGCACTGATGCAGAATAGCACGGTATATAAGAGAATGTAATAAATAAATAAATTTAAAAAATTCTTAACCCCCTCGTCAGCCCATTTCCAGTTCTAACCCCTCCATCAGCCCACTTCCAGTCCCAAACCCCCCCCCCATCAGCCCACTTCCAGTCCCAATCCCCCCATCGGCCCTTTCCAGTCCTAGCCCCCACATAGCCCATTACCAGTCCTAACCTGCTATCAGCCTACTTCCAGTCCTACCCCCCCCCCGCCATCAGCCTATTTCCAGTCCTAGCCCCCCTGCCATCAGTCCATTACCAGTCCTAACCCCCCATCAGCCCACATCCAGTCCTAACCCCCCCATCAGCCCATTTCCAGTCCTAGCCCCTCCATAGCCTGTTTCCCATCAGCGCCGGCAGGCTTAACAGAGCCGCGAGAAAGGGAAACTCTCCCTTCATGGCTCTGTAAAGCCATGCTGAGGGAGAGAGGAAGGCTCTGCCGGGGCGGCCGCGGAGCACTTCCTTCTGCTGCTGCCGCAGCGGTTCCTCTCCTCGGATTTTTTTTTTGAAGGCCGAGTGAGGCAGGCTTTTTGGGGGCAATTTTTGCCGCCCCCAAAAGGTTGCTGCTTGAGGGCACCACCTCACTCAGCCTCATTATAGAGCTGCCCCTGAATGTGCTAACTAGTGTCAGAAAGCTAGGTCTGGGTCGAAGGTCATGGATCCTCCAGCAGGACAACAACCCAAAATATACATCTTAAAGTACATAAGAATGGTTAAAAAGGAACAAATGGACTGTTTTAAACTGGCCAGTAATGAGTCCTGATCTCAAGCTTATCAAGAACCTTTGGAAAGGGTTGAAATCTGCCATTGGTAAAAGGAATCCTGGAAATATTCATGAACTGGAATAAATCACAGTTGAAGGGTGGAAGAAACTACCAGCAGACAACTGTATGAAATTTATAGATGGTATCATACATCAGATTTTTACGCTCCACTTTTAACCTAAAGGGGTATCTTTTTTTATTGGCAACCAGATCTCAGACTGTGGAAGAGCTAAATATTGAGTTTAAGATAAAATCCTGAACTCTTGCTCTTTAATTGCATCAACGATCTGTTATGTTGCCTATTCTATTTGGCTTTTTGTTACTTTTCCTGTTGGTTTATTTTAGCTGAGTATGTTCGTTTTAGCTCCCAGCATATCTTCTACTAATAAATCGAGTGTTCTAACGCTGTTCGGGCCAAACCAGATATCAAATAAGTCCACTATCGATTCTCTTCAAATAGTGGTACCAGGGTACTTATCTGGTTCAGCTGTCTTTCCCCAACGCCAACCAATGCGCCGTTGCGTTTCACTGGAATGTTTTATCAAGGGGTCATGTTCCGTACTCAGTTTACTCACCGATTTGCAGATTCAACCGTGGCTGTCGTCTTTCATTGCTTCCAATAACAGTTTGTTACAAAGGCGCCGCGCCTGTAACAAACTGTGAATGGAAGCAATGAAAGACGACAGCCATGGAGGTCAGTTAGTAAAGCCCTCTGAATCTGTGTGCATTTTGATTTACCTCATAAATAAATTTTCTGTCATTGCCTTAACACTCGAGCCAAAAATGCTTGAGAAACGCTGAAAATGGCGCGCTTTTAAAGGTCAAGGGGCGCATAATGAATAAATGCATATGTATGAGGGCACGTGATGAATAATTGCATATGTAACACCTAATGTATCACTCGCATTGCATAAAAGAAGGAAGAATGAAAAAGCATTTGTATTAAAACCCGGAGATAATTAAAAAGAGTGGATGATAAATAGTAAATAATAAATAATACTGAACTTAAAAAATAATTAAAATTGCCAGAGGGCCATCTAGAATGTGAACATATATTTATGTATTACAACCGTTTAATATACACACAATTGTAAAAAAGTAGAAACGTGAAACAGACTAACTTAAACAATCAAACAATAAAATGCCCCGTAGATTTCAAATGGGAAGGGGGGGGGGTAGAGGGGAAGGTAAAAGGGGAGGGGGAAGGGAGGGGAGAGGGAAGGGAAAAGGGGAAGGGGACCATATATACTGGAATTCTAAATTACTCCCTATAAAAAAACTGCCAAATTGAGTTCTTGGTTGAGAAGTTTTTTCTTAATCATTATTCAAATTGTAATACTAGTAATATTATATATGTTATGTGCCCTTGTAAGTTATTATATGTTGGTAAGACTACACGCCCCATTAAGACACGAATTACAGAACATAAAAGCTGTTTAGGTAGACGAGTCCCAGACAAACCAATGGTCGCCCATTGAATAGAAAAGGACCATCTTGTTTCAGATTTAAAATTTTTTGTTCTTAAAGTTGTTCATCCTCATTGGCGAAGAGACAATGTAGATCTGATACTTAGATTAGAACAACGATTTATTTATGAGCTGCAGTCTGTTGAGCCTCTGTCTCAACCAAGAACTCAAATTGGCTGTTTTTTTATAGGGTGTAATTTAGAATTCCAATATATATGGTCCCCTTCCCCTTTCCCCCCCTCCCCCCCCTCCCTTCTCTCCTTTCCGCCCCTCCCCCCCCTTCTCTCCTTTCCCCCCCTCCCCCCCCCCTTCTCTCCTTTCCCCCCCTCCCCCCCCCTTCTCTCCTTTCCCCCCCTCCCCCCCCCCTTCTCTCCTTTCCCCCCCCTCTCGGTTGTGATACATAAATATATGTTCACATTTTGATGGCCCTCTGGCAATCTTAATTATTTTTAAAGTTCGGTATTATTTACTATTTATCATCTACTCTTTTTAATTATCTCCGGGTTTTAATACAAATGCTTTTTCATTCTTCCTTCTCTCATGTTTTACACAATGCGAGCAATACATCAGGTGTTACATATGCAATTATTCATCGCGTGCCCTCATACATATGCATTTATTCATTATTCGCCCCTTGACCTTTAAAAGCACGCCATTTTCAGCGTTTCTCAAGCATTTTTGCAGTGCTGTTCCTGCAGTGCTAAAGGTATGCGGTTTCCTTAAAATTGGATTTTACTACAATTTTTTATGGTTTAGCTGTTATGTGCAGACGGATCCTTCTTTTTCTGTGCGCTGCCCGATTTTGGCGTTTCTCTTACAGTTTAATATTGGGTCCACCTGCAAATCCGGGTTTTGCTGGTCTTTTAAATTTATATCTTTACCCATGCGGCATTATCCATTTTAGCAATGGTTTTTATTCTTCTATTTTATTTTACATATATTTTTTAAGTTACTCTTTAAATGTGCTGTGTTTTCAGCACGTTACCTAATCTCCAGGAACAAGCAGGAATGAGTCTTCACATATGGGTATCGTCGGTACCGATGGAGCCTGCGCGGTAGGGTGGTCCACTGCCATAGGAGAAAAAATAAAAGTAGGAATTTCTTTGCTCCCTGGCCTGATTCTGGTTCCATTTATGTAGAAAACAATGTGTGCAAAGTTTGAAGCCAATCAAATATTTAGGGGTGGCTCAAGGTCCCTATCTATCAGGCCCCTGGATCCCCCCCCAGGGTTCGTCAGACCACTGGGTATTATCCGCTCATAGACGGGGGTATCATGCTTGCCAAGCACTCAGTGTGTTCCAGATGCTAGTAAGGACTTTGACGATGTGTTGGGAACATCTTACGGTGTTGCGAGACAACACCCAGAAGGAACTGGAGTTGCTCTTCTTTTGTGGTGTGTCGGCCGTTGAACTCCTCAATGAGTTTGACCCCTTGCTCAGCCACATCGTTGATCACTGGAAGATTTTTTACTTTCTTCAGACCGTCTTTGAATGATGCATTCTCTTCCCAGTCTTCTGGGTCTGCATTAAGAAAATCACTGTTGATGTTGAGGTGTTTCAGGAAACGGATTGACTTGCGAGTTGCAAAAGATTTAAGTGGTGGAATCATGGAACTTTTCAATTCGACCCGCTTTGGGGGATCTTCGTCTTCATCATCATCCTCATCGCTTTCATCTGATTCTGCCGTGATAATGGCCGACACTATGGCCCGCTTTGTCAGTGCTGAAACAACTTCATCGAACAGTGACAGTGCCACAAGCTCCACTGACACATACCACAGATGCTGTTGCAGTTTGTCTCTGGCCGCTCTTCCAACACGGTCATTGTGGTAAGAGTGTAGTTTCTTCAGCATCTCCAAATCTGTTCGAGGAGCAACTGCAGCATCAGGGGCAGAAAACCAGGCTTCCACATGAATCAGGATGGAGAAAATGCTCACATCACGAACACAGGACCCCTCCCGTTGGGTAAGATCTTTGAGTTGTCCTCGGAACATCCAAATCTTGAGACAGTACAAGACTTTTGCCATCCATCTGGCATGATGGAAAGCTCCGGGTTTCTTGAAATTGAAACTAGGAAGATTCCCTCCAAGGCAGACAATCATTAACTCCAAGAATTCCAGGTAATCATCTCGGTGATTGCCACGTGCCAACTTGGATTCCGTAAACTTCATGATGCGATCCCTGTCAGGTTGCAGCACCTCCATGTCTTTTCCAGTTTGATAGTTGGACTTGTCAAGAGAGTCCCAATTCTTTTGGAACCGGCGAAAGAGTTGGACATCGGGACCCCGGTGGGAGGCTCCGGCTTCCAAAGCACTACCTATGGGGTCACAGGTTGACATCGATGGCTTGGCCTCGACCGATCACCTGTTACAATGTTCTGGGGTTACCAGCAGTTTCTACCGGTACCGATATCCAGACATTGGTGGCGTCAATGGTTCAGAATATTCTGACCATGCAGCGTGCCATCACGGCATTCATTCAAGCTGCAACGCCTACGGTACCGCAACAAACCCTGTTGTCGGTACCTGTACCGATTCCGGTACCGGACCCAATATCGGCCCCGATACCAGTACCGCTTGCATCGACGACAGCATCGACCGCAGCGGTACGCTATCCAGTGATGCCCATCAGTACCGACCTGGTACCGATTACTCCCGATGTCGATACCTCCTGGTACGCGTATCGGGCTCTACGAGAGCATCCAGATAGTCGATACTTCGATTCCTCTGGACTCTGATTCTTCAGAGGCCTCAATTGAAGCATCGGGCATCCTTCCTCAGGAACCCTCTTCTCCAAAAAGGAGAATGTCTCCTCCTGAAGACTTGTCTTTTCAGGACTTCATTAAGGAGGTGGCCAAAGGCCTGTCCATCTCAGTGACCTCTGAGACTGAACCTAGAGCCAAAAAATTGGATATCCTACAATATCCTAAGGCTCCTAAAGAGGCAGCCACCTTACCAATACATGAGATTCTTTATGATCACATGCTGGGCATATGGGAGACTCCTCTTTCCACCTCCCCTCATTCCAGAAGGTTGGACACATGTATCGTGTTCCTCCTTGTCCTGGGTTTCATAAGACTCAGCTTCCTCACCACTCTATTGTGGTAGAGTCTGCTATGAAAAAGATCAAGAGTACAAAAAGGCACTCCTCTGCTCCTCCAGGAAGAGAATGCAGAACTCTAGATGCCTTTGGCAGGAAACTTTTCCAGGCCAGTATGCTTGTAGCCAGAATCAACTCCTATAGTCTCTATATGGGGATGTTTCTAAAAGAAGTTACAGATCATCTGCAAACCTTATCTCATTTTATGTCAGAAGATAAGAGAGAAGAATACATCACCTGGCTTAAACATGCACAGGATGTATCCAAGTTTTTCCAACCGTGCAGCCTTTGACTCTTTTGAGGGGGCCAGTAGAGCCTCGGCTATTGCCATAGGTGCACGCAGAGTTGCTTGGTTGCAAGCCTCTGATTTGGAATCCTGGGTACAGGATGTTCCACGCACCCGCTCCCTGGACCTTGAGGGTTTCAGGAGGGGGTGGCCTTTGATGCCCTTCAGGGTTGAGAATTGTAGTTGTGTGTGCTCAAGTAGTAAGGCAGGCAAAGAAAATTTCTTTGAGGTTTATTTACGCATTGCAGTTCAAGTGCAAACAGACGCAAATAAAGTATAATAGCACAAAACAAGAGTGGAAACCAAAACTTAAACAAGGTATTGCACTGCTAGGCTAAATGTCCATTATCTTCTGTGATCACATTCAGCTGTCATGTGACCCTTTTCACTAAAGGAAGAAACAAACTTTGGCAAACAGCAATGCTCCTGGTATGCAGACAATTATGCTTTAACTTATTCCCTTCTGATAAGTTTCTCAGCATAGGAATCAATACAGCAACTTCTGTTATATTTCTTCATATAACTTTGTACAGCATTTCAATTAAATGTCCTTCTCAATGACACAAGCTGAACAGTCCATTGGCATGTCTGGCTCTGTGAACGGTAGAGAAGAAACTAAAGGCATTTCCTCTTCACAGCTGTTTGTGGGCTGTGCTACATTAGAGGAAGAAACTGCCCTGCTTTCAAGGAACTCTCTGAAATCTTTAAGAAGCAATTCAGCCTGCGTTCTTCCTGGGCTAAGCTGATAATGTCTTCCTCCTTCAGGTAACTGTTTGTTTAAACTGCTTATCTCTTGATAATTAGCAATGCTGCTTTTACTAGGACAACAGTTCTGCGTGTTTGAATTATCCTTCCCCCACTTATCACTAAACGTAAGTGCTGGGTTTAAAACTTCAGCTGTGAGTGGAGAGTTTCTCAACAGTGTGTTAAAAGTAGAACCATCAGACTTCTCTTGGCACACGTCTCTGTAATAAGACTCAGCTGTTCCCTTACTATAGGTTTCTGCTGGCTTGTGAGAATAGCCTAGGCTGCTTACATGCTTTTCAGACTGCAACCAATTGCTACCATGTTGTCTGACTTTGTCTTGGCTTTTAACGTTAGCCTTTACTCTTTCTGGCTTCCCAATGTTAAACTTGCTAGCTGCTCTAAACCCACTGTGTACCTTGTCCTGTGGCTTTCTCCAGGGTAATTCACTGTCCCTCTGCCTTCTGTTCCAAGGTTCTGCTTGGTCCTCTAGAAGCCTGTGTTGTAGCCTTGGGTCTCTCAGTGCTCCTGAATCCTTCTGGTCACAGAAGATTCTCCCTGCCCCTGAGTCTCCCAGGTACTTGCTTCCTGAGTCCAATCTTCTCCTTAGTGGATCACAGCTGCTTAATTGCTCTCTCTCCAACTCTTCCTGTTCCCGTCCTCCTCCTTCGTTGTCTGTCTAACTGTTTCTGTTTCTGAGTGCTTAACAAGCTGCCTGTGTACTGCACTGCCTGCCTCCTGCTTGGGCATGCCCAATCAGGGACTTGGCTTCTCTCCTTCCTTGAGGTGAGGTGTGGTTCCTGATTAGCTCTGTGTTTTTTTTCTCTCTGAAGAGAAAATCCTGCATTCTCTTGCAGTACCGGTTCTCTCCACCGGATCACTACCTGTTTCCATAGCATCTTGAGAGGCTTCTACGTCACAGATGGTCTAGGTAATCTTCCCTGTACAGGCGAAAACCTGTTTGGCAAAGATTGGCAAGCAAAGGCCAACCAAATGGATGCTGAAAACTCTGCTTTAGATAGACTTTCAAAGTCTACTACTGCTCCTTTTAAAAAGAGGTTGTTCAAAAAGGGATCTTTCCCAAAGAAAGGGAAATTTTCTTCTTATGGTCAGGCCTCTTCTCAAGGTCGTTTTGCTACAAAGAGACAGCAACAACCAAAACAGGCCAAAACCCAGGCTGCGAGGATTGCTACGGCCCAACAGCCTCAGCCTCCTCAGGGCCTTTGACTTTCTACTAGAGAACTTAGCCTTTCTGGCTCTAGAACATCCAGAGCCTCTCACCATCCCAGGAAGGTTATCTCACTTTGCTCCCAGATGGGAACAAATCACAGCAGAGCAATGGACCCTCTCCATCATAAAGGAAGGGTACAAACTTCATTTCTTAAACCTTCCTCCTCACACCATGGTGAAACAGTTCAATTCTCCAACATCTCTCTTCAACCTTCTAGGTCAAGAGATTTCTACCCTTCTTGCCCAAGGGGCAATAGAAGAAGTACCCCTTCAACAGGGCTCAGGGTTCTACTCCCCCTATTTCCTCATTCCAAAGAAAACGGGGGGGCTACAGACCCATATTAGATCTCAGAGAATTGAACAAGTTTCTATGCAAGGAGAAATTCAAGATGACTTCTCTCGGAACTCTCCTTCCATACCTCCAATGTCATGACTGGCTTTGTTCTCTAGATCTCAAGGATGCGTACACCCATGTTCTCATCCATCCAACCCACAGAAGATTCCTTCGGTTCCTTTACCAGGGAAAGCACAACCAATACAAAGTGCTTCCTTTCGGTCTGGCCTCTGCTCCAAGAGTGTTCACAAAATGCATGGCAGTAGTCGCTGCATTCCTGCGCACTCTAGGGATATTCGTATTCCCATATCTGGATGACTGGCTCATCCGAGCTCCATCCCAGTCAGAGGCCCAGACTTCCCTGGCTTGCACAAGGTGTGTTCTTCAGTATCTGGGACTGGTAATCAACATTTCAAAATCCCATCTCACCCCTACTCAGTCTCTAGAGTTCATAGGGGCCTTACTGGATACCACAACTGCAAGGGCCTATCTTCCCCAGGCCCTACGCTTGGTGCAGTTAGCCTCCCAGGTTCAGTTAAAATCCCATTTAACTGATCGAGAGATGTTGCAACTCTTAGGCCACATGGCATCCACGGTGCATGTGGTTCCCTATGCTCGCCTTCACATGAGAGCAGCTCAGTGGACCCTATCCTCCCAATGGACCCAGGCATCAGGTTGCCTGTCAGACAAAATAGCAACCTCCAGTCGCCTTTTTTGGTCCCTCCACTGGTGGAAGTCCACTCAGAATCTGTTGCTGGGGTCCCCCTTTCAACAGGTGTTACCCCAAGCCACCCTTACAACAGATGCCTCTCCAAGGGGTTGGTGGGCTCATCTACAAGATCTCTCAACCCAAGGCATCTGGTCTCCACAGGAGACATCTCTTCATATCAACCTCTTAGAGCTCAGAGCAATCTTTCTGGCTCTGAGTCTTCCATACCCTGCTCAGCTACAAGACAGTCCTCATCCACACGGACAACCAGGTAGCCATGTTCTACGTGAACAAGCAGGGAGGGACTGGCTCTCTGTCGCTTTGCAACGAAGCTCTGAGATTGTGGGCCTTCGCCAGAGAGCATCAAATCCATCTCATGGCAGTATATCTTCCAGGGGTTCAAAACTCTTGGGCAGACAGACTCAGTCGAGTTCTGCTTCCGCACGAATGGTCCCTCCATGGGGACCAGATAACCAGAATTTTTCGGATTTGGGGTACCCCAGACATAGACCTGTTTGCAAGTCCGTGGAATGCCAAACTTCCCCGGTTCTGTTCCAGGATTCCATGTCGGGGAGTTCAGGCCAGGGATGCCTTCCTCCTTCATTGGGGGCAAGACTTCCTCTATGCCTTTCCACCTATTCCCCTAATTCCCAAGACTCTGTTCAAGCTTCAGAGAGACAAGGGGACTATGATCCTCATAGCACCACTTTGGCCACGCCAAGTGTGGTACCCTCTACTTCTGCATCTCTCTCAAGCTCCCTCCCTAGACCTGGGGTCTGCTCCAGATCTCCTCTCCCAGGAGGAGGGAACCTTGTGGCACCCAAATCCTCAGTCTCTTCATCTCAGAACCTGGTTGTTGAAGGCCTAGACCTTCAAGATTTACAACTTTCTCAGCAAGTGAAGGATATCCTTCATGCTTCCAGAAAGCCTTCCACCAGACGTTCATATGCTTTTAAATGGAAAAGGTTTTCCATTTGGTGTGCTGAGAAGGGTCTCAACCCTCTTGCAATACCTTTGCATTCTTTACTAGACTATTTGCTGCATTTATCCCATGCAGGCCTTAAAACAAATTCAATCAGAGTCCATTTGAGTGCTATTGCAGCATCCCTTAAGCCTCTCAATGGACAACCTATTTCCTCTCATCCTCTTATAGAAAGATTCATGAGAGGCCTTCTTTTGACTAAACCTCCTATTAGACCACCTCCAGTGGCCTGGGACTTGAATCTGGTTCTTGGCAAGCTTATGAAGCCACCCTTTGAACCCTTAGCCACTACCTCCTTAAAATTCCTTTCCTGGAAGGTTATTTTTCTCATTGCAGTCACCTCAGCTCGCTGTATCAGTGAGTTGCAAGCTTTAGTGGCTAATCCTCCTTATACAAGGTTCCATCATGACAAGGTAGTCCTCAGAACTAATCCACACTTTATGCCTAAAGTGGTCTCACCATTTCATCTGAAGCAGGAGGTGTTTATACCTGTCTTTTTTCCAGGACCTCATGCATCAAGTGCAGAGAGGAATCTTCATACCCTGGATTGTAAAAGAGCACTTGCTTTCTACTTACACAGGACACAGCAACATAGAAAGTCCTCAACTTTTTGTTGCTTTTGATCCTTCTCATTTAGGACTTCCAGTCTCTAAGAGAACTCTGTCCAGTTGGATTGCTCAGTGTATTTCCTTCGCCTACCAAACTAAGAACCTTTCTCTGGAGGGCCATGTCACAGCTCACAATGTGAGGGCCATGGCAACCTCTATGGCTCATCTAAACTCTGTGTCCATCGACCAAATCTGTCGAACGGCCACCTGGGCATCGGTTCATACCTTCACAGCCCATTAATGCTTGGACAAGGACTCCCGCCGGGATGCCTTGTTTGGTCAGGCTGTTCTCAAACATCTGTTCCATACCTAATCAACTCCTACCCTCCATCCCTGAACTGGATGCCTGAGATTCATGGTTAGAGGTAGAGCCCTTCCCAGGGACTCACAATCTGGGTGATCTCCCAGGCATCTCTAGCTGGGGAGTCCCATATGTGAAGACTCATTCCTGCTTGTTCCTGGAGATAGCACCCACCCACCTCCCCTAGGAGTTGTATCTATCTTTCCTTTCCTCTCTCTCTCTTTGTCTCAGCTTTAAAACTCGAACTAGAGAGAGGCAGTTAGGAAAGGCGGGAAGGCAGCGCACAGGCGCTGTGGGATGCTCCCAAAAGCTTTCTTTCTGGACGCTGGGGAGCGTTCCCGCGCAGGCTCCGTCGGTACCGACGATACCCATATGTGAAGACTTATTCCTGCTGTTCCCAGAGATCACCTGTTACAGGTAAGTAACTGTGCTTTATGCGCCTCCTTAAAAGTCGCGCTGTCAGTGGTTTCCTTATGTTTTTTATGTTATATAGCAGCACGTATTTAATTTCTAATGAATATATAATAATTTTTACTTGAATACTTGGTCATAATTCCCTGGTCTCTGATTTTGCCCATCAAAATAGATGCAGTTTGTGAGTGCACGGCTTTCATGTGACAGCAGTTTACATCTCTTAAGAATCTTGCGATAGTTTATTTTAGCAAAAGGATAGAAGCCTTTTCCCCAGACACATTTTTAATGTTGTGTTAGTCTATAGTTATTTATTCTTACACATTAGGCTTATATATTTTACTCTTATGGTGAGACAAGATTACTCCGATTTTTTTGTAATCCTATCCATTATCAGCCTTTTGATTTTTAAGATTGTGTGCCGTTTTTTAAAAAATGATGTTAGGTTGTATTTTCTTAATATAACTTAATCATTTGCTTACATTTTTTTTATTCTATATTTAGTGGATTTCATTGAATATAATGTTTACCATTATTTAATGAATGCAACGTACACTATGGTCTGGTTCTTCTTTCCTTGGGTTCTGGGTTTCCCATTATTAATGATTATAATTAAGCACTTTGTGTTAATTTTTTTATTTTTTTAGTCATTAATAATAATACTATTTTTTAGCATTATCAACTATAAGATTGTTTCTTTGCCACAAATTCACATTCTACTGTGCGCTTCATTCAGTATATTGATACACATAACTGTAAGTATGCTAATGGTTTTTGTCTTTCCTCCTTGTTGATCAAGTCTGTTTGCCCTTCTTTATTTATTTATTTATTATTCTTGTAATTATTCACCCATATTATGTATGGTTGTTTAATTTGAATAATTTTCTTAAGTTTGTTTTGGTTTTTAATAAGTTTCATGTATCTGTAATGTTTTGCATTTATATGTCACATATATTGAGTTTGTCATATTTATAATTCTTTGTTTGCGGTCCTCAGCCCCCTGATGAAGGCATTGCCGAAACGCATTGGAGCATTCCTGTATCAATAAAGCGCTTGTGACTTCCAATTCCGCTCGTCTTTTGTGTTTCTTGAGGGTATTCTGCAAGTAGGTGCTCCATCTTTGGTTCTAGTAATAATGAAGAGACCTCCATGTTTCACAAAGAGAGGAAAAAGGAAAAGAAAGCGAATGCAAAAAGCTTTTAGGAACACAAACTGAAGTCCTCTAAATGAAGAGAAGAGAAGCATACAAAGCAAATAAGCTAAGAAAACTCATCGTCAGTGATAATCAATCACACTTTAGTCCAAAAGCTAAACGGCTGTTTCCACAAATACTCAACCCAAGCATTCCACGTTACTGTGAGGAGTTGTCATCCATCATCTGTTTGCTGCCCTTTGCATATATCCCTTGCAAAGCCATCTTCATCGGAGATGGCTCAAAAATTGTAAAGGTCTTCACTTGAAATGTAATAATACGTTTCCTCATAAATTTTAAAAAGACAGTCATACCTAAGGAAATTGCCATGGGGCACATAGAAATAAATTATTTCCTAATAGCTTATGTTTCAGGACCTAAATCAGAGAAGATATTTATTTTACATCCATGAAATAAAATAATGTGGAATTTAAAGGTGATCTTCAAAACCTTATCCTTTTCTATGGCCAAAACAAGAGTCCACCAAAGCGGCCCTACTAGCGCTCTCCACAATTGATATTTCAAGAATCTGTGTGAGATCAAGCATAGAGCATGAGACAAATGTATTAAATTCCCCCTCAAGATTATTGACCTGCCTCAGTACTAGAGAAATAAAATAATATGCAATTTATTTCCCCAACAATAGACTTATTTCCTACAGGAGATGCTGAGAATCTCTTGGAGATTTAAATCTTGCAGTTTCTGTGGCTTTTTAACACCTGTCATTCTCTAGGCTCTCATACTTGGCTTGTAGAAGACAATTCCCATTTATTAGTGTTAATTTAGTACGCTGAAATGAGGATATCTCTCACCTTGCTCCTGAACCCTTGCCTGACATAACCTTAGAGAGCCTGGACACCATTTGACCAGAAAATTGACATAATTTTTACAGTCATCGTGACACAATGGTTTCCATCCCATTGAAAATTCTTACAGCTTAAGTGGATACCTTCATGAGCAGGCAACAAGACGTATTCTCACAGTCCCCTCTGCCTTTTACAAAAAGGTGACAAGCTTTAGGGGTTCCATTGAGGTTATATTAGGCCCAACAGTAGGGCAGAGGAAGAGAGTATTAGCCACAAGCTATGGCTTACCCTCCAAACTTCCCTCAGCCACCAGTACTTCAGGAACTGCTCCCAGCTGACTCCCTGACAGCTCCCTCATCCACAGAAGACAAAAGAAAATTCTTCTAGACATACCCTCAAACCCCACAATCATTCTGTTGATTGAGGAATGTACGGGCGATCCAAAAAGGTTTGGATGACTGCTTAGTACAGGAGGTGGTACGCAGGGCACTGGACTCGGCTACATATCCAAACTCGAAGTTTTAGACCCAGGAACTGAAGAAGGGCTACCCCCAACCTACCTCTATTCCCTCCATCCATTAGGCTAATAACCGAGGGCAAGTGAGCAGCCTGCTGGACTTCAGATTTATCCTCCCATTTAACCATGGTGCAGAAACATAGATAACAGCTTGTGATTTTCTGTGACAGATTTTTCAGTTGTACAGCACAGCTTTGCATAAAGGTGAATGGATCTGAAAATTAAATCATTAATTTGTATTTATTTTATAAAAGTAAAGTTGTTTTCTGACATTTGTGTCTGGTTAATTTGGTTATTTTTTAAAGTGGGGGAGGCTATGGGATCTTAGTGATCATTCCCTCCCATACTATGCGAAATATAAAGATGGCAGATGGGTAGTTATCAGTGCTGGGTAGAGAGAAAGGGGATGAAGAATGAGGGAAGAGAGGAGATCGGGGGGGGGGGGGGGTGGTAAGGAAAAAAAAGAGGGTTTTAAGGAGATGCAGAAGGATAGGGGGCATGAGTACCAGCTGGAGGAAGGGTCATGAACAGAGAAAAGATGAATGGGGGAATAAAAGTGGGAGGTATCATGGAAGGGGCAGGAAACAATCCAAGATCAGGAGAGGGAAAGAGTGAGGATCCACAATTACACACCACCTTATGCTGATCCCTTCTCACTCCCCCCCCCAACCCCTCTAGACCCTTCACTCACACCTTGCACCTCCTCCTATCCCTTCCCAGTCCCTCAGTCACTTTAAACCCTCAGGCTGTTCACCTCCATATTTTACCAGATGGCTCCAGATCATTGACTAAAATAGAATTAATGCCAGGGTTCAGTCACTTTCTCCCCTTTCCTCCTTGACTCACTTGATCTCCTTTTTCTTTCCTCTTGCTTTATCCCTACCCTACACCTTCTGTGTTTGTCTTGAGTAGATTGTAAGCTCTGATGAGCAAGGACTGTTTCTTACATGTCTGTGCAGCGCTGCGTACGACTTGTAGTGCTATACAAATGCTCAGTAGTAGTAGTAAGTTGACACCCCTGTGATCCCTTCATTTTTCCCAATTGCTTATCTGCAATTCCATCCTTCACCTCGCACACTTTTCCTGTGTCTGCTAAGTGAGATGGCAGCACTGCAGCATCTCAGGATTGCATCATCCTGCTCTGCTGCTGTAGGTCGAGCTTCGTGCTTTAAGTTGTTTTGCCAGTTAAGTTAATTCCAGTTGAGGAAGATGCCCAAAAGGGTAGAAAGAAACTGCTTCCAAGGGGTTCTCATACAAAAGAGCAGCGTTGAAAGGGTCATTGTCACGAGCAAAAAACATCTAAACTTTTTCCAGGTCACCAAATGTAAAATGGGGTCTTCCAGTGGAGATGCTGGAAATTGGAAGTTTTTGCAAATCACTGACACCTTGTACTCCCAGATAGTTGGGTCTTCCATATTATCTGGTTAAATACAATACTATCTCTTATTTTTTGGCCTGGCATCAACTTCTTATGTATGAGGTGTGACAAAAAAGAAACGAGACTGTCCATAAATGTTTTATTACAAAATTTACAGAGAAATTACACATTTTCCCCTTCAAAGTAATCACCCCCCCCCCCCCCGAAGTTAATGCACTTCTGCATTCAATTCTGCCACATACAGAAGCATTCGGTAAAGTCCTTCTCCTTGAGGTCCCTCAGCTCCATCGTCACAGTGGCCTTGATCTCTTCTACAGAGGTGAAATGAGTTCCTTTGAGCACAGTCTTCAGCCTTGGGGAAAAGCAAGAAGTCGCACGGTGCGAGATCTGGGGAAAAAGGAGGGTGGTCAAGAGCTGCCTCACACTGAGCACAGTGGTGGTTTGGGACTCTCTTCTGAGGGGTACTGAGGCGTCCATCTGCCGACCAGACTTGATGTCCAGAGAGGTATGCTGTCTGCCTGGTGCCAAAATCCAAGATGTTGAGGAGAGTTTGCCGAGACTCATCAAGCCCACTGACTGTTACCCAATGTTGCTAATCCATGTTGTTACAAATGATACTGCCAGGTATACCTCGGAACGTATCAAAAGTGACTTCATGGCTCTGGGACAGAGGGTGAAGCAGTTAGGTGCACAGGTGGTGTTCTCTTCAATTCTCCCTGTTGAGGGTAAAGGCCAAGGCAGAGAGGCTCGCATCCTGGAGATGAATGCATGGCTGCGTGGATGGTGTCATCGAGAGCGTTTTGGTTTCCTAGACCATAGGATGCTGTTCCAAGAGTTGCAGAGCAGAGATGGCATCCATCTGTCCAAGAAAGGTCAACGCATCTTTGGTAGTAGACTGGCTAATCTACTGAAGAGGGCTTTAAACTAGATTCGTTGGGGATGGGTGAAGAAAGCCCCCAGGTAAGTGAAAGCCCCCAGGTAGGTGATACATTAAATGCCTTTATGGAAATAGGTAACAGGGTTAACATATGGAAAGCAGTGTGTATAAATGCCCGTAGCATGGGAAATACGATTCCTGATGTTGAAGCTTTGGTGGGAGTGGCTGACTTGGATTTAGTGGCAGTTACAGAAACATGGTTCACAGAAAACCATGATTGGGATGTAACTATACCTGGCTATACTTTATTCAGAAAAGACAGGGTAGGAAGAAGGGGAGGAGGAGTGGCACTATATGTAAAAACTACTATTAAAGCTTTGGAATTACAGAGCTTAAAAGGGAGAGAGGAGGTTTTGTGGGTTAAACTAGAAAGAGGGAAAGAGAAATCTATTTGCATTGGTGTGATATACAGACCTCCCTCACAAGAGGAAGAGGTGGACAGAGTTAATTGAAGACACATACGCAGCATTGCTAGGAAAGGGGAAGTGCTACTGATAGGAGATTTCAGTATGCCAGATGTTGACTGGCACATTTCTGCTGCAGTATCATCTAGAAGTAAGGAGATCCTGGATTCTCTACAGGGAGAACTATTCAGGCAATTGGTAACAGACCCCACACGTGAAGGGGCCATACTGGACTTGGTGCTTACCAATGGTGAAAGTGTCTCTGATGTTGTAGTGGATGTTTGCATCCAGTGATCACCAGATGGTGTGGTTCAGTATTAGAACTAGGGCTGTTAGAATCCATTCCAAGGTGAGGATCTTAGACTTTAGGAAGACTAACTTTGCGAAGATGGGCCAATACCTCAGGGAGTCGTTAGTGGGATGGGAACAGCTGGGGGATGTAGAAAAACAGTGGGCAAAACTGAAAGGGGGTATTTTAAGGGCAACCAACCTTTTTGTTAAAATGGTTAAAGGCAAAAGGAAAAGGAGACCGCTATGGTTTTCGAAGGAAGTAGCTGAAAAAGTGAAGAAAAAGAGGGAGGCCTTCATGAAATACAAGAGATCATAGAGAGAGGAAGACAGGCATCTGTATTTGGAAAAACTTAGAGAAGCTAGCAAAGTAGTCAAGAAGGCAAAGATTCAAAAGGAGGAGGAAATAGCCAATGCAATAAAATGGGGGGATAAGACATTTTTCAGATATATTAGTGAGAAGAGGAAGGGCAAAAGTGGTATTGTCAGACTCAAGGGTGCAGGGGAGGAATATGTAGAAGCTGATAAGGATAAAGCGTAATTGCTTAACAAATATTTCTGTTCTGTGTTCACAGATGAAGAACCTGGAGCAGGACCTCAGAAAACACCCACAAATAGGAACAGAAGCGAGGGACATCTTGAACAATTTTCAGAAGACTGTGTTCGTGAGAAACTAGCTCAACTTAAAGTAGACAAAGCGATGGGACCGGATGGGATACACCCTAGAATACTGAGGGAACTTGGGGACATTCTAGCAACTCCACTGACTGACCTTTTCAATGCCTCGTTGGAGTCGGGAGTGGTGCCAAAGGACTGGAGCGAGGCTCATGTGGTGCCTTTACACAAAAGCGGAAGTAAGGATGTGGTTGAAAACTACAGACCAGTTAGTTTAACTTCGGTGGTGAGTAAATTATTGGAAACGCTGCTGAAAGAGAAAATAGTGAGGTTTCTGGAGTCCAGCGGATTACAGGATCCGAGGCAGCATGGATTCACCAGAGGCAGGTCTTGTGAGACAAATCTGATTGATTTCTTTGACTGGGTGACCAGGGAGTTGGACCGAGGGAGAGCTCTAGATGTGGTGTATTTAGATTTCAGTAAAGCCTTTGACACTGTTCCTCACAGGCGACTTATAAACAAATTGAGCACCCTAGGGATGGACCCTAAACTTACTGCTTGGGTTAGAAATTGGTTGGGTGGGAGGCGACAAAGAGTACAAGTAAATGGAGCTCACTCTGAGGAGAAGGATGTTACCAGTGGTGTGCCCCAGGGATCTGTCCTTGGTCCGATTCTTTTTAACATCTTTGTTAGTGATATAGCGGAAGGGCTGTCGGGTAAGGTTTGCCTCTTTGCAGATGATACCAAAATCTGCAATAAAGTAGACAGGAAGGTGTAGATAACATGAGGAGGGATCTAGCTAAGCTTGAAGAATGGTCTAGAATTTGGCAGCTGGGATTTAATGTTAAAAAATGTAAGGTCATGCATTTGGGCTGCAGCAATCCAAAGGAGCAATACAGTATAGGAGGTGAAGTACTTTTGTCCACTAAAGAAGAGCGGAACCCAGGCTCGGTTGTCTGATGATCTTAAAGTAGCTAAACAGGTAGAAAAGGCGACGGCAAAAGCTAGAAGGATGCTTGGGTGCATACGGAGAGGAATGGCTAGCAGAAAAAAGGAGGTGATAATGCCTCTGTATAAGTCTTTGGTGCAATCTCATTTGGAGTATAGTGTGCAATTCTGGAGACCGCACCTTCAAAAGGATGTGAACAGGATGGAGTCGGTGCAGTGGGTGGCTACTAAAATTAGTGGGCTTCATTATAAAGCATATGAGGACAGACTTAAGGATCTTAATATGTACACCTTAGAGGAAAGGCGGGATAGAGGTGATATGATTGAGATGTTTAAATACCTCCGTGGCATAAATGTTCAGGGAGAGAGCCTCTTTCAATTGAAAACAAGTTCTGTTACGAGGGGACATGGGATGAGGGTGAAGGGAGATAGATTCAGGAGTGATATGCGGAAATATTTCTTTACGGAAAGAGTAGTGGATCCATGGAATAGTCTCCCAGTGGAGGTGGTAGAGATGAGGACAGTAACTGAATTCAAAAAAGCATGGGACAAACACAGAGGATCTCTAAAGGTAAAACGTGGACTGTTGTAGTTGTTATGGAAGGACAGACTGGATAGGCAATGTGTTCTTTTTCTGTCATCATGTTTCTATGTTTCAGTGTGTGCGGGCACGTTGTCGTGGTGGAGCAGCCACGACTTCTCTCCACAGAGCCCGCCTGTTGCGCCAAACCCGGTCATGGAGGCGATTGAGGACCTACTGATAGAAGTGCTGGTTGACTGTCTGACCCTCAGGCACAACTCATGATATACCACTCCCTTCTGGTCAAAGAATGTGATCAGCATGACCTTGATCCTTGATTTGGACATGCGTGCCCTCTTGGGTCTGGGTGACAGTCAAGTCTTCCACTGCAGGCTTTGTCTCTTGCTTTTAGGGTCGTTCTGGAAGACCCAAGTCTCGTCTCTGTGATGACTCGGCCAACGAACTCTGGATCTTCTCCGATCTTCCCTAGCAAGTCTTGACAAACATTGACCTGGTGCTTCTTCTGGTCATCCAATAAAAGCTTGGGCACCATCTTGGCGCACACCTTCTGCATCCCCAGCTCCTGCACCAAGATGGTCCACACTGACTCCCTGTTCAGGCTGAGCTCCTCAGCTATCATCGTCACCGTCAATCTGCAATCACTCCGCATCAGCTGGTTCACTCTGTCAATGTTCTCAGCCGTCTTTGTCATGGAAGGCCGTCCTGACTTGAGGTCATCCTCCACCTCCTCACTGCCAGTCTTGAAGCGTTTGTGCCACTCGAAGACTCTCAGCCTTGACTTTGCATCTTTTCCATAAGCCTTTTGGAGAAGTTGGGGAAGCACTCAGTTGGGCCCTTCTTCAACTTAACCAGAAATTTCAAGTTGATTCTTTGCTCCATATTTCTGCAACCTCCAGTTGTGTGACAAAGCGATGGAGCAGTGTGCTACAAAAAAAATCTGAAAAAGAAAAACAGTGAGAGAGATGAAAAATATTATAGCAGAATAGTGGTGAGATGTGGCACAACACAGTGACATAAACGGTTAGCCAATTGGCATTGAGTTATGGGCGTGGCTGCCACAGTCTTGTTTGTTTTTTGTCACACCTCGTATGCACAAAATTCTTAGCAGGTTATTGTGTCACTGCAGCACAAGTTTGGAAATACATACGTTGTTACTACATAATTGGCTTACTTATTTATTTTATAGTCGCTTATGCTGCCCTTTGGACGGAGGACCCAGCAAAACAGTTTACAGTGCAATAAAACATGAAAATAATAATTTGGGGAAGAGAGCTTAAAAAAAAGGAAGCAAAAAAGGTGTAGGGGAAGGGAGGGATGGCGCAGGCTGCATCACCTCTCTGCACACAAGCCCTCGTCAATTGCAAGCTGAAACAATCATGTTCCAACTGTTATTTCAAAATTTAGCAAATGAGGCTTCCTGATGGATATAAGAGGAGACACTTCCAAAGATGAGGAGCCTGTGTAGAAAACATTAGCTCCATGAAAGAGATTGAAGTGAAGGCCAGGAATGGGTTTGCAGGGTGAGCAGTGTGTCCTGAGATGAGCAAAGGAGAGGGCTGCAGGGTTGGATTTAAGATGGTTGGACCATAGGCAGAACCAGAGAGTGCTGAGGAGGGGATGTTTCTCCTGCAGAGATCAGCATGCACGTTAAAGCAAGTAGATTAAGGCTCCTGTGTAGCCTAGGTATCTGTTGCCTTCAAAATTTAGTACCCTAAGCATCTGCCTGTGCTGCTTATGTTTAAATCCGAGCATGGTGAGTAGGAACATAATGGGACAGGAGAGAGATGCCGGAGTATTGGCATGCAGGGAGCCCTGGACCAGACTGAATCTTGAATTTAATATTTGCAGAAACTAAGAACCCATGCTGAGATTTAAGAAAAAGAGAGAGTTGAAAAGTACACCTCAGGCAGATCACTGCAGACCATTATCCACCTGCTGCAATCACTGGAGATTGATAGATATTCACAAATTATACACTATTTAGTGACAACCACAGTTGGAATTCACTAGGACTCTGTTCGATGAAACTCAGGCCAATGCATTTCTCACTGAACAAAGAGCCCAATACAGCATAGTCTTGGCAGGGAAGATAATTCATAGTCTGGACACATCCACCTAATCCAAAGTGAAAATGTTGGACCACAAGACTGCAATCATTTGTTACTCCCATGGCACACCGCCACATAAGGGAAAATTCTCAAATTTTCTCTTGCCCCCACACAAAACTACTTGAATACCTTTCACATGTTACCGCTATTTCCAGATATTTTCATGCTTTTAAGCCTTTCAGCAGTTCCTAAGCATTTTAAATTCCATTTTTTGAAACAAGACAGACTTTATATACCAGAGATATGCAATAGTTTGATTTACTCATTAATATGTAATTTATTGATGTATATGATTATTAAGATGCATTGGATCATCAACTGTACTGCTTCAGTTGTAAACCATTTTGTGAACGTTTAGAGAAAGTGGTCTATAAATCTAACATTACATAACAAAACATGAGTCAGGGTTTCCCTTAGTGCCAAGAGCAAGTATCTCACTCTGTAAAAGGAAACTCAACGTTTGCTTATTTCTAGTTCATGAGTGTCCAAACTAGCCTACATTCACTTAATATCCAACATACACACAGCCAGCCTCATCGCTCCTTTTCTTCCAGCTCATAGCCAAGTGTCTGCATGCTTGTCACCATACAGCACATTCTCTGTGTGGTGTGTAAGATGAGCATGACGAGGCTGGTGGAAGATTAGCTGCGCAGCATTGTGTTCAACAAAATGAAGGGGAGAGAGATGATTCAGCGGGAGACCTGCAAGGAGTAGGTTTAAAATAGTAGACTAGAGGTAATTAAGGAATGGATAAGTATCTTAGTAGTGTGTTCAGAAAGGAATGGGAGGATTTTGTTGATAATATAGAGAAAGAAACGGCAGACCTTGGCTATCAGATGGAAGTGTGTGGAGGAAAGAGAGAGAGAGGAGTCGGAGAACCCCAAGATTGTGAATAAAGATAACTGAGTAGAGAGTTATTCACAGAATGAAAGAGGAGGAAGAGGAGAGGAGGTTTTAGGGGGAAAAATAAGCAGCTCAGTTTTGGCCATGTTCAATTGCCAAGCGATGGTGAGACATCCAAGCAGCAATGTCAGAAAGGCAGGCAGAGATCTGGGTCAAGATTTCCGGAGAGATTTTAGATGTAGAAAGGTAGATCTGGGAGTCATCAGCATAAAGATGGTACTGAAAGCCATGGGAAGAGATGAGTGCACCAAGGGATTGGGTGTAGACAGAGAAAAGGAGTTGGGCCTAAGACAGATTCTTGGGATACACCAACCAAGAGCGGCAGCAGAGGAGGATCCACCAGAACAAACACTGAAAGAGCAATGGTAGAGATAAGAGGAGAACTAGAATAGTACAGAGCCCTTAAAACCAAGCAAGGACAGGGTATCAAGGAGAAGGTTGTGGTCAACAGTCTCAAAAGCAGCAAAGAGGTCAAGAAGGATGAGGACTGAGTAAAGGCCCTTGGATTTTGCCAGGAACAAAAGACTTTGGTAAGAGTCATTTTGGCAGAATGTAAAGGACTAAAGCCAGATTGTAAATGATCCAGGAGGGCTTGAGAGGAGTGAAAGTCAAGGCAACAGCAGTGAACCGCATGTTCAAGTAGTTTAGAACAAAGGGGAGGAAGGAGATGGGTCAATAGTTAGGATAGGTAGGATCAAGTGAGAGTTTCTTGAGGAGATGTTTAACTACAGCATGCTTGAAGGCTACAGGGGACAATTGCAGTGGAGAACGATAGGTTGAGAAGATGAGATGGAAGGGACCATAGTGGAGGAGATGGGGCTTAGGAGATGGGTGGGAATAGGATCAGAGGAGCAGGTAGTGAGTTTGGAGGAGGAAACATGATGTGTGGTTTCCTCCTCGGAGATCATAGAAAAGGAAGAAAGGGTAGTAGAGGTATAAGGGGGAAAGTTGGGAGTGAAGAGGGGGTGAACGGGGAAGGAGGGGGAAGTAGCTGACTTTGTGGGGAATTGGAGGATGATCTTGTGGATTTTATCATGGAAATAGTCAGCCAGGGTTTGGGAAGAAAGGAAGGGAGAGGTCAGAGGCGGAGGCACCTTAAGGTGCTAAACGCACGTGGAAGACAGCAAAAGGGGCTATACAATACCTCAGCAGGGGGGGAGGGGTTAGTCACCCAGGTAGATTAGAGCAGACACAGGAAAAAGTTCTAAACTCTGCAGCAATGGAGACAGTTAGGACAGGTATTGAATTAAATGTTAACCTGGCTTCCACAGACAGGCCAGATAGTAGAAGTAAGCCTAGTTTGGAGAGAAGCAAGAGAGAGTTGAGAAAAGCTGATCAATAGTGCAAAAAGATACAAATGAGGTTAAAAAAAGCACACTAACAATGATAAATAAATAAATATATAGAGAGGCAGACAGGACTCACAAAAATCAAACAGATCAAAGTTCCAGCAGAGCTTGTAATGGAGCAGTTCTCTACCCAAAGGGGGGAGAGGCAAAAAAAAATAGTTTAAGTCCCTGACCTCAGCGGTAAGAGTGCTCGAAGTTTGTCTCGAGCAGCCTACAATGGCTTTGAGTCTTTGGCCAGAATGGCTGCCTCAGGCATCTGGACACGACACCAAGCATGGCTGCAGTCGTCTGACCTAGAACAAGGGTGCAGAACAAACTTATTGATCTCCCCTGCATAGAAGAGAACCTGTTCGAAAAACCCATGGCAGACAAGGCTGCAGAGATAGAAACAGATTTCCTAACAAGAACCAGGCTCTCATAAGAACATAAGATATGCCATACTGGGTCAGGCCCATAAAGCCCAGTATCCTGTTTGAAACAGTGGTCAATCTAGGTCATAAGTACCTAACAGTCTCCCCAAAAGAGATAGGTTCCTCAATGCTTGTATTGGGTCAAGTAGTGATATCCTGGGTCCCTTTTAATAATGGTTTATGGACCTTTCCTCCAGGAACTTGTCCAAACATTTTTTAAACCCAGCTACACTAACAGCTTTTTTACTACATCCTCCGGCAACAAATTCCAAGTTTGATTACACATTAAGTGAAAAAATATTTTCTCTTATTAGTCTTAAATAGGTTACCCTATAGCTTCATTGCATGTCCCCTAGTCTTTTTATATTCTGATGATGTAAACAATCGATCTACGTTTACCTGTTCCATTCCATTCATTAATTTATAGACTGCTATCATATCTCCCCTCAGCCATCTCTTTTCCAGGTTGAAGAGCCCTAACCTTTTTAGCCTCTCTTCATAGGATTATCTTTCCATCCCCTTTACCATTTTGGTGGCTCTTCTCTGTACCTTTTCTAATAACGCTATATCTTTTTAAAGATACGGCCCCCAGAATTGCACATACTATTCAAGATGCGGAACGGTACAGAAGCATTATAATATCCTTTGTTTTCTTTAACATTATTTCCTTATGATACCTAGCATTTTATTTGCTCTCTTGGCCGTCGCTGCACACTGGGCGGAGGGTTTTAATATGCTCTCCAGGCACAAGCAGGAATATAGTCTTCATATATAGGTATCGTTGGTACCAACGGAGCCTGCGCGGGAACGCTCCCCAGCGTCCAATAGAAAAGCTTTTGGGAGCATCCCACAGTACCTGCGTGCTGCTTTCCCGCCTTTCCAAATCTTCTTCTTCAGTTCTTCATTTTCCATGGAGCAGACAGGACGCATACCCTGTCACCACAGAAAATCTATTCTTATTCTTTGTTTTTATGTGGTCGCGTCTGCCTTCATTTAACGCTTACCGGTACCGCCGGTTCTCTTTTCTTCAAACATGGAGAAACCAGCTAGTGGTTTCAAGACATGTTCTAAGTGTGGCGGTACCATATCTGTCACCGACACCCATGACTGGTGTCTTAAATGTGTAGGTCCTGACCATTCTCCATTGGAGTGTGTCTCCTGCAGAAAGATGACCAAGAGGGGCCTGCAGAATAGAGCTGCAAAACCCGGTACCCTTTTTGCCGCAGATACGATGTCCATTGCATCATCTTCCTCCCATGGATCTCAGGTAACTAAACCTAAGTCTTCTAAGACTGGCCGGTCCTCAAAGGGTAGATCTACTTCCAAGTATGGAGATGCCACTGGAGTTGCCCTTGAGGAAAGTTTACTGGCAAAACAGCCCCGGCGGGAGGCTTCGGCTTTGGCTTCCAAAGCACTAACGGGGCTCCAGAATGTTCCAGAGGCCTCCACCTCTGCAGAACTACTGGTGCCATGTTCTGGGATCGTGGCCGCTTCCACCGGTACCAACACCCAAGCATCGGCAGGGGGCGATGGATCAGAGAATCCTCGCTATCAAACGCAGTCTAGTGACTCTCTTAGCAGCTTCGGTACTGCTAAGACCGCTTCAGATGGTTCCACAGGTATCAGTACCGACATCGATGCTGGTACCAACTGCACCTGCCTTGGCCGATATACTCCCCCCCCCCCCCCCCATGCCGAGCCTTGAGTCTATCTCAGGTATCGAAACACCCCGATACCGACTTCGAACGGTACCAGTACCGTGCGTTGCAGGAACACCCGGTACAGAGATACTTTGAATTTTCTGATTCCGATAACTCTGATGACTCTGCTGGTACTAGAGCAATGCTTCCGGAGGATCCATCTCCTCCTCCTCAGTGTAGAATGTTTCCTCCAGAAGATATGTCCTTTCAGGATTTCATACGTGATTTAGCTCGAGGTCTTGCAATCACGGTGATTCCGGAAAAGGAATCCAGAACAGAAGAATTAGAAATTCTTCAATACCCTATGGCTCCTAAAGAGGCAGCTGCTCTGTCCATTCATAGGATCTTGCATGGTCTTATGCTAAGAATGTGGGAAACTCCTTTAATGGTGTCTCCACACTCTCGATGACTCAATACCATGTATCGAGTTCCAAGCTGTCCTGGTTTTCAAAAGACTGTTACCACACCATTCATTGGTAGTGGAATCGGCAGTGCGTAGGATTAAGAGTGCTAAAACGCATTCTTCCAATCCTCCAGGCCGTGAATGCGTTTGGGCGTCGATGTTTCTAATCCTCCATGTTATCAGCCAGGATCAGCTCTTACATTCTCTATATGGGAATGTTCCTCAAGGAGGTTACAGGAGACTTGGAGCTCATGAGCCCTCTTCTTCCTGAGGACAAAAGAGGGGAATTTCTAACTGGTCAAACATGCCCAGGATGTTTCAAAGTAAACCGTTCAACCTTTGATTGCTTTGAATGCATTAGCAGAACCTCTGCTATCTCCATCAATGCACATCGTATTTGCCCGGCTTCAGGCTTCAGACTTAGAAATATGGTTGCAAGATAAACTGGGAAACATTCCTTGCACAGGAGAAAATCTCTTTGGCAAGGATTGGCAAGATGAGGCTAATCAGATTGAATCTGAAAATACCACTTTGAACAGACTATCAAAGTCTACAGCCAACCCAGCAAAGAAAAAGTCAGTCAAGAAACCCTTTTTCAACAAGAAAAAGAGGTTTTACCCATCTTCACCCATCAGGGTCACTGTCCAGTTAATATTCCCCAAAAGGGGCAGCAACAGAACAGACATCAGAGGAAGCCACAAGTTTCAAGAGCTCAGCCAGCTCAGCAGACTCGGCCTCCTCAGGGGCTTTGACTCCTTCCTAGAGAGCTTAGTCTTTCTGCCCCTCCACCATCCCCAGCAAGTTATGCTATTTTGCCAAAAGATGGCAACAAATAACATCAGAAAACTGGACTCTGTCCATTGTACAAGAGGAGTACCGACTTCATTTTCACAGCATGCCCCCTCCTACATTCATAAAGCAGTTCAATTCTCAAGTCCCTGCCACCGATCTTAGGCCAAGAGGTCGCATCACTTCTTGCTCAGGGAGCAATAGAAGTACCCATACCCCAACAAGATACGGGGTTCTACTCCCCCTATTTTCTCATCCCAAAGAAAACAGGAGGAGACAGACCTATACTGGACCTCAGAGAATTAAACAAATATCTATTCCGAGAAAAATTCAAGATCTTCCTCAGAACATGCCTGCTGCCATACCTTCAGAGTCAGGATTGGCTATGTTCTCTAGATCTAAAGGATGCATATACACATATTCTGATCCATTCAGATCACAGGAAATTCCTTTGATCCCTTTTCCAGGGAAGACACGTCCAATACAAGGTTCTTCCCTTCGGTCTGGCTTTTGCCCCAAGAGTCTTTATGAAATGCATGGCAGTGGTAGCAGCATTCCTGAGAACTCTAGGAATATTTGTCTTCCCCTACATAGACTGGCTCATTCGAGCATCGACAGCTCCAGAAGCCAGCTTTGCTCTTTCTCGCATGATGCAATTTCTTCGCTACTTGGGACTGGTCATAAATCTCCCAAAATCTCATCTCACCCCTTCTCAGTCCCTGGAATTCATAGGGGCTCGTCTAGATACCAGACAGTTAAGGGCTTTCCTACCACAGCCCTGCTGTCTTGGTATAGTGCAGCTGGCATCCCAAGCAGCTATTGAAAATCTTCCTGACTACTCGGGAAATGCTTCAGCTTCTGGGGCATATGGCATCCACTGTCCATGTGGTTCCCTATGCTTGTCTTCACATGCGAGCAGCCCAGTGGACCCTATCCTCTCGTTGTGGACACAGATCTCGGGTCGCTTATCGGACAAAATCAGAAACTTCACACATCTCATTTTGTCCCTTCAATGGTGGCAATCGCTGGAAAATCTTCTCATAGGCTCTCCTTTCCAGCAGCCTCAATTTCAAGCCACCCTAACGGATGCGTCCAAGTTGGGTTGAGGGGCTCATTTGCACGATCTCTCAACTCAGGAGGCATTTGCACGATCTCTGGACCCCACAGGAGGCTTGTCTTCACATAAACCTCTTAGAACTCAGAGCCGTTTTCCATGCTCCAAGTATTCCAGGCCCAGCTCAGCTGCAAGACAGTCTGGGTCCAGACCGACAATCAGGTTGCCATGTTCTTTGTGAACAAGCAGGGCGGAATGGGCTCTCTGCTATGCAACGAAGCTTTGCGACTGTGGGCCCTCACCAGAGAGCATCAAATCCACCTTCTAGTGGTATATCTTCCGGACATTCAAAATCTTTGGGTAGACAAAATCAGTCGAATACTGCTGCCACACGAATGATCTCTTCACTCAGACCAGCTTGCTCGAGTGTTTCGAATCTGGGGAACCCCAGATATAGACCTCTTTGCAAGTCCACA
This sequence comes from Ichthyophis bannanicus, assembly GCA_033557465.1. Lineage (NCBI taxonomy): Eukaryota > Metazoa > Chordata > Amphibia > Gymnophiona > Ichthyophiidae > Ichthyophis > Ichthyophis bannanicus. Next base: position 49,912,415 of record CM066046.1, read on the forward strand.
GAATGCCAAACTTCCCCGATTCTGTTCCAGAATTCTGGCTCAAAACTGTCAGGCAAGGGATGCTTTCCTCTTCCACTGGGGTCAGGACTTTCTCTATGCCTTCCTGCCCATTCCCCTCATTCCCAAAACGTTGTTCAAGCTTCAGAGAGACAGAGGTCGTATGATACTCATAGCTCCACGTTGACCACGGCAAACGTATCCTCGGCTTCTACGTCTCTCTTAAGCCACGCCCCTAGAGTTGGGATATGCTCCAGATCTTCTTTCCCAGGAGGACGGGACACTGTTGCACCCGAATCCCCAGTCTCTGCATCTCAGGGCCTGGTTGCTGAAAGCCTAGTACTTACGGATATCAACCTTTCTCAACAGGTAAAGGATATCCTTGTGGCTTCCAGAAAACCCTCCATAAGGCGATTCTACGCCTTCAAGTGGAAAAGGTTCTCTGTATGGTGTTCTCAACGGGGACTTAACCCCCCTTCGCTGCCTGTGGAATCGCTACTGGTGTATCTCCTCCATTTATCAAATTCTGATTTTTAAAACCAATTCAATAAGGATCCATCTTAGTGCCATTGCAGCTTCTTGCAAGCCTCTGGATGGACAACCTGTTTCCTCTCATCCACTCATAGCAAGATTTGAGAGGTCTACTCTTAAGAAAACCTCCCATTAAGCCACCGCCGGTGGCATGGGATCTGAATCTTGTTCTCGGGCAGCTCATGAAACCGCCCTTTGAGCCTTTAGCCACTACAGCTCTAAAGTTTCTTTCCTGGAAGGTCATCTTCCTAGTTGCTCTCACTTCTGCAACACTCATCAGTGAGTTACAAGCCTTAGTGGCGGATCCTCCTTATACAAGATTTCACCATGATAAGGTAGTTCCTAGGACTCATCCTCACTTCGTTCCAAAGGTGGTCTCGCCTTTTTATTTAAGCCAAGCGGTTTACCTTCCTGTATTCTTTCCTAGGCCTCATGCCTCTAATGCAGAAAGGAACCTTCATACCTTAGATTGTAAAAGAGCCTTGGCTTTTTACTGTCAAAGAACTAAGCAACACAGAAAATTTTCTCAGCTTTTTATTGCTTTTGATTCTAGTCATTTGGGACTTCGTTTCCAAAAGAACTCTCTAGGTGGATTGCAAATTGCATATTTATTTATTTAACATTTCTTATATACCGCCTTTCATGATATCAAGGCGGTTTACATTGAACAAACTGAAATTACATTGAACGAGGCATTATAACTTAAAGATAACCCTCCATTGCCCATGTTCCCTGTAAAATAGTTAAGTGGCTTGCCCAAGACCACAAGGAGCACCTGTGGAACTAGAAACCCCACTCCTTCAGGCCCAAGGTTGCTGTCCTCTAGTGAGATTTGACCCCCGACCTTCCGGCCTGAGGTACCTTGCCCCAACCACTAGGCCACTCCTCCACTCCTTTGCTTATCCTCCACTCCTTTGCATATCCTTTGCTTATGAGAGTAAGGGGCTTTCTCTCAAAGGCCATGTCACAGCTCACAATGTGAGAGCAATGGCAGCCACTATGGCTAATCTTCGTTCTGTGTCCATTGACGACATCTGTAGAGCAGCCACTTGGGCTTCTGTACACACATTTACAGCCCACTACTGCTTAGACAAGGATTCCCGTCGGGATGCCTAGTTTGGCCAGGCTGTTCTCCAGCATCTCTTTCAGACTTAGTACAGCTCCTACCTGCCAGAGATCCATGGGAGGAAGCATGACCCATCTCACCTGGGGTCATCCCCCTGGCATCTATCAGCTGGGGAGTCCCCATATGTGAAGACTACATTCCTGCTTGTTCCTGGAGATAGCATAGTTACTCACCAGTAACAGGTGATCTCTGGGAACAGCAGGAATTAAGTCTTCATAACCCACCCACCTCCCCTAGGAGTTGTCTGTCTCTCACTCTTTCTCTCCTTTTGTCTCAGCTATAAACTCAACTGAAGAGGGGAAGTTGGAAAGGTGGGAAGGCAGCACGCAGGCGCTGTGGGATGCTCCCAAAAGCTTTCCTATTGGACGCTGGGGAGCGTTCCCACGCAGGCTCCGTCGGTACCGACTATACCCATATGTGAAGACTTAATTCCTGCTGTTCCCGGAGATCACCTGTTACAGGTGAGTAACTACGCTTTATCCACGATGATGCCTAAATCTTTTTCCTGGGTGGTGGTTCCCAATGTGGAACCATAGTTTGGGTTTTTTTCCTAAGTGCATAACTTTGCACTTGTCCACATTAAATTTCATCTGCCATTTGGGTGCCCAGTCTTCCCATTTATCAAGATCCTTTTGCAGTTTTCCACAACTTTAAATAGTTTTGTGACATCTGCAAATTTGATAACCTCACTCGTTATTTCCTTTTACAGATCATTTATGAATATGTCAAAAAGCAGTGGACCCAGCACAAATCCCTGGGGTACTTCACTATTCACCTATCTCCAGGAACAAGCAGGAATGAGTCTTCACATATGGGTACGTCGGTACCGACGGAGCCTGCGCGGGAACGCTCCCCAGCGTCCAATCAGAAAGCTTTTGGGAGCATCCCTCAGCACCTGCGTGCTGTCTTCCCGCCTTTCCAACTGTCTCTCCTCAGTTTTTGTTTTTCCGCGGAGCCGGCAGGGCGTATTCCTGTCACCGCAGAAAATTTCTTTTTTAATTCTTTAATTCTTTCTTTTCTTGTGGTCGCGGCTATTTTTCCCGCCTCCACCGTTACCGCCGGTGGGTTTTTTCTTTTCTTTTTCTCAAACTCAGGGAGAGTTTTCCCTCAGTTTCTGTCTTAAGATTTTGGGCCTGTAAGGCCTCTCCATCATGGAGCCTTCTCCTAAGAAGTGCCTTAACTGTGGAAATACAGTTTTCTTTTTAGACTCCAATAACTGGTGTCTAACCTGTTTGGGTCCTGACCCTTTTCCTCCGGAGCCATTAGGCTACAATTTTATGAGAAGAGATTTTCCATGTCGAGTTTCCCTCGATACCGAGTTCCCTTCCAGTGTCAGGGCACCAACCAATTCTTCTCTACAGGATCAGGTAACCCACAAACAGTCTGTTAAGACTAGCCAATCCTTGAGTGGTAGGTCTCATGCCAAGCATGATGACAGCTCCGACTTTGCCCTCAAGACCCTATTGGCTTCAAAACCCCGGCGGGAGTCTTCGGTCTCTAAAGCCTTTCAGGGGTTTCAGGTTGTTCCTGGGGCTCACCCCTCACAGAACATACCTGAGCCATGCTCGGTGGTGGCATCCGCTTCGAGCGGTACTGATACCCCGGCATCGGTACTGGTGTCGAGTGATCCACTCTTCACCAAGGATCGTCATCTGGCGTCCTCGGTACCTTCGGGACCGATCGATGCGTCCCAGATTGACTTTCCAGTATCGGCAGCATCGCCGATACCACCACCCACGTCGGTACCCTCTAGACAAGCATCGATAGACTCGCTCCCTTCGATGCCGAGTCTGGAATCGATATCTAGTCTAGAAGATTGGGTACCGACACGTCTCGGAACCGACGCTTATCGAGTCCAGATGCGTAGTACCGAGGTCACTCACCAAGGGTTTTTGGTTGCTTCGATACCGCTTGAACAGCCTCCGATGACTGCTTCGATGGCGTTATCGCCTACGATTCTGGCACAGCTACCGGTATCGGTATCGATGCCGGTTCCTGCAGTAACATCGGGACCAGCCACTTCATGCCTTTTTCACCAGGATCGCTCCTTTCTATACCTAGTTTGGAGTCGATACCTGGCATGGACGATGCAGTACTGACTGTCTCAAGTCGTAACTGCCAGTACCAGTATCCATCCATCTAGTGGGGCTCTTTTTCTGCACCGGACCAGTACCTCCTCCGGTGTCCAGGCTACTGCTTCAACTTTACCCTATCCAGGGATGGTTCCTATTGGAGATCCTTCTTTTCAGAAATTTCTCCTTGACATGGCAACATTCCTTGCTATTCCTATCCCTGGCTATGATCCCACTCAAGACTCTCCTGCGGAAAAGGAAAATATAATGCTTCCTTTACATCATTCTTTGCAGGATCTTCTTCTGACCATATGGGTTTCTTCTGACCATATGGGTTTCTTCTGACCTTTAAGGGTTTCCTCACCTTCTACAGCAACTAATGATCTGTATCAGGTGCCCCCCTCTCCAGGGTTTCAAAAGACTCAACTTCCTCATCATTCCAATTTAGTGGAATCAGCAATGAGGAAGGTAAAAAGCAAGAAGAAGCATTCTTCTTATCCGCCAGGTCGTGCATCTAGAGCACTTGATGCCTTTGGACGTCAAACCTTCCAAACATCTATGCTGGCAACAAGGATTATCTCTTATATTTTTTATATGAGTCTATCTCTCCAGGAGATCACAAAGAAATTATCTCTTTTGACTCATTTTCTATCAGAACCCAAGGCTGCAGACTATTCCTTACTTCTTAGTCATAGCCAAAATATCTCTTGGTTTCTTTCTCATGCTTCTCTAGACTCTTTTGAGTCTGTTAGCAGAACCTCTGCTATAGCCATAGGAGCACGACGTAGAGCCTGGCTCCAGGCTTCAGACTTGAACAGATGGGCACAACAAAGACTGGGTAATACTCCTTTGTACTGGAGAAAATCTCTTCAATAGGGAGGCTTTACGTCAGGTTGCTCATTGCTCCACTGACTTCCCTGTTTCTGGGGGCTATCCTAAGCCTTCTCCTTCCCCAGTAGGTAGGAAATGTCCTACCAAACCTTCTTTTCCTAGGAAAAGAAGGTTTCACTCTTCTCCTGCCCATTATACGGATGTTTCCAAGCAGGGGAAACCTCGCCCTAGTCTGAAGAATCCAAACTCTAGCCAGGCTGAACAAACCCAGCAACCATAGGTTCCTGAAGGTTACATCCTACAGTTAACTTCTTTTTAGCAGAAGTTTTTTCACTGTTTTTTCCTTCAAAACTCTACACATGGATTCCTTACTTTTCTTCCTAGATATGCTGAGCTGTCAGGACATTCATGTCTATGGGTCACAGGTTTCTCCTCCTCTTCCCACCAAGAAGAGAAGTTAACTATCCCATGATAGTTTTCTGTCCCAACATGAACATTTTTTCCTTCCGCAGACTTACCATACGGTAAGTCACCCTTCAGCTTCTACCCTCTCATCCAGGGTTCCCCCTGAATGAGTGGTATCATATCACTGCACGGCTTCTCTAGCCTTTCATTCCAGTGTAGAGTTTTGTCCCTTGAATAAATCCCTTCTTTTCTATGGGCAGCTCATCAGACAGGGACGGGAATTTCTCCTCTCCTTTTGTCTGTTCTCTCTGTTTTACATAGGGAGATTCTCTCTGCTGTCTCATTCAGCAGCTGCCCATGCAGGAGTTCCAGTGATTGGGCTACTGGTACCTTTCCACAAGTTTCCAGTCTGTCTTCCACTACTTTCTGCCTGGCCTTAGTAGTGATTCCAAGATAGTGCTTTCATCTATCTTGGATAATCCTAATCACTTCAGGCTTCTCACTCTATCTTCTTTTCTTGCCATCTCCACTTTCTTGGATTTGGCAGCACAGCTGATCTACAGACAGTTTTATTTCCTAATTCCCCTGCATAATGCTCTCTGCAATCTTCAGAGAAGCTTTCCACTATGGGTCCTCGCTAGAGAGCATGGGGTTTTGTCTCTAATGACTATTCTATATGGTTGGGAAAGGCTCCTCAGTCATTCTCCACGACTGTGAGGGTTCTCCACACCCTGTTATCCCCCGTTATAATACAGGATATAAGCCTTTCTGCGTGAATGTCCAAAACATTTTCCAATCCTGCAGGAATATACTCTTTTTTTTTTTTTTCTTTTTTTTTTCCCTTGCAGCTAGTCCTCATGGTATCCTATTCCTTTATGGACAGCACATATTCTATTAGCAATGCATGATACCCCTTGTGTCCCTCCAATGGGTCAACTTGGTATCTCCTCCTATGCGTTTTCTGTCTATTTACCATGTCAGAGTTCTTCAAGACTCAGGACTTTCTGTTTACAGACTGATATTATCCTCTGTTTTTCACGCAACCATCCTGGTTATTTCACTGGATAGCATTCCTGCACCATCTTAGCCAGGAGGAATAGATTCTCTATATATTTTCTCAAGTAGGTTCCACCTTCTTGTTCTTAGATGAATCTTTTTCCTTCACATCTCTCATGTGAATGTTCTTATGGGCATATCTCTATCTGCTTAGTTGCAGACATGTATCCTCAAACATACATGTTCATGTATGTATATATCTCTATATACTTCTATAGATACCTATGTCTGTAAGCTGTGTGTGCATATATTATGCCCCTATATATATATATATATAATATTTGTGTATCTTTCGAGATGCTTCCTTATAAGTAGATATGTATTTACATACTTATCTCCCTAACTGTCTATGCTATAAAGGTTTTTACCTTTCTAGAAGTTCCAGACAGTGGGCTTGCATATGTTCATACTGTCCCTCAGTAGGTCGGGGGTATTATGCACACAACCACTACTGTGGTACTGACAGCTCCCACTTTACTCTAGGTCTCGCTATCCTTGAAGCACCATGCTTCAATATCTTTCCTATCTCTCACCAGCTAGGAAAGACAGCGTAGATCTTCAGTAGTTCTGAGGTTTCAGCCCTTCACACACCTGTCCTCCTTGGGAATACGGGCTTTTTTCCATACCCCTTCTGCCCTCCAGGACTGGGCTAGTTCTCCAAATCGGTCAGTCTTCCTCTTTTACTCCTAAATATTAATGCCTCTGTAGCTAAAAGAGTTTTCAGCTTTTTTCCATAAAGCTTTCCACTGAAGACCTGCCGTTTTTATACTACCCCAGTTGACGCCTGGGTCACCTGCCAATTCCAAATTTGGACCTTCACCTTCACTGCCGTGAGGTCACCTTGAGGATTCCTCTACTGAATCTCCAGTAGTCTCCATCAAGCTCTCTACTCCCTGCAATCCAGTAGGTAACGTCCATATTGTGATTGCTCTTTCAATATTTTTAATGGTAATTATCATACATACCAAGGACTCCTCCCCTGTAGTCCTTAGGTTAGCTGTTTTTCCTACAGCTCCTCTCTTTTCAACTCCTACCCACCATCCCTCATGGGATGCCAGAGATCCATGTGTGGGAAGTGCAGTCCTGTTCCAGGGACACGCATTTTATGGGATCTCCCCCTGGCATCTACAGCTAGGGAGTCCCCATATGTGAAGACTCATTCCTGCTTGTTCCTGGAGATAGCACAGTTACTTACCTGTAACAGGTGATCTCTGGGAACAGCAGGATTAAGTCTTCACAACCCACCCACCTCCGCTAGGAGTTGTCTCTCTCTATCTTCCTTTCCTCTTTCTCTCCCTTTGTCTCAGCTATGAAACTCAACTGAGGAGAGACAGTTGGAAAGGCGGGAAGACAGCACGCAGGCACTGAGGGATGCTCCCAAAAGCTTTCCGATTGGACGCTGGGGAGCGTTCCCGCACAGGCTCCGTCGGTACCGATGTACCCATATGTGAAGACTTATTCCTGCTGTTCCCAGAGATCACCTGTTACAGGTAAGTAACTGTGCTTTATCCATTGGGAAATTTGGCCATTTAGCCCTACCTTCTGCTTTCTGTCTTTTAAACAGTTACTGATTCACAATAGTACTCTACCTCCTATCCCATGACTTTTTAGTTTTGCCAAAGTCTTGTCAAGGGCTTTTTGAAAGTCCAGATACACTATATCAACCGACTCACCTTTGTCTACCTGTTTATTCACACCTTCAAAAAAACATAACAGTTTAGTAAGACAAGATCTTCCTTGTCTAAAGCCATGTTGGCTGTCTCCCATTAAGCCATAGCTGCCTATATGTTGAGTAATTTTGTTCTTTATGATGGCTGCTAGCATTTTTCCCGGTACTGATGTCAGGCTCACCGGTCTGTAGTTTCCCTGATCACCCCTAGAACCCTTTTTAAAAACTGGCGTTACATTAGCGATCCTCCAGTCTTCAGGCATTACAGATGATTTTAATGATAGTTCACAGATTACTAATAGCAGGTCTTCAATCTCATATTTGTTCTTTCAACACCCTTGGATGTATACCACCCAGTCCAAATGATTTGCTATTGTTCATTTTATCAAATAGTTGTAATACATCTTCCCAGTGTATCGATATTTCCTTCATTTCTTCTGCAGTATCACCTTTAAATACCACTTCAGTCATGGATAGCATCCCTACATCTTCCTCAGTAAAGTCCGAAGCAAAGAATTCATTGTCTCTCCTCTATAGCCTTGTCCCCTCTTACTGCCCATTTTACCCCTCTATCATCTAATGGTCCAACTGACTCTCTTGCAGGTTTTTTGCTACGAATGTACTTGAAAAGTCTATCTCCAGGAACAAGCAGGAATGAGTCTTCACATATGGGTACGTCGGTACCGACGGAGCCTGCACGGGAATGCTGCCCAGCTTCCAATCGGAAAGCTTTTGGCAGCATCCCTCGCGCCTGCGCAGTGACTTCCCGCCTTCTCCACAGCCTCTCTTCAGTTTTCGTTTTTCTGCGGAGCCGGCAGGACGTCCTCCTGTCACCGCAGAAACTTTTCTTGTTAATTTCTTTAATTACTTTAGTTTTTTGTTTTCTTGTGGTCGCGGCTGTATTTCCCGCTGCCACCGGTATCGCCGGTGGGTTTTTGACTAAATTCTGAGAAACTTTTTCTTCAGTTTTTTGCCTTAACTTGTTGGGCCTACCAGGCCTCTTCATTATGGAGCCTTCTTTTCCTAAGAAGTGCATTCGATGTAGAAACACCTGTTTCTTTTTAGACACCAATAGTTGGTGTCTCAACTGTGTGGGTCCTGACCCTTTTTCCCCTGACTTGTCAGGGGATAATTTTGTGAGGAAACCTTCACTCTTTAGAGTTTCCCTCGATACCGTTTTTTCCTCGGCAGTGAGGGTACCCGGTTTCTCTACTTCACAGGATCAGGTAACCCACAAACAGTCTGTTAAGACTAGTCAATGCTTGAGTGGTATGTCCCATGCCCAGCATGGTGACGACTCCGGTCTTACCCTCAAGAATCCATTGGCATTACCCCTGCGGAAGTCTTCGGGCTCCAAAGCGTTAAAGAGGTTTCAGGTTGTTCTGGGGCTCACCCCTCACAGAACATACCTGAGCCATGCGCGGGGGTGGTATCCGCTTCGAGCGGTACCGAGCCTCCGGCATCGGCACCGGTGTCGAGTGTTCCACTCTTCACCATGGATCGTCATCGGGCATCCTCTGTACCTTCGGGACCGATCGATACGCACCGCATTGACGTCTCTCAATCTCAGCCATGCTCCGGGACGGTACCGGCATCGATCGGTTCCGATACCCTGGCATCGGCATCGAGGTGGACCGCCTTACCCTTGACAAGGGGGAGTTATCGGGAATCCTCGGTACCGTCGGTACCGATCGATGTAACCCAGGTTGCCTTAGTGGTATCGGCATCGCCGATGCCGCCACCGGCGTCGGAGCCCTCGCGACATACATCGATAGTCTCGCTTTCTTCGATGCCGAGTCTTGAATCGATATCTAGTCTCGAGGACTGGGTACCGACGCGTCCTGGAACCGACTCCTGTCGTTTCCAGATAGGCAGTTCCGAAGATCCTAGCCATAACTCCCTCATGATCTCGGTACCACTGCAGCAGTCCCCGATGGCAACTTCACCTGCTAATCCTGTATCAGTATCGATGTCAATGCCTGTTCTTGCACCGGTGCCTAGTTTGGAACCGATACCTGGCATTAATGCAGTACCCTCTACGTCCTCTGGTGCTCAGGCTCTTTCTTTAGCCTTACCAGGAATGGTTCCCATAGGAGATCAGGCTTTTCAGGCTTTTCTCCTGGATATGGCAACCTTTCTTAATATCTCTATCCCTGGTTGTGATCCTACTCATGGCTCAGCAACACAAATGGAAAATATGAAGCTTCCTCTACATCCTGCTCTGCAGGATCTCCTGAAGGTCTGGAAATCGCCCTTATGACTTCCTCTACTTTCTACAGACATTGAGGTTCGGTACCAGGTGCCACCCTCTCCAGGGTTTCAAAAGCCTCAACTTTCTCATCGTTCCCTTGTAGTTGAATCGGCACTGAGGAAAGTTAAGAGCAAGAAGCATTCTTCTTATCCGCCGGGTCATTCTTCAAGAACACTCGATGCTTTTGGTCGTCAAGCCTTCCAAAACTCTATGCTGGCCTCCAGAATTCTTTCATATATTTTTCACATGAGTCTAACACTCCAGGAAGTCACAGAGAAATTGTCTCTTTTGACCCCTTTTTTACCAGAGCCCAAGGCTACTGATTATTCCTTGCTCATCAATCACAGCCGGAATATATCCTGGTTCCTGTCTCGTGCTTCTATAGACTCTTTTGAGTCCGTTAGCAGATCCTCTGCTATTGCCATTGCAGCACGTCGCAGAGCCTGGCTTGAAGCTTCAGACTTGAGCAGATGGGCACAAACTATACTGGCTCATTCTCCTTGTACAGGTGAAGGTCTTTTTAATAAGGAGGCTTTACGTCAGGTTGCTCAATGCTCCACTGACTCTCCTTCCACTAAAGACCATTCTAAGCCACCCCTTTCTTCAAGGGGTAGGAAATGTCCTACCAAACCTTCTTTCCCTAAGAAAATAAAGTTTCATTCATCTCCTGCCCATCTTTCGGCTGTACCTAAACAAGAAACGCCTCAGCCTGGTCTGAAGTCCTCCAGCTCTGGCCAGTCTCAGCATTCCCAGCATCCATAAGGGCCGGGAATTGTAACCTACAGTTCACTTCTACCCATTAGAAATTTATTCACTGTGCTTTTCTTTTCAGTGTACTAACCGGTCAAAACTTTTTTGTTCAGGGACTACAGACTCTCCAGAAGAGCAGTTGCAACTATCCCCTGATAGTTCTGTCCCAACTGAGCATTTTTTCCTTCAGTTGACTTACCCTATGGGTACGTCACCCTCAAATTACTACCCTCTCAACCGGGTTTTTTCCCTGACTGAGGAGTACCATACTGAAAAGCTTCTCTAGCAGGCTCGTTCCTCAGACAAGGAGAAGGGATATCTCCTCTTTTCCTGTCTGTTTTTCTTTATTGGGCACAGGACGATCTCTCTGCTGTTTCCGTCAGCAGCTGTGCCTGCAGGAGTTACAGTAATAGTATTACTGGTAATTTTTCCAAGTTCCAGTCCCTTGTTCAAAATTTTCTCTAGCCTCAGTAGTGATTCCAAGCTATTCGTCATCTATCTTGGATCCTCCTACTCGTTTAGGCTTTCTCACATTATTCTAACCATCTCCTCTCCTAGGATATGGCAACACACCTGACTTCAGTCAGTTTGTCTCATATCTCTCCTGCACAATGCTCTCTGCAGTCTTCAGAGAAACTTTCTACTATGAGGGCCTTGTTATAGAGCATTGACCTTGTCTCTGAAGTTTCTCTATTAGTAGGGAAAAACTTATAAACCCTTTCCATGCCTGTGAGGGTTCTCCACACCCTCTAGCCTGGGGTGTTAACACGAGATATCTGTTCTTCTGCGTGAAAATCCAAGGCTGATGTTTACGCATGCTACCTCTGGGTCCCTCTGGTATCTTTTCTGCATTTCTCCACATCTACCATGTCAGTGTTCTGTGGAACTCCCGCCTTGTTCCTTACAGATTCATATGTTCATCTGTTCTCACGCGAACATCACGGTTATCTGGTTAGATTACCTTCCTGCATCCCTCAATCCACGAAAATAGATTCTCTATACATATCCCAAGTGGGTTCACCCTCTTGTAGAACGCAGAATCTTTCTTTTATATTCCCCATGTACAATTATGGGGCTGGGTGGTAGACAGGTATCTTCAACCTGTTGTTTGGTATGTAGCATCCCCATATATGTCTACATACCTGTATCATTACTCTAGTGGTGCTAAACCATGCCCCACAACTTTACATATATTTAGGTATATCATATCTATATATTTATATATATTTGATATATTTCACCACCCATATCCTAATATACACATCTGGACACATATATATTCCAGCCACATATATATATTCCTATATATATATGTGTTTCATGGGGGGCTTCTTAAGGGTTGGTCTGTCTTACACACTATCACCCTTACTGTCTATACTACATGTTTTACCTCCTAGAGGTTTTAGACAGTCTGTCGCCCTACGTCCCATACCATATTACAATGCAGAAACTGTTAGGCACCAATAACCACTTTGGTGCTAACATCTTCCATTTTTTCTTTAAGTCCTTGAAGCATCAAGCTTCAATATTTTTTTCTATCTCTCGCCAGCTAGGAAAAACAGTGTACATCTTTATCTTTGAGTACACAACTGTTTTCCGTGGGAATAGGGGTTTTTCCAGTCCCCCTCTTCCCGCCAGGACTGGGCTAGTTCTCCAACTCAGTCAGTCTTCTTCCTTTAGTCCTCAATGTTAATGACCTTATGCCTAAAGGAGTTTTCAGCTTTTCCCATAAAGCTTTCCATTGAAGACCTGACGTCTAATCCTACCCAGTTGACACCTGGATCATCTACTACCTCCAGGTCTGGACCTTCATCCTCACTACTGAGAGGTCACCTTGAAGATTCCGCCACTGCTTATCCAGTAGACTCCACCATGCTTTCTACTTCCTACAATACAGTAGGTAAGCTGCATATTTTAAGTGTACATTAAATATGTTTTAATGCTACTCATCATATCTACCAAGGACTTCTGTAGTCTGTAGAGCACCTAGTCCTTGGCTATGCTGTTTCTTTCCTCACAGCTCCTTTATTGTCAACTCCTACCCTCCATCCCATATTGGATGCCGGGGATTCCTGGAGACGAAATGCACCCCTTATCCGGGCACTTGCATTTTTATGGGATCTCCCCCTGGCATCTCCAGCTAGGGAGTCCCCATATGTGAAGACTCATTCCTGCTTGTTCCTGGAGATAGCACAGTTACTTACCTGTAACAGGTGATCTCTGGGAACAGCAGGAATTAGTCTTCACAACCCTCCCACCTCCCCTAGGAGTTGCATCTTTTTTATCTTCTTCCTTTTCTCTCCTCGCCTTTGTCTCAGCTCTGAAACTCAACTGAAGAGAGGCTGTGGAGAAGGCGGGAAGTCACTGCGCAGGCGCGAGGGATGCTGCCAAAAGCTTTCTGATCATAGTCTCCCTTTTGAAAGTTAAAAGGTAGTACTATGGATTTCCTTACCATCTCCATTAATTAAATCAAACGCGATCCTGCTGTGATAACCATTGCCAAGTGGCCCCAACAGCCTTATCTCTTGCATCAGATCTGGTGTTCCACTAAGGACTAAGTCCAAAATGGCTTCCCGTCTGATCGGTTCATGAACCAGCTGCTCTAAGAAGCAGTCATTTATTTCATTTAGAAACTTTATTTCCCTAGCATATACTGCCGTGACACTGACCCAGTCAATACCGGGGTAATTGAAATCACCCATTATTACTGTTTTGTAACTTTTGTTAGCTTCCCTGATTTCTTTGAGCATTTCATCATCCATTTGTTCATTCTGGCCAGGCGGTCGAAATTTAAACTGGAAACTCTTTGCTGCTACTAAGCCCTGACTGATTTAACAAATACATTAGGTTTACAGATTAATCAGCTTTAATCTAAAGAATTCCTTTTTCCCCAAGATTTAGAAAAATTCCCAGAAGTAAATACTTACAATTGCAGATCTCTCTCCAGAAGTAGCAGTCAGGCATTTTAGAGGTAGTATTTTGTTCATATTAACAATCTGGATCTCCAGGAACAAGCAGGAATGTAGTCTTCACATATGGGTATCGTCGGTACCGACGGAGCCTGTGCGGGAACGCTCCCCAGCGTCCAATTAGAAAGCTTTTGGGAGCATCCCACAGTGCTGCCTTCCTGCCTTTCCCAACTGCCTCTCTCCAGTTCTTCGTTTTCCACGGAGCCAGCAGGTCGTTCCTGTCACCACAGAAACCTTTTTCTTATTCTCCTTTTTTGTGGTCGCGTCTGCCTTCCTTGACACTATACCGGTACCGCCGGTGGTTCTTTCTTTCTTTTCAAAAAAAAAAAAAGTATTCTTGTTTTCATAACTTTTCTTCCTCAGGTGCACGCGCCATTTTGGGCCTTAGGCCCAAAATTTCCTCCACAATGGAAAAACCCGCTTCGGGTTTCAAGAAGTGCACCGAGTGTGGCGGTACCATCTCCGTCACCGACACCCATGAGTGGTGTCTTAAATGTTTAGGTCCTGACCACTCCATTTCGGAGTGTATGGCCTGTGCCATGATATCCAAGAGGGGTCGACACAACCGGGCTGCTAAGTTCAGCACCCTTTTTCCCTCCGATGCAGCCTCTGTGGCATCAACATCTTCCAGGGCTTCGTCTTCCTCCTATGGATCTCAGGTAACTAAACATAAGTCTGGCTGGTCCTCAAAGGGGAGATCGCCTTCCAAGCATCGAGATGCCTCTGGCGTTGCTCTTGAGGGTTCTGTACCGGCAAAATTTACCCGGCAGCGTCGATAGACCAGAGGTTCCTGGCTATTGCATGCAGTCTGGCGGCTCTCCTTGCGGCATCGACACCCTCGGAACCACGTCAGACAATCCAACCGGTACCAGCAAAGGTACTGATAGCATCGACATCAGTGTCTGCATTGCTGGCACCCAGTCAAGCCATGCCTTCCAGTACCAATACACCGGTACCGATTCCCACCGGTACCGACTTTGGTCAGTACGGGTATTGTGCTGTACAAGAGCATCCGCACAGAAGGTACTTTGAATCCTCGGAGGAGTCTGAGGATTCTGACAGCTCCGTCGGTACCGGAGTACTTCTCCCAGAGGAGCCTTCCTCTCGCAAACGTAGGATGTCTCCTCCAGAACATACCTCCTTTCAGGATTTTATCGGGGAGGTGGCTTGAGGTCTTTCCATTACAGTGGCTCCTGAAACAGAGCCCAGGGCAAAGGAATTGGAGATTCTACAACATCCCAAGGCTCCTATGGAGGTCGCCACTTTGCCTATCCATGAGATCTTACATGATCTCATGTTAAGAATGTGGGAGACGGGGAGAGACCAGAGAGGCAGCGCAGAGGTCCAGAGTGGCAGGCACCTGCTCCAGCGGCCCAGACGTCACCGGGGGCCTCTTCAAAACCGGAGCAGTGGGAGAATTGCTTCGGGAGAGACCAGAGAGGCAGCGCAGAGGTCCGGAGTGGCAGGCACCTGCTCCGGCGGCCCCGACGTCATTGGGGGCCTCTTCAAAAGTTTCTTGGTTGGACGCAGCCGGAGGCGCTAGTCGGGGCAGTGATAGAAGGGGCTATATACAAGGGGAATTTCAGGCCCCTTGGGAGCCCCTTGGAGCATCGAAGGAGCATAGTACCCGGGGCTTCCTCCGGCTGTGGTGAATCGGATGGGTAAGCGGAAGAAGAAGATTGAGTCAGCAGCGTCAGCTGAGCCTGCGGCGGGTCCTATGGACAGACATGTTAAGGTACTGACTGGTGCTGAGGTTGCACTTGACCCTGATTTTCTTGAGCTCCGGCCCTCCCCGGTGTCTCTGAGTTCCCCGGACCGGACACCACCTTCTCCTCCAGTTTATACATCTCCTCCCTTGTCTGCTTCAGAGGGTACGCGGTTCCAGCAGAGTACCCCGATAAAAACGGGGGAAACACTGAAACCGGTTGTATGGGCACCCGTTCCGGGAGAAGCCAGAATAGTGCCTGAGGATCAGGTAACTCTGGCCGATATCTGGAGGGTGGTGACCCGTATTGAAAGTTCCTTAGTACCTACTGTTGTGCAACTTTGTGGTTTCTCTTCGGAGATTACTACTCGGTTGACAGAAGTGGGTAATAAGGTGGAGAATATTTCTAACCAGGTTATTGGATGTGAAAATCAGTGTCAGGCTCTTAAAGTTGTGAATTCCTCTCATATTAAAGATAGTTTAGTTTTACATCATAAGATGGAACAGTATGATAATATGTTTCGTCCTAAGAATGTTCGGTTATTGAATTTTCCTTATTATCGTTTGCTGTCTGCTGAAATTTTATTGAGGAAATATTTTAGAGAGGTTTTGGGCTTGGCTTCGTCTGACTCCATTTGTCTCTCTAAACTTTATTATTTGACTGGTAAAGGTTTGTCTCAGGGTTCTCCGGGAGGGTTTGATGAAGTTCAAGGCCAAGCTAGCCTTGGGCTCACCAAATTCCTGGAGGACTCGCAAGACAATATTTCCTCTAGAGCCACTTTGGTGGTTTCATTTCTTTCTGACCTGGATAGAGCTCTTGTGTTTTGGAGTTACTTTAAAAACATGTCTGTATCCTTCTGTGGTGCTAGAGTGCAAATGTTCCCGGATGTCTGTAGGGCAACTCAAACTAGGAGACAGGGTTTTTTGGCCCTTAAACCTAGGGTGATTGCCTTATCGGCTACTTTTTTTCTTAGATATCCCTGTAAATGTATGATAACTTTTCAGGGATCTAGGTTTGTTTTTTTTTGATCCTACTCAACTTGAGGTTTTTCTTTGTGATAAAGAGGGGCTTGGCACTAAGTGACAGGGGTAGGTGGTTAGTTAATATAGCTGTCTAGAATTCAAGAGTTCTGGCTCTTGTTTTTTTTTTCTTTTTTTTATATTGTGCTTTTTTATAATCTCCCCATATTGTGGGCTAGGTTTGATGTATTGCCTTATTTCTTTTTCCTTTTATGTTACGTTCTTTATTAATGGATCATCTGATGTTTCTTTATGCTTGCTTCTGTAAGTTTTGTGAAATTCTAATAAAAAAAAAAAAAAAAGAATGTGGGAGACACCCCTTACCAACTCTCCTCACTCTCGTAGACTGGATACCATGTATTGAGTACCTCTGTGTCCTGGCTTCCAGAAGACTCAGCTTCCTCACCACTCTAGTGTAGTGGAGTCAGCTATGAGAAGGATCAGAAGTGCAAAGAGGCATGCCTCTAATCCTCCAGGACGTGAGTGTCGAAATTTGGATGCTTTTGGACGTCGTCCTTTCCAGACTTCCATGCTTTCTGCCAGGATCAGTTCCTATATTTTATATATGGGAATATTCCTTAAGGAAGTCACAGGAGATTTAGAGGTTTTGAGCCCTCTTCTTCCTGAAGATAAAAGGCAGGATTTTCTCACACTGGTTAAACATTCCCAGGATGTTTCTGAATTTGTCAATCGTGCAGCTTTTGACTGTTTTGAGTGCATAAGCAGAACCTCTGCCATTGCCATAGGTGCACGTAGAATTGCCTGGCTCCAGGCATCTGATTTGGAGCTCTGGGTGCAGGACAAACTTGGCAATATTCCTTGTGCAGGTGAGAATCTATTCGGCAAGAATTGGCAAGAGAAAGCCAATGAGTTAGATGCTAAATCAATCCCAAAGCAACCCCCAAAAGGTAATCAGTGACACCACAAAAATAAGATACCGTTATAATCCCCAAAAAATTCTTTCAATATATTTTTTTGTCGGACATAAATCGCAAGGAGGAGGCACTGTGAACCAACCCCCAAACATGATACATATCCCTTTTATTCAACCACATAGGTTTAATTAGTCCAAACTTTAAATATGCCAAAGCATTTCAGCAATAAGAAAACACATTTCCCATCTGCCCCTGCAGGCCTAACAGAGACGCGAGGGAGACTCTCCCTTCGCGGATCTGAATTTTTGAAAGCCGTCGCAGAGGGGCTCAGCCCGGCAGGGAGAGCTCAGCCGGGCAGAGGGGGCCCCGCGGGACACTTGATTCTGCTGCTGCTGCGGCGGCAGCAGCCAGCTTTCTTTTTTTTTTTTTAAATTTTCCCTGGGACGATGTGGGGGTTAGGACTGGTAATGGGCTATGGAGGGGGTTAGGACTTGAGGTGGGCTGTGGGTTGATGGGGGGGGGGTTAGGACTGGTAATGGGCTATGGGGGGGCTAGGACAGGAAATGGGCTGATGGGGAGGGGTTAGGACTTGAGGTGGGCTGATGGGGTTAGGACTGGCAATGGGCTATGGGGGGGATGACTGGAAATGGGCTGATGGGGTTAGAACTGGAAGTGGGCTGATGGGGGGTTAGCACTGGTAATGGGTTATGGGGGGGGCTTAAACTGAAAATGGGGTGATGGGGGGTTAGGACTGGAAGTGGGTTGATGGGCTAGGACTGGTAATGGGTTGGGGGGTTGCTAGGACTAGAAATGGGCTGAGTGGAAGGGGAGGCTTGAACTGCAAATAGCTGATGGGGACAGGGACTTGGAATGGAAATGGGCTGAGTGGAAGGGGGGCTTGAACTGCAAATAGCTGATGGGGAGGGGGGCTTGGAATGGAAATGGGCTGTGAGGGAAGGGAGCTAGGACTGGAAATGGGCTGATGGAGCAGCTAGGATAGGACTGGAAATGGGCTGTTGGGGGGGAGCTAAGATTGGAAATGGGCTGTGGTGGGGGCTTGGATTGAAATGGACTCATGGAGGGGCTAGAACTGGAAATAGGCTCATGGGGGGCTTGGACTGGAATTGGGCTGAGTGGAGGGGAGCTAGGATTTGACATGGGCTGATGGTGGGGCTAGGAAATGACTAGAAATGGGCTGATGGGGGGCTAGGATTGGAAATGAGCTGATGAAGGGACTCGGACTGGAAATGGATGGGGAGCTAGGACTGGAAATGGGCTGATGCAGGGACTAGAAGGGAGTGGATGCTGGGTGAGGCTGGAACTAGAAGGGAGCTGATGTTGGGGGGGAGGATTAGAATGGGATGGGGCTGCGAGAGTAAAATGGAGAGGGGAAAAATATTTTGTGTGGGAGGGATGAAAAATCTACAATTGGCCGGGTATTGGGAGAGTAAGTGGGGATTGAGGATGGGAGGGGTAAAATTTGAGTGGATGAAATAGGAATGAGGAAAGACCAAAAGGAGAAAGATTAGTATGTTAAAGCAGATGTAGAGAGAGAGAGAATGGAAAAAAAAACTAGAAGAGAGAAGAAAGGACAAATGGACAGCAGACGATGGAGAGTTAGCCGAAAATACGAAGAAACCAGAAGAAAGTGGCTGGAACAATTGCAACTGAAAAAAAATGCACAAAAGGTAGAAAGATATCTCTTTATTTTGAATTTATTAACTGAAATATGAAAGCTCTGGGAAATGTGCATCATTAACGTCTGCGCTTTGTTTGGTACAAGAGGAAATTAATTTATAGTTTTATTTCTACAGTGTTGTTGTACATTCCAAGTTTGGCTTTTGGAATTTGTTCATAGTTTTTTTTTAAACTATAGTCCGGCCCTCCAACGGTCTGAGGGACAGTGAACTGGCCCCCTGTTTAAAAAGTTTGAGGACCCCTGTTGTAGATGATTGGAATAATCTGATATCTACATTTGAACATAGTCAAAACTCCAAAGCACCCTGGTATTCAAAATATATATCACTCTAGATCGGCGTATAGATATGACAACCCACGTAAAGACCGTTACAAGATCAATTTACCACAAGATATGAACCCTACGCCACCTCTGCCCACTTCTCGATTTTTCGGATTATTGAACGATATTTCAGGCCCTAGTGATCCCGCACCTCGACTTTGCGAACGTCATCCTCCATGGCCTCCCACAGGCAACCCTCAGCCCGCTTCGGCTGGCCATGAACTCAGCTGCTAGGGTTCTAACAGGTGTATCAAGATTGGAACATATAACGCCGGTAATGAAAGAGTTACACTGGCTACCGCTACAAGCCCGAATTCAATACAAGGTACTAGTCATGACTTTCAAGGCATTGAACAATCAGTCTCCCACACCAATCAGCAATCTGATTAACAACATCCCTGATAACAGAATAAGACGGCCTGCACTACTGAACATGTTGACAGTACCTAAATTTACCACGAGGTGCACAAAGACAACTACTAATAGAGCCTTTTCGATTTATGCTCCGACAGCTTGGAATGAACTTCCCACCTGGATTCGATCCATACCAAGCCTCACCACATTCAGAAAAGCAATAAAACACCATCTGTTTCAAATCTACTATCCTGAAACCAGTCCCGAAAAACACAAGTTGCAGGCATTCACCCCCTGCTCTAACTATCCCAACGCCCTAACCCAACATGAGAATGGCTAGTCGCCCCTCTCCCTATGGCTGTACCCTGTCCCCCACCTGACCTAGCTATGATCATACGAAGAGTTTAAGTATTAGTTGTATATAGCTCTATGTAAATATTATGTATATATCTTAGTTTCCCCCGTTCTCTCCCCTTCATGATTGTCCCCCTGTTCTATGTAAGCACATTGTGTTATTTAATACATTGTTGCATTGTTCAGTTATAATGTAAACTGCACTGATTTTAATAGCGCGGTATATAAGAAAAATAAATAAATAAATAAAATAAAGGAAGCAAAACTCAAACTGAGACAACTGGAGTTCAGATGGCACAGAACACAAGAACCTGAACATCAAGGAGAATATGCTACCAATCAAGAAGGTTACAATAAACTGGTAAACCAGAGCAAACGAAAATACCACAGTAACCTCATTTTCAAATCCCTCAACTGACCTAGAGAACTGTTCGATATCACTGTCACTCATATAGCCCCACCTACTCCGAAAGGCGCAAGCTTGAGCTCACAGGATTATGCCTCCTACCTCCTGAACAAATTCCCTCGGGTTAAATAACCAATAGCACTAGAGCAACTAACAACAAATATAGCCAGCAGCTCACCAAAATGGTTCTTGTTTAACTCGGTATAAAAAAAAATCAACTAGATCATATGCTGTCCATGATGAATAACACCACGTTGTCATTGGACCCATGTCTAACTGCATGGATCAAACGGCCAAGAGCTAACCTCACCACTGCTCAAAATAACAAATACCTCTCTCATCCAAGAGCTGATGCCAACTAACCTGAAGGCCTCCTCAGTCAGACCCACCCTGACTAACACTATAGCTGACCCTGACTTACCCACATCTTACGCAACCCTTTCTAGTATCCCTCTTTTAGATAAAATAGAGAAAGTCGTCCAGCTCCAGGACTTTGTAGCATCACATGCACCCTTTAATGACAACACTGGTCCGACAACATTATGGTACCGAAATCCTACTCTCCCTTCCTTGACATCTTATTAAAAGGAATCCAAACAGGCCTTCATCCTCATTTTCATTGATATCTCAGCGGCTTTTGACTCTGTAAATCACAGAAGACTCCTTGATCGCCTCATAGAAATTAGAGTAAACAGAATGCCCTTAAGATGGTTCCACTCTTACAGTATTTATCTGACCGCACGCAACAGGTTAAACTGCAAAATGAAACCTCAAAGCCCTTTCAAGAACACCAAGGATTGCCTCAAGGATCAGCCCTTTTATTTAACCTATACATCCAGCCCATATGTCACATCCTCTGAAAGCACAGCATAATGTATCACATTTATGCAGATGACATTGTTATATACTCCATTCACAACAAGGAACGCTGATTTCTCCACCATCCTCTCATGTCTCAATGAAATGATGCACTGGTTACATGAACATTCACTTACACTAAATTTTAGCAAAACCGAGGCACTAACAACTGGAGTACATTCCAAGCACTAATCGACTGCCCCAACGGGACATGCAATGAAGCTATAAAGTAATACATTTAAAATTAATTGTAGAAAATAATTTTTCACTTAGTGTGTGATTAAGCTGTGTAATTTGTTGCCAGAGGATGTAGAAAATACTGTTAATGTAGCTGGATTTAAAAAAGATTTGGGTAAGTTCCTGGAGGAAAAGTCCATAAACTACAATTAAAGTGGATTGGGGGGAAATCCACTGCTTATCCTTGGGATAAGCATCATGGAATCTGTCTACCTATTGGGATCCTGCCAGGTACTTGTGACCTGGATTGGCCACTGTTGGAAATGGGATATTAGGCTTTGATGGACCATTGGTCTGACCCAGTATGAGAAATCTTTTTCTTATGTGAAACTATACATGTACTTTTACTTTGACTATTGGTGCAGAGTTCATGAGTAAAAAAAATACTTATATTTTACAGCTATGTAGGTAGTTAGAACACTGCACCCATTCTAGTGTGAATCAAATCTTGGATCAACACGGACTCCATCAACTCAAGTAGAATGATTCTGAGCAGTAATGGGAGTCGTCTTATGAGTCAGAGGTAGGTTCCAAGCAGGAATTTTTCACCTGAATTCCCCTTGGATTCTTCCCACCAAAAATATGTTACCATCCAAAGAGGATTTTGTTTCTATATTTAAATAATGGCCAGCACCATTCCAGTTAAAATTTGGGTTAAGGGAGAAACCGGATCGTCCCATCTGGTCTCTCCAAGTAGCTGAATATCCTAAAAGAGATCATAGCAGTGCCCATTCACTCTCTCCACCAGGATATATGTAAAGGGGTATGGGAGACCTCGCACTTAGTCTGAGTTATTAAGATTTTTTCACACAGTATTGTATCCAAGCTGACCCCATTACGTGTGCCAATCTGTATTTGCTGAATCAGCCTTAGAATGTGCTAAGAAGTCTTAGATACATGCACCAGTGCCCCCAGGATGTGAGTTTCTGATTTAGACCATTTTGGGAGATGACATATTGAGAACAATGTCTTTCAGTCTTTCTTGTTCTAGTACTAGTACATGATTTTGGAAAGGGCACAAGAGTTCAGAGATTCTCCCTTAAAATGATCTAGCTAAATTTCATTTAATAGTGGCTCCAGGGAAGGAATGTGAAAAGCATCTTACATGTCCTGCATGTGAGAATTCCGAGGTGTAGTGGCTACAGATGAATGTTCATGAGTATTTGGATCTCCCAGAAGATGTGCAAAAAAAGACTGACATGCCTTGCACAAGAGGTAATAGTTTTGGTGATAAGATAAGAGAGGCCGTAAACGCTCCCGGGGAACCACCAGGCAATTCATCAAACTTTCTCCTCTACCATAACCTCTGAACCCAACCTCTGCTTCAAAAGTTATAGAATCAGAAACTTAGGAAACACATTTTTTTTTCCAAAGAAAAGTACTTTCCATCAAGAACGGGGTTTCAGAACTCACCACTATAAAGGAAGGATCTCTAAGACCCACTGTGCTTTTGACTGAATCTGGAATTTGTAATTAGCATGCCAGTCTATATTCCTGAAGACCTCATATTATAGGTGGGAGGTTGAAATTTTAGGCAAACCATTGCTCTGATAGTTAGATCCTTCAAATAGCTTTAAAGGGTAAAAATTAAAGGGCTGATATTCAAAGCCCTTAGCTGGCTGCCCAATGTGAGGCTGATTGGCCAAGGAGGAAGATGACGGTATTCAGTGGCACGATTCAGATCGTGCCACTGAATATCTCCACAGACTGCTTTGGCACTATCTGGTTAATGAAGGGGGAGGTCTGTGGGCAGTGTGTGGACAGTACTGGTGCTAATTAGCACAATTTTCAGCAGCCCTTGTCTGGACAATTTAGGCCGCTTGAAGAGCAAACCCAAGTTGCAATCTGGGCAAGCGCTTACTGAAAACCGTGCTGAGTAAGTGCCGCTTAGCCTGGATCTTCAGCAGCAGCTCCTATCCAGATACTGTCACTGAATATCTCCAGGAACAAGCAGGAATGAGTCTTCACATATGGGTACGTCGGTACCGACGGAGCCTGCGCGGGAACGCTCCCCAGCGTCCAATCAGAAAGCTTTTGAGAGCATCCCACAGCGCCTGCGTGCTGCCTTCCCGCCTTTCCAACTGTCTCTCCTCAGTTCTTTTTCCGCGGAGCCAGCAGGTCATGTTCCTGTCACCGCAGAAGAATTTCCTTATTTTTTCTTTTCTGTACGCGTCTGCCTTCCTTGACGCTATACCGGTACCGCTGGTTCTTATTTAAAAAAAAAAAAAAATGAAGACTTTTTATTTTTCTTCAGGTGTACTTCAGTTTTGAGCCTTAGGCCCAAAGCCTTTTCCTTAAATATGGAAAAACCTGCCTCAGGTTTTAAGAAGTGCACAAAATGTGGCGGTACTATATCCGTCACAGACACCCATGACTGGTGTCTCAAATGTTTAGGCCCTGACTATTCCATTAAAGATTGTGTGTCCTGTTCCATGATGTCTGAGAGGTTGACAGAACCGAGCTGCCAAGCTCAGTACCCTGTTTCCCTCTGATGCAGCTTCGGTGGCATCGACGTCTTCCAGGGCTGCTTCTTCCTCACATGGATCTCAGGTAACTAAACATAAATCCAGCCAGTCCTCGAAGGGCAAATCTCCTTCTAAGCATCGAGATGCCCCTGGCCTTGCCCTCGAGGATTCTGCACCTGCAAAATTACCCCGGCGGGAGGCTTCGGCTTCTAAAGCATCATCATCGGGGTTCCAGGACGATCTAGATGGCGTGGCCTCAACAGATCTCCTGGTGTCATGTTCTGGGGTACCAGTGGCCTCCACCGGTACTGACTTACAGGCATTGGCAGCATCGATGGATCAGAGGATTCTGCCCATCGAACGCAGTCTGGTGGCCTTCCTTGTGGCATCGACGCCCGTGGTACCGCATCAGACTACTCCGCAGGTACCGGCTCCGGTATCGCCATCTGCACCGATTCCGGTACCGGTGGCATTGACATCAGCTTCGGTGTCAGCCATGCCGGTACCCTGCCCTCTGCAGTCCTCCGGTACCGATACCCCGGTACCAATGATTCCCGATACCGATCCCGGTCGGTATGGGTATCGGGCTTTGCAAGAGCATCCCGACAGACGATACTTCGATTCCTCTGACTCTGAGGATTCTGAAGAGTCTGTCGATGCAGCGATGCTTCTTCCACAGGAGTCGTCCTCTCCTAAACGAAGGATGTCTCCTCCAGAGGACTTGTCTTTTCAAGACTATCAGAGAGGTGGCTCGGGGTCTCTCTATTACAGTAGCCCCAGAGTCAGAGCCTAGAGCCTAAGGAGTTAGATATTCTACAATATCCTAAAACTCCTAAAGAGGCAGCTACCTTGCCTATTCATGAGATTCTGTATGATGTCATGTTAAGGATGTGGGAAGCACCTCTATCCACCTCTCCTCATTCTCGCAGGTTAGACACCATGTATCGTGTCCCTCCTTGTCCTGGTTTTCATAAAACTCAGCTTCCTCACCACTCTATTGTGGTTGAGTCTGCAATGAGAAAGATTAGAAGTGCCAAGAGACATGCCTCTAATCCTCCAGGACGTGAATGTAGAACCCTGGATGCTTTTGGTAGAAGAATCTTCCAAGCTTCCATGCTGGCTGCGAGAATAAATTCCTATAGTCTCTACATGGGAATGTTCTTAAAAGAAGTCACTGACCATTTGCTGACTTTAAGTCCTTTTATGTCGGACAGTAAAAGGCCAGAATTTCTCTCTGGGCTCAAACATGCCCAGGATATCTCCAAATTCTCCAACCGTGTAGCTTTCGACTCCTTTGAATGCGTAAGCAGAGCCTCCGCTATAGGTGCACGTAGGATTGCTTGGCTTCAAGCATCTGATTTGGAGACCTGGGTCCAAGATGAATTGGGAAATATCCCTTGTACAGGAGAGAATCTGTTTGGTAAAGATTGGCAAGCAAAAGCCAATCAGATGCTGAAAATTCTGCTTTGGATAGACTATCCAAATCTACTGCTGCTCCTGCTAAGAAAAGGCTGTTCAAGAAAACACCTTTTTCTAAAAAGGGAAGATCCTATCCTGCTTATAGTCAGAGAGCATCTTCTGCAGCTCAGTTTTCTTCCAAACGTCAGCAATCCTCCAAACAGACCAAGGCAAAGGCTGCGAGGCCTGCTCCAGCCCAGCAATCTCAGCCCCCTCAGGGCCTTTGACTCTCTGCTAGAGAACTTAGCCTTCCTGGCTCTAGAAGGACCAGAGCCCTCCACCATTCCAGGAAGGTTATGTTACTTTGCTCCCAGATGGGGGCAAATCACAGCAGAGCATTGGACACTCCATCATAAGAGGGGTACAAACTTCATTTTTCCAGCTTGCCCCCTCTCACAAGAGTGCACTAGTTCAATTCTCCAACCTCCCTCCTCAGCCTGTTAGAGCAGGAGGTTGCCACTCTTCTAGCCCAAGGGACAATAGAGGAAGTGCCTTCTCAACAACAGGGCAAGGGGTTCTACTCCCCCTTTTTTCTTATCCCAAAGAAAACAGGGGGGCTTCAGGCCCATTTTAGATCTCAGAGAATTGAACAGATTCCTAGTCAAAGAGAAATTCAAGATGGTTTCTCTAGGAACTCTGCTGCCATACCTTCACAGTCAGGATTGGCTTTGTTCTCTAGATCTCAAGGATGCGTACACTCATGTTCTCATCCATCCAACTCACAGAAGGTTCCTTCGGTTCCTTTTCCAGGAGAAGCACTATCAATACAAAGTGCTCCCCTTTGGCCAGGCCTCTGCACCAAGGGTGTTTACGAAATGCATGGCAGTGGTTGCTGCTTTTCTGCGTACCCTGGGAATATTTGTCTTCCCCTATCTGGACGACTGGCTCATTCGAGCTCCCACTCAGAGGCCAAGACTGCTCTAACCTGCACCATGCGTATCCTCCAGTATTTAGGGCTGGTAATAAACATCCCAAAATCCAATTTGATCCCTACTCAGTCCCTGGAGTTTATAGGGGCGCTGCTGGATACCACAAAGGCAAGGGCCTATCTTCCTCAGGCCCGCTGCCTTCGCTTGATGCAGTTAGCTTCTCAAGCAGAGTCAAAACCCCTACTAACTGCTCGAGAAATGTTAAAGTTACTAGGCCACATGGCATCCACCGTTCATGTGGTACCATATGCTCGCCTGCACATGAGAGCAGCTCAGTGGACTTTATCCACCCAATGGACCCAGGCATTAGACTACCTGTCAGACAAAATAGCAAACACAAGTCGCCTCATTTTGTCCCTCCAGTGGTGGAAGTCCCCTCAAAACCTGTTGCTGGGGTCTCCCTTTCAACAGCCTCTACCCCAGGCAACTCTTACAACAGATGCTTCTCCAATGGGCTGGGGAGCTCATCTTCAGGACCTCTCCACCCAGGGCATCTGGTCCCCCCAGGAGACTTCTCTACATATCAGTCTCTTGGAACTCAGAGCAATCTTCCTTGCTCTGCGAGTTTTCCACACCCTGCTCAGCCACAAGACGGTCCTTGTCCACATGGACAATCAGGTAGCCATGTTCTACATAAACAAGCAGGGAGGAACTGGCTCTCTGTCGCTTTGCAACGGATCTCTGCGACTGTGGGCCCTCACCAGAGAGCATCACATTCATCTTCTGGCAGTTTATCTTCCAGGTGTTCAAAACTCTTGGGCGGACAGACTCAGTCGAGTTCTGCTTCCACACGAGTGGTCCCTACATATGGACCAGGTATCCAAGATTTTTCAAATTTGGGGAACCCCGGACATAGACCTCTTTGCAAGTCCGTGGAATGCCAAACTTCCCCGGTTCTGTTCCAGAACTCCGGCTCAGGGGGCTCAGGCAAGGGATGCTTTCCTCCTTCACTGGGGTCAAGACTTCCTGTATGCCTTTCCACCCATTCCCCTGATCCCCAAAACACTGTTCAAGCTTCAGAGAGACAGAGGCCACATGATTCTCATAGCTCCACATTGGCCACGGCAAATGTGGTACCCTCTGCTTCTACATCTCTCTCAAGCTCCCTCCCTAGAGTTAGGGTCTGCTCCAGACTTCCTTTCTCAGGAGGACGGAAAGTTGTGGCATCCCAATCCCCAGTCTCTGCATCTCAGGGCTTGGTTGCTGAAGGCCTAGATCTCCAGGACCTTCCTCTTTCTCAACAAGTGAAAGATATTCTTTATGCTTCCAGAAAACCTTCCACTAGACGTTCTTACGCCTTCAAGTGGAAAAGGTTTACCATCTGGTGTTCTGGAAGGGGTCTTAACCCCCGCTCAATACCTCTGGAATCGTTGCTGGAGTATCTCCTGCATCTCTCTAATGCAGGCCTTAAAACAAATTCAGTAAGAGTCCATCTAAGTGCTATTGCAGCTTCCCTCAGGCCTCTAAATGGACAACCTGTTTCCTCTCATCCCCTTGTAGCAAGGTTCATGAGAGGCCTCCCATTAGACCGCCTCCGGTGGCATGGGATTTAAATTTGGTTCTTGGTCACCTTATGAAGCCGCCTTTTGAACCTTTAGCTACTACCTCCTTGAAATACCTTTCTTGGAAGGTTATTTTTCTTATTGCAATCACATCAGCACGCCGCATCAGTGAATTGCAAGCACTAGTAGCTAATCCACCTTACACAAGGTTCCATCATGACAAGGTAGTCCTTAGGACTAATCCACACTTTATGCCTAAGGTGGTCTCGCCTTTTCACCTCAACCAAGAGGTCTGCCTACCTGTCTTTTTTCCAGGGCCTCATGCATCAAGTGCAGAGAGGAATCTTCATACCCTGGACTGTAAAAGAGCTCTAGCTTTTTACTTACAGAGGACACAGCAACATAGAAAGTCTTCCCAACTCTTTGTTGCTTTTGATCCTTCTCATTTGGGACAACCAGTCTCCAAGAGAACTCTTTCCAACTGGATTGCTCAATGTATTTCTTTCGCCTATCAGAGCAAGAACATTTCTCTGGAGGGGCATGTCACAGCTCACAATGTGAGAGCCATGGCAGCCTCAATGGCTCATCTGAACTCTGTGTCTATCGATGACATTTGTCGAGCAGCCTCTTGGGCCTCAGTTCATACCTTCACAGCCCATTACTGCTTAGACAAGGACTCCCGCCGGGATGCCCTGTTTGGTCAGGCTGTTCTCAAACACCTGTTCCATATTTAATCAACTCCTACCCACCATCCCTCATGGGATGCCAGAGATCCAGGTGGGGAAGTGCAGCCTTGTCCCAGGGACACACAACTTCTGGGCTCTCTCCCTGGCATCAAAAGCTAGGAAGTCCCCATATGTGAAGACTCATTCCTGCTTGTTCCTGGAGATAGCACAGTTACTTACCTGTAACAGGTGATCTCTGGGAACAGCAGGAATAAGTCTTCACAACCCACCCACCTCCCCCTAGGAGTTGTCTCTCTCTCTCTGTCTCTCTTCCTTTCCCTCTCTCTCCCTCTTTGTCTCAGCTATAAAACTCAACTGAGGAGAGACAGTTGGAAAGGCAGGAAGACAGCACGCAAGATGCTGTGGGATGCTCCCAAAAGCTTTCTGATTGGACCGTGGGGAGCGTTCCCGCGCAGGCTCCGTCGGTACTGACGTACTCATATGTGATAACTAAATCTATATAACTGCTCATTCAACCAATTCGACAGAGTTGAAATATCTAAAGGAATTCTCCAGCTGATCTCAGATCAATACGTGCATCACTCTCACGTTTCGAAAGAAACTTCAATGGTGTGCCGATTTCACATCAAGGATCTGCTGAGTTTTCTAATTATATATCAAATTCATGTGCCAATGGTTCCAAATTAGCAATGTAGTTTCGAATTAACGATGCAACTGGGCTCCAAGCTCGAAGATTGTAAAGATAAAAATATAAAAAGTACTTAGCTTAGTGTTCAAAATGGGGCCCAGCATACTTCAGCATAGAAAATTGGATTGCTACTTGGCTATTGTCCAAATCCCAACGCTAATAATTTTGGCGCCTTGCGTTTCACACTGAGGCGGTTCATCAGGGGAATCAAGGATCTCGTGAAAATCTCAAAATAAATGCTGCCCACGTTCCACTGAAGGATCTTCTTATCTTTACTAAAAGATCATCGGGAAAGCATTATTCCTGCTGTTCCCAGAGATCACCTGTTATACAGGTAAGTAACTCTGCTATTCCACCAATATTTATGCACCTTGGCTGACTGCCATGGTATTTGAATATGGGCAGCTTTGAAAACTGGGCCCTAAACCTATGGACTTGCTCCCTCATCACCCATCTAAGGGACCATGATCTCTCAAGCACCAGGCTAAAAATGTCCTTCCTGTTAAATTCCAAAGTGGGCAAACCTATGCCAAGCAGGAGAGAAGGAAGGCATTTTATTCTGGGAATTTCTGGATCCAAAGAAAGCTGGGAGATAAAATTTAATCCTAGACCAGAGAGTCTTGACCAAAAATGTAATGTCAGAAAAGGTCAAGATGATTACCCTCTGCACCCTTAAATACCTTAAAGGAGGTTTGCTGTATTTTCTGAATATATTCAAGTCGCATAAAATTTTGTTTGTAGTTAAAAAAAAAAACAAAAAAAAAAAAACACCACCACATCCCGTTCCACCTTCCACCATTTGATCTAACATCAGTTTTGCAGGTGTTTGTAAAATGTCTTGCTGTCCTTTTTATTCAAATTGGAAGTTCATGTGTTTTCTTTAGTTGAATAATTGGCTGAAATTATTTTTGAATTGCTTTGTGCCATCTATGAAATTATGAATGAGATTTCATCTCCCTGCCTACTTTGAACTTATTGGACTCATGTTCAGCTAAAATGGTTACTTCCATAAAGCTTAGATTTCCATCACCAACAAACTATTGTTGTGGGTCCACTTTTGAAAGATATTACATGCCAGCAGGCTTCTACATGGGATTAAGGTGACTGATAGCATCAGAAACCTGGACAATTATTTGTGAGAAAGCATCTTAAGATATGGTTATTGCAAAAGCATTTTAACTAGTTGATTCATCAGATAGGCATATTATTGGGAGATTTTTGAGCAAAGATATTGTGCTTACTGTAGTATTTTTAGCTGTAGTCTAACTGATTTTTGGATCTTAGGTTTAAAATTGTTGTGAAATAT
The DNA here is from genome assembly GCA_033557465.1 of Ichthyophis bannanicus. Lineage (NCBI taxonomy): Eukaryota > Metazoa > Chordata > Amphibia > Gymnophiona > Ichthyophiidae > Ichthyophis > Ichthyophis bannanicus. The sequence continues at coordinate 49,942,935 of CM066046.1, forward strand.
AATAGATTGGTTTTACTTGCTTTTGTAATCCGCAAACTAATTTGGCTGAAGCAGAATATACAACACTATAAAGCCAATATCGAGGCCTCCAAATGATACTTCAAAAAATTAAATGAGACCTCACTCAATCTAACCAAACTGCAAAGCACTTTAAACACAACCCACAAGTGAAAGCCTCAGAATTAACTCGCTAAACAGAACACGTTTAGGAGTTAAAATAACATCAATGGCTCTCACTTGCCAACAACCACCATCCAGAATACATGATATACACACATTTTCAAGCAATTCCAGTTAACAGAAACTTGCACAATTATCAACAAATATCAACAGATACGCTAATCATGTAACAGGATGGAATGTGAATGCCCCAACGCCTTTTCTAGACATCTCATGTGAGCGTTTCGCTACCGCTGTTTCAAGGGGGTCCAACACAAAAATCACATCGACTATAGGCAAAACCGCTTCATATTAGTCAGAACTGACTTCCAGGTCTTGATCACCCGCCATGTCATTGACTGGAAGCATGGCGGGTGATCAAGACCTGGAAGTCAGTTCTGACTAATATGAAGCGGTTTTGCCTATAGTCGATGTGATTTTTGTGTTGGACCCCCTTGAAACAGCGGTAGCGAAACGCTCACATGAGATGTCTAGAAAAGGCGTTGGGGCATTCACATTCCATCCTGTTACATGATTAGCGTATCTGTTGATATTTGTTGATAATTGTGCAAGTTTCTGTTAACTGGAATTGCTTGAAAATGTGTGTATATCATGTATTCTGGATGGTGGTTGTTGGCAAGTGAGAGCCATTGATGTTATTTTAACTCCTAAACGTGTTCTGTTTAGCGAGTTAATTCTGAGGCTTTCACTTGTGGGTTGTGTTTAAAGTGCTTTGCAGTTTGGTTAGATTGAGTGAGGTCTCTCATTTAATTTTTTGAAGCAGAATATAAACAACCATTTTAAATTAAACTAAAATGCAACAAATAGCTTTTTTGTGGAAGATGAGGCTTCACCTTGCATGTTTGGAGTGGGGTAGCTGCTAGTGGGTAGAGGAGTGTCCCGGTGACCAGAGATACCAGGGTTTGAATTCTGCTGACACTTCATGTGTCTATGGGTAAGTCCCTTAGCCCTCCATACAAACTTAGATTGTATGCCCCACTGAAGATAGGCAAATATCTATTGTAGCCGATTATAACTCGCCTTGAACTGCTACTGGAAAGGTCTGAGCTAAATGCTAAAAATAAATAAATAAACCTCTCTTAATTTCCCATATGCTTAGAGCGTTAGTGGTTGTAGATCTTGATGATGTGAGTGTTTCTGTAAGAATAGTCTAAAGGAAGCTGCAGTGTAGTGAGGGAATGTGGTCAGAGAGTTCTCCTGTTGCTAAGGACCAGCTTTTTCTTGGTAAAGTACGCCTGGTTTAGGGAGATGAGAGAGTTAGTGTGAGAATAATATGGTGATGACATAATGGCTGTGAAGCATGTTATTTTAACAGCTATGTTACAAGACTTAATGATATAGTTTACAGTATCTGGTTCTAGTATACACCTCTGTGCTATGTGTCAGGCACAGAACATGACAGAGTGTGGGCTGTAATGTATTACCGTGCATTTTTTTCAATAAAATCATAGTGAATTGGATAAAGCTGCTCTTAAACAGAATCTTCCTTTAACACTGCCTTTCATGGGAAGGACTATGGAAAAACTGAAATCCTCTGTAAACCAGAATTAATTCCATTTTAATGAATAGAAAGTTCTGAAAAGATCTTCTCACAAACTGAATGATCTTATAATAGGAATTACGTATATTTTCCTAGGGAAGAAAATGTAAATATGTATGTACTGCTAACTCAAATAAAATATCCTTCCCAGGCAATGTTCCCTCTAATTTTCTGTAGGCTGTGTGCGCATAAAATATCAGCTGTGCAGCTTTTGAAGGAAGGTTAAATTTTTGTGCGCCACATAACGACACTCAGAGTTATATACTTTAAAATTTGACTACACGTCAGAATACAGTATGTACATCACATTGATTGCACTAGAAAATATTGTAGAACTTGTGAAAACCGTAAATACACAGCAACTTTTAAATTTTAAGACGTCTGTGTTGTTTTCTATCAGAATCAGAACCGTAATTTTTGTGCGCTCTGTTGAAAAGTATGTGCGCTCACTTGGCGAGGTGTGTGCGCGCGCACACGCGCACAGCTTAGAGGGAACAATGTTCCCAGGTGATGCACAGTTGTTAAAACAATATAATGTTGCAATACATAGAACAGATACAATATACACAAAATTAAAAATAAACAGTAAACTTACATTCCAAAAAAAATAATCCTAGCCCAGAATAAAAATATAGGGCTCGATATTCATTTGAGAAGGCTATGCGCTGTGTCGGAGCATAGCCTTGCCTGCTGACCTCTTAAAACCAGATATTCAATGATGCGGTGACTGCATTGAATATCTAGGTTTGGCGCCAAATGGATTCACCCGCAGAGCATAACCAGGTAACGGAGATATTGGACTGCTATCCGGTTAACATCCGCAGCTAGAACTAGGTGAGCCAAAAGCTCACCTAGTTGTAGGCATGGATTGCTATCCAGGTAGCGGTCCAATATCACTGCTACCTGGTTACTGGCAATTCACGCCCCAACATGCCCCAACGCTAAAGGGATAGATGGAGATATTTGACGACACTAATCATGTAGGTGCCATCAAGTATTCCTGTTTAAAGCATTTACATAGTTTACTGGTCTGTAAACTGTAAATTTATTTATTTAACAGTTTTTATATACCACCTTTACATAAGATCAAAGCGATTTACATTATAACTCATACTTTTACATAGAACTTGTTGAACTTGCACACTTACAGAAGAACTTATTTGAAAACATAGGGCAGGGAATCATGCAGGAGATGCTTTGAAGCATAACTTATATACAATTAAGTCTGGGTACAGACAGAGTATAGAGTATTGATTTCGTGTTTGAAATGCCTTTCAAATATCAGGCCCATAGTCTACAACAGTGTAAATTGAATTTTGAAACATCGGTCTCTTTCACAATTTCATATCTTGAACAATTGTTAATGTGATTATTGATATAAACATTCTAATTGGTCAAATGGTAAGTTCCTTATCTCCCTCCAGTTCAGTCCCACACCTCTGGGTAGTACATCACCTCCTGCAGCATGGAGACTGGGCATGTCAGATTTGTGACACCACTGTATATATCCTGCTGGCACCTCCCACCAGCTCCCAGTGTGCTCAGTTTCCATGCAGCTGGAGGTAGTGAGCCTAGGTGCTGGGCTCACTAGAGGAGCAGATAAGGAGCTTTAGGCTGTTTAGATAGGATTTTAATCATTCATTTATCCCTATAACTTAGTTCTTTTGGTTTAGATTTGTTAAAGTTCATTGAAAAAAAAAGTGAAAGAGAAATGGAAGGAATTGGGAAGAATTGCCTCTCACTCTCCCAGTCATTTCTGGCTGTTCTGTCTGCTCTCCCCTTCTTGTCTGCATAGAGGGGAGCTGTCCAGCAGTTTTGCCTTCTTCGGACCGGCTCAATTTCAGCACTTGTGATCTGTGCTGAAATTGTCATCAGGGCTCTTGGGCTGCTGCAGCTGCTGGTTTTCAGTCTGATCAGAGCTGTGTTGCATTCAGAGCTTCCGTTTTTGTCAGCGATGTGTTCAGACGGATGTAAAGGGCCCGGAGGCAAAGGTGAGTGCTCCGTTTACAATTTTTAGGATCAGGGGAAGAATCGTGGCCTGCTGCCATGTGGGCACCACGCTTTAATGGGTAGCAGGGTTGAGGAGATTTGCGGGCCATTTTTCCTGCGTTTTTTGCTTTCAATGCTGATTTCTCTCAGTCCACTTTCAGAGGTAAAGGATTTTGTTGGTTTGAAGGAAATTATTTTAATTCTTTAATTTCTTTTGTCTGTTTGATTTCTTAAAGGGCCGGCACGAAAAAAAAGACTGCTTCACATTTTTGGTTTCTTAGCCCTTTTTGGTTGATTGCGGGATTCCAAGTTTTAATATCCGTTTTTTCGGATCCCGTAGCGCTAATGCCTACGTGCCCTCAGTGCCTAGTTTGTGGCTCCCGTCGGGGCGCGGTCTCGAACGCTGAAGTGTGTCGTGGCTGCACTGCTGAAACACTTAATATGGAGAAGGAACTCCAGGATAAGGCCATGGAGAGTGCTCCGTTGGGGATGCAGGGTCCTGCAGGTGCTGCGGAGGGGGAGTCTCTTCTTGATTCCCTGTCTACTCCTATTACTACAAGCCTGGCATTGCCAAGTACTTCTGCTGTGCCGCTAATGGCGGGAGCAGCTCTCGAGGGGTTTCCCCCGGATTTTGTGCTACTACTTCATCAGGCCTACTGTTCATGCCAACAGGGGTTGGTCACCGATGCTACACTTCTTGGGGCCGCAGCAGCCCAACTGGCCACAGAAAGATCTGGAAATGGTGACGGTAGGCCGGTTAAGAGGCCTCGGTCTGTAGAGGATCAGACTCTTGGCCCGGACTGGCCGGAAGGAGAGGACTTTGATATGGAGCCAGAAGCAGGAATAGAAGAGCTAGAGGAAGGTGAAATTCAGGAGCCTGAAGATCAAGCCAGAATTATCCAGGCCTTCCGGAGAGAGGAACTGACAGCGCTCATTACGGAGTCGCTTCAGACGCTCAACCTTTCTTCGGTGGCACCAGCGGAGGATGAGGAGTTGGAGGATCCTCTTATTCAGGCAGTGCAAAAGTCCCAAGCAGTTTTTCCCATTCACCGGGTCGTCAAGCAGATGATTCAGGATGAATGGGATTTGCCAGAGGCAGGTTTGCGTGCTGTGAGGTCTATGAATCGTCTTTATCCCTTGGCTGATCAAGAACGGGAGATGTTTCATTCTCCGCATATAGATGCAGCAGTTTCGGCAGTCACGAAAAAGACTACCATTCCAGTGGAAGGCAGTGCGGCTTTGAAGGATGCACAGGATCGGAAGGTGGACATCCTATTGAAGCAAGATTTTGAGGTTAATGCTCTGTTTACAAGCATCTATTTGTGCGGCTTGGGTAGCGAGAGCATTCCTTCGCTGGTTGCAGCATTTGCAACAGCCAGCACAGCAGACGCAGTAACAGTTAGCGGATGTGACTAGGCTAGAGTCAGGGTCAGTTTATTTAGCCAATGTACACTATGATATTATTAGAGGTTTAGCGAATTCAATGGCTTCCTTGGTAGCCGCTCGCTGTTATCTTTGGCTAAGGAATTGGGCGGCGGACAGTTCCTCCAAGTCTCATCTTAGCAAATTCCCTTTTAAAGGGAAGCTGTTATTTGGAGACTATTTTGACAAGCTAGTCAAGGATTTGGGGGAATCAAAAGGAGGTCGCTTGCCAGAGGACAAACCGAAGCTGGGGTGGACTCAGTTAGCTTTATGGGGTCAACCTCAGGATTTTCGGCGTTTTTTGTACCTCCCACTTGGGAGGCTTTCAAAGAGGAAGGTTTTCCTCTCGAGGTCAAAGTTATAGAGGCTTCCGGGAAGCGGGCAGAGGTTTTGCGAGCCCCTCTTCCTTGGGATTTAGGAAAACTCAATGAAGCGAGGAGGGCCCAGGCAGGAATTCAACCGATAGGTGGTCGGCTTCAGGAGTTTCTTCCTGCCTGGGACCAGATAAAATCAGACCAGTGGGTGTTGGAGGTCATTCACGAAGGTTATTCTCTCGAGTTTGCCCATCCGGTAGTCGACTCTTTTGTCCTATCTCCTTGCAGGGGCCCGGAAAGAGCGATTTCAGTATAAGAGTCTCTGGCTCGTCTTTTACAGCTGGGGGGCAGTAGTCCCGGTACCGTGGGAATTCTACGGTGTCTGTCGATACTCTATTTCATGGTGCCAAAGAAGGACGGGGCCTTCTGCCCAATTCTGGATCTCAAAGGGGTAAATCGCTGTCTGCAAGTACCTCATTTCCGCATGGAAACCTTGCGTTCCATTATAGTAGCGGTTCGGCAAGGAGAGTTCATGTGTCTCGATCTCACCGAAGCGTATTTACATATTCCGATCAGGCCGGATCATCAAAGGTTTCTAAGATTTGCTCTGCCGTGGGGGCATTTTCAGTTCCAGGCACTGCCCTTCGGTCTAGTGATAGCTCCGCGCACCTTTACCAAAGTTGTGGTGGTGGTGGCGGCGGCAGCTCTTCGAAAAGAGGGACTGTTAGTTCATCCCTAATTCGACATTTGGCTGATTTGGGCAAAATCCAGAGCTGAGAGTGTGCGAATAACAGGCAGAGTGGTACAGCTTCTACAGAGTCTCAGTTGGGTAGTCAATACGGCCAAGAGTCAATTGGTTCCAACGTAAGTTCTGGAGTATTAAGGAGTGCCCTTCAACATTCGAGTAGGAGCAGTCTTTTTACCAGATCTCCGAGCCCAGAGCCTTCGGCAATTGGTGTGCGTTTTTTTGAGGAGTCAAGCTCCGTCGGCCTGGCACTATATCTCAGTGTTCTAGGAACAATGGCGGCAACTGTGGAAGTCGTGCCGTGGGCCAGGGCACACATGCAACCTTTACAGAGGTCGCTGCTCTGTCGCTGGTTTCACCAGAACGATTCTTTTTCCAAACACCTTCCCTGTCCAATGCAGATCAGGGCGTCTCTTCAATGGTGGCTTCATCCGCAAAATCTGGTGGTGGGCATGCCTCTCGAGCAGCCGCACTGGCTTCCAGTGTTAACAGATGCCAGTCTAACCAGCTGGGGAGCTCATTGCGCGGAGCTTTTCACACAGGGCTTCTGGACCGTTCAGGAGTCCAAATGCTCGATCGATCATCTGGAGTTGCGAGCGGTAGCTCTGGCGCTTCAGGCCTTCGAGACCACCTTACGGGGTCGAGCAGTTCAAGTGCCATCGGACAATGCAGCGACAGTAGCGTACCTCAATGGTTAAGGAGGCACGGGAAGCGCGGCAATGGAGGAAGAGGCGGAAAGTCTGTTCGCTTGGGTAGAGCCTCAACTCTAGGCGCTGTCAGCAGTGTACATTGCAGGATCGGACAATGTGATGGTGGACTATCTCAGCCCAGTACGGGTATATCCTGGAGAATGGGAGCTTCATCCGGAGGTGTTTGCTCAAATAGTCAAGTGGGGATCTCCGATAATGGATCTCATGGCGACCTTTCGGTCGCCCAAGGCGAATCGCTTTTACAGCAGAAGACGAGAAAGTATGTCGGATGGTCTAGATGCCTTACTGCAGCAATGGCTACGCACGGTCTCCCCTGTTATCCCTCCTTGGGCTCTCATAGGGCGAGTGATTTAGTGCATCGAGGCCCATCAGGGGAGAGTAGTGTTAGTGGCTCCAGATTGGCCTCGTCAGCCATGGTATGCCGATCTGGTGCGTCTTCTCGATGGGAGACCATGATGGATGCCGACATGGGAAGATCTTCTGCTTCTGGGTCCTCTGTGAATGCCTCAGGTAGATCGGTTCTCGCTTACGGCTTGGCCATTGAAAGGGCAAGGTTAAGGAAGAGTTAGTGCAGTTATTGCCACCTTACTTTTGGCCAGAAAAAGGTTGACTTCCTTAGCATATATACGCGTATGGCGTGTGTTTGAGGACTGGTGTGAGCAACTTCAAGTTCATCCGGCCACAGTGTCAGTTCCGTTGGTGTTGAGTTTCTTGCAAGACGATTTTGATAAGGGATTGGCGGTCAGTTCGTTAAGGGTACAGCTGGCAGCTATTTTTTGTTATGGAGGAAAGGTATTCAGAGAGTCGCCTTGGGTGCCCATACCGATATGGTACGTTTCTTGAGAGCGGTATCCCTTCTATGTCCATCACGCAGGGTGGTTTCTCCCCCATGGAATCTCAACCTGGTTTTAGGAGCTTTGAACCTTTGCATCAGGCTTCGTTGAAGGATTTGACTTTAAAGACAGTATTTTTGGTAGCCATTTGCTCTGCGCATCAAATCTGAATTGCAGGCGTTGTCCTGTCAAGAGCCATGTCTGACTTTTTCGAGGGGAAAAAGTGGTCTTGCATCCCATTCCGTCTTTTCTGCCAAAGGTAGTTTTGCCATTTCATGTGAATCAATCTGTCTCTTTGCCAGTATTGGGTTTTTCAAAGGGGAATGCTTCAGACCGTAGTTTGTGCTTTTTAGATATAAAGAGTGTTCTTCGTCGATACTTGATATTCGGAGTCCTTCCGCAAATCTGATCGTTTATTCGTTCTCTTTGGAGGTCTGCGTAAGGGTGAAGCGGCAGCCAAAGCTTCAATTTCCAGATGGGTCCATAAAGCAATAGCATCAGCATATATCTTGCAAGTTCGTCAGGTGCCCATGGGGCTGTGGGCTCATTCTGCTAGGGCACAAGTGACTTCGTGGGTGGAACATAGCTTGGTTCCTCCAGCTGAGATTTGCAGAGCAGCCACGTGGTCTTCCTTGCATACTTTCAGTAAACATTATCGCCTAGATGTTCAGGCAGCAGGAGATGCCTGTTTCGGGTCTGTGGTTTTGCGGTCCAGGTGGACCGGTTCCTCCCAGTAATTTATTGCTCTGTTACATCCCAGAGGTGTGGGACTGAACTGGAGGGACGATAAGGAAAGAGAAATTCGATTTACCTGCTAATTGTTGTTCCTTGAGGAACTCCAATTCAGTCCCAATTCCCACCCAGAGTGTTCTCAGTTTCCGCAGTCTTTGTTGTTGCGTGGGGTGACAACAGCCAAGCAGTAGAAAATCAGTTAATTTTTTCTGTACTCAGGCAAGGTATGCTCTGTACTCTTTCTTCTCTCTCTCCTTTCTGTTCTATTTCTCTTCAAGTGGGAGAGGGAGAGTTATCCTCTTATTTAATGGGGATTTAGTTCAGTTTAAAAGTTAAGTGTTGTATTTAATACTATAGCTACTTATTTGTTGCTCCCTTGAGTCTGCTTTGTCATTAGGTCACTGGGAGCTGGTGGGAGGTGCCAGCAGGATATATACAGTGGTGTCACAAATCTGACATACCCAGTCTCCATGCTGCGGGAGGAGTTGCACTACCCAGAGGTGTGGGACTGAACTGGAGTTCCTCAAGGAACAACAATTAGCAGGTGAATCTAATTTCTCTTTTTCTGACCAGTGATTTTAGAAGAATATTGAAAAGCTGTTATCACAGCTAACTTTTATACTGAGGTCTTTTTGATTCCATTCTACGAATGAACGTAAGAACATAAGATATGCCATTCTGGGTCAGACAAAGGTTAATCAAGCCCAGTATCCTGTTTTCAACAGTGGCCAATCTAGGTCACAAGTACCTAGCAGTTTCTCCAAAAGACACAGGTTCCACAATGCTTGTATTGGGGAAAGCAGTGGATATCCCAGGTCCCCTTTAATAATAGTTTATGGAACTTTCCTTTAGGAACTTGTCCAAACCTTTTTAAATCCGGCTACACTAACAGTTTTACTACATCCTCTGGTAATGAATTCCAGAGTTTGATTACACATTGAGTGAAAAAATATTTTCTCTTATTAGTCTTAAATAGGTTACCCTGTAGCTTCATTGCATGTCTCCTAGTCTTTCTATATTTTGATGGTGTAACCAGTCGACCTACGTTTACCCGTTCCACTCCATTCATTAATTTATAGACCTCTCTCATATCTCCCCTCAGCTGTCTCTTTTCGAGGTTGAAGAGCCCTAACCTTTCTGGCCTCTCTTCATATCCTTCCATCCCCTTTACCATTTTGGTGGCTCTTCTCTGTACCTTTTCTAATAACGCTATATCGTTTTTAAGATACAGTGACCAGAATGGCACACAATTTTCAAGGTGTGGTTATACAATGGAATGATACAGAGGCATTATAATATCCTTTGTTTTATTCTCCATGCCTTTCCTTATGATACCTCTCGGCCACTGCTGCACACTGGGTGGAGGGTTTCAACATGTTTCTCACAATGACGCCTAAATCTTTTTCCTGGGTGATAGCTCCTAATGTGGAACTTTGCATTGTGTAACCATAGTTTGGCTTGTTCTTTCCTAGGTGTGTAACTTTGCACTTGTCCACATTAAATTTCATCTGCCATTTGGATGCCCAGTCTTCCAGTTTATCAAGGTCCTCTTGAAAGTTTTCACAATCCTCATGGGTTTTAACAACTTTGAATAATTTTGTGTCCTGCAAATTTGATTACCTCACTCGTTATTCCCATTTCCAGCTTATTTACGAGTATGTTAAAAAGCAGTGGACCCAGCACAGATCCCTGGGGTACTACATTATTCAACTTTCTCTATTGGGAAAATTGGCCATTTTGCCATACTCTCTGCTTTCTATCTTTTAACCAGTTCCTGGACCACAATAGTACACTGCCACCTATCCCATGATGTTTTAATTTTGCCAAGAGTCTCTCATGAGGGATCTTTCCATAGGCTTTCTGATAATCCAGATACACTATATCAACAGACTCACCTTTGTCTACCTGTTTGTTCACACCTTCAAAAAAGCATAACAGATTAGTAAGACAAGACCTTCCTTAGTTAAAGCCACGTTGGTTGTCTCCCATTAAGCCATCATTCTCTACATGTTCAGTAATTTTGTTCTTTATAATAGTTTCTACCATTTTTCCCAGTATGGATGTCAGGCTCACCGGTCTGTAGTTTCCCAGATCACCCCAAACCCTTTTTAAAAATTGGCGTTGCTTTAGCCATCCTCTAATCTTAAGGTGTTGCAGATGATTTTAACGATAGTTCGCAGATTACTAATACTAGGTCTGCAATCTCATATTTCAGTTCTTTCAACACCCTTGGATGTATATCATCCAGTCCAGATGATTTGCTACTCTTCAGTTTATCAAATATTTGTAATACTTCTCTAGGACCAAGCAGGAAGTCAGTCCTCACATATGGGTGACGTCGGCGCCGACAGAGCCCTCGTGTGGAGCATTTCCCCAGCTTTCAAAGAAAACCCTTGGGAATGCAGCTCGCATGCGCGGTCCCCTTCCTGCCCAAGGGTGCCATCTTGCTCATTCTTTCTTTTTCCGCGGAGCCCAACAGACGTAGTTTGTGTCACCCTTGAAAAGTAGATTTTTTTTCTGTGATATTTTTTTTTCGCGTTTCTTTATCCGGTTCGATGCCGGTTCCCCTCCCACCTTGGCTCAGTACACCGGTATAGAGTCCGGAAATTCTTTATCGGTTTTTGTCCTTTGTGACTAGCATTCGCGCTTTTTCTGTTGTTTTCACTGGCAGCCCTGTCTCTTGACCTTGCAAGGGCCCTTTTTCCCCCGATGGCTGCCAGCGGCTTCAAAAAAAGTGATTGGTGCAAGAAACTTATGTCTCTCACCGACACACACGATTGCTGCCTCCGATGCCTCGGGCCTGATCATGACCCGCTGGTCTGTGGCCCGTGCAGCAAGATGTCGTCAAAGGCACCTCGGAGCCGTCAGCATCAACCCCATTAGCCTATATTGTTAATTGTTCCTTGTAAACAGTTGTAATACACTGTACCAATGTTTCATGTAAACCGTCTTGACTAGTAGAAAGACGGTATATAAAAACTGTTAAATAAATAAATAAATAAATGTGCGAATTTTTTCGGAGTCTGCATCCGGACAGGCCCGGACTTCGTCAGAAGCCTCGACATCTCTGGAGTCTGACCCCGAGCGCCGTCGTGAGTCCTCTGAGAGGGGGTCTCCCACCCAGGAGCACAAAAGGAAAAAGAAGCTCGTGAGGGTGGCGTCAGTGGAGGCACCTGGATCCTCGAGGGCTAGGTCGCGCAGCCCTGACCGCCGTCCCTGGCTCTCGGAGTCAGAGCGGCCAGGTAACTTCAGTTGTCCTTGTTGATTCTCCTCCGGGAGAACCGACGGGCGTCGGGCCCGAGTTGGGGGCTAAGGAGTCTTCTGAGCTTGGTCTCAAGTTGACGGCCCTGGAGAGCAGCCTGGCTGTCTTCATGGAGCAGCAGCGGGTACTGATGGCAAGTTTGATCAGTGTATCTACCCCGACCACCGGGATCTCAATGTCTAAGTTGACCCCGAAGGCCGAGCCGATCCTCGAGTCAATCAAGTCTCGAGTCAAACCTCGGCCAAGGTCCCTCCTGTGCGGGGCCGAGGTCGTTGACGCCAGTGCCCTCGGTGTCGGGGCGGGTGACATCGAGGCCTACATGGCCGGAGCCACTCGTCGACTCCTCGGAGGAGTCGGCATGGGAGACGGAGGACGAGGAGTTTCCCGACACCTTCCAGACCCGGTGCGTCCCGTTGGACTCCACGGAGTCTGAGCCTCGGAGTAGGTCCCCCTCTGGAGGATATCCGGTTCTCAGATTTCATCAGGGACATGGCAAGGCTTTGGCATTCCCAGTGGATGCCGAGGAGGAGCCTCGAGCCAAGGAGCTCGATGCCCTCCAGTAAAATTTTCCTCTGAAGGAAGCCTTTACTGTACCGGTTCCTCCGATGCTGGAACGGCTGCTTTTCTGAATGTGGGAAGCACTGGCCTCGACGCCATTTCTTAGAAAGCGGGTTGATTCTGTCTATCGAGTCCGCAAGAGCCCTGGGTTCCAAAAGGCGCAGCTGCCGCACAACTCCATGGTTGTGGAATCAGCCATGCACAGGCTGAAAAGCCAAATCATGAACTCCTTGGTGCCTCCCGGCCAGGAGGCCCAGAACCTAGATGCCCTCTGTAGAAAGTGCTTCCAGGGCTCAATGCTGTCTTGCCGTGTCCAGACTTACCAGCTGTACGTGGGCATGTACTTACGAGACCTGGCAAAGGAGATTGTTGGGTTCTCGGCTGGCCTCTCCGAGGAACCCTTGCAGAGATTCAAGGCCTTGTCTACAGGGATCTGAGAGCGCTCAAAGTTTATTTCTCGAGCAGCCTATGACGGCTTCGAGGCTTCGGCCCGGGTAGCCACGGCCGGCATCGGTGCACGTCGTCAGGCCTGGCTACAGTTGTCGGACGAGGTGACAACCTGTTCGGCAAGCCCATGACTGAGAAAGGCTGCAGAAATCGATACCAAGACTCTCACCAGGACAAGGTTGTCCAGAAAGACTTCTGCCCCTTCTCACAAAAAGAAGGACTCAGGGAAGAAACCATTTTTCCCCAAGGAAGGGTACTGCCTACAAAACCTACCCTCAATATCAGGCGCCTCCAGCTCCCCAACAGGGCCAGCAGGCCAAAGGGCAAGGGCATGGGCCTCGTAGGCAGAAAACCCCCAAGCCTCCAGCCCCGGCTCCTGCACAGCAGGGAGGTTTTTTTTTTACTCCCAGGGCATAGCCTCTCCTTCGCCGGTGGCCAGCCATCACAGGGGATACCTGGGTGCTGAGCATAGTCCAGAAGGGCTATCTGCTCCATTTCCACCAACTACCCCCTATCCAGGGGAGCCTCCAAGACTCCCTCTACACAGGAACCTCCTCCTTCAGGAGTTGGCAAGTCTTCTAAAGGAACAGGCGGTGGAACCGGTACCAACCCACCTGAAAGTGCAAGGCTTCTACTCCAGGTACTTCCTAGTACCGAAGAGAACAGGAGGTCTAAGACCTATCCTAGACTTGCGAAAGCTGAACAAGTTTCTAGAGAGGGAAAAGTTCAGGATGCTTACCCTTGGGATACTGCTGCCCCTACCTCCAGCAGGGAGACTGGCTATGCTTCTTAGACCTAAAGGATGCTTATACTCACATCATCATCCATCCAGACCACAGACAATATCTCAGATTTGTGGTGGGAGGAAACCACTTTCAGTACAGAGTGCTTCCTTTTGGCCTGACCTCTGCCCCCAGGGTTTTCACCAAATGCCTGGCGGTTGTGGCGGCTTTTCTCAGAAATCAGGGGATTTTTGTCTTCCCGTACCTGGACGACTGGCTAATCAGGGGCCAGTCATTCCAGGAGCCCCGACAGGCCACTCTCCGCACTCTCTCTCTTCTTCAGCATCTGGGCTTTGTCATAAACTACGCAAAGTCCACTTTGTTCCCCTCTCAGAACCCGGAGTTTATAGGGGCCAGGTTGGACACCCTTCAGGCAAAAGCTTACTTGCCCGAGGACAGGGCCCACAGACTTATGGATTTGGTCAAACAGATCCAACGCAATACTCATGTTTCCACCAGGCATTTCTTGCATCTCCTGGGCCACATGGCATCCACTGTACATGTGACCCCGAATGCCCGTCTACACATGCGGACGGCTCAATGGTGCCTCAGATCAGTGGACCCAAGCCACCGGCAACTTCCGAGACAGAGTAAAGGTGTCCAGACGACTTCTGAACTCCTTGCAGTGGTGGCTACATCCACTAAACCTTCTCAGGGGTGTACCCTTTTAGGCTCCGACACATACAAGGGTGCTGACGACGGATGCTTCCTTAAGAGGCTGGGTGCACATTGCCAGGGCTCATAAACTCAAGGCCTGTGGTCCCCTCAGGAGACCACACAGCAAATCAACCTTTTAGAGCTGCAAGCAATCCACTTAGCTCTGCAAACTTTGTCATGCCCTCTCTCAACAGTCTGTCCTAGTTCAGACAGACAATCAGGTGGCAATGTTCTAAGTGAACAAACAAGGGGGCACAGGGTCCAGGCTCCTATGTCAGGAGGCACTGGCCCTTTGCTCCTTTTTGGTCAGGCAGGGTATGTTTCTCAAAGCAGTCTACCTGCCTGGTCAAGAAAACTTCCTAACAGACAAGCTAAGCAGGATTCTCCAGCCTCACGAATGTCAGTTGAATCCATTGGTGATCCAGCAGATCTTCCTCCGCTGGGGACTTCCATCCATCAATCTCTTTGCCAGTCCGCTAAACCGTCAGCTACCCAGGTTTTGCTCCAGACAGCCGCATCCCCTGAGGATGGCAGCGGATGCTTTTCTGATCTCTTGGTCTATGGGCCTCCTGTATGCGTTTCCTCCCACGCCTCTGGTGGCCCGAATTCTGTTCAAGATCCTTCGGGACAAGGCCTCAGTGATTCTGGTAGCCCCCAGATGGCCGAGGCAGCCTTGGTTTCCACTTCTTCTGCAGTTGGCGGTGGAGGCTCCATTCCCTCTGGGGCTGCAACACGATCTCCTGTCTCAAGAGCAGGGTTCCCTTCTGCACCCCAACCTCAGGTCCCTCAATCTGATGGCCTGGCTGCTGAAAGGGTAGTGCTAGCTCCCTTACTGCTACCTAAGGAGGTTGAGGAGGTGGTGTTGGCCTCTAGGAGGTAGTCCACCAGAAAGTCCTATGCCCTCAAGTGGCATAGGTTTATGGTGTGGTGTGCTCAGCGCAAGGCAGATCCTTTCTCTTGCCTTGTGCCAGTAGTACTGCAGTATCTACTTCATCTTTCAGACCTAGGCCTTAAGTCTAACTCTGTTCGGGTCTATCTCAGTGCTTTGTCAGCGCACCACTCACCGGTGGAAGGACAGTCTGTCGGTTCACCCCTTGGTGTCCAGATTTCTCAGAGGTCTGCTTCTACTCAAGCCTCTGGTTCATCCACCGGCGACTAAGTGGGATTTGAACGTGGTCTTGCAGCAGCTTACTCGCCCACCATTTGAGCCGATGGCTACTTGCCATTTGCACTTCCTCTTTTGGAAAGCGCTCTTCCTGGTGGCTCTTACATCGGCCAGACGTGTGAGTAAGCTCCAAGCTCTGGTTTCTGATAGACCGTACACATGGTTCTGTAGGAACAGGGTGGTCCTATGGACCCATCCCAAGTTCCTCACAAAAGTGGTCTCCTTTCCTCCTCAACCAGGAGATGGTTCTTCCGACCTTTTTTCCCAGGCTGCATACCAGCCGGGCTGAAACAGTCTTGCATACCCTGGACTGTAAGAGGGCGTTGTCCTTCTACATAGAAGGTACGCGGGAGCATCGAAGGGCTGCTCAGCTCTTCGTCTCGTTTGACCCTAATAGGATGGGGTTACCTGTCTCAAAGTGCACGTTGTCCACTTGGGTAGCAGATTGCATCGCCTGGGCATACAGGGCAGCCGACCTCCCCTTGCAGGGTCGGGTCACAGCCCACCGTGTCAGGGCGAAAGCCGCATCAGTAGCTTATCTCCACTCTGTTCCGTTGGCAGACATCTGCCGGGCCACAACTTGGTCTTCAAGCCAGACTTTTGCAGCCAATTACTGCCTGGAGAGAGAGTCCCGGCAGGACAGTGTTTTCAGCCAGGTGGTACTCTGTAATCTCTTTGAGGTTTAGGCAACTCCTACCCTCTGGCCCTTGTGTTGGGCTACCGTACGTGGGCGTTCTCAGATAAAATTCTTGTCATAGATGCTGTGCCTCTCGAGAGGGAGCCATTTTTTCAGCTTTGGGTACGCAGTAGCCTAGAGCTGGGGAGTCCCACATGTGAGGACTGACTTCCCGCTTGGTCCTGGAGAAAGTGTAATTACTCACCTGTAACAGGTGTTCTCCAGGAGCAACAGGAATCAGTCCTCATGACCCTCCCTCTTCCCCTGGAGTTGCAGTCATATCCTTCATTTTGATTTTTGTTGTCTTTTAGCTATGTCATCAAACTGAGCAAGATGGCACCCTTGGGCAGGAAGGGGACCGCGCATGCGCGCTGCATTCCCAAAGGCTTTCTTTGAAAGCTGGGGAAATGCTCCGCACGAGGGCTCAGTCGGCGCCAATGTCACCCATATGTGAGGACTGACTCCTGCTGCTCCTGGAGAACACCTGTTACAGGTGAGTAACTACACTATCTTCCCGGTGTATCGATTATTTCTTTCAGTTCTTCTGCGGCATCACCTTGGCATACCATTTCTGTCATAGGTAACATCCCTACATCTTCCTCAGTAAAGACCGAAGCAAAGAAGTCATTCAGTCTCTCCGCTATGGTCTTGTCCCACCCCTCTGTCATCTAATGGTCCAACTGACACACTCACAGGTTTTTTGCTACGAGTGTACTTGAAAAAGTCTTTATTACGCGTTTTTGCTTCCACAGCAAGCTTCTTCTCAGATCTCTTTGCCTGCCTTATCAATCCCTTGTATCTGACTTGCCAGTACTTATATTTCCAGTTTTTGTCATTTGGCTCCTTTGTCCATTTCCTGAAAGATGCTTTTTTGGCTTCACCTTTAAACCATGCTGGTAGTTTTTTGGACTTCCTTCCGCTTTTCTTAAAATGTGGAATTGAGCTGGTTTGGGCTTCCAAGATAGTATTTTTAAACACCTATGCTTGATGTAAATCTTTAACCTTTGCAAAGTGCTCCTTTTAGTTTTTTTCTTAACTATTTTCCTCATTTTATCATAGTCTCCCTTTTGAAAGTTAAAAGATAGTACTGTGGATTTCCTTACATTTATTAAATCCTTCATTTATTTAAATCAAATGCATTCATGCTATGATCACTATTGCCAAGTCACCCCAACACCCTTATCTCTTGCACCAGATCTTGTGTTCCGCTAAGGACTAGTTCCAAAATGACTTCCCCTCTGGACGGTTCATGAACTAGCTGCTCCAAGAAGCAGTCATTTAATTCATCTAGAAACTTTATTTCCTTAGCATGTCCGATTCCGGGGTAATTGAAATCCTCATTATTACTGTGCTGTAGCTTTTGTTAGCTTCCCTGATTTCTTTGAGCATTTCATCATCCATTTGTTCATTTTGGCCATGTGGTGGATAGTACATCTCCACTGCCATCATCTTCCTCTTTCCCTTTTTACATGGAATTAAAATCCATAGAGATTCTACAGTGAATTTGGTTTCCTGCAAAACTTTAATCCTTTGTGACTCAATACCTTCTCAAACATAGAGTGCAACCCCTCCACCAATTTGTTCTGCTCTCTCATTGCGATATAGTTTGTACCCAGTTATCACAGTGTCCCCACTGGTTGTCCTCCTTCCACTATGTCTCTGAGATGCTAATCATATCTACCTCTCATGTAGAGCTATATATTCTAACTCTCCCATCTTATTTTTAAGACTTCTGGCATTTGCATATAAGCATTTTAGAGGAGGTATTTTATTCATATTAATCTATCAGTAGGCAGGTGTAATTTGCAATCTTTAAGCTCTGTCTGCTCTGTACTCAAGGGTATTTGCATTATTTTTGTCTTTATTGGAACCTCTCTGTTGATATGCCCTAATTTCAGTCTTTTGCTAGTATCTTTCAAGGATATATTGTTCTGAACCATGCGCTCTTGGGCGACTGTCTGCTTTCCCTATTATCTAGTTTAAAAGCTGCTGTATTGTGCACAGAAGATTTGAGCTGTGCTTTGATTGTAATTATATTGTATGTGACAATTCTGCAGGCTATACTTCTAAAAGAATATAAACAGTGGAGGCCATCCAGACGAGGACTACTCAAATGGTGTAAAGTCTGTTGCACAGCCCTCAGAAACTATATTTAACATCTTAAATGTGTATACCCTAGAAAAAAACAGAGGAAAAGGTAGGATATGATCGAGGCATTCAAGTACTTAAAAGGCATAAGCAATACTCCCAAGGCAAGAATTTTCCAGGGGAAAGGAATTCCCATAAGAAAAGGTATTGATGTAAGACTGAAGATGTAGACACAAGAATAAGACATGTTTGCAGAAAAGGTGATAGATGCATGGAACAGCCTCCTTGTGGTGAGGCCAGACCAGTAACAGAATTCAAGAAAGTATGCAGCAAGCAAAAGAGCATTCTTCGATGCAAGGCACTGAAAGTAAAATCTGGAGTCAACTGTGCTCTCCGATGTTGCATAAGGAAGAGAGAGACTAGGTTAGCCTTGTGGTTCTAATCTGCTACCGTCTTTTATGTTTCTAGATGTGATTCACTTTGGTTGGTGGGGTTGATTGGAAATGTGGATTTCTCATGCCCTTTGCATAGGCACAGTTGGCAGCAACCATATAAATGGAGTGGAATGGGTAAATATAGATCAGTTGTTTGCGCTTTCAAAAAGTAGAAAGAATATGGGAGACATAATAAAGCTGCACTGTAGCCCATTGAGTAAAAAACTATTTTCTATTAGTCTTCAATGTGTAAGCAAAATCCAGAATTTATTACCGAAGAATATAGTAAAAGCGGTTAGTGTAGCTGGATTTAAAAAAGGTTTAAACAAGTTCCCGAAGGAAAAGTCCATAAACAATTTATTTATTATTTAGCGCACACCTTTCCAGAAGATCAAGGCAAGTTACATTGAGGTACGGTTTCAGTATGTATTTCCCTATCCCCAAAGGGCTCACATTATAAGATATTACTGAGACAAAGGAGGGTTAAGTGGCTTTCTCAAGGTCACAAGGAGTACCAGTAGGATTTGAAGTCTGGTCTTTCTGGCTCTAGGCTGCTGCCCTAACCACTAGGCCACTCAAATCAACTGCTTATGCTGGGATAAGCAACATGGAATCCCTTTTTGGGAACCTGTTAGGTACCTTGTGACTTGGATCAGCCACTGTTGGAAACAGGATACTGGGCTTGATGAACCTTGGCCTGACCCAGTATGGCATATCTTATGTTCTTATATGGTGATGGACTACCATGTTGCTCTAATGAATAGAGCTACTTAACAGTTTCCTTATTTGTCAAAGAGGAGGAGTGGCCTAGTGGTTGGGGCAAGGTACTTGAGGCCGGAAGGTCGGGGGTTCAAATCCCACTGGAGAACGGCAACCTTGGGCCGGAGGGACTGGGGTTTCTGGTCCCACGGGTGCTCCTTGTGGTCTTGGGCAAGCCACTTAACCCTCCATAGCCCATGTTCCCTGTAAAATAGTTATCTCCAAGTTATAATGCCCTGTTCAATGTAATTTCAGTTTGTTCAATGTAAACCGCACTGATGCAGAATAGCGCGGTATATAAGAGAATGTAATAAATAAATAAATGCTGAAAACTGATGAACTTTGTACATGGCAAGACATGCTAGTAGTTTTTGCACGAGGAATTAGGTTCTATTTTCATCATCCATTAACCATGCTTTGAATTGGTAAAGGTCATAGGAAAGACAGGAGAGGGTAAAGAGGAGGCTGATTTGCATTCCTCCAGGGAGTATTGTCAATCACAATTAGCTTCATTTTGTCTTTAATAACTCCCTGGGAATTTCACAGCACCACAAGCTGGAAAAAGTGGTGCACTTGTCTGTCAGGCAGCAGGCTTTGACTCAGTTCTGTTGCTGGCAGTGGCAGAAAGAGTGGAAGGTTGAAGGGAATGATCTTACAAAATGTTGAAAAACTTCTGTTTGAGAGGGGAGGATAGGACTACAGTAAGTGAACTATAGGGTATGCTAAATGCAAACATTTTCTCCCTCCCCCCACCAAGTTATGTCAACTCCATCTAGCCGGTTGTAATATCTCGATTAACGGAAGGAGCAGAAATTATTTTAGTCTACTTTGATATTTAGTAGTATTTATCTCTCTCCATGATCCTTGAATAAAATACTTTACCATGGACAAGAGCATGTAGAGGACTTTATGGGTTAACAGAACGGGCTGTGGATGCTGGTTATATGACTGTTAAACAGAAGAAATATCTTAATCTAGCTTTTCCTAAGATATGATGTTTATACGTTACCTAAAATTCATAAGGATATGAGACATCCTCCAGGTTGCTGTATAATCTCCAGTAATGACTCTCTATTGGAATGGGTTGAGATCTATATAGATTCCTTCCTACAACCATTTGTGCCATTGAGCCATTCTTATGTTAAGGACGCTCTTCATTTTTTACAATTAGGTGAATTTACTGATTTGACAGAGTCCTTTTCTACTAATAATGGATGTGTGTTCTTTATATATGTCAGTCCCTCAAGATTTTGCTTTGAATGTGGTGGAATCTGTCTTAGACAGGCATCTTAGACCTCATAGCGTCAATACAGATTTTCTGCTGGCTCTTACATCGATTGCATTGAAGAAAAGTTTGTCATGTTTGGTTGGCAGTATATTTGCAAATATTTGGTACAGCTAAGGGTGCTACTTCTGCACTCTTTTGCAAATTTTTTCATGGACCAATATGATGAAGAGTGGATTTTTATGTCTCCATTTATGCAGAAGATTAGTATGTGAGGGAGGAGTGGCTCAGTGGTTTGGACAGGTTACCTCAGGCCGGAAAACCGTGGGTTCAGTTCCCACATAGGGACAAGCAACCTCCAGCCGGAGGGACTGGGGTCTCTAGTCCCATGGCCGCTCCTTGTGGCCTTGGGCAAGCCACATAACCCTCTATTGCCTCAGGTACACTTAGATTGTGAGCACTTCGGGGACAAGGCAACAGAAAGTACCTGTTAGTATACATGTAAACCGCACTGATTCTAAAGAGCGTGGTATAAAAAATAAATAAATATGTGGTGAAGAGATATCTGAGATATTTCTTCTGTCTTCCGGATCAGAGTCAGAGCTTATCATATTCCATGGTTGATTGAATGGTTGTGATCTAGCTGTTCGATTTGAAATTTCTTACAGTGAGTCGAAAGTGATATGTATGGAAGTATCTTTGAATGAGAATGAGCTTAATACCACAGTTTGTGAAGCAGTCGGATCGAAATACATTTTTACGCTATGATAGTTTTCAGCTGGTTGCTTTGAAAGAGTCTTCCCTTTTCTCAGTTTCTTTGTTGTCAGAAGAGCCTCCTCTAGTTTTACATTGTTTGCATAAGCAACATAGTTTTTCCTTGTTGAAATGCATGTTTATTGATCATGTGGCAATTAATTTAAAAGGAGATCGGGGCAAGATGCTAAAACAACATCAACAGCGGTGGATTTACAAACTCAAAACATTAGAACTTGATGGGCTGAATTCCAGCATTGAGTGGAAACTCTTTTTTTTTTAAGTTCTGAGATTCAGCTAAAGATATGACGTATGTAAAATTTAATACGTGTCTGGTTGTGATTGGAAGGTGTAAATGGATTGAGCAGTTTATAAGCGCTCATAGCCCTAATGTGGGAGCATAATGCTGAAGTTTACTTCACATGGGAAAAGTGTGCGCTCTGAGGAGATTTCTGATGACCTCATCCTGTACAATATCTAGAGCAGTTAGAGCAGTTCCATGATGGCACATCCCTGGCTTGGCTTTGCCATTGGACAGCAGACGTGGCATCAAAGTCCCTTTTATCTGTTTTCTTTTCTAGGGAAAGCTTTATCTATCTTTATCTTTATTTCATTTTTTGATATACAGCTCTATGAAAGCACATCAGAGAGGTTTATAAAGTATAAAAACATACTGCCAGGAAAAGGAAAGGAATGCCAAAACTTTGACAGGAGAGAAGGGAGACAAGAGGACAGAAGAAGACAAGAAGCAAAAGGGAAAGGGGACAGGAAATGAGAGAAAGCGAGATCAGTAGAGAGATGGGATGCCTCAGCTGGGGGCGGAGGGAGCTTGTATTTGGGGAGGACTTGAAGTTGGTCAAGGAGCTGGGAGCATCCAAAACCACATTGTCATCCAGAAGATAGACCTAAGGGCCTGTGAAGCGTGGCCTGTGGTCTTCTGCATCACATTCTTGCTTCCGTCACCAGGAATCTCAGGGATTCAGAGATTCCCAGAAGATTGCCTGGGAAGCCATCTTTCCTTCCTCTGACTCCCATTTCTGGGACCAGTCCTTTCGTGGGAACGCAGGCATGATTGCTCTTTTCCTCCAAATTTGGGCTTTCCCACCAGACAACATGATGGGATGGGCCTGTCACCTCTCCAGCAATCCAGATCTGGATCTCTGCCTTCCTATCAGAGATTGCCTCTTGGATGATTCCCCGCCATTTGAAATTGAACATGGTCACAACCAAGCTAATTATTTTTCCTCGTAAATCCGCATCCCCGTCCCCCCATTCCTCCTTTTCTCAATCTCTGTGGATAACACTCTACTATTTCCTGCTCGAAACCTTGGGATCATCTTTGACTCCTCCCTCTCCTTCTCCACACACATCCAACTGATAGCTAAAACCTGTCTCTTCTTTCTCTATAACATCAGCAAAATTTGCCCCTTCCTTTCTGAACACACTACTAAGATTCTGCTGCTCCTCACTGCCTTTCCTCTCATCTACCTTTCCTCTCATCTACCTACACCCTCCTCTGGATCTCTACTCTTCTGGCAAATTGCTTCTTTCAGTGTGTTCTCTTGTACTGCCAGTTCAGACTTCGATCCCTACGCTTTGCTGCTCCTTATGCCTGGAACAAACTACCTGAGCCTGTATGACAGGCTTCATCTCTCACACTTTTCAAATCTAGGCTGAAAACTCACTACTTTGAGAGCTTCTGGATTCTGATTCGCCTAATCTCCTACATGTTTCCTTACCACTCCCCTAGATGTATCCTTGTTCTAAAGTGCTTGTACTGACTAGACTGTAAGCTCTGATGAGCAGGAACGACCTCTCACAAAGCTCTGTACAGAGCTGCATATGTAGTTTGGATGCCACCTGCCAAATTGGATGAGTGTTGATATTCTATTTACATGGTGGTGCTAAAGAAAGTTAAGTCTGCCTAGTCTTGCACCTCGAGCCCCTTGTTCACCTAAGGGCCTTTAACTTCCACATGGAGATATTGATAATGGTCTAGCAAGGAAGGTTTCCTCATCACTGGACTTGGCAAAGGCATGCTTCCATATTACTATTCATGGGGATCAGCAGTGCTTCCTGTGTTTGTTTTCATCTCGCACTTCAGTTTACTGTTCTATCCTTTGGCCTCTTCACTGTGTCAGACATTCACCAGGGTTTTGGTGGTGGCTTTTGCCACCCTGCAGCGCAAAAGGATTTGAGTGTCTCCCTGCCTAGACTACTGGTTTATTCAGACCAGCTCATGGGTGTTGACCCTTTGGGTGTTGACCCAAGAAGTGCAATTTCTGGAGAGTCTGGGCTGAGTAAATTATGACAAGAACTTCCTGGAGCCTACCTAGTCATTAGAGTACTTTGGAGCTCGGTTGTTCACTGGCTCAGAAAGGATTTTCCTGCTTGAGAAGAGGGCTATAAGCTGCATTCTCAGCAGAGTGCTTTGAAGGCAGCAGCTTCCCAAGACCTGGGACTACTAGAATCGATGGCGGCAATCAAGATGGTTCCCTGGGCACGAGCACACTGGCATCTATTGCAAGATCCCTGCTGTCCCACTGGTCTCCTTCACAGGACTTTGACATCAGGCTCCCTCTTCCACCTTTAGTAGCAGCCCGCCTGATCTAGAGGGGGCAACCTCCTCATCTTCTGAAGGGCATTCCCCTGCATGATAGCCAGTGGCTTCTGCTGATGACAGATGCCAGTCCTGCTCAGCTAGGGAGCACATTACCAAGGGCAGACTGCCCAATATCACTGGAACAAGTGAGAGGCAATTTGGCCCATCGATAGGTAGAGGCGAGGGCCATTTGCTTGACTCTCCTGTATCTCTGGTACATAGTCTGTGACAAGGCAGTCCATGTGTGACAAGGCAGTGGCAAAAGCCGGAAAGATACTGGGTTGCATACAGAGAGGAATTACCAGCAGAAAGGAAAAGGTACTAATGCCTCTGTACAAGTTGCTGGTGAGGTCTCCTTTGGAATATTGTGTTCAGTTTTGGAGACCATATTTAACAGGTTTTTTATATATATACCGCTTTATCATTTCAATCAAATCAATATCTCGCAAAGGACATAAAAAGGCTGGAAACAGTTCAGAGGACAGCGACCAAAATGAATTGAAGCCTGCATCAGAAGACTATGAGAAGAGACTTGAAGAGCTGAATATGTGCACTCTGGAGCAGAGGAGGGACAGGGGAGATATGATTCAGACCTTTAAATACTTAAAGAATATTAATAAAGAAACAAACCTCTTCCAAAGATGGGGAAGCTGTAAAACTAGAGGACTTAACATGAAGCTGCAAGGGGGTAAACTGAAAGGCAATTTCAGGAAATACTTTTTTCACTGAAAGGGTGGTGGATGCTTGGAATGCCCTCTCGATGAAAGTGGTGGGGGCAAATACAGTGACAGAATTCAAATGGCATGGGACAGACACACTGGATCCCTTTATTAGCAACAGGATAAAATCAAAATAAACACAACTATCTCTTATATCTCAGCAAATAGGGGTGACCAACACGGAGCGGTGGACACACCCCTAAACAAACCCTGTATATAGCTCAAACAAATCAAGCACCCAACACATCCCTCACACAACTAAGTTTTATCCTCACTGCATGTACAACACACACACTTTACCTGATTGCTTGCTGTGATACCACCTTGATTATTAAGATAAGGCGGTTTAGAAATACTGTTAAATAAATAAATAAATAAACAAAAGCATGGGGGGGGTGACCTGCACAGAGCGGCAGGTGCGCCTACTCTTGCCGCCTTGCTGAGCAGACTAGATGGACCATACTGATCTTTATCTGCCATCATATACTATGTTATGTCAATCAGAAGAGTTCCAGGGTCTCCCCAAAAAATGACCCTACTCTCCCTTGGGTGGAGTGGAATCTCCTGGCCGCCTCAGCACAACATATGACATTGTGGACAGTGTGGTAGTGGACTATCTCTGTCATCGCCTCCCCAATCTTGGGGATTGGGAATTGAGCGGATTAGCATGCCAGAGGATCCTAAAAGGTGGGGTCACTCAGGATGGATGCGATGGCGACCTTGGCCAATCCGCACAGTTTCTTCAGTTGCTACAGAGAGGCAGGCTCTGAGGGTGTGGCATCTCTAGTTCAGTCTTTGCCAAGGCATATTCTGCTGTATATTTCCTCTGTGGCCTCTTGAGGGCGAGTAGAGTAGAGTGCCATCTGTGTCCAGTGGTGCTGGTGACACTGCTTTGACTGAGGAGCCCATGGTATTCAGATTTACTATGCCTCCCGTCAGCACAAGGGCTCTTGAGGCGGGGCCAGTCCTGCTGGATGGTCTAGCTTCCTTGTCACTTCAGAGACAGCACTTAGCACATAAGGACTATTCTGCTGCTGTGTTTTCCTGGCTTCTGACCGCAAGAGGAGGAATTACCTCTCTTCTCACCCATGTGCATGTCTGGAGTCTTGTGGAGTACTGGTATCATGAGCACCACATTAGCCTCCTAATATGGCAGGCTTCCAGCTTGACCTTTCTGCTCCCAGGATGGCTTCACAAGGACTTTTCCTTCAATTCACTGATGATTTAGGTGGTAGCTTTGGCTTGTTTTTAGAAGGCATGCAAAAATGATGGTCAGTTTATGAACGTTTAAATAATACCGCCAAAAAACTCAAATACGTTCAATCAAACATACAGGAAATTCTTCCCACCAAAAAAATATATTTTTCTCTCATTCAATTTCTCAACAATGTATCAAACTTCTTTTGATGCCAATCAAGAGGTCTCAGACTTACAACGGACTTACAATAGAAGTTTACTTTTGGCTACTCCTAGTAATAGGAGGGGGGATGATGATGATGTTAATGTTCATTTAGTAACGAAGTTTTCCCCACTGAGCAGAGGTATTCAACGTAGTTTGCAGAAACACAAGAATGTTTTGTCAACAGTTCCCGGTTTGGAGGGAAAAAGAATATGCTGTGTCTGGCAAAGACACCGTAATTTGAAGGAATGTTTAAGCCCAGCAGTGTTGCCTAGTGTGGAGGAAGAGCTTACTATTAAGGGACATAACCGGTGTGGCTCATGTGACATTTGTGAGATTACTCTTGAGTTAATGAAGTTTACTTACCATCAAATTGAGTATTTCTTATCTTGTTCTACGACCTGTGCCTCTACGGGGGTAGTCTATGCAGTGCAATGCCCGTGTGGTCTTTTATATATAGGTAAGACTCTTCGTGCCTTTAGAGTGCGTATGAGAGAGCACAGGAGTAAATTGCACTGTAAAGTGTTGACGGCTCCCCTAGTTCAACACTGCTTGGATGTTGGACATAGCTTCGAACAACTTGTATGTTTCTGTGTGGATAAAGTTGAACGCGGTAATGCAGATTGAACTCATGATCGGGCACTAGTCCAGTGGGAACAAAGGTGGATTCATAAATTGGATTCAGTCAAACCTAACGGTTTGAATGCAATGATTGATTGGGCTGCATGTTTTTGATGAGGCATTTCAGGTTTGCTTGGATTTTATTTGAGAACGTTCTTAGGATGTTTAGAAGGCTGGGGATATTGATGAATGTTCAAGGCGGTTGTGTTAACTGTGCCAGTCGTGTGGTGGTTAGCCTTTTTAGGCGAGTGAGGGAGTCTAAGTGATTGCATATTGTGAATTAAGGGGAGAAGTTTATGATGTCATGTTTAGGTCGAGTCTTTAAAGTTGAGTATAGTAAGCTTACATCGCATGCGCGGCGTCTTTTCTGCTTTGTATGGCATTGTGCTCAAGAATGGAATGGAACCTTTGGTTTGGACGCGGGCAGCATCTTTGTGAGTATTTTAAGCTTTTGGTTCTTTAGTTGTAGATGTTGGAAGAATAAGGTGAGACGTGTTTTAGTTTGGGAATGATTCTTTGTTTTGTTTGTTTACTTATAGGTGGTTTGCATTTGATCCCCTGAAGAACCCTTTTTAGGAGAAACGCTACGAAGGCGCTAGGGGAGAGCATCGGGGTCATTTGACGATGTTCATCAAGACTGTTTGCCTTAAGTATTAGTACTGAAGTGGAAATTATTGGAATATCACTATTGTAATCTGTATTAGTTGATTAGTAGTACCTAATCTTATGAGCTTCGGTCTGTAATGTCTTTCTATGAGGTCATTGATGCGAATGGGCACGTTTATTTCTATGTAGACAGCCAGTCTAATGAAATAGTGCCGTTGTAAGTCTGAGACCTCTTGATTGGCATCAAAAGAAGTTTGATACATTGTTGAGAAATTGAATGAGAGAAAAATATTTTTTTTGGTGGGAAGAATTTCCTGTATGTTTGAACGTATTTGAGTTTTTTGGCAGTATTTATTTACTACACATTTATATACCGCTACTTCCAGCGATCAGCAGCGGTTTGATTAATCTTTGTGGGGTAGTCAATCAAGACTTGGGGGGGGGGGGGGTATATACATAGATCTGAGGTCACAGCACACATGATTGGCGTCTTCGGGGACGAATCATACGTTTTTACATTTATATATACATATTTACATATTTAAAACATATTTAAACATATATCAGTTTTTACAAATCACTAGCAGTAGAAGGTTATATTTGATTGTATTGTTTTTAGAAGGGTCAATGGGGGGGGGGGGGTGTTCCCTGACCTCTCATCCGGATGTGGCCCACTTCCTGTGGGGAGTTCAGTACCTGTGCCTTCCCTTGTTACATCGGGGGCTCTGTTTGCTTTTTCGGGCCTTGGTGGCTGAGCTTTTTAGGCCCTTGCAGAGGGCTATGCTCCAGGTTTTATCCCTTAAGCCTGCCCCTTTTGTTCGTGGTCTACCCAGCAGCATGTCTTGGAGATCATGCCAAGATCTCTATCTGTTCTTTTTGGAGGAGGCTATGTACTTACAGCCCATTACTTCCTTTTTGCCTAAAGTGGTGTCAGTTTTTCATGTCAATCGGGGGTCTGTTTGCCTTCATTCCCAAAGGAAGAATGCCATGAGAAGGAGAAGGCCTTCTCCTGATGGAGAAGTTGGAGACTTTTGTTCTGTTTTGTAGGCCTCTGTAAGGGTGAAACAGCCACAGTCTACCTTGGACCGCTGGATAAAGAGGGCAATAGCCTTGGCCTATATTTTGTGTAACCAGCCAGTCCAATAGGTTTTACATGTACATTCCACGTGGGCTCAGGCTTTCTCCCGGGCGGAGTGCAGTGCAGTCACTCTAAGATATCGGTTGGGCAGTTCTTTCCACATTTCTAAGTATTTCCATTTGGATGTCCATGCTTGGGCAGGTACAGCCTTTGGTGCGGAAGTTTTGATGGCTGCTGTGATGTCTTCCCATCCAATGGGAGGCATAGCTTTGCTACATCCCACTTGTCTGGACTGGCCTGACAGGATGATTTGGAAGGTGACATTTTACTTACCGGATAATGTTCTTTCCTTGAATCCTTCTCTCCTCAAAGCGCCTCCGTCTCTGACCCCTTCTTTCCTTTCTGCCCAGACTTTGGCTGACTACTGCCATGACAAAGACCACAAGATTACTCTTGAGTTCCCTTTGGGATCATCTCCATCCCTCTGTTCATTACCTGATCCTTCACCCAACCTCTGTCACACTTTCCTCCGTTTCTAAGATCACTAAAGAAGAAACCACACATCGTCTCTCCTACTACTTGCCCCTCCGATCCCGGCCCCACCCATCTACGAAACTCCATCTTCTCCACTGTTGTCCCTTCCCTCAGTCATATCCTCAACCTATCACTTTTTACCACAACTGTTCCTACAACCTTTAAGCATGCTGTGTTTACACCTCTCAAGAAACCATTCCTTGATCCTACCTGTCCTTCTAATTATCAACCCATCTCTCTCCTCCCTTTTATTTCTAAATTACTTGAACATGTGGTTCACTGCCACTGTCTCAATTTTCTCTCCTCTGTCTCTTCTGGGTCCACTTCAATCTGGCTTTTGCCATGTACATTCTACTAAGATGGCTCTTTCCAAAGTCTCCGATGACTTGTTCCTTGCTAAATCTAAGGGCCTTTACTTGATCCTAATCCTCCTTGACCTTTCTGCTGCTTTTGACACTGTTGCTCACCACCTTCTCTTCAATACCCTTTTCTCGCTTGGATTGAGGGGTTCTGTCCTGTCCTGGATTTCTTCCTCTCCCACTGCACTTTTTAGTGTATGTTCTGGTAGATCCTCTACAGCTATCCCCTTTTAAGTCTGTGTACCCCAGGGCTCTGTCTTGGGACCTCTCCTTTTCTCTCTTTATTCTCAGTACCTAGGTGCACATCTCCTCCCATGGTTTGCAGTACCATCTCTATTTATTTTATTTATTTATTTATTTAACTGCATTTATATCCCGCTTTTCACCGGGTCAAAGCGGTGTTACATATAAGGGGGGGGGGATAATCAGATAAAAGGGAGGGGCCGTCACCAAGTGGGCAACATTGATGATCTCGACGTAGGACGGACTGTAGACATGGACAACATAGTACCATTTTCAATCATAGTTCATGACGGGTGGGTTTAGGGGGTGATGCCTTTTTTGGTGGGAGTTGTCTTGAGATATTCTTGGAATAGGATGGTTTTTAGCTGTTTTCTGAATGATGTGAGATCTCCATTGTTCCTGACATGGGTGGGTAAAGAATTCCATAGGGACAGAGCGTAAAGTTCAAAGGCTCTATTGCATGTCCGTTGAGAGCATTTGGTTCTTTTGTGTGGGATGGTGAGGTAGTTGCTGGAGGCCTGTCTGGTTGTTTTGCCGTGGGTTGGACGAGTCAGCAGGGTGCGGAGCTGGGTGTTCTGTGTTTGGTGGATGGCTTTGTGGGTGAGTAGGACGAATTTGTATTTAGTTCTTGCTTCAAAGGGAAGTATGTGTAGGTCTCTCAAGATTGGGGTGATGTGGTCGCGTTTCTTTGCTCTCTGAATGATTCTTGCTGTGGTGTTCAAGGCAGTTCGGAGGGGATTAGTTTGTGAGGCTGGTAATCCATGGTAGATTATGTTGCAATAATCCAGATGTGGGAGTGTCATAGCTTGCATTACGGTCCTGAAGTCTTGAGGCTCGAGTAGGGGTCTGAGACGCTGCACTGTTTTGGTTTTGTGGAATATATTTCCAGTGGTTTTGGTAATTTGTTGCTTGAGGGTTAGAGCTTGGTCAATGATAATGCCTAGGTATCTGATTTGTGGCTGTATTTGAATGTGTGTAGTTCCTATGTTGAGGTGTGTGGGTGGTGTGAAGTCTGGATCTTTTGTCACTATGAGAGCTTCAGTTTTCTTTGTTTATGGATAGGTTATTTTCTTGTAGCCAGTTGGACACCTCGGAGAAGCATGCTGATAGATGTTTACTTGTTGGGTTTGTGGTTGTGATCGGGGCGTAGAGCATGATGTCGTCAGCATATATGTGGAAGTTGATGTTGTGGGTATGTATGATGGAGCAGAGTTGTTGTAGGTAGATGTTGAAGAGCATGGCTGATAGAGTGGATCCTTGAGGTACTCCTTGGTGTTGCTGGAAAGAGGGTGAGGTTGAGGTGCTGGTACGGATCAGTTGTTGTCTGTTAGGTAGGATTGAAACCATTGGAGTACGGTGTCTTTAATCCCAATTGTTTGCAATCTGCGTAAGAGGATGTTGTGGGAGATGGTGTCGAAGGCTGCTGATATATCAAGGAAGATAAGGGCATATCCGGAGTGTCTTGCTTGGGTTCCTATGATGAGGGTGTTCATCGGTGTGGTCATGAGGGTCTCGACTCCATGTAGTGGGCGGAAGCCGTGTTGTTGTGGGTCCAGTATGTTGTTGATGTCAATGTGTTCTTGAAGCTGCTGCTGGACTATCTTCTCAATTATCTTGGCGGTGAATGGTAGGCTTGCGATGAGTCTGTAGGACGCGGGGTCTAGGGGATCCAGGTTTTGCTTTTTTAGGGATGGTCGAATGATTGTGGTTTTGAGGATGTCTGGCATGCGCCCTTGGGAGAAGGATTCGTTGATAATATGGGTTAATGGTGTGCTTAGGTCCTCTTTGGATTTCTTTATCCAGTCAGCGGGACAGGGGTCCAGTGGGGAGGTGGTGGTGTTAAGGCGGGAGATGGTGGATGATATCTCACTTGCTGTGGTTTCTTTGAAGGTAGTCCAGTCTCTGTATATGTTTGGGTGGTGGTTTGTTGTGGTTGCCTCAACGTCCAAATGGGGGTTTTGCGGTTGTTGAAGCTGTTTGTATTGTCGGGCTAGTAACTCTGGTGGGATCTTCGGTAGCTGGTCAGAGGAGTTAGGTGCCTTTGTCAGATTTTTGACAATCCGAAAGAGCTCTCGAGGTTTGTTTATGGATGAGTTTATGATTTTTGAGTGGTAGTTTTTTTTTTTGCTTTGTTGGTTTCTGAGTGGTATGCGTTGAGTTCAGATAGGTATTTTGTTTTGTCGTAGTCATTTTTGGTTTTTCTCCATTTTCTTTCTGTTCTTCTGAGTTTTGTTTTTAGCTTTCGGAGACTGGGAGTGAACCTCTATGCTGGTGATTCTCTGCACCTGAAATCTCTCCGGGAATCCAGGTCTGGATCTCTGCCTGCTTATCTGACATTAGTGCCTGGATGTCTCGCCGCATTCTGAAATTGAACATGGTCAAAACTGAGATACTTAGCTTCCAACTAGCCCACCTCTCCCCTCCCACCTTTCTCTACTTCTATGGATAAACACTATTCCTCCCTGTTTCCTCGGCTCACAATCTTTGGGTCATCTTTGACTCCTCCCTTTCCTTCTCTGCACACTGCCAACACATAGCTGAAAGCTGTCGCTTCTGCTGTCGCTTCTTTCTCTATAACATTGTCAAAATTCGTCCATTCCTTTCTGAACACACTATTTAAGACTCTTAGCCGTTCCCCAGCCACCTCCCTTCTTAGATTAGTACAGTTTCCTCTTTGCTGTTCTTCCTCTGAATCCCCACTTCAAACTGTTCAAAACTCAGCTACACAGCTGATCTTCCACCAGTGTCGCTATGCTGATGTCACCCCTCTTCTTAAGTCACTTCATTGGCTCCCTGTCCATTTGCACATCTAGTTCAAACTTCTACTACTATCCTATAAGTAACTTTATTCGGCTGCTCTTCACTATCTTTCCTCTCTTCCCTCCCTACACCCCTCCTTGGAATAACTGTTCTTCTGGCAGATCACTTCTATCTGTGCCCTTCTCTTCTACTGCCAACTCCAGACCTCGATCTTTCACCTTGCTTCTTCTTATGCCTGGAACAAACTACTGAAGTCTGTACATCAAGCTTCGTCTCTGGCCCTTTCCAAATACAAGCTGAAAACTTACCTCTTCAAGGCCACTTTTGGATCCTGATCTACTTAGTCTGCTGCTCTCCAACTATGTGTTTCCTTACCACTCCCTTAGACATATTCTTGTCCTCAGCTGTTGTGTTGTCTTTGACTAGATGGTTCCTGCTCATCAGAGCTTGCAATCTTTTTCTGAATTTAAACTCAACTATCTCTTATATCTCAACAAATACAGGTGACCTACACGGAGCGGTGGGTACACCCTTAAACAAAGACACGGGGAGGGGTGACCTGCATGGAGTGGCAGGTGCACCTACTCTTGCCACCATGCTGGTCTTTATCTGCCGTCATATACTATGTTACTATGTTATGAACAGTGCTGCATACGCCTTATTACGTTATACAAATGATAAGTAGTAGTAGTAGCAGCAGCAGTACTTGATTCAGTTTTCATTTGGGCAGAGATTTCCAGTTCCATTAAATGACATGTGCCGCCTTATGGGAATATATTTGTAATGAAGATAAAATACCCACTTGTGTACTTTAAGGATAGTACCAGAATCTCTATTCTCTGCGACCTCACCTTTGTGCAACTTGGATCTCTCGGTGTAACCAACTTTAAGGCACAGTGCCATCTACAATCTCTAAAGCTTATTTTCTCCTCTTCCTCCCATCTCCAGATGTTTCCTTCAATGTGTGCACCTGCTGCTTGCAATTGGCGCTTAGTGTCAGCTTAAAATAAGGGTTTCAGCATCACCTTCCGCCATGCAGGAATAGGGGAGGAAGCTTTGGATTTCATTCTCAGCAGGGTATTGTTGGCAGAAGTACCACCTTTCAGCTGTGCCGTGTCTCTGCCACCCTGCTGCGTCGCAGGCCCTTGACGTCCCCCTTACAGCTTTTGGACAGTGTTTGAAAGCAGGCTGTGATTAGCCGTGCGCGCTCCTCTCCTGTTATTACTCTGATGTATTATTTAACAGAGGGAAGCTGAATATTTGATAGAGCTCAGAGCCTGACTGAGGAAGAGGCCAGAGCTAGTGAAAGAAAAATTATAGATTGTAAGCCCCCGCTGCCCAGCAGGGCGCCAAGAGAAGCTGGGCGATCCCTCAACCCCCATCCTATACAACCCTTACTCGTTTCCCACTGTTTTCTTCCTTATCTCTGTTCAGCTTCTAGATTATCTCACTTTACTGACACTGTTTCCCTTAATTTTAGCCTCTTTCTCTCCCTGCTTGCTTGTCCATCCTCTCCGCCTCATGTGCTGCTTGCTTTCTACTGCTTTATCCCCATACCTTTTCTTTCTCACTCCTTCCCATCCTCTCTGTAACTCTTTCCCACCTCTCACTCTCCTCCCACTCTCCTCCCATCACGCTTTTTTTTTCTCTCATTTCTTTCTCTCCCTGGCTAAGCTCTATTATCAGCTCTAAATGGTGGCATCACTAAATAATTAGTGTAACAAGTTCATCTGAAGATGAATGAAGTACAATCAGGCACCTGGGGCAGATGCTCTGCTTGAGACTGTGACATTGTCAGAAACTATAGCTATTTCAGCACTCTTAATCTCCAGGAACAAGCAGGAATGAGTCTTCACATATGGGTACATCGGTACCGACGGAGCCTGCGCGGGAACGCTCCCCAGCGTCCAATCAGAAAGCTTTTGGGAGCATCCCTCAGTGCCTGCGTGCTGCCTTTCCAACTGTCTCTCCTCAGTTTTCGTTTTTCCGTGGAGCCGGCAGGACGTCGTCCTGTCACCGCAGAAACCTTTTTCTTTAATTTTTTAATTCTTGTTTTCCCGCCGCCACTGGTACCGCCGGTGGTGGTTTTTCTTTTCTTTTTCTCAAACTGAGGGAGAGTTCCTGAGCGGTCCTCCAGTTTAGTCCTCCACATCCGGGTAGTGCACCTCCTCCCGCAGCCAGGAGACTGGACCAATCAAAATCCTGCCATGTATGATGTATGCAGTCGGAGCTCCCATCAGCCCCCAGTGTGTCCAGTCTCCTTGCAGCTGGAGGACGTGTGTGCCTGGTATAGGCTCACTTAGGATCATTTTGGGGGAGCACACTAGAGAGTCTAGTTATAGAGGGTTTTGCTTTGTTTCCTGTTCTCCCTTTTCTTTTTTCAGGTAGCTGTCCCTTTAATTTAATACAGTGTTAAAGCCCAATAGGGGACAGGCCGGTGGTAAGGAGCCAGGACTGCATAAGCCTTCTGCCTTCACTCCGGAGGTTTTAGCAGTCAGTCAGGCTGCATCTTTCCCCTTGACTGCACGGGGAACAGATCTCCCTTCTCCTTTCGAGTGTCTCTGGGCTCCTGCAGTCCCATTTTCAGCCTTGGCCTGCCTGCTGGTAAGTCCACGGGTAGCTTCCTGCTCCCGATTTGGACAGGGAGCCGGCTTTCAGCAGAGCTCCGTCTCCGTCGGCGGGTGACTTGTCAGCGCTAATCGCGTGCTTTATTTGTTTTTTTCTTTGCTTATTTTTCTACGTTCTATTACCCGTTCCTCTCCTCCGTGGATTTTCGCGCCTTTTTTCCTTTGCCGGTAAAGAAAGCCGGCGGCCATTTTGTGGTTTATTTTGCTTTTTCCCGCGGGCGAATTCAGCTGTGCACGGGCCCCCCTTGCGTTTTTTCTTGGTTTTAACGTGGCGAATTTACCGGCCTACATCTCTGCTTGCTGACCAGATACTTTTAAAAAGAATATAATAAAAAAAAAAAAAAAGGTTCACAAGAACGGGAGGGTTTTCTTTTACCTTTCCTTGGGGGTGCCATAGGGCAGAATTTATTTTCTGGAGCTGCTCCTACGCTGGAATGGCCGCTAAGCCGCAGTGCGTGATCTGAGGATCGCGCAAGGGAGCGGTGGCTGAGTCTGGAATCTGTCGGGGCTGTGCCTCCGTTCCTGCAGCTGTGGAGCATCAGATGGAGTTGAAAGACATTCCTGACGCTGTCGGCTCCCCTGTCTTGCCGGAGGGAGAGCCCACGCCGGGTCCACTGCCTTCTGGTTCGACAGCCCTTCCTAAAGGGCTAGCTAGTGCTTTTTCACTGGAGACTGCGGAATGCCCTTCTGGGGGCTTCTCCCCGGAGTTTGTTCTTCTTATGCACCAGGCGTTTCGCTTAAGCCGTTCTGGCAAGCTTCCGGAGTCCTTGCCGGCTTCGCTCCCCTCCGGCTCGGCAGGGGAGCCCTGGCGTACTTCTCAGCCTGCTGCAAAGCGCCTTCGGACCATGGACCAGGAACCGGAACCGGAAGATCTGAGTTGGCAGGAGTTGGATGCAGAACTGGAGCCGGATGCTGATCCTGAGGAGTTGGAAGATGGTGAAATCCCAGAGCCGGAGGATCAGGCCCGAATTATTCGGGTGTTTCGTAGGGAAGAGCTGGTTCCTCTGATCACGGAGTCTCTCCAGACCCTTAATCTAGCGGTAGCTCGGCCTCTGGAGGAGGACAGCTTGGAAGATCCGCTCATACAAGCCGTGCGAGACTCTCAAGTGGTGTTTCCAGTGCACCGAGTGGTAGAGCAAATGATTCAAACTGAGTGGGATCAGCCTGACTCCGGTCTGAAGGGGATACGGACTATGAATCGGCTGTATCCCTTAGCCGACAAAGACAGGGAAAAGTTTAAGTCGCCACGCGTCGATGCAGCTGTTTCGGCAGTTACAAAAAAGACCACCATTCCAGTTGAGGGCAGTGCTGCCCTAAAGGATGCGCAGGACAAGAAGGTGGATAACTTGTTGAAACAAGCCTTTGATACCAATGCTTTATCCTTGCAGGCCTCTATCTGCGGCGCTTGGGTCGCTAGGGCCTGTTTGCGCTGGGCTCAGCACCTGCGGTCGCTGTCCGGCTTAGACCCACAGGGATTGCTGCAGCTGACACGTCTGGAATCTGGGTCAGCGTACCTGGCAGATGTGCATTATGATTTGATCAGGACTTTGGCGAATAGCATGGCTTCGTTGGTGGCGGCTCACAGATCTATTTGGTTGAGGAACTGGGCGGCCGACAGCTCTTCTAAATCCCGCCTCAGTAAACTTCCCTTTAAGGGCAGATTATTGTTTGGTGAAACCCTGGATAAGTTGGTTAAGGACCTCGGGGAGTCTAAGGATGGTAGACTACCGGAGGATAAGCCGAAGCTCAGTAGGACCGCTCCGCCCGCACGGGGTCTCTTTCGGGACTTTCGCAGATTTCGTTCTTCCCGCCTTTGGTCTTCCCAACGCGGCCGTTTTGGATCCAGATCCCAAGGATTTCGTGGTTTTCGAGGAGCGGGCCGAGGCTTCTCGGGTGCTTCCGCCTCCTCCGTTTCTTCCTTTAGTCGCAAGCCACAATGAAGCGAGGCGGGCTCCGGAGGGAACTCTAATCATCGGGGGTCGCTTGCGCGATTTCCTTCCCTCTTGGGCCCGAATTACGTCCGATCAGTGGGTGCTGGAGATCGTGGGAGA
This sequence comes from Ichthyophis bannanicus, assembly GCA_033557465.1. Taxonomy (NCBI): domain Eukaryota; kingdom Metazoa; phylum Chordata; class Amphibia; order Gymnophiona; family Ichthyophiidae; genus Ichthyophis; species Ichthyophis bannanicus. The sequence goes on from CM066046.1 coordinate 49,979,805, forward strand.
AGGCTACGCGCTGGAGTTTGCTCGCCCGCTCCCCGATTCCTTTGTTCTCTCTCCCAGCAAGGGCGAGCAGAAACTAGAGGCGATCCGGTTGACGTTACGCCGGCTTTTAGCCTTGGGAGCCGTTATTCCCGTACCGCCTGCCGAGCGCGGCGGCGGTCACTAATCCATTTATTTTGTGGTGCCAAAGAAAGACGGGTCACTTCGCCCCATCCTGGACCTCAAGGGGGTGAATCGTGTTCTCAGGGTTCCTCATTTCCGAATGGAAACCTTACGGTCAGTCATTGTGGCGGTATGTCGCGGAGAGTTTCTCACGTCCCTCGACCTCTCGGAGGCCTATCTGCACATTCCTATTCGGCCGTCTCATCAAAGGTTCCTTCGCTTTGCTTTCCCGTGGGGCCACTTTCAGTTTCAAGCCCTGCCGTTCGGGCTGGCTACCGCTCCTCGCACCTTCACGAAGGTTATGGTGGTGGTTGCGGCGGCCTTGCGACGGGACGGCATCTTGGTTCACCCGTACCTCGACGATTGGTTGATTCGCGCATAGTCCAGAGACGAGTGTGTGCAAGTCACGGACAGAGTGGTTACTCTTCTGCAATCTCTCGGCTGGGTGGTCAACGAAAAGAAAAGTCACTTGACGCCGACTCAGTCCCTCGAATATCTCGAGGTTCACTTCGACACAGCGTGGGGGTTGGTGTGCTTGCCGGAGCGCCGTGTCCTAGCTTTAAGGGGCCTGGTGCGTGCTTTCCTAGCGATGCCCGCTCCATCCACCTGGTGGTACCTTCGGCTACTCGGCACTATGGCAGCGACCCTGGAAGTGGTGCCTTGGGCGCGCTTTCACATGCGACCACTCCAGAGCGCCCTGTTGCGTCGCTGGTCAAACCAGTTCGATTCCTTGAACAGGAGATTGCCCTGCCCGAGGCCAGTGCGTCGCTCGCTCCGGTGGTGGCTGTGCTCGGAGAACCTGATGAAGGGGCTCCCATTGGAGACGCCCCTGTGGGTTCCGTTCATCACGGATGCCAGCCTATCAGGCTGGGGAGCCCATTGCGAGGGCCACTTTGCTCAGGGGACGTAGTCTCTCCTCGAGGCCTCTTGGTCGATCAACCGTCTCGAGCTGCGAGCAGTGAGACTCGCGCTGCTTGCCCTCGAAGAGTTGGTGGCGGGGCGACCGGTGCGGGTTCTCTCGGACAACTCGGCGACCGTGGCCTACATCAACCGCCAGGGGGGCACCGGAAGTGTGGCCCTGGAGTCCGAGGCGGCGGCTTTGTTCAATTGGGTCCAATCCCGGCTGCCGGCCATCTCGGCAGTGCATATCGCAGGACGGGACAATGTGACAGCGGATTTTCTAAGCAGGGTGCGGGTGCATCCCGGGGAATGGGAACTGAACCCGCAGATTTACTCCCAAATAGTTCATCGCTGGGGGCCGCCCGTCATGGATCTCATGGCGATGTTCCAATCGGCAAAAACAGGGCGCTTCTTCAGCAGACGCAGGGAGCGCATGTCGGAAGGGATCGATGCCCTTCTCCAGCCGTGGCCAGAGTGCGGTCTCCTTTATGTCTTTCCTCCTTGGGCGCTAATCGGTCGAGTCGTTCAGCGTATCGAGGCTCACCGGGGGCGAGTGTTGCTGATTGCTCCGGATTGGCCCCGCAGACCGTGGTACGCGGACTTGGTGCGGTTGCGCGACGGGGTTCCCTGGCATCTGCCGTTGTTACCGGATCTTCTGCTTCAGGGTCCTCTCCGGATGCCCCAAGTGGATCGGTTCTCGCTTACAGTTTGGCCATTGAAAGGGCTCGGCTGAGAAAGAGGGGTTATTCCCCTGCAGTTGTTTCCACTCTTCTTCAAGCACGAAAGACTTCCACCTCTCTCGCATATGTTCGGGTGTGGAGGATTTTTGAGGACTGGTGTTCCCGGCGTGGTGTCCGAGCGGCGACAACATCCGTGCCCGTAGTACTCAGTTTTTTACAGGACGGGTTCGATAAGGGTCTTGCGGCCAGTTCTCTCAAAGTTCAGCTGGCGGCTATCGCTTGTTACAGAGGCAAAGTGCTGGGTGTTAGCCTAGGGTCTCACCCAGACGTGCTGCGTTTTCTCAAGGCCGTTTTCCGTTTGCGGCCTTCGCGTCAGGTGTCTCTTCCTTCCTGGGATTTGAACTTGGTGTTGCGAGCACTGGTTCGCGAACCTTTTGAACCTCTCCGACAGGCGTCTATTAAGGATCTGACCCTGAAGACAGTTTTTCTGGTGGCCATCTGCTCGGCGAGGCGTGTTTCCGAATTGCAAGCGCGCTCGTGCAGGGAGCCCTTCTTATCCATCTCTAGGGATCGAGTAGTGCTTCGGCAGGTTCCTTCTTTTTTGCCCAAAGTGGTATCGCCTTTTCATTTGAATCAGGCGGTATTTCTTCCGGTTCTGCGGGTTCGTCCGGAGAGCCCTGCTAGCGGTGGACTTCACTGTCTGGATGTCCGGCGCGTTCTTCGTCGTTACTTGAAAGTGTCTGAGTCTTTCTGGAAAACTGACCGCCTCTTTGTGCTCTTTGGAGGGGCACGGCGGAGTGAAGCGGCTGCTAAGGCCTCTATTTCTCGGTGGATTAAAGAGGCGATTGCTTCGGCGTATCTGTTGCAGCATCAGCCGGTCCCGGCGGGTATTCGAGCCCACTCGACCAGGGCTCAAGCGACGTCTTGGGCGGAACATAGTCTGGTTCCCCCTGCGGAGATCTGTAAAGCGGCTACGTGGTCCACGCTGCATGCCTTCAGTAAGCATTACCGCTTGGATGTGCTTGCCGCTCAGGATTCTCGTTTTGGTTCTTCAGTGCTGCGCGCCGGATGGCAAGGTCCCGCCCGGTGTTGACTGCTCTGTTACATCCCGGATGTGGAGGACTAAACTGGAGGACCGCTCAGGAAATGGAAATTACACATACCTGGTAATTGTAGTTCCTGGAGGGTCCAGTTTAGTCCTCCTTCCCTCCCATATCTCAGGTTCGTTTTGCGGCGCGCTTTTTTGGTTTTGCGGGCGGTGCGCTCGTCTGGCGGGCGTCCTTCTTTTCCTTTTCCTCTTCTTCCCGAACTCAACTGTCTTTTTCTTCTGGAGTGCAGGTAGAAGCGCTGTGTAGCGTTCTGGCTTCCTCGTTTGGGGAGGGAGTCGGTGTATTCATTCCGTTCTGGGGTGTCTAGTTTGTTTTCAATATGTATTTTTCATAGTCTCACGTGTTGCTTCTTTAAGTCTGCTTTGTTACTAGTTTACTGGGGGCTGATGGGAGCTCAGACTGCATACATCATACATGGCAGGATTTTGATTGGTCCAGTCTCCTGGCTGCGGGAGGAGGTGCACTACCCGGATGTGGAGGACTAAACTGGACCCTCCAGGAACTACAATTACCAGGTATGTGTAATTTCCATTTTTCCCTCAGTTTCTGTCTTACAATTTTTTAGGCCTATAAGGCCTCTCCATCATGGAGCCTTCTTCTCCTAAGAAGTGCCTTCACTGTGGAAATACTGTTTTCTTTTTAGACTCCAATGACTGGTGTCTAACCTGTTTGGGTTCTGACCCTTTTTCCCCTGAACCGTCAGGCTACAATACTGTGAGAAGAGATTCTCTCTTTCGAGTTTCCCTCGATACGGTTTTCCCTCCCTATGGCAGGGCACCGGCCATTTCTTCTCTACAGGATCAGGTAACCCACAAACAGTCTGTTAAGACTAGCCAATCCTTGAGTGGTAAGTCCCATGCTAAGCATGCTGACGGCCCCGGCCTTGCCCTCAAGACCCCATTGGCATTAAAACCCCGGCAGGAGTCTTCGCGCTCCAAAGCATTTCAGGGGTTTCAGGTTGTTCCTGGGGCTCACCCCTCACAGAACATACCTGAGCCATGCTTGGTGGTGGCATCCGCTTTGAGCGGTACCGATGCATCGGCACCGGTGTTGAGTGATCCGCTCAACACCAGGGATCATCATCTGGCATTCTCAGTACCTTCGGGACTGACCGAAACGTCCCAGATTGACTTTCCAGTATCGACAGTACCACCAATATCACCACCGACGTCGGTACCCTCTAGGCATGCATTGATAGACTCGCTTCCTTCGATGCCGAGTCTAGAATCGATTTCTAGTCTAGAGGACAGGGTACCGACGCGTCTCGGAACCAATGTTTACCGATTCCGCATGCACGGTACCCAGGATAATCACCAAGGGTTTTTAGTTACCTCGGTTACCGCTTGAGCAGCCTCCGATGATTGCTTCGGTGTCGGTTTCGCCTTTGATTCCGGCACAACTACCGGTATCGGTATCGATGCCGGTACCTGCAGTATCATCGGAACCAGCTCCTTCCATGCTTTTTTCACCTGGATCGCTCCTCTCTATACCTAGTTTGGAGTCGATACCTGGCATGGATGATGCACTACTGACTGTCTCAACTCATAACTGCCAGTTCCAGTGTCCATCCATTACAAATCCTGTTCTGCACCGGTCAGGTACATCCTCCGGTACCCAGGCTACCTTTTCAAATTTAGCCTGTCCAGGGATGGTTCCCATCGGAGATCCTTCTTTTCAGAAATTTCTCCTTGACATGGCAACCTTACTTAATATTCCTATCCCTGGCTATGAGTCTTCTCAGGGTTTTTCTGCAGAAAAGGAAAATATAATGCTTCCTTTACATCACTCTTTGCAGAATCTTCTTCTGAGAGTATGAGAAAAACCTTTAAGGGTTTCTTCACCTCCTACAGCAACTGACCTTCTGTATCAGGTGCCCCCCTCTCCAGGATTTCAAAAGCCTCAACTTCCCCATCATTCCATTGTAGTGGAATCAGCAATGAGGAAGGTAAAAAGCAAGAAAAAACATGCATCTCCAGGAACAAGCAGGAATGAGTCTTCACATATGGGTACGTCGGTACCGATGGAGCCTGCACGGGAATGCTCCCCAGCATCCAGTCAGAAAGCTTTTGGGAGCATCCCTCGCGCCTGTGCACTGCCTTCCCGCCTTTCCAACTGTCTCTCCTCAGTTTTCGTTTTTCCGCGGAGCCGGCAGGACGTCCTCCTGTCACCGCAGAAACGTTTTCTTAAATTCTTTATTCTTGTTTTCTTGTGGTCGCGGCTGTTTTCCCGCCGCCACCGGTACCGGCGGTGGGTTTTTTTCTTTTCTTTTTCTTAAACTCAGGGACAATTTTCCCTCAGTTTCTGTCTTAAAATTTTTTGGGCCTGTAAGGCCTCTCCATCATGGAGCCGCCTTCTCCTAAGACAGTGATGGCTAACCTTTTTGAGCCCGAGTGCCCAAACTGCCGCACAAAACCAAAGAATTTCCTCAAAGTGCCAGCACGTCATTTGCATAAGTGGTCTTATTTGCATAAATATTTGCATAATGTTACCATACACTAACTTTTAGTAAACATGTCTCTTAATGAGTGTATGGATAAAGAAAGACTAAAAGATTTCTACATTACTATAATCCAGTGCCAACCGCCAGGCACATTAGGAACTACTACAAACGCTGCCCATTTAGAACCCATAGCAAACCCGCCGTATCCTGACAGCATTACCAGGACTCACAAAGCACCATACCCTACCTATCAAAAGGCAACACTGCAAATATTAAACCAATACATTTCAGTGAATACTGGGGAAAGAGAACAAGTGGCAACGTCAAATAGGAATTTCCTCTTGTACCAAACAAAGCGCAGATGTTAATGATGCACATTTCCCAGAGCTGACATATTCCAGTTAATAAATTCAAAATAAAGAGATATCTTTCTACCTTTTGTGCATTTTTTTTCAGTTGCAATTGGTCCAGCCATTTTCTTCTGGTTTCTTCATGTTTTCTGCTAACTCTCCATCGTCTGCTGTCCATTTGTCCTTTCTTCTCTCTTCTAGTTTTTTTTCCATTCTCGCTCTCTCTACATCTGCTTTAACATACTAATCTTTCTCCTTTTGCTCTTTCCTCATTCCTATTTCATCCACACAAATTTTACCCCTCCATTCTCAATCCCCAATTACTCTCCCAATACCTGGCCAATTGTAGATTTTTCATCCCTCCTACACAAAATATTTTTCCCCTCTCCATTTTACTCTCCCAGCCCCATCCCATTCTAATCCTCCCCCAACATCAGCTCCCTTCTAGTTCCAGTCTCACCCAGCATCCATTCCCTTCTTCAAGCCCTCCACTTCCCCTCAGCCCATTTCCATTCCAAGCCCCGTTCCCATCAGCTATTTGCAGTTCAAGCCCCCTTCCACTCAGCCCATTTCCAGTCCTAGCAACCCCCCCAACCCATTACCAGTCCTAGCCCCCCATAGCCCACTCCCAGTCCTAATCCCACCAGCCCATTTCCAGTCCTAACCTCCCCATCAGCCCACTCCCAGTCCTAATCCCCCATCACTCAATTTTTAGTTTAAGCCCCCCCAGCGCATATCACCACTCCTAACCCCCCCAGCGCCCATCACCACTCCTAACCCCCCAGCCCAGCGCCCATCACCACTCCTAACCCCCCCAGCCAGCCCAGTTCCCATCACCACTCCGAACCCCCCCAGCCAGCCCAGTGTCCATCACCACTCCTAACCCCCCAGCCCAGTGCCCATCACACCACTCTTAAACCCCCCCCCACCCCAGCCCATCACTACTCCTAACACCCCCCAGCCCAGCCCAGCCCAGCCCAACACCACTCCTAACCCCCCCAGCCCAGCCCAGCCCATCACCACTCCTAACCCCCCCTCCAGCCCATCACCACTCCTAACCCCCCCAGCCCAGCCCAGCCCATCACCACTCCTAACCCCCCCCAGCCCAGCCCAGCCCATCACTACTCCTAACACCCCCCAGCCCAGCCCAGCCCAGGGAAAATTTTAAAAAAAAAGAAAACCTGTCTGCTGCCGCTGTCGGGGCAGCCGCGGCAGAATCGAGCGTGCCGCGGGGCCCCCCTGTACCCACCCGGCAGAGCCTGCCCTCCCCGTAGCAGCTCTCTTTGGAGCTGCAGTCAGACGCGCCGGCGTGCAGAGCGCGAGGGAAGAGTTCCCTCCCTGCTCTGTTACGCCCGCGGGGGCTGTGGGGAGTTCCCAACAGCCCCCGTGGGATTAACGGAGTCGCGAAAGGGAAACTCTTCCCTTCGCGCTCTGCAAGCCGGCGCGTCTGACTGTAGCTCCTAAGAGAGAGCTGCTACGGGGAGGGCAGGATCTGCCGGGTACAGGGGGGCCCCGCGGCACGCTCGATTCTGCCGCGGCGGCCCCGACAGCGGCAGCAGACAGGGTTTTGTTTTTTTTTTCGATTGCGGACCTTCCCGCGTGCCAGCTGCAAGGCCTTCGCGTGCCACAGCTGGCACGCGTGCCATAGGTTCGCCATCGCTGTCCTAAGAAGTGCCCCCACTGTGGAAACACAGTTTTCTTTTTAGACTCCAATGCCTGGTGTCTAACCTGTTTGGGTCCTGACCCTTTTTCCCCTGAACAATCAGGCTTCGAAACCATGAGAAGAGATTCCCTCTTTCGAGTTTCCCTCGATACCGTTTTCCCTCCCTGGGTGAGGGCACCGGGTTTTTTTTCTCTACAGGATCAGGTAACCCCACAGTCTGTTAAGACTAGCCAATCCTTGAGTGGTAGGTCTCATGCCAAGCATGCTGACGGCCCTGGCCTTGCCCTCAAGACCCCATTGGCATTAAAACCCCGGCGGGAGTCTCCAGGCTCCAAAGCATTTCAGGGGTTTCAGGTTCTTCCTGGGGCTCACCCCTCACAGAACATACCTGAGCCATGCTCGGTGGTGGCATCCACTTCGAGCGGTACAGATACCCCGGCATCAGCACCGGTGTTGAGTGATCCACTCTTCGCCAGGGATCGTCATCTGGCGTCCTCTGTACCTTCGGGACCGATCGATACGTCCCAGATTGACTTTCCAGTATCGGCAGTATCGCCGATACGACCACCGACGTCGGTACCCTCTAGACATGCATCGATAGACTCGCTTCCTTCGATCGATGCCGAGTCTAGAATCGATTTCTAGTCTAGAGGACTGGGTACCGACGCGTCTCGGAACCGATGTTTACCGATTCCGCATGCACGGTACAGAGGATACTCCCCAAGGGTTTTTAGTTACCTCGGTACCGCTTGAGCAGCCTCCGATGACTGCTTCGGTGTCGGTTTCGCCTTCGATTCCGGCGCAACCACCGGTATCGGTATCGATGCCGGTACCTGCAGTATCATCAGTACCAGCTCCTTCCATGCTTTTTTCACCTGGATCGCTCCTCTCTATACCTAGTTTGGAGTCGATACCTGGCATGGATAATGCACTACTGACTGTCTCAACTCACCAGTTCCAGTATCCATCTATTACAAATCCTGTTCTGCACCGGACAGGTACATCCTCCAGTGCCCAGGCTACCTTTTCAAATTTAGCCTGTCCAGGAATGGTTCCCATCGGAGATCCTTCTTTTCAGAAATTTCTCCTTGACATGGCAACCTTCCTTAATATTCCTATCCCTGGCTATGAGTCTTCTCAGAGTTTTTCTGCAGGAAAGGAAAATGTAATGCTTCCCTTACATCACTCTTTGCTGAATCTTCTTCTGAAGATTTGGGAAAAACCTTTAAAGGTTTCTTCACCTCCTACAGCAACTGATCTTCTGTATCAGGTGCCCCCCTCTCCAGGATTTCAAAAGCCTCAACTTCCCCATCATTCCATTTTAGTGGAATCAGCAATGAGGAAGGTAAAAAGCAAGAAAAAACATCCTTCTTTTCCGCCAGGGCGTGCATCTAGAACACTGGATGCCTTTGGATGTCAAACCTTCCAAATATCTATGCTGGCAACAAGGATTCTCTCATATATTTTCTATATGAGTCTATCCCTTCAGGAGATAACAAAGAAATTATTTCTTTTGACTCCTTTTCTTTCAGAGCCCAAGGCTGCAGACTATTCCTTACTTCTTAGTCATAGCCAAAATATCTCTTGGTTTCTTTCTCGTGCTTCCCTAGACTCTTTTGAGTCTTTTAGCAGAACCTCTGCTATAGCCATAGAAGCACGTCGTAAAGCCTGGCTCCAAGCCTCAGACTTGAGTAGATGGGCACAACAAAGACTGAGTAATACTCCTTGTACTGGAGAAAATCTCTTCCATAAGGAGTCCTTACGTCAGGTTGCTCATTGCTCCACTGACTTTCCTGTTTCTGAGGGCCATCCTAAGCCCTCTCCTTCAGCAGGTAGGAAATGCCCTACCAAACCTTCTTTCCCTAAAAGAAAGAGGTTTTCCTCTTCTGCCCATCATTCGGATGTTCCCAAGCAGGGGAAGTCTCGCCCTGGTCTGAAGAATCCAAACTCTAGCCAGGCTGAATAAACACAGTAACCATAGGTTTCTGATTAATCTTTTTATAACTACAGTTAACTTCTTTTCAGCAGAGGTTTTTCACTGTTTTTTTCCATTCAAAACTGTGCTCAGGGATTCCTATTCTCAGGAAATCCATTTACTCTTCAGTATGCTGAACTGTCAGGATATTCATGTCTATAAGTTACAGGGTTTTCCACCTCTTCCTGACTAGAAGAGAGGTTTAGCAATTATCACATGATAGTTTCTGTGTACCAGCATGAATTCTTTTCCTTCCAGGGACTTACCATGTGGTAAGTCCTTCTTCAGCTTCTATCTCTACCCTCTTTGCCAGGGTTTCCCCTGTAAGTGGTACCATACCATTGAAAGACTTTTCTTGTCTTTCTTTTCACTGTAGAGTTTCTTCTCCTGAGTAAACTCCCTTCTTTATCTGGGCAGCTCTGCAGACGGAGACAGCTTGCTCTCTTGTTCAGTCTGTTCTCTCTGTTTGACACAGACCGACTCTCTGTTGTCCTATTCAGTAGCTGCCCATGCAGGAGTTCCAGTGCTTGACTACTGGTATTTTTCCACAAGTCCCAGTCTTGTCTTCCACCACTCCTGTCTGACCTTAGTAGTGATTCCAAGACAGTTTTCTACATCTTTCTTGGATAATCCTTTTCACTACAGGCTTCTTACACTATCTTCTACCCTTGCCATCTCCAATCTCTAGGTTTGGCAACGTAGTGGACATGGCTGTCGGTTTTCTCCATCAGCCAGTTCTACATCCCAGTTCTCCTGCATAATGCTCTCTGCAATCCTACTGAGAAGCTTTCCACTATGGGCCCTTGCTAGAGAGCATAGAGTTTCTCTAATGGCTATCCATGTTTGAAAAAGGCTTCCTCAGTCATCCCCTATGACTGTGAGGGTTCTTCACACCCTACTATCTTCTTTTTAAAAAAAAAAAAAAAAAAAAGGGAAAAGGACATAAGCCTTCTCCACATGAAAGTCTAAGAGTTATCCCATTCCTATAGGGAATATACTCTTTTTTTTTCTTGCAGCTTGTCCTCATGGTATCCTAGTACTTCAAGGACAGCACATATGAATCTGGAAAACGCCTGATACCTCCTTTGTCCCTCACGTAGGTCATCCTGGTATCTCATTCTATGCATTTGTCCTTTTACCATGCTGGAGTTCCACAGGACTCCGGACTTGCTGATTACAGACTGATATTATCCTCTGTTTTTTCACATAACCATCCTGGTTATTCACTGGATAGCATTCCTTTACCATCATCTCTGGGTGAACAGATTCTATATATATCTTCTCAAGTAGGTTTCACCTCCTTGTTCTTAGATGAATCTTTTCCCTTCACATCTCCATGTGAATGTCCTGGTATGCATAGCTCTGTCTACTTAGTTGCAGGCATCTATCTTTAGACCTATATATTCAGGTATATATATGTATATAGTTATATATACCTATATACATCTCTGTAGATGTATCTCTCTGTCAGTTAAGTGTGCATATGCTATGCCCTTTAGATCTCATTCTAAATATATATATATCTATATACCCGTATGTATATATATGTATATATATATATATGTATATATATATGTATATATATGTGTGTGTGTGTATCTGTCCAGATACTTATTATAGGTAGATATGTATTTCCATACTTATCTCTCTGACTGTCTATGCTCATAAAGGTTTTTACCTTCCTGTATGTTTCTAACAGTGGGCTTGCACAGCTTCATACTGTTCCACAGTATGTTTCGGATATTATGCACACAACCACTGCTGTGGTACTGACAGCCCTACCGTATCCTAGGTTTACGTATCCCTGAAGCTCCATGCCCCAATGTCTTCCTACCTCTCACCAGTTAGGAAAGACATGGTGGATCTTCAGTGGATTTCAGATTCAATTCCTCAAACATCTGTCCTTTTTTGGGAGTATGGGGTTCTTCTCATACCCTTTCCTCCCTCAAGGACTAGGTCTGTTTGTCCAGATCGGTCAGTCTTCCTCTTTTGCTCCTACCTCTGAATACTTCTGTAGCCAAAAGAGTTTTCAGCTTTCCATGAAGCTTCCCACTGAAGACCTGCCGTGTTTGTGCTACCCCAATTGAATCCTGAGGTCACCTCTCACTTCCAGATGTTGACCTCCACCTTCACTCCAGTGAAGTCACCTTGAACATTATTCTACTGGATCCCCAGTAGACTCCATCAGCCTCTCTACTTCCTGCAATCCAGTAGGTGAGCATCATATGGTGTGTGTTCATTCCAATATTATGGTGATTGTTCATTTCAATATATCTTTTGATAATGATCTTACATACAAGGACTCCTTCCGGGTAGTCCTTTCTTAGCTTAGCTGTTTTTTCTGCAGCTCTTCTCTTTTCAACTCCTGCCCTCCATCCTCAGGATGCCTGGCCATATGAGGTGTAGCATGTTTTCAATCTTCAACATGTTAGGGCTCCAGGCATCTTAGCTTGGGAGTCCCCATATGTGAAGACTCATTCCTGCTTGTTCCTGGAGATAGCACAGTTACTTACCTGTAACAGGTGATCTCTGGGAACAGCAGGAATAAGTCTTCACAACCCGCCCACCTCCCCTAGGAGTTGTATTTCTATATCTATCTTTCCTTTCCTCTTTCTCTCTCTTTGTCTCAGCTATGAAACTCAACTGAGGAGAGACAGTTGGAAAGGCGGGAAGGCAGCACGCAGGCGCTGAGGGATGCTCCCAAAAGCTTTCTGATTGGACGCTGAGGAGCGTTCCCGCGCAGGCTCCGTCGGTACCGACGTACCCATATGTGAACTTATTCCTGCTGTTCCCAGAGATCACCTGTTACAGGTAAGTAACTGTGCTTTTTCTCACAGTGTAATTTATTTGTTTAAAATTCTTTTTTATACCACCTTTCTACTATTCAAAGCGGTTTACAGAGAAATATGTGTATCTTTCCTCACCACAAGCTAAATATAAAAAAAATGGAATGAACTTCATTTTATATTGGTCTTGTATTTGTATGTTTGGCATAGTGTAAAAGAAAAGGCATGTCACTTAAAAAAAAACACATGGCCCTTCCAGTGCGCAGCTGTCTCTCCAGCTCCTCAGTTTTGTGTTTTCCGCTCTGCCGAACGAACACAAACAAACTTCCCTGTTACTTATTTAATCATCTTTTTCTCCAAAGTTTTTTGTCCCATTTCTTCTTAAACCAGCTTTTGGATCATATTAGTGTTTTTTCATCCTTGTCCAAAGTGTGGATAGATTGAAAATTGTATCAATCTAATTGTCTATAATGCCTCGGTCCAGACTGTAATCAGGATGACTGCAAAAATTGCAGACAAATGTCTCCATGAACAAGAAGAAACCATTTGAAATGTTTTTGGAACCATTTCAAAGCTGAGAAAATCTTCAAGCAAACACTCAGAAGTTGTTGTTCTCTGTGCAGATGGTGTCAACACCAGCGCAGACAGGTTCAGTGTCTTCCATGGAGAAACCATCCACCTCCAGGCTCGGTGAGTAAAAGTATCCAGGCACCCCTCTTCTCAAAAGGCCAGGCTATCTTTCCTGAAGGTTTCCAGGCTTCCATTGAAACAGTTTCTTGTATACCTGCACAAGCCTGATGACACTCTATTCCAGTGGTTCTCAACCTTTTTTGTACCGTGACCCCTTTTACCATTGGTTAATTTGTGGTGACCCCCAATGATAAAATCAAATGCGTCTCTCTTCCTTTACTGTTGACGTATTGTCGCTGTAATCATTTGTTGAATTATTAATATATTATAGGCCTTTGCAATATGTTTTTATTTATAAAATTTACTTACTTAAACCACAATAATTAATCACAATAACAGTAACAATATTTGATTTCAAAATTATGATGATTTTGTAGTCAAATCACTAATATGAAATAAAATTATTTTTTCTACCTTTGTTGTCTGACCAATTTATTCTCTGATCATGCAGGTCCCGATCTGAGGCTTCTGCGTTCCTGTCTTCTCTTAGCTCTCTTTCTGTGGTTTATGGTCCATCTGCCATATCTCCAGGAACAAGCAGGAATGTAGTCCTCACATATGGGTATCGTCGGTACCGACGGAGCCTGCGCGGGAACGCTCCCCAGCGTCCAATAGGAACGCTTTTGGGAGCATCCCTCAGCACATGCGCGCTGCCTTTCCAACTGTCCCTCTTCAGTTCTTCATTTTCCGCGGAGCCGACAGGATCTATTCCCTGTCACCGCAGAAAATTGCATCTTTAAACTTCTTTCTGTGGCTGCGTTTGCCTACCGCACGACTCCTACCGGTACCGCTGGTTCTTTCTTTTTTTTTTTATTTTAGAAGAAAAGAAAACTTTCAGTTTTCTTTCAGAAATTTTCCTTTTTGGTGCTAGGCGCCATTGTGGGCACTAGGCCCCATTTTTCCTAAATCATTGAAAAGCCAACTAGTGGCTTTAAAAAATGTGCTATGTGCTAAGTGTGCCGGTACCATTTCCGTCACTGACACCCATGATTGGTGTCTAAAATGTTTAGGACCTGATCATTCTCCAACTGAATGTCTCTCCTGCATGGGGATGACCAAAAGAGGAAGACAGAACCGGGCCGCAAAGCTCGGTACCCTTTTTTCTTTGGATGCCAGATCCATTGCATCGACATCGTCGAGGGCCTCTTCCTCACATGGATCTCAGGTAAGTAAACATAAGAGCCGTTCCTCAAAGGGTAGCTCTCCTGTTAAGCATCGAGAGGCCGTTGGCATTGCCATTGAGGGAACCACACCGGCAAAACAGCCCCGGCGGGAGGCTTCGGCTTCCAAAGCATCGATGGGGCTTCAGGATGTTCTTGAGGCCTCAACCTCACAAAAACTACCTGTGCCATGCTCAGGGGTTCCAGCTGTTCTTACCGGTACCGACACCCAGGCATCAGCAGCATATAGACCAGAGGTTCCTCGCTATCGAACGCAGTATCGCAGCTCTTCTCTCGGCTGTGGTACCGGTGGTCCCAAGAGCACCGGTGCCGACATCAACACTGATGCCGGATCCGACACCGGTACAGACACTGGTACTGACACCGGTGATGCCAGTACCGACGGTGCCGGCCCCAGTGGGAACTCTTCCTCTGCCATTTCTGGCTGGAGGGGATAAAGCGTTACCGGCTCACCTCGGTACTGACTTCGATCAGTACCAGGATCGTGCTTTGCAAGAGCATCGGACTCAGGAATACTTTGATTCCTCCAATTCCGAAGACTCTGACAATTCTGCTGGCACTAGAGGGTTTCTTCTAGAAGATCCCTCTTCTCCCCAACGCAGAATGTTACTCCAGAGGACATATCTTTTCAGGAGTTCATCTGTGATATGGCCAAAGGTCTTTCAATCACAGCAGCTCCTGAAGAAGAACCCAGAGCAAAGGAAATGGAAATCCTCCAATATCCTAAAGCTCCTAAGGAGACAGCTACTCTGCCTATCCATGAAATTCTGCATAACTTGATGCTCAGAATGTGGGAGACACCTCTCACTACTTCTCCTCACTCTAGGTGGCTTGATACTATGTATCGGGTCCCACCATATCCTGGATTTCAGAAAACTCAGCTGCCACACCATTCAATGGTAGTGGAGTCAGCCATGCATAGGATGAAAAGTGCTAAAAGACATGCATCCAATCCTCCAGGTCGTGAATGCAGGACTCTGGATGCTTTTGGATGCAGAACTTTCCAAGCTTCCATGCTTTCAGCTAGGATCAACTCATATATCCTATATATGGGAATGTTCCTCAAAGAAATCACAGGAGATTTGGAACTTATGAGCCCATTTCTCCCAGATAAGAGACAAGACTTTCCTTGCACGGGAGAGAATCTCTTTGGCAAGAACTGGCAGGAGAAGGCTAACGCGTTAGATGCTGACAATTCCACCTTAGATAGATTGTCAAAGTCTACAGCCAACGTCTACAGCCTTATAAAAAACCCTCTTTTAGCAAAAAGAGTGTTTTATCCTTCCTATACCCATCAGACTCAAGCTCCAGGTCAGGTTGCCCAAAAGGGACAAACTAGACAACAAAAGAAACCTAAGGGCCTGAGAGCCCAACCAGCTCTCCAGGTTCAGCCCCCTCAAGGGCTTTGACTCCTTCCTAGAGAGCTTTGCCTTCCTGCCTCTGAGGAGTCCTCAACCCCCCAATATTCCCGGCAGGTTATGCCACTTTGTCAACAGATGGCATCAGATAACAGCAGAAGATTGGACTTTGTCCATTGTAGAGGAGGGGTACAAACTTCATTTTCACAGCTTACCCCCTCCTACAATTCTAAAGCAGTTCAATTCACAAACCTCTGCAGACAGTCTGCTAGATCATGAGGTCTCCATGGTTCTTGCCCAAGGGGCAATAGAGGAAGTATCCATTCTTCAACAGGGTACAGGGTTCTACTCCCCCTATTTTCTTATCCCAAAAAAAACAGGGGGACACAGACCCATTCTAGATCTCAGAGAATTGAACAAATATCTATTTTGAGAGAAATTCAAGATGATTTCTCTGGGAACTCTTCTGCCATACCTTCAAAGCCAGGACTGGCTGCTCTCTAGACTTAAAGGATGCATACACTCACATTCTTGTCCATCAAGATCACAGGAAATGTCTACATTTCCTTTTCAGGGGAAGTCATTTCCAGTACAGGGTTCTTCCTTTTGATCTGGCTTCTGCACCAAGGGTATTCACAAAATGTATGGCAGTAGTGGCTGCATTTCTAAGAACCCTGGGGATTTTTGTCTTCCCTTACTTAGATGACTGGCTCATCCGAGCCTCCACAGTGACAGAGGCCAGCACTGCACTGTCTCATACAATGCGAATCCTCCAATACTTGGGATTGGTAATGAACTTCCCGAAATCTCAACTAGTTCCTTCCCAATGCCTAGAATTCATAGGAGCCTGTCTAGATACCAGACAGGCAAGGGCTTTCCTTCCACAAGCCCGGTGTCTTCACATAATGCAGTTAGCTTCCCAAGCAGCAAGCAAATCCTCCCTCACTGCTCAGAAGCTACTGCAGTTACTGGGACACATGGCATCCACAGTTCATGTAGTCCCATATGCTTGCCTCCACATGCGAGCAGCTCAGTGGACCCTCTCCACACAGTGGACACAGGCCACGGGGCATTTGTCGGACAAAATAACAGTCTCTCAGCGACTAATTTTGTCCCTCCAATGGTGGCAATCATTAGAAAATCTGACAGTAGGATCTCCTTTCCATCAACCCCTCTTTCAGGCCACCCTAACAACAGATGCATCACAGGTGGGTTGGGGAGCACACCTGAATCATCTCTCTACCCAGGGCACCTGGACTCCACAGGAGGTTGGTTTACACATAAACCTCCTGGAGTTAAGAGCAATTTATTTAGCTCTTCGAGTGTTCCACGCCCAACTCAGCTACAAGACAGTCCTAGTCCAGATGGACAATCAGGTAGCCATGTTCTATGTGAACAAGAAGGGCGGGACAGGCTCTCTGTCGTTATGCAACGAAGCTTTATGACTATGGGCCCTTGCCAGAGGGCATCAAATTCACCTTTTAGTGGTATATCTTCCAGGCATTCAAAACCTTTGGGCAGACAAACTCAGTCGAGTGCTGCTACCTCATGAGTGGTCACTCCACCTAGACCAGGTGGCAAAGATATTTCATCTCTGGGGCACTCCAGACATAGACCTCTTTGCAAGTCCACTGAATGCCAAACTTCCCCAGTTCTGTTCCAGGATTCCAGCGGACAACTGTCAGGCAAGGGATGCCTTCCTCCTTCACTGGGGTCAGGACTTCCTTTATGCCTTTCCACCCATTCCCCTCATCCCCAAGACACTCTTCAAACTTCAGAGAGACAGAGGTCACATGATTCTCATAGCACCACAATGGCCACGCCAAACGTGGTATTCCCTGCTTCTGCATCTCTCTCAAGCGGCACCTCTGGAGCTAGGGCATGCTCCAGATCTCCTTTCCCAGGAGAACGGGACGCTATGGCACCCGAATCCCCAGTCCCTGCACCTCACGGCCTGGTTGTTGAAGGCTTAGATCTCCAGGATTTCAACCTGTCCCAGCAGGTAAAAGATATCCTTTAGGCTTCTAGGAAACTTTCCACAAGAAGATCTTATGCCTTCAAGTGGAAACTTTTTACTATATGATGCTCCAAGAAGGGATTAAACCCCCTGGTCCTACCCTTAGAATCGATACTAGAGTATCTCCTTCACTTATCGAAGTCTGGCTGAAAGACCAATTCGGTAAGAGTCCATCTCAGCGCAATTGCAGCTTCTTATAAGCCTCTAAATGGACAACCAATTTCCTCTCATCCACTCCTATCAAGATTTATGAGAGGCGTTTTATTAACTAAACCTCCCATCAAGCCACCACCGGTAGCATGAGATCTAAATCTCGTTCTCGGGCAGCTCATGAAGCCGCCTTTTGAACCTTTTTGATTTGGAAGGTCATCTTCCTGATTGCAATCACCTCTGTCCATCCCATTAGTGAATTGCAAGCTTTAATGGCTGAACCTCCTTATACTAGATTTTATCACAAGGTTGTTCTTCGAACTCACCCACACTTTATGCCAAAGGTGGTTTCGCCTTTTCATTTAAACCAATCAATTTATCTTCCTGTATCTTTTCCGAGGCCTCACGCCTCTAATGCAGAAAGAAACCTTCATACTTTGGATTGTAAAAGGGCCTTGGCCTTTTACATACAAAGAATGCAGCAACATAGAAAGTCCTCACAACCTTTTGTACCTTTCGACCCTAGTCATTTGAGACTTCCAGTCTCCAAAAGAACTTTATCTAAAGGGATTGCCCAATGCATATCCTTTACTTATGAGAGAGTAAGGTCTTCCTCTTCAGGACCATGCCACAGCTCACAATGTGAGAGCCATGGTAGCTTCTATGGCTAATCTCCACTCTGTGTTTATCGATGACATTTGTCGAGCAGCCACCTGGGCTTCGGTACACACCTTCACAGCCCACTACTGCCTAGATAAAGCCTCCCGTCGGGATGCCTTCTTTGGCCAAGCTGTTCTTCACAATCTCTTTCAAACCTAGACCAACTCCTACCCACCAACCCTGGTGGGATGCCAGAGATCCATGGGAGGAAGGATTCTCACCTTCGACGGTGGCACCTTCCTGGGGATATCTCCCTGGCATCTTCAGCTAGGGAGCCCCCATATGTGAGGACTACATTCCTGCTTGTTCCTGGAGATAGCGTAGTTACTCACCTGTAACAGGTGATCTCCGGGAACAGCAGGAATTTAGTCCTCACAACCCACCCACCTCCCCTAGGAGTTGACTCTCTATCTCTTTGTCTCTTTCCTCTCTCCTTCTATCCTTTCACTAAGCTACAAACTTAACTGAAGAGGGATAGTTGGAAAGGTGGGAAGGCAGCATGCATGTGCTGAGGGATGCTTCCAAAAGCATTCCTATTGGATGCTGGGGAGCGTTTCCGCGCAGGCTCCGTCGGTACCGATGATACCCATATGTGAGGAGTAAATTCCTGCTGTTCCCGGAGATCACCTGTTACAGGTGAGTAACTACGCTTTCTTATCTCTTCTTTCGTTTTCTTCACTTCTTTCCATCAGCCTATTATCAGTCCCAGTAACCTTCCCAGGATCAGCCCCTTTCCAGTCCTCACTCTCAGTACCTTCCAGTATCAACTTGCATTCCCATGACTGCCACTGGTGTCCATTCCCTTCCAGTCCCCCTCCTTCCCCACTGACCAGTCCCTTCTAGTACAAATACCATGGAAGTCCCTCTCATATCCACTCCCTTCCAGTTCCATTCTCCCATCCCCTCGTATCAGCCCATTTGTAGCCTTAGCCCCCAGTTTTCTTCCAGGGCCAGCAGCTCTATCCTCCCCTCCTCACAATCAGCCCATTCCCATTCGAAGCCCCCCAATCAGCTTGCTTCCAGTGCTAGTCCCCCCTCAACCCCATTACCAGTGCTAGCCTCCCCTAATCAGCCCAATACCAGTCCTACCCCCCATCAGTTCATTACCAGTCCTAGCCTCCCCTAATCAGCTCATTTCCAGTGCTAGTCCCTCCTCAACCCCATTACCAGTGCTAAGCTCCCCTAATCAGCCCATTTCCAGTCCTATCCTCCCCGATGAGCTCATTTCCAATGCTAGCCCTCCATCAGTCCATGACCAGTCCTGCCCCCCATCTGCACATTACCAGTCCCAACCCCCCCTTGATCAGTCCATTCCCAGTCCTAGCCTTCCCTAATGAACCCATTACCAGTCCTAGCCCCCCCCCTATCTGCCCATTATAATCCTAACCCGCACTGTCTCTCCCCTCTGTCCAGCATTTATCCCCCATCTGTCCAGTATGTCCCCCTGTCTCTTCCCTTTGTCCATGTCAGCCCCCTCCCTCCCTCCATGTCAGCCCCTCCTCTGTCCATGTCAGCCCCCCTCCCTCCGTCCATGTCAGCTCCCTTCCTCCCTCCTCCATCCATCAATGTCGGCCACCCCACCCTCCATCTCTCCATGTCAGCCCACCCCGCCATCCATGTCAGCCCCCCTCCCTTCCTCCATGTCAGACCCCTGTCCATGTCAGCCCCCCTCCCTCCCTCCATCCATCCCTCCATGTCAGCCCCCCTCACTCCCTCCATCCATCCCTCCCTCCATATCAGCCCCCCTCCCTCCCTCATGTCAGCCCCGTTGCAGGTTCCCTGCCCCCTCCTCCCCTCTCCCTGTCTGCCTGATACTGCCCTGTTCTTATGCAGCCGCTGCTCCCTGTCTCTTAGGGAACCAGGGCTATGCCTGTGAAGCCGTTGCGGAGCCTTTCTGTCTCTCGACGGGCTCTGTGCAGCATTGTCCCGCCTCCAAAGGAAGTGGTAAACAACTTCCTTTGGAGGCGGACAGTGCTGCACGGAGCCCGTCGAGAGACAGGAAGGGCTCCAACTGTTTTACATGCATAGCTGCAGTTCCCTAAGAGGCAGGGAGCCACGGCTGCATTAGAAGGGAAGCGGTAAGTTTTCCGCTGCCGAGAAGCGGACTCGGCAGCGGCAGCAACTTGTGTGCTTTTTTTTTTTTTTTATCAGCGAAGTGAGGCAACCCATGCTAAATCCTGTGGCGACCCCCCAAGGGGTTGCGACCCACAGGTTGAGAACCGCTGCTCTATTCTGCTTTGTCAACAAAAGTGCTGATAAAGCCATAAACATTCCAGCTTAGAGACAAGATGGTTTACAGTGAACATTGAAAAAATGGCAAAACAGACATGTCTATTCTGTAAGAAAGACCTGGAAACAATAACTCACCACATAGCTGGCTGTGAAGTTCTGATGGCAGGAAATTTCTATACAGAAAAGTTCAACAAAGTGGCACACCACATATACTGGAAATTCTGTAAACACTACAACCTCAATGTGCCTGAAAAGCACTGGGATCATGACCCTAAGAGAATTACAGAGAATAAAGCGGTTATGATCACCTGGGACTATCCCATTCCAATAGATAAGAAACTGGATATAAGGAAACACAACATAGTGATAAAGGAGAAAAACACCAGAATGGCATTGATGATAGGTGTGTCGAATCCAAGTGATAAATCTGTGAAGTGCGTGGAGAGGCAGAAGATCCTGAAGTACCAAGAAATGCAGTCGGAGACCAAGAAAATGTGGCAGAAAGATACAGAATATTTCCCATTGTATTGGGAGCCACAGGCTTGATAAGGAAGAATTTCCAAGTACATCTTGACAAACTACGCATACATGTTACATCTTACAAACTCCAAAAGGAAGCTCTCTTTGGCATGATGCAAGTACTATGCCGAGTATTAGCAGTCAAGTTGAAAGACTGAGATCATACTCCATATACCCTGGCTTAGAAGTTAGATTCATGACTGTTAGCGAAAAACCTAAACCATTTGGAGAAACTTCCCCAAGTGAGACCCAATTTTTATGATCTCAAGCTTAATGCTAGGCTATAGACAAATGTATCTTAACCCTTTCAGTATTGCAATATGTGCTGTACATTGATTAGAATGTAATTAGCATATGGTTTGCATTCTTCTTCAATGTTATGGTGATCTATGGGAATTTTAACCCTCCCCCCCTTTTCAATTTTATCATCTTTATTATTTTTACTAATTACAATGTGTTTTTTTAAATGGTGAGACGGATGTGTTTTATATCCCTGCGTTGTTGTTTACCAGGATTTGGTTAAATGGGTCTCTCTTAATAAAATCTTTTAACTATAAGGCAATTTAATTACACATTTTTATGACCTTATTTCTTTGGCTCCTCTTATGTATGTATTGCTTTTATCTGTCTAATAAGATGACATTTTATGTTTGTGCCATCGAACGTCTTTGGTAGTTGGTTTCTATATATGACCTTTCACCTCATTGTTGTGGCAGCTCTAAGATTTTCCAGTCATAGTGTCCTACTTCATTTTGGAATTTATAATGAGATTTGCTTGACTATGGTCCTTGTTTGCTCATGGATAATAGTATTTGTGTGGTCTCTAGTTTTTTGCACCCCCTCATTTTTTTGGTTGTATTTAAGTATTTATACATTCTTATTTATTGTTCTACAAATTGTTTCATTTTAATTGTTTTTAATATAGTTTTATATAAACCCATTTGAAGGTCATCCTGGTGTTATCAAGATATATATACTCTCATCCACAGGTTTTCACAAATTGTCCTAGAATCTGAGAGAGCATACAATTTGTGTCCTT
The DNA here is from genome assembly GCA_033557465.1 of Ichthyophis bannanicus. Lineage (NCBI taxonomy): Eukaryota > Metazoa > Chordata > Amphibia > Gymnophiona > Ichthyophiidae > Ichthyophis > Ichthyophis bannanicus. The sequence goes on from CM066046.1 coordinate 50,001,713, forward strand.
ACCTGTGGATGAGTCCTGTTCCAATATGATCCCCCTACTTCATAGTCCAATTTTAATCAGTTTTCGACTGTATTTTTACTTTTTACCTTTATTCAAATGTTTAATGGTATCATTTTAATTAAGATGACTCACTTTAGTATAATTATTGCATTTTATCGGTTTGGACCTCTGAGGTCTCCTCCTTGGCGTTCCATATTGTTATACTCACGTGTTTACCTTTAATCAGCTTAGTTATTCATTTTTTTTATTTAGATTGTCCATTAATTTTGCTAATGATCCTTTATTCATCATTTACTCATTTTTTATGTATGTTTTTAGTCATTTTTAATCTCCAGGAACAAGCAGGAATGTAGTCTTCACATATGGTATCGTCGGTACTGACGGAGCCTGCGCGGAAACGCTCCCCAGCGTCCAATTAGAAAGCTTTTTGGAGCATCCCACAGCGCCTACATGCTGCCTTCCTGCCTTTCCCAACTGCCTCTCTCCAGTTCCTCGTTTTCCGCGGAGCCAGCAGGTTGTCGTTCCTGTCACCGCAGAAAATGTTTCCTTTTTGTGGTAGTGTCTGCCTTCCCTTGACGCTATACCGGTACCGCCAGTTCTTTCTTAATTTCTTTAAAATATATATATATGTATATATATTTTTTTCCAAACCTTTTTTCTTCAGGTGCATGCGCCATTTTGGGCCTTAGGCCCAAAATTTCCCTTACTATGGAAAAACCCGCCTCGGGTTTCAAGAAGTACACCAAGTGTGGCGGTACTATCTCAGTCACCGACACCCATGAGTGGTGTCTTAAATGTTTAGGTCCTGACCATTCCATTTCGGAGTGTATGGCCTGTGCCATGATATCCAAGAGGGGTCGACAAAACCGGGCTGCTAAGCACCCTTTTTCCATCCGATGCAAACTCTGTGGCATCGACGTCTTCCAGGGCTTCGTCTTCCTCCCATGGATCTCAGGTAACTAAACATAAGTCTGGCCGGTCATCAAAGGGTAGATCTCCTTCCAAGCATCGAGATGCCTCTGGCGTTGCCCTTGAGGGTTCTGTACCGGCAAAATTGCCCCAGCGGAAGGCTTCAGCTTCCAAAGCATTATCAGGGCTCCAGGATGTTCTCAAGGCCTCAACCTCGGCAGAACTACTGGTGCCATGCTCTGGGGTACCGGCTGCTTTCTCTGGTACCGATACCCAGGCATCAGCAGCGTCGATAGACCAGAGGTTCCTGGCTATTGAACGCAGTCTGGCGGCTCTTCTTGCGGCATCGACACCCTCGGAACCGTGGCAGACAGTTCAACTGGCACCGACTCCGGCGCCGGTACCGACAGCATCGACATCAGTGTCTGCATTGCTGGCACCCAGTCAAGCCATGCCTTCCTGTACCGATACACTGGTACCGATTCCCCCCGGCACCGACTTCGGTCGGTACAGGTATCGTGCTCTACAAGAGCATCCGGACAGAAGGTACTTAGAATCTTCGGAGGAGTCTGAGGATTCTGACAGCTCCGTCGGTACCGGAGTACTTCTCCCCGAGGAGCCTTCCTCTCCCAAACGTAGGATGTCTCCTCCAGAAGATATCTCCTTTCAGGATTTTATCAGGGAGGTGGCTCGAGGTCTTTCCATTACTGTGGCTCCTGAAACAGAGCCCAGGGCAAAGGAGTTGGAGATTCTACAATATCCCAAGGCTCCTAAGGAGGCAGCTACTTTGCCTATCCATGAGATCTTACATGATCTCATGTTGAGAATGTGGGAAACACCTCTTAACACCTCTCCTCACTCTCGTAGACTGGATACCATGTATCGAGTATCTCCGTGTCCTGGCTTCCAGAAGACTCAGCTTCCTCACCACTCTATTGTAGTGGAATGAGCAATGAGAAGGATCAGAAGTGCAAAGAGGCATGCCTCTAATCCTTCAGGACGTGAGTGTCGAACTTTGGATGCCTTTGGACGTCGTACTTTCCAGGCTTCCATGCTTTCTGCCAGGATCAGTTCCTATATTTTATATATGGGAATGTTCCTTAAGGAAGTCACAGGAGATTTAGAGGTTTTGAGCCCTCTTCTTCCTGAAGATAAGAGGCAAGATTTTCTCACACTGGTTAAACATGCCCAGGTTGTTTCTAAGTTTGTCAATCGTGCAGCTTTTGACTGTTTTGAATGCATAAGCAGAACCTCTGCCATTGCCATAGGTGCACGTAGAATTGCCCGGCTCCAGGCATCCGATTTGGAGCTCTGGGTGCAGGACAAACTGGGCAATATCCCTTGTACAGGTGAGAATCTATTCGGCAAAAATTGGCAAGAAAAGCCAATGAGTTGGATGCTGACAACTCCACTTTGGATAGATTATCCAAAGCCACAGCTGATCCTGCAAGGAAGAAATCTTTCAAGAAACCATTCTTCTCCAAAAAGAAGAGGTTTTATTCCTCTTATTCTCAGCAGGGATGTTCTGCAGGTCAACCTGTCCGGAAGAGTCGGCAACCACCTAAACAAAGGAAAACAAAGACTGCTAAGCCTCAACTGTCTCAGCAGTCTCAGCCTCCGCAAGGCCTTTGACTTCCATCTAGAGAACTTAGTCTTCCTGGCCCTCAACGGACCAGTACCATCCACCATTCCAGGAAGGTTGTGTCAGCTTGCCCCCAGATGGGGGCAGATAACAGCAGAACATTGGACTCTCTCCATTATAAAAGAGGGGTAGAAGCTTCACTTTCGCCGCATGCCCCCTCCCACAATGGTAAGACAGTTCAATTCTCAGACCTCTCTCATCAACCTGTTAAATCAAGAGGTCACTATGCTTCTTGCCCAAGGGGCCATAGAAGAGGTACCCATTCCTCAAAAGGGTACAGGGTTTTACTCCCCCTATTTCCTTATCCCATAGAAAACAGGGGGACACAGACCTATTTTAGATCTCAGAGAATTGAACAAATTCCTGTTCAAGGAGAAATTCAAGATGATTTCTCTGGGAACCCTGCTGCCATACCTTCAGAGTCAGGATTGGCTTTGTTCTTTAGATCTCAAGGATGCGTACACTCATGTTCTCATCCACCCAACTCACAGAAAGTTCCTTCGGTTCCTTTTTCAAGGAAAGCACTACCTATGCAGGGTGCTTCCTTTTGGCCTGGCCTCAGCACCAAGGGTGTTTACGAAATGCATGGCTGTGGTAGCAACATTCCTTCGCACTCTAGGAATATTCGTCTTCCCCTACTTAGACTGGCTCATTCGAGCCCCATCAGAGTCAGAGGCCAGGATTTCTCTATCTTGCACAGTGCGTATCCTTAAGTATTTCGGTCTGGTCATAAACGTCCCAAAATCCAGCCTAACTCCCATTCAGTCTCTAGATTTCATAGGAGCTTTGCTGGATACCAGGAAACAAGGGCCTATCTTCCCCAGACCCGTTGCCTTCGCATGGTGCAGTTAGCTTCTCAAGCAGTGCTAAAGCCTCATCTCACTGCTCAAGAAATGTTACAACTACTAGGCCACATGGCATCTACCATGCATGTGGTTCCTTATGCTCACCTCCATATGAGAGCAGCCCAGTGGACTTTATCCACTCAATGGACCCAGGCATCAGGGTGCCTGTCAGACAAAATAGCAAACACAAATCGCCTTATTTTGTCCCTCCAATGGTGGCAGTCCACTCAAAACCTGTTGGTGGGATCCCCATTTCAACAACCTTTACCCCATGCAACTCTCACAACAGATGCTTCACCAATGGGTTGGGGAGCTCATCTGCAAGACCTCTCCACCCAAGGCACTTGGACTCCACAGGAGACTCATCTACACATCAATCTCTTAGAGCTCAGAGCAATCTTCCTTGCTCTACGAGTGTTCCACACCCTGCTCAGCTACAAGACAGTCCTCATTCATACGGACAATCAAGTAGCCATGTTCTACGTTAACAAGCAGAGAGGAACAGGCTCTCTGTTGCTTTGCAACGAAGCTTTGCAACTATGGGCCCTCGCCAGAGAGCATCAGATTCATCTGCTGGCAGTGTATCTTCCAGGTATCCAAAACTCTTGGGCAGACAGACTCAGTTGAGTTCTGCTTCCACACGAATGGTCTCTACATGCAGACCAGGTGGCCAAGATTTTTAAAATTTGGGGAACCCCGGACATAGACCTCTTTGCAAGTCTGTTGAATGCCAATCTTCCCTGGTTCTGTTCCAGAATTCCGGCTCAAGGCTCTCAAGCCAGGGATGCTTTCCACCTTCATTGGGGTCAAGACTTCCTTTATGCCTTTCAACCCATTCCCCTGATTCCCAAAACCCTGTTCAAGCTTCAGAGAGACAGAGGCCGTATGATTCTCTTAGCTCCACATTGGCCACGGCAAGAGTGGTACCCTCTGCTTCTACAGCTCTCTCAAGCTCCCTCTCTGGAGTTAGGGTCTGCTCCAGATCTCCCTGTCTCAGGAGGACGGAATGTTATGGCATCCCAATCCCCAGTCTCTGCATCTCAGGGCTTGGTTGCTGAAGGCCTAGATCTTCATGATCTTAACCTTTCTCAGCATGTAAAGGATATCCTTTATGCTTCTAGAAAACCTTCCACAAGACGCTCTTATGCTTTCAAGTGGAAAAGGTTTACCGTATAGTGCTCGCAGAAGGGTCTTAGCCCGCTTGTGATACCTCTAGAATCATTACTGGAGTATCTCCTTCATTTATCCAATGCAGGACTTAAAACTAATTCTGTAAGAGTCCATTTGAGTGCTATTGCAGTTTCTTTCAAGCCTTTAAATGGACTACCAATTTCCTCCCATCCTCTTATAGCAAGATTTATGAGAGGCCTTCTAATAACTAAGCCTCCCATTAGGCCACCACCGGTGGCATGGGATTTAAACCTGGTTCTTGGCCAGCTCATGAAACCACCTTTTGAACCCTTAGCTACTACTTCGTTGACATTCCTTTCTTGGAAAGTTATCTTTCTCATTGCAGTCACATCAGCACGTCGCATCAGTGAGTTGCAGGCACTAGTGGCTGATCCACCCTTATACAAGGTTCCATCATGACAAGATAGTCCTTAGGACTCATCCACACTTTATGCCAAAGGTGGTCTTGCCTTTTCATTTGAACCAAGCGGTCTACCTGCCTGTGTTTTTTCCAAGGCCTCATGCATCAAATGCAGAAAGAAATCTTCATACTTTGGACTGTAAAAGAGCTTTAGCTTTTTACTTACAGAGAACACAGCAACATAGAAAGTCCTCTCATCTCTTTGTTGCTTTTGATCCTTCTCATCTGGGACTTCCAGTCTCCAAGAGAACACTGTCCAACTGGATTGCACAGTGTATTTCCTTTGCCTATCAGAGTAAAAATCTTCCTCTGGAGGGCCATGTCTCAGCTCACAATGTGAGAGCCATGGCAGCTTCAATGGCTCATCTGAACTATGTGTCTATCGACGACATCTGTCGAGCAGCCACTTAGGCCTCGGTTCATACCTTCACAGCCCATTACTGCTTGGACAAGGACTCCCGCCAGGATGCCTTGTTTGGTCAGGCTGTTCTCCAACACCTGTTCCATACCTAATCAACTCCTACCCGCCATCCCTGGTAGGATGCCGAAGATCCATGGGGGAAGTGGAGCCCTTTCACAGGGACGCACAACTTCTGGGGTCTCTCCCTGGCATCTGAAGCTAGGGAGTCCCCATATGTGAAGACTACATTCCTGCTTGTTCCTGGAGATAGCATAGTTACCCACCTGTAACAGGTAATCTCCGGGAACAGCAGGAATTTAGTCTTCACAACCCACCCACCTCCCCTAGGAGTTGTATCTCTCTATCTCTTTCTCTCTTTCCCTCTCTCTCTCTTTGTCTCAGCTTTAAACTCAACTGGAGAGAGGCAGTTGGGAAAGGCGGGAAGGCAGCACGCAGGTGCTGTGGGATGCTCCCAAAAGCTTTCTAATTGGACGCTGGGGAGCGTTCCCGTGCAGGCTCCATCGGTACCGAAGATACCATATGTGAAGACTAAATTCTTGCTGTTCCTGGAGATCACCTGTTACAGGTGAATAACTATGCTTTATTGTTTGTATTTAATGTTTGGTTTTATATTTCTCATTTTTGTGTGTTTGTTTTTAAAGAGGTTTGTACCCTTAATGAAGGCTCCGGCCGAAACATGTGTGGGGTGACCTCAGAATACAAATAAAGCTCTTTGTACTCTCCAGAATGCAGTTGTCCTGCTCTGTTTTGTGCCTTGTATCACTACAGGTGAAGTGGTTGTTTCTTGTGGCTATTCTGGACAAGAACATGGTGAAGAGTCTAGGCCCAGGGCAAGGTTGTGTAGTGCAGGCAAGAAGCACTAATCCGGGGGTGTTTTTTTCTCTACAACATTAACAAAATTTGCCCCTTCCTTTCTGAAAACACTACTAAAACACCTATCCACTCTTTAGTCACTTCTCGCCTCAACTGTTGCTACCTCCTTATTGCTGGTCTCCCTCTGAGTCATCTTTCTCCTCTTCAATCTGTTCAAAACTCTACTGCGCAGCTAATCTTCTACCAACCCTGATATACTCGTATAACCCCTCTTCTCAAATCACTTCATTGACTTCCCTTCTATTTCCATATCCAATACAAATTTCTCCTTCTGACCTATAAGTGCATTCATTCATTCCTCACTACCTTTCCTCTCTTCTCTCTCCCCTCTCCCTACACTCGTCCTTGTGAACACTCCGCTTTTCCTCTGGCTTGCTTTTCTCTATGCCCTTCTCTTCAATAGCCAATTCCAGATTTCGATCCTTTCACCTTGCTGCTCCTTATGCCTGGAACAAACTACCTGTATCTTTGTCAGCTTTCATCTCTCCCCCTTTTGAAATCCATGCTATAAGGCTCACCTCTTTCAGGCCACTTTTGGATCTTAATCCTTTGTTCTCCTTCTGTTTCATAACCTTTCCCTATTGTTCCCTTGTTCTCATTTTTTGTACTGGCTTAGATTGTAAGCTCTAATGAGCAGGGACCATCTTTTATGAGTCTGTAAGCACTGCATACTCCTTGTAGTGCTATATAAATGATTGATAGTAGTAGGGTATGAAACAGTAGTCAGATTTAGTTGAGGAAACACTCCATTAAACAATGCAGTGGCACTAGGTAGCACTTAGATACAGGTCAGACCTACCAAAAACTGTTGAACCAGATCAGATGTCTGGCTAGGCTTCCTTACATGGTGGCTCTTAAGAAACTCCTCATGATTGTCCAGTGTTTTTCTCCAGGCTGGGTGTAAACTTTCCCTTCTACCACACACGATCTTATTTCCTGGACTTAGTTCTATATTTCAGCAGCTTAGTGGCTCTGCCTGTCTGTTGCCAACCTCTGGCAGATCTCCCAGCTGAGCTGTACAGGTATATATTGTTGGATCCCTCTCCCACCACCACAAAGAAATGAGACTCCTTATGTGAAGACATCACTTATTCTAAGTTTGTCCAATGGTTCCTGATCTTAAGGTACAGGAGTCCCTATCGGTGCCAGTCCTGGCGATCCTTGAGAGGCTGCTGTATGTGGGAGAGGGAGACACTGGCTTACGGTATCCACAGTTAGTCGCCGGCTCAACCTTATGTTTAAGGACCATCCGGGCTTCCGCAAGAGCCAGTTACCACACAATTCTATGGTGGTTGAGTTAGCTATGCATCTGCTCCAAAGCCAAAAGATGCACACCTCGACACCTCCCAGCAGGGAGGCCCAGAGCCTTGACGCCCTCAGCAGAAAATGCTGCCAGGGCTCCATGCTGGGCTGCTAGGTCCAGGCATGCCTCCTCTTCATAGGAATGTTCCGCCAGGACATCATGATAGAGCTAAAGGACTACTCTGCCAGCCTCTCCAGGAAACCCCTTTCAGAATTTCCAGACGCTGGCCAAAGCTGCTGCCTATTAATCGAAGTTTACCACCTGGGTCGCCTACGAGTCTTCACCTAGAGTCTTCACAAAGTGCCTGGCAGTCATGGCAGCCTACCTACATCTCCAAGGAGCCTTTATCTTCCCCTGCCTAGACAACTGGCTCATCAGAGGGGACACAGCCACCAGGGTGCAACAGGCCACAGGCAGAATCATTAGTGTCCTGCAATACTTGTGGTTCGTGATAAACTACCCCAAGACCCACGTCACTCCAACACAGAGCTTGGAGTTCATTGGGGCGCACCTGGATACCCTGCAGGTGAAGGCCTTCCTGCCCAGTGACAGGGCTGGACAGCTCATGGCCCTGGCCACAAAAGTCAAAGGCAGACATTCCGTGCCAACACGCAGCATGCTCCATGCTCGGCCATATGGTCTCATCGGTACACATCACACCGAACGCCCACCTTCACATGAGGGCAGCTCAGTGGTGCCTCAGGTCTTAGTGGATACTTGCCACCAGCCATCTCCGGGACAAGGTCTATGTGACCCGTCCTCTGGCGGAGTTGCTCTGCTAGTGGCAGACCACGCAAAACCTGAGGGCAGGCATGCCTTTCCAATCCCCCACTCCTCAGCATGTTCTCATCACAGATGCCTTATTGCTGGATTGGGGGACCCACTGTGGAAACATCCGCACACAGGGCACCTAGTCCTGGGCTGAAGCCCAACAACAGATCAACTTCTTGGAGCTCAGGTCCATATTTCTGACGCTTCCACCACCATCTCCAGCACTATCCGGTGTTCATCCAGACTAACAACTAAGTGATAATATTCTACGTGGACAAACAGGGAGGCATGGGCTCCTATGCCCTCTGCCAGGAGGCTGCAGCCCTCTGCTTGTATGCAGTCAGCAGGGGATGCTCCTCAGTGGTCTACTTGCTGGGCCAAGACAATGTCCTCACAGACAGGCTAAGCAGGGTCCTGCAATCGCACGAATGGTGGCTAAACTTCTGAGTAGCCCCCAGGATATTCTGGCTCTGGGGGACTCCAAATAGATCTCTTCACCAGCCTGGCCATTGCCCAGCTGACCTGCTTCTGCCTCCACCTCCACCAACCTCACCCATCCCGGGTAGCGGTGGATGCTTTTCTCATCTTGTGGTCGGAAGGTCTTCTGAACACCTTCCCACCCATGCCTCTGGTTGCCGAGACCTTATTCAAGGTTCTTAGGGACAGAGCGTTGCTAATCCTGGTACCCCCCCCGGTGCCCAGGCAGCTGTGGTTCCCACAGCTGCTCCTCCTAGCGATGGAACCCTTGGTCAGGAACTTCCCGTGGCTGCTGACTCAGGAGGAGGACTCCCTCCTTCACCCTAATCTGGGGTCTTTGGCGTTAATAGCATGGCTGCTGAACAAGTAGCCTTAGCTCCCTTTAACCTCTCAGAGGAAGCGAAGGAGGTCCTGCTGGCCTCCCGCAGGTTTTCCACAAGACATGCTTATGCCTTCAAGTAGCGGAGATTCTCCATATGGTGCTCAGTGAAACAAGCAGAACCCTTCTCCTGCACCTGCAATACCTGCTGCACCTCTTTCATGCCGGACTCAAGTCCAACTCAGTCAGGGTGTACCTTTGTGCCCTTTCAGCACACCATTGCCCTATCGAGGACAAGCCTCTCTGTCAACCCCTCGTCACCCTCTTCCTGCGGGGCCTACTGCTCTCCAAGCCCCCAATCCACCCGCCCTCAGCGGAATGGGGCCTTAACGTAATGCTGATGTGGCTCACCTGGCCATCGTTTGAGCCCCTAGTCACCTGCGGTACCTCTCCTGGAAGGTTGCTTTCCTGGTTGCGCTCACCTGAGCTTGCAGGGTCGTCGACCTCCAGGCTCTAATGGCTGAGCCACCATGTACAAGGTTCTATAAGAACAAGGCATACTTCACACGCACCTTCTGCCGAAGGTGGTCATCTCCTTCCACATCAACCAGGAGGTGGTGTTCTCCACCTTCCCATGGTCTCATGCCAGCAATGCGGAGACTGTACTTCATACTCTGGACTGTAGGAGGGCCCTGTCCTTCCTCCTGCAGCGTACCCAGGGCCAACGCAAAGGCTCCCAGCTTTGCATCTCCTATGACCCCAGCTGCCTGGGGAAGACTGACCAAGTAGACCTTGACGACCTGGGGTTTGAACTGTATTGCCTTCACCTACAAACAGGCTGAGCTCCCACTGGAGTGTTGAGTCATGGCTCACAGCGTCAGGGCTATGGCAGCCTCTGTTCAAAACTTACGCTCTGTCCCAATGACAGACATCTGTCAAGCCACCACCTGGTCTTCATTTCACACCTTTGCAGGTCACTACTACCTGGAGAGGGAGTCTCAACAGGACAGTGCCTTCGGGCAGGCTGTATTCTGTAATCGTTTCGGGGTTTAGATAACTCAGACCCTCTGACCCTTCTGTGTTCAGGCTACCGGAGTGACGGTTTTCCCTGGACGCTGGAGTCCTTTCAGAGTCTATCCTTCAGACTCACCAGCTACTACTCACGGCTTGACTGTCTCTTTTCTGCAGGTTATCAGTAACCTGTAACTAGGGAATCCCATATGTGAGGACGACTTCCTGCTTAACATAAGAACATAAGAAAATAAGATATGCCATACTGGGTCAGACCAAGGTCCATCAAGCCCAGTATTCTGTTTCCAACACTGGCCAATCTAGGTCATATGTACCTAGCAGTTTCCCCAAGGGACACAGGTTCCACAATGCTTGTATTGGTTCAAGCATTGATATCCTGGGTCCCTTCTTAATAATGGTTTATGGACCTTTCCTCCAGGAACTTGTCCAAACCTTTTTTAAAAACCCAGCTACACTAACAGCCTTTACTACATCCTCCGGTAACAAATTCCAGAGTTTGATTACACGTTGAGTGAAAAAATATTTCCTTTTATTAGTCTTAAATAGTTTACCCTGTAGCTTCATTGCATGTCCCCTAGTCTTTCTATATTCTGATAAGGTAAACAATCGATCTACATTTACCCGTTCCACTCCGTTCATTAATTTATAGACTTCTATCATATCTCCCCTCAGCCGTCTCTTTTCCAGGTTAAAGAGCCCTAACCTTTTTTAGCCTTTCTTCATAGGAGTATCCTTCCATCCTCTTTACCATTTTGGTGGCTCTTCTCTGAACCTTTTCTAAAATCGCTATATCCTTTTTAAGATACGGCGACCAGAATTGCACACAATATTCAAGGTGCGGTCTCACCATGGAACGATATAGAGGCATTATAATATCTTTTGTTTTATTTTCCATTCCTTTCCTTATCATACCTAGCATTCTATTTGCTCTCTTGGCCGCTGCTGCACACTGGGCCGAGGGTTTTAACATGGTATCCACAATGACGCCTAAATCTTTTTCCTGGGTGGTAGTTCCTAATGTGGAACCTTGCATCGTGTAACCATAGTTTGGGTTTTTCTTCCCTAGGTGCATAACCTTGCACTTGCCCACATTAAATTTCATCTGCCATTTTGATGCCCAGTCTTCCAATTTATCAAGACCCTCTTGCAATTTTCCACAATCCTCTTGGGTTTTAACAATTTTAAATAGTTTTGTGTCGTGTGCAAATTTGATAACTTCACTCGTTATTCCACTTTCCAGGTTATTTATGAATATGTCAAAAAGCAGCGGACCCAGCACAGATCCTTGGGGTACACCACTATTCACCTTTCTCCATTGGGAAAATTGGCCATTTAGCCCTACCCTCTGCTTTCTATCTATTAACCAGTTCCGGATCCACAATAGTACACTGCCTCCTATCCCATGACTCTTTAGTTTTGCCAAAAGTCTCTCATGAGGGACCTTGTCAAAGGCTTTCTGAAAGTCCAGATACACAATATCAACTGACTCACCTTTGTCCACCTGATTATTCACTCCTCCAAAAAAACATAACAGATTAGAAAGACAAGATCTTCCTAATCTAAAGCCATGTTGGCTGTCTCCCATTAGGTCATGACTATCTACATGCTGAGTAATTTTATTCTTTATGATGGTTTCTACCATTTTTCCCGGTACTGATGTCAGGCTCACCGGTCTGTAGTTTCCCGGATCACCCCTGGAACCCTTTTTAAAAATTGGTGTTACGTTGGCGATCCTCCAATCTTCAGGTATTAGAGATGATTTTAATGATAGTTCACAGATTACTAATAGCAGGTCTGCAATCTTGTGTTTCAGTTCTTTCAACACCCTTGGATGTATACCATCCGGCCCAGGTGATTTGCTACTCTTCAGTTTATCTAGTAGTTGTAAGACATCTTCCTGATGTATTTATATTTCCTTCAATTCTTCCGCACCATTAAATACCACTTCAGTCATGGGTAACATCCCTACATCTTCCTCAATAAAGACCGAAGCAAAGAATTCATTCAGTCTCTCCGCTATCGCCTTGTCGCCTCTTAGTGCTCCTTTAACCCCTTTATCATCTAATGGACCAACTGACTCTCTCACAGGTTTTTTGCTATGAATGTACTTGAAAAGGTCTTTACTTCGCGTTTTTGCTTCCGCAGCAAGCTTCTTTTCAAATTCTCCCTTTGCCTGCCTTATCAATGCCTTGCATTTGACTTGCCAGTGCTTGTGCTGTTTCCAGGTTTCGTCGTTTGGCTCTTTTTTCCATTTCCTGAAAGATGCTTTTTTGGCAACAGCCTCTCTGACCTCACCTTGAAACCATGCTGGCAGTTTTTTTGGACTTCCTTCCACTTTTCTTAAAGCGTGGAATTCAGCTGGTCTGGGCTTCCAAGATAGTATTTTTCAACAACAGCCAAGCCTGATGTACGTCTTTAACCTTTGCAACTGCTCCTTTTAGTTTTTTCTTAACTGTTTTCCTCATTTTATCATAGTCTCCCTTTCGAAAGTTAAAAGGTAGTACTGTGGATTTCCTTACTATCCCTCCTCCACTAATTAAATCAAAGGCGATCATGCTATGATCACTATTGCCAAGTGGCCCCAACACCCTTATCTCTTGCACTAGATCTGGTGTTCCACTAAGGACTAGGTCTAATATGGCTTCCCTTCTGGTCGGTTCATGAACCAGCTGCTCCAAGAAGCAGTCATTTATTTCATCTAGGAACTTTATCTCCCTAGCATGTCCTGACGTGACACTGACCCAGTCGATACCGGGGTAGTTGAAATCACCCATTATTACTGTGCTGTAACGTTTGTTAGCTTCCTTGATTTCTTTGAGCATTTCATCATCCATTTGGTCATTCTGGCCAGGCGCTCGATAGTACACCCCCACTGCCATTGCCTTCCCCCTTTAACATAGAATTTCAATCCATATAGATTCTACAGCAGATTTTGTTTCCTGCAAAACTTTAATCCTTTCTGACTCAATGCCCTCTCTAACATAGAGAGCAACCCCTCCACCAATTTGATCAGCTCTATCATTACGATATAGTTTGTATCCAGGTATCAGTGTCCCACTGGTTGTCCTTCCACCATGTCTCTGATATTCCAATCATATCTAACCTTTCATTTAGTGCTATATATTCTAACTCTCCCATCTTATTTTTTAGACGTCTAGCATTTGCATACAAGCATTTTAGAGAATGTATTTTATTCATATTAATTTGGCTATTGTTAGACATGGGTAATTTGGGATCTTTAAGCTCTGTCTGCTCCATACTTGAGGGCATTTGGGCTACTTTACTCTTTTGTGGAACCTCTCTGCTTTTGGTAGTATCCTTCAAAGATACATTCTTCCGAACCGTCCGCTCTTGGGCGACTGTCGGCTTTCCCCTAATATCTAGTTTAAAAGCTGCTCTATCTCCTTTTTAAAGGTTAATGCCAGCAGCCTGGTTCCATCCCGGTTAAGGTGAAGCCCATCCCTTCGGAAGAGCCCCTCCTTTCCCCAGAATGTTCCCCAGTTCCTAACAAATCCAGAACCCTCATCTCTGCACCATTGTCTCATCCACGCATTGACACTCCGGAGCTCTGCCTGCCTTTTGGGTCCTGCGTGTGGAACAGGAAGCATTTCGGAGAATGCTACCCTGGAAGTTCTGGATTTCAACTTCCTACCTAAAAGCCTACATTTTGCCTCCAGAACCTCCCTACCACATTTTCCTATGTCATTGGTACCGACATGTACCAAGACAGCAGACTCCTCCCCAGCGCTATCTAAGACCTTATCTAGGTGGCGCGTGAGGTCTGCTACCTTCGCACCAGGCAGGCATGTTACCTGGCGATCCTCACGTCCACCAGCCACTCAGCTATCTACATGCCTAATGATCGAATCACCAACTATAACGGCAGTCCTAACCCTTCTCTCATGGGCACATGGCCCTGGAGAAACTTCCTCGGTGCGAGAGGGTTTTACATCACCTGGAGGACAGGTCCTAGTTACAGGATTGCTTCCTGCCACACCAGGGTGATGCTCTCCTGTCACGTGACCCCTCTCCTCCATGGCAACAGGGATACTGCCAGACTGGAGGTGGGACCTCAGGACTATATCCCTGTAGGTCTCGTCTATGTACCTCTCTGTTTGTCTTATGCTTTCCAAGTCTGCTACTTTAGCCTCTAGAGAACGGACTCGTTCCCTGAGAGCCAAGATTTCCTTGCACCTAGTGCACACGTAAGACCTCCCCAACTGGGAGAAAATCATACATGTGACACTCGATGCAAAAGACTGGAAAGCCCCCATCCCGCTGCTGGACTGCTGTCTGCATCTTAGTTTTAAGTTTGTGTTTAGATCTAAGTTCTTTACTTACTAAGGGTTGCTATGGATATTTATACTAATAAAACTGTACCTAATACGTGTAATATACCTTGTTCACCTGAAGCTTAACTAATCTCAGGTCCTTAGTGTATTACTGATTTGGGTAATGAGCTTCACCTGAGAGCACCTCCTGTCTTTTAAGATGTGTAAGTACCTATAAAGCTACGATTATCCCAGGGGAGGGAGGGAAATAACACTTATTAAAAGAGGGCTGCTACACAGTACCCTGTCTTGTGCTGCTGAGGTAAGCTATATTCTGATTTGATTTAAATTATAGCTCTTAGCTGCTGCTAGGCTCTAACTTCTTATGAAATTTAAACTACAAGCTCTCTGCTGGGTTCCAAATGTAACCAGAAAGCTCTCTTCTGTGTTTTAAATTTAAACTAAAAGTACTTTGCTGTTACTAGGCTCTGAGTGACTATTAAATTTAAACTACAAACTCTCTGCTGGGTATGAAATGTAACCAGAAAGTTCTCCTCTGTGTTTTAAATTTAAACTAAAAGTACTTTGCTGTTACTAGGCTCTGAGTGACTATTAAATTTAAACTACAAGCTCTCTGCTGGGTATGAAATGTAACCAGAAAGTTCTCCTCTGTGTTTTAAATTTAAACTTAAACTGCTGCTACTAGGCGCTGACTGATTTAACAAAAATAGTGGGTTCACAGATTAATTAGCTTTAATACAAAGAATTCCTTTTAGTAAATTACCAGAAGTATATGCTCAGTTGCAGATCTCTCTCCAGAAGTAAGTCCTTTTTTCTAGTCCTTCTCTGCTGGGTTCTAAATTTAACCAGAAAGCTCTCTTCTGTGGTTTAAATTTAAACTAAAAGTACTTTGCTGTTACTAGGCCCTGAGTGAGTGTTCCTGGAGAAATTGTAGTTACTCACCTGTAACAGGTTTTCTCCAGGGACAGCAGGAATCAGTCCTTACAACCCTCCCTCCCTCCTCCCCGTAGAATTGCCTTAACTATAACAATTTGTTTTTGTGCTGTCTTAGCTATGTCATAGAACTGAGCAAGATGGCACCCTTGTGCGGGAAGGGGACCATGCATGCATGGTGGCATCTCCCAAACATTTCTTTGAAAGCTGGGGAGATGCTTCTCTACGTGAGTTCCGTTGGCATGGACGTCACCCATATGTTAGGACTGATTTCTGCTGTCCCTGGAGAACACCTGTTAAAGGCGAGTAACTATGCTTACTTGTTAAAAGAACTTATCAACTTCATTATCTTCTGCAGCTGTTGTTGGGGCATATACTTGAATTATAATTGTGTTGATGGGCATTCCTCATAGATGAATAGAAAGTAAGTGTTCACTGATTGCATTGCATTTCGTTACCGTTATTGCAAGTTTCTTTTTAATTATAAATGCAACACCATTTCTTTGTCTTTGATTGCCAGCATAGTAGACCATGTGATAGTCAGATGCAAAGTGCCCGATGCCAGTCCATTTCAGTTTGTTGACACCCAATAGATCGAGTTGTACACATTCCATTTCATTCTTGACCACCTCCAATCTCCCTTGGTTCATGCTTCGTACATTCCATGTCCCAATATGTACGAAACCTTTACAACCTCTGACTCATTTCATGCGCAACTATATCAGCAGTCAAATATCCAGAGGGCTTTATCCAACCACATCATAAATGCTGGCTTTACTCTGAAAATTCTTCAGTTTCTCCCCAGTTAACAGTTGAGTACCTTCCAACCTGGGGTCTAATCTTCTAGCTCTATAGTGCAGTTTGTTTTGTTGTGACTAGCCATTGAGTTTTCATGGCAAGATAAGTAAGTAGATTGTTAGGTCTTTCTTATGCGCAGGTACTGTAATTCTAGTGGTGTTGCCATTGTCACAGAAATGTGATCCTCTGTTGCCAACACCATCCCATTCTGCTGCTGCCCAGATGGGTGGTTTTGTCTTGGTCTGGCACCTCAGCTGAGGCTAAGGTGGAAAGAATATAGAGTCATTATACCATAACGATCAAGTGGACCAACAGTCGTTTCATTCATTGGTAATGAAAGAAGTCGTCAAAGCAGCATTGAAAGCCTTATCAAAGAACAAAGCACCTGGCATTGATGGCATTCCCATTGAAGTATTACAGCAATTTGATGCAGCTGTTATCATACTTATAAGGCTCTTATGGCCAACTGACTGGAAAAGATCTGTGTTTATACCAATACTAAAGAAAGGTGATCCAACTGACTATGAAAATTATCGCACAATCGCTCTGATCCCACATGCCACCCAAATTCTACTCGAGATTATTCAGCAGAGACTACAACCATGCCTGGAACAAGAACTGCCTGAAGTGCAAGCAGGGTTCAGGATAGGGCAAGGAATTAGAGATATCATCGTGGATGTGAGATAGATCCTTGAAAAGACAAAAGAATGCCAAAAGGATATCTGTGTTTTATTGACTACAGCAAGACTTTTGACTTTGTAAATCATGAGAAACTCTGGGTCTCATTAAGAAGCATGAGTATACCAGAATGCCTGATCGTTCTCTTGCGCAATCTTTACATTGATCAAGAAGCAACAGTTTGAGTGGAACAAGGAGAAACAATGGTTTAAAATCAGCAAAAGTGTACGACAAGGCTGCATACTTTTCCTCTATCTGTTTAATTTATACGGAGAACAAATAATCAGAAGCAGGTCTGTAGGAAGACAACCGAGGTGTGAAGTTTGGTGGAAGACTCAACAACCTTTGCTGTGCTGATGATACCACATTACTGGCTGAAAGTGAAGACTATCTGAAACATTTGTTTCTCAAGAGCAAATAACAGTCTTAAAATGGGCCTGCACCTTAATGTAAAGAAGACAAAGATCCTGACAACTGACAAAATCAATAAGTTCATTGTGGATAGAGAAGAAATTGAAATAGTTGACAACTTTAACCTACTTGTATCAACTATCAATAAAGAAATGACAAGCAGTCAAGAAATCTGGTGACACGTTGCTCTTGGCAGAATGTCTATGAAGGACCTATTCTCAAGAGCAGAGATGTCTCTCTCCATACAAAGATTTGACTTTTTCAAGCCATGGTATTTTCAGTAATGTCATATGGATGTGAAAGTTGGACAGTGAAAAAGAAAGACAGGGAGAAAATTGATGTCTTTGAATTATGGTGCTGACGACAAATATTGTGTATACAATGGACTGCCTGAAAAACAAACCAGTCAGTACTAGAGGAGACGAAACGTAAGCTTTCTTTAGAGGCTGAGACGACAAGACTTCGACTTTCATGTTTGAACACATCATGCGGAGAGAGAGATCATTAGAGAAATCATGCTTGGCAAGGTAGAAGTCAACGCAAAAGAGGAAGGCCAGCAATGAGATGGATCGATACAATAACAGCAGTTATGCATGCCAGTCTGTCAACAATGAGCCACCTGACAATTTATGTAACTATCCAGAGGGTAGCCATGAGTCAACACAGACTCCACGGCACTTAACAGCAGCAATAGCAACAAGTTTGTCCATAAGATGTCCAAGGCAGTTCCCTTTCAATTATGAGAAGAGTTGGATCCTCACTCCTACGGAAGGGGCAGGGGGGGGAGGCAAGGGGATACCTAGGGGCTGAGGGTAGAGGGCAACTTCCTCTTGGGCCAGTAAGTGAACGAGCAGTGAGCTGCCCATAAGCTCGCTCCAGGAGCCCATATGTAGCAAGCTGCAATACGAACAGAGTGATGGCCATAGCAGGAATTCTGCACCAGAGAGTAAAGTCAGTGGTTAATTAACTGCTCTTGCTGGCTTCCAGTTTGCCTTGCCTGCTTTCCATTCAGCGGCTTGCACCTTGTGTTGTGGCAGCCTGTGTCCTTCATCAGCAGGTGGCCTTGCCGGACTGCCCTGCATTGTCTTCATGTACTGTCCTTGTCTGCTGGAAGCGGCCAGCTTCATTCAGCCTGACTGAACGGTGGACAGCTTGTGGCGTTCTGGGGCCACATGTTCTTCCTCTAGCCAGAACCAGAAAGGGCTGGCAGGGCAGGTGCAACAACAATGCTGAAAGTAGGCAGCAGAGTTGCATGGGGAGAGATGGGTGGTCTTTGTGAGGCAGTGGCGTTGAGAAGAAAGAGAGCAGAGAAAGATAGCAAATAAGGTAGCAAGGTGGCAGAGACAATGCAGCAGTGCAGTAAGCCGTTGTCTGCAGATTTGATCATTTCACTTGTTTCCGTTTCTAGGTCATTTATGAACGTTAAAAAGCAGCAGGTCCAGCACAAATCCCTGGAGTGCTCTGTGATTCACCTTTTTCCATTGAGAAAATTGTCCTTTTAGCCCTACTGTGTTTTCTTTTCCCGTTCCTAATTCTCAATAGCACACTGCCTCCTACCCTATGACTTTAATTTTCCCAAGATTCTCTCATGAAGGGCCTTGTCAAAGGCTTTCTGAAAATCCAAACACATTGTATCAACCACCCACCTTTATCTACCTGTTCACACCTTCAAAGAAATAATACAGATTAGTGAGGCAAGACTTTCTGGCTAAATCCATATTGGCTGTCTCCCATTAAATCATGACTCTCTACATGTTCAGTACTTTTTATTCTTTATAATGGTTTCTACCATTTTGCCCGGTACTGACGTCGGGCTCATCAGTATGTAGTTTCCTGGATCACCCCTAGAACCTTTTTAAAAATGTTAAATTGGCTATTCTCCAATCTTCAAGTACTACAGATGATTTTAAATGATAGATCACAGATTACTAATAGTAGATCTGCGATCTCATATTTAATTTTTCAGCACCCTGGGATATATACAGTCTGGTCCAGGTGATTTGCTACTCTTTATCAAATAGCTGTATTACATCTTCCTGTGTTTATGAAAACTTGTTTCCTTCCTCCGATACATCACCTTTAAATACCATTTCAAGCATGGGTAACTTCCATGCATTTTCTTCAGTAGAGACTGAGCTGCCCCTGAGTTCCTTCCACTTTTCTGAAATCTCATGCAAAGTCTCAATAAATAGCCTTACTACTATTTGTAAAGAACTGAGCCTTTTAGAAAATCCACTCAGATTTTTGTCTCCTTTGATCCAAACAAACCTGGCAGTGCACTTAAAAAGAAAACGTTAAGCAAACTGGTTTGCCTCATATACCTTTTCTGCTATGAACAAGCAAATATTCCTCTTGGCTTCAAAGTCCAGCCTCATCAGAAAAGAGCTAAAGCAGCAACAATAGCTTTTCTGAAGTCTGCCTTGCTACAAATCATATGAAGAGCAGCAACTTGGTCTTCCCTTCACACCTTGGCTGCTCATTACTGACTAGACCAGAAATTGGAGGATGGTGCTTCTACTCAAGTTGTACTGAGCAAATCTGTCCTTTTCTCCAAGCAGTTGTCGCTATTGAATATTTGGGCTGCTCTAAATCAAGTTCAATAGCATATGTGTCTTAAGGTTGGGAGCCACCCACTTTTGTGCTTGATTTATCCTGCTCATCGAGTTAAAAGCAGTGTTGCTAATCTGTAACAGGTGTCTACTGTAAGCAGGATTGATAAGGAATATAGTCCCTCCTACCTTCAGAAGAGCTGTATTCCTTTACGTTGGTGCACAACTAAGAAGATGGGAGGACTTCTGCTTTCGTAAAGGATCATGCATGCTCAGAACTTAAACCAAAGGTCTGAGCTCTGTCCCAAAGCCGTCGGATGATGCCGTCCACCTGCATGCCTTATCAAGCTTGCTGTCTCAGAAAACACCTATACAGATGAGCAATATTGCTTTTACGGGTACTCGGGGAAAAGTGCCACTGGAAACTGAATTCCTCCATATATCCAAATGGCAGATACAGTATAGGCAGAAACACTTCAAGCTTCCTCCTTATGTTTGTTTCAGATGGTAGTGCATCTTATTGTGCTACTTCCAACCATGGTCTTTGTGATCAAATCTTGTTCAGTAATCAGCATTCCATTATCACTATCCTTCTTAGTTGTAGGGGAGGGTTTATGATGTTCTGAGTTGGATGCCTGTTCTTTAACTTATCTTTGTGATGAGGCATAATGATGTTGAAAAAGAGTTGAGTTGTATGAAGCTGAGAGAATGCTCAGTGGAAGATCATGCTCTGGTTTCTGAAGTTTGTCTAGTCAAACTCAAGGAAGCCATGAGCAGGGGTGGTTTCATTGCTGGTTCTAGCTGCTTGAGAGTGAGCACCCTGCCAGTGATATAGCAGACTGTAATAACCAAGTCAATGTATATACTAAGAGCAGAGAGGTAGTAAGATATGTAAAAAAGAACCATCATCGAAAAGCAGGGGGGGGAACCCTGATGCTTTTCTCCTACTTGCTTTGGTCAGACTAAGGGCTGGGATCCGGTGGTATGAGCAGTCATCCCCCTTCTGTTTTTTATCCTTTTCCAATTTATCTATCCCGGTCATTGCAGTAACAGACCTCGATCAAGAGCCAACCACTACGATGTCTTCTGGAACCATGCCATCATGATCCCTAATCTGGCCACCAGGTGTCACTAATGCAAAATTACTATGAGTGTTTTTGTCTTCAGGGACACTGAAAGCTACTTCTGCAGCATCCCCAGCCCCAGGGAGTTCAAGTCCTGAACTGGGAATGAAATCCATGGTCCCGATGCATGACACTGTGCGGCATGGCCACTGAGCCAGTGGGCTGGCCTCCCCACCCCCTCTTTCTAAATTCCAGGTCTGTTTGTAATATTTCAACTTAAATAAGATTCTAAAGTATTTCTGACCCCTTTAAAACAAATGGGATGGAAGCCACCAAAGGTGTTTGGCTCAAGTGCCTACCACAGTATGATTAGAATTTAGCTTCTGTAGGCAATACCCTAGGACAGGCCTTTTCAAATCATCTTTAGATTTAGAAGCCAGCCCAAAAACCTAGGATCCAGTAACTGAGATCCTCCTCATTGTCTGCACTCAGGCTGAGGAAAATACCAGACACCAGTGAAAAATGCTTAGTCGCCATGGTGACCAGGCGCCTGGGACTTGTCGAGCCCTATCTTAGGACAGAGTAAGTCCTGCTACTCTAACCATGAGTTTCTTGGGAAAAAGGGGGGGGAGGGAGGAGTGGTCTAGTGGTTAGGACAAGGTACTTCAGGCCAGAGGGCCGGGGGTTCAAGTCCCACCTGGGGACAGCAATCTCAGGCCGGAGGGTCTGGGATTTCTAGTCCTATAGGCACTCCTTGTGGTCTTGGGCAAGCCACTTAACCCTCCATTGCCCATGTTCCCTGTAAGTATTAGCATATGTGTCTCATATCCCCTCGTGTTAAATGTATCCCCCAATTGACCGCTTTGACCCGGTGAAAAGCGGGATATAAATACAGCTAAATAAATAAAAGGTGTCTTTGACCTTTGTATCAGGCCTCAGGGAAGGGTATGTGCTATCTTTCTGCAATAGCTTGTTGAAGCTGCCTAGAACAGGCTAAGTGTGCAAAGCTGGAGGAAGAGACCCTTGCTAATGGGGTATTGGAATCTTAAGCGATTGCCTACAGAACACAGATCCAGTTACTAAAAAAGAGCTCAGGAAAATGCAGACTGACCTTGAAACTCAGCGTGATTTCCTAAAGCCTCTGCACCTTACTGTTTTGCACAGCATGGCGATGTCATAATTAATGAAGATGGATGGATCCTTGGGAGGTGCTGCTGGATTCTTAAGTGATGTTGAGCTGCTGTTATGGCAACCATGTGTCACATCCATCTTTATTCTTTTCTGTCCTGGGCAGTGTGGCTGCAATGGTCAGACCCACTGGCTGGTGCTGCAATTAAATGATAGGAAAGTGGGTGTGCACTTCCATACAGTAACTCTCTGTAAATACTGCTATAGTATTCACTTCTTAAATCTTATAAAAGCCAGCTGCAGGGGTGGTTTTGAGACTCCCATCGCACAGCAGTCTGAACTGTTCCAGTTTTCACTTTGAACTTAATAAGTAGCACCTGACTTTAACAGTAAGGTAAGATCTTGTCTTTGTACTCAAAGAAAATTGTGCACTCAATGGTTTCAGTTAAAATATGTGTGTATATATATATATATATTTTTTTAACAGTGCATCCATCTCCATAACAAAACTGAAATTCTCAGTTCATTATATGTTTGGGATACTGGCTAGTTTCTTAAGTCATCTGCCACATTTTTCAACCAGCGGCATATCATGGGTAGGGTCGGTGCCAAGGGTATGAGGCACTGGAGTTATCTGTTGTGGCGTCATGGGGCCATTTGCAATTCCTCCCCCTCTGATTCCACTTCCTCCTGTTACTGGAATCGGAGGGAGTGGAAGTGCGAATGGCCCCATGATGCCAGAACAGATGATAATTCTGGTGCCATGGTGCCTTTTAAATGTATTGCCAGTGCTGCATGTTGCAGAGAGGGGCGGCAGCAGCAGCAGTGTGAGCCCTCAGATCTTTGGCACTCTAGGCGGCCACCAAGTTCACCTAATGGTAATGCCGGTCCTGATTGTGAGTCTCCAGCGCACACCTTCCAGTGTTTTTACTGTGCTGCTCCACATAATCTCCTCAGGTCCCCTGTCCCGTTCCTCAGTGGTCCAGTCTCAGCAGGCAGAAAGAGCATATCTGGTGAAGCAGCATGCCTAGTATTTATTATATATCTATCAGATCTTTTATACCCCTTTATCATTTCAATCATAGTAACATAGTATATGACGGCAGATAAAGACCAGCATGGTCTATCTAGTCTGCCCAGCAAAGCGGCAAGAGTAGGTGCACTTGCCGCTCCGTGCAGGTCACCTCTCCCCATGCCTTTGTTTAGGGGTGTACCCACCGCTCTGCGTAGGTCACCCTTATTTGTTCAGATCAGTCAATCAAAGCAGTTTACATTGTAACTTAAACTTGGTAATGTACATTAAACAGGGACATTGATAACTTGGATTTTTCTAAGGCAATGGAGGGTTAAGTGACTTGCCCAAGGCCACAAGGTGTGCTATTGGGAATTGAACCTTAAGTCTCTTGGTTCCCAAGCCAGTGTTCTAACCACTAGCCTACTCCTCCACTCCAGTACTTATCTAACTTGCTTATCCTGCCAGTAGGGCCTTGCCTGACCTTTAATTCACAACTCAGATCAGCTGTTTGACCTGCTGGTGCTCTGCAAATTTCTGCATCATACTGGGAGAGATGCCAGTGGCAGGAAGAAGGGGGTTAGAGGAACTCCTGGCCTACAGTGCCATTGACTCCTCTTCTGTTATCAGCTGGGATCAAGTAACACAGTGTGAAGAGGGTTGGCGAGAAAATAGGTGATAGATGCCACCTATAAGCACTAGAATCAAACAAGAACACAGGCTCCTCTCCTCAAATGATCAAACAAATCCCCGACAGCAATAGTAAATGTTTTTGTTGGACAAGGAACCCCAGGCAAGAACTTCTTAACTGAAGGTTCACGTCCTTTTATTCAAAATGCAGTAAAACCTTTAAACAGCCAAAAAATCTTTTCATGAAGAAAGTGCTTAACTGAAACCACAGCACTTCAACACAGTTCATCGATAAAGGTGGAAAACGACACAGTCCTACGTTTCGGGTTAACAAACTTCAAAACCCTGCTTCAAGTTAATATCCACCAACGTGCGCATGGAAAGCTTGGTAGAAAGTAAGATCTTTAAACCCATGGCGTCTGATGTTTCCGGATATAGGATTACTGCTTAGCCGGCCAGGAGGTGAGAGCAACAACAATACTGACACCAAACTGCCAGCTAAAGAATGGTCAGAAAAGAGAGAAGGAAAGAGACATTTAAATTGATCACAACAAGTTGTACCAATCCTGTTGCAAATTTAAATCCTGTGGCATAACTGTATTCAGTCGAAAAATCCACTGTTGCTCGCACTTGTGTAGACGGGCGAGACGATTGTCCCCAGAAACAAAAGATGGTATATGATCAATCACACGCCAAGAAAAATTAATAAACTCCGGGGTGCATTGCACTGCATGCGAGACTGTCGGAGCTGAAAGGGCCCAAGTACAAATTCTTGATGCATGCTCTGTTAACCGCTTCTTGATGGGCCGGGAAGTACAGCCAACATATTTTAGACCACAGGGACACACAAGTAAATAAACCACGAAAGTAGAAGCACATGTGGTGGTGAAATGTTGGGCTGTCCAAATTCTGTTTGTGGTCGGATCCGTCCAGGTCTCACCATTCAGAGATGCCGAACAATATAAACAATGATTGCAGGGAAAATGGCCAATCCGTTCCAAAGATTTTTGAGAAAATGGAAAAGGATGGACCAATAAATCTCATAGGTTTTTCCCCCAGGTATATGCCACACAAAGTTGTTCGTCAAAACTGTGTAAGCGCAGAACATTCCAATGTTTTCGTAATATATCTTGCACTGTTGTACTTCTATTAGTAAAAGGCAAAACTCCCACAATTTTATCAGACGCAGGGAGGTCATGAGAAGCCAGGGGGGATGATAATAACCATTCCCTGTGGTTGTAGATGGCTCGTTTATAGGCCATACGAACCACAGCTTTAGGATACCCTATAGTATATAAGCGCTGACACAAGTCCCACGCATGGTACTTAAAATCTGCATTTGAAGAACAAATCCTTCGCAAGCGAAGGAACTGCCCAAACGGGAGCCCTCGTTTAAGGGATGACTGATGGAAACTAGTGAAATGCAATAAGGTGTTACGTTGGACTGGCTTCCGGTATAAGTTTGTAACTAAAGTCCCATCAAGAAGAGTGACAGCCACATCCAAAAATTCAATTGTATGTTTGTCAAACTTGAGAGTGAACTTGATATTCTCATCCACAGAATTAAGAAATTCTTGTCATATTGGAAATTTCATTCCAAAACCAATTTCAACAAAGTTAGAACAAATTGTTGCGGTAGGCGAGATGGCAGACCAAACATTTAATCCCGAGATGACTTTAGATGGTTTTGGAACAAAATTATTTCCAATATGACAAGAATTTTTATTTGCAAAAATTTGGAATTGCAATGGGTGCCACGGTGGGCCCCTCAGTGGCCACATTATTTATGGTTGAATTTGAGAAGTGCCATGTTTATTCATCCGTATTCTATTCTGAAGTGGTGCTATGGAAGAGGTTCTTGGATGATATTTTCATCATTTGGAAGGGCAGTGATCTTCAATTATTGGCATTTTTGGATTTTCTTAACTCTGTGGATGAGAATATCAAGTTCACTCTCAAGTTTGACAAACATACAATTGACTTTTTGGATGTGGCTGTCACTCTTCTTGATGGGACTTTAGTTACAACCTTATACCGGAAGCCAGTCCAACGTAACATCTTATTGCATTTCACTAGTTTCCATCAGTCATCCCTTAAACGAGGGCTCCCGTTTGGGCAGTTCCTTTGCTTGCGAAAGATCTGTTCTTCAAATGCAGATTTTAAGTACCATGCGTGGTACTTGTCAGCGCTTATATACTATAGGGTATCCTAAAGCTGTGGTTCATAGGGCCTATAAACGAGCCCTCTACAACCATAGGGAATGGTTATTATCCCCCCCGGCTTCTTATGACCCCCCCTGTGTCTGATAAAATTGTGGGAGTTTTGCCTTTTACTAATAGAAGTACATCAGTGCAAAATATATTGCGAAAACATTGGAATGTTCTGCGCTTACACAGTTGTTTTGCCAAACAACTTTGTGTGGCATATACCCGGGGGAAAAGCCTATGAGATTTATTGGTGCATCCTTTTCCACTTTCTCAAAAATCTTTGGAACGGATTGGTCATTATCTCCAGGAACAAGCAGGAATGAGTCTTCACATATGGGTACGTCGGTACCGACGGAGCCTGCGCGGGAACGCTCCCCAGCGTCCAATCATAAAGCTTTTGGGAGCATCCCTGAGCGCCTGCGTGCTGCCTTCCCGCCTTTCCAACTCTCTCCCCTCAGTTTTCGTTTTTCCGCGGAGCCGGCAGGACATCGTCCTGTCACCGCAGAAAATTCTTCTTTAATTCTTTTGTTTTCTCCCAGACATCACCGGTACCGCCGGTGTTTTTTTTCTTTTTCTGAAATTCAGGGAATATTTTCCCTCAGTTTTTTGTCTTAAATCTTTTTAGGCCTTCTAGGCTTGTCCATGTCCTTCATGGAACCGCCAGCCTCTTTCTCTAAGAAATGTTTAAGCTGTGGCGGTACAGCTTTATTTTTAGACTCCAAAAACTGGTGTCTAACCTGTTTGGGTCCTGACCGTTTTCCTCCAGAGCCCTCAGGCCACAGTATTGTGAGAAGAGATTTTCAACATCGAGTTTCCCTCGATGCCAGGTTCCCTTCCAGTGTCAGGGCACCCACCGTTTCTTCTTCTACACAGGATCAGGTAACCCTCAAACAGTCTGTTAAGACTAGCCAACCCTCGAGTGGTAGGTCTCATGCACAGCATGAAGACGGCTCCGGCCTTGCCCTCGAGGGTCCATTGGCTTCAAAACCCCGGCGGGAGTCTTCGGCCTCTAAAGCCTATGAGGGTTTTCAGGTTGTTCCTGGGGCTCACCCCTCACAGAACATACCTGAGCCATGCTCGGTGGTGGCATCCGCTTCGAGCGGTACCGATACCCCGGCATCGGCACTGGTGTTGGACGTTACACTCCTCACCAGGGATCGTCATCTGGCTTTCTCGGTACTTTCGGGACCAGTGGATACGCTCCAGATTGACTTTCCAGTATCGGTATCAACGCCGATACTACCACCGACGTCGGTACCCTCTAGACATGCATCGATAGACTCTCTTCCTTCGATGCCGAGTCTGGAATCGATCTCTAGTCTGGAAGACTGGGTACCGACACGTCTCGGTACCAATACTTACCGGTACCGAGGGTGATTACCAAAGGTGTTCGGTTACCTCGGTACCGATTGAGCTGCCACCGATGACTGCTCTGATGTCGGTGTCGCCTTCGATTCCGACAGTGCTACCGGTATCCGCAGTAGCATCGGGGCCAGCTCCTTCCATGCTTCTTTCACCAGGGTCGCTCCTTTCTATACCAAGTTTGGAGTCGATACCTGGCATGGATGATGCAGTACTGACTATCACAGGTCCTGACCTCCAGTACCAGCATCCATCCCTTAAGGATCCTTTTTTGCACCGTGCAGGATCTTATATTCCTATATACTCAAGTAGATCCTCCAGTGCCCAGGCTAGTTCTTCAGGTCTAGCCTGTCCAGGGACGGTTCCCTTTGGAGATTCTTCTTTTCAGAATTTCCTCCTGGATATGGCAAGATCTCTTGCTGTTCCTATCCCTGGCCATGATCCTACACAAGGCTCTGTTTCTACTGAAGCAAAGGAAAACATAATGCTTCCTTTACATCATTCCTTGCAGGATCTTCTAAGAATGTTGGAAGCACCTTTAAAGGTACCCTCACCTTCTAGAGCAACTGATCATCTGTATCAGGTGCCCCCCTCTCCACGGTTTCAAAAGACTCAACTTCCCCATCATTCCATTGTGGTGGAATCAGCAATGAGGAAGGTGAAAAGTAAGAAGCAGCACTCTTCTTACCCACCAGGTCGTGAGTCTAGGACACTAGATGCCTTTGGACGTCAAACCTTCCAGACATCCATGCTGTCAGCAAGGATTCTCTCATATATTTTTTATATGAGTCTATCTCTTCAGGAGGTCACAAAGAAATTATATCTTTTGACTCCTTTTCTTTCAGAGCCCAAGACTTCAGACTATTCCTTACTACTTAGTCATATTCAAAGTATCTCTTGGTTTCTTACTCGTGCTTCCCTAGACTCTTTTGAGTCTGTTAGCAGAACTTCTGCTATAGCCATAGGGGCACGACGTAGAGCCTGGCTTCAAGCTTCAGACTTAAACAAATGGGCACAACAAAGACTGGGTAATACTCCTTGCACTGGAGAAAATCTCTTCAATAAGGAGTCTTTACATCAGGTTGCTCAGTGGTCCACTGATTTCCCTGTTTCTGAAGGCTATCCTAAGCCTTCTCCTTCCCCAGTAGGTAGGAAATGCCCTACCAAACCTTCTTTCCCTAGGAGGAGAAGGTTTTACTCTTCTCCTGCCCATCATACAGATGTTCCCAAGCAGGGGACACATCGCCCTGGTCTGAAGAATCCAAACTCTCGCCAGGCTAAACAAACCCAGCAACCATAGGGTTCTGATTAATCTGTTTTCTGCCTCTTGGAGTTTACAACCTACAGTTGACTGACTTCTCAGCAGAGGTTTTTCACTGCTTTTCATTCAAAACTCTACACATGGATTCCTTTCCTCAGGACATCCAGTTGCTCTTAGGTATGCTGAGCTGTCAGGATATTCATGTCTGTGGGTCACAGGTTTCTCCTTTTCTTCCTGCCAAGAAGAGAGGTTTAACAACTATCCCATGATAGTTTTCTGTACCAACATGAATTTTTTCCTTCCACAGACTTACCATATGGTAAGTCACCCTTCAGCTCCTGTTTCTCTACCCTCTTATCCAGGGTTTCCCCTGTACGAGTGGTACCATACCACTGGAGGGCTTCTTTAGCCTTTCTAGTCTTTCTTTCCAGTCCAGTGTGGAGTTTTTTCTCTTGAGTAAACTCCCTCCTTTTGCCTGGGCAGCTCATCAGACAGGGACAGGAATTTCTTCTCTTGTTCTTTCTGTCCTTTCTGTTTTACACAGAAAGATTCTCTCTGCTGTCTTATTCAGCAGCTGCCCATGCAGGAGTTCCAGTGATTGGACTACTGGTACTTTTCCACAAGTTTCCAGTCTTGTCCTCCACTGCTTTCTGTCTGGCCTTAGTAGTGATTCCAAGACAGTGCATACATCTTTCTTGGATAATCCTTATCACTTCAGGCTTATCACACTATCTTCTATTCTTGCCATCTCCAATTCCTTTGGGTTTGGCTGCATAGTTGACGTGGCTGCTGGGTTTTTCCAACAGCCAGTTCTATCTCCCAATTCTCCTGCATAATGCTCTCTGCAATCCTACAGAGAAGCTTTCCACTATGGGCCCTTGCTAGAGAGCATGGGGTTTTTTCTCTGACTATCCTATATGGTTGAAAAAGGCTTCCTCAGTCATTCCTCATGACTGTGAAGGTTCTTCACACCCTACTATCTCCTTTTAAAATAAAGGACATAAGCCTTCTCTACGTGAAAGTCTAAAGAGTTGTCCAATTCCTACAGGGAATATGCTCTTTTTCCTTGCAGCTTGTCCTCATGGTATCCTAATCCTTCATGGACAGCACATATTTAACTAAAAAACGCATGATACCCCTTTTTGTGTCTCAAGTGGGTCAACCTGGTATCTCATCCTCTGCGTTTTCTGTCCATTTACCATGCTAGAGTTCTACAGGACTCAGGACTTGCTGTTTACAGACTGATGATATCCTCTGTTTTTTCACGCAACCATCCTGGTTATTTCACTGGATAGCATTCCTGCACCATCATAACCAGGGGGAATAGATTATCTATATATCTTCTCAAGTAGGTTCCACCTTCTTGTTATTGGATGAATCTTTCCTCTTCACATCTCCCATGTGAATGTTCTTATAGGCATATCTCTGCTTAATTGCAGACATTTATCTTTAGACCTATATATTCATATATGTATATATATCTATATACATCTCTATAGATACATATGTCTGTCAGCTGCGTGTGCATCTGTTATGCCCCTCTAGATCTCACTATAGACATATATATATCTATATATATATATATATATATATATCCATATATATATATATATATCTGTCGAGATGCTTCATTATAGGTAGATATGTATTTACATACTTATCTCTCTGTCTATGCTCATAAAGGTTTTACCTTCCTATATGTTCCTGACAGTGGACTTTGCACATGTTCATACTGTTCCACAGTATGTTTGGGGTATTATGCACACAGCCACTGCTGTGGTACTGACAGCTCCTGCCATAACCCTAGGTTTAGGTATCCCTTGAAGCTCCATGCTCCAATATCTTCCTACCTCTCACCACTTAGGAAAGACATGGTGGATCTTCAGTAGATCTGAGGTTTCAACTCCTCAGACATCTGTCCTTTCTTTGGGAATACGGGGTTTTTCCCATACCCCTTCTTCCCTCAAGGACTAGGCCAGTTTGTCCAAATCGGTCAGTCTTCCTCTTTTGCTCCTAACTGTGAGTAACTCTGTAGCCAAAAGAGTTTTCAGCTTTTTCCATAAAGCTTCCCACTAAAAACCTACCGTTTTTGTACTACCCCAGTTGAATCCTGGGGGTCACCTGTTACTTCCAGATTTTGACCTTCACCTTCACTTCAGTGAGGTCACCTTGAAGATTCCTCTACTGGATCCCCAGTAGACTCCATCAGCCTCTCTACTTCCTGCAATCCAGTAGGTGAGGTCCATATTGTGATTGTTCATTTCAATATATTTCATGATAATTATCATACATACAAGGACTCCTTGCCTATAGTCCTATCTTAGGTTAGCTGTTTTCTACAGCTCCTCTCTTTTTCAGCTCCTACCCTCCATCCTCGGGATGCCTGGCCATATGAGGTGTAGCATGTTTCAATTTCCAACATGCTAGGGCTCCAGGCATCTTAGCTTGGGAGTCCCCATATGTGAAGACTCATTCCTGCTTGTTCCTGGCGATAGCACAGTTACTTACCTGTAACAGGTGATCTCTGGGAACAGCAGGAATACGTCTTCACAACCAACCCACCCACCTCCCCTAGGAGTTGTATCTCTCTATCTTTCCTTTCCTCTCTCTCTCTCTTTGTCTCAGCTATAAAACTCAACTGAGGAGAGACAGTTGGAAAGGCGGGAAGGCAGCACGCAGGCACTGAGGGATGCTCCCAAAAGCTTTTTGATTGGACGCTGGGGAGCGTTCCCATGCAGGCTCCATCGGTACCGACGTACCCATATGTGAAGACTTATTCCTGCTGTTCCCAGAGATCACCTGTTACAGGTAAGTAACTGTGCTTTCCCTGTGATCATTGTGTATATTTGGCATCTTTGAATGGTGAGACCTGGATTGATCCGACCACAAACAGAATTTGGACAGCTCAACATTTTACCACATGTGATTCTACTTTTGTGGTTTATTTACTTGTGTGTCCCTTTGGTCTAAAATATGTGGGCTGTACTTCCCGGCCCATCAAGAAGCGGTTAACAGAGAATTCGTACTCGGACCCTTTCAGCTCCGATAGTCTCGCATGCAGTGCAATGCATCCCGGAGTTTATTAATTTTTCTTGGCGTGTGATTGATCATATACCATCTTTTGTTTCTGGGGACAATCGTCTCGCCCGTCTACACAAGTGCGAGCAACAGTGGATTTTTATGGTTGTTGCTCTCACCTCCTGGCCGGCTAAGCAGTAATCCTATATCTGGAAATGACATCAGACGCCATGGGTTTAAAGATCTTACTTTCTACCTAGCTTTCCATGTGCATGTTGGTGGATATTAACCTGAAGCAGGATTTTGAAGTTTGTTAACCCGAAACTCAGGACTGTGTAGTTTCCCACCTTTATCGATGAACTGTGTTGAAGCGCTGTGGTTTCAGTTAAGTACTTTCTTCATGAAAAGATTTTTTGGCAGTTTAAAGGTTTTACTGTATTTTGAATAAAAGGACGTAAACCTTCAGTTAAGAAGTTCTTGCCTGGGGTTCCTTGTCCGACAAAAACATTTACTATTGCTGTTGGGGATTTGTTTGATCATTTGAGGAGAGGAGCCTGTGTTCTTGTTTGATTCTATGTATTTGGGCGGCAGTGTTTCCTTTGCTCTGGGGTTTTGATTTGTTGGACTAAACTATAAGCACTAGACAGAGCCATTATTTGGTATGTAAAAGAACCAAGACTTAGAACACCCACCCAAGATTTTAATCATTAAAGCAATATTTAATGACCACTACCCTCCCCCTCCCCCCCCCCCCCACCCAACCCTTGCCAAGAATGATCCTGTTAAAACACTTAATTGGACATCAGACTCTTAAGTAATCAACTTTTTTACATTTTTTTTTTTTAATTTTGGTATCACCTCAGTAACCGCGAAATAACTTTTTCCTTCATTGCCAACTACCAGATACATTATGAAGTAATATAAAACCCTGCAAAAAGATCACTCATAGCCTTTTGCAAACCTTCATTACTCTAACAGCACTCAACCCTACATAGGAAAAGATAGTGTTTGCACCAGGTCCCAGAATACCAATGAACTTAATAATGAGAAAACAGAATGAGTCAGTGCCACAGATTTTTACACAAACTACATACAGTCAAACCTCGGTTTTCATTTGCCCCGGTTTTCATACGCTTCGGTTTTCAACGTCTTTTTTGACTGAGATTTTGTCTCGGTTTTCATGCATTGCTTCGGTTTTCAACGTCTTTTGACTGAGATTTTGTCCCGGTTCTCGTACATCGCCTCGGTTTTCGTAAAGTACAGTACTGTAAATACATACACCCTTGCGCTGTACA
This sequence comes from Ichthyophis bannanicus, assembly GCA_033557465.1. Lineage (NCBI taxonomy): Eukaryota > Metazoa > Chordata > Amphibia > Gymnophiona > Ichthyophiidae > Ichthyophis > Ichthyophis bannanicus. The sequence goes on from CM066046.1 coordinate 50,034,534, forward strand.
CCGGTCTGTATACACTGCCAGAACGCCCGCCCGGTCCCGGCAGCACTGCCCCCCGGACTCACCGATCGCCAGCATGATGAGAAGCGAAAGCCAGCTGAGCACGTAAATGAAACACATCCTCGAGCCTGGTCAGTCAGAGAGGCAAGGATTGCGCAGAGAGGAAGGCCCCGATCTCGTCCACCGCCTGCCCGTTCTCTGGAGCACCCCCTCAGGCTCGGAGGTAGCAGGGAAGAAAAGCTGTCAACGTAAGCAGGAGATGTTGCATGAATGTGGGAGGCAGTTCTCTCTCTTGCAGGGTACGTCTGAAGCTATATCATTAAGATTTTTTGCCATTCTGAAGCATTGAGCAGATAATGTAAAGGTATTTTAATGGACTGAATCCAATGTGATTCCGAAGAGAGCTGGGCACAGCAGCTTGTCAGGGGTGGCTAAGGCCAGATGTTAACATACTGTACTGTACAGTATTGTACTTAGCTTGCTTTCAGTGATGTTAAATGTTCATTTATCCATTTCATTAGTCATTTATATTTATTTCTCATTGTTTTCTGTATGTAAAAATATAGTTATTCTCTATAAAATGTATTTTTTGTGAATATTTTTGGGTGTCTGGAACGGATTAATTGGATTTACATTATTTCTTATAGGAAATATTGCTTCAGTTTTCATACGTTTCGGTTTTAGTCAGACTTTTTCGAACGGATTAATCATGAAAACCGAGGTTTGACTGTACTACCAAATCCCCTCTCCTTGGTCACGTATGCAAATACAGGCAGACTTACACCAAATACAGAATAAGGGACCACAAAAGGAAGTATACAGAACTAGTACCCTCAAGACGTCAGGCCCTGTATGCAGGGCCGGCGCTACTATTATGCAAACTAGGCGATCGCCTAGAGCATCTGCCCTCTGGCGGCAGCCCATTGTCTGTGCTCTTGCCCCTCTCGGGACTGGCAGCAGCGGCAATGGCCACAAACAGCACCACGATGCTTACCTTTAAACTTTGATACCGCGGGGCTGTTTGCTTCCACCCCTCCAATGCCGCCTTCCTGCTGCAAACAGGAAGTTGGTATTGGGCATCAGAGATGGAGCAGAAGCAAACAGCCCTGCGATACCAAAGTTTAAAGATAAGCACTGTAGGGCTCTTTGTGACCATTGCCACTGCTGCCTGTCCCATAGAGGGGTGGCAGCACTAAGCGGGTGCCAGAGACGGGGCACAAGGGACGAGGTTCAGCTAGAGTTCCTCTTCTCCTTGCACCGGCCCTGCCTGTATGAAGTGTAACACGGAGTATAGACACACAAATGCATTTCCTCCTCTACTGGTCAAAATGCAAACAGACACAGGGAGGTCCACAAATTGCCATACTTTTAAGTTGTATATAATTTCAGTGTAATTTTACATTTTCTTTAGGTGGTTCATTTGTGAAGTTTACAGCTTTTTTTTCTTTTCTGCATCAATTATCTAAAATGTCAAGACATTTGGGGGCAAAAACAATAACAGAATTCCAAAAGGTGTGGGACAGACATGGAGGACCCCTTTCTAGCAAGTGGATAGGATCAAAGCTAGCTTAAATTACCTCCCTCTATTTTTTTTGAAGTGGTCAAGTTATTTGCACGAACTGCAGGTACATTCCTAAACAAAGGCATGGGAAGGGGTAATCTGCACAAAGCAGTGGGTATGACCCTAAACAAATGCGCAGAGGGGAATAGTCTGCATAGAGCAGTGAGTACAGCCCTTGCCACTTGACTGGGCAGATTAGATGGATCATGCAGGTTTTTTTATCTGTCATCATTTACTAGGCAGAGATGCACTTTTGCTAAAGATGACATAATCTAATTTACTACATTCAAAATAAAATGCATTTTTTCTACATTTGTTTGGACATTTATTTTCCAATTGTGTTTGTCCCAGTCTATTTTCTGCTTTTATCTGGATGTCTTCTCTTAACTTTCTTTTCAGTGTTCCTTGTCGATTTTTTCAGATCTCCTCCTGTCTTCTTCCATTCCTCCCCAAATCTCTCTTAGATAATGATCTTTCCATTTCAGTAGATTGCTCCATATCTCTTTTATGCTTCTTGATAAACTAAAATGTCAGCACGCCTTCTAACTTTCCAGTCCTCAATCTCCCTCTCTTAATCTTCCCCTCCCCCCACCAGCTTTTCATCTACTTTCATCTTCCCCTAGATCAGGGGTGGGCAACTCCGGTCCTGGAGAGCCGCAGACCAGTCAGGTTTTCATGATGTCCCTAATGAATATTCATGAGATCTATTTGCATCCACTGCCTTCCATTGTATGGAAATAGGTCCATGAATATTCATTAGGGACATCATGAAAACCTGACTGGTTTGCGGCTCTCCAGGACTGGAGTTGCCCACCCCTGCACTAGATCATTTCCCTTCCCTCCTTCTCCTTAGTCGCTTTCTCCCAGCCTCTGCATCAGCCCCCTTCTTCTACCTCCAGCATCAGCTCCTTCAACCATCTTCAGCCCCTGCATCTGCACCTAACTCCCTTCTCTAGACCCCCCTGCATTAGAGTCCTCTTCAAGACCCAAGCCCCCTGTCTAGTCTCCTCCCTCCTTTCCATATCCAGCATCTTTTGTCTGTTTTCCTATTCCTCACTTCTCCTGTGTCTAGCATCTTCTGCCTTTTTCTATTCCCCACTGCCCCAACCCCCTGTATCCAGCATCTCTCCCTCTGTTTTCCCTCTAACCAACCTCCTTTGCTGCGGCCCCTTCAATGCACTGGATCCATGGCAGAGATAGCAATAAAAGAAAGGGAAGGAAGCTCCACAGAGCCTTTGAGATTCTGCACTTTTGAAGGCCCTGCCACATATTGCCTATTCTTGACATGTACTTCTATTGCTCTGGGGGCAAGACACATCAGGATCTTTGAGAGCACTGAAGTTCACATGTTCTGCAGCAGCAAGAGGGAGGGAGATTTGGATGGGTCAGCTAAGCCCGTGTGGCTCACCCCATTCCAAAGCCATCTCCAGCATCCTCCCCCCATATATCACTGTTTAGTTTATTTCAGCATTTGATGTACTGCCCTATGCAATTAACGTCTGAGCATTATACAGCAAAAATGTATTTAAAAGCAAAAAAAAGAGGGGAAAAAGACTAACACAGACAAACATATATCCAAGACACTTAACAGAAGGGGATTACAATATTTCTGCTGAAAGGATAGAACAAAAGGAGAGCGTATAAATAATCACAACAAATAGACTTAACCTTCTGCTGCATCCACCTCCCCAGACGTCTGAGCAAAACCGTGGGGTTTTAAACAGTTCTTAAACTTGTTCTAGTAGCTTGCAGTCCTTAGGTGGGGGGGAAGGGTATTCCATAGGGACAGTGCCAAGTTTAAAAAATGATGCCTTACAAATCCCTGCACAGTGAGCTTGAGACACTGCTATAAGGTAGCAGAGATTTGTGGAGCTGAATGAGTTGGTCTAGTTGACACAACAGGGACAAGATATTTTGCGAGGTAGGCAGGAAAGCCAGAATAGAAGGCTTTATGACAGAGCAGTAGTAATTTCAGTAAAATAATAAAGGTGGCAGGAAGTCAATGTTTGGCTACCAGCAAAGGAGTAACATGGTCATATTTCTTTGCTGACTGTAGAGTTTCTTCGCTGTATATTCTATATATTTTGTAGCAACCTCTTGATACTACTATACAAGATTTTATCGTAATCTAGGCAACACATCATGGAAGGCATCAGTGATGGCCTTTAGGCAGGAACAACTTTTCAAGGGCCAAAAATCAAGATCTAACTACTGAGTTAATCTGGGTATCAAACCTTAATCTTGAGTTGAAAAAGCAACCGAGAATTTTCAGTGCATTCCAACAAAGGCAAAAGGACACACAAAAGTACTGGTGCAAGAAGGGAACTTTGAAAATGGTCCAAAGCATACCAGGTAGAACATCTAGCTAGATTAAGTTTAAGCTTATCTAACAGCCAAGAGGAAACCGCTTCCAAACAACTGTTAAGAGCTGTTCAATCTGGATTCTTGCCAATGATATCCAATAGGTTTTCTACAATGATCATTGGCAAAGTAGTAGCCTGAGACATCCTGGATGCATCTAAAGTATTAGCAGACATGTGACTGTTTCTTCTGTAGAATGTATCACATGATCAGGAAATGCATCATTTTGTTTAGGATGTAGTCGATCCCAGATATGTACTGAATTTTGTGATTTTTTTTTTTCTATTCCACTTATTACCATATTCTAAGCAGATTCCGATAAGCATAGAGATTAATAGCACAAACAGAATAAACCTGTAAATGAGCTCAAATCTATATTTCTAAAGCTTCCATCATAATATTGAATCTTCTAATCAAAATGATCAATCACCTATCAGAATCCCTCTATGAAACGAAGGCTACTTAACTAATGCCTGACTAATCATGACCATCTTTAAATCACTAGATTTTTATTATGGATCACAATATTTTAGAATGTAGAGTGCTCTGTTTTCTTGAAATTAATGGTAAGATTTGCTAGTGGAGGAATTCAGAAACAAAATGGAAGCATTTCCTATTAAGGTGCTTATTTACTGAGCTGTGTTAGCTGTTAATGTGGCAATAAAAGCATGTTAAGAGCTAATGTGGGTCTTTAACAGTTTATCATTGTTTTATGCTGCATTTACAGGTAAGGTGGCATTAGTGTGTAGAATAAATAAGGATTGTTCTTTACAGTTAATGGGGCGGTAGTTACTGCACATAAACAGTTAATGTAGCAAGTAATATGGTGCCTCATTGGGAGTGGTGGAGCAACAGCCTAGTGAGAACATAAGAACAAAAGCAATGCCATACTGGGTCAGACCAAGCTCCATCAAGCCCAGTATCCTGTTTCCAGCAGTGGCCAATCCAGGTCACAGGTACCTGGCAGGTTCCCAGAAAGGCACACAGGTGCCACAATGCTTCTCCCGCAGCAAGCAGTAAATTTCCCAGGTCCTCTTTAAAAAAAAAAATGGTTTATAGACCTTTCCTCCAGGAACTTGTCCAAACTTTTTTTTAAACCCAGCTACACTGACAGTTTTTTACTACATCCACTGGTAACAAATTCCAGAGTTTGATTACACATTGAGTGAAAAAATATTTTCTCCTCTTAGTCTTAAATGGGTTACATTGCGTGTCCCCTAGTCTTTCTACTTTTTGATGTCATAAACAATCTGTCTGTTTACCTGCTCCACTCTATTCATTAATTTATAGACCTCTATCATATCTCCCCTCAGCCGTCTGTTTTCCAAGTTGAAGATCCCCTGACCTTTTAAGCCTTTCCTCATTAGGGGTATCCTTCCATCCCCTTTACCATTTTAGCGGCTGTTCTCTGTACTATTTCTAATTCTACTATATCCTTTTAAAGAGACGGCAACCAGAATTGCACACAGTATTCAAGGTGCGGTCACACCATGGGATGATAGAGGCATTATGATGTCATCCTTTGTTTTATTCTCCATTTCTTTCCTTATGATTCCTAGCATTCTATTTGCACACTGGGCAGAGGGTTTCAACATATTATCCACGATGACGCCTAAATCCTTTTCCTGGGTGGTAGTTCCTAATTTGGAACCCTGCATCATGTAACCATTGTTTTGGGAGGTTCTTTCTTGGGTGCATAACTTTGTACTTGTCCACATTAAATTTAATCTGCCATCTGGACGTCCAGTTTTCCAGTTTATCAAAGTCCTCTTGCAATTTTTCACAATCCCCTTGTGTTTTAATAACTTTGAATAATTTTGTGTCATCTGCAAATTTGACTCTCACTCATTATTCCTATTTTCAGGTCATTTATGAATATTAAAAAGCAGCTGGCCCAGCACAGATCCCTGGGGTACTCTACTATTCACTTTTCTCCATTGAGAAAACTGGCCATTTATCCCTTCTCTCTACTTTCTTTTAGCCAGTTCTTGATCCACAATAGTAACATAGTATATGATGGCAAATAAAGACCAGTATGGTCAATCTAGTCTGCCCATCAAGGCGGCAAGAGTAGTTGCACTTCCCATTCCGTGCAGGTCACCTCTCCCCATGCCTTTGTTTAGAGGTGTACCCACTGCTCCATGTAGGCCACCCCTATTTTTCAGATATAAGAGACAGTTATGCTTATTTTGATTTTATCCTGTTGCTACAAAGGGATCCACTATGTCTGTCCCATGCCATTTTGAATTCTGTCACTGTGTTTGCCCCGACCACTTCCATTGGGAGGGCATTCCAAGCATCCACCACCCATCATTGAAAAAGTATTTCCTGACATTGCCTTTCAGTTTACCCCCTTGCAACTTCATGTTATGCCCTCTAGTTTTACAGCTTCCCCATCTTTGGAAGAGGCTTGTTTGTCCATTAATACTCTTTTAAGTATTTAAAGGTCTGAATCATATCTCACCTCTCCCTCCTCTCCTCCAGCATGTACATATTTAGGTCTTCAAGTCTCTTCTCATAAGTCTTATGATGCAGGCTCCAAATCATTTTGGTCGCCTTCCTCTGAACCACTTCTAGCCTTTTTTTATCCTTTGCAAGATATGGACTCCAAAACGGACACTAGTGATTGTACAGTGGCATTAGTACCTCTTCCTTTCTGCTGGTAATTCCTCTCTCTATGCAATCCAGCATCTTTCTGGCTTTTGCTACTGCCTTGTCACACTGTTTCGTCACCTTGAGATCATCAGAAACAATCACACCGAGGTCTTTCTCCTGGTCCTTGCACATCAGTCTCTCACCCCCTATCGCATACAATTCCCTTGGATTTCTGCTTCCCAAGTGCATTGCACTGCACTTCTTCACATTAAATCTTAACTGCCAAGCATTAGACCATTCTTCCAGCTTTTGTAGATTCCTCATGTTCACCACTCCCTGAGGGGAGTTCACTCTATTACAAATTTTGGTGTCATCTGCAAAAAGACAGACTTTTCCATTCCCTTCGGCAATATCACTAACGAATATATTGAACAGTACCGGTCCCAAGACTGAACCCTGGGGCACACCACTAATCATCTTCCTTTCATCCAAGTAAGTTCTGTTTACCATCACCTTCTGTCATCTGTCAATCAACCAATTTCTGATCCAGTTATATAAGAACATAAGATATGCCATACTGGGTCAGACCAAGGTCCATCAAGCCCAGTATCCTGTTTCCAACAGTAGCCAATCTAGGTTATATGTACCTAGCAGCTTCCCCAAAAGACACAGGTTCCACAATGCTTGTACAGGGTCAAGCATTGATATCCTGGGTCCCTTCTTAATGGTTCATGGACCTTTCCTCCAGGAACTTGTCCAAACCTTTTTTAAACCCAACTACACTAACAGCCTTTACTACATCCTCCGGTAGCAAATTCCGAGTGAAAAAATATTGACGTTGAGTGAAAACGTTGAGTGAAAAAATATTTTCTTTTATTAGTCTTAAATAGCTTACCCTGTAGCTTCATTGCATGTCCCCTAGTCTTTCTATATTCTGATAACGTAAACAATTGATCTACGTTTACCCGTTCCACTCCTTTCATTAATTTATAAACTTCTATCATATCGCCCCTCAGCCGTCTCTTTTCCAGGTTAAAGAGCCCTAACCTTTTTAGCCTTTCTTCATAGGAGTATCCTTCCATCCCCTTTACCATTTTGGTGGCTCTTCTCTGAACCTTTTCTAATAACGCTATATCCTTTTTAAGATACAACGACCAGAATTGCACACAATATTCAAGGTGCGGTCTCACCATGGAACGATATAGAGGCATTATAATATCTCTTGTTTTATTTTCCATTCCTTTCCTTATGATACCTAGCATTCTATTTGCTTTCTTGGCCGACGCTGCACACTGGACCGAGGGTTTTAACATGTTATCCACAATGATGCCTAAATCTTTTTCCTGGGTGGTGGTTCCTAATGTGGAACCTTGCATCGTGTAACCATAGTTTGGGTTGTTCTTCCCTAGGTGCATAACTTTTCACTTGTCCACATTAAATTTCATCTGCCATTTTGATGCCCAGTCTTCCAATTTATCAAGATCCTCTTGCAATTTTCCACAATCCTCATGGGTTTTAACAACTTTAAATAGTTTTGTCTCATCTGCAAATTTGATAACCTCACTCGTTATTCCCCTTTCCAGGTCATTTATGAATATGTCAAAAAGCAGAGGACCCAGCACAGATCCCTGGGGTACACCACTATTCACCTTTCTCCATTGGGAAAATTGGCCATTTAGCCCTACCCTCTGCTTTCTATCTTTTAACCAGTTCCTGATCCATAATAGTACACTGCCTCCTATCCCATGACTCTTTAGTTTTGCCAAAAATCTCTGATGAGGGACCTTGTCAAAGGCTTTCTGAAGGTCCAGATAGACTATATCAACCGACTCACCTTTGTCCGCCTGTTCACACCTTCAAAAAAACATAACAGATTAGTAAGACAAGATCTTCCTTGTCTAAAGCCATGTTGGCTGTCTCCCATTAGGCCATGACTATCTGCATGCTGAGTAATTTTATTCTTTATGATGGTTTCTACCATTTTTCCCGGTACTTACGGCAGGCTCACCAGTCTGCAGTTTCCCAGATCACCCCTGGAACCCTTTTTAAAAATTGGCGTTACATTGGCGATCCTCCAATCTTCAGGTATTACAGATGATTTTAATGAAAATTCACAGATTACTAATAGCAAGTCTGCAATCTCATATGTCAGTTCTTTCAACACCCTTGGATGTATTCCATCCAGCCCAGGTGATTTGCTACTCTTCAGTTTATCTAATAGTTGTAAGACATCTTCCCGATGTATCGATATTTCCTTCAATTCTTCCGCACCTTTAAATACCACTTCAGTCATGGGTAACATCCCTACATCTTCCTCAGTAAAGACCGAAGCAAAGAATTCATTCAGTCTCTCCGCTATTGCCTTGTCGCCTCTTAGTGCCCCTTTAACCCCTCTATCTATGGACCAACTGACACTCTCTCAGGTTTTTTGCTGCAAATGTACTTGAAAAAGTCTTTATTTCACGTTTTTTTGCTTCCACAGCAAGCTTCTTCTCAAATTCTCCCTTTGCCTGCCTTATCAATACCTTGCATTTGACTTGCCAGTGCTTGTGCTGTTTCCAGGTTTCATCGTTTGGCTCTTTTTTCCATTTCCTGAAAGATGCTATTTTGGTAACAGCCTCCCTGACCTCACCTTTAAACCATGCCTGCAGTTTTTTGGACTTCCACTTTTCTTAAAGCGTGGAATACAGCTGGTCTGGGCTTCCAAGATAGTATTTTTAGGGATATTCGACATGCTATCTCCGTTGGTGAGCACTAAATCCAGCACGGAGCTATCCCGGGTCAGTTCATCACCATTTGTTTAAGTAACGCATCTTTGAAGACATCCACAGTTGAACACTCCAGTCCACATCGGGTAGATTAAAGTCACCCAATATGATCACTTCCCCCTTCTTGGCTATCTTTGCAATATCAATCAATTCGCTATCCATTTCTTTGGTTTGAGTTGGAGGCCTTTAGACCACACCAGTATGGATGACAGTGCCATCTCCTTTCTAACACGTCCCCTGCATTTGAGCAGCTTTAATATTGCTTTTGACATACAGGGGCTATTCCTTCTCCTTTTCTTCCCTCTCTATCTCTTCTAAATAGATTATAGCCAGCTATGGCTATATCCCATTCATGTGACCACTTAAACCATGTTTCTGTAATGGCCACAATGTCCAAGCCAATTTCCACCATTAGGGCTTCCAGATCAGGAACTTTGTTGTCTAGGCTTTGTGCATTTGTACTCACTGCTTTTCAGCATTTGTTGAATGCCTTGCCAATGATGTGGTGTTCAAAAGTGTGTCTGTTTCCAATGTTCTTCTTTTGCAGGGAGTGATGTACTGAACTTGTCCTTCTCCATCCGTTACCCCCTTTCCCTAGTTTAAATGCTTGTCCACATAATGCCTCCTATCCCATGACTCTTTAATTTTGCCAAGAGTCTCATGAGGGACCTTGTCAAAGGCTTTCTGAAAATCCAGATGCACTATGGGCCCGATTCAGACATGCGAGTAGCAGGGCTGCATGTCCCGGAATACGTGCAGCCCCGCTATGCTGCCTTACTCCCTTCATGCACTGAGCACCTGTGTGGGTAGAGCTGGATTGCGGCAGGGAGCAGGGGTGGGCCAATGCGCCAGGGTATACAGGGCCTATTCAGGTCATGGCCCTGTACGTTTGGCGGGTGGGGAGATGAAATAAGGCGTGACAAAGGTGGAGATTGGGCCCAGAAGCTGCCCCGAAGGCAGGGATCAACTGCAGGGGGGTCCCCTCTGCCTGCTTTTAGCCCTAGCAGGCCCCGCTGGGCCGTCTCTGTGCCTGATTATGCAGCCGCAGAATCGGGTATGATCCGGGACCGTCCTGTTCCTGGACGACTAGAATGTGCCCCTTCCTGAATTGGGCTCCACATCAACCTTGTCTACCTGTTTATTTCAAACTTCAAAAAAATATAATAGATTAGTAAGACAAGATCTTTCTTGGCGAAAATCATGTAGACTTTCTCCCATTAAACCATGACTATCTACATGCAATTTTATTTTTTATAATAGTTTCTACTAGTTTGCCTGGTACTGATGTCAGGCTCACCGGTCTGTAGTTTCCCGGATCACCCCGCCATGAAAACCCAGTGGATAGTCACAACAGAACAAATTGCACTATGGAAATATAGGCCATGTGGTCTTTTTCTGTTGTCATTTTTCTATCTAGTCTGTCCTTCCATATCAACTACTACAACAGTCCCCTTTTTTCCTTTAGAGATCTCTGTTTGTGTCCCATGTTTTTTGAATTCAAATACTGTCCTCATCTCTACCACCTCCACCGGGAGACTATTCCACGGATTCACCACTCTTTCCATAAAGAAATATTTCCGCATATCACTCATGAATCTATCCCCTTTCAACCTCATCTCATCTCCCCTCGTAGCAGAACTTGCTTCCAATCGAACGAGGCTCTCCTGAGCATTTATGCCACGGAGGTATTTAAACATCTCAATCATATCACCTCTATCCCGCCTTTCCTCTAAAGTGTACATATTAAGATTCTTAAGTCTGTCCTCATATGCTTTATAATGAAGACCACTAACCATTTTAGTAGCCACTGTACTGACTCCATCCTGCTTATATCCTTTTGAAGGTGCGAACTCCAGAATTGCACACAATACTCCAAATGAGGTTGCACCAAAGATTTATACAGAGGCACTATCGCCTCCTTTTTTTCTGCTAGCCATTCCTCTCCGTATGCACCCAAGCATCCTTCTAGCTTTTGCTGTCGCCTTTTCTACCTGTTTAACTACTTTACGATAAAACAACCATACCTAAGTCCCACTCTTCTTTAGTGAACAAAAGTACTTCACCCCCTATACTATATTGCTCCCTTGGATTGCTGCAGCCCAAATGCATGACCTTGCATTTTTTAACATTAAATCCCAGCTGCCAAATTCTAGACCCAGGGGTGGGCAACTCCGGTTCTGGAGAGACGCAGACCAGTTAGGTTTTCATGATGTCCGTAATGAATATTCATGAGATCTATTTGCATCCACGGCCTTCCATTGTATGGGAATAGGTCCATGAATATTCATTAGGGACATCATGAAAACCTGACTGGTCTGCGTCTCTCCAGGACCGGAGTTGCCCACCCCTGTTCTAGACCATTCTTCAAGCTTAGCTAGATCCCTCCTCATGTTATCTACACCTTCCTGGGTGTCTACTCTGTTGCAGGTTTTGGTATTATCTGCAAAGAGGCAAAACTTACCCAACAGCCCTTCCGCTATATCACTAACAAAGATGTTAAAAAGAATCGGACCAAGGACAGATCCTGGGGCACACCACTGGTAACTTCCTTCTCAGAGTGAGCTCCATTTACCTGTACCCTTTGTTGCCTCCCACTCAATCAGTTTCTAACCCAAGCAGTAACTTTAGGGTCCATCCCTAGGGTGCTCAGTTTGTTTATAAGTTGCCCGTGAGGAACGGTTTCAAAGGCTTTACTGAAATCTAAATACACCACATCTAGGGCTCTCCCTCTGTCCAACTCCTTGGTCACCCAGTAAAAGAAATGAATCAGATTTGTCTGACAAGAGCTGCCTCCGGTAAATCCATGCTGCCTCAGATCTTGTAATCCACTAGAAACCTCACTATTTTCTCTTTCAGCAGCATTTCCAATAATTTACTCACCACTGAGGTTAAACTCACCAGCCTGTAGTTTTCAATCACATCCTTACTTCTGCTTTTGTGTAGAGGCACCACATGAGCCTCTCTCCAGTCCTTTGGCATGACTCCCGACTCCGAGGCATTGAAAAGGTCAGTCAGTGGAGCTGCTAGAACGTCCCCAAGTTCCCTCAGTATTCTAGGGTGTATCCCATCTGGTCCCATCGCTTTGTCTACTTTGTTTAGCTAGTTTCTCAGGAAGACAGTCTTCTGAAAATTGTTCAAAATGCCCCTCACTTCTGTTCCTGTTTGTGGGTGTGCTAAAAGATGAAACCCCCAGATCGGAAGGCACTCAACTGGCTACTGGGAAGGAACTGAAGACTTTTCAGAGTAAAGCTAGCATTTATAATGTTGTTGGATCAAAGCCCTTGGGACGTCTGACTGATGATGTTGCTACACATGAAATGAGTCAGAAGCTGCAAAGATGTCTGATATATTGGGTCATGAAACGTACAAAGCATGAACCAAGGGAAGTTGGAGGTGGTCAAGAATGATATGGAATGTGTACAACTTGATCTGTTGGATGTCAGATAACTGAAATGGACTGGCATCAGGCACTTTGCATCAGATGATCATATGGCCTACTATGCTGGAAATGAAAGACAAAGAAGAAATGGTGTTTCATTTATAATTAAGAAGAAACTTGCAAGAACTGTATTGAAATACAATGCAGTCAGCGAACACTTAATTTCTGTTAGTCTACGCAGAGTGCCCATCAACACAACTATAATTCAAGTATATGCCTCAACAGCTGCAGAAGAGGATGAAATTGAGTTCTGTCAATTTCAGTTGTACTTGTTCATAGAACATGCAAACAGGTTATCCTGAAAGTCATGGGTGACTGGAATGCAAAAGTTGGCAACTAAGAAGGCAAAATGGTTGGAAAATATGGACTTGGCAATAAAAATAAAGCTGGAGAAAGACTAATAGAATTCTGCAAGACCAATGATCTTTTCATCACCAACACCTTCTAGCAACACTAGCACCAACTGTACACATGGACTTCACCCAGAGGATTGTAGAAAAAATCAAATTGACTACATCTGTGGAAGTCAATGATGGAAAAGCTGTATAACATAAACAAAGACGAAACCTCGAGCTGTGGTACAGATCACCAACTACTATTATGCAAACTCAAGCTAAAGTTGGAAAAGAGCAAGCCATTCATGAATGTAGCAAAGTATGACCTTGAGAATATATCACTGGAATTTAGAGTGCCTGCAAAATCAATTTTCATCTTTAGATACAAATGACAGAGCTCCAGAAGAGTTATGGGATGACATCAAGAAGGTTGTGTTGGAAGAAAACGAGAAGTCTCTACAAAAGGTGAAAAAGCAAAAACAGCCAAAATGGATTATCGAAGAAACTCCGGAAAATTGCCCAGAAAAGCATAAAAGCTAAAGCTAGAGGAGAAAGAGGCAATCTCAGAACTCAACAGAGATCTCCAATGTGCAGCAAGACAAGAAGTACTACAATGACGCATGCAAGGAAATAGAAGCAGAATCTATTAGATGAAGAACAAGATTAGCTTTCCTAAAGCTATGAGAATTAAAGAAAAAATTCCAGCCTTGATTTGGAATGTTAAAAGATGCTCAAGGGTCTGTTGAATGATGCTGAAAAGATCAAAAAACTTAAAACGCACCTGTTCACCTCACACTACGGATCTCTGTCAAACACACCTTCCCAACTAGAAAATGGATAATATAATGCCAGTCCTCATAAGCCAAATCGGTCTTGACATAGGATTTGAAACCCAAATGCTTATATATTACGACTCAAGCATGTCTCACAGCTGTATATAGTTTTCTCTTTGTTACCTGTAAACAGTTCATTATGTTCCAAGTAATGTAATTTAAGTTGTTATGGTTTAAAGCTGTTCCATGTAATGTAATATAAGTTGTTATGGTTTTAAGTTCTCTGTATTAACAGACGTTGACCTGTTATAATGTTGTTCCATGTAAACCGCACCTGATCTTTGGAAGGTGCGGTATATAAGAAACTGTTAAATTAAATTAATTAAATCAAGAAAAGGTGGAAAGAATATACAGAGTTTTTATATGAAGGAAGATCAAATGGACCAACAGCCGTTTCAACCTGTACCTTATGATCCGGAACCATTGGTGATGGAAAAAAGGTTGAAGCAGCATTGAAAGCCTTATCAAAGAACAAAATTATATAAGTATGGATATCATTCTGTTATCATTACAATTGTAAATAGTTAATACTGTTATCCAAGTTAAGCTACCTGTAATATGTATCACGGTGTTAACCCCCGCCGTAAATACCTCATGTTCCATGTAAACCGCGCTGATGTTGAAGAGCGCGGTATATAAGCGAATTAAATAAAAATAATAAATAAAAACACCAGGTATTGATGGCATTCGCCTCATAGAAGTATTACAGCAATCTGATGCAGCTGTTACCATGCTTACAAGTCTGCCAGGAAATTTGGAAGACAACATCATGGCCAACTGACTGGAAAAGATCTGTGTTTATACCAATACTAAAGAAAGATGGTCCATCTGACTGGAAATTATCACACAATCACTCTGATCCCACAGGCCATCAAGATTATTCAACAAAGGCTACAACCTTACCTGGAATAAGAACTACCTGAACATAAGAACATAAGATATGCCATACTGGGTCAGACCAAGGTCCATCAAGCCCAGTATTCTGTTTCCAACAGTGGCCAATGCAGGTCATATGTACCTAGCAGTTTCCCCAAGAGAGACAAATTCCACAATGCTTGTACTGGGTCAAGCATTGATATCTTTGGTCACTTCTTAATAATGGCTTATGGACCTTTCCTCCAGGAACTTGTCCAAACCTTTTTTAAACCCAGCTACACTAACAGCCTTTACTACATCCTCCGGTAACAAATTCCAGAGTTTGATTACACGTTGAGTAAAAAAATATTTTCTTTTATTAGTCTTAAATAGTTTACCCTGTAGCTTCATTGCATGTCCCCTAGTCTTTCTATATTCTGATAACGTAAACAATCAATCTACATTTACCCGTTCCACTCCGTTCATTAATTTATAGACTTCTGTCATATCTCCCTTCAGCCATCTCTTTTCCAGGTTAAAGAGCCCTAACCTTTTTAGCCTTTCTTCATAGGAGTATCCTTCCATCCCCTTTACCATTTTGGTGGCTCTTCTCTAAACCTTTTCTGAAATCGCTATATCCTTTTTAAGATACGGTGACCAGAATTGCACACAATATTCAAGGTGCGGTCTCACCATGGAACGATATAGAGGCATTATAATATCTTTTGTTTTATTTTCCATTCCTTTCCTTATCATACCTAGCATTCTATTTGCTCTCTTGGCCGCCGCTGCACACTGGGCCGAGGGTTTTAACATAGTATCCACAATGATGCCTAAATCTTTTTCCTGGGTGGTGGTTCCTAATGTGGAACCTTGCATCGTGTAACCATAGTTTGGGTGGTTCTTCCCTAGGTGCATAACCTTGCACTTGTCCACATTAAATTTCATCTGCCATTTTGATGCCCAGTCTTCCAATTTATCAAGATCCTCTTGCAATTTTTCACAATCCTCTTGGGTTTTAACAACTTTAAATAGTTTTGTGTCATCTGCAAATTTGATCACCTCACTCGTTATTCCACTTTCCAGGTCATTTATGAATATGTCAAAAAGCAGCGGACCCAGCACAGATCCCTGGGGTACACCACTATTCACCTTTCTCCATTGGGAAAATTGGCCATTTAGCCCTACCCTCTGCTTTCTATCTTTTAACCAGTTCCTGATCCACAATAGTACACTGCCTCCTATCCCATGACTCTTTAGTTTTGCCAAACGTTTCTGATGAGGGACCTTGTCAAAGGTTTTCTGAAAGTCCAGATACACAATATCAACCGACTCACCTTTGTCCACCTGTTTATTCACTCCTTCAAAAAAACATAACAGATTAGTAAGACAAGATCTTCCTTGTCTAAAGCCATATTGGCTTTAGACAATACTGTGTGCAATTCTGGTCGCCGTACCTTAAAAAGGATATAGCGATTTTAGAAAAGGTACAGAGAAGAGCCACCAAAATGGTAAAGGGGATGGAAGGATACTCCTATGAAGAAAGGCTAAAAAGGTTAGGGCTCTTTAACCTGGAAAAGAGACTGCTGAGGGGAGATATGATAGAAGTCTATAAATTAATGAACGGAGTGGAACGGGTAAACGTAGATCGATTGTTTACCTTATCAGAATATAGAAAGACTAGGGGACATGCAATGAAGCTACAGGGTAAACTATTTAAGACTAATAAAAGAAAATATTTTTTCACTCAACGTGTAATCAAACTCTGGAATTTGTTACCGGAGGATGTAGTAAAGGCTGTTAGTGTAGCTGGGTTTAAAAAAGGTTTGGACAAGTTCCTGGAGGAAAGGTCCATAAACCATTATTAAGAAGTGACCGAAGATATCAATGCTTGACCCAGTACAAGCATTGTGGAACTTGTGTCTCTTGGGGAAACTGCTAGGTACATATGACCTAGATTGGCCACTGTTGGAAACAGAATACTGGGCTTGATGGACCTTGGTCTGACCCAGTATGGCATATCTTATGTTCTTATGGCTGTCTCCCATTAGGTTGTGACTATCTACATGCTGAGTAATTTTATTCTTTATGATGGTTTCTACCATTTTTCCTGGTACTGACGTCAGGCTCACCGGTCTGTGGTTTCCCAGATCACCCCTGGAACCCTTTTTAAAAATTGGTGTTACATTGGCGATCCTCCAATCTTCGGGTATTAGAGACGATTTTAATGATAGTTCACAGATTACTAATAGCAGGTCTGCAATCTCATATTTCAGTTCTTTCAACACCCTTGGATGTATACCATCCAGCCCAGGTGATTTGCTACTCTTCAGTTTATCTAATAGTTGTAAGACATCTTCCCGATGTATCGATATTTCCTTCAATTTTTCCGCACCTTTAAATACCACTTCAGTCATGGGTAACATCCCTACATCTTCCTCAGTAAAGACCGAAGCAAAGAATTCATTCAGTCTCTCCGCTATCGCCTTGTCGCCTCTTAGTACTTCTTTAACCCCTTTATCATCTAATGGACCAACTGACTCTCTCACAGGTTTTTTGCTACGAATGTACTTGAAAAGGTCTTTATTTCGCGTTTTTGCTTCCGCAGCAAGCTTCTTCTCAAATTCTCTCTTTGCCTGCCTTATCAATGCCTTGCATTTGACTTGCCAGTGCTTGTGCTGTTTCCAGGTTTCGTCGTTTGTCTCTTTTTTCCATTTCCTGAAAGATGCTTTTTTGGCAACAGCCTCTCTGACCTCACCTTGAAACCATGCTGGCAGTTTTTTGGACTTCCTTCCACTTTTCTTAAAGTGTGGAGTTCAGCTGGTCTGGGCTTCCAAGATAGTATTTTTCAACAGCCAAGCCTGATGTACGTCTTTAACCTTTGCAACTGCTCCTTTTAGTTTTTTCTTAACTGTTTTCCTCATTTTATCATAGTCTCCCTTTCGAAAGTTAAAAAGTAGTACTGTGGATTTCCTTACTATCCCTCCTCCACTAATTAAATCAAAGGCGATCATGCTATGATCACTATTGCCAAGTGGCCCCAACACACTTATCTCTTGCACTAGATCTGGTGTTCCACTAAGGACTAGGTCTAATATGGCTTCCCCTCTGGTCGGTTCATGAACCAGCTGCTCCAAGAAGCAGTCATTTATTTCATCTAGGAACTTTATCTCCCTAGCATGTCCTGACATGACACTGACCCAGTCGATACCGGGGTAATTGAAATCACCCATTATTATTACTGCGCTGTAACGTTTGTTAGCTTCCTTGATTTCTTTGAGCATTTTATCATCCATTTGGTCATTCTGGCCAGGTGCAAGCAGGGTTCAGGAAAGGGCAAGGAACGAGACACATCATCATGGATATGAGATGGATCCTTGTAAAGACTAAAGAATACCAGGAGGATATCTATTTGTGCTTTATTTACTACAGCACGGCTTTTGACTGTATAAGCCATGAGAAACTCTGGGCCACATTAAGAAGCATGTATACCAGAACACCTGATCGTTCCTTGCACAACCTTTATATTCATCAAGGAGGAACTAGGAAAAACAGAATGGTTTAACATCAGCAAAGGTGTACAAGACTGCATACTTTCCCCCTACCTGTTTAATTTATATGCAGAACAAATCAGCAGAGAAGCAGGATTGTATGAAGACAACATAGGTGTGAAGAATGGTGGATGACTCATCAACCATCTTCGCTATGCTGCTGATACCACATTACTGGCTGAAAGTGAAGACCATCTGCAACATTTGCATCTTAATTTAAAGAAGACAAAGATCATGACAACTGGCAAAATCAATAAGTTCATCGTTGATTGAGAAGAAATTGAAATAATGGACAACTTTAACCTACTTGGATCAACTATCAATAAAGAAGCAACAAGCAGTCAAGAAATCTGAGGCATTTCTCTTGGCAGAATGGCTATGAAGGACCTAGACAAGATTCTCAAGGGCAGAGAGATCTCGCCATACAAAGATTCGACTTGTTCAAGCCATGGATGCAAAAGTTGGACACTGAAAAAGATAGACAGGAAGAAAATTGATGCCTTTGAATTATGGTGCTGGCGAACAAACCAGTCAGTACGAGAGGAGATCAAACCTAAGCTTTCTTTAGAAGCTCAGATGACAAGACTTTGTCTTTCATACTTTAGACACATACAAAGAGAGATCATTAGAGAGAAACATGTTTGGCAAGTCAATGCAAACGAAGGAACATAGAAACATTAGAAACATGACGGCAGAAAAAGATCACGTGGCCTATCTACTTTGCTTTTCCATATCAACCACTACGACGGTCCCCTTTTTTCCTTTAGATATACTCTGTGTTTGTCCCATGCCTTTTTTTGATTTCAGACACTGTCCTCATCTCCACCACCTCCACTGGGAGACTAATCCATGGATACACCACTCTTTCCGTAAAAAGAAAATTCCTCATTTTACTCCTCAGTCTATCCCCTTTCACCCTCATCCTATGACCCCTTGTAGCACAGCTTGCTTTCAATTGAAAGAGGCTCTCCACCTGTGCATTTATGCTATGGAGGTATTTAAATATCTGTCATATCACCTCTATCCCACCTTTCCTCCAAAGTATACATATTAAGATCCTTAAATCTCTCCTCATATGCTTTATAATGAAGACCACTAACCATTTTAGTAGCCATCCTCTGTACCGACTCCAACCTGTTTATATCCTTTTGAAGGTGCGGTCCCCAGAATTGAACACAATACTCCAAATGAGGTCACACCAAAGACTTATACATCATGCAAAGAGAGATCACTAGAGCAAGACATCATCGTTGGCAAGGTAGAAGGTCAATGCAAAAGAGGAAGGCCACCAATGAGAGAGCTCGATACAATAACAGCAGCTACGGGTGCCAGACTGTCAACAGTGAGCCACCTGACTGAAGACCGAACACAATTTAGGACAACTATCCAGAGGGTCGCCATGAGTCGACACACACTCGACAGTACTTAACTATTTTGCCTGGTACTGATGTCAGGCTGACCAGTCTGGTCTTTCCTGGATCACCCCTCTTGCATCTCTGATACTTAGGGATATGTTTACTAAAGGTTAACGCACATTAAGTAAAGTTAGCGCATGTTAAGTGCTGCAATGGTCCATAGAAATGAATGGGCAGTGGCAGCACTTAATGCACCTTAACCTGCGGCAATAGCTTGAAGATGTGAACAACCGTAGTGAAAGTTGTAACTTATGTATAAATGGGCTGCCTGAAGGTGCAGAATGTTAAAATCCATGTGGCTTCATTGAGAAATCTGCATCCTAAGTATCATCGCTAAAATCTGATAAACCGCTTAAAGCTGAAAGGGCCCATACAATTGTTACACAGCACAATTGCAAGGAGATATGCTCTTCATTTGAAAATTGCTGTGCTACTGTCATGTGGAAGTGGTGTCAGAGGTAAAAATCCTGTGTCTTTCAATGGAAATAGACTCTGGAAAACTCCCAATTTCTCCCCATTATTTATTGCACAAGGGCATTTTTGGAATTTCAACCCCAAGTATGGACATTGGAAGCTCAGTATGGCCTGCTTTATCCTGCTATACTCTGTTATATATCCTAATATCACTAAGAAATTCCAAATTCCGGAGAAACTTGCTATCTCTTTAGAGCAGCAAGAGCGTTTCTACATGGAAACAAAATGAAGGATTCAGGATACTGCAACATTGCAGTAGAGGCATTTATCATGTATAATTGGGCCCTTGTGGTATGAGTATTACTTGCAAGATGGGGTCCAACTACAGTAATTTTTTTTTAATATAATGCCACAGAGCATATGGTGAAAATTTCTGGCTCTGCTCTGACTCAAACTGGCACTGTGACAGTGAATCTGGTGTGACTTCTGTCCAGGGCTGGCCTAACCATTAGGCAAACTAGCAGTTGCTTAAGGCGGCGGACAGTTTCTGGGGGTAGCAAAGAACAGGGCAATCAAAGCTAAACAATAGATTCTTACAACCAGGGAGAGGGCATAAGGCTTAAGGATTGCCTAGAGCGCCAACACCTTGAACCAACTCTGGGGTTGGCCCTGCTTTGTCAGCAATGTATATATTATGTTAGTGGATTCCTATGTTATGAATATCAATAATACTGGTTGCATGCTTCTGGCAATGAAATAATCATCTTATTAAATGGAAAAATATACTCTGGAAAAAATACCCCTCTTTGATTTTATTTCTGCAAGAGACCCACCTTGATATTAAGGAAAGCAAAAAGCTATAAAGGGATTGGGTGCAGGAATGTATTTTGTTCCTACTGTATGCAATTTTAGTGGGGTAGCAGTATTGTTCAGTAAGACTCTTGATTTTCATATTTTTGTCCTCTGATTATGATCCTGAAGGATGTTGGGTTATGCCCAAAGTACTATTGAACAATCAAGAAAGGGTGGCATTCAGTATTTATGGACCAAATGCAGTTACACATGAATTCTTCATAAATTTGCCACAACAAATAACTACACAAGGCCCACTGTCTGTAATATTGGTAGTAAATTTAAATTTAATAGATCCAATTTTGAATTGTAAATCGGACTGTAACTATTATCCTCCTAAGGCCTTTGAAGCCTTGAAAGCACTAATGGACATACATGACTTAGTTGGTCCATGGCTCCTGGCATACCCAAGTAATAGACTACTCATTTTTCTCAGCACCTTATAATACTTATAGTTGTATTGACCAGGGCCGGATTTACCTATACGCCATGTACGCCATGGCGTAGGGCCCACAGCCGGCAGGGGCCCACAAAAAAAGAAGTAGTACATTTTTTTTAAATACAATTTTAAAAAAAACCCTGGTGGCTGCCGCCGCGGGGCCCCCTCTGCTGCCGCGGCAGCACCGATTGACCCGCGGGGGCCCCGTCTACAAGCTGAAGCCGTCGGGTCGGGTCGTTCCTCCCTCCCTCCATCCGTGCAGGCTGCAGGCTGTGAGAGACGCGAAGAGAGAGCGTCTCCTCGCGTCTCTGTAAAGCCCGCAGGGGCTGATGGGAAATTTCCCATCAGCCCCTGCAGGCTTAACAGAGACGCGAGGAGACACTCTCCTTTCGCGTCTTTCACAGCCTGCAGCCTGCACGGACGGAGGGAGGGAGGAACGACCCGACCCGACGGCTTCAGCTTGTAGACGGGGCCCCCGCGGGTCAATCGGTGCTGCCGCGGCAGCAGAGGGGGCCCCGCGGCGGCAGCCACCAGGTTTTTTTTTTAAATTAAATTTTACTTTAGGCCGACGGGGGGGGGGTAGGACTGGTAATGGGCTATGGGGGGGGTAGGACGGGTAATGGGCTATGGGGGGGGCTGGGGCTGGAAATGGGCTGGGGGGGTAGGGCTGGTAATGGGCTATGGGGGGGTAGGACTGGTAATGGGCTATTGGGGGGGCTGGGGCTGGAAATGGGCTGGGGGGGTAGGGCTGGTAATGGGCTATGGGGGGGGTAGGACTGGTAATGAGCTATGGGGGGGCTGGGGCTGGAAATGGGCTGGGGGGGTAGGGCTGGTAATGGGCTATGGGGGGGTAGGACTGGTAATGGGCTATTGGGGGGGCTGGGGCTGGAAATGGGCTGGGGGGGTTAAGGCTAGAGGTGGGCTGATGGGGTTAGGACTGGTAATGGACTGTGGGCTGTTGGGGGGCTTAGAACTGGCAATGGGCTTTGGGGGGGGTTAAGACTGGTAATGGGCTGTGGGCTGATGGGGGCTGTCTGGTAATGGGCTATGGGGGGGCTTGGACTGGAAATGGGCTGGGGGGTTAAGACTGGAGGTGGGCTGATGGGGTTAGGACTGGTAATGGGCTGTTGGGGGGGTTTAGAACTGGTAATGGGCTTTGGGGGGGTTAAGACTGGTAATGGGCTGTGAGCTGATGGGGGCTGTCTGGTAATGGGCTATGGGGGGGCTAGGACTGGAAATGGGCTGGGGGGTTAAGACTGGAGGTGGGCTGATGGGGTTAGGACTGGTAATGGGCTGTTGGGGGGGTTTAGAACTGGTAATGGGCTTTGGGGGGGTTAAGACTGGTAATGGGCTGTGAGCTGATGGGGGCTGTCTGGTAATGGGCTATGGGGGGGTTAGGACTGGTAATGGGCTGTGGGCTGATGGGGGGGAGGGGTAGGACTGGCAATGGGCTATGGGGGGCTGACTGGAAATGGGTTGATGGGGTTAGGACTGGAAGTGGGCTGATGGGGGGTTAGGACTGGTAATGGGTTATAGGGGGGGCTTAAACTGAAAATGGGGTGATGGGTTAAGGACTGTAAGTGGGTTGATGGGGGGCTAGGACTGGTATTGGGTTGGGGGGTTGCTAGGACTGGAAATGGGCTGATGGATGGCTAGGACTGGAAATGGGCTGATGCAGGGACTAGAAGGGAATGGATGCTGGGTGAGGCTGGAACTAGAAGGGAGCTGATGTTGGGGGAGGATTAGAATGGGATGGGGCTGGAAGAGTAAAATGGAGAAGGGAAAAATATTTTGTGTGGGAGGGATAAAAAATCTACAATTGGCCGGGTATTGGGAGAGTAAGTGGGGATTGAGGATGGAGGGGTAAAATTTGAGTGGATGAAATAGGAATGAGGAAAGAGCAAAAGGAGAAAGATTAGTATGTTAAAGCAGATGTAGAGAGAGAATGGAAAAAAATCTAGAAGAGAGAAGAAAGGACAAATGGACAGCAGACGATGGAGAGTTAGCAGAAGACACGAAGAAACCAGAAGAAAGTGGCTGGAGCAATTGCAGCTGAAAAAAATGCACAAAAGGTAGAAAAATATCTCTTTATTTTGAATTTATTAATTGGAATATGTCAGCTCTGGTAAATGTGCATCATTAACGTCTGCGCTTTGTTTAGTACAAGAGCAAATTAATGTATAGTTTTATTTCTACAGTGTTGTACATTCCAAGTTTGTCTTTTGGGATTCCCAGTTTAATTATTGTCTTCCTGTTTCTAAATTGTGATTACTTGTTTGGTGATGGTCTATGTTCTGCATGTGTAACTGAGCTGAGGTGTTCTGTTTATATAATTCCTATTTGACATTGCCACTTGTTCTCTTTCCCCAGTAGGTCATGTATTGTTGTTCTCTGAAATGTATTGGTTTAATATTTGCAGTGTTGCCTTTTGATTGGTAGAGTATGGTGCTTTGTGAGTCCTGGTAGTGCTGTTAGGATACGGCGGGTTTACTATGGGTTCTAAATGGGCAGTGTTTGTAGTAGTTCCTAATGTGTCTGGCAGTTGGCACTGGATTATAGTAATGTAGAAATCTTTTAGTCTTTCTTTATCCATACACTCATTAAGAGGCACGTTTACTAAAAGTTAGTATATGGTAACATTATGCAAATATTTATGCAAATGAGGCCCCTTATGCAAATGAGGCCCCGCACCCCCCTTGGGCCGCCCCTGCTGGGGGCCCACAATTTTTGTTGGCGTAGGGCCTCACTCAAGGTAAATCCGGCCCTGGTATTGACTGTTTCTTAATTTCATCAGCATTAAGTGAGGTCTGGAGGACAAATATTGAGCCCATCACTATTTCAGATCATGCTTGTTTCACACTAGATCTTGCTATTGCACAACTGGGTTCTGATAAATCCAGTTGGAGGTTTAATGCCAGTTTACTACACAATTCTGAATTCTGACTTTATATTCTACCATCATCCCAATAATTTTTTTAAATGGAATAGATCTGAGGATTTTTCTGTCCCTATATTATGGGATGCTTGCAGATACGCATAGATTGTGAGCCCTTTGGGGACAAGGGAATGTATCCAGTATCTGTAATGAAAATATGTATAATGTAAACCGCTTTGATTGAAGGATAAGGCGGTATAGAAAACTGGTTAAATAAATAAAATCTTAAAATCTTACATAGTTCCTCCCTCGTTTTTACTCCATGTTTTACATTCCCTGTTCAATGTAAAAAACTTGATGTAACTTGCTTACATTCTTGTATGTTCTGTTTCAAATGTAAACCGCACTGATTATAATAGCGCGGTATATAAGAAATATAAATAAATAAATAAATAAATAAAATAAATAAAGGTAAAATCATTGCTTATGCAACTCATGTCAAGGAAGAATGAGGAGCTATCAGCCATTCATGACTGTTCAAAAATTAGAACAAGCATGTAAGCAAATGTGTTTCCCTGATATTTTTGCAAAAATTAGTGAAGGCTAAAATACAGTATAAGATTGAGTGAAAGGGTTTATGGCTCCTTATTATAATCAATGCTAAATATTGCTCAGAAGTCAGGAAAACATTTAGCTAATTGTTAGAAAATGCAGCATAAACCACAGAAGAGATCTGCTTTGTGGGACAAGGAAGCTAGACTGGTGCATGATGAGTGATCCATTTTATGAATCGTAAGGCAGTGAGTTTCAGGCCTCTCCATCTAGGGATGAGGGTATCATGGAGAAGTTCTTGGACTCGATAAAACCACCTGAGGTTAACCACGCCATGTTTATGGAACTGGAAAAGGCCCATTCAAGCAGAAGAAATTATATTGGGCATCCATAATCTGCAGCAGGTGAAGATGGGTTTTCCACTGTCTTTTATAAATTCTTTCAGGATAGTATCTTTCCCCTCATGTGCTAGTTTATGCCACTATTATGGTGTTTCAAAAACTAGATAAGATCGTACAACTTAGATGGCATGATGATCTTTATTCCCCTGTGTGACTCAATGGGCTAGTTGTAATATCAAAGAAACCTGTATTCTGGAGGGAATGGCCTGAATAAAGCATTTGGTATGTAAGGGATATACTGTAATTTCTGAGGCAATACGTTCCTCTTTGATTAAGCCCTGTTCTGTATATAAATTACCCCTCTCACAGTATTTTAAATATATGCTGTTGTAGCATGCTGTAAAACAATGGAAGTCCCCCAGAGATTTTTCTGGTGTGATACAAGCATGCAGTTGGATAAATGAAACGCCTTGCCCAGCTTCCCTGATACACTCTCGGTTGCATAAAAAGGAAGTGTTGCGAGCCATCGTGCTGTACAGAAGTTATGGCAAGATGCGTTTGAGCTAGCCATTTCTAATACACCATGGGAAAAATTCCGAACAGTTACTAACAAAGCTTCAGCTGCCGCTCTTCACTCATATATTTTTGTGCACATAGATCCTTATGGACTCCGGTTCGGGATGCTCGAATTAATATTGGCAGGTCCAACTTATGTTAGAAATGCTATTCAGCTCATGGAGCATTTTAACACATGATATACCCTTGTCCTATAGTCTTTCATTTCTGGCAAGAAGTCTGGTATGAAATGTATTAAAATTTTAATATAGCATTATTTATGTCTTATTCTATTATACTAAAATCATGATCCAGTGCTTAGACAAATTCCAGAGCAATTATTTGATATTGGTTTTCTCAAATTGGAAAGAAGCAAAATCACTGGATATTCATTACTGGTGTAAACTAGTAAGCTTCATGTATAGATATGTGATAAATGCTCAGCACAAAAAGTGAATGATATGCAACATGTCCGGTCATTATGGGGAACCATGTGTGGAGAAACTCACTTCTAAATAATGCATTCCCTCTGTTTAGGAAGATTATGTAAGGTTAGAATACATATTGGTATAAAAGTTTATTTTATTTAAGAATTTTTCTATACCACCTTTATCCAAAGTATCTGTTGTTTTCCCTGTCAAGACGTTAAATTTTGG
Organism: Ichthyophis bannanicus; assembly: GCA_033557465.1. Classification (NCBI taxonomy): domain Eukaryota; kingdom Metazoa; phylum Chordata; class Amphibia; order Gymnophiona; family Ichthyophiidae; genus Ichthyophis; species Ichthyophis bannanicus. Next base: position 50,060,928 of record CM066046.1, read on the forward strand.
ATTTTGATTGCTGAGACAGAAGATGTATTGATCTATAGTGGAATTTTTTTTATACTTTTCACACCTTAATTTGGACTTGATATGTACACTATTTGCTCTTCTCAGTGACACTTGTTTCTGTTTTGTTGTGCTTCTGTCATGTACTTGCTTTTTTTAAGGAAAACAATTTAGATTTTTTTAAAAAGTACCAGTACAAACAGTTTTGAAAATTGCCTTCCCACTAATATGTAATACAGTATATTAAACTGGTGCCTTCATAGTTTAAGAAAAAATGCTTTCGTTGAGAATCTGGGGCCAGAACCACTCACATTTATCATATGGTTCTCATTCCCTTTAAACAAGAGAAGCACCAAACCACCAAGGAGCTAGTTAGAGAGCACTGGATTGGTGATTGTTCCCTGTACACTGCTGTGACTGGTAGATACAGTGGTATAAAAAGTTGCCGAATCAATTGGTGGATATATTCATTCTACTGTTTAATTTGGAGAAGAGTGGGTAAGCAAAGAGAGCCATGGGCTGCTGCTTACTCCAAGGTTTTGTCATGTGCAGTAAGACCCAGGCAGTTCTGTTCCAGCCATGATCAATAGAACGTGTCTTGTCTCTGACATTTAATCCTCGCGCTCAAACAGAGACTGGCTCTGGCATATTCATTAGCCAAATGTCAGCACATGACCTTTACTTCTGTGCCACTACTTTTGATTTCGAATTTTGTGGCATGCAAACTTGCTTCTTCCGTGAGGGTCAGAGCAGAGTCCAGGGCTCAAATCCTCTCTGCCATGTTTCTGCTCTCAACCCCATCACCCAATGCATGCAGTTATCCTGATCTTGAGGTCTTCACCATCTCCCGCAGTCTCTTCCCTGCCTATTCTCCGATCCTGGGATCTCTCCTGTGGGACTCGCCCATCTCTCTCAATCTAGCTTGCTCCCTGAGTGTCTAGTACAATTAATATTTTTAGTTATTTATGCTGTATTCATGTACAATACATATTAGGAAGTCATAGTTGTATTACAGATTCTATCAAAGTACTTTCCATCTTTCAAGATTTTGTGGTAGATTTCATTACATAATTGAACTGGCCATTTTGATCTCTTGTGTTATCCAGTCATGGTATTGATTACCTACAAGACGTCTCGCTGCACTATTATAGCAAAGAACAGCAGCAATTTCCTTGTGTGGTGCGTACTTGCAGCACAAAGGAAGCGAGAGGAGTTCCCGCATGGCATCAGTCATACAATTACGGACACAAAGTTCCCTTTTCTTTTGGAATGGATGAGAAAATCTTTCAAAGATATAAAAGAAGCACAATTTGATATAATGTTCACGTTGCTGTATTTGCAAGATAGCTAGAGCTAAAGTGCAAAAAAGAAAAAAATTGCTGCCCAAAGGAAAAAAACAGGTCTCCTTTAAGGCTCAGCAAACCCCTACTTCTCTTGTTTGTGCTGATGTAAAGTGAAGATAAATTTTAAGAAAACTCTTCCTTCTCTAATCTCACCTCTGTCTCTTCCTTGTTGCCATAGCGACAGAGCCAGGGGATCTCCTGCCTCCGTGCTATTTTTTTCTGAGAGCCTTTTACTTTTAAGCAGATAGTAGACTAGAAAAAGGGAAGATCCTGTTTGTGTGTGAAGGATGCAGAACTGAGCATCTGAGGTCAGCTCGCTGCCAAGTGCTGCCTGCTGTATATGGCAGATCTGGCTCTGATGCCAGGCGAGGCTGTAGATGCTTTGTATGCAGCCCCTGGGAATAGGGAGTCTTGGCCATTGCTCTTCACTACTAGCGCATTCAGGGCCGACAGTTACCTGTTTCAGAGGGGCTACTGTGCATGGTCCCTGGCCAAAGATCATCACTGTGATGATCGACTAGAAAGGTGGGGAGTGTATGATAGGGTAAAAATTCTAGCAATTGGGTATGCTGATGCATGATGTCTGGGATTCCCTTCCCCCAGGATTTGGCTCAGGGGGAAGGGAAGACTTGACCTGAAAATTGAACTTGGGTTCATCTGCATGGCAGAACACTACAGCTGAATCACTAGCCCAGACCTGAATTCCTAAAGTCTGCGAAGTAGAGCAGTGCCTTTTGTCAGTTCTTACAAAAATAGGGGTACTTTTAAAAGGTAAATCTGCATGTAAAACTGTTTTTAAGCAGGTAATGCCTTTTGTAAGATTTCCTGGGGTATAGGCACCTGAATGTGTGCTCATATGCTCTGTATACACATGAATTTGACTGCTTCCAGATGTCCTCTGGTGGAGGTTATACTTATGTACATGTAGGGAGTGGGGCAGATAGCAGCAGCGGCTAGCCCTTATAAAGCAGCTAGCCATCGCCTCTGAACTTTAACCTTGATATTCAATGTCAGGGCCATATTTAGCCAGCATTGAATATCCAGGTTGGCCGGATAGCGCCACAGCTGAATGGGTAACTGGTTAGCTGTGGCAGCAAGAGTTAAGTGAGCTTGCAGGTGCCTAACTCTCATTGCTGTGGGTAACTGGCTAGCAATTTGGATAGTGCTGCTAGCAGGTTATCCTTGGGTGCCACCTCGGCTCCACCCCCAGAATGTCCCCGATGCGAGCTGGCTCGCTTTTGGGACATTCAGTGGCAGCACTCGGTCGCTGCATTTAACGGGGTTAGCAGGTCTGCTAGCAGTATTAATCGCTTTGAATGTCTGTCCCGAAGTTTCTAAAAGACATACGTAAGCATGCAAAATCAGCAAATTTGGATGTACCAGAGAGCAGGTGTTTACTGTGTAGCAGGCACTTTCCATGGGGTAAGCTTAAAAAGGAAAGTATGCCCCCAATTATTTTCTTGCCACACGAGTTAGGGTAACCTGTTATAAAATTCCCCTCAGAGTAATTTTCAAAGCAGTCTTGTGCATGGAACAAGGTTTTAGTCATAGATATGGAGTTTTTGAAACCACCACTTGGGTAAAATTATGTGTACATAACCAGTACACGCATCATAATGCATCATGCATTGGCAAGGCATCCTGGGGACAGGGGTGGGGTGGAGAGTACAGTTATTTACGTACTTGCGGATTTCCAAAAGTACGTATGTAAGTGTACTGAGAGAGAATAGCCAAACAAATTGTAGCTGTAGATTTGTACACATACTTTCTCAGACTTTTTTTTTCAAAGGGAATTTTTTCCCTTTCATATTTGACACAGAGGCACATTTCAAACGGGACGTCCAAGTGCAATCTGAGACGTCAAAGCCAGAACGTCTGAAAAGGAAAACGGGCACGTGCAAGTTCAGGCACAATTCCAGAAACATGGATGTGCCCGAAATACACATGTATCAAATGTCTATATAGAGGTGCCCAGGAGAGCATTTCAGAACCAAGGTGTCTCATAGCATAATGGTTTGAGTAGTGGCTTAAGAGCTGGGTTGCCAGGGTTAAATCCCAGTGTGGGACTTTGTAAGCGAAAGCTAGTCATTTAATTCTCCATCTTCTCTACACTTTCCTGATGCCTATTCATGCCTGGAGCAGGAATAAACGTGCACTTGCCCACAGACGGCTCTGCTGCTTCTGGGATCGAATGGAGATGTGTAAGCCCATTGCTCCTCCCTAGACATGCCTTCCCAGCCACACCTTGAATGCCCCATACTGGAGACATTTGCAAATGGCATTTGTGGAATGGTTAGAGTCATGTCCTTGAGTTTGACGTCCACGCGCATGTCTGCAGACGTCCAAAGTACGACTAAACCTTTTAGAATGACCCTCATAGTGTACAGGTAAAACATATCCATAGAATGCACATTTGTGCACATATTTTGAAAGAAGAAAGCTTTCCAAAGAGATCTAGCTTCCTAAATAGAGTTGTGGCCAAATCGCTTGTTCCGTATCGTCCCTCCAGTCCAGTCCCGCACCTCTGGGTAGTGTACCTCCTCCAGAAGCTTGGAGACTGAGCATGTCACATTTTGACGACACTGGTACTTATTCTGTGGGACCGCCCACATTCACCAGTATACTCAGTCTCCAAGCAGATGGAGGAGGTGGTGAGCCAGTGTGCTGGACTCACTGTAGAAACAACTGAGTTAGAGACTACTTTAATGTTGGGGTTTTTCTCTGTGGGGGTTTTTTTTGGGGGGGGGGGGTCCTTTGTTTTCTTTTCTTTGTCAGACTAAGTTAAGTAAAAAAAAAAAAAAAAAAGGCAGATTCAGCGGAGGAGTGGCCCCCTCCCCCCTCCCTTCCCCTATTCAGTGGTGGTAGGGTTGAGACTTCAGTGGGGCAGTGGTGGTTCCCGATCCCTTCAGTGGTTGAGGAGCTGCCGGAGCTGACAGCCAGCAGAGAATCTGAGGCAGTTCTCTCCCCGAGGTCCCTCCCACAGCCCAAACCGCGCTGACGGCTAAGTTCGGGAGTGTGGGTAAGTGCCGGGGCCCGAAAGGATTGTGTTGCAGGCCTCTTTTCCGCTGAAGCCTGCAGCCACGTGGTGAGTGTTGCAAAGAGGCACAGTGAGAAAAACTGCCGGGTGGCTTTGTTTTCTTTGTTTTTCCCGCCAGTTTGCCTTTGCCTCCGCAGCCAGGGTGAGAGCGGGCTCCGGGTCCTCAGAGTTTTTGGTGGTGCTTAGAGACCCTTGATACCAGAGGGCCATACTTTAAAAAAAAGAAAAAGAGTAGAGCAAGAAGCAATTCTAGCACTTTTTGCGAACAGCAGCCTTGCAGCTTAATTGGGGCTGGGTCGGCTAGATTTCTTTTTGGAGTTTTTTGGGGCCCGGTTTGGGCCGAGGGCCCTGATGATAGCGTTATGCCAGCTAAGCCTCAGTGCCTGGTCTGCGGATCATGTAGGGGCGCAGTCTCTGTGAAAGGTGTTTGTAGGGACTGCGCGCAGGAGGCCACCTCCATGGAGCAATCCCTGCAGGACAAGGGTGCAGGTAGGGCAGGAGCCCACTGTCTGTCCTCCGGCAACCCTGGGACCCTCCGCAGCTTCAAATCCAGCGGAGGTGGGCCTTCCGGTTATGTTTTCACAGGAATTTGTGCTGTTTTTTCATAGAGCCTTCTGCTTGTGTCAGCAGGGGGTGACGGGGTTCCTTTCGGTGTCTCCACAAGGCTCTAAGCGGCCAGGAGATTCAGACTGTGAGCTGGGCATGCCGCCAGTGAAGAGGGCCCGGGCTTAACTGCTTTAAGATCATAAGCAACAATCATGCCCAGGTCCCGCTCTTCTTTTGTGGATAGAAGTACTTTGCCCCCTACACTATACCGCTCCCTTAGATTTTTGCAGCACAAATGCATGACCCTGCATTTTTTAGCATTAAATCTCAGCTGCCAAATTCTCGACCATTCTTCAAGCTTAGCTGGATCCCTCTTCATGTTATCTACTCCTTTCTGGGTGTCTACTTTATTGCAGATTTTGGTATCATCCACAAAGAGTTGAACCTTACCCAACAGCCCTTCTGCAACATCACTAACAAAGGTGTTAAAAAGAATCGGTCCAAGGACATATTCCTTCCGGCACACCGCAGATATCTTGCAGACACACAAAAACAGTTCAACAGCAAAGTGCCAAAAGCCATTGCATACTAGATCCAATGCCCACAAAGTCTTTCCTCAGTGCTCCATCTGAGATAATTTGCTGAATTTCACTGCTCATATCAAAATGCTATGGCATCTTTCTTAGCTTCTTAAGCCCAATGCTTCTGATGCCCATACCCAAAAACCTTTCTGCAGACCTCAACCAGATATCCAAATTATTGACCAATAGGCATATACCATTCTCCAGGACCAAGCAGGAAGTCAGTCCTCACATATGGGTGACGTCGGCGCCAACGGAGCCCTCGTGCGGAGCATTTCCCCAGCTTTCAAAGAAAGCCTTTGGGAATTGCTGCGCACATGCGCGGTCCCCTTCCCGCCCAAGGGTGCCATCTTGCTCAGTCTTCTTTTTTTCCGCGGAGCCCGACGGACCTAGTCCGTTTTTCCCCGAGGAAAAAGTTGATTTTCTCTATTTTTCTCTTTTTTCTCCGGTTCGACACCGGATCCTTTTCCCGCTCGGACCGATACGCCGGTATCGACTCCTTTTCTCTCTTTTTCGGTTTTTGTCCTTTGTGACTGGCGTTTGCGCCTTTTTTCTTTTTTCCCTGGCAGACCGGTCTTTTGACCTAGCAGGGGCCCTTTTTCCCCCGATGGCTGCCAGCGGGTTTAAGAAATGTGATCGGTGTAAGAAACTTATGTCTCTTACCGACACACATGACTGCTGCCTCCGTTGCCTCAGACCCGATCATGACCCGATGATCTGTGGTCCGTGTGGCAAAATGTCCTCGAAGGCGTTGAGTCGGCAGCACCAGAGGGATAGAATTTTTTCTGACTCCGCGTCCGGCCGGGCCCGGACCTCGTCAGAGGCCTCGACGTCTCGGGACTCCGGCCCCGAGCAGCGTCGGGGTTCCTCTGAGCGGGGGTCTCCTTCACGGGAACATCGCAGGAAGAAGAAACCCGTGAGGGCGGCGTCGGTGGACGCTCCTGGTTCCTCGAGGGCCAGGTCACATAGCCCCGATAGCCGTCCCGGGTCTTCGGAGTCGGAGAGGCCTGCAAAGCATCCTCGTATCGAGATGGAGTCTACTGGACACGTAAGTGCTGTTGTCCTCATTGACTCTCCTCCGAGGGAGCCGACGTCGGGCCCGATGCCGTCGGGGCCCGAGTCGGGGGCTGCTGGGTCTCCTGAGCTCGGACTCAGGTTGACGGCCTTGGAGAGCAGCTTCGCTCCCTTCATGGAACAGCAGCGGGACGTCCAAGTCGACCCCGGAGGCCGAGCCGATCCTTGAGTCCATGCGGGCTCGAGTCGATCCTCGGCCACGGTCTCCCTCGACCTCCCGTTCGGGGCCGAGGTCGTCGACGCCAATTCCCTCAGCGTTGGGGCAGAGAGCATCGGTGCCCGCCCAACCGGAGCCGCTCGATTCCTCCTCCAAGGAGTCGGGCTGGGAGAAGGAAGACGAAGAGTCACCCGACACCCATCGGACTCGGTGTGTCCCCTCGGACTCACCCGAGTCCGAACCTCGGAGACGGTCCCCATCGGAGGATACCCGGTTCTCGGACTTCGTGTGGGATATGGCAAAGGCCTTGGCCTTCCCCGCGGATCCCGAGGAGGAGCTTCGAGCTGAGGAGCTCGAGGTCCTTCAGTATGACTCTCCCCCAAAGGAGGCCTTTACTGTTCCGGTTCCTCCGATGCTGGAGCGGCTGCTCTTCCGCATGTGGGAGACCCCGGCCTCGACGCCGGTGTTAAGCAAGCGGGTCGATTCCATTTATCGAGTCCGCTAGAGCCCCGGGTTCCAAAAGGCACAATTACCGCACCACTCCATGGTTGTGGAATCGGCCATGCATCGACTGAAAAGTCAGAAGATGCACTCCTTGGTGCCTCCCGGCCGGGAGGCCCGGAACCTGGATGCCCTCGGTAAGAAGTGCTTCCAGGGCTCTATGCTTGCTTGCCGTGTCCAGACTTACCAGCTCTACATGGGCATGTACCTCCGAGACCTGGCAAAGGAGATTGCTGGGTTCTCTGCTGGTCTCCGAGGAACCTTTGCAGAGGTTCCAGGCCTTGTCCACCGGTATTCGAGAGTGCTCGAAGTTTATCTCTCGAGCAGCCTACGATGGCTTCGAGGCTTCGGCCCGAGTAGCCGGGGCCGGCATCGGTGCCCGCCGACAGGCTTGGCTACAGTCATCCGACCTCGAGCCATGGGTCCAGGACAAGTTGGTCGATGTCCCCTGCTGAGGTGAAAACCTCTTTGGCAAGCCCATGGCTGAAAAGGCTGCAGAACTCGAGACCGAGACTCTGACCCAGGACTAAGCTTTCCACGAAAACCTCTGCCCCTTCTCAGAAAAAGAAGGGCTCGGGAAAAAAGACCTTTTACCCGAGGAAGTCATCTGCCTACAAACAGTACCCTCATTATCAGGCCTCTGCAGCTCCCCAACAGTGTCAGCAGGCCAAGGGGCAGGGTCAAGGGCCCCGTAGGCCGAAGACCCCCAAGCCACCAACACCGGCCCCTGCTCAGCAGGGTGGGGGTTTTTGACTCAAACAGCATAGCCTCTTCTCCTCAGCTGGCTTCTCTCAGCACAGGAGGCCGGCTGGCCCACTTTGCCCACAGGTGGTCAGCCGTCACATCAGATACCTGGGTTCTTCATATAGTCCAAAAGGGCTATCTTCTCCATTTCACCAGGTACTTCCCTCCTATTTTCCAGGGGAGCCTCGAAGACTCCCTCTGCACAGGGACCTACTCCTTCAGGAGTTGACAGGTCTGCTAAAGGATCAGGCTGTGGAACCGGTGCCCCACCACCTGAGAGGTCAAGGCTTTTATTCAAGGTACTTCCTGGTACCAAAAAGAACAGGAGGCCTCAGACCCATCCTAGACTTGCGAAACCTCAACAAGTTCCTGGAGAGGGAAAAGTTCAAGATGCTTACCCTTGGAATCCTGCTGCCCTACCTCCAGCAGGGAGACTGGCTATGCTCCTTAGATCTAAAGGATGCGTATACTCACATCCTTATTCATCCAGACCACAGACAATATCTCAGGTTTGTTGTGGGAGGAAACCACTATCAGTACAGAGTACTTCCCTTTGGCCTGTCATCCGCTCCCAGGGTGTTCACCAAGTGCCTGGCAGTGGTGGCGGCCTACCTGAGGCTTCAGGGTCTTTTTGTGTTTCCGTACCTGGACGACTGGCTCATTAAGGTGCCAATCTTCCCAGGAGGCCAACTAGGCCACCCTTCGCACTGTGGCTCTGCTTCAGCACTTGGGGTTTGTCATAAACTTCGCAAAGTCCACTTTGCTCCCGTCCCAGAACTTAGAGTTCATAGGGGCCAGACTAGACACTCTTCAAGCAAAGACTTTTCTGCCTCTGGACAGGGCCCACAGGCTAATGGATCTGGCCAGCCAGTTTCGCAGCAATTCCCTGGTCTCTGCCAGGCAATTCCTGAGACTACTCGGCCATATGGCTTCCACGGTCCATGTCACCCCCAATGCCCGCCTGCACATGCGACCTGCTCAGTGGAGCCTTCGCACTCAGTGGCATCAAGCCACAGGGGGCCTAGTGGACTTGGTGATGATCTCCGACCTCCTGGTCTCCTCTCTGCAATGGTGGCTTCATCTTCCGAATCTGGTGCTCAGAGTGATTTTTCAATCCCCTCCGCATACTCAGGTGCTGACAACCGATGCCTCTCTTCTCGGTTGGGAAGCACATTGCCAAGGGACATGTACTCAGGGTCTCTGGACCCCTTGGGAGGCTACTCAACAGATAAACTTCCTGGAGCTACGGGCGATACGCCTAGCTCTGAGAGCCTTCTCCCACCTCGCCTCTCACCAGTCTGTACTGGTCCAGACGGACAATCAAGTTGCCATGTTCTATGTGAACAAACAAGGAGGCACAGGCTCCTTCCTTCTTTGTCAGGAGGCACAACGACTGTGCTCTTGGGCTGTCAATCACGGAATCCTTCTCAAGGCTGTCTACCTCCCAGGTCAGGAAAATTGCCTGGCAGACAGACTGAGCCGGATCCTGCAACCACACGAATGGAGATTGAACCCATTGGTGGTTCAGCGGGTCTTTCTCAAGTGGGGGCTCCCCACCATGGATCTTTTCGCCAGTCCTCTGAACCGGCAACTCCCGAGATTTTGCTCCAGACAACCGCATCCTCTCAGAGTAGCAGCGGATGCGTTTCTGATCTCGTGGTCCACAGGCCTACTGTATGCGTTTCCTCCCACACCACTAGTGTCCAGGACGCTGTTCAAAGTCCTCAGGGACGGGGCTTCCTTGATTCTCATAGCCCCCAGGTGGCTGAGGCAACCGTGGTTCCCGCTTCTGTTACAGCTGGCGGTGGACACACCTCTTCCTCTGGGGTTTCAACACGATCTCCTGTCTCAGGATCAGGGGACTCTCTTGCACCCCAACCTCCAGTCCCTTCATCTGATGGCCTGGCTGCTGAAAGGGTAGTCCTAGCTCCCTTACTACTACCTCGAGAGGTGGAAGATGTAGTCTTGGCCTCTCGGCGTCAATCCACCAGGAAATGCTACGCTCTTAAGTGGCGTAGATTCTCCGCATGGTTTGCTCAGCACAGTGAGAATCCCTTCTCGTGCTTTGTAGCGGTAGTGTTGCAATATTTGCTCTACCTCTCCAATCTGGGCCTTAAGTCTAACTCTGTCCGAGTTCACCTTAGTGCTCTCTCAGCACACCACTCGCCGGTGGATGGCAGGCCTCTTTCCAACCACCCTTTGGCTCGTTTCCTCAGAGGCCTTCTTCTGCTTCAGCCTCCTTTGTGTCCACCGGCCCCTGAGTGGGATCTGAATGTGGTCTTACAGCGGCTTACTTGTCCGCCTTTTGAACCTATGGCTACCTGCCCCCTCCATTTTCTCTCCTGGAAAACTTTTTCTGGTAGCTCTCACCTCTGCTAGACGAGTGAGTGAACTGCAGGCACTCGTGTCTGATCCTCCTTACACTAGGTTTTACTGGAATAGGGTGGTCCTACGGACTCACCCTAAGTTTCTTCCTAAAGTTGTCTCACCTTTTCACCTCAATCAGGAGGTGGTTCTTCCGACCTTCTTTCCCAGGCCGCATGCCAACCGGGCTGAGATGGTCTTGCATACCCTGGACTGTAGGTTGGCGTTGTCCTTCTACCTTGACCGTACGCGGGAGCATCGGAAGGCTGTTCAGCTTTTCGTTTCTTTTGACCCCAATAAGTTGGGGCTCCCTGTCTCCAAGCATACGTTGTCCATATGGGTCGCTGACCGTATCGCCTGGGCTTATGGGGCAGTCGGCCTCTCGTTGGAGGGTCGAGTCACAGCTCATCGTGTCGGGGCGAAGGCTGCATCAGTGGCTCATCTCCGCTCTATTTCGTTGGCAGACATCTGCCGGGCCGCTACTTGGTCTTCAAGCCAGACTTTTGCAGCCCATTACTGCCTTGAGAGGGAGTCCCACAGGGACAGTGCTTTCGGACAGGCAGTACTCCATAATCTCTTTGGGGTTTAGGCAACTCCTACCCTCCGGCCCTGGTGTTGGGCTACCGGTCGGGGGCGCTCTCAGAGAAGATTCCTTCCTTCTGTGCTGACGAGCTCGAGGGAGCTCTTTTTTCCACTTGGGGTCTCCGGTAGCCTTAAGCTGGGGAGTCCCATATGTGAGGACTGACTTCCTGCTTGGTCCTGGAGAAAGAGTAGTTACTCACCTGTAACAGGTGTTCTCCAGGAGCAGCAGGAATCAGTCCTCACAACCCTCCCTCCTCCCCTTGGAGTTGGTCATATGATTTGTTTTTGCTAATTTTTTGCTGTCTTTTAGCTATGTCATCAGACTGAGCAAGATGGCACTCTTGGGCGGGAAGGGGACCGCGCATGCGCGCTGCAATTCCCAAAGGCTTTCTTTGAAAGCTGGGGAAATGCTCCGCACAAGGGCTCCGTCGGCGCCGACGTCACCCATATGTGAGGACTGATTCCTGCTGCTCCTGGAGAACACCTGTTAAAGGTGAGTAACTACTCTTTCCTGACTAAGATAACGAGAGCGATAGTCTCCATTAAACATAAACAATACATTGATTCACACAATCTTTTACATGAAAATCAGTCTAGCTTTCCCTTGATTTATAGTACCAAAATACTCCTGTCCAGACTTATACATTAGGCCTGGAACAAGGCCACCAAGCCCTGGGCATCCAATTTGATCTATTTGCAGTTTTCGACACTCTAGATCATAACATTCTTATTACTCAACTGAGTAAAATATACCTATCCAGTCCCTGTCCTAAACTGGTCTAGGGAATTCCTTACCAAATTTCTCTTACATGGTAAAAGGCTAGACAAAACTTCAGATTCTTGGCCAAACCTATATGATGTATCTCAAGACTCTCCTCTATCACCCATACTCAACAACTACATATCAAATTTTAATAAACCTGTTCCTGACCACCACCACCTCACACCCCTTTCCTCTCCTACCCTTCTGTAATTCTGTTGTATACCATTTCCTCTCTTCCCTATACTTTATTGAAGTAACTTGCTTCTTGGATTGTTTTTATGTACATCGCTCTGTTGATAGGAAGGGCGGTATATCAAATTTTAATAAGAGAGGAGGAGTGGCCTAGTGGTTGGGGCAAGGTACTTCAGGCCGTAAGGTCGGGGGTTCAAATCCCACTAGAGGACAGCAACCTTGGGCTGGAAGGACTGGGGTTTCTAGTCCCACAGGTGCTCCTTGTGGTCTTGGGCAAGCCACTTAACCCTCCATAACCCATGTTCCCTGTAAAATAGTTATCTCCAAGTTATAATGCCCTGTTCAATGTATTTTCAGTTTGTTCAATGTAAACCGCACTGATGCAGAATAGCGCGGTATATAAGAGAATGGAAATAAATAAATTAATAAAATAATAAACCAGAATGCTATTCTGTAAATGGTTTAAACACTTTGGGTTCCAATAGTTCTCATACAGCGATAATGACATTTTAATAATCCCATACCTATCATACTCAGTTAACCCACTCACTGCTAACCCAGTGTTTTGAACTCATTTTTCCTGGTATGTGGTAGCTAGCATGGGTGTGGCATTAGTTGCACCCACAGCTTGGTCTCTCTGGTACTGTGCTAATTGCAGGTGTATAGCTATATCCCCTACGCCCCCCACCCCCTGCAGTTATCGAGAAGCCCTGCGTGGCTACACAGCCCCTGCGCATGTTACTGGCACAGGGTTCAGTAAATATGCTCCTAAATAAAGTAAAGTTCTTCACCAATCTCCTCAGCAGTTTCTTAAAGGGGCATGACCTAATAAAAATAAATATTTTAAAACCATAGAATCATGACGGGCACTGAAATCTAGCACTACAATCAGACACAGGGCTGGTCCTCTTTGTGCTTTAACATTTAATTGTCCCATTCTAAATCCCGTACTCCAAATGCAGTTTGATAGATGCTTTTATTCAGTAGAGCAGTGCTTCTCAACCAGTGTGCCATGGCACACTGGTGTGCCTTTGGAAAATCCTTTCTCCGTAGACAAGTAGGAATGAGTCTTCACATATTGTGACTTCCTCCAATGGAACCCACATGGGAATGTTACCCAGCTTCTATTAGAAGCTTTTGGGAGGCTCTACCATGCCTACATGCCTTCTTTCCACCTGCCACCATGGTGCCATGATACCTCAGTCATGTTCCAGTCATCCTCCATTTTAAAATGGATTCTTCTTCCCTGTGGGGGACCTGCACTTCCAAGTTTCTTTAAATCACCATGCCATTGCACTTCTTTCACTTTATCTTCGTAGATTTATTTTCTCCTCCTCTTCACGACACTTAGCCACTGGTGCCCCAGCTGAGCCTTGCTTTTCAGCGCTTGATTTTGCTACTGGGACCTGTCAGCAGCCGCAAAGCTGTTCTGTCCTTTACTGCCGGATATGATGCTTCCAGGGACGTTCATCAGCAGAGGTCATGAATGTGACACTGGATTGCAGAATTCCAGTCCTTCATCTTCGGCATAGATGACGTCAGCCTCTAAGGCTTCTGGGGCTGCTTCGGCCTTGGGTGGAACATGGACATCAAGTGGTCCCACTTCGAGCTGAGCTCCCGTAGTGCCCCCAGAGCATTGGTCATGAATAGATTTCTATCTGGAGAGGAGAGCATCGAAGCGAGTACTGATTCTGCTGCATCATAGTCGGAACACATTGGGGCATAGCGTCGAGAGTGCTGAGTGTCCGCAGGACTCCTCCCCTTGACCCAGGCCTGATGGTAGGCTCATCCTGCCAATCATCAAGAAGGTACCAAAATCCAGCAGAGAGCCATGCTTTGAGCTGTCAATATCCCTGTACAGATAACAGGTACATCAGTTGGAGCAGCCAAGGCCCTACTGCCTTCAGAATCGGCAAACATGGAGAGGTGCCTTCGGAAAGCTGTCGGACTGCATTGCAGTGAGCTCCACAGTATGCTGGAGCCTCAGCATCGACCATCCAGCCTTCAATTGAGCCCACTGCCTTCGGATTCAGAGGCCTTTGGGCTCTTTAAGAGCAACCCTGTGGTGTTCTTGGAAATGCAGCATACTGAGGCCTCAGTGTTTGCATCAACTTCAATCGGTCCATCTTCGGAACGCACACCTTGCTTGTGAGCGATGCATCGACTTTGGGGCATTGAAGAGCCCAACATTGGTGCTGGTCTGGCCGATATACCCCTGTAACGTTTGGGTTGGTGCAATGAGCAGAGTATTGGTGTACCTTTGCTCCCAATGGAGCTCTCAATTTCCTCTGTGTTCAGGCAGCGTTCCTGTTGAAGACTTTGTCGGGAAGATGAATTCCAAGGTTGGGTAACCAATTGGTCTCGCCAGAGGAAGAGTCTCCTGGACCTCCATTGGACCCTTCTCTGCCTCATAAGTGGGGTTAGTCTACTCCTGAGGTCAGGGCCTTCCGGTATGTCGTGGGGCAGGAAAGGCCCTACCATTTTGATGCAGGACTGGGGCCAGGGCAGAAGAGTTGCAACCCTGCAGCACTCCTTGATTCCAAGTGACTGTGCTCTTGCATCATTTCCTGCATTTCTCCTGCTTAGCACAGCAATGTTCACCGGATTTACATGTAGACCCTTTGCCTATGTAAATGTGCATGTGTTACTTGCACATGTAACTTGCACTTGTATGTGGCTGCATGCTCCACATTAGTCTGCTTTGCAGTATTGCAGTATATCAAATAAAATATAACCATATAACCGCATGCACAAAAAACAAAACAAAACAGTAATTTTAAAAAAACACATTCCAACACTGAACCTGACAACAAACCGTGCACACGAAAAGTTGAGCTGCTTTCCATGGCTGTGGCTGACAAATGCAGGCACAATAAACAAAATCAGTTTGCACTTACCTCTGAGGAGCACAGGATTGAAGACAATGCTGTGCTCAGGCTGCTCCCGGGTGCTCTGCTCTCCTCCCATACCTTCTCTCCTGAACACTGGCCTGGGGAGCCAGGAGGAGGAGAAGGGAAGGCTGAAGTCTGTGTGAAGACAGGGTCCTGATCTGGTCAAATCGTGGGCTTTCAAACAGCAGTACATCATACTGAGGAGAAAATTCATCCACTTTCTGCTGGAGACAAATACCGAGGAGACCTCTGGTGGTCAAGGTAAATAGAGGCATGGGTGATCGTAACTGATCTGGTAAAAATCACAAAGAAAAGGGTAGAAAAAATAGCTGACTGGGGGCACAGATGGTACATCTGCAGGGCTCTACAGAAAAAAGATGACTGAGGTAAGATGGCACCCTTGGGTGGGAAGGTGACAACGCATGAGCGGTGTAACTCACAAAGGCTTTCTGTGAAAGCTGGGGAGTGGATCTGCATGGGCTCTGTTGGTGCTGACATCACCCATATGTGAGGACTGACGTCCTGTTTGTTCCCGGAGAAAACATAGTTACTCACCTATAACAGGTGTTCTCTGGGGACAGCAGGAATCAGTCCTCAAACTTTCCCTCCTCCCCATGGAGGAGTTTTTCTTGTTCATGCTTCATTGAGTTATGTCATACTGAGGTAAGATGTCACCCTTGGGTGGGAAGGTGACCATGCATGCGCGGTGTAACTCCCAAAGGCTTTCTAGGAAAGCTGGGGAGTGGATCCGTATGGATTCCATCGGCGTTGACATCACCCATAGGACTGATTTCTGCTGTCACTGAAGAACGCCTATAATAGATGAGTGAGTATGCTTTAAGGTTCCGGTTCATGCGGAAGTTGCTTCTCTGGAAGCCCCCTTGCAGGCTTCCTACAGTGTCCTTTAGACTTTAGTGTGTTTCCTAGGCAGCTCTTGGAAGCTTCCTTGCATTCTCTCTATTCCTACCCTCTGGAGGTTGGTCCTGGAAGTATTGTTTGGTGACAGTCACTTCACCATGCAAAGTGAGCAAGCTTCAGGCTCCAGCAATTATTCACCAGGTTCCATAATTCTAGTTTACTCCTTCATACTCATCTTGATTTCTCTTGGGGGTGGTTTCGGCTTACTTCTTAATCAGTGAACTGTTCTTCCAACACTTTTTTTTCTCAGGCCTTGTGCTCACAGGGAGAAAGCTGCATTGCACTGGTGTCACTGCAGGTGAGCTTCTAACTTCTTGGAATGCGCAAAAGCTATGTGGAATGCTTCTAGCTTTTGTAACTTGGACTCGAGCTAGGAGTTGCACTCTCAGGTGCGCTCTTAACATTTATTTATTTATTATTTTTTATTTATTTATATATTTCTTCTATACCGCCCCTTCCAGAGATCAAGGGCGGTTTACAGTTAACAGTTGAATAACTTTTACATGGAACAGTGGTAATTACTATTTACAAGGAACAATTGTAGAAACAACTTGAGGGTCAACCTAACTTTGTATTTACATATATAGAGAAGTCAGTCTCTCCTTAACTTAGCTTTTTATTTGGAAAGGGTGGAGCGAGGCTTAAGGGGATTAGGTAAGGGGTGAGGGAGGGGGGATTAATAAGTTGTGGGTTAGGGAGGTTAGTAGATTGGTTTTGTTATTGTTGAGAGGTAGTTCGTAGGAGGTGAGGGATTTCAGTTGGGTTTTCAAAATGTTCAGTGAAAAGGTATGTTTTGAGTCCTTTTCTGAAAAGTTGGAGGTCTTTTTTCATGCGGAGTGTAAGTGGAAGTTCATTCCAAAGGGTAGGGGCAGCAAATGAAAAGGCTCTGGAGCTTGTAGTTTTCTTTTTCCTACAGATTGTTTTGGGTATAACTAGTGAGTGGGTTGCATTTTGTCTGCGTGATCTGGATTCTGTTGGGGAGTGTAGGAGGGTGGTTAGGTGTGAGGGGGAGATGTCATTGAGGAGTTTGAATGTCGTTAAGAGTATTTTATATTTTATCTGGCTATTTATAGGTAGCCAGTGTAGTTCATGTAGAATGGGGGTTATGTGGTCGGCTAGACGCACTTTTTCTATCACCCTGGCAGAGATGTTCTGGGCTCTTTGGAGTATATTTGTGTTTTTTTAGCAGTAGGCCAATCAATCAGTAGACTATTACAATAGTCTAAGTGGGGTTAATTAGTGAGTTGACTATGGACCTAAAATCATGGGTGTCGAGGAGGGGTCTTAGATGCTATACAGTTTTTAGTTTAAAAAATACAGTTTTTACTGTTTGCTTTATGTGTGGGAGCATACTGAGTGTACGATCTAGTACTATCCCTACATATTTTACTTCTTGTTTAAGTGTTGTTGATTATGATGGTTTTTTGATGGATTGCATCATGTTTTCTTGATACAAACATAGCTTCCGTTTTTTTAGGTTAATGCTGAGGGAGTTGGTTTTCAGCCAGGATTCGGCCTCTTTGATGCATTCAGATTGTGGTAAGAGGGGTTGCTACTGTTTATGGGGATAGAGAGCATGTTGTTGTTAAGTGCCGTCGAGTCGGAGTCGACTCATGGCGACCCTCTGGATAGCTATCCTAAATTGTGTTCGGTCTTCAGTCAGGCAGCTCATTGTTGACAGACTGGTACCCGTAGCTGCTGTTATTGTAGCAATCCATCTCATTGCTGGCCTTCCTCTTTTGCGTTGACCTTCTATCTTGCCAAGCATGATGTCTTTCTCTAATGATCTCTCTCTTCGCATGATGTGTCCGAAGTATGAAAGTCGAAGTCTTGTCATCTGAGCTTCTAAAGAAAGCTTAGGTTTGATCTCTTCTAGTACCGACTGGTTTGTTCTTCGGGCAGTCCATGGTATACACAGTATTCGCCGCCAGCACCATAATTCAAAGGCATCAATTTTCTTCCTGTCTGTCTTTTTCACTGTCCAGCTTTCACATCCATATGATGTTATTGAAAATACCATGGCTTGAACAAGTCGAATCTTTGTATGGAGAGAGACATCTCTGCTCTTGAGAATCTTATCTAGGTCTTTCATAGCCATTCTGCCAAGAGCAATGCGTCGTCTGATTTCTTGACTGCTTGTTGCTTCTTTATTGATAGTTGATCCAAGTAGGTTAAAGTTGTTCACGATTTCAATTTCTTCTCCTTCAACGATGAACCTGTTGATTATGCCAGTTGTCATGATCTTTGTCTTCTTTACATTAAGGTGCAGGCCCATTTTGAGACTATGTTCTTTGATTGTGAGAAGCAAATGTTTCAGATCATCTTCACTTTCAGCCAGTAATGTGGTATCATCAGCATAGCGAAGGTTGTTGATGAGTCTTCCACCAATCTTCACACCTCTGTTGTCTTCATACAGTCCTGCTTCTCTGATGATTTGTTCTGCATATAAATTAAACAGGTAGGGGGAAAGTATGCAGCCTTGTCTTACACCTTTGCTTATTTTAAACCATTCTGTTTCTCCTTGTTCCGTTCGAACTGTTGCTTCTTGATCAATGTACAGATTACGCAAGAGAACGATCAGGTGTTCTGGTATACCCATGCTTCTTAATGTGGCCCAGAGTTTCTCATGGTTTACACAGTCAAAAGCCTTGCTATAGTCGATAAAGCACAAATAGATATCCTTTTGGTATTCTTTAGTCTTTTCAAGGATCCATCTCACATCCGCAATGATGTCTCTCGTTCCTCGCCCTTTCCTGAACCCTGCTTGCACTTCAGGTAGTTCTTGTTCTAGGTATGGCTGTAGTCTCTTTTGAATAATCTTCAGTAGAATCTTGCTGGCATGTGGGATCAGAGCGATTGTGCGATAATTTCCACAGTCAGTTGGATCACCTTTCTTTAGTATTGGTATAAACACAGATCTTTTCCAGTCAGTTGGCCATGATGTTGTCTTCCATATTTCTTGGCAGAGCCTTGTAAGTACGGTAACAGCTGCATCAGATTGCTGCAATACTTCTATGGGAATGCTATCAATGCCTGGTGCTTTGTTCTTTGATAAGGCTTTCAATGCTGCTTCAACTTCTTCTTTCATCACCAATGGTTCCTGATCATAAGGTATAGGTTGAAACGGCTGTTGGTCCACTTGATCTTTATCATATAAAAACTCTGTATATTCCTTCCACCTTTTCTTGATCTTCTCAGCATCATTCAACATAGAACCTTGAGCATCTTGTAACATTCCAATTCGAGGCTGGAACTTTTTCTTTAACTCTCGCAGCTTTAGGAAAGCCGATCTTGTTCTTCCTCTAATAGTTTCTGCTTCTATTTCCTTGCAAGTGTCATTGTAGTACTTTTCCTTGTCCTGTCTTGCTGCACGTTGGAAATCTCTGTTGAGTTCTGCGATTGTCTTTCTTTCTCCTTTGGCTTTAGCTTCTCTGCGTTTCTGGGCAATTTTCAGAGTTTCTTCCGTCATCCATTTTGGCCGTTTTTGCTTTTTCACCTTTTGTAGAGACTTCTCGCTTTCTTCTAGCACAACCTTCTTGATGTCATTCCATAACTCTTCCGGAGCTCTGTCATTTGTATCTAAGGCAGTAAATCGATTTTGCAGGCAGTCTTTAAATTCCAAGTGGTATATTCTCAAGGTCATATTTTGGTGCATTCATGAGTGGTTTGCTCTTTTTCAACTTTAGCTTGAGTTTGCATACTAGTAGTTGATGATCTGTACCACAGTCAGCTCCAGGTTTTGTCTTTGTTGATGTTACAGAGCTTTTCCATCGTTGACTTCCACAGATGTAGTCAATTTGATTTTTATACAATCCATTGGGTGAAGTCCATGTGTACAGTCGTCGCTTGTGTTGCTGAAAGAAGGTGTTTGAGATGAATAGATCATTGGTCTTGCAGAATTCTATCAATCTTTCTCCAGCTTCATTTCTGTTGCCAAGTCCATATTTTCCAACTACTTTGCCTTCTTCTTTGTTGCCAACTTTTGCGTTCCAGTCACCCATGACTATCAGGATATCCTGTTTGCATGTTCTGTCAATTTCAGCTTGTACTTGTTCATAGAACTCTTCAATTTCATTCTCTTCTGCAGCTGTTGTTGGGGCATATACTTGAATTATAGTTGTGTTGATAGGCAATCCTCGTAGACGAATAGAGATTAAGCGTTCGCTGACTGCATTGTATTTCATTACAGTTCTTGCAAGTTTCTTCTTTATTATAAATGCAACACCATTTCTTCTTTGTCTTTCATTTCCAGCATAGTAGACCATGTGATCATCTGATGCAAAGTGCCCGATGCCAGTCCATTTCAGTTCACTGACACCCAACAGATCAAGTTGTACACGTTCCATTTCATTCTTGACCACTTCCAACTTCCCTTGGTTCATGCTTCGTACGTTCCATGTTCCAATGTGTAAGACATCTTTACAGCTTCTGACTCTCATTTCATGCGCAGCTACATCAGCAGTCAGACTTCCCGAAGGCTTTGATCCAACCACATCATAAATGCTGGCTTTACTCTGAAAAGTCTTCAGCTCTTCCCCAGTAGCTAGTTGAGTGCCTTCCGACCTGGGAGTCTCATCTTCCAGCACCATAGCACAATTTGTTTTGTTGTAACTATCCATTGGGTTTTCATGGCAAGATACAGAAGTAGATTGCCGGGCCTTCCTTCCGCGCAGTTTAAGTTTGGTGTTGTTGCCGTTGTCACAGAAATGTGATCCTCCGCCGTCAACACTATCCCATTCTGCTGCTGCCCAGATGGGTGGTTTGTCTTCGTCTGGCACCTCAGCTGAGACCTGTCCATCTTGGGAGACCCTGCCAGTAGTTAAACTACCGATAGTTTAGCTCTCAGCATCACTGATGCACACAAGCCCTCACAGCACGACAAGCTGCAAACCAAGTGAGAGCATATCATCGGCATAAATGTAATGGTTAATTTTGAATTTTTTAAATATGTTCGTGATGGGCTGTAGGTATAGATTAAAAAGGAGGGCTGAGAGGGCCGAGCCTTGTGGAATTCCCTGTCCTTGGGAGAATGTCTGAGGTGTTTTGGCCTAGTTGGACACGTATTAAACGGTGTGATATATATGACATAAACCATTTAAGGGCAGTGCCTCCTATTCCTAGGCTTGATAGCCTTTCAATTAGTGTGTTATGGTTGATGATGTCAAATGTGGAGGCTATATCTATGAACAGGAGGATGAAACCTTGTTTTTTGTTGTCTGTTCCTCTAATGAGGTTATCCATCAGTGGTAGCAAGGTTTCAGTGCCGTGGAAGGGGCGGAACCCGAATTGGTGGGAGTCTAGTGTATCATGGAGGTCTTGTAGTTGGAGTTGGATGATTTTTTCTACTATCTTAGCAATGAACGGTATACTGGCTATAGGCCTGTATGAGCTTGGGTCTTTTGGATCTAATGTGTTATTTTTTAGGATGGGACGGATGGATGTGAGTGTGAGGGCATCCGGCATGATGCCTTGTGCGAGTGATTGATTAATTATGTTTTGAATGCTTGTGGCGAGTTCGCTTTTGGTGGATTTGATCCATGATACTGGGCATGGGTCAAGAGGGGAGGTTGTGGTGGTAATCATTGTTATGACTTTAAGGAGGTGCTTTGGCTCAGCCACATGAAAGGTCTCCCATTTATTGGGGCTTTTTGGTTCTATATGTGTTGCCGTGATAGTGTTGGAGGACTTATTTTTTAGTTTCTCAGCAAAATGTGTGGCTAAGGTTTGTATGCTTATTGTGGGGTGTTCCGGTTCTGGTTTTTGAGTTTTTGCTAGTGACTTTACAATTGCAAATAATTCCCTGGGTCGGTAAATGGCCATGTTTATTACTTTAGTGTGGTAGTCTCGTTTTGCTTTGTTGATTGCGTCTCTATAAATGTTGAGTAGGCTTGAGTATTGGGATTTGTTTTTGTTCGTTTTTGTTGTTCTCCATCTTTTTTCTTGTTTTCTCAATTGGTTTTTTTAGCTTTTCAAGTTCTTGGGTAAATCATTTTTCTGACCTTTTTTAGGGGTTTTTTAGATGTGATTTGAGTGGGGGCAGCTGCATCTTGGATGGTTTTGTTCCATTGGTTTATGGCTAAATTGATGTTTGGTGAGTTTGGGTAATACATTGTCTAGAAAGGCATCTTTATCAAAGTGTGTAAAGCGTTTGTGTTGTAGCGTTTGGTGTGTTAGTGTTGGTTGTTTGTGTTTGGAGATAGGTCATTAAGTGATGGTCGGACCAGGGCCCTCAGTTATGGAAGGGGGAGTGCAGAGTTGGTGGTTATTGAAGGGTGTAGGAAGGAAGACAAGATCCAGGGTATTTCCCTTTGTGAGTGGGGGCATGTATGATTTGTTTGTATCCCATTTCTGACATTGTGTCCATGATGTTTATTGTTTGAGAGGAGCTCTGAGGGATGGGAGGTATGATAAGTGGTTTTCTTAGTTAGGCTGTACATGCGAGTTCCAGAATAGGGGTGAGGTGGTTGTGGTCAGGTGATGGGGGCTTATAGATGAGGCAAAGTGCAAGGGTTTTGTTCTCTATTTTAATGATGTCCATGCCATCTATACTATTAATGTTAGGGTATAGTGGAGATCTTTTTTGGTAAAGATAATGGCCCCTCCTCCTCTTTTGGCGTCCCGGTGGCAGTTGAATAGGTCATATTGTGCGTGCAGTTGATTTAGTAGGATTGTGTCAGTGGGTGAGAGCCATGTCTCCGTGATAGAGTAGGTCGGGTTTTTCATCTTTGATCATGTCGTTGACAATTGGTATTTTATTTCTTATGGATCTTATGTTTGAGTATGAGTTTTTGCAGAGTATGTGTGTTAGAGGAGTCATTTTTACTGATAGGTTGCTGATGGTGTAATTGGATTAGTCTAAGATGGGATCTGTGGGTATTGTGGTGTGGATTTTGGTAATGGGAGTAGTTACTTGGTAGATAGTGTATTGTTTATCTCCAGGAACAAGCAGGAATGTAGTCTTCACATATGGGTATCGTTGGTACCGATGGAGCCTGCGCGGGAACGCTCCCCAGCGTCCAATAGGAAAGCTTTTGCAAGCATCCCACAGCGCCTGCGTGCTGCCTTCCCGCCTTTCCCAACTGTCCCTCTCCAGTTCTTCATTTTCCGCGGAGCCGACAGGTCGCACATCCTGTCATTGCAGAAAATAATTCCCTTCTATTCTTTTTTGTGGTTGCGTCTGCCTTCCTTCGATGCTACACCGGTACCGCCGGTGGTTCTTTCTTTTTTTTCCAAAAAAATCCCCCACCTTTCTTCTGGAGTCTTCCAGTTATTTTCTCCTCAGGTGCAATGCGCCATTTTGGGCACTAGGCCCAACTTTTTCCTTTAAAGTGGGTTCCACTGCGGGTTTTAAAAAGTGTTCCAAGTGTGGCAGTGCCATCTCCATCACCAACACCCATGAGTGGTGCCTCAAATGTTTAGGTCCTGACCACTCTATTTCGGAGTGTGTTGCCTGTGGGGGATGATGTCGAAAAGGGGCCGGCAGAACCGAGCTGCTAAACTTAGCACCCTTTTTCCCTCCGATACAGCCTCTGTGGCATCAACGTCTTCCAGGGCTTCGTCTTCCTCCCATGGATCTCAGGTAACTAAACATAAATCTAGCCAGTCCTCAAAGGGTAGATCTCCCTCTAAGCATCAAGATGCCTCTTGCGTTGCCCTTGAGGGACTTTAACCGGCAAAATTGCCCCGGCGGGAGGCTTCGGCTTCCAAAGCACTAACGGGGCTCTAGGATGTTCTTGAGGCCTCAACCTAGGCAGAACTACTGGTGCCATGCTCTGGGGTACCGGCTGCTTCATCCGGTACTGATACCCAGGCATCGACAGCGTCGATAGACCAGAGATTCTTGGCTATTGAACGCAGTCTGGCGGCTCTTCTCACGGCCTCGATGCCCCTGAAACCGCTTCAGACAATTCAACCGGTACCGGCACTGACTCCGGTACCGACTGCATCAACATCAGCAGGTATTCTCCCGGGACCAAGTCATGCTTATCTATCTGGTATTGACAAGTTGGTACCGGACCCCTCCGGTGCCGACTTCAATCGGTACCAGTACCGTGCCTTGCACGATCACCCGGATCGGAGATACTTTGAATCCTCGGCTGAGTCTGAAGACTCTGAAAGCTCTGCCGATACAAGAGTACTTCTTCCTGAGAATTCTTCTTCTCCTCAGCATAGGATGTCTCCACCAGAGGATATGTCCTTTCAGGATTTTATCCGAGATGTGGCTCGAGGTCTTTCCATCAGAGTGGCTCCTGAAAAAGAGCCTAGGGCAAAGGAATTAAAAAATTCTACAATACCCTAAAGCTCCCAAGGAGGCAGCTAACTTACCTACCTATTCATGAGATCTTGCATGATCTCATGTTAAGGATGTGGGAAACACCTCTAACCACATCTCCTCACTCTCGAAGACTCGACACCATGTATTGAGTCCCTCCTTGTCCTGAGTTTCAGAAGACTCAGCTACCACACCATTCCATGGTGGTGGAATCAGCTATGAGAAGGATCAAGTGTGCAAAAAGGCATGCATCTAATCCTCCAGGACGTGAGTGTAGGACTCTTGATTCCTTTGGATGTCGAACTTTCCAGGCTTCCATGCTTTCTGCTATTATCAGTTCCTATATATTATATATGGGAATGTTCCTTAAGGAGGTCACGGGAGATTTAGAGCTTATGAGCCCTCTTCTTTCTGATAAGAGGCAGGATTACCTCGCCCTTGTCAAACATGCTCAGGATATTTCCAAGTTTGTGAATCGTGCAGCCTTTGACTGCTTTGAGTGCATAAGCAGAACCTCTGCTGTTGCCATAGGTGCACGTAGGATTGCCTGGCTCCGGGCATCTGACTTGGAACTTTTGGTACAGGATAAACTAGGGAAAATTCCTTGCACAGGAGAGAATCTCTTTGGCAAGAATTGGCAGGAAAAAGCTAATGAGATAGATGCTGACAATATCACTTTGGATAGATTGTCTAAATCTACAACTGATCCTGCAAGGAAAAAATCCTACAAGAAACCATTCTTCAGTAAGAAGAAGTTGTTTTATGGATGGATTGTTTTAGGGATCGAGAATAAAACAAAGGATATTATAATGCCTCTGTATCGCTCCATGGTACGACCGCACCTTGAATATTGTGTGCAATTCTGGTCACCGTATCTTAAAAAGGACATAGAGTTATTAGAAAAAGTACAGAGAAGAGCCACCAAATTGGTGAAGGGGATGGAAGGCTACTCCTATGAAGAGAGGCTAAAAAGGTTAGGGCTCTTTAACCTAGAAAAGAGGCGGCTGAGGGGAGATATGATAGAGGTGTATAAATTAATGAATGGAGTGGAACAGATAAACGTGGATAAATTGTTTACGCTATCAGAATATAGAAGGACTAGGGGGCATGTAATGAAGCTACAGGGTAAACTATTTAAGACAAATAGGAGAAAATATTTCTTCTCTCAACGTGTAATCAAACTCTGGAATCTGTTACCGGAGGATGTAGTAAGGGCTGTTAGTATAGCTGGGTTTAAAAAAGGTTTGGACAAGTTCCTGGAGGAAAGGTCCATAAACCACTATTAAAAAGGGACCCAGGATATCAATGCTTGGCCTAGTACAAGCACTGCAGAACCTGTGTCTTTTGGGGAAACTGCTAGGTACGTATGACCTAGATTGGCCACTGTTGGAAACAGGATACTGGGCTTGATGGACCTCGGTCTGACCCAGTATGGCATTTCTTATGTTCTTATGTTCTTATGTTTATCCCTCCTATACCCAGCAGGGGCATCGTTTAGGTCTGCCTGCCCAAAATTGACAGCAGCAACAACCTAGGCAAAGAAAACCAAAAGCTGCTAAGCCTCAACCGGCTCAGCAGACTCAGCCTCCACAGGGGCTTTGACTTCTATCTAGAGAACTTCGCCTTCCTGGCCCTGAACGGCCCAGAGCCTTCCACCATTCCAGGAAGGTTATGTCATTTTGCCCCCAGATGGTGTCAGAGACCAATTTTCTGCTGTTATCTGTCTATTTTAAGAGAGAGGTACAAGCTTCGTTTCCTCAGCATGCCCCCTCCTACAATGGTAAGACAGTTAAATTCTCAGACCTCTCTCAATGACCAGTTAGATCAAGAGGTCACTGTGCTTCTTGCCCAAAGGGCAATAGAAGAGGTACCCATTCTCCAACAGGGTACAGGGTTCTTCTCCCCCTATTTCCTTCTTCCAAAGAAAACAGGAGGACACAGACCCATTTTAGACCTCAGAGAATTGAAGAAATTCCTGTTCAAAGAGAAGTTCAAAATGATTTCTCTAGGAACTCTGCTGCCATACCTTCAGAGTCAGGATTGGCTTTGTTCTCTAGATCTCAAGGATGCGTACACTCGTGTTCTCATCCATCCAACTCATCAAAAGTTCCTTCGCTTTCTATTTCAAGGGAAGCACTACCAATACAGGGTTCTTCCTTTTGGCCTGGCCTTGGCACCAAGGGTGTTCACAAAATGCATAGCTGTGGAGGCAGCATTTCTTCGCACCCTAGGAATATTCGTCTTCCCTTACTTAGACGACTGGCTCATTCGAGCCCCTTCAGAGCCAGAGGCCAGGGTTTCTCTCTCTCGCGCAATGCGCATCCTTCAGTATTTGGGACTTGTCATAAACTTCCCAAAATCCAACCTTGCTCCCACTCAGTCCCTAGAGTTTATGGGAGCTCTGCTGGATACCAGACAAACAAGGGCCTGCCTTCCACAGCCCCGCTGCCTTCGCATTGTGCAGTTAGCTTCCCAAGCAGTGCTAAAACCTCACTTACTGCTCGGGAAATGTTACAATTGCTAGGCCACATGGCATCCACCGTGCATGTGGTTCCTTATGCTCGCCTCCATATGAGGGCAGCCCAGTGGACTTCATCCATTCAATGGACTCAGGCATCAGGCTGCCTGTCAGACAAAATAGCAAACTCAGATCACCTTATTTTGTCCCTCCAATGGTGGCAATCACCCCAAAACCTTTTGGTGGGGTCCCCTTTTCACCAACCTCCACCCCAAGCCACTCTAACAACAGATGCCTCACAGGTGGGTTGGGGAGCCCACCTGCAAGGCCTCTCTACCCAGGGTACCTGGACTCCACAGGAGACCTATCTACATATCAGTCTTCTGGAACTCAGAGCAATCTTCCTTGCTTTTCGCGTATTCCACACCCAGCTCAGCTACAAGACTGTCCTAGTTCAAACGGACAATCAAGTAGCCATGTTCTATTTGAACAAGCAGGGCGGAACAGGCTCTCTGTCGCTATGCAACGAAGCTTTGCGACTATGGGCCCTTGCCAGAGAGCATCAGATTCATCTCCTTGCGGTGTATCTTCCAGGCATTCAAAACTCTTGGGCAGACAGACTCAGTTGAGTTCTGCTTCCACACGAATGGTCTCTCCATGCAGACCAGGTGACCAAAATTTTCCAATTTTGGGGAACCCCGGACATAGACCTCTTCGCAAGTCCGTTGAATACCAAACTTCCCCAGTTCTGTTCCAGAATTCCAGCTCAGGGTTGTTGGGCCAGGGATGCTTTCCTCCTCCATTGGGGCCAGGACTTCCTGTATGCCTTTCCACCCTTCCCCCTAATTCCCAAAACCCTGTTCAGGTTTCAGAGAGACAGAGGTCATATGATTCTCATAGCTCCACATTGGCCACAGCAAATGTGGTACCCTTTGCTCCTACATCTCTCTCAAGCTCTGCCTCTAGAGTTAGGATCTGCCCCAGATCTCCTTTCTCAGGAGGACAGGATGCTGTGGCATCCCAATTCCCAGTCTCTGCATCTCATGGCCTGGTTGCTGAAAGCCTAGAACTTCACGGTCTTAACCTTTCTGAGCAGGTAAAGGACATCCTTTATGCTTCCAAGAAGCCTTCCACAAGACGCTCTTATGCTTTCAAGTGGAAAAGATTTACCATATGGTGCTCGCCGAAGGGTCTTAACCCTCTTGTGATACCTCTGGAATCATTACTGGAGTATCTCCTTCATTTATCTAATGCAGGGCTTAAGACCAATTCAGTGAGAGTTCATTTGAGTGCTATTGCAGCTTCTTTCAAGCCTCTAAATGGGCAACCTATTTCCTCTCATCCTCTCATAGCGAGATTTATGAGAGGCCTTCTTTTAACGAAGCCTCCCATTAAGCCACCACCATGGGACTTAAATCTGGTTCTTGGGCAGCTTATGAAACTGCCTTTTGAACCATTAGCCACTACCACCTTGAAATTCCTTTCCTGGAAGGTCATCTTTCTTATTGCAATCACATCAGCACGTCGCATCAGTGAATTGCAAGCATTGGTGGCTGATCCTCCTTATACAAGGTTCCATCATGATAAGATAGTCCTTAGGACTCATCCACACTTTATGCCAAAGGTGGTGTCACCTTTTCATTTAAACCAAGCGGTTTACCTTCCTGTATTCTTCCCAAGGCCTCATGCCTCAAATGCAGAAAGGAATCTTCATATTTTGGATTGTAAAAGGGCTCTGGCCTTTTACTTACAAAGGACACAGCAACATAGGAAGTCCTCTCAACTTTTTGTTGCTTTTGATCCTAGTCATTTGGGACTTCCAGTCTCCAAAAGAACACCGTCCAACTGGATTGCACAGTGTATATCTTTTACCTAAGAGTAAAAACCTTCCTCTGAAGGCCATGTCACAGCTCACAATGTGAGAGCCATGGCAGCCTCTATGGCTCATCTTCACTCTGTGTCTATTGATGACATCTGCCGAGCAGCTACTTGGGCTTCGGTTCATACCTTCACAGCCCATTACTGCTTAGACAAGTACTCCTGCCGGGATGCCTTGTTTGGTCAGGCTGTTCTTCAACACCTGTTCCATACTTAATCAACTCCTACCCACCATCCCTGATAGGATGCCAGAGATCCATGGGGGGAAGTGGAGCCCTTTCAAAAGGGCACACAACTTCTGGGGTTTCTCCCTGGCATCTGTAGCTAGGGAGTCCCCATATGTGAAGACTACATTTCTGCTTGTTTTTGGAGAAGCATAGTTACTCACCTGTAACAGGTGGTCTCCGGGAACAGCAGGAATTTAGTCTTCACAACCCACCCACCTCCCCTTGGAGTTGTATCTCTCTATCTCTTTCTCTCTTTCCCTCTCTCTTTTGTCTCAGCTTTATACTCAACTGGAGAGGGACAGTTGGAAAAGGCGGGAAGGCAGCACGCAGGTGCTGTGGGATGCTCCCAAAAGCTTTCTTATTGGACGCTGGGAAGCGTTCCCGCGCAGGCTCCGTCGGTTCCGACAATACCCATATGTGAAGACTAAATTCCTGCTGTTCCTGGAGATCACCTGTTACAGGTGAGTAACTATGCTTTCTGTATGGGTTGTGGATGATGGGGATAATATTATAGGGGGTTTGGTCTGATTTGTATGTGGAGATTCTGCGTATTAGGAGAGCTATTAGGAGGCGAAAGATAGGGAGGGCTTGGAGCTTTGTGAGGGCCATTGTGGGGGTTTTTTGGGGGGGGGGGTGCTGTGTGTGAGGAAACCTGTATGAATGTGTGAGCACAGAGGATTGTTTTAGTGAAGGTACAAATAAAAGCCAGAAGTTCTAGTAGGTAGCAGGTAGTTCTAGCGTCTGATATATAGTACAAGGTATATCAGGTAGCACTGGTTAACAACTAGTATAGCAGATGGCATAGATTAAGCAACTAGTATACACCTGTGAGTTAGGTTGGTAATAATATTATGGTTAGGTACAGTGATGTAATACTGTAATTAGAAACAATAAAGGTATACTAATTACAGTATTACAGTGATGTAATACTGTAATTAGATACAATAAAGGTATATTGTAAGCAATTATACTTTGGACATTATGAGCAGGTATTAAAGTTCATCGTGTATAAGCTGGTAAAAGCCTTAAGGTTAAATACAATAATGTTATATATTGCTATAGGTTGCTATTGAGGTTTGCATAACAGACTGGGGTCTGGTTCTAGCCTTATATTTCTAACCTTATCTTGGTTGCTGGAGCTTGTGTGTAACGCGGTGGTGTTGCGTTTGTAGCCCTCTGATTCCGTTGTGTTGGGTTGCTTCTGGTCTGTACTTTGTTCTTGAGCAGGTACAGTTTGTGGCGTTGTGGGTTGGGTGGTTTTGATGATTTCCTGTATTGCGGTTTGGCACTTAATTGTCACGCCTAAGGGCCCCGCCAAAGGGCCCTCTGGCGAGGCCCTCAGGCGCGGGCACACCTGCCACGTGCTCTTACTTGTAGCCCTCTGTTCCGTTGTGATTGGCTGATTCGGGAGGAGGAGTGCAGGAGAGTCGCTAGAGCTGCCCCGATCAGCCATCGGAGGTCCAGAGGAAGAGAGGGGACCGGCAGAAGATTCTAGCCGCGCTCTATTTGACTGCGCACCATATGCCTTTTGCTTATGCCTGGTAGGCCTGAGCCTTTCATGGCCATGTCAGTTCTCATGAAGTCCGGGCTATGGCTGCATTGGTGGCCAGCTTCCACTCAGTCTCCCTGGAGGAGTTCTATATGGCTGCGCTGTGGTCTTTGTCCACACATCTCACTATTGTCTAGAGGGGGATTCCTGTCAACAATAACATTCAATCTCTTCTCCAAAATCGGGTTGGGGATTCAAATCCAACTCTATCCCCTCTAGGCCCATTCCCTCTCGCCAGGCTACCAAAACAAAACAAGAGGAGAGAGATTCACTCATTTTGTGCATAGTTGGTGGTTGAATTGTTCTGGCCTCTCTCTATTTTGCAATTGAGTTACCCTTGTTGGGCTTCTCAGTGGCTGCCTCTGTTTCTAGCGGCTTGGGAGTCCCATACGTGAGGACTCATTCTTGTTTGTCCACAGAGAAAGGCGGCTACTCATCTGTAGCAGGTGTTCTTCATGGGCAGCAGAAATAAGTCCTCGCAATCCTCCCACCTCCTCAAAGAGTTATCTTCTGCACAACTATGTTATCAGACTGAGGCATCATGGCAGCAGGTGGGAAGGAGGCATGGTGGAGTCTCCCAGAAGCTTCCAGTAGAAGCTGGGGAGCATTCCTGCGCTTACTCCATCAGAGGATGTTACCATATGAGGACTTATTCCTGCTGTCCATGGAGAACACCTGTTAAAGGGAGTAGCCACCCTTTGTGCCTTGGGGTGACTGATAGGTGCATGGTTAGGCATGGGTTCATGAGGGTGTTGCCCTATTTCTGTTGGACAGTGCCCCAGAGAAGAGCTTTGCTTTCTAAACTACTTATTCTTGGGGATTTTAACATTCATGTCGTTAACTCCTCTGATCCTTATGCTCTAAAGCTCCTCTCCCTTACCTCCTCGTTTGACCTCCAACTTAGTTCCACTGCCCCCACTTACCAGCATGGCCACTGCCTGGACCTAATATTCTGCTTACCCTTGAACTTTTATAGCTCAGTTCTTCCCTTATCCGACCATCACCTTTTAAGCTTTAATCTTCATCACCCGCCACCTCCGACTCGTCCTGTCGTCTCCAACCTATTTAGAAATCTTCATGCTATTGATACCTTGGCTCTCTTCCACTATTTCTTCATCTCTTTCTTCTACTATGTCATCCAAGTCTGTTGATGAGGCAGTAACTTCCTATAATGCTGCACTCTCCTCGGCTCCGGATGCCCTTGCTCCGCCATTCCCACGTCCTGTGAGACGTTCTGCACCCCAGCCCTGGCTTTCACCCATTACCCTCTGTCTACGTTCCTGTGCCCGTTCTGCTGAGCGTGTTTGGCTCAAATACCACTCCCCTGCAGACTTTCTACACTTCAAATTCATGCTTGTCTCCTTCCAGTCAGCCATAGCTCTTGCCAAACAAGACTATGATGTCCATCTGACTAACTCCCTTGCCTCTGATCCTCACTGTCTCTTCACTACTCTCAGCTCTCTCCTCAAAGTGCCTCCGCTTCTGATCCCTCCCTCCTTTTCTACCCAAACCCTAGCTGACTATTTCCATGACAAAATCCACAAGATCACCCTCCAATTCCCCATAAAGTCAGCTACTTCCCCTCCTCCCCCTCTCCACTCCCAACTCTCCCCCCACCCCCACCTCTGCTACCCTCTCTTCCTTTCCTGTGATCTTTGAAGAGGAAACTGCACACCTTTTTTTTTTCCTCCAAACTCACCACCTGCTCCTCTGATCCTATCCCTACCCATCTCCTAAGCTCCATTTCCTCCACCGTTGTCCCTTCCATCTCTCATATTCTCAACCTATCGCTTTCCACCGCAACAGTCCCTGCTGACTTCAAGCATGCTGTAGTCATACCTCTCCTCAAGAAACCCTCACTTGATCCCACCTGTCCCTCTAACTGTCAACCCATCTCTCTCCTTCCCTTCATTTTTAAACTATTAGAACGTGCGGTTCACTGCCGCTGCCTCGACTTCCTCTCCTCTCATGCCCTCCTGGATCCCTTACAGTCTGGCTTTCATCCTCTACACTCTACTGAAACGGCTCTTGCCAAAGTCTCCAGTGACTTGTTCCTGGCAGAATCCAAGGGCCTTTACTCTGTCCTCATCCTTCTTGACCTCTCTGCTGCTTTTGACACTGTTGACCACAACCTTCTCCTCAATACCCTGTCCTCGCTTGGTTTTAGGGGCTCTGTACTATCCTGGTTCTCCTCCTATCTCTCCCATTGCTCTTTCAGTGTGTGTTCTGGTGGCTGCTCCTCCTCTCCTACCCCACTCCCAGTTGGTGTACCCCAAGGATCTGTCTTGGGTCCACTCCTTTTCTCTCTCTATACCCAGTCCCTTGATGCGCTTATCTTTTCCCATAGCTTTCAGTACCATCTGTATGCTGATGACTCCCAGATCTACCTCTCTACGCCTGAAACCTCTCTGGCAATGCAGACCCGGATCTCTGCCTGCCTTTCTGACATTGCTGCCTGGGTGTCTCACTGCCGCTTGAAATTGAACATGGCCAAGACTGAACTTCTCATCTTTCCCCCTAAAACCTCCCCCCCCCCCTTCCTCCTTTCTC
Organism: Ichthyophis bannanicus; assembly: GCA_033557465.1. Lineage (NCBI taxonomy): Eukaryota > Metazoa > Chordata > Amphibia > Gymnophiona > Ichthyophiidae > Ichthyophis > Ichthyophis bannanicus. Next base: position 50,093,552 of record CM066046.1, read on the forward strand.
AGTCTCTGTGGATAACTCTGTACTCCTTCCTATTCCCTCGGCCCGCAATCTGGGAGGTTGTCTTTGACTCCTCTCTGTCTTTCTCCACACATATCCAGCTCGTAGCTAAGACCTGCCATTTCTTTCTCTATAACATTAGCAAAATCCGCCCTTTCCTTTCTGAACACACCACTAAAACGCTTATCCACTCCTTAATCATCTCCCGTCTTGACTACTGTAACCTACTCCTTGCTGGTCTCCCTTTGAATCATCTCTTTCCCCTTCAGTCTGTTTAACACTCTGCTGCTTGACTAATCTTCCGCCATCCTTGTCATGCCCATATTATTCCTATTCTGAAGTCACTTCATTGGCTCCCTATCCGTTTCCGCATCCAGTTCAAACTTCTCCTGCTGACCTATAAATGCATTCACTCTGCGGCTCCTCACTACCTTTCTTCTCTTATCTCTCCTTACAACCCCTCTCGGGAACTCCGCTCTTCTGGCAAACTGCTTCTATCTGTGCCCTTCTCTTCTACTGCTAACTCCAGACTTCGCTCCTTTCACCTTGCTGCACCTTATGCCTGGAACAAACTACCTGTGTCGGTACGCCTGGCACCCTCTCTAACCCTCTTCAAATCCAAGTTGAAAGCTCACCTCTTCGCTGCTGCTTTTGGATCTTGACTCACCTGATCTCCCCTGCCTTCCCCTTTTCTTTCACCTAGTTTATCCCTCCTTACACCACCTGTGTTTTGTCTTGTGTTTTTGTTTTGACTAGATTGTAAGCTCTAATGGGCAGGGACTGTCTCTTACATGTCTGCAGTGCTGCGTATGACTGGTAGCGCTCTACAAATGCTCAGTAGTAGTAGTAGTACTAGCACAGGAAATCCACTGTGCCTCCCCTGATAGGAAAAGGACAGCGCTCCTTTCCTGTGCATGTCTTTGCCAACCTCACATTCACACACCAGCCTGAACCCAGCCGATTGAGACCCACACGGATAAAAGTGCTGCTCCCCTTCTGCTAGTGGCAGGGACTGAGAGTGAAGATCATGCAAAACTGGGTTTGGTGTGCTGCAAGGATTGAACGAACTGTGTGCCATAAAATAAAAAGGCTGAGGAGCAGTGCACTAGAGGAATCATATTGTCATGTCGTATGTTTTGTGAGTGGTGAGGAAGGGTTGTGATTGCATTGGCACTGGTATGTTCATGAGAGAATAAGGAATAATACTTATCAGTTTGTATGTTTGATTCCAGTCTGAAAAACGTAGTGCTTTCCTTTACTCTGACCCCATCCCCCTTGAGGCATTCAACCTTTCCTTAATCTTTGAATTAGCTTCCCTTTCCCAGAGCACCTTAGAAGGATACAGGGCACCCAGTGATCTTTCCCAGTTATTGTTTTTATCGACTTTGCATTCAAAGCACCAGCAGACCTAACACTCAATAAACAACCGAGCACACAGCTTCTTAAACTTATTGACAGTTGGAGTCCGCTTAGCCAGCTCTTAAAGGAGACTCATACCAGCTACAGAGCAAGCAGGGATGTCACCTTAATGTCCTTGTACCAAGATTTTAAAACTTTGCCAAAACATGTGAGCCTTTTTTATTATCTGGCCTTATGGGACTAATCACAAAGAGGTTTTCAATATGTATATACACAGCGATCTGTGGGCTATATTTTTTAAATTGAAAATTTATTTCTTCTGCTGTTTAATAGATCTTCTTTTCTCATTCTCATGTCTATATTTTAAAACCATGCACGAATTGTGCCTCTGCAGTAAGAGAAGTGCAAAGCATGCTTGCTACGTTTGTGCTAGCTCTCAGCTCTGTTCTGGGATACAGGTTTTAATCCTTGCAATGATCCTCGCTAAGGCGCTATCTCCCTGCTCTTTACTGTACTGGCAGAGTTGCTTCACTTCATCTGCTTAGCTGTAACTGCCCAATGCTCACTGCATAGAAACTCAAAGGCATTTTTCATTTTATATTACTATTATTACACCACTAAAGTGTTTGCCACTGTGTGTACTGTATGGCTGCTGATTTTCAACAATACTGTGAGGATGGTGCAGATGAAAATCACTCTAACCACTTGGCACTATCCCACATAGTGCTTGGGTGAACTTAAGGCAGAATAAGAGTGGTGTTGATCAAGCATACATATATGCTGAGTGGTTTACTTTAGGGCTCCTAAAAAGGTGTAGGGGTTATTCTCCAGGAACAAGCAGGAAGTCAGCCCTCTCTTATGGGCGATGTCAGCACTGATGGAGCCTGCACGGAGCATTTCCCCAGCTTTCAAAGAAAGCCTTTGGGACATGCTACCACGCATGCATGGTCCCCTTCCCGCCCAAGGGTGCCATCTTGCTCAGAGTTCTTCTTTTTTTTTCGCAGAGCCCAATGAATGTCTGTCTTGTTAACCTTAAAATAAATCCTTGCTAATATCCTTAAAAGTTAGGTTTTCCTGGTTTGCGTACCAGTTCTTCTTCCTGCCTCAAGTCGGTGCCAGTCCTGGCGCTGTTCTCGTCTTTTTCCCCTTTTTTTGAGCGAGGCTTGCCCCGACAGATGTTTGTGCCTTCTTTCTTCCAGGGATCGTCGAGTCCAGCCAGGTGTTTCCCATCATTTCACCCGGTGGGTTCAAATAATGTGACTACTGCAGTTAAACCATGCCAGTAACAGACACCCATGACTGCTGCCTATGCTGCCTGGGACCGGACCATGATAGCACTTCCTTTGACCTGTGCCAGGCCATGATGCTTAAGACTAATAAAAAGAGGTCAGAGTTGCAGGAGAAACTGTTCCCAAGGTCGGACTCGGCATCGGCTTCCTGATGCTGAGTTCCAAGCCCAGCACCTCTCGTGAGGCTCGAGCGTCCTTGGAGTCCCGTGGTGGCAGCTCCTCCGAGAAGACCTAGGACCCTGAGAGAGAGAAGAAGAAATCTTCTGTCCAAGGTTCCACCAGAGAAACCCAGTAAAATTCCTTGGAGGGACTCGGGTGGTTCTGAGAAGTGCCCTACCAAGGTCCTCAAAAAGGATTCCTCAGTCAGCGGAGATCATGCAAGGTTCCTCAAGACCGTAATCCTTGTTGAGGATGCACTCGCAAGAGTGCCGGCACTGGGCCCGAGATCTTCGGTGCCCATGCCGAAAGCTGCAGAGCCTTCTGGCTTGGAAACCAGAATGGCGGCCCCTGGAGCAGAACATCACTGCTATACTGGCCCTGCATCAGGCATTGATGCCCTGATGACCGGCCCCCCAACTGCAAGGGGGGGTCCAGGGTTGTTGAGTCAAGCTCCGAGCACCACCAGCCTCGGGTAAGCCCTCTGCGTCAGTCGATGTCCTGATCTTCCCCAGCCAGTTTCTGCAACTCGGACCCCAGGTCCTCCAGAGGCCCCAGACCCCTCGGCACTGGCTTTGAGGCAAGAAGTCATAGGACCTTTAATTCGTCATCACCTCTTGACTCTGAGTGGGAGACCGATGAGGCATCCCTGGAATCCAGATGGCACTGAGACATCCTCTCGGATCTGTCGCCCCTGGCGCCATTCTCCTTCAGAGGGCATGTCCTTCCACGACTTTGCCAGGGATATGGCCAGAGCCCTCTTGGTGCAAATTAAGGCGGAGGAGTCCCACAAACCAAAGAGCTGGAGATTCTCCAGTACGAGTCTCCCCCCAAGGAAACTCTCATGGTGCTGGTGCAGCCGATCCTCGAGCGGCTCCTGTTGAGGATGTGGGAGACCCCAACATCTGTACAGGTGGTCAGCCAGTGCCTCAATTCCATGTACCGTGTCAGGAAAGGGCTGGGGTTCCACAAACCCCCACATAACTCCATGGTCAACCATGCTTAAAACCTAAGAGCTAGAAGACCCATTCTTCTGTTCCCCCTGATAGAGATGCTAGAGCCCTTGATGCCCTCGGGCGCAAGTGCTCCCAGGCTCTATGTTGGGGTGTTGGATCCAGGCCTATGAGCTATACATAGGCATATATCTCAAGGCCCTAACCCAGGAGTTGTCTGGGTTTTCAGCAGGGCTTGCCTGGGGAACTCCTCCAACAGTTCCAATCCCTGACCTCCGGGATTAAGGGCCTCAAAGTTCCTCTCCCAGGCAGCCTATGATAGCTTCAAGTCAGCGGCTCAGATAACAGCAGCTGGCATCAGCACCCGGCACCAAGTTTGGCTACAGTCTTCAGATCTCAAGCAGTGGGTCCAAGACAAGCTTCTCAACATCCCCTGTATCAGGGAGAACCTGTTCGGCAAGCTTATGGCCGACAAGGCGGCCAAGATAGAGGCCCATGTTGTGACTCAACAGAGGCTCTCCAAAAAGAACCTCATCCTTTCCCTATAAGAAACCATCGGGGACAAGAACCCTATTCCTGAGAAAAAAAAGGGACCCTTTCATCAGAATCACCACTACCAGCCCTTCTCAGGCAAGCAGCAGGGTTCTCACCCTAAAAGACAAAATCATGGGGCCCAGAAGCCAAAGGCACAGAAGCCTCAAGCCCTAGCTCTCGCCCAGCCCGGGGGGAGCTTTTGACTCCTGGGGCAGGGCCTCCCCTGAGAGACCTTCACCAGCCTATAGGGGGCTGCCTGGCAGTCTTTGCCCATAGGTGGTCCAGTGTCACTTCAGACGAGTGGGTACTGCAGGTGGTAAGGAAGGGATACCTCCTCCACCTACAGCAGGTTCCACCCAGGTTCTTTCCAGAAGAGCCAGTGAGACCTCTCCTTCACCAGACCCTTCTGCTTTCAGAGCTCGCAGGTCTGCTCAGGGACAACACAGTAGAGCCTGTACCCAAACATCTTGGGGAAAAGGCTTCTACTCCAGATACGTCCTTGACCCAAAGAGAACTGGGGACCTCAGGTACATACTCTGGACCTGAGAAACTTAAACAAATTTCATGGTTAGGGAGAAGTTAAAGATGCTTTCCCTTGGAACACTGTTGCCTTACCTTCACCAGAGAGATTGGCTGTGCTCCTTGGACCTAAAGGATGCTTACATGCACATCCTGATCCATCCCTCCCACAGACAGTACTTACGGTTCGTGGTGAGAGGAGGGTACTACCAATACAAGGTGCTACCCTTCGGCCTGGCCTCCTCGCCAAGGGTCTTTACCAAATACCTAGTGGTGTTAGCTGCTACTTGTGCCTACAAGAGGCTTTCGTCTTCCCCTACCTGGACAACTGGCTCATCAGGGGTGGCACAGCCTCAGAGGTCATTCAGGCCGCAGAACGTGCAACCCATCTGCAGCACCTGGGGTTCATCATAAACTACCAAATCCCATCTCTCTCCGGCTCAGTTGGACACATTGCAGGTCAAGGCCATCCTTTCAAGAGAAAGGGCAGAATGCCTCAGGCAACTGGCAGAAGAGGTAGCTGGCTTATCGTCTCCTCTGCCTTCTGGGCCATATGGCCTAGATGGTCCATGTCACGCCCTCAGCCCACTTACGCATGCAGACAGCCCAGTGGTGCCTCCGCTCACAGTGGATTTGAGCCACAGGCAGCCTACAGGACAGGGCCAGGGTTACCCACCAACTGGCAGAGTCCCTCAACTGATGGTGAAACCTGCACCACCTCCAGGCAGGAATTCCTTTTCAGGCACCTACGCCACAGAGGACCATGACCACAGATGCCTCCCTCCTGGGTTGTGGGGCACATTGTGGAGACCGCCGCACACAGGGCAGCTGGTCTCAGGAGGGGTTGCTTCTACAGATCAGTGTACTGGAGCTCAGGGCAATCTTGGCCCTATGAGCATTCTGCCATCACCTGCAATGCTGCCCTATACTGATCCAGACAGACAACAAGGTTGCCATGTTTTATATCAACAAGCAGGGGGGCACGGGTTCGTACTCCCTCTGCCAGGAGGCGGTGGCCTGCCTCTCCTTCACAGCATGCAACAACATGCTTCTGCAAGCGGTGTATCTCCCAGGCCAGGACAACTGCCTAGTGGACAGGCTCAGCAGAGTCCTTCACCCATACGAGTGGCGCTTAAACCGCAGAGTGATAAAACATCTCTTCCACCTTTGGGGCAGGCCTATGATGGACCTATTCGCTTCTCCAGACAACACGGAGCTACCCCGTTTCTGCTCCCGTCAGCCAGAGAGAGCAGTGGCAGATGCCTTTCTGATCTCGTGGTCTGAGGGCCTACTCTATGTATTCCCACCGATTTTTTTTTCCCTCTCCCCCCACCCCCTGGTTGCCAGGACCTTCTTCAAGGTTCAGAGTAAGAGGGCCTCAGTTATACTGATTGCCCCCAGGTGGTCCAGGCAACCTTGGTTCCCTCTGCTGCTTTCCTTGTCAGTTACGATATATGGTCACTTTTCACCAAGCAAATCACTTTTGGACTAGGAAACACCAATTTTATGCTTGGACTTTCACCAAACGGGAACTAATAAATCACTAAGTATAGGCACGTAGGTCTCAGTAGAAAAGCCGCAGTTCGAAACAAAGGTTGAGAATCAACACCTTTTGTTATCCTGCTGTTCACATCAATGACCAAAATTTTTCTGTGCCTAAAATAGTGATTTATATTATTATTTATCTTCTGTTTACTTTTATTGTATTCAATTCATTTTCTTTTCTTTTTTCATTTGTACATTTTCTTCATTTTCTTTTCTTTTCTATTTGTATGGATTTTATCAAAAAATAGAAAATATACAAATAGAAAAGAAAATGAAGAAAATGTACAAATGAAAAAAGAAAAGAAAATTAATACAATAAAAGTAAACAGAAGATAAATAATAATATAAATCACTATTTTAGGCACAAAAAAATTTTGGTCATTGATGTGAACAGCAGGATAACAAAAGGTGTTGATTCTCAACCTTTGTTTCGAACTGCGGCTTTTCTGCTGAGACCTACGTGCCTATACTTAGTGATTTATTAGTTCCCGTTGGGTGAAAGTCCAAGCATAAAATTGGGGCTTTCCTTGTCAGTGGCATTCCCAGTCCCTCTGGGCCAAGCCCCAGACCCCCTGTCCCAGGAGGAGGGCGCTCTCCTGCACCCCAATCTGGTGTCGCTAACACGAACAGCATGGCTGCTGAAAGGGTAGTGTTGGTCCCTTTCAATCTTCCAGGAGAAGTCGAGGAGATCCTACTGACCTCCCGAAAACCCTCCACCAGACGGGCTTATGCCTTTAAGCGGAGAATGTTCTCCGCCTGGTGTGTGGAAAAGGAGGAGAATCCCTTCTCCTGCCAGGTGCAACTAGTGCTGCAGTACCTACTGCACTTGTCACACACCAGGCTGAAATCTATCTCAGGGTAAATCTGAGCACCATAGCCACTCACCACCACCCTGTCAAGGGAGAACCCCTCTCAAGCCAGCCCCTGGTCTCCATGTTCCTCCAGGGCCTCCTGATATCCAAGCTCTCTCTCCGCCCTCTAGCGACAGAGTGGGACCTCAACATAGTGCTCTCTTGGCTCACCAAACCACCATTCGACCACCTGGACACTTGACACCTGCAGTACCTGTCATGGAAAGTAATTTTTCTGTTGACCCTCACATCCACTTGAAGGATGAGTGAACTCCAGGCTCTGGTGACAGATCCATCATATACAAGGTTTGACAAGAACAGAGTAGTGATCTGTACACACCCCAAATTCCTCCCAAAGGTGGTGTCTCCATTCCACCTCAACCAAGAGGTGGTCCTTCCCACCCCACCCCACCCCACCTTCCTGCGACCTCATGCTGGCAAGGAGACCTAGTGCTTCATACACTAGATTGCAAACTGGCCCTGTCCTAATTACTGCAGACTCAAGCCCATCAAAAAGGCTCCTCAGCTTTTCATGTCTTATAACCCCAGCAGACTGGGGCTCCCTTTGACCAAGCAAACTCTGTCCACTTGGGTGGCGGACTGTATTACCTTCGCCTGTGAGTGAGCTAGCCTTTCCCTTGAGCACCAGGTCACAGTGCATCACGTGAGGGCGATGGCTGTGTTGGTGGCCAACCTCCGCTTAGTGCCGGTGACGGAGATCTGCAAAGCCACCACATGGTCTTCATTTCATACGTTTGCAGCTCACTATTGCCTGGAGAGCGAGGCCTGCAGGGACAGTGCCTTTGGCCAGACAGTACTCCATAATATTCTCGGGGTGTAGGCAACTCCTGCCCTCTGACCCTTCTGTGTTCAGGCTACCGGAGTGTTAGTATCGCAGAGTCTCTCAATGGGAATTAATTTTTGCAACTCATGGCTACCCGACTGGTTGCCATTGGTGGTGTCGTGGTTCAGTCCTCAGCAGCCTGGAGCTAGGGAGTCCCATATGTGAGGAATGACTTCCTGCTTGTTTCTGGAGAAAGCATAGTTACTCACCTGTAACAGGTTTTCTCCAGGGATAGTAGGAATCAGTCCTCACAACCCTCCCTCCTCCCCTGGGAGTTGCCTCCTTACCTTGTCTTAGTTTTTACGGCCGTCCTAGCTATGTCATTTGACTGAGCAAGATGGCACCCTTGGGTGTTAAGGGAACCACATATGTGTGGTAGCATGTCTCAAAGGCTTTCTTTGAAAGCTGGGGAAATGCTGTGCGCGGGCTCCGTCGGCGCCGACGTCACCCATATATGAGGACTGATTCCTGCTGTCCCTGGAGAACATCTGTTACAGGTGAGTAACTACACTTTGTAAGTCAAGATTGCCCATGTTCGTTATTGCTTAGCATGATTCAGGGGTTCAGTCTCTGCAGCCCTTGTGCACACATTGCAGGTATATTGTTTTCAGTACAACTAGGTGAATGTATTGCGTGTTCACAACAAAATACCTTTTCTGCATTCATGTCCCAATTTTGATAACATTTCTATGTGTATGGCTTATTAACATGTTTAATCTTTGTCTGCTTTGTTTAAAGCGCTAAGTGACACAAGTTCCGTGACTGTGGAGGCTCTGACAGCCAGCAGGGAAACCTCAGTGGCCACAACAATCACGACCACCACCACACCTGCAGTTCGTGGCCGGGGTGAGACAGACAATCGCAGTGAGCACAGCTACAGTGAGTCGGGGACAAGTGGCTCCTCCTTCGAGGAGTTGGACCTAGAGGCCAGCGGAGAAGGTGCAGGAGGCATGGTCCCAAACTTCAGTGGCCATCCAGAGCACAAGAGCAAGGGGAGGAAAGAGCACATTGCACTAGAGAAGGACCGGGTTGAAAAGTACCAACACGCCAACCCCAGAACACAAGTGCCGTGAAAAAGAAACCCTTGCCTTTCTATACTGAACATCTGGTGTAATTTTAAAAAAAAAATCTTCATGCCACCCTGCTATAACACCATCCTGATGGTGTTATATTAGGGTGATTACAGCAGGAATTAGTGTAGTTGTACGTTAAGCATGATGTGAGTGAGAACAAGGTAGGACTATGAATCTTTTATTGGGGAACAAATGTATACCAGATTTATAATGCAGTGTTTTCATAGCTGAGATTTCCACCTGTGATTGTACTGTGTAGGATACAGTGAAGTCCTCTTTTAGTGAATTTCCCAGTACAGAAGCATTCCTTTAAGCTCTATTTTCTTCCATTGCGTTTTGGGGATCAAAAATATTGCCTAATGCAGTATGAACTATTACTTGCTGCCTTGTTATATGACCTCCCCTTCATTATGGAAAGAGACAGTCCTAGAATACTTTAAGGAGAATTTGTTTAATAAGTTGTAATTTGAAGCAATCTTCCTGCATTCCTTTACACCTCTGCTGTACTGAGAGAGCATTGTGAGCTAGTTTTAAAGATGCAAGATACTTATTAACTAATACAACCTATTAGAAAATCACGTATTTAATCTAGTATTGTGACACTGTGACCTAGAAGAGTTAGAAGCACCTGGGGATGTTCTTTACTTCCTGTAGCGTGCTAGAAGAGAGAGAAATATGCAGGTATATTAGTCTAGACAACAGCATATAGCCATGTAACAAATACTCATGTTTGCTTTACTCTGGGAAGCTGTCCAATACAGTGAGAGCAGTCTGCTATATTCTCATACAGAGAATCCCCCAATAGTAAGACTTTTTCCCATGACTAAGAGGAATTGACTGGACAAGGGTTTCACTGTATTTAAGTGGGCATTGCTAGCTGCTTGTCGGTCAACATATAAATGTGGTTTTTAGGCTCTGTGCATAGGAATCATTAAAATTTATATTTATTGACTTTTAAACAAATTCTTGGTATGTTTGCTTTCTTTGCCTTTATTTTATTTCCCACCAATTTCTGTTCAGTCATCTTCTACAACAAGCATGACAAAGGGATTACTGTGTCGTCTGAAATATAATAGATCCCTCAGCCAAAACCAGAAGCTGTCCTGTGACCTCTAGTCTTGAATCCTCATTTTCTTGCAACGATCTTCCCTCCTAGTCTGAGCACTTCTCTAGCAGTTCAAGACTGTAAACGTGTCCTACTAAGCTCTATTATCATGGAGTGCTAAGCAGCTCACAGAGATGACACTCTGCAAAAGTGTTCTGACTGTTATTAGTTCTCTTATGATTAGTCTAGCACATACTGGATGTATGCGATGCTTTACAAAGACACATGGGGTAATTGTAATAAATAATTTTCTGCACATAAGGCAGGCGTTACATGTGGAAAAGGGGCACGGGTGAATGCATGCATATAAATATATGCACTGACAGCATGGTGCAGAGGTGTTCTCATGGGTATGGTTTTGGGCAGAGTTGCAATGTATATGCATATTTTATAAAATGAGTACACTTGTAGAAGTCACATGTGCATTTACACCACCTTCAAAGCAGCTGTACATTTGTGTGTGAGAATTTGTGCAACAGGATAATTCTGGGAGTGTATTTATAGATGCCTATGTGCCTATAAATCTAAAATAGGCAATAAAGTAAGTGCCTTTCTGGAACGTTGACAGGTGTGCTATTATAAAGTCACCAGCCAAAGAGGGTAAGTTTATAACAGGGCAACTAGGCTATGAAGGCACATAGATAAATATGTTGCACCTGTTTTAAAAAGACAATACATACTCCTATCTGCCTTTACAAAATTTCTTCCCCTTAAACTGTCACATGGAGTTGCCCAGGAGTAATTGTGCATGTATGTGCCAGAAAGAGTCTTCAGTTACGTATTTTGTAAGCATAAATACCATTCAAAATTAATAACCCTAGCAATGAGACTACTAGAGAGCAAAAAATAAAATAAAAAAGACCACCACCCAATGGTATATTGCAAAAAGATGTTTACTGATGAATATATGTAGAAAAAATCATTAGCAAATTGTACAAGCCAACTTTGTTTTATATTAGGACTTTGTCACTTATCAGCTCCAGTATTTTATAAGAATCATGCATAGGTGTCAATCCTGCCTTTATAGCATCTATTCTCCATCTCCACGAATGCTTACAATTACATCACACAGTTTCTACTTTTGTGCATGTATATGCAGGGGCAATTTTATAAGCAATCATTCAGTGGAGACTACAACCATTCCTGGAATGAGAACTACCTGAAGTGCAAGCAGGATTCAGAAAAGGGCAAAGAACGAGATCTCATTACAGATGTGAGATGGATCCTTGAAAAGACAAAAGAATACCAAAAAGATATTTACTTGTGTTTCATTGACTAGAGCAAGACTTTTGCATAAATCATGAAAAACCAGGGGCTCACATAAAGAATCATGGGTATACCAGAACCAAATATATGCATAATCTTTATATTGATCAAAAAACAACCGTTCAAATATAACAAGGAGAAACGGAATGGTATGTTATGCTCACAGCAGTCAAGCTGTGAGACTGAGAGACTGGATTGGGATGGAGCAGTGTCCCGTCTTCCTGGGAGAGGAGATTGGGCACAGACATTAATCAGAGGGGCTGAGTCTGAACCAGACATAGCAGCAGAGGAAACCACAGTTGACGTGGCCAGCGAGGGGCTATGAGAATCATGGAGCTCTTGTAGGCCTGCAGCTTGAAAAGCATCTTGGGAATGAGGGGTATGGGAGGAAATGCCTAAAGGAGTCACTGACCCCCATGCAGGTGGAAAGCATCCACCTGCTCGAAGTCTGAATCCTGGAGCAGGAGCGGGGAAGCTTGACATTCTGCAGAGTGGCAAATAGATCTATGTCTGGAGTTCCCCAGGTCTGAAAGACACAGGATGTTGTGTCCAGACAGAGAGACCATTTGTGGGGAAGAGGGATCTGACTCAGCTTGTCATTGAGCCCCCCCCCTGGCAGATACACTGCCGCACGTCTTGTCACACATTCCACTCTTCGAGATCATGTCACTCCCTTACTTTTTCATCTTCATTGGTTGCCAGTTTCATTCCGTTCTCAATTTAAGTTATTGACCCTGCTTCACAAGGCCTATCACACTGATACTCCATCCTATCTGACCGATCTTCTATCCTTTCATTCCCCTCGGTACACTCCCCGTTCTTTTCACCTTAATCGTCTTGCCCTTCCCTCCCCTTCCCGTGCCCATCTCCAGCTCACGCGCCATTCTGCATTTTATTTTGCCGGTCCTGCACATTGGAACTCCCTTCCCTCTTCCCTCCGTCTGGAACCACAATTTACAGTTTTCAAACAAAACCTCAAAACCCACTTCTCCATAGCATTCAACCTTCCCTCCCCTTTTGTATGAGTCTGCTCCCACTGTACTTACCTGCCTTTAGCATTCTGTCCTGTATCTCTTTCACTTTAGCCTTCTGTCCTGTATAGATTTGTATATTTCCTTTTCTCTTTGGCTTTGGCCAAAGTTTTTATGTATTATGTTTTACGTTTTGTGTAATTAATGTATTTTATGAATTTTTATGTATTTTATTATTGTACACCGCCTTGATTGTTCCAGAAAGGCGGTTTTTATCAAATGATTAAACCTTAAACCTTGGAGGTATATTTGATTAGAAATGGCAGATGGAGAGCTTCCTTGCAGAGTGGCCATAAGCCTGTTCCACCCTGTTTATTCACATAGAACATGGTTACCTGTTTATCTGTCCTGACTAGGACCCTTTGTGCCCTGAAGTGATCGTGAAAAACCATGAGTGCATTTGAGATAGCATGAAGCTCCAGGAGATTGAGCTGGAGCTGTGACTCCTGCATTGTCCAGAGGCCTTGTATAGAGAGAGTGCCCAGGTGAGCTTCACACCCCAGTTTGGAGTCATCCATCATTAGGGTGCATTGATATGGAGGCATCTGAAAAGGTGACCCAATGAGGAGATTATCTGGGGACCACCACCATTGGAGGGATGTGGTGAGAGGGGCAGTGACTTGGATCTCCTTTGTCCATGAGGTGGCCTGAGGCCTGTGCCCGTTGGGAGCTACACTAACAGCTCCTCCGGTAATAAATTAGAGTTTGATTACGCATTGAGTGAAATAATATTTTCTCTTATTAGTATTAAATAGGTTACACTAACTTCATTGCATAGCATAAACAATCAATCTACATTTAACCATTCCACTCCATTCATTAATTTATAGACCTCTATAATATCTCCCCTCAGCCATCTCTCCTACAGGTTGAAGAGCCCTTACCTTTTTAGCCAAGCCTCATAGGGGTATCCTTCCATCTCCTTTACCATTTTGGTGGCTCTTCTCTGTACCTTTTCTAGTAATGCTATATCCTTTTTAAGATACGGTGATCAGAATTGCACACAATTTTCAAGGTGTGGTCGCACCATGGGAACGGTACAGAGGCATTATAATATCATTTGTTTTATTCTCCATTCCTTTCTTTATGATTCCTAGCATTCTATTTGCTTTCTTGGCTGCCGTTGCACACTGGGCGGAGGGTTTCAACATGTTATCCATGATGACGCCTAAATCTTTTTCCTGGGTGATGGTTCCTAATGTGGAACCTTGCATTGTGTAACCATAGTTTGGGTTGTTCTTTCCTAGGTGCATAACTTTGCACTTGTCCACATTAAATTTCATGTGCCATTTGGACTTCCAGTCTCCCAATTTATCTAGGTCCTCTTGCAATTTTTCATAATCCCTTTGGGTTTTAAGAACTTTGAGTAATTTTGTGTCATCTGCAAATTTGATTACCTCACTTGTTGTTCCCATTTCCAAGTCATTTATGAATATATTAAAAAGCAGCAGACCCAACACAGATCCCTGGGGTACTCAACTATCCACCTTTCTCCATTGAGAAAATTGGCCATTTAGCCCTAACTTCTGCTTTCTATCTTTAACCAGTTCCTGATCCACAATAGTACACTGTCTTCTATCCCATGACTTTTTAATTTTGCCAAGTCTCTCATGAGGGACCTTGTCAAAGGCTTTCTGACAATACAGATACACTATATCAACACTCAACTTTGTCTACCTATTTATTCACACCTTCAAAAAAACATAGCAGATTAGAAAGACAAGGCCTTCCTTGGCTAAAACCATGTTGGGTGTCTCCCATTAAGCCATGACGATCTACATGTTCAGTAATTTTGTTCTTTATAATGGTTTCTACCATTTTTTCTAGTACTGATGAGATTGCAGACCTGCTATTAGTAATCTGTGAACTATCATTAAAATCATCTGTAATACCTAAAGATTGGAGAATCGCCAATGTAATGCCAATTTTTAAAAAGAGTTCCAGGGGTGATTCAGAAAACAACAGACTGGTGAGCCTGACATCAGTACCGGGAAAAATGGTAGAAACCATCATAAAGAATAAAATTACTCAGCATATAGTTAGCCATTGCCTAATGGGAGACAGCCAACATGGCTTTAGACAAGGAAGGTCTTGTCTTACTAATCTGTTATGTTTTTTTGAAGGCGTGAATAAACAGGTGGACAAAGGTGATTCGGTTGATATAGTGTATCTGGACTTTCAGAAAGCCTTTGACAAGGTCCCTCATGAGAGACTTTTGGCAAAACTAAAGAGTCATGGGATAGGAGGCAGTGTACTATTTTGGATCAGGAACTGGTTAAAAGATAGAAAGCAGAGGGTAGGGCTAAATGGCCAATTTTCCCAATGGAGAAAGGTGAATAGTGGTGTACCCCAGGGATCTGTGCCTGGTTCACTGCTTTTTGACATATAAATGACCTCGAAAGGGGAATAACGAGTGAGGTTATCAAATTTGCAGATGACACAAAACTATTTAAAGTTGTTAAAACCCAAGAGGATTGTGGAAAATTGCAAGAGGATCTTGATAAATTGGAAGACTGGGCATCAAAATAGCAGATGAAATTTAATGTGGACAAGTGCAAAGCTATGCACCTAGGGAAGAACAACCCAAACTATGGTTACACGATGCAAGGTTCCACTTTAGGAACCACCACCCAGGAAAAAGATTTAGGCGTCATTGTGGATAACATTTTAAAACCCTTGGCCCATTGTGCAGCGGCGGCCAAGAGAGCAAATAGAATGCTAGGTATCATAAGGAAAGGAATAGAAAATAAAACAAAAGATATTATAATGCCTCTATATCGTTCCATGGTGAGACCGCACCTTGAATATTGTGTGCAATTCTGGTCTCCGTATCTTAAAAAGGATACAGCGTTATTAGAAAAGGTTCAGAGAAAAGCCACCAAAATGGTAAAGGGGATGGAAGGATACTCCTATGAAGAAAGGCTAAAAAGGTTAGGGCTCTTTAACCTGGAAAAGAGACGGCTGAGGGGAGATATGATAGAAGTCTATAAATTAATGAATGGAGTGGAACGGGTAAATGTAGATCAATTGTTTACGTTATCAGAATATAGAAAGACTAGGGGACATGCAATGAAGCTACAGGGTAAACTATTTAAGACTAATAAAATATTTTTTCACTCAACATGTAATCAAACTCTGGAATTTGTTACCGGAGGATGTAGTAAAGGTTGTTAGTGTAGCTGGTTTTAAAAAGGTTTTGGACAAGTTCCTGGAGGAGAGGTCTATAAACCATTATTAAGAAGGGACCCAGGATATCAATGCTTGACCCAGTACAAGCATTGTGGAACCTGTGTCTTTTGGGGAAACTGCTAGGTATGTATGACCTAGATTGGCCACTGTTGGAAACAGGATACTGGGTTTGATGGACCTTGGTCTGACCCAGTATGGCATATCTTATCTTTTGACCCTAGTAACCTGGGTCTCCCAGTATCTAAATGTACGCTCTCCAGATGAATAGCGGACTGCATTTCATTTGCTTATGACAAAACAGGACTCTTCCTGGAAAGGCATGTCACTGCTCATAATGTTCCTGTCATGGCTACCTCAATGGCAAACCTACGCTCTTTAGTCATTGACTAAATTTGCAAAGCAGCAACTTGGTCTTCTGTCCATACTTTTGCTGCCCATTATTGTCTGGTCAAGGACTCCCGCCAGGATGCCATGTTTGTTCAGGCTGTTCTCCAGCACCTCTTGCAGACTTAGGGGCAACACCTACCCTCCATCCCGGACTTTGACAATACCAGATGTCCATGAGGGATCCATGACCTCTTGAAGCCTAATCCGAGGCAAACCTCCACCGGTTCTGAGGTCACTTCATCTAGCATCTGGGAGCTAGGGAGTCCCATATGTGAAGACTACATTTCTGCTTGTTCCTGGAGATAGCGTAGTTACTCACCTGTAACAGGTGGTCTCTGGGAACAGCAGGAATTTAGTCTTCATAATCTGCCCTCCTCCCTTAGGAGTTATAGGGCTTTTCTTCTCTTACTCTTCTTTTCTCAGCTACAAACACATCCGAAAAGAGGAAGTTAGGAAGGCAGTTGCGCAGTGGAGTGCTCCCAAAAGCTTTCCTATTGGATGCTAGGGAGCGTTCCCGTACAGGCTCCATCGGTACCGATGTGTCACACTGAAGACTACATTCCTGCTGTTCCTGGAGATCACCTGTTTCAGATGAGTTTCATATGATGTTTTGTCTTCCTTCTGGAAAATACTACTTTTAGTGAGGTTCCTGAAATAGATGTGCTTAATGTTACAGCTTTACTGGAGAACGCAGATTTTTAAAACATTGTTCCTACTACGTTATTAGTTGTGCTTTGACCACTGATTGTGATTGGATCCTAAGAATTTATTTCAGGAAAAGTACTTGGACTTTTTGTGGTGGTTCTATTTCTAATTCTCCAGACCTTGTTAGGGACACCTAGAAAAGATGACGGGGCTTTATTTCACCTGAAATTCTCCTGTAAATGTTTAATCAGTTATATATCTATTAAATATGTTATTTTACAGCCAAAGGCTTTAGTTCTGTTTTTAAAATTTGAGTATGTCATCTCGCTCCTCTGTACTCGGTTGGAGCACTGCAGTCTGCTCTTTATTTGTTTAACTAGAGTGCTTAGTACTACTGCCTGAAAATTTCTGTTTAGCATTTTCCTTTAACTTTTCATTTCCTTATGTTTCACTTCTCCCTCAATTGTGAGCTAGAAGGATTCAGCTTGGTGTTTAATTTCCTCTTTAGAGGATTTTTTTATATCTATAAAAACGGCATATATCTTTTTTTTTTGTTACAAGGTGTTTATCTTGATTGGATTGGATTCAAAATTCATAGATTAAAAATAAAAGGAAGCAGTCAAGAAATCCAGTTACACATTGCTCTTGGCAGAACAGCTATGAAGGACCTTGATAAGATTTTCAAGTGCAGAGTTGTATCTCTGTATACAAAGACTCAATCTCTCCAAGCCATGATATTTTCAATAATGTCATATGAACGTGAAAGTTGGACAGTGAAGAAGAAAGACAGGAAGAAAATAAATGCCGTCAAATGATTGTGCTAGTGAAGAATACTGCGTATAACATGGACTGCACAAAGAGCAAATCGGTCAGTACTAGAGAAGATGAAATGACCAGCTCAAATTTATAAGACTTTGACTTTCATACTTTTGACACGTCATGTGCAGAGAGAGATTATTAGAGATAGATGACATGCTTGGCAAGGTTGAAGGTCAGTGCAAAAGAGGAAGATCAGCATTGCAATTAATTGATACAGTAGGAGCTATGGATGCCACTATATCAACAATTTGCCACCAGACTGAAGACTGAACACAGTTTAGGAAAACTATCAGAGGGTTGCCATGAGTGCTTATAGACATCGACTTGATAGCACTTAACTACTTCTTGAGTGTTTAAGATGCTGTTCTATATGCTTGCATCATTTAAAAAACATTACTCCCAAAATGGGCAGACCCTACTCATTACAAGACAGAAAATACACACCACAAAACAATATGCAAAAATTAGGTTCTAAAACCCTTACTCATTATACAGTAGTTTTGAAAGGTCATATCCTGATCTTAAATAAGGATCCTTTATGGAGATTTGTTAAGTTTAGTTTTGAATAGTATTTTTGTGTTACAGTTATTCAAATATATTTAAATATAAGTATGTACTTAAAAGAATTATGTATATTGTAAAAATGTGATTCTTGATTGATTGTTGATTTTATGCCATACTTAGCTTATTACATGCTAAAATGTATCTTTATCAAGGTCAATTTAAGATGGTCCATGAGGTTTGCCCACTTATAATGGCAGCTGGGAGTACTTCAAAATTTGGAGGTCTGGAGAGAGTACCAATGGATCCATCAATGATGATGTTGACTTCAGGCTGTATTCTCACAAGTCTCTGAAAGCAGCACTGCTGCATTTCTGATGTTCCTGGGCTTCCTGAATTGCCCCTTCAGGCCTTCTGAAGCTCTTATCCTGCCTTGCTGAGAAGCATAGGAAAACTGAAATGGAAAGATCAGTGCAGGAGGAGGCAACAGCTGGGGGTCAATATTCAGCTAACACAATCACCGGTTTAAGATAAATATCAGTGCCCCTGTTTAACCTAATTTGTATATTCAGCACAACTATCTGTATAAATAGTGGCCCTGTTTGTTTATATATTGCATTGACCATATAGGCCCTGTGCCTAAACTAAACCGATAGCGTTGATATTCAGCCACTAATCTGAACAAGTTATCTAGATAATTTTTTAGGGCTGCCTCCAGCCTGCCTCTAACCTGATCCACAATTATATGGATAGTGTTGGGATGTTTAGTGTTTTAAATGGCCTGATACTATCCATATAAGTTTTTTGAAAATATGCAGATGAGGGAGTTAGGCATTGGCCACCTAGCAAGCCAATGCATGACTCTACAGGCTGATTTTCAAAGGGAATGTCACATGGTAATGAGTACTTCTAGTTTTGACTGCTGGTCTGTTACATTCACTGAGAGGTTTTGATTGTGGGAGAGTATAACAGAAAAATATTATCCCCCTTGTTTCTGTATTGTGTATGTTGTATGTGCCAGTTCCGTGTTCCGCTAACAGCATGCTGAATAGTATCCTCTGTAATGCCTATTTGCAAAGGTGTGAGTTTTTCAGAACCCATACTTTCACAAGATATTTCATACAAGGTTTATTCTTTGCAGATGTGATCACGTGCTTTACAGAGTTTGTTCCGCAGGCTAGAGAAAAGGATGGTTTGAGTGCAATATTTGAAAGTAGCTATGTGAACCATTAGTCTTTTTATTTAACAGCAATGTTAACGACATACATTGTAGCTCACGTCAGTGTAATCCCAGGAAACAATTTTCAATGTTTCATTATATTAGGCTGCCTGATGGATTCATATTTATAGTTCAGTGAAAGCCACCTGAACAGGAATAAAAATGCTGCTATTTCAGTGGACTTTCACTGACATGAGACTGTTATCTCTGATATCATAGAACAAAATATTAGTAATGGTACTGTTTTCCATAATGCACAAACTTTGCAGGCTGGATTGATGGTTGCATTCTTTTAAGAATGGATCTGGCTCTAGAGAGTTCTGGAACGTTCAGGGAACTCCCTTGTAGTGGTTTGTATTGTTTCTTTTAGAATGGGTACCATTTACCTCACTTTATCGTTCTTTTTATTTTAATAAAATGCCAGTTGCTCAGAATTGGATGAAAGCCTACTTTCTTCCTCAAGTCTTCCTTTTTTTGTTTTACAGTACTTAGAGTTTATAGTACAAGAATGAAAGAATTGGGGACTTTTTTTGGCCTGAGCATTTTCTCCTGTTTTAGGATTCCATCCGTATTGGAACTAGCCTTTGCTAGGCTATTGCACCACAACCCTTCAGTCACTATTAACCACTACAAGGGAGTTCCCTGAACGTTCCTGAACTCTCTAGAGCCAGATCCACTCTTAAAAGAATGCAACCATCAATCCAGCCTGCAAAGTTTGTGCATTATGGAAAACAACTGTAGTTTCTTCCTCACCACCCTTCATCTCCATTGTTCCTTTTTTTTCCACCTATATAGCTCTACCATTTCCAGGGCAGTGTTTAGTCGTGGGTACCAGATGGCCACCTTGGTAGCCAATATGCCATTTGTTGGATCTATGGCTCCCAATTATCTGGCAAATAAGAATACACATCATTCTCCTAGCCTGCCAACTATGTGGGTTTGAACTTGGAGAGAGGTTCAGCAACTTACTGTAAAAGGCAAACTCATTATATAAATTCAAAGCTAATTAAATTTAATGCTAGGCAGAATCAAACTTCTTAAGAAAGTAATTATCCAACATTTGGGGTATGGTTGCTGCTGTCCTTAACCCTTCAGCTCCGTAGAGATCTGGGACCCATAGTTTGTTTGTCAGAGGCTTAATGGGGCAATGCCCCCCTATCCCCCAACTCTGTATTTGTGTCAGCTGGAGAAGGCCCCAAGTAAAGGAAGCAGCATGAGTTGGATGACAAAATGGCAGCTGACTAAATGCAGAGGGACTTCTAAGGCAGCCACCAGAGCTGTGGCAAAACCCCACAATGAGTATAGGGTGACAGGGAATGGAGCAGGGTGCCCAGGTCTGTCTCTAGTACAGAATCCAGCAATTATAACAATGCAGGCCATGAGGATTCTGAGAATGATCAGTGGTAATTACTGGTTCCTGAGGCCTCCACATCTTTGCTCTTGTTTTAATGTGAAAGCATGTGAGTAGAAGAGGGGTGCTGCAGGGGCCTGACACTATTGATCATAGTCTGAGCCCCATGCTACTGACTATGTGGCAAAGAAGCTGGAAAATGTGGAGGGAAGAGAATATGGAAGACAGGCTGAAGGGAGGTGGAGAGGCAGGAGGAAATAGGGTGAAGGAAGCTGGGATAGATAAGTGAAGAAGAAGAAGAAGAAAGAGATAGAAGGAGAGCGACTAGGGAAGTTTGAAAGAAGGGGAAGAACAGGGAGATGTCGGAGAGGGAAGAGACAAGTACTGCATGAGGAGGGAAAGGAGTTATGAGAGGGAAGGGTGTGACATGAAAGAAAAATAGAGATTTGTTTACGTAAGTTTCATAAAAATCTTATAAATGCTAGGATTGCCCAAAATGCATGGAAGAGAGATGAGGGAATGGGTAAAAATGTGGGATGGGATAGGAGAGCAATATGTGAGACATGAAGGGGAGCAAGGAGAGGAGAGAATGGAAAAATGTAAGCAGAATAAAAATGAAAATAAATGGGACCAAAATATGATACAAGCAAAAAAAGAAAGATAGCAGCAGGGGTAAAATCTAGATAAAATGTTGAGAATAGAATGGATAACAGAAGGAAACTTAGACATGAAAGGGTGAGAGAAAATGTGGAAAAAGGAACATTAAATAAGAAAAGGCTAAAAAAAATGACAATAAATGGGAAAGAAAATGAAGAAGGATCAAGAAAGAGGCATACAAGGAAGGAAAGATAAAGAAATTCAAAGTTTTCGTAATACTTTAATGAATCATTCTGCTGCTGCTGCAGCAGCAGCAGCATTTGAAGGGATGGGAGAGTTGAGGCTGTTAGGGTCAGATCTGGGGTGGGTTAGGGAAGAGTGATAAAAGTGGTGTGTGTTTATGGGAGAGTGTTTAACATATAGGAGAAAATTTGTCATCCTCCTCCCAGGCTACGAGGTAATCCTTACCAACTGGGGTTGGGGGGGGCGGGGGTAGAAAAAGTCCTCTAAGCAATCTAAGCACTGTATCCCCCCCCCCCCCCCTCACCCCCAAAGTAAATGGGCAAATTAAGTCTATGGAGTAGCTGTGTTGGCTCAAATCTAAGTGCCCAGATGATGCACACAACATAAAGGAACCAAATATTTGGGTGAACCTAATATGGTATGATCACTGCTAGTGATGGTCTTTAAAGAATCTCAGATATACAGTTGTGATCAGCATTACTGGCATCCTTGCAATTCAACCCCTTAATGTCCAATATTGCATTTAAAAAAGTGGCCAGTGAAATGACTTTGGAATATATATGAACTCATATTTGACACACAAAACAATCAAATAAAACAAGACCAATTAAAAAAGGAAATAGTATAAAAACTGGGACATTGCCAGGACATGATTATTCACAAAAAGAAACTCTGTGATCCACGAAATATAATTCCCAAGTCCAAAAAAAAGTAGATCAAAAAGACTGTCAACTGGTGAACTCAATATTTGTTGGAATGTTTATCCTGAGGAATACTACCTCCTGTTCTAATTAGGGAGGAGTTGAAAGAGTTTTTAACTGTGTAAGTCTGGTGGCTATTAAAATTTATATTTTTGCCTTTCTGTCCCTAAAAGCATGTCCTTTAGTAAAGAGGACTTTTTAGCCCCCTGAAGAAGCGTCAGCAAAACACCTGGTTTGGTGTCATAGGTGGCATTGGGGACAGTGATTCTGTTATCCTTTATGGAATGTTGTCATTCACAGAACTGCAGAAAACTCCAATGGCTAGTGAAGAAATACTTTGCTAATGTTAGAGAACTGTAGCACACATTGTGTGGGGTCCGAAAGGCGGTGTTTCTTAAATTAGAAAATACTTCATTGGAAAGATTGCAGAATAATGCAAAATTACAAAACTACAAAAAAATGACATATAATTCAGTTATTTATAAAGGAATTTTTTTGGATCGTTGATGTATCGAGCGTGTATCCAGTGCTTGGAAACATTATGCCCATGGTTCTTGGTGACAGATTCTGAGGTCCTTTTTCTCCTATATATAATTTTCGATTAGTAATATTTTCTCTTTTCTCCTGTCCATGGACTTTTTGAATGAAGCATCTTATTGTGGTGATCATTGTTCCTTCATTCTAAGAGTGGGGCATTGTACATGTGAGGATAATCAATAACTGAGGACTAGTGGGTATTACAGTGGAGATTATTAGTTCACAAACTGTATCTCTTTCAGATAACACCAGCTTGTCATACTGAAATCTCCAGGCAGTCCCCTCCCAATATGGTGTTCTGAAAGAGGAAGTGGGATCCCTCCTTTGGAAAAATGCACTGGAGCATATTTTGGGATAAAAAAAACCACAACAAGAACTCCAGATATTTCTTAATTTCAAAGAAATCATTAGAGTTGAGGCCAATATATCTGAGAGATCTGAATGCATTCATGTTCAAAGAAAATTTTTAAAAAATTCTTGCAGACCATTCTTTCTCTCCTAAATCGAAAATGTATGTTTGCTAGAGCTCAAGTGAGCATATATGATTATCCTGTTCTACCCTTCGGGACCAACACAAACGAGCTGTAGAGGTAAAAAAAAGGGTCTACAGTAGTTGGTATGGAAGGGCAGACTGGATCAGTGATATAGTTTTTTCTGCCTTCATGTTTCTATATTTCCACATTATATACCTGAATTTCTCCCCCCTGCCCCCCCCTCACAGTGATCAATATTCACTATCAGTATTCTGTACTTTTGTTCAGATACTTGGCAACACCGAGTTTTCACAAAATGCCTACCAGTAACACCTGCCCACCTTCAAGTCTGTTTTTTCTCTAAATCAGTGGTTTCCAATCTTTTTTCATTTGTGTGCCCCTTGGCAATCTATTTCCATAAATTGTACCCTCATATTAGCAAAATGTTATGAAATAGTATTTCTGAAATACACAACAAATATTTTATACACAACATAGGGCTCATTCCGATCTGGATGTAGATCCCAGTCTGAGCTGGATGTACAGAGGGGATTGCGATTCTGATCCTGCGGGACATGTCTAGCCCCATGGGATCAGAATCGTGAACAGTCCTGTATATGCAGGCTGGGACTGCGATTCAGTCCGACCTGCATGTTCAGGACCTTCCCGGCTAACTCAGGGCTCTTCAATGGAGCCGTGGTGCCATGGCATCGCAGCTCCATTGAAGAGCTGCAATGCAAGCTGCCAAAAACAAAAGCTTATTCCCCACAGCTTGACCCCTGATCTGGCCTCCTAAGGCCAGGGTCGAGTGGCAGGGAATGACCTCTGGCCCCCCTGCCCCATCCATGCCCCGGCATTGATAAAATAACATGTCCAGGGAAGTTAATCCACCTCGGATTAACTGCCCCGCACATGTCGCCGGCCCTGAATGTACAGGGCCAACACTAGAATCGTCCCTGGGCATCCAGGGCCAGCGACCACCCACTGCCTACCCAGACTCTGCCCCTGAACTGCCCTGTCTCCACCCCATCTAACTTTCCCACACAACCGGCGGGGAAGTTAGATGCGGCGAGGGAAGGCATGAATAGCAGGGATGGACGTCATGTTGAGATGTCCATCCCTGCTATTCATGGCACAGAATCGAGCTCCAAATGTTTAGTGCGATCCTAGAGCTTGTTTTGACTCAGGTAGTTTTTTAAAATCAGATTAAACTGATGTAAGATGCAGTCTTAAATCTGGAACTGCATTCAGGTTACTACGGTATTATTTTTTTTTATAAAGTTATAAGAACAGAAAACCCTCTCCACCAGCTCTGTATTTGTAAATGGCAACAGACACTTAAGTACCTTGTCAGAAAGCTGTTCATATTCTCTGCTGATGTCTGCCCAAAAGTTAATAAGGGATTTTTCTTTGAATTGAGCTTTTAAAATAGCATCAGTCGAAAGTTCCATCAACTTCTCTTTTTCCTTGATTGATAATCTGGCAGCTCAGAAATATTCTTCTTCAAAGGGATTTGCAATCCAGTTGTTCTCTTCAGGTTTTGAGAAGTATTTCTCGAAAGATGATTTTAGCCCTTTCAAGTGTTCAATTATTTTTTTGCTCATTTCCTGGGAGAGTTGTAGCTTGTTCTCTGATAGGAAATTGTGTAAAGTTTTAAATACCTCAGATTGGCCTTTTCCAAAAATTGAATTTTGTAATCATAGATTCAGTTTTGAAACTTTGAAGATCATTATCGAACTATTCTGAAGTGCCAAATTTAGATTGATTATTTGCTGAAAAATATCTGATAGGTCTGCAAGAGCCTGAAGTCTGTCACAGTCATGGAAGCTAGTTGGAAAGGATGGTCTTCAAAAAAAACCTTGGATCTCATTAAGTTCGAATAGCTAGGTAAGGACTTTACCACGAGAGAGCCACTTTACTCCTGTATGAAGGAGCAGGGTAGAATGAAGACTCATCATCTCTTCACACAATGCTTTGAAAATCCTTGAGTTTGTGGACATTGTCTTTATAAAATTAACCAGTTTAATATCTTCAGTAAGAATGCCTTGTAATTCACCAGGGAGATGCTAGGCTTTGCCTGTGGAGGTTATACTGGGGGCTACCTTCATGATACGACTGCGAAGACCGGAGTAAAAACCTGACATAGACTTGCCTCCATCAGAGCATAGCCTGCAACAATTAGACCAATTAATGTACTTTTCTTTGCAATAACAATAAATAGCGTTAAATACATCCTCACAGGTGCTCGGACAGAGGATGACAAAGCAAAAGGTTTTCCTCAACTTCATTGCCTTTTAAATACCTCGCAGTAACGAGCAAAACAGCGAAATAAGCAACATCTATGTTTTCATCAACTTGAATAGCAAAGAATTTACTGTTTTTAATTCTACCTATTACTGTCGCCTCAACATCGTCAGACATATTCTTTGAGATATTGTATTGTTCGAAAGAGGGATAGTGTTCATTTTCCTCACATGTTCTTCTCCAAACATACCCAGAGCGGCATCTTTTACAGAAGGAGAAATTCTGTTCTCAGCTATAGTTTAATTCTTACCACATCCAGCAATATGATAACTAATGCAATTGGAGGCTTCAAGCACATTTTTGTTAGCTGACGACAAGAACAATGTCATATTCTGATGCTTTGGTAGGTGGTAAAAAAAGACTGCATTCCTTGTTTGTATAGCTGGTATGTGTTGCTTGTAAATGCTGCAAGAGTAAAGAAGGTTTCATGCTACCATTGGATAATACTTCCACACGAACTGCACATTGGGGCTTAGGACAGTCCTCGTCTCCTATATGTGAAAATCCATACTTCATATATTCATCACAATATTTTCTCTTTTTACCTGTTTGAAGAACTGAGGACTGTCTCTTCTCACTGTTTTGCACTAAAGTGTTAGATGTGTCCTGAGAAATTCTTGGTGATTGGTCAATATCCACATTACAGTTTATTTCGGCTTTTTTTTTTTTTTTACTGTGCTGGTTTTCAACCACTAATCCATATTTGATAATACACAAATTGAAAGAGTAATTTAAAACTTAAAACAATGACAAAGAGAAAAGATGTAGAGAAAACCTGGAAGAACTTACTCATTGAACACTGCTCACCGGACTGACTGAGGTGCCCGTTTACATTTGCACCGGTACCGGCTTGACAGCACCTGAAGGCTCGCAAAGTGGAGTAGCGTGAAAGCTGAGCCTGTGAGGGATGCACCATCGAGCATTTGTACTGTAGTTGTGTGTTCACAACACATTGTTTAGGGAGGGACTCCCCATCAGCTGCCAAAAAACCAAAGCGAGGGAACGAGGTTTTTCTCAAGGTTAAATAATGAAAAAAACCTATTCCACCAGTCATCATAACGTTCAATTAATTTGATAACTTTTGACTTGTATCTTGTCTTACGCTGTTGACGTATGTGCCTTTTTTTTTGCCATTCAATTTTTTTCACATACCACTAACTTTCCTGGTTCATACCCATAGAGGTACGTGAACCCCAGGTTGGGAATCACTGTTCAAAGTGGATAACTGATTAGTGAAAAGCTAATCTCCAGAGGATGCTCAACTCCCTTCAAATGACTTGCATTCTAGAAGCTCTGGATTCCATCATAAACTTTGCAAAGTCAAAGCTGAATCCTTCTCAAACTCTCTAGTTCATCAGTGCCCTGATAGATACCCAGTCAGGAAAATTACTGTATTTTTTCCACTAAGAAATTCTTTTACTGTGATTTTCAGAACATGCAAGATATTTATTGTAATATCTGAAGGGTGTTTTTTGGTGATCTATATCTTCTTTAGGTGTGACCATAGTCACTGGTGGTGACAACCCTATAATGTTACAAGAAAACAAGGTATAGCAATAATCCTTTTTCAGATATATATATATATATATGGAGAGAGATGGCTATTTAGCAGTAGCGGCCAGCACTTAGCCATCGCTGCTAATCTTTGCCCCCAAATATGCAATACTGGGGCCATATCAGTCCACTGGCTTTGACTGGGTTGGCCAGATAGCGCTGCAGCTAACCGGGCATCTGTGATATCTGGTCACTGCCCAGTTAGCTAAAAGTGGTGAAAGTTAGGTAAGCTGTTCAGGCACCTAATTTTCGCTGCTTTAGGATAACTGGCTAGTGGCTGAGCTAGTTGTCCCCGGGTGTCACCCCAGAACGCCCTGACACTAGCAGGCTAACACTGGGGTACTTCCTGGCAGCACCCGGGAATATTCAGTGGCACCAAACACTTAGTGCCATTTAGGCGGTTTGCAGTTATGTGAACCGCCTAAATGGCTCTGAATATCCCCCCATGAAGTTTTGGTCATTGCTTTCTGGATTGTCCATATTTGTGTGAAACTCTCAGCCTGATACGGGCATGATGATGAAATGAGACCAAGTGGGGTGTTTTTTACAATTTAAGTTATGTATCAAATTCTTCATTGCTGTTATGTGTGGTATATTACTGCAGTTCTGTTTCTCAATTAAATTGAATGTTTATTTGTTTTTACCATGACTTTTATATTTTGTCTGATTATTTTTTTTATCATTCTCATTATTGCAGTACTTTTTTTTATTCTTGGTCTTCACATTCTCGGGTTTCTTGGACCACCATTATCTCTCATGTTTGCTATTGCTTCAGAGAAGGGTGACCAAAACAATAACGGCAGATGCCGTGACTCCCCAATGAGGAAAGGCTAAAGACTTTAGGGTGCTACAGCTCTGAGAAGTGATGGCTGAGGGGAGATAGGACAGAAGTCTATACATTCCTCAGTCTAGTGCAAAAGGGAAACTTTTTATGCTTTTAAAAACTACAAAGATTAGGGGACACTGCTGTATATGAAGTTAATGTCCATGGAGAACACTTGCTACATGTGAGTAGCTGCACTTCTCTGTACTATAAAACCTTATTGTCATAGCGAAGGACAAGGAGACAAGAGACCTGGTGCTGTCCTATAATTGCCAAGCAAAATCATAATAGTGGTGAAATGTATCTAAATGAGGAAAGACAGACCCTGTCCAATCCCAGTAAGGTGAGTTTTACAGCAATTTTCATTGGAAAAATACATGCATACTTTTCCTTTGAACATTGCCATTGTTAAAAGTACCTGCAGAGATTCACACCTGTTTTCTCTTGGAAGTAGCACTTATAAATTTGAAAATGTTGCCTACCTGCATTATCTCTATCCCCTGGTTTAAACATGCACCTATAGCCCTCTTTTCAGCTTTCTTATTCTTGTTTATGGAGTTCCTTTCAGCTTTCATTTTTTCTGACATTGTAAACCACTTTGCCTGCCTGCAAAAAGCAGTATATGAAGCATAATAAACCATAAATAGGAGAAAAGATTTTCTCATTCAACATATAATTAAGTTCTGAAATTCATAGCCAGAAGATGTGATAAAAGCAGTTGGTGAAGCTGCATTTTAAAAGGTTTGGACAAGTTGCTGGAGGAAAATGTCATAAACCATTATTAAAGTAGGTTGGGGAAAAGCCTCTGCTGAGGGTAAGCAGTATGGGCTCTTGCAACTTTTTGGGATCATGCCAGATACTTGTGACATGGATTGGCTGCTGTTGGAGCATAATACTGGGCTTGAAGGACCTTTGGTCTGACCCAGTATGGCAATTTCTTATGTTCTTTCATGACAGCTTCAGTCCATGTAATGCTTCATGTTCAACTCTACATGAGTCAGCTCCGCTTGGTGTTTAAACTTCAATGAAAACAAATGACTCAGCCTCTTTCATGCACATTGAATCTATGGAATCAGCAGAGCTGAAATTCCTGTCATGAAACATTCTCATTTGCAGTAACTTCAGCATGCTTATGCGCTCCAAACATTTTTTTTTTTGTATTCCTATACCTGCACGTCTTCCATAGGGTAGTTCATCGCTCTCAGCCCAAGACTTTACCAAAAGTGGTATCAGCATTTCACATCACTCAACTCATAGTGCTTCCCATGATGTTCTTTGGTTCTGGTAAAGAATACTATGTATACCATGGCCTGCCCAAAGAAACAAATCAATTGATACTAGAAAAAATCAAATTTAAGCTTGCTATAGAAGCTCAAATGACAAAAGAGAGATGATTAGAAAAAGACATATGCTTGGCAAGGTTGACGGTCCATGCAAAAGGGGAAGACTGGCAATGCAGTGAATCAATACAATAATAGCAGCTATGATGCCACTCTTATCGACAACTAGTTGCCTGACTGAAGACCGAACATAGTTTGGACAAGTATCCACAGGATCGCCACGAGCTGACTTCAATTCGATGGCACTTAGCAACAACAGATGAACAAAAAAGTTAAAGAGACCCTGCACAAGCTGGACTGTAAGGAAATCGTTTTCTTAACCTTTTCTGTACATAAAGCATAGTTACCTGTAACAGGTGATCTCCGGGAACAGCAGGAATTTAGTCTTCACATATGGGTATTGTCGGTACTGACGGAGCCTGCGTGGGAGCGCTCCCCAGCATCCAATAGGAACGCTTTTGGGAGCATCCCTCAGCACATGTGTGCTGCCTTCCCGCCTTTCCAACTGTCCCTCTTCAGTTAAGTTTGTAGCTGAGTGAAAGGATAGAGGGAGAGAGGAAAGAGACAAAGAGATAGAGAGACAACTCCTAGGGGAGGTGGGTGGGTTGTGAAGACTAAATTCCTGCTGTTCCCGGAGATCACCTATTACAGGTGAGTACGCTATCTCCAGGAACAAGCAGGAATGTAGTCTTCACATATGGGGACTCCCTAACTGAAGATGCCAGGGAGATGGCCCCAGGAAGGTGCCACCCTAGAAATATAGGCATCCTTCCTCCCTTGGATCTCTGGCATTCCACCAGGGTTGGTGGGTAGGAGTTGAATTAGGTCTGAAAGAGATTTTGAAGAACAGCTTGGCCAAAGAAGGCATCCCGATGGGAGGTTTTATCCAGGCAGTAGTGGGCTGTGAAGGTGTGTACCGAAGCCCAGGTGGCTGCTTGACAAATGTCATCGATAGACACGGAGTGGAGATTAGCCATGGAAGCTGCCATGGCTCTCATGTTATGAGCTGTGCCATGGCCTTGAAGAGGAAGACCCTTACTCTCATAAGCAAAGGATATGCATTGGGAAGTCATTTAGATAAAGTTCTTTTGGAGACTGGAAGTTCCAAATGACTAGAGTCAAAAGCTATAAAAAGTTGTGAGGACTTTCTATGTTGCTGTGTTCTCTGTAGGTAAAAGGCTAAGGCTCTTTTACAATCCAAAGTATGAAGGTTTCTTTCTGCATTAGAGGTGTGAGGCCTCGGAAAAAATACAGGAAGATAAATTCATTGATTCAAATGAAAAGGCGAAACCACCTTTGGCATAAAGTGTGGATGAGTTCTAAGAACAAACTTATCATGATGAAACCTAGTATAAGGAGGATCAACCACTAAAGCTTGCAGTTCACTAATGCGACGTGCAGAGGTGATTGCAATTAGGAAGATGACCTTCCAGCTCAAAAACTTAAGGGTTGTAGTGGCTAAAGGCTCAAAAGGCGGCTTCATGAGCTGCCCGAGAACTAGATTTAGATCCCATCCCACCGGTGTTGGCTTAATGGGAGGTTTGGTCAACAGAAGACCTCTCATAAATCTGGATATGAGTGGATGAGAGGAAATTGGCTGTCCATTCAGAGGCTTATAAGAAGCTGCAATTGCACTAAGATGGACTCTTACTGAATTGGTCTTTAGACCAGAATTCAATAAATGAAGGAGATACTCTAGTATCTATTCTAAAGGTTTAATCCCTTCTTGCAGCACCATATAGTAAAACGTTTCCACTTGAAGGCATAAGATCTTCTTGTGGAAAGTTTTCTAGAAGCCTGAAGGATATCCTTTACCTGTTGGGACAGGTTGAAATCCTGGAGGTCTAAGCCTTCAGAAACCAGGCCATGAGATACAGGGACTGGGGATTCGGGTGCCATAGCGTCCCGTCCTCTTGGGAAAGGAGATCTGGAGCATGCCCTAACTCCAGAGGTGCAGCTTGAGAGAGATATAGAAGTAGGGGATACCATGCTTGGCGTGGCCATCGTGGTGCTATGAGAATAATGCGACCCCTGTCTCTCTGAAGCTTGAAGAGTGTTTTGGGGATGAGGGGAATGGGTGGGAAGGCATAAAGGAAGTCCTGACCCCAGTGAAGGAGGAAGGCATCCCTTGCCTGACAATTGTGAGCCGGAATCCTGGAACAGAACCGGGGAGGTTTGGCATTCAGTGGACTTGCAAAGAGGTCTATGTCTGGAGTGCCCCAGAGATGAAAAATCTTTGCCACCTGGTCTAGGTGGAGAGACCACTCGTGAGGCAGCAGTACTCGACTGAGTTTGTCTGCCCAAAGGTTTTGAATACCTGGCAGATATACCACTAGAAGGTAAATTTGATACTCTCTGGCGAGGGCCCACAGTCGTAAAGCTTCGTTGCATAACGACAGAGAGCCTGTCCCGCCCTGCTTGTTCACATAGAACAGGGGTCTCAAACATGCGGCCCGCGAGACAACTTTGTGCGGCCCGCAACAGAGGAAAACAAAAAAAACACAAAACCCTGGCTTCTGCCGTTGCCGCCGTGGCAGCGGCAGAATCAATTGTCAAATTTAAAAAAAAAAAGACTTCTGCTGCTCAAGCAGCAAAATCAGCTGTCCTGCGGCCCCTTCCCCTGTGCCCGGAGATCCGAGTCTGCTCTATCAGCGGCGTGCTTTTCAAGCCGCGAGGAGAGTATTCCCCTCTCGCGCGGTTTCAAGCCGTGCGAGAGGGGAATACTCTCCTCGCGGCTTGAAAAGCACGCCGCTGATAGAGCAGACTCGGATCTCCGGGCACAGGGGAAGGGGCCGCAGGACAGCTGATTTTGCTGCTTGAGCAGCAGAAGTCTTTTTTTTTTAAATTTGACAATTGATTCTGCCGCTGCCACGGCGGCAACGGCAGAAGCCAGGGTTTTGGGTTTTTTTTGTTTCCCTCCTTCGCTGGCCGGTAATGAGCTATGGAGGGGCTGACTGAAATGGGGTAATGGGGGTTAGGACTGGAAGTGGGCTATTGGCAGGGGGGGGGTTATGACTGGTAATGGGCTATGGTGGGGGCTAGGACTGGAAATGGGCAGATGGGGGTTAGGACTGGAAGTGGGCTATTGGCAGGGGGGGTTATGACTGGTAATGGGCTATGGTGGGGGCTAGGACTGGAAATGGGCAGATGGGGGTTAGGACTGGAAGAGGGCTATTGGCAGCGGTGGGGGTTATGACTGGTAATGGGCGGCGTGGTTATAAATGTTAATGGTCTAGGGTGGGGGCGAGGACTTAAAATGGGGTGATGGGGGTTAGGACTGGAGGTGGGCTGATTGGGGGGTTAGGACTGGAGGTGGGCTGATTGGGGGGTTAGGACTGGTAATGGCCTATGAGGGGAGGTAAGACTGAAAATGGGGTGATGGGGGATACGACTGCAAGTGGGCTATGGGGGGGACTAGGACTGGTAATGGGCTATGGGGGGGGGTAAGACTGAAAATGGGGTGATGGGGGGGGTAAGACTGGAAGTGCGCTATGGGGAGGTTAGGACTGGTAATGGGCTATGGGGGGTCTAGGACTGGTAATGGGCTGGGGGGGTTGCTAGGACTGGAAATGGGCTGAGTGGAAGGGGGGCTTGAACTGCAAATGGCTGATGGGGAGGGGGGCTTGGAATGGAAATGGGCTGTGAGGGGAGGGAGCTAGGATTGGAAATGGGCTGATGGGGGGCTAGGATTGGAAATGGGCTGATGGTGAGGCTAGGATAGGACTGGAAATGGACTGATGCAGGGACTAGAAAGGAGCAGATGCTGGGTGGGGCTGGAACTAGAAGGGAGCTGATGTTGGGGGAGGATTAGAATGGGATGGAGCTGGGAAAGTGAAATGGAGAGGGGAAAAATATTTTGTCTGGAAGAGAAGACAAATCTACAATTGGCCAGGTATTGGGAGAGTAAGTGGGGATTGAGGATGGAGGGGTAAAATTTGAGTGGATGAAATAGGAATGAGGAAAGAGCAAAAGGAGAAAGATTAGTATGTTAAAGCAGATGTAGAGAGAGAGAATGGAAAAAAACTAGAAGAGAGAAGAAAGGACAAATGGACAGCAGACGATGGAGATAGCAGAAGACACGAAGAAACCAGAAGTGGCTGGAGCAATTGCAACTGAAAAAAAATGCACAAAAGGTAGAAAAATATCTCTTTATTTTGAATTTATTAACTGGAATATGTCAGCTCTGGGAAATGTGCATCATTAATGTTTGCACTTTGTTTAGTACAAGAGGAAATTAATTTATAGTTTTATTTCTACAGTGTTGTTGTACATTCCAAGTTTGGCTTTTGGGGTTCCCAGTTTAATTATTGTCTTCCTATTTCTAAATCTTTTAGTCTTTCTTTATCCTTACTCATTAAGAGGCATGTTTACTAAAAGTTAGTGTATGGTAACATTATGCAAATATTTATGCAAATGAGGCCCCTTATGCAAATGAGGCCCCACGTCTTATGCGGCCCCCGGGTTACTTTACAAGTCCTCATTTGGCCCTCAAAGCAATTTGAGTTTGAGACCCCTGACATAGAACATGGCTACTTGATTGTCCGTCTGGACTAGGACTATCTTGTAGCTGAGCTGGGTGTGGAATACTCGAAGAGCTAAATAGATTGCTCTTAATTCCAGGAGGTTTATGTGTAGACCAGCCTCCTGTGGAGTCCAGGTGCCCTGGGTAGAGAGATGATTCAGGTGTGCTCTCCAACCCACCTGTGATGCATCTGTTGTTAGGGTGGCCTGAAAAAGGGGTTGATGGAAAGGAGACCCCACTGTCAGATTTTGTAGTGATTGCCACCATTGGAGGGACAAAATTAGTCGTTGAGAGTTTAAAATTTTGTCTGATAAATGTCCTGTGGCCTGTGTCCACTGTGTGGATAGGGTCCACTGAGCTGCTCGCATGTGGAGGCGAGCATATGGGACAACATGAACTGTGGATGCCATATGTCCCAGCAACTATAGTAGCTCCCGAGCAGTTAGGGAGGATTTCCCTGCTGCTTGAAAAGCTAGTTGCATTATGTGAAGACACCGGGCCTGTGGAAGGAAAGCCTTTGCCTGTCTGGTATCTAGTTGGGATTTTGGGAAGTTTATTACCAACCCCAAGTATTGGAGGATTCGCATTGTGCGAGACAGTGCAGTGCTGGCCTCTGCAACTGTAGGGGCTCGAATGAGCCAGTTGTCTAAGTAAGGGAAGACGATTATCCCCATGGTTCGCAGAAATGCAGCTACTACTGCCATGCATTTCATGAATACTCTTGGTGCTGAAGCCAGACCAAAGGGACGAACCCTGTACTGGAAATGTTTTCCCTTGAAAAGGAATCGTAAGAATTTCCTGTGATCTGGATGGATCAGAATGTGAGTGTATGCATCCTTTAAGTCTAGAGAGCAAAGCCAATCCTGGCTTTGAAGGTATGGCAGAAGAGTTCCTAGAGAAATCATTTTGAACTTATCTCAGAACAGGTATTTGTTCAATTCTCTGAGGTCTAGAATGGGTCTGTGTCCTCCTGTTTTCTTTGGAATAAGAAAATAGGGGGAGTAGAACCCTGCACCCCGTTGAAGAATGGGTACCTCTTCTATTGCCCCTTGGGCAAGAAGTGTTGAGACCTCGTGATCTAGCAGATTGTCTGCGGAGGTTTGAGAATTTAATTACCTTAGAATTGTAGGAATTGCATGCTGTGAAAATGGAGCTTGTACCCCTCTCCTACAATGGATAGAGTCCAATCTTCTGCTGTTATCTGATGCCATCTGTTGGTAAAGTGGCATAACCTGCCTGGGATATTGGGGGGTTGGGGACCCCTCAGAGGCAGGAAGGCTAAGCTCTCTAGGAAGGAGTCAAAGCCCTTGAGGGGGCTGAACCTGCAGAGCTGGTTGGGCTCTCGGGCCTTTTGGCTTCTTTTGCAGTCTAGTTTGTCCCTTTTGGGCAACCTGACCCTGAGTTTGACTCTGCTGGGTATAGGAAGGATAAAATTTCCTCTTTTTGCTAAAAGAGGGGTTTTTTTATAAGGCTTCTTTTTGGCTGGAATGGCTGTAGATTTTGACAATCTATCTAGAGTGGTATTGTCAGCATCTAACTCGTTAGCCATTTCCTGCCAGTTCTTGCCAAAGAGATTCTGTCCTGTGCAAGGAATGTTGCCTAACTTGTCCTGTACCCAAGTCTCCAAGTCTGATGCCTGAAGCCAGGCAATCCGTCGTGTCCCAATGGCAATAGCAGAGGTTCTGCTGATTCATTCAAAGCAGTCAAAGGCTGCACGATTCACAAACTTGGAGACATCTTGAGCATGCTTAACTAGAGCAAGAAAGTCTTGTCTCTTGTCATCTGGGAGAAGTGGGCTCATAAGCTCCAAGTCTCCTGTAACATCTTTGAGGAACATTCCCATATATAGTATATATGAACTGATCCTAGCTGAAAGCATGGAAGCCTGAAAAGTTCAGCGCCCAAAAGCGTCCAGAGTCCTGCATTCATGACCTGGGGGATTGGATGCATGCCTCTTTGCACTTTTCATCCTACGCATGGCTGACTCCATTGAATGTGTGGCAGCTGAATCTTTTGAAATTCAGGACATGGCGGGACTCGATACATAGTATCAAGCCTCCTAGAATGAGGAGAAGTAGTCAGAGGTGTCTCCCACATTCTGAGCATCAAGTTATGCAGAATTTCATGGATGGGCAGAGTGGCTGCCTCCTTTGGAGCTTTAGGATATTGGAGAATTTCCAATTCCTTTGCTCTGGGTTCTTGTTCAGGAGCTACCGTGATTGAAAGGCCCTTGGCCACATCACAAATAAAATCCTGAAAAGACATGTCCTCTGGAGGTGACATTCTGCTTGGGGAGAAGAGGGATCTTCCGGGAGAAACCCTCTGGTACCAGCAGAATTGTCAGAGTCTTCGGAATCAGAGGATTCAAAGTATTCCTGACCACAATGCTCATGCAAAGCATTGTCCCGGTATCGATCGAAGTCGGTACCGAGTTGATCCGCTACCGATCTGTCGATTCCAGCCAAAGATGGTGTGGGAAGAATTCCCACCGAGGCCGGTACCGTTGGTACCAGTACCGGTGTCTGTACCGGCATCGGTATCGATGTCGGTACCGGTGCCCGTTGAACCATAGATGCCAATGGTACCGCAGCTATGAGAAGAGCTGCAATGCTGCGTTCGATAGCGAGGAACCTCTGGTCTATCGACGCTGCCGATGCCTGGGTGTCGGTACCGGTGAAAATGGCCGGGACCCCTGAGCATGGCACCAGTAGTTCTTGCGAGGTCGAGGCCTCGAGAACATCCTGGAGCCCCCTTGATGCTTTGGAAGCCAAAGCCTCCCACCGGGTCTGTTTTGCCGGTGTGGTTCCCTCAAAGGCAATGCCAATGGCCTCTCGATGCTTAGCAGGAGAGCTACCCTTTGAGGACCAACTTTTTTGTTTAGTTACCTGAGATCCATGGGAGGAAGAGAAGGCTCTTGAAGATGTCGATGCAATGGATCTGGCATCTGAAGAAAAGAGAGTAGCGAGCTTTGCAGCCCAGTTCTGTCTTCCTCTCTTAGTCATCCCCATACAGGAGAGATATTCAGATGGAGAATGTTCAGGCCTTAAACATTTTAAGACACCAATCATGGGTGTCAGTGACGGAAATGGTACCGCCACACTTAGTACATTTTTTAAAACCACTAGTTGGTATTTCCATGTTTCAGGAATATGATGCCTAATGCCCAAAATGGCGCCTAGCACCAAAAAAGAAAAGTTTCTGAAGAGAAACAGTTGAAAGTATAAAATATTTGAGAAAAGAAAAGAACCGGCGGTACCACAAGAAAACAATTTTAAAGGCGGAATTTTCTGCGGTGACAGGGTATGGGTCCTGTCGGCTCTGCGGAAAACGAAGAACTGAAGAGGGACAGTTGGAAAGGTGGGAAGGCAGCACGCATGTGCTGAGGGATGCTCCCAAAAGCGTTCCTATTGGCTGCTGGGGAGCGTTCCCGCGCAGGCTTCGTCGGTACCGATGATACCCATATGTGAAGACTACATTCCTGCTTGTTCCTGGAGATAACGTTGATTTATGTACATAGAAGGCATCTTATTAAATTAGGTCATTCCTAAAAGTAAATGTGGTGTGCTTAAGAGCATGCTTATAGAGTAGAGTAGGCATATTCAGGGAAGGAGTGTGGGTAGAGTCACTGTCAGTCTTTACATCCTTTAGACACTAAGGGGCATGTTTACTAAAGGTTAACATGCATTAATGGAGGTTAATGGGCATTAAGTGCCACTGCACCCATGAAGGTAAAAGGGTTGTAGGCACTTAAGGTGTGTTAAAATCTTTAGTAAACATGCTCCTAATTTTTACACCTGCTCCCATAAATACCAGTGCCCACATTCTAGATGCATTTCAGCAGGATTTGCGCACATAGGCTCCTATGTGTTTTTATACAATGGGCACCTTTTTTTCACCTCCAAACCTAGTCGCTGAATCACCCTGGTTCTAAAAGTATCCTCTTAAAGGGCACTGGGCTAATATATGAAAAGGAACATATCCATACTGCCAGTTCACTCAAATCTTCATGTCCTTTGATCCTAACAGTTTAGGAATCAGAGTAGCTAAAACAACAAATAGGGGTGACCTACACGGAGCGGTGGGTACACCTCTAAACAAAGGCATGGGGAGGGGTGACCTTCACGAAGCGGCAAGTGCACCTACTCTTGCCACCTTGCTGGGCAGACTAGATGGACCATACTGGTCTTTATGTGCCATCATATACTATGTTACTATGAACTATCTAGCAGACTCATAACCCATCACCACAGCCTTGCAGGATTACAACTAAATGATCCATTGAAGGCATAAAGTCAGAACTATGACAACATTGGTTGCCCATCTCAGCTCATTTTCCATTGAGATATGTAGGGTTGAAACATGGCAGTACGTTCACAGGTTCATATCTTAATAAAAGACAGTGCATTTGGCTAAGCTGCTGCTCTAGGCATTTTCAGTTAAGTGTCAGCTTCCTCTTCCATATACCTGTCCAGGTTACTCTTAGAAACCAAAGCAAAAATAACATAGGACAACCCTGAGCTTGTGTTTATTCATCCTGCTTGTCAATCCAGAAAGCCGAGTTGTTTATCTGGAACAGGGCTCTGTAGATAGGATAAATCAGACCCAGATACCCACCCACCTTCCTAGGATGTTGACTCCTAAGTTCTGCATTAGACTGAGGGCATTTGTGAGGTAGTGGCTTCACAGGCATGCTGACAAAATCTTTCTCATTTTATCTTGTTTTTGGAGAACCCTCTTACAAGTAAGCAACTTTGTTTTTCATCATTTACATAGCAGCTGAAAGCAGGGCATTTTACAGCAAATTGCAAACAAGTGCTGAAAGCAAGCAGGAAGGCAGCAAAGGAAAGGAGGAATGAATCCAAACGAGAGAGGGCCCCTCTACTGTCAGCCCTCCACCTGAGCAAGCCAATGACCGCAGCATTCCTCTGTTGCAGAAGCCACAACTCGATCAGATTCTGATAATGTTGGGAAGCCTCCATCTCACTCCTTTTAGCTACCTTCCAGTCAGTTATCAACAGATAATTTCAAGCCTAGGTCGGGGCAGCGGTGCAGGCACAGAGGCATAGGGGTTTGAATCCCTGGCTCATTCTAGATTGGGTGGGTAGGGAGGATGGTGATGGTGGAAGTTGGTGGGTGGTGAGTAGCAGTGATGGCTCTCTCCAGCTCTGTGCAGACAGACAGGACTGACTGCCTCTTGTACACTGTTCACACTATGTCCCATGTTCCGAGACTGTACTGGGAAAGAGAACAGATGCATGACCAGAGCTTCAGAGCCATTGTTACTGCCACATGGCCACGCTTTACCAGAAATCACATTTGTTGATTATATCAGTGCAAAAAGCTTCAAAACTGGACTGTCCAGTACAAAACCAAGCAGTCGACAACTTTATTTCAAAGCCAAAAGAACAGCTCTCTGATCCTGCACTGCAGGTGGCTAAAGAGGAAGAAAGGAACTGAGAGCTGCAGCCTTTCTCGCTTGCTTTCCCATGGCAAGGATCAATGTTCAAACAGTGGCTGTTAATGGAACCAGATCCATACATTGACATATTGGGAGCTGAGCCATGCAACCTCACCTCCGTTCCCTTCAACAGCGTCGGCCATAGAGGGAGATCAATGGACGGCGTTTGCTTTTCAAACACAAGCAATAAACTGAAAAGTGAAGCATGCTCCTAAGCTGAAAGCCAGAGCTCTTCTCCTAGCTGGAAAGACGAGCACTCTACTCCCAGGGAGGGGAAGTAATCTTACCCCAATGACAAAGGCAGCTGTGGGCCCTGCTGTCCTGAATACCAAAAATGCAATGCAATGTGTGCCTTCGAGTCAGTCCTGTTCCTGAATACCAGTACTGCAATAAGAAGAAACCTTACAGAAAAGCAGAGTTCTCAAATATCCCAGACAATACATATCTTATATATTACAGGCAGTAATAGGACCTAATTACTTGTCTCTTTATAATACATGCTCATTAAGCATCTGTGTACTGCTGAGTCACAGCGAAATTAACACATTTGGGTTCCATGTGTGTCCCTCCTCCGTGACTTCTGAATCAGAGCCACTCCCCTGTTCTGATTAGAATAACGTTTTAGCCTTTCAGTTATGGATGTGCAGTGGAAATAACTTGTATACCTAGGGCCTAATTTAGAGTAGGGTAAGCAGGGTGGTTGCTTACATAAGAACATAAGATATGCCATACTGGGTCAGACCAAGGTCCATCATGCCCAGTATCCTGTTTCCAACAGTGGCCAATCTAGGTCGTATGCACCTAGCAGTTTCCGCAAAAGACACAGGTTCCATAATGCTTGTATTGGGTCAAGCATTGATACCCTGGGTCCCTTCTTAATAATGGTTTATGGACCTTTCCTCCAGGAACTTGTCCAAACCTTTTTTAAACCCAGCTACACTAACAGCCTTTACTACATCCTCCGGTAACAAATTCCAGAGTTTGATTACACGTTGAGTGAAAAAACTATTTTCTTTTATTAGTCTTAAATAGTTTACCCTGTAACTTCATTGCATGTCCCCTAGTCTTTCTATATTCTGATAATGTAAACATTCGATCTACGTTTACCCGTTCCACTCCATTCATTAATTTATAGACTTCTATCATATCTCCCCTCAGCCATATCTTTCCCAGGTTAAAGAGCCCTAACCTTTTACGCCTTTCTTCATAGGGGTATCCTTCCATCCCCTTTACCATTTTGGTGGCTCTTCTCTGAACCTTTTCTAATAACGCTATATCCTTTTTAAGATACGGTGACCAGAATTGCACATAATACAGTATTCAAAGTGCGGTCTCACCATAGAGTGATATAGAGGCATTATAATATCTTTTGTTTTATTTTCCATTCCTTTCCTTATGATACCTAGTATTCCATTTGCTCTCTTGCTTGGGGCACTTCTGGGAATCCTGAGCTTCACCTATGGAGGAGTAGCCTAATGGTTAGAACACTGGTAACCAGGAGACCAGGGTTCAATTCCTATTGGCACTCCTTTTGGTATTGGGCAAGTCACTTAACCCTCCATTCCCTTGGCAATCTACCTCTAGTCATACTGCCAAGAAAACCCAGGGGCTGCTGGGTCACCAGGAGTCAGCATTAGCTTCAAGGCCACATTACATTACATTGGCACTCCACTTAAGAGTCACCATTACAGAAAAGACACAAAAAGAGCGTGAGCGCAAGCACAAGGCGAGTCGGGTTGGGTGGGGTGGGAGAATTCTAGAGGAATTCATGGATTTTTGTATCAGGGGTGTTTTATTGGTATTTATCAGTTAAAACCTAAAATCAGAAGCCCTGCTTATAACCCCTATCTATTCATTCACCGTTGATTCCACCCATCCAGTCACTGACTTGCTTCCACAACTTACCCCATCACTGCTAGTGGCTTCATTTACTCACAGCATATCCTGAGACATACGAGGTGTGACAAAAAAGAAACGAGACTGTCCCATAAATGTTTTATTACAAAATCTGCAGAGAAATTACGCATTGTCCCCTTCAAAGTAATCCTCCCGCCACATACTGAAGCACTCGGTAAAGTCCTCCTCCTTGAGGTCCCTCAGCTCCCTTGTCACAGTGGCCTTGATCTCTTCTACAGAGGCAAAATGAGTTCCTTTGAACAAACTCTTCAGCCTGGGGAAGAGCCGGAAGTCGCATGGTGCGAGATCTGTGGAATAAGGAGGGTGGTCAAGAGCTGTGATCTGTTTGTTCACCAAGAACTGCCTCACACTGAGCACGGTGTTTGTGGGCGCATTGTTGTGGTGGAGCAGACACGACTTGTCTCTCCACAGAGCCTGCCTGCTGTGCTAAACCCGGTCATGGAGGCGATTGAGGACCTGTTGGTAGAAGTGCTGGTTGACTGTCTGACCCTCAGGCACAAACTCATGATGGACCATTCCCTTCTGGTCGAAGAATGCGATCAGCATGACCTTGATCCTTGATTTGGACATGCACGCCTTTTTGGGTCTGGGTGACAGTCGAGTCTTCCCTGCAAGCTCTGTCTCTTGCTTTCAGGGTTGTACTGGAAGACCCAAGTCTCTTCCCATTCAATTAACCACTCACTCACTCAGTCCCACTCCTATAAATAGCTCCCCCTTCTACTCAATCACTTATGCCCCACCACCACTCATAACCTCTCCATCCTCAGAGGAGATGGGAGTCCATTCATTCATGAATCCTCTTACAAATCTTAAGTGCTCCATCTGCTCACTCACAAACAGCAGCCATGCACTCCAACAGCAAAACAGACCTCTGTGCAATGCTTACAGCATGCACCTTTCAACTTGTTTCCCTATGGATTTTCTACTGTTTTCTTTCTCGCCGTCTCCCTTGTTGTGGGCTAATGTTTCCTTGTGCTTGGTTTTTATGATCTTGTGGGTGGAGATATTGATGTTATTTTCTTCATGTAATATGTGGGAGTTTTTCCTTTCAAACTGGTCTTCTCTAACTTTAAAGATTTGCATAAATAACAATTTTTTTAAAGAAATGGAAAACAGACAAAAACTAAATTCTGCATAGCTGTACTGTTCCTCTTCTCCTGTTCCCTACAGACAGGAAGGGTGGAGGCAAGAGAAGAACGAGGTTAGATTAGGGAGTCTCTGCAGTCTTCTCCAGGCAAGCCCCCGAATGACAGGAGAGGAGATGCTGGATAGGGAACAATCAGTAGAGCTTCTTTGCTGTGCTGCACCTGCTCTAGGTTCTCCCCCTCCATATTGTCTCATGCATGATATCTAGGAGGAGAGAGGCTGGAGCAGGAAGCAGACGGCTATTCTCTGCTGCCTGAGATTGGGACATTGACCAATAAGGCCATAGAGCAGAGCCTAGTGTGCTCATGCAATGGGTCTTCTGCTGTGTATAGATAAAAATAGCCCCGCACATGACTCAGCCACTTCCCTTGTCCTCTCCCCTGTTCTGGCACTGCCTAGCACAACCTGCTGGTCTGTCTCAGACTCCCGTGGCCTCTCCAAATCTGGGACGGCTCATAAGAACACATCAGTATAAAGTAAAAGTAATTTGTAGTGCATGTGTTAGAATACTGTGGGGCATGTTTTTCTAAACCTCACTATCAGGATAGCACAGGGTTAGCAAGCATTTTGGGTGCCATGCTAAAAGGTGGCATAAGTGCACATGATAAAAACGCTACGCTACGCAGGTAGCACGGGTCGGGGTGAGGACTGGGCAGGACATGGGCAGGGTGCAGGTATGGCTAGAGTGCGCATTGGTCGCACATGCTGACTGTGCTTGACGCTGGTAGCATGGGTGGCATTAATAGTGCCCGTGTGTTGGCTAGCACAGTGCCAGCACACTAGGCCCATGCAGTTACCTCAGATCCCTTCCTCCACTAATAGCGCAACGCACACACGCATTACTGAATGCGGGAGTTAATAAACATGCCCCTGTGTACTGACTTAGGGAGGTACATTACATTAGCATCATGCACAGGTGTTCACCTTTTCACAACTCCACCATGCAC